>CM077116.1:70077644-72477644 GCA_039619475.1 Icerya purchasi
AAAATTTTTTCGTAAATGATAATGATAATGCAATGTTTCCGGACGATTTTCCAAATATACATATGCAGCCACCACCACCACCAGCAGAAGAAACATCATTACAAGGGCCTTCGCTACATTCATTCTCTGATTTCATTCCATTGGCTACATCAACACCTTTAGCATCACCGGTAATGTCACAAGATTTGCAAACTCCGTCGTTAACGCAAGTACCTTTGGTACATGATGAAAAAGAATATAGCACAACAATGTTGGAATTACCCAAAGAAATATTTAACCGAAAAGCAGTCGTCTATGTTAAAGACCCTAACGATCCAGAAAATAAAAATAGTTTCATGTATGCGGTTTTAGCAAAATTTACATCAAAACCGTCATCGATGTGGCAGTACAATATTCTACAGAAAGTATACGATTTCAGCTTTATTCACTTACCGATCCAATCGCTGGCTGATATTGAAACGTTTGAAAGAATAAACGCTGTATCAATCAACTTATACAAGCTGATAGAAACCGACTATACAGATCAAAGTACATTCAACTACAAAATAAAAGTCGTGTACGCCTTCCGAAAAAATCACAGTTTGTTAAATCATAAACATCACACAAACATATTATATTGGGGATCTAATGGAAATTATCAATTCGCATGGATAAAAAAATTCAGTCGATTGTTGCGGATCCAGTCGCCGAAAGCGAAATTTGTATGCTGGTCATGTCTCGATCCCATGAATACCGATTACGAACATAATAATACTCACAGATGTGACGCAGTCAGTTGGCGTAATATGCACTATATGTAATTAAATAAAGACGTATTTTTCGTATTCATAGATGTATGTTTATTTTTCAAAAAATCTTTTTACATTGTTTCATACAAATTAATGTAATCTATATAATATAATAAATATTTTCATATGTATACATTTTTGTTTTTATTTTCCATAAACTTAAAATTCCAATTTTACTATTGTTGTTAATATATACCAAACTCCAGTTTGTATTAAATCCTCTCGTTCTTTATGTTGAACAGACGAATCAATATTATTTAACTGTTCAGTTAAGTATGCAGAGTCTTTTTATCTTGCTTAACTTTAAAGATATATGATAGATTCTTTTTTCATTTGAAAGTGTAAACGTTTTCTTCTTTTAAAATTTTCTTATGCTTTATCACTATTACAACATTTTTCATCATTTTCTAACTAATTGTAAACATTTTTCCACTATTTTGTAACATGTTCTTATGTTTTAGGACTTTTTGCCCTATTTTTTTCACCAATTTATACTATTTCGAAGCATTTCATATGACTGAACGCTACTTAAGAAGTTTTTCGATAATTATCACCATTCCTCGCAATATTCATATGTTTTAACGCTTTTTACACTATTTTTCACAAATTCATGATATTTCGCTTCATTTCTAATGTTCGAACGACTCATATGCAGTTTTTCGACAATTTTTCACCGTTCATCACTATATTTTTTTATGTTGTATCACCTTTTATGAAGTCTTCATCAAATTTTACCTTCATTCAACAATATTTTCGTTATTGTACCCCTTTGAACTGTTGTTTTACCCTAAAAGCGAGTGTATATCTAATTTGTTATAATTAAGAAAGAATGTAATGTATATTACAAATTTCCTTTCCTGGGAGTATGATTGTGTGTGCAGAATAATAAACTCTGGTAAGAAGCAGACTGTATCCACCATCAAGCAGGGTGTGTAAAGCGTGGTAATGAACTCTGGCATTGCACACATTGCAAGGTAGTTATGATATGTTTGAGCATAAATTAGTTGTTGTATATCATTCATGTTAGTCATTAAATGTTCACACTGAGAGATGCAAGGGGGGCGTCATCATATGAACCATTACGATTTTTATAATTATAATATACACTAAGCATGTATGTATTACAACGACCACATCAACTCTGTTAAGGACGGTAATGTTTGGAGGTAGATAGTGAACCGTTACATTAGAAGAGGAACATGGGTACATCCATGGAAACATCATTAGCGATATTACATCACATGTATGTCATCAAATTTAACTAAAATATTGCGTCCATAGTAAAAAATGCGAGGATTTTTCCTAAGAGGTTAAATTTTATGTCTAAGATGGCGAATATAATAAAATTTATGCGATTTTAGCTGAAGATGGGGTATTTTACACTAAAATCGTTGTTTTACACCTAAAGTGAGATTATTTGGGGAGTTAAACGGTCTTTTTTCATATAAAATTTTATGTTTTTTCTAAATGTGGCTATTTTTTGTCCTAAATGGAGTAATTTCTGTGTGAATGGCACTTTTTAGACTGGCCTATATGCTTCTTGATGTGATATTCCATTCATTGTGAAGCTATGCTTTCAAAGGGTTTGTGTCTGGTTGTGGGAAGTTTCCAAACTTTTCTGATGCATCGATTATAGTATAATAGTTGTGTGTTAGTGAGTTGATGTTGTTTGGATGGGAATAATAAATATGGGTAAGAGGTGAAGTGTATCACATCAAGCAAGGAGAGTACTGTTTGATAATTAACTCTATCATTTAAACACATTTCAAGACAGTTATAATATGTTAAGTCAAAATTAGTTGTTGTATATCGTTCAGGATTTTACATTAAACGATCACACTGAGAGACACGATGGACTCGTCAACATCAAGATCCATGCAATCATTATACTATTTTTCACTAATTTGTAATCACCATTTTTTTTTTTTTTTTATGATTTGAACGACTCTTATAATGTTTTTTGATAATTTTCATGGTACAAGGTTCATAATGTAAAGTAATTTTAATTATTTCAACAGTCTTTACACACAAATAAAGCAATATATCTTAAATACACTCAACATAATACAAATTTTTACAAACAGAAGTAAACAACGGATTTACTTAGAAATTTTAATAAAACTTAAGAATCATATTATATATGAAATTGCTTGTTTTTTCAATCAATGATCCAAACTAGCAGGTTTAGAATTATATCAGACCTCGAGTAAAAACCCCAAATTATTTAATGTGTATATCTTTGCTACTTTTTACCTTATATGTGTGAATGTACATATCTACAGATATTCATATATATCCAGACATATACATATATCCATAAATATCTACATACATATATATATCTACATATATACATATATATCTACATATATACATATATATCTACATATACACATATATATCTACATATATACATATATATCTATATATATCCATATATATCTACATATACCCATATATATCTACATATATACATATATATCTATATATATCCATATATATCTACATATATCCATAAATATCTACATACATATATATATCTACATATATACATATATATCTACATATATACATATATATCTACATATATGCATATATATCTACATATATACATATATATCTACATATATACATATATATCTACATATATACATTGAATATCTGTAGATATGTATATTCACATATATGAGGTAAAATGTAGCAAAGATATACACATTAAATAATTTGGGGTTTTTACTCGAGGTCTGATATAATTCTAAACCTGCTAGTTTGGATCATTGATTGAAAAAACAAGCAATTTCATATATAATATGATTCTTAAGTTTTATTAAAATTTCTAAGTAAATCCGTTGTTTACTTCTGTTTGTAAAAATTTGTATTATGTTGAGTGTATTTAAGACATATTGCTTTATTTGTGTGTAAAGACTGTTGAAATAATTAAAATTACTTTACATTATGAACCTTGTACCATGAAAATTATCAAAAAACATTATAAGAGTCGTTCAAATCATAAAAAAAAAAAAAAATGGTGATTACAAATTAGTGAAAAATAGTATAATGATTGCATGGATCTTGATGTTGACGAGTCCATCGTGTCTCTCAGTGTGATCGTTTAATGTAAAATCCTGAACGATATACAACAACTAATTTTGACTTAACATATTATAACTGTCTTGCAATGTGTTTAAATGATAGAGTTAATTATCAAACAGTACTCTCCTTGCTTGATGTGATACACTTCACCTCTTACCCATATTTATTATTCCCATCCAAACACCATCAACTCACTAACACACAACTATTATACTATAATCGATGCATCAGAAAAGTTTGGAAACTTCCCACAACCAGACACAAACCCTTTGAAAGCATAGCTTCACAATGAATGGAATATCACATCAAGAAGCATATAGGCCAGTCTAAAAAGTGCCATTCACACAGAAATTACTCCATTTAGGACAAAAAATAGCCACATTTAGAAAAAACATAAAATTTTATATGAAAAAAGACCGTTTAACTCCCCAAATAATCTCACTTTAGGTGTAAAACAACGATTTTAGTGTAAAATACCCCATCTTCAGCTAAAATCGCATAAATTTTATTATATTCGCCATCTTAGACATAAAATTTAACCTCTTAGGAAAAATCCTCGCATTTTTTACTATGGACGCAATATTTTAGTTAAATTTGATGACATACATGTGATGTAATATCGCTAATGATGTTTCCATGGATGTACCCATGTTCCTCTTCTAATGTAACGGTTCACTATCTACCTCCAAACATTACCGTCCTTAACAGAGTTGATGTGGTCGTTGTAATACATACATGCTTAGTGTATATTATAATTATAAAAATCGTAATGGTTCATATGATGACGCCCCCCTTGCATCTCTCAGTGTGAACATTTAATGACTAACATGAATGATATACAACAACTAATTTATGCTCAAACATATCATAACTACCTTGCAATGTGTGCAATGCCAGAGTTCATTACCACGCTTTACACACCCTGCTTGATGGTGGATACAGTCTGCTTCTTACCAGAGTTTATTATTCTGCACACACAATCATACTCCCAGGAAAGGAAATTTGTAATATACATTACATTCTTTCTTAATTATAACAAATTAGATATACACTCGCTTTTAGGGTAAAACAACAGTTCAAAGGGGTACAATAACGAAAATATTGTTGAATGAAGGTAAAATTTGATGAAGACTTCATAAAAGGTGATACAACATAAAAAAATATAGTGATGAACGGTGAAAAATTGTCGAAAAACTGCATATGAGTCGTTCGAACATTAGAAATGAAGCGAAATATCATGAATTTGTGAAAAATAGTGTAAAAAGCGTTAAAACATATGAATATTGCGAGGAATGGTGATAATTATCGAAAAACTTCTTAAGTAGCGTTCAGTCATATGAAATGCTTCGAAATAGTATAAATTGGTGAAAAAAATAGGGCAAAAAGTCCTAAAACATAAGAACATGTTACAAAATAGTGGAAAAATGTTTACAATTAGTTAGAAAATGATGAAAAATGTTGTAATAGTGATAAAGCATAAGAAAATTTTAAAAGAAGAAAACGTTTACACTTTCAAATGAAAAAAGAATCTATCATATATCTTTAAAGTTAAGCAAGATAAAAAGACTCTGCATACTTAACTGAACAGTTAAATAATATTGATTCGTCTGTTCAACATAAAGAACGAGAGGATTTAATACAAACTGGAGTTTGGTATATATTAACAACAATAGTAAAATTGGAATTTTAAGTTTATGGAAAATAAAAACAAAAATGTATACATATGAAAATATTTATTATATTATATAGATTACATTAATTTGTATGAAACAATGTAAAAAGATTTTTTGAAAAATAAACATACATCTATGAATACGAAAAATACGTCTTTATTTAATTACATATAGTGCATATTACGCCAACTGACTGCGTCACATCTGTGAGTATTATTATGTTCGTAATCGGTATTCATGGGATCGAGACATGACCAGCATACAAATTTCGCTTTCGGCGACTGGATCCGCAACAATCGACTGAATTTTTTTATCCATGCGAATTGATAATTTCCATTAGATCCCCAATATAATATGTTTGTGTGATGTTTATGATTTAACAAACTGTGATTTTTTCGGAAGGCGTACACGACTTTTATTTTGTAGTTGAATGTACTTTGATCTGTATAGTCGGTTTCTATCAGCTTGTATAAGTTGATTGATACAGCGTTTATTCTTTCAAACGTTTCAATATCAGCCAGCGATTGGATCGGTAAGTGAATAAAGCTGAAATCGTATACTTTCTGTAGAATATTGTACTGCCACATCGATGACGGTTTTGATGTAAATTTTGCTAAAACCGCATACATGAAACTATTTTTATTTTCTGGATCGTTAGGGTCTTTAACATAGACGACTGCTTTTCGGTTAAATATTTCTTTGGGTAATTCCAACATTGTTGTGCTATATTCTTTTTCATCATGTACCAAAGGTACTTGCGTTAACGACGGAGTTTGCAAATCTTGTGACATTACCGGTGATGCTAAAGGTGTTGATGTAGCCAATGGAATGAAATCAGAGAATGAATGTAGCGAAGGCCCTTGTAATGATGTTTCTTCTGCTGGTGGTGGTGGTGGCTGCATATGTATATTTGGAAAATCGTCCGGAAACATTGCATTATCATTATCATTTACGAAAAAATTTTGAATGAAATCCGCGACATTATCGACATTCGATTCGGTATTGTTATTCATATTCGATTATTATTGTAATATTTATACTAAAAAAATGAGAGAAAATAAGAGCGAAAAGAATAACGTGCAATAAGAGAGAAAAAAGACAGAAAATAAAGAGCGAACGAAAAAGAGAAAAGACGTAGGAAATTACAGACTTTATCGTTTTTGAGAATATTTTAATAACGCGTGAAGAACACAGCTTCAACAAATTCCACACGTTTAACATAACACTAATACTGCCTGCACGATCAGATCCGTTCGAATTCGAGCTCGAAGCATGCCTTTGAAAAGGGAGGGTTGCACCAGAAAAAACCACATTCCTTTGGTGAAAGTTGAATGCAGGTGTGTCTGAACGAAGTTTGCAGGTGTTCTTTGGGTTATATTTGGGTGTATGTGTGTGTAGGTGTGTACATGTGAGTCTGTTTCTACAAAAGATATGAAAGGGAAGAACCTGTTTCAGCAGACTCTATAACATTGTCGCACGATCTAATACAACGGTATGGCAACATGCATGTAAGGTTATGAGCGACGCACATTTATGCTACGATAGTGAGCATACATATTGGAGAAAAAATACAAAATTATGAACGGTCGGAAGAAATGGTCTGAAACGAAAAAAATATACTTCGGCTATTTCTATAATATTTAGGCTCAAAAAAAAAAAATATTTAGAGAACATTTAGAGTCAGAGGATGTATCTTACAAACAGATGAAAACTCTCACAGCTGCGGAAATACGTGATGTACGTGAAAAAGTATAACAGTTAAATTCGCTTATTACACACAAAAAAAATAAAAAAATGGTGTATTACAGACAAAAATCTAATTTTTTAATCTAAACAGATATGAACAAATTATGTGGAAATATATTCGAAAATTAAATAATTATATATACATTATACTCGACTGGTTCAGATTTTTGAAAATTTCGTCATTACCAGTACTTTAAGTTAAGAGGGGGAGAGAAGGATAGATCGCTAAATAAATTAAATAAACAGAAATCGGAAAGGATCGGAAAAAGATGAAAAAATAATTAGCAAAAATATATACAATATGAGAATGAATAGATATTGAGGGAAAAAATATATACAAAATATATACAAAACAGTATTTACATGTGTATAAAAATATATTTAAAAAATTTTAAAGAAAACATAAAAACGAACGGTCTGAAAAAAAAAAATATATGTACAAATACACACAAAAATATACAGAAAAAATATACAAAATTGTTAAAAACGATCGAATTAATGAATTTTTAATCTGCGCGAATTGTACGTTGGCAGTCGATACAATCTTTTACTTTCATACAATTTCGAGTACTATGCAGAAATATATCGTCATCGAAATAATATTCTTCATCATTCTCATGTTCAAAACATGGTAGAAGTGATTTTATTGTATCATCCTGTTTTAGTCTATCTGGTAAAAATGTATAAATGTCTCCAACACAACTTGGAAATAACGTAATTATCATTTCTTTGGTGGTTGTAATGAACAACTGACTTAAATCATTTATATTGAGATTATTCATAAGCTTCAGCGGACGGATGACATGATCGTACCATGCCTTCATCACCATAACGTTTTTCACCGCACAATGAAAACTATCATTCTCATTATGGTGTTTACAAGTTATCAAATTGCTTATACCAAAATACTCTTCATGTAGATTCTCAATACTAGATAATCGAAAGACTTGATCCATATTAACGATTTCGTAGTCTAAATCACGCAACAATTCAGACTTTTCGTTAAGTTCCATTAGTGTAAGTTTAGCATATACTGTTAAAACATATACGCGAGCCCTCGGTTTTTGGGACAATATCGTGAATATATCGCGCGCGATGAATATTTCTTCACGACAGGGAAATAATGAAGGGTTCTTCAAGTAATAACTCACTAAAGAACATTGTAAATGTGGCATTTTTGATGCATGCCATGCTCTGCTTGGCTTATACAGCGTATGCAAACACTTCCCTCCAGACATATCAATCATTGCTAGTTCAGTTACTTGAAAACCATAATCACAATCTATATGGACGCTGATATCTACAAAATATTCCGCTATATCCACTTGTTCTGATAATAATACTGGACCAACGATTTTACGTACAAAAGATGTTGATTCCTCTGATGTATAACCATCATCATATTGAGGTGTTGGAGGTGAAGAAGACGTATGCGAGTCGCTATCACTCGAAAAGGAATTCTGAATAAATTCGTCGGCTTTAATATCAATCGATTCGGTATTGTTATTCATGATTGATTAATATTTTTAACTTTTTACTAAAAAATAGAAAATGATTACTTTTACCGTTACAGTAAATTTTTAATAACGCGTGAAGAACACAGATTCTACAAAATGAACACGTTTAACATAAAACTAATACTGCCTGCACGATCAGATCCGTTCAACAATCTACCTCGATGCATGCCTTTGAAAAGGGAGGGTTGTACCAGAAAAACCACATTCCTTTGCTTATAGAGGTGTTTGAAAGACGCTGTCAAGGGGAGATGAAGATATGTGTGTTTGAGTGTAGGTGTGTACATGTAAACCGTTTTCTACAAAAGATATGAAGAGGAAGATCCTGTTTCAGCAGACTCAATAACATTGTCGCACGATCTAATACAACGGTATGGCAACATGCATGTAAGGTTATAAGCGACGCACATTTACGCTACGATAGTGAGCATACATATTGGAGAAAAAATATAATACGAAAGATTTCGAAAAAAAAAAAAATGTTAGAGTTAGAAAAAAAAAACAACAAAAAAAAATGAAATATTCTTAAACTAATAGAATTGAAAAAAGTTATCATGAATGATATGAGATCTAACGGTAGCAGATGAGTGTGTGCGAATGGATGGTGCGCTTTTGTGGTGGTTGTGACGATCAAGGAGTATGTGGAAAAAATATAAAAAGTATGTACAATCAGTAAATTGATTGCAAAAAGGTAGAAAGGTTTAAAGGTTACATTTGCTTATTTATTAGTAGAAAAGATGCATGGACGCCTTAAATTAACCTTCTGCAAAATGAATGAAATAACGGTACATCATTCAAGCTGGTTTTCATCGGGAGAGATTGTCCATTTTCACCATGCTTTCTAGAAAAGGTGTATACATGTCGTGAATTTGTATGTTGTAAAAGGTCGTAAATAACGGTACATGACAGGCGCTTCAATAATGATACAAACGACTGGTGAGGCGGGCGGAGACATCTTAGACTGTGGAGCAGCGATTGAATTTCTTGGAAATGTCGAGATCAGTGTTCGATGACGTTGATGTCTATTTTTTTATGTGCATGTGTGTGTATTTGAACGAGTCTAAAAAAATATTCTTCTAGCGAATAACGGTAAATAGCGGGGGAGTATTGAGCGGTCAAAGGTTGATAGAAAGACGAGACGAATACACGAAGAGGTTGACTATACCTGGAAAAGGACGATTAATGTTTGTAGCAACAATATCGTCAATGAAAATAATAGTTCCTTCGTTTAATAATTATATTGAGATGTGTATAATATTAAACTTAGTTACGATGTTGATAAAAATTATTTAGTGCTCTGAGATTTTCTCTATCAAAATGTTAAAAGATGTAAAGTATGTATGGCGGGGTGTATGTGTTGGAAAAATAATACCAGTAAAAATAATTAAAGATCGATAATTAAAAATTAAATATAATGACTGTGTGTGGTATATGTGTGTGTCTGATGTGATATGCTCCCGCGGATAATACAAAAAAAAAAAAAAAAAAAAAATGTTCACGATTAATAAGGAACCTATCTGTGAGTGTGACAATATGGCGTGTATGTAAGTCTGGGAGGAGTTGAAAAATAAATAAAACATATTATAATTGTTAGGGAACCGTATATGGCATGGAAATGGATGTCATGCAAATAACATCAAAAAAAATGTCCGAACGGAAAAAAATTTTAAAAGACTTTTTGGAAAAATAATCTAACAATAATATACAATAATTGATAGTAAAATGGTTGTTGGAGGCAACTTCTACACTTCTGCGAGAGTTGATTGATTGACTGGGTCTAGAACATATATTATGAAAGAATTGTAATTTGTGTAGGATGAATAGGGGGTGGAGAGGGAAATTATGAAACCGTTTTAAATAAAATTATACTCGATTTCATTTTTGAATACATATGTCTGGAAAAAAAAATATGAACGTTCGGGAGAAACGATCGGAAGCGAAAAAAAAATATAGTTAGAATAATTCCATAATACTTGGAGTTGAATAAAAGTTATTATGATCGGTATGGGAACTAACGACAGCAGATGGGTGTGCATTCATAGCGGTGAAGACATTGTAGGATTTATTTTTAGAACCAGAGGAAAATAAAAATATTATGAACGGTCAGAAGAAATGATCGGAAGTGAAGAAAATATATAATTGGAATAATTCCATAATACTTGGAGTTGAATAAAAGTTATTATGAACGGTATGGGAACTAACGACATCAGATGGGTGTACGGGAATGGACGGTGTGCATTCATAGCGGTCACATAAAAAAATAATTACCTCTCAATATGAAATGACGGAGGCGTCGGGAGCGTCGATCGAGGGTTTAATGGTCGTAGTAAAAGTAAATAGAATGTGATATATTCGATATTAAAACAACGGAATCGATCGGAAAAGAGGGTGGAAGGGGTAAAGGAGACTAAGGATATTTTAGACTATAGAAATAATTGATTTGTTAATTTATAAATGTTTTGGATAATCGGTTAGGTTTAGACAACAGAGCAGTGATTGGGTTATTATGTAAAAAAAATAATAATTAAAAAAAAGTAATCGCGATAGCATAAACAGACAACACGTGCGGGGGGACGGTGCGTGCGCTTCCACGCAGCTAACGTTATATTGGATATATGCGGTGGATCGGCGCGTGCGCTTTTGCGGAAAATAACGCTGTGTTAGATATATGCGCGAGATCGGGACGTGCGCTTTAGCATATGGCGGTAAGATCGGGGAATCAGGAAAATAAAAAATTATGCTTCGGCTAATTTTATATTATGTATACTTAGACTTTGAAATATTAAAGAAATAATCGCAGTATCGGAAAGGGAGCGTTCGTGTGTGTGTGTGTGTGTGTGATATCGCGGCGGATATCGGAATATATGCGGGGGGTCGGCGCGTGCGCTTTCGCGACGGCGACTGGAGCGTGTGCGGGATCGAAATATACATGAGAGAGGTGTGAACTGGAGTTATAGGTTAGATTTACGCTTTAAATAATATATTGGGGTTAAATTTTGGAATTTTCTTACTTAGGTCCTGAATTTTGAAAAAATTGTGATAACGTAGCAGTGGGCGGGCTGGGCGAGCGGGGACTTGGGTTACTTTGGGACATTAATTGATATACTTATGTTAATTAATAAGCGGTTCTGTTTATCAGAAACGAGCAGGACGCGTACGAGGGAATTTTGGAGACGGAGCGTTCGTGTGTGTGTGTGTGTGTGGGTGTGATATCGCGGTGGACATCGGAATATGCGTGAGATCGGCGCGTGCGCTTTCGCGACGGCGACCAGAGCGTGCGCGAGAATGAAATATACGTGTGAGAGGTGTGAACTGGAGTTATAGGTTAGATTTTAGCTTTAAATAATATATTGGGGTTAAATTTTGGAATTTTCTTACTTAGGCCTCGGAATTTTGAAAAAAAATTGCGGTACCATAGCAGGACGGGCTGGGTCAGCGGAGACTTGGGTTACTTTCGGACATTAATTAATATACTTATGTTAATTAATAATCGGTTCGGTTTATTGGAAACGAGCGGGACGTGTACGGGGGAATTTCGGAGAAATTTGGGGAACTTGGGGGAACTTTCAGCACCTAGACACTAATTGGGGTTACTTGCACCCCAGAATAACACTTTGGTCAGTTTATCGACCTCTGGACACTGTTTGGACGTTCGGATCAGCGGATATGTACGGGAACCGTCCAGGGGAAACTTGGAGGAATCGGGGGAAACTTTGGTGAATTTTGACCACCTGGACATGAATTGGGGTGAATTTAGTGTTCGGATTACCGGTCTGGGGTGAATTTTCGCCTCCAGGACAGGAATTGGGGTTCGGATTAGCGAGTGTCGCCAGATCTCTCAATAAATGACTACTATATTAAAGTCGACGAATTTATTCAGAATTCATTTTCGAGTGATAGTGTCTCGCATACAACTTCATCACCTCCATCACAGCAATCAGATGATGGTTATACAGCAGAAGGATCAACATCTTCTGTACATAGTATCAATGGTCCTGTATTATTAACAGAACAAGCAGATATAGCGGAATATTTTATAGATATCAGCATCCATATAGATTGTGATTATGGTTTTCGAGTAACTGAACTAGCAATGATTGATATGTCCAGTGGAAAGTGTTTGCATACGCTGTATAAGCCAAGCAGAGCATGGCATGCATCAAAAATGCCGCATTTACAATGTTCTTCAGTGAGTCATTACTTGAAAAATCCTTCATTATTTCTCTATCTCCCCCCCCCCCTTAACTTAAAGTACTGGTAATGATGAATATTACAAAAATCTGAACCAGTTGTGTAAAGTGTACATATAATTATTATCTAATTTTCGAATATAATCCCACATAATTTGTTCATTTTCTTTCTAGATTAAAAAATTATATTTTTTATTCTTTCTATAACAAACGAATCTAACTGTTCATCTTTTTCATGTACATCACGTACATCAAGTATTTTCCGCATCTGTGTGAGTTTTCAATAATTTGTAAGTCACAACCTAAGATCCGGAGAGTTCTCTCTAATTGCTTAATATCTTTCATAATCACATTTTTATAAAAATATGTATTAAGTTCACATGTTATGTAATATATTTTTTTTATTTCACATATATTTTGTCTATGAGGTGTGTTGATCAATAGAGCAACAGGTAGAAAACCTACTAGCTGACGAGACACAGCATGTTTATAGAAAAAACGTGCTAGCATGAGCAGATCAGAGTTGCAACGTGCGAGTGAGAGACTGTATGCATGTATGTGTGCGAGAGCAACAGATTGATTATAAAAAACGTCGAAGATACATGCATCTATCTGTGAACAATTATCACATCAAACATAAAAAGGTTGACTAAAAGATTATTATTTTCTTTTTTCATTCATTCTCGCCACTTTTACCACTCGCGCCCCACTGTCAAGACCTCTGAACATACATTACTAACCTCACCGACACTATAATATTTTTTCTCTGTGTTATTAAATTAACCCAAGTATATTTTTATTCATTTGTTACGCAAACATTTGTTCAAATCTTTCGTAATACATATGTCATGCACAAGCCCGCAGACACTACTCGCTTCATTACCACGAATACATCTCTTTCATTCTCACTTATCATAACATAGTTTTTCCTGAAATTGTAAAAAAATCTCTTTGCTCCATTCTTCCAAGGTGATTTATTTCCAAATTTCAAATCACGCATAATTATTTTAGAATCAAATTAAGTATATTTTATCATTTCCAAAAATCAATCATCTCTGTACAAGGCATTAACTCATTTTCACATCAAACATATTATTTTTTATCATTTAAATTTTTTTCTCAATTCACAAATAGCTAACCTATAATAACATATTGTTGTAAACATACATGACGAACTCACTCCTCATAATTACATCATGAATTAATTTTTTCTTCATTTTTTTTTACAATCGTGAAATTGTGGTAGTGTTTTTTAATTTTTTTTTTTATTTTCCATACATGACAAAAGCAATAGAATCACGGCATGACGCGTTTAAGAGAGGAGAAGTTAGGAACCATGAGCGGAGTGAGAGAAATTGCTGAATAGAGGGGTAAAAGGAAACAAGATTAGAAAATGAAGAAGAATAGGAGTTGAGCCATAGTTGGGAATGAGGGATGAGGAAAGAAGAATAGCACCATGATCTGAAAAGTTGCCAAAAATTCTGCTATTGGAAATGGAAGAACTGACTAATGAATCCACCACCTCATTTCCCTCAATTCCCAAATGACCAGGAATCCACAAAAGATCGATCTAGATCGATTGAAGATGGAAAAGATCATGGATAAGAGAGTGTATGGGAATTATTCCATAATCGGAAGAGGTAGAAGGAAGGTTAGATTTGTAAACCTGTAAAGCACCTTCAGAATCGCAGATTATGAGCACTTTATAAAAAACCAATGATGAGGAAACAAAGAGAACAGCGCGTAAAATAGCAATAGATTCCACATAGAAAATTGAACCAAAGGAAGGGAGTTTAAAAGATTTAGAATAAAATGTTTAAAACTTTCACAGTGATTAACTATGATGTGAATAATTTACGGACAACTGCGTTTAGAAAATAAAGGGGACTTTCCAGTGGCTACTAAATTTTTTATTTTTATTTTTTGTTGGCGGTTTGTGTTTGTTTATTGTTTTAAGTATTGCGATTTCCTGGGATATTGTTCAGTTTTTTTTTGTCGTTTTTGTGGACCATTGTTTGCGTTTGGGTGTTTTAGCTCGCTTCTGATATTTTTATTTCTTAGTGTTGCAGATTTTTACAGTTCTTTTTTCTGACGTAAAACTTTATACGTATTTAATTATTATACATTTTCCAATTTGCTAATTTTAATTATTATTTTCTTATTTTTTATGAAATAAATCTGTTCTGATTTCATTCAATTATTGGATGGAACTAATAACAAAGAAAAGACTGCAACGTTTTTATGAGACAGAAATATACTTTATAATCAACATTATTATGGAAATAATCATCAGATATAAAAGTTAACAAGTATACATAATCATTGATGCTGTAATTCAAACATTGCCAGTTGTTACTAGTTAATTTAAATGTTTCTTTACGGCGGACTGCATTATATTTTAAGTAACTTGTTTAAGTAGAACAGCATTCAAAATTTGTGTTTGCCGTCAAAATTAGATATTTCATAACTTTTTATTTACATATCAAAATTCTTACTCATTCTTGCATCCCGTATTCATATTTTCGGTCATTATTCTTCTCTTTAATAATACAACTGTAAGCCACATAAACTCAATCGTTTACTTTCTTTAAATCAGGCGCTGTATAAGCATACAAATATCGAAACATTTACAGATTAAAAAATAAATTATAAAGTTAAAAAATATATTCACCTACTTGCCAAATAAAGACCGAACATTTTAATGTGACGACTGGAATTTCATCGTTATTGCAATCAAAACTGGAATGTTTGCATAAAGTTCTGTTACCGTCAGTATCTGAAGAAGAAGCAATATATGTATTAAAGGGGCAGGGCCAGTATTTATTTTTAATGCAATTCAAATTAGAGAATGCAGATTTACATACATAAGTATTTCGAACATTGAAATCATACTCAAACCGAAATTTTTTTCCATCAAGTTACTGCTAATTTTTAAAATCTTTCGATACGTCAGTAATTAGTTAAAGACGATTTTGGCGGGTCTGAATCTGATCCCAAAACCATGTGCACACGCTGAAAATTAACCGGAATACTCAATGCAGGGGGCAAAAGGTAACTGCATTTCCAGTATCAGAGTTCCGAAATTAACTCCAATTTTCTTCCAGGGTCCTAGAATTCCACTCAATTCCCTCCTCTCTTGCCATACATTTCCGATAATCTGACCAAATTTTTAAAATCTAATCCAAGTTGCGCGGTCCGAGAGCTCAAAGTTTACTTAAATCCGAAGTTCCTATTAATGTACTTGACTGATAATCCAAACTTCGGCCGCTAAAAAGGGTCTCACCTCCTGTCTTGCACCGTACTTTTCCGATAATCTGTTTTCAAAACATAACTCAAATATATTATTTCACTATTGAAAATTAACCATATCCGAATCTCCAAACTACACTGTACCTTTTGATAACCCATTTTTTTAAAATTTACATGAAGAAATAAAAATATAACTCCAATTTTATGTCTGGGTACCCAAAACTAACATCTAACCTAATTTTAACCGGGTAATGTATATGTATGCATACTACAAAAATCAAGCCATCCGATAGCTGACTTCATAAATATAATCATTCATAATTTACGCCGAGGCTAACCTTCCTGTGGGTTTCTGGTCACGCAAAGATACCAGGGAACCTCATGGCCGATCATGCAGGCAAAGAGGCATCAAAAATGCTTCCGGTTCCACGAATTAAGATTCCACTCCGTGATATCGTGAGTAAAAACTTTTTTTGGAAATAATGGCAGAAAAAATGGGCGGATCAATCATACCCACATGCAGTCAAACCATCAGTTCACGATTGGAAATATCCACCAGAAGGTCGAAAGGATTAAGCGCTGCTATGCTGTCTTCCTATCGGCCATTCCATCCTCACACATGCATATATATTTCAGAAGCTTGCTCCACCAATTTGTGACAGATGTGAAGTTCCTATCACCATCCCTCACCTTCTAATCGAATGTCCAAAGATCCTTAATCTATGCTCCAGCTTCCCTCCGCAATATCCCCCTTGGTCATTCCTATCCTAGGATTCGCTACCCGTCTCATCCCTTCTTGATCTTTTCAAATCGCTAAACCTATTTTATAAAATATAATAAACTAGCAGGCCGCGCTCCTAGCCTAACTGCTGTACACGGTGCGGAAGAAAAAAAAAAAAAAACTAAAAATTATTACATTTATCAACGCTGAAATTATGAATTTCGGAAATGGCCTTTCTACATCGCAAGACACATTTGATAAATATTTAAATGCAGCCACTTCGGATGGAGTACATGAGATTTCGGTTTTATCTGACACTCCATCTGATTAAATCGATACTGCAAATGATGTACTAGATATCGAAGAGAGCACGTCTAGATCAAATTTGTGCCAAAAAATATAGTTAGAATAATTCCATAATACTTGGAGTTGAATAAAAGTTATTATGATCGGTATGGGAACTAACGACAGCAGATGGGTGTGCATTCATAGCGGTGAAGACATTGTAGGATTTATTTTTAGAACCGGAGAAAAATAAAAATATTATGAACGGACGAAAGAAATGATCAGAAACGAAAAAAAAATATACTTCGGCTATTTCTATAATATTTATGCTCGAAAAATTATTAAGAACGATATGGAAACTAACTGCAGAAGATGTGTGCGCATTCATCGCGTTGAAGACATTGTAGGATTTATTTTTAGAACCGGAGGAAAATAAAAATATTATGAACGGTCAGAAGAAATGATCGGAAGTGAAGAAAATATATAATTGGAATAATTCCATAATACTTGGAGTTGAATAAAAGTTATTATGAACGGTATGGGAACTAACGACATCAGATGGGTGTACGGGAATGAACGGTGTGCATTCATAGCGGTCACATAAAAAAATAATTACCTCTCAATATGAAATGACGGAGGCGTCGGGAGCGTCGATCGAGGGTTTAATGGTCGTAGTAAAAGTAAATAGAATGTGATATATTCGATATTAAAACAACGGAATCGATCGGAAAAGAGGGTGGAAGGGGTAAAGGAGACTAAGGATATTTTAGACTATAGAAATAATTGATTTGTTAATTTATAAATGTTTTGGATAATCGGTTAGGTTTAGACAACAGAGCAGTGATTGGGTTATTATGTAAAAAAAATAATAATTAAAAAAAAGTAATCGCGATAGCATAAACAGACAACACGTGCGGGGGGACGGTGCGTGCACTTCCACGCAGCTAACGTTATATTGGATATATGCGGTGGATCGGCGCGTGCGCTTTTGCGGAAAATAACGCTGTGTTAGATATATGCGCGAGATCGGGACGTGCGCTTTAGCATATGGCGGTAAGATCGGGGAATCAGGAAAATAAAAAATTATGCTTCGGCTAATTTTATATTATGTATACTTAGACTTTGAAATATTAAAGAAATAATCGCAGTATCGGAAAGGGAGCGTTCGTGTGTGTGTGTGTGTGTGTGATATCGCGGCGGATATCGGAATATGCGGGGGGTCGGCGCGTGCGCTTTCACGACGGCGACTGGAGCGTGTGCGGGATCGAAATATACATGAGAGAGGTGTGAACTGGAGTTATAGGTTAGATTTACGCTTTAAATAATATATTGGGGTTAAATTTTGGAATTTTCTTACTTAGGTCCTGAATTTTGAAAAAATTGTGATAACGTAGCAGTGGGCGGGCTGGGCGAGCGGGGACTTGGGTTACTTTCGGACATTAATTAATATACTTATGTTAATTAATAATCGGTTCTGTTTATCAGAAACGAGCAGGACGCGTATGAGGGAATTTTGGAGACGGAGCGTTCGTGTGTGTGTGTGTGTGTGGGTGTGATATCGCGGTGGACATCGGAATATGTGTGAGATCGGCGCGTGCGCTTTCGCGACGGCGACCAGAGCGTGCGCGAGAATGAAATATACGTGTGAGAGGTGTGAACTGGAGTTATAGGTTAGATTTTAGCTTTAAATAATATATTGGGGTTAAATTTTGGAATTTTCTTACGTAGGCCTCGGAATTTTGAAAAAAAATTGCGGTACCATAGCAGGACGGGCTGGGTCAGCGGAGACTTGGGTTACTTTCGGACATTAATTAATATACTTATGTTAATTAATAATCGGTTCGGTTTATTGGAAACGAGCGGGACGTGTACAGGGGAATTTTGGAGAAATTTGGGGAACTTGGGGGAACTTTCAGCACCTAGACACTAATTGGGGTTACTTGCACCCCAGAATAACACTTTGGTCAGTTTATCGACCTCTGGACACTGTTTGGACGTTTGGATCAGCGGATATGTACAGGAACCGTCCGGGGGAAACTCGGAGGATTCGGGGGAAACTTGGGTGAATTTTGACCACCTGGACATGAATTGGGGTGAATTTAGTGTTCGGATTACCGGTCTGGGGTGAATTTTCGCCTCCAGGACAGGAATTGGGGTTCGGATTAGCGAGTGTCGCCAGATCTCTCAATAAATGACTACTTAATATCAATCGAATCGGTATTGTTATTCATGTTTGAATAATATTTTTAACTTTTTACTAAGAATGTAGAAAATTATTACTTTTAATGTTAGAGCAAACTTTTATTAATGCGTGAAGAACACAGCTTCAACAAATTCTACACGTTTAATGTAACACTAATACTGACTGCCTGAACAGATCCTTTCGAGATTCTAGCTCGATGCATGTCTTTGAAGAGGGCGGGTTGCACCAGAAAAACCACATTCCTTTGGTGAAAGCTGGTTACATACGCAGATGAACGAAATTTACAGGTGATCTTTGGGTTATGGGTGTTTGTGTGTAGGTGTGTACATGTCAACCGGTTTTTCTACAAAAGATATGAAGGAGAAGATCCGGGCAGACTCGATGACCTTGACACATGATCGAAATCAACGGCATAGCAACATTCATGCAAGGAAACAAGCAGAGTACCTTTGCATTATGAGCGTATGCGGACATATTGGGGGAAAATATGGAAGATATTGAAAAAAATAAAAAAAAATACTTAGAGTTTGAAAAAAAAATGAAATAATCTTAAACTAATAGATTCGAAAAAAATTATTATGAATGATGAGAAAATCATTGTTAGAAGATAGGTGCGTGGGAATGAATGGTATGGTTTCACTGTGGTTTCAGGGGGATGTACTCATGAAAAATAATAGAAAAGAATTGAAATTTGTGTAGGGTGGATAGGGGGGAGGGAAAATATGGAACAGTGTTAAATAAAAATATACTCGAATTAATTTTTGAATACTTACGTTTGGAAAAAGACTTTAGAGGGGAAAAAATATATTTTAGACTAATTCCATAATACATAGACATGAAAAATTATTATGAACAATATGAGGAATACCGTTAGAAGATGTTTACACAATCATACTAGTGAAGATATCAATGGATTTATTTTTAGAACCTGAGAAAAAAATAAAATAAGAAAATTATCAACGTTCGGAAGAAATAAACAGAAGCGTAAAAGAAAAATATACTTAGGCTAATTCTATAATATTTTGACTCGAAAATAAAATATGTACGAAGTGTTGGTGTGTGTGTGTGTGTGTGGGAGTGTTATCGCGGCGTTTATTTCGGCGGCGACCGGAGCGTGTGTGGAATAGTACAGTGTAGCTTTGTAGAGGTTAACATAATGCTTGATATGTGTGCATGAATGGATGGTGTGCTTTTGCAATGAACGGAGAGTACATAAAAATATAAAAAAAATATAAACGGATTAAGTATAAGATCGGAAGCGGAAAAATACGAAAAATATATATCAGGTGGCGGTGTATATGTGTGCGTGTGTGAACGTGTAGCGATCGTGAACAGGTTTCTGTCGGTGGCGTGTGAGAGTGTGCATAGATGATCGGCTAGTTAATTTCAAAACGAACGACTGGAATTCACCTCACCTGGTGACAGTTTCAACTAGTTGCTGGAACATTTAAATATTTCCATTACAGCCGCGGTCGCGCTTACATAATACATCTCGTACCAGCACACTCGCCCGCTCTTATTCGACTGATGGAACGTTCAAATATTTTCCTTAAAAATAAAATTTAAAAAAAAAAAAATGCTGGAACGGAGCGCGACTCGGAAAATTCCTTTAAAATTTGGGTTCTAAGTGTTGAGATTCAAACGTTTTTATCACTCCTGGCAAAATTTTACCCCTCCCAACCTCGAAAAATTAAAATTAAAAAGTATGCTACATATATTACACGCAGAGTCATGTATAATACATACACATGATGATAGAAGGCTCGAGTATGGGAAAGCGAGTACACTTTTATGGCGGCTAAGGCTATGTTGAATATATGCGTGGAAACGGTGCGAGCGCATTTACAGATAACAGTATGAACGGGGAATCGGAAAAATTTGAAGAAATTTTGGGGAAACTTGGGTGAATTTTAACCATATGGATACAAATTGGGGTGAACTTTCAGCACCTGTACACTAATTGAGGTGGATTTTGACTACCTTGATGGGAATTAGGGATCGAATTAGCAAAACTGTCCAGGGGAATCAGGGGTAAACAGGGAAAACTCGGAGGAAATCTGTGAAATCAGGGGAAACTTGGGGTAACTTTGGGCTCTAAAAGAGAAATTGGGGTTAATTTTGAGCACCTGGACACAAATTGGGGTTCGGATTAGCGGAGCTGCCCGGGAAAATAGGGGGAAACCTGGACACTCGAGGGAAACTCGGGGGAAGTTGGGAAAAACTTGGGGTAACTTTGGGCTCCAAGACAGAAATTGGGGTGAGTTTTGAGCAGCTGAACACAAATTGGGGTGAGTTTTGGGCACCGGGAGACAAATTGGGATGCGTTTTGAGCACTGGGGGACAAATTGGGGTTGGTGACGTCAGACTTCCCAGCTTGCACATTTATACACTACTCACGTTAATGATGAAGATTTATTTTTCACGCTAAAGGCCTTAAGAGATTTATTGATAAAAAACAGCGAAAAGCAAATTTTAATACAAAAACTAGACGATAAATACTTTTTTAATCTCGAAAAATTTAAACGAATGATATTTTTCCCTTTTTCTAAAACTAATATAGTTCCGACGATATGTTGTAACAAAAGGAAACTTGTAGAGAACCAGGATGAAATCGATCAAATTTTGAAACAGTATCATAGTTCTTCTATTGGAGGACATAGTGGATTTTTTAGAACATACAGTAAAATTAGAGAAGAATATTATTGGCCAACTATAAAAACAGATATAAAAAAATTCATAAAAAATTGTCACTCATGCCAACTAAATAAGACAAATTTTAAACCTCTGAAAAACGAGATGGAAATTACAACTACCAGTCATTACCCATTTCAGCAATTAGCAATTGATATAGTTGGACCATTAACCATGACCGAAAAAGGAAATAAATTTATACTCACGATGCAAGACGATTTAACCAAATACTCTTACGCTATACCGCTTCCTAAACACGAATCGATTATCGTAGCAGAAAAATTAATTAAATTTTTTAACCTATTTGGAATTCCTATAGCAATCTTATCGGACAGAGGAACCGAGTTTACATCAGAAATTATAGCACAATTGACAAAATTATTTAAGATACGACACGTTTTTTCTACACCATACCACCCGCAAAGCCTAGAAAGATCTCATTTAACACTAAAGGATTATCTAAAACATTTTATTAAAAAGGATCAATTGGTTTATCTATTAAATAAGGAAAATAAGAAGGGCTTATCCAAAAAATTAATGCCTAATTATAAAGGCCCGTACAAAATTACCAAAATAAACGACAATAACACTGTTGAAATATTGATAGGAAGAAAACGAGTTACGTATCATATCGACTTGTTAAAACCTTGTTTCACAGATGATGCTGATCCAAATAGCGATACTGACGATCAATAACGGATACAGCCAGACCTACAACATAACCGAACGATCTTTTCGATGATTTACAAAGAAAAGAAATTTCCAGTTCCCGTTGAATTAAGAACAATTAATAAATATTTCGATATAGCCTATTTAAACGTGTTATCTCATAACAATCTGCTAATGTCCTCGATAGACATTCCTCTAGTGGATGTCGCAGATTACAAATTGCGCCGACTAATTCCTTTTCCCGTTCGCTCAAAATTTTCCTCAAACATCTACCATTTCCTTAAACCCAAATTTCCTTATCTAATAGTGAGTAAAGCTTCGACAAATTTCGTAAGTAGGGTGCCTTTCTATGAACTGGCGCAATGGACGAGGGTGTGAAGGGGGGAACAGCAATTGCGGGGAAACCAGTTCGATTCCATCGCGCGAAAACAACGAGTTATGACGCAATAAAACAACAACAACAAAACCTGAACCAGGTCAACGAACGAACGGATGACGACGACGGTGATGTAGCATGTTGTTCACCTTCATCCACCTGCGTTGGGTACTATCTATCCGCATTCATTTTCCCCCGCCACCCCCCTCGACGACGTCATCAACGTTGACGACGACGACGATGGAAAATTCTAGAAAATGCTACCGCGATCTGTGTATGCGCGCGCACCATCGATTAAATAATAATAATAATAATAATCTACCAATTAATCAATTTTCGTTATTATATTTATTAAAAATAATTAACTATTCGTAATGTACCGCGCTTTTTTCCCCTACACAATCTTACATAGATATTCGTTATTATTACACAGTTTGCTGCCTTTAAAATTTGAAAATTCTTTATTCAGAGGGGAAAAAGGGGTAAAATCTCCAGAAACTGCTTAAAACGTTCGAATTTCGATACTTAGAACCCAAATTTTTAAGGATTTTTTTCTAGCACGTTCCCTTCTTACACTTTATTTTTTTAAAAATTTGTAAAATCGCATAATATTGCGATAGTATTAACGAAGAAAGATGTGTTCGAGTGTACTGCAAATCGTAATAAATCGAGAGGAACAAGATGATGATGATGCGGTTATCAACGAAGCTGTGCGAATACTATCTACATTATTATTATTATTATACTTTGTTTCTACCTTACGCAACATTGTACACACGCACATTCCAGATCGCGATGAATAGGATGCTAGCAGAGAACTTGTACGAATACTATTTACATTATTATACATTGTTTTTTCTATACGTAACCTCGCATGCACGCACGCACATTTCTGATCATGATGGACAGGATGCTAGCGGGGAACTTGTACGAATACTATCAACATTATTATTATTATTATTACGCAGATCGGTTAAATCTTTTAAATTATTCCTCTAACGCGTATTGAAAATCATGAACACTTCCTCATTAATCGAATAAATAATAATAAATTACGAATAAATCGATTAATTGTTATATTTTCCTATTAAAAAATAAATAATTAAATATACTAAAAAGTAAAATTTTTTGGTATACCTCTCATAGCCTAGTGGTTAGTTATATGAAACCTGTTAATTACCTAACGTTTCGAATTCTAAACCACCTTAATCAGATGAAACTGGAAATATTGCTATCGTATCGCAAGCTATATCTTAGTATACATATGATGCTAACACCTTATCCGCTATGTCGAGGGTATACTTACATTAATTTTACGCAAATTCCTATTTAAAAAATTATTTTTTATAGAAAATCTACGATATATTAATTTCCTAATGAAAATGCCACCAATGATGATGTGGAAGATGATTAATAATAATAATAATAATAAAATGGAGCCATCACAATCCATCTCGATATCCAACACCGACGATGCTCAACCTAGCAAAGTCGATGCTGGTAATAATGTTATATTCAAATTTTACAACGATCTATTCGGAGAAGATGAAGCAATCATTTTATCCGTTAAATCCTCCGATGTCAACTCTGAAAACACTACACCGGAAAAGAAGGAGGAGGAGGAGGAAAATATCGAAACCAAGGTAATTGGATTACAACGAGAATTACCTGAGAAGATTAAACATCGCAATTCTGTAGTATATGTACACGATCCATTCGATATAGCCGATGTAAAAAGTTTCGCTTTCGCAATATTAACAAAATTCACCCACCCGCGTCACTCGATAACGAAGCTTCGAATATTAGAAAGAATTTACGATTTTCAAAATATCACGGAATCTGGAATTAAAACTATTCGCGACATTATCGATTTTGAAGACAGAAACGGCGTTAGCGTTAATTTGTATAAACTATTAATTACCGATTACGTAACACAGTTTGAATATAATATCGATCCTGTGAAGGTTAGCGTAAAATATGTAAATAACTCTAACTGGAGAAAACACACGAATATTATTTATCGGCGCGGAGAGGATGATGGATTGTATCATTTTGCGTGGATAAAGAATTTTTCCTGATTAATGCGATTACAAAGAAAAGGATATATTACATCTTAACAGTTAACTTATTTAGATACTATTATACATATTTACATGTTTTAGATATGTTAGTACATTTTCACAATTTGATCTGTTGTTGTAAAGGAGTTCTGGTATAGGTTTTCCTACCATGTCGCAGGCTGCTCGGTGTGTTTCCCACTTTTTGCATGTGAAGAGGTGGTCTATCGAGAAAGTCTCTGTGCAGATTTCGCAAATGGGTGCCGGCTCCTTGTCGAGGATGTACTTGTTGGTAAATGAGCAGTGCCCTATTCTTAGTCTTGAAATAACTGTTTCATTCTGTCTTTTTGGTCAATAGTTGGTTTCCCAGTCGGCAATTTCGTTTTTGATGCGGCGTAGTTTGTTTTGGATTGGAGAGATTTGATTCCACTCTTTTTGTCAAGCTGAGCGAGTCACCTTTCTGATATGTCTATATTTATCTTATGAGAATATACGTTGTTTTAAAAAAGTTTTTTCATCTCTTTCTTTACTATATGGTATGTAAGATTTTCATTATTATATTTATTAAAAATAATTAAATATTCGTGATGTACCACACTTTTCCCTACACAATCTTGCATAGATATTCGTTATTATTACATGGTTCGCGTTAAAATTTGAAAATTCTTTATTCCGAGGGGAAAAAGGGGTAAAATCTCCGGAAACTGCTTAAAACGTTCGAATTTCGATACTTAGAACCCAAATTTTAAAGGAATTTTTTCTAGCATGTTCCCTTCTTACACTTTATTTTTAAAAAAATTTGTAAAAATCGCATAATATTACATTAGTATTAATACAGTAAGACGCGTGCGAGTGTACTGTGAGTTGTGATAAATCGAGAGGAATATGATGATGACGAGGTTATCAATGAAGCTGTATGAATACCATCGATATTATTATTATTATTATTACACCTTGCTTTTACCTTACGCAACATTGTACGCATGCACATTCCAGATCGCAATGAACAGGAGGTTAGCGATGAACTTGTACGAATACTATCGACATTATTATTATTATTACATAATCGCATAAATCTTTTAAATTAGTCCCCCTAATGCGTATTGAAAATCAGAAACACCTCCTCACTAATCGATTAAATAATAATAATCTACTAATAAATCGATTTTCGTTATTATATTTATTAAAAATAATTAAATATTCGCGATGTACCACGCTTTTTCCCTACACAATCTTGCATAGATATTATTATTATTATTATTATTATTATTATTATACTCTGCTTTTTCCGTATGTAACATTGTACGCATGCACATTCCAGATCGCAATGAACAGGAGGTTAGCGATGAACTTGTATGAAATACTATTGATATTATTATTACGCGGATTATGTAAATCTTTTAAAATTATTATCTCTGTCATATATGGAAAATTGCAATATTCCACTAATCGAATTAATAATTTATGAATAAATCGATTAATTGTTATTTTTTCTATTAAAAAAATAAATAATTAAATATACTAACCTCATCACACCTCCAAACGTTACAAATAGGGATTAGATAAATGTAGTATCATAGAAAAAAGTGCTCAATTTAAACGAAAATCACTCTTTTCATACAAATTATAACATTTAGAGCTAAAATACACACATTTTAGTACAAAACATTGAATTTTAAAGGAAACAACCCATTTTACATAAAAATATCCTCATTTTAGGTGTAAACCATCAATTTATGGTAAAATATCTCAATTTAGTACAAATATCATCATTTTAGATAGAAAACGTCAAATTTTAATGGAAAATAACCCATCCTAGGGAAAAGCAGCAAATTTTACTACATACACACTCTTTAATTAAAATCAATATAATCTCTATACACTATAATTAAGTTTATAGAAACTATTTTAAACCCACACACATTCTTAAATCTAACAAATTAAAGAAATAAAAACAATTGTTAATAGAAAATTTTGTTACATAGTAAATTGTGATTCGGAGAGGATATATATTATTTTTCTCATCCAAACCATATACATTAACAGATGTTTGGGGGTTATTCTTTGCAAATGTGGACAAATAGTCTAATGATGTAGGAAAAGATATACCACTCCAATTATATTTCTCTAATAATGATGTATTCCGCACATAATTGCTTGCATATTCTGAATGAATCACCTTAATATATTTTGTCAACATTGAATATTTGAAACACATCTGATCATCGTTTTTCACATTAATAACAGCCGTTTTCAATGCAATACGGGATGGTAGTGGAATATACGATGATGCACGGTTTAGAACATTCCGATGATTGAGATGAATTTCAAGATATTCGATTTTCTTTAATCTCCAACCAGATCCTGCTGCATGTTGAAGTCTATCAGCAAGACTAATAATTTTTCTACAATCTTCCTTGTACCATGCAGAAATATCATCACCACGAATGAGTAACTCTGCATTGGTTGGGAAGTGAAATGGCATATCACTACAATTCACAAACCCAACTCCTCTGCTGAAAGAACATTGTAATGTTAGATTTACTTTTATTTCAACACCAATTCTTCTTTTAATTATCTCGATCACTGTAGAAGTATTATTAGACAAGTAATTTGCAATATCCATCTGACATTTATTATTGTTTATAATACGATATGTTGCAAACGTTTGGAATAACGCTTGCTGACATTTTGAATAGAAATATCAAGTTGTACAGCTGCTGACGTCATTTTCATAAATAATTTTAAATCCAAATACAAATTAAACACAAGACAAACTTGAACGCAGGAGAAAACACGTTTGATCACTTCAATGGTCAGCACATAAATCAACAAATACCACCTTTGACACATTTTTTTATATACTAAATTAATACAAAGAGTTGATGCAAAATAACTAATATTAATTAAAATGAGTATAACTTAAGCATAGGAGAAAAACATCTATAATCACTTGTTCTGGCACAGTGGATGATGATGATGTTGACGGTGATCTAGCACGCTCACCTTCATCTACTTTCACTTTTCCCTTCACCACTACCCCCATCCACCATCGAACAACGTCGATAGAAAATTCTAGAAAATGCTACCGCAATCTAAGTGCGCGCGTACTCACGTCTCCGACTCCCACTCTACATCAATGAACACAA
The DNA here is from genome assembly GCA_039619475.1 of Icerya purchasi. Lineage (NCBI taxonomy): Eukaryota > Metazoa > Arthropoda > Insecta > Hemiptera > Monophlebidae > Icerya > Icerya purchasi. The sequence continues at coordinate 70,106,049 of CM077116.1, forward strand.
TGAGTATAAGCAGCTTGAGCGTACTATCCTCAGGTAAAAAACTGTTGCTGCTGTAGCTGGTGATGGAGGTGATGGTGTTGCTGGTGCTCGAGGAAGAGGAAAGGAGTTCTCAAATACTAGTTGGAAAAAAATTGTTTTGCGTTTTCTGTACACACCCGTGCATACATATTTGCTATTATTACACAGATCGCGTTAATTTTTTATAATAATTATTTCCTCTAATGCGTATTGAAAATCAGGAACACCTCCTCGCTAATCGATTAAATAATAATAATCTACTAATAAATCGATTTTTGTTATTATATTTATTAAAAATAATTAAATATTCGTGATGCACCGCGCTTTTTTCCTACACAATCTTGCATAGATATTCGATAGATTACATTAAGTACGTTAATAGATGATATTTGAATAGTGTTAGGACTGGTGTGAATTTTATTCGCTTCTAAAACGAGGTGTTTTTCATCTCCGCTAAATCCGAGTAACGATCCGGTACTTTGTGTATAAGCGTTCGAAAAAACTATGTAACATTTACTCTTCAACAAGCATCGTAACGTACGTTCATCCGCTTTTAATACGGTAGTATCGTCCAAGTTCTGTGTTAAATAGTCTTCTATATCGGTAATTTCGTAACATCCTTCCGGTAGTTGAATAGATTTCACTTCTCCTTTTTTTTAAAGATGATGTTCCCTCGTAGTAATATAACTTGTTACATTCCTTCGTTATATTACAAATTGAATTATAACTAGTAAATGAAACCATTCCAATAGTCCATCTATAAGCTTCGTTAGTAGATAGAAAATGTGACAGCTGGGAGAATAACCAATCAGGAGCGAGTATTTACTCCTGTGACCATACCTCCTTTTACTCAACTAATCAAGAGTCAAAAACATAATAAAATGAACACACCGGTTTTACATCAAACCCTCCATTAAGAGTTTAACACTGCAACGCCATGCTCTACTCCACTTGCTACATCTTCACCATTACAAACCAAAATCCATATATCTCAACGTCCACCACACATAAATCAACCAACTGCAGTTTCTCCAAAATTCCTTCAAATTTTCCCTCATTATCCACCTCCTCCCCGTGCAGTTCCCCTTGTGCGCGCATACAATCGATTAAATAATAAGAATAATAATCTACTAATAAATCGATTTTTGTTATTATATTTATTAAAAAATAATTAAATATTCGCGATGTACCACACTTTTTCCCTACACAATCTTACATAGATATTCGCTATTATTACATGGTTCGCGTTAAAATTTGAAAATTCATTATTCTGGGGGAAGGAAGGGGTAAAATCTCCAGAGACTGCTTAAAACGTTCGAATTTTGATACTTAGAATCCCAATTTTAAAGGAATTTTTTCTAGCATGTTCCCTTCTTACACTTCATTATTAAAAAAAATTTGTAAAAAGACGCGTGCGAGTGTACTGCAAGTTGTAATAAATCGAGAGGAATATGATTATGACGAGGTTATCAATGATTCCAGTGCTCTGTTCTCATCTAATCTACAGAAAAAAAGAAAAAAGAGAATATAATAGGAAGGACTGTATGTGAAAATAGTATCCAGCTCTAATGTCGTTACGTCTATGACATAGCGATTGAGAATTCATAATTAACTCGATTGCAGTAAGAGTCGTTTTAAATTGATCTTCAATGAATTTCAGGAGGCAGCGAGTGAATGTTCATTCTCAACATTAACAGCGGATTCTTGATTATCGTGCTCGATAAATAGAATAATATTTGTTATTTTTAATGCTATTTTTTCGACATCGATCAGCACCAACTGATTCTCTTTGCTTCATTTTTAGAGTTCATGGAACAAAATACTTGATCAAGTCGGCTCTATTACACTTTTCTTGTTAATTCACTCATTCTTACCTCTCATCTCTTTGATAGCTTGACTGTAAGTTCCAAATCCCCTCTGAAGGTAACGTTCAGCAAAGTCATCGACTTTCTCTTAAATATTAAAATCGCACAATGGACATCTCGTTATTAGTGGTGTTAAATCATTCAATTATTGTATTTTACACTACTAATGGAACACATCGTAAATTTAAATCAATTAAAAATTTTAATAACAATAAGCAAAAATTTCGATCATACTTGTGTAGATCACCAGCTGACTGCTTCTTCTGCTCAGAATACATTTTTTTTCTTTTTCCGATATAGTTTATAAAAAATAAATTAATTCTCCTACCATTTCCAACCAATTGTAACCAATTTCCCTCTATTTCTTAACATGTTTTAGACCTTTTTACGCTATTTTTTTCAATAATTTACACTATTCCCCATCATCCTCCTTGTGTTTAAGTACTTTCACAGAATTTTATTCAATTTTTCACTAAATTTCCACTATTTCCTAGCATGGGTTACACTTTTTGCACTATTTTTCAACAATTTACGTTATTCTCCATCATTGTTCTTGTGTTTTAGCCCATTTCACACAATTTCACACTCGTTTATTCAAATTTACAATTATTTTCCTCATTTCAGACTAATTGTAACCAATTTCCCATTATTTCTTAACATGTTTTAGACCTTTTTACGCTATTTTTTTCAACAATTTACACTATTCCTCATCATTGTTCTTGTGTTTTAGCCTATTTCACACAATTTCACACATTTTTTTCTCCATCTTTACCAGTTTACATCAATTAGACTCTCTCAACCAGTGAATGTGTACAGCGTTAGAATAAGCGAAGATAGATTTATAACTAAATGTAAGGGAATCCCCCACAATGTCACCAAAAATTAAATTACTTTCGATCATTATAGACAATGCATTTTTAATAATAATCAAATCAGTAACGTAAGTTACAGAGCCGGCTATTCTATTCATAGTGAAAACTATGAATTATACACTATAAAACAACATAAACTAGCGATATTTAGACCAGATGATAAGCATGTAGTATTAACTAATAACATCGATACAGCGGCTTCAGGACACGTAGATTTAAAAAATGTCATAAAAATTGAGGAAAAAAGTAGTTAAAGACGATTCGTACCTTTTAATTTATTCAATGCAGCTTTATTTCTTCCTCATTTATTTATTGTTTCAGTTTATTTAAAGCACGCGCGGGGGGACTGCAGGGGGGACTACGATGTAAAATTTGAGAGAATTTTGGAGAAACTTCTCCCCCTGCAGTCCCCCCGCGCGTGCTTTAAATAAACTGAAACAATAAATAAATGAGGAAGAAATAAAGCTGCATTGAATAAATTAAAAGGTACGAATCGTCTTTAACTACTTTTTTCCTCAATTTTTATGACATTTTTTAAATCTACGTGTCCTGAAGCCGCTGTATCGATGTTATTAGTTAATACTACATGCTTATCATCTGGTCTAAATATCGCTAGTTTATGTTGTTTTATAGTGTATAATTCATAGTTTTCACTATGAATAGAATAGCCGGCTCTGTAACTTACGTTACTGATTTGATTATTATTAAAAATGCATTGTCTATAATGATCGAAAGTAATTTAATTTTTGGTGACATTGTGGGGGATTCCCTTACATTTAGTTATAAATCTATCTTCGCTTATTCTAACGCTGTACACATTCACTGGTTGAGAGAGTCTAATTGATGTAAACTGGTAAAGATGGAGAAAAAAATGTGTGAAATTGTGTGAAATAGGCTAAAACACAAGAACAATGATGAGGAATAACGTAAATTGTTGAAAAATAGTGTAAAAAAGTCTAAAACATGCTAGGGAATAGTGTAAATTGTTGAAAAAATAGCGTAAAAAGGTCTAAAACATGTTAAGAAATAGTGGGGAATTGGTTACAATTAGTCTGAAATGAGGAAAATAATTGTAAATTTGAATAAACGAGTGTGAAATTGTGTGAAATGGGTTAAAACACAAGAACAATGATGGAGAATAACGTAAATTGTTGAAAAATAGTGCAAAAAGTGTAACCCATTCTAGGAAATAGTGGAAATTTAGTGAAAAATTGAATAGAATTCTGTGAAAGTACTAAAACATAAGGAGGATGATGGGGAATAGTGTAAATTGTTGAAAAAATAGCGTAAAAAGGTCTAAAACATGTTAAGAAATAGTGGAGAATTGGTTACAATTAGTCTGAAATGAGGAAAATAATTGTAAATTTGAATAAACGAGTGTGAAATTGTGTGAAATGGGCTAAAACACAAGAACAATGATGGAGAATAACGTAAATTGTTGAAAAATAGTATTGCATTATTTAAGCATATATCTTATATCACTGAACATACTGAAACCGGTAAATCGTGTCTAGCTGTATATTTTGATCTAAGAAAAGCATTTGATATAGTAGATCACAAACTCCTCTTGGCAAAATTGTATTCGTATGGATTTAGGGGCTTCATACATAATTGGTTCGAATCATATCTGAGTAACAGAAAATATATAACTAAAATTAATGGAGTATACAGTAATACCACAACACAGCAGTTTGGGGTGCCCCAAGGTAGCATATTGGGTCCCATTCTGTTTCTCATTTATATTAATGAATTATGTAACCTAAAAATATCTGGAAAAATATTCACATATGCGGATGATACAGTAATTGTATTAAGTTCACGTTATACCCACATTTTGCAACAGCTAGCTTATAGAGACATTAAAATTGTAGTAGATTGGTTTAGGGCAAACAGATTGGTAGTAAACTTAAAAAAAACAAAATTTATGATATACAGCCATGTAACACATTTCATGAGCGATTTCAATAAGATCTGTTTAGATAATAACTTTGAAATTGAAAGAGTGTTTGAGGTAAAATACTTAGGAATAAAGCTGGATTACAAATTGACATGGAATAAGCACACAGATTTCCTTGCGGCTAAATTAAGAAAACTAAATTATATTTTTTATTACTTATCTGAGCACTTCAGCGAGGAACATATGTATCAGTTATACAATTCCCTGTATAAGCCTGTGCTAATATATGGGCTGATGCACTGGGGTAATGCAGCCAAATATATTACAACACAGATAAATTATTTGCATAATAAAATTGGGAGACTTATTAATAAAAATAAATGCAGGCAATTTAACCATACTTTCCCAAATGTTCAAACATTATACAAAACACAGTTATTACTATTTATGCTAAAATACAATAATGAATTTAACATATTGATAAAAGAAGGTAGTACAAGGAGTTGTGGAAAAGAAATGGCCATCATGCCCAAACTAATGAAATTCCATTCAAGGAACCAAGCTTTATATATGGCCCCCTTAATATTTAACCTTTTGCCGCATCACATTAAGAATGATTTAAAAAATTACAAAAAAAGACGGAAGTGTTTATTAGAGTACTTTTCTGATCTCACAGACAACAAATGATAATTTCATGCATCCATTTAAGATACATTATTCGATTTTCCTATCATTCCTATACTCTCCTACATCTATTCCTTTTTCTTTCTTTTTCCCGGCTTTTTACTTAAATTCTTGCCGTTCAGTTATAAATCAGTCGACTTTACTTTATTTTATTTTATTTCAATTTATTTTATTTATTGTAATTTATCTTATTGTACATTTCAACTTAAACCTACATTTCTTTTTAAATCTTTATTACACACACCTAGCATAATGTATTAATAGTTTATTCCCCTTACGTTAACTGCCATTTTGCGTTAAAAGCATAGAAAAGTTTTATTTTATTTTTTCTTCTGTAGAACTTTAATTTGTTCAAAGTTATATTTTTCTTTTCTTTTCATTTTTCAATGTTATTTTTATTGTTTATATTACTCCATCGCTCGCGCAATTTCTGCGCATAGATGGAAATTTGTATAATAATAATAATAATAAACTATATTTGATTTGAAAAAAAAAAAAAAAAAAAAAGTGTAACCCATGCTAGGAAATAGTGGAAATTTAGTGAAAAATTGAATAAAATTCTGTGAAAGTACTAAAACATAAGGATGATGATGGGAAATAGTGTAAATTATTGAAAAAAATAGCGTAAAAAGGTCTAAAACATGTTAAGAAATAGAGGGAAATTGGTTACAATTGGTTGGAAATGGCAGGAGTAATAATTTATTTTTTATAAACTATATCGGAAAAAGAAAAAAATGTATTCTGAGCAGAAGAAGCAGTCAGCTGGTGATCTACACAAGTATGATCGAAATTTTTGCTTATTGTTATTAAAATTTTTAATTGATTTAAATTTACGATGTGTTCCATTAGTAGTGTAAAATACAATAATAATTGAATGATTTAACACCACTAATAACGAGATGTCCATTGTGCGATTTTAATATTTAAGAGAAAGTCGATGACTTTGCTGAACGTTACCTTCAGAGGGGATTTGGAACTTACAGTCAAGCTATCAAAGAGATGAGAGGTAAGAATGAGTGAATTAACAAGAAAAGTGTAATAGAGCCGACTTGATCAAGTATTTTATTCCATGAACTCTAAAAATGAAGTAAAGAGGTACACATTCACTGGTTGAGAGAGTCTAATTGATGCAAACTGGTAAAGATGGAGAAAAAAATGTGTGAAATTGTGTGAAATAGGCTAAAACACAAGAACCAATGATGAGGAATAACGTAAATTGTTGAAAAATAGTGCAAAAAAGTCTAAAACATGCTAGGAAATAGTGGAAATTTAGTGAAAAATTGAATAAAATTCAGTGAAAGGTACTGAAACACAAGGAGGATGATGGGGAATAGTGTAAATTGTTGAAAAAAATAGCGAAAAAAGGTTTAAAACATGTTAAGAAATAGTGGGAAATTGGTTACAATTAGTCTGAAATGAGGAAAATAATAGTAAATTTGAATAAACGAGTGTGAAATTGTGTGAAATGGGTTAAAACACAAGAACAATGATGGAGAATAACGTAAATTGTTGAAAAATAGTGCAAAAAGTGTAACCCATTCTAGGAAATAGTGGAAATTTAGTGAAAAATTGAATAAAATTCTGTGAAAGTACTAAAACATAAGGAGGATGATGGGGAATAGTGTAAATTGTTGAAAAAATAGCGTAAAAAGGTCTAAAACATGTTAAGAAATAGTGGGGAATTGGTTACAATTAGTCTGAAATGAGGAAAATAATTGTAAATTTGAATAAACGAGTGTGAAATTGTGTGAAATGGGTTAAAACACAAGAACAATGATGGAGAATAACGTAAATTGTTGAAAAATAGTATTGCATTATTTAAGCATATATCTTATATCACTGAACATACTGAAACCGGTAAATCGTGTCTAGCTGTATATTTTGATCTAAGAAAAGCATTTGATATAGTAGATCACAAACTCCTCTTGGCAAAATTGTATTCGTATGGATTTAGGGGCTTCATACATAATTGGTTCGAATCATATCTGAGTAACAGAAAATATATAACTAAAATTAATGGAGTATACAGTAATACCACAACACAGCAGTTTGGGGTGCCCAAAGGTAGCATATTGGGTCCCATTCTGTTTCTCATTTATATTAATGAATTATGTAACCTAAAAATATCTGGAAAAATATTCACATATGCGGATGATACAGTAATTGTATTAAGTTCACGTTATACCCACATTTTGCAACAGCTAGCTTATAGAGACATTAAAATTGTAGTAGATTGGTTTAGGGCAAACAGATTGGTAGTAAACTTAAAAAAAACAAAATTTATGATATACAGCCATGTAACACATTTCATGAGCGATTTCAATAAGATCTGTTTAGATAATAACTTTGAAATTGAAAGAGTGTTTGAGGTAAAATACTTAGGAATAAAGCTGGATTACAAATTGACATGGAATAAGCACACAGATTTCCTTGCGGCTAAATTAAGAAAACTAAATTATATTTTTTATTACTTATCTGAGCACTTCAGCGAGGAACATATGTATCAGTTATACAATTCCCTGTATAAGCCTGTGCTAATATATGGGCTGATGCACTGGGGTAATGCAGCCAAATATATTACAACACAGATAAATTATTTGCATAATAAAATTGGGAGACTTATTAATAAAAATAAATGCAGGCAATTTAACCATACTTTCCCAAATGTTCAAACATTATACAAAACACAGTTATTACTATTTATGCTAAAATACAATAATGAATTTAACATATTGATAAAAGAAGGTAGTACAAGGAGTTGTGGAAAAGAAATGGCCATCATGCCCAAACTAATGAAATTCCATTCAAGGAACCAAGCTTTATATATGGCCCCCTTAATATTTAACCTTTTGCCGCATCACATTAAGAATGATTTAAAAAATTACAAAAAAAGACGGAAGTGTTTATTAGAGTACTTTTCTGATCTCACAGACAACAAATGATAATTTCATGCATCCATTTAAGATACATTATTCGATTTTCCTATCATTCCTATACTCTCCTACATCTATTCCTTTTTCTTTCTTTTTCCCGGCTTTTTACTTAAATTCTTGCCGTTCAGTTATAAATCAGTCGACTTTACTTTATTTTATTTTATTTCAATTTATTTTATTTATTGTAATTTATCTTATTGTACATTTCAACTTAAACCTACATTTCTTTTTAAATCTTTATTACACACACCTAGCATAATGTATTAATAGTTTATTCCCCTTACGTTAACTGCCATTTTGCGTTAAAAGCATAGAAAAGTTTTATTTTATTTTTTCTTCTGTAGAACTTTAATTTGTTCAAAGTTATATTTTTCTTTTCTTTTCATTTTTCAATGTTATTTTTATTGTTTATATTACTCCATCGCTCGCGCAATTTCTGCGCATAGATGGAAATTTGTATAATAATAATAATAATAAACTATATTTGATTTGAAAAAAAAAAAAAAAAAAAAAGTGTAACCCATGCTAGGAAATAGTGGAAATTTAGTGAAAAATTGAATAAAATTCTGTGAAAGTACTAAAACATAAGGATGATGATGGGAAATAGTGTAAATTATTGAAAAAAATAGCGTAAAAAGGTCTAAAACATGTTAAGAAATAGAGGGAAATTGGTTACAATTGGTTGGAAATGGCAGGAGTAATAATTTATTTTTTATAAACTATATCGGAAAAAGAAAAAAATGTATTCTGAGCAGAAGAAGCAGTCAGCTGGTGATCTACACAAGTATGATCGAAATTTTTGCTTATTGTTATTAAAATTTTTAATTGATTTAAATTTACGATGTGTTCCATTAGTAGTGTAAAATACAATAATAATTGAATGATTTAACACCACTAATAACGAGATGTCCATTGTGCGATTTTAATATTTAAGAGAAAGTCGATGACTTTGCTGAACGTTACCTTCAGAGGGGATTTGGAACTTACAGTCAAGCTATCAAAGAGATGAGAGGTAAGAATGAGTGAATTAACAAGAAAAGTGTAATAGAGCCGACTTGATCAAGTATTTTATTCCATGAACTCTAAAAATGAAGTAAAGAGGTACACATTCACTGGTTGAGAGAGTCTAATTGATGCAAACTGGTAAAGATGGAGAAAAAAATGTGTGAAATTGTGTGAAATAGGCTAAAACACAAGAACCAATGATGAGGAATAACGTAAATTGTTGAAAAATAGTGCAAAAAAGTCTAAAACATGCTAGGAAATAGTGGAAATTTAGTGAAAAATTGAATAAAATTCAGTGAAAGGTACTGAAACACAAGGAGGATGATGGGGAATAGTGTAAATTGTTGAAAAAAATAGCGAAAAAAGGTTTAAAACATGTTAAGAAATAGTGGGAAATTGGTTACAATTAGTCTGAAATGAGGAAAATAATAGTAAATTTGAATAAACGAGTGTGAAATTGTGTGAAATGGGTTAAAACACAAGAACAATGATGGAGAATAACGTAAATTGTTGAAAAATAGTGCAAAAAGTGTAACCCATTCTAGGAAATAGTGGAAATTTAGTGAAAAATTGAATAAAATTCTGTGAAAGTACTAAAACATAAGGAGGATGATGGGGAATAGTGTAAATTGTTGAAAAAATAGCGTAAAAAGGTCTAAAACATGTTAAGAAATAGTGGGGAATTGGTTACAATTAGTCTGAAATGAGGAAAATAATTGTAAATTTGAATAAACGAGTGTGAAATTGTGTGAAATGGGTTAAAACACAAGAACAATGATGGAGAATAACGTAAATTGTTGAAAAATAGTGCAAAAAGTGTAACCCATTCTAGGAAATAGTGGAAATTTAGTGAAAAATTGAATAAAATTCTGTGAAAGTACTAAAACATAAGGATGATGATGGGAAATAGTGTAAATTATTGAAAAAAATAGCGTAAAAAGGTCTAAAACATGTTAAGAAATAGAGGGAAATTGGTTACAATTGGTTGGAAATGGAAGGAGTAATAATTTATTTTTTATAAACTATATCGGAAAAAGAAAAAAATGTATTCTGAGCAGAAGAAGCAGTCAGCTGGTGTTCTACACAAGTATGATCGAAATTTTTGCTTATTGTTATTAAAATTTTTAATTGATTTAAATTTACGATGTGTTCCATTAGTAGTGTAAAATACAATAATTGAATGATTTAACACCACTAATAACGAGATGTCCATTGTGCGATTTTAATATTTAAGAGAAAGTCGATGACTTTGCTGAACGTTACCTTCAGAGGGGATTTGGAACTTACAGTCAAGCTATCAAAGAGATGAGAGGTAAGAATGAGTGAATTAACAAGAAAAGTGTAATAGAGCCGACTTGATCAAGTATTTTGTTCCATGAACTCTAAAAATGAAGCAAAGAGAATCAGTTGGTGCTGATCGATGTCGAAAAAATAGCATTAAAAATAACAAATATTATTCTATTTATCGAGCACGATAATCAAGAATCCGCTGTTAATGTTGAGAATGAACATTCACTCGCTGCCTCCTGAAATTCATTGAAGATCAATTTAAAACGACTCTTACTGCAGTCGAGTTAATTATGAATTCTCAATCGCTATGTCATAGACGTAACGACATTAGAGCTGGATACTATTTTCACATACAGTCCTTCCTATTATATTCTCTTTTTTCTTTTTTTCTGTAGATTAGATGAGAACAGAGCACTGGAATCATTGATAACCTCGTCATAATCATATTCCTCTCGATTTATTACAACTTGCAGTACACTCGCACGCGTCTTTTTACAAATTTTTTTTAATAATGAAGTGTAAGAAGGGAACATGCTAGAAAAAATTCCTTTAAAATTGGGATTCTAAGTATCAAAATTCGAACGTTTTAAGCAGTCTCTGGAGATTTTACCCCTTCCTTCCCCCAGAATAATGAATTTTCAAATTTTAACGCGAACCATGTAATAATAGCGAATATCTATGTAAGATTGTGTAGGGAAAAAGTGTGGTACATCGCGAATATTTAATTATTTTTTAATAAATATAATAACAAAAATCGATTTATTAGTAGATTATTATTCTTATTATTTAATCGATTGTATGCGCGCACAAGGGGAACTGCACGGGGAGGAGGTGGATAATGAGGGAAAATTTGAAGGAATTTTGGAGAAACTGCAGTTGGTTGATTTATGTGTGGTGGACGTTGAGATATATGGATTTTGGTTTGTAATGGTGAAGATGTAGCAAGTGGAGTAGAGCATGGCGTTGCAGTGTTAAACTCTTAATGGAGGGTTTGATGTAAAACCGGTGTGTTCATTTTATTATGTTTTTGACTCTTGATTAGTTGAGTAAAAGGAGGTATGGTCACAGGAGTAAATACTCGCTCCTGATTGGTTATTCTCCCAGCTGTCACATTTTCTATCTACTAACGAAGCTTATAGATGGACTATTGGAATGGTTTCATTTACTAGTTATAATTCAATTTGTAATATAACGAAGGAATGTAACAAGTTATATTACTACGAGGGAACATCATCTTTAAAAAAAAGGAGAAGTGAAATCTATTCAACTACCGGAAGGATGTTACGAAATTACCGATATAGAAGACTATTTAACACAGAACTTGGACGATACTACCGTATTAAAAGCGGATGAACGTACGTTACGATGCTTGTTGAAGAGTAAATGTTACATAGTTTTTTCGAACGCTTATACACAAAGTACCGGATCGTTACTCGGATTTAGCGGAGATGAAAAACACCTCGTTTTAGAAGCGAATAAAATTCACACCAGTCCTAACACTATTCAAATATCATCTATTAACGTACTTAATGTAATCTATCGAATATCTATGCAAGATTGTGTAGGAAAAAAGCGCGGTGCATCACGAATATTTAATTATTTTTAATAAATATAATAACAAAAATCGATTTATTAGTAGATTATTATTATTTAATCGATTAGCGAGGAGGTGTTCCTGATTTTCAATACGCATTAGAGGAAATAATTATTATAAAAAATTAACGCGATCTGTGTAATAATAGCAAATATGTATGCACGGGTGTGTACAGAAAACGCAAAACAATTTTTTTCCAACTAGTATTTGAGAACTCCTTTCCTCTTCCTCGAGCACCAGCAACACCATCACCTCCATCACCAGCTACAGCAGCAACAGTTTTTTACCTGAGGATAGTACGCTCAAGCTGCTTATACTCATTGTGTTCATTGATGTAGAGTGGGAGTCGGAGACGTGAGTACGCGCGCACTTAGATTGCGGTAGCATTTTCTAGAATTTTCTATCGACGTTGTTCGATGGTGGATGGGGGTAGTGGTGAAGGGAAAAGTGAAAGTAGATGAAGGTGAGCGTGCTAGATCACCGTCAACATCATCATCATCCACTGTGCCAGAACAAGTGATTATAGATGTTTTTCTCCTATGCTTAAGTTATACTCATTTTAATTAATATTAGTTATTTTGCATCAACTCTTTGTATTAATTTAGTATATAAAAAAATGTGTCAAAGGTGGTATTTGTTGATTTATGTGCTGACCATTGAAGTGATCAAACGTGTTTTCTCCTGCGTTCAAGTTTGTCTTGTGTTTAATTTGTATTTGGATTTAAAATTATTTATGAAAATGACGTCAGCAGCTGTACAACTTGATATTTCTATTCAAAATGTCAGCAAGCGTTATTCCAAACGTTTGCAACATATCGTATTATAAACAATAATAAATGTCAGATGGATATTGCAAATTACTTGTCTAATAATACTTCTACAGTGATCGAGATAATTAAAAGAAGAATTGGTGTTGAAATAAAAGTAAATCTAACATTACAATGTTCTTTCAGCAGAGGAGTTGGGTTTGTGAATTGTAGTGATATGCCATTTCACTTCCCAACCAATGCAGAGTTACTCATTCGTGGTGATGATATTTCTGCATGGTACAAGGAAGATTGTAGAAAAATTATTAGTCTTGCTGATAGACTTCAACATGCAGCAGGATCTGGTTGGAGATTAAAGAAAATCGAATATCTTGAAATTCATCTCAATCATCGGAATGTTCTAAACCGTGCATCATCGTATATTCCACTACCATCCCGTATTGCATTGAAAACGGCTGTTATTAATGTGAAAAACGATGATCAGATGTGTTTCAAATATTCAATGTTGACAAAATATATTAAGGTGATTCATTCAGAATATGCAAGCAATTATGTGCGGAATACATCATTATTAGAGAAATATAATTGGAGTGGTATATCTTTTCCTACATCATTAGACTATTTGTCCACATTTGCAAAGAATAACCCCCAAACATCTGTTAATGTATATGGTTTGGATGAGAAAAATAATATATATCCTCTCCGAATCACAATTTACTATGTAACAAAATTTTCTATTAACAATTGTTTTTATTTCTTTAATTTGTTAGATTTAAGAATGTGTGTGGGTTTAAAATAGTTTCTATAAACTTAATTATAGTGTATAGAGATTATATTGATTTTAATTAAAGAGTGTGTATGTAGTAAAATTTGCTGCTTTTCCCTAGGATGGGTTATTTTCCATTAAAATTTGACGTTTTCTATCTAAAATGATGATATTTGTACTAAATTGAGATATTTTACCATAAATTGATGGTTTACACCTAAAATGAGGATATTTTTATGTAAAATGGGTTGTTTCCTTTAAAATTCAATGTTTTGTACTAAAATGTGTGTATTTTAGCTCTAAATGTTATAATTTGTATGAAAAGAGTGATTTTCGTTTAAATTGAGCACTTTTTTCTATGATACTACATTTATCTAATCCCTATTTGTAACGTTTGGAGGTGTGATGAGGTTAGTATATTTAATTATTTATTTTTTTAATAGAAAAAATAACAATTAATCGATTTATTCATAAATTATTAATTCGATTAGTGGAATATTGCAATTTTCCATATATGACAGAGATAATAATTTTAAAAGATTTACATAATCCGCGTAATAATAATATCAATAGTATTTCATACAAGTTCATCGCTAACCTCCTGTTCATTGCGATCTGGAATGTGCATGCGTACAATGTTACATACGGAAAAAGCAGAGTATAATAATAATAATAATAATAATAATAATAATATCTATGCAAGATTGTGTAGGGAAAAAGCGTGGTACATCGCGAATATTTAATTATTTTTAATAAATATAATAACGAAAATCGATTTATTAGTAGATTATTATTATTTAATCGATTAGTGAGGAGGTGTTTCTGATTTTCAATACGCATTAGGGGGACTAATTTAAAAGATTTATGCGATTATGTAATAATAATAATAATGTCGATAGTATTCGTACAAGTTCATCGCTAACCTCCTGTTCATTGCGATCTGGAATGTGCATGCGTACAATGTTGCGTAAGGTAAAAGCAAGGTGTAATAATAATAATAATAATATCGATGGTATTCATACAGCTTCATTGATAACCTCGTCATCATCATATTCCTCTCGATTTATCACAACTCACAGTACACTCGCACGCGTCTTACTGTATTAATACTAATGTAATATTATGCGATTTTTACAAATTTTTTTAAAAATAAAGTGTAAGAAGGGAACATGCTAGAAAAAATTCCTTTAAAATTTGGGTTCTAAGTATCGAAATTCGAACGTTTTAAGCAGTTTCCGGAGATTTTACCCCTTTTTCCCCTCGGAATAAAGAATTTTCAAATTTTAACGCGAACCATGTAATAATAACGAATATCTATGCAAGATTGTGTAGGGAAAAGTGTGGTACATCACGAATATTTAATTATTTTTAATAAATATAATAATGAAAATCTTACATACCATATAGTAAAGAAAGAGATGAAAAAACTTTTTTAAAACAACGTATATTCTCATAAGATAAATATAGACATATCAGAAAGGTGACTCGCTCAGCTTGACAAAAAGAGTGGAATCAAATCTCTCCAATCCAAAACAAACTACGCCGCATCAAAAACGAAATTGCCGACTGGGAAACCAACTATTGACCAAAAAGACAGAATGAAACAGTTATTTCAAGACTAAGAATAGGGCACTGCTCATTTACCAACAAGTACATCCTCGACAAGGAGCCGGCACCCATTTGCGAAATCTGCACAGAGACTTTCTCGATAGACCACCTCTTCACATGCAAAAAGTGGGAAACACACCGAGCAGCCTGCGACATGGTAGGAAAACCTATACCAGAACTCCTTTACAACAACAGATCAAATTGTGAAAATGTACTAACATATCTAAAACATGTAAATATGTATAATAGTATCTAAATAAGTTAACTGTTAAGATGTAATATATCCTTTTCTTTGTAATCGCATTAATCAGGAAAAATTCTTTATCCACGCAAAATGATACAATCCATCATCCTCTCCGCGCCGATAAATAATATTCGTGTGTTTTCTCCAGTTAGAGTTATTTACATATTTTACGCTAACCTTCACAGGATCGATATTATATTCAAACTGTGTTACGTAATCGGTAATTAATAGTTTATACAAATTAACGCTAACGCCGTTTCTGTCTTCAAAATCGATAATGTCGCGAATAGTTTTAATTCCAGATTCCGTGATATTTTGAAAATCGTAAATTCTTTCTAATATTCGAAGCTTCGTTATCGAGTGACGCGGGTGGGTGAATTTTGTTAATATTGCGAAAGCGAAACTTTTTACATCGGCTATATCGAATGGATCGTGTACATATACTACAGAATTGCGATGTTTAATCTTCTCAGGTAATTCTCGTTGTAATCCAATTACCTTGGTTTCGATATTTTCCTCCTCCTCCTCCTTCTTTTCCGGTGTAGTGTTTTCAGAGTTGACATCGGAGGATTTAACGGATAAAATGATTGCTTCATCTTCTCCGAATAGATCGTTGTAAAATTTGAATATAACATTATTACCAGCATCGACTTTGCTAGGTTGAGCATCGTCGGTGTTGGATATCGAGATGGATTGTGATGGCTCCATTTTATTATTATTATTATTATTAATCATCTTCCACATCATCATTGGTGGCATTTTCATTAGGAAATTAATATATCGTAGATTTTCTATAAAAAATAATTTTTTAAATAGGAATTTGCGTAAAATTAATGTAAGTATACCCTCGACATAGCGGATAAGGTGTTAGCATCATATGTATACTAAGATATAGCTTGCGATACGATAGCAATATTTCCAGTTTCATCTGATTAAGGTGGTTTAGAATTCGAAACGTTAGGTAATTAACAGGTTTCATATAACTAACCACTAGGCTATGAGAGGTATACCAAAAAATTTTACTTTTTAGTATATTTAATTATTTATTTTTTAATAGGAAAATATAACAATTAATCGATTTATTCGTAATTTATTATTATTTATTCGATTAATGAGGAAGTGTTCATGATTTTCAATACGCGTTAGAGGAATAATTTAAAAGATTTAACCGATCTGCGTAATAATAATAATAATAATGTTGATAGTATTCGTACAAGTTCCCCGCTAGCATCCTGTCCATCATGATCAGAAATGTGCGTGCGTGCATGCGAGGTTACGTATAGAAAAAACAATGTATAATAATGTAAATAGTATTCGTACAAGTTCTCTGCTAGCATCCTATTCATCGCGATCTGGAATGTGCGTGTGTACAATGTTGCGTAAGGTAGAAACAAAGTATAATAATAATAATAATGTAGATAGTATTCGCACAGCTTCGTTGATAACCGCATCATCATCATCTTGTTCCTCTCGATTTATTACGATTTGCAGTACACTCGAACACATCTTTCTTCGTTAATACTATCGCAATATTATGCGATTTTACAAATTTTTAAAAAAATAAAGTGTAAGAAGGGAACGTGCTAGAAAAAAATCCTTAAAAATTTGGGTTCTAAGTATCGAAATTCGAACGTTTTAAGCAGTTTCTGGAGATTTTACCCCTTTTTCCCCTCTGAATAAAGAATTTTCAAATTTTAAAGGCAGCAAACTGTGTAATAATAACGAATATCTATGTAAGATTGTGTAGGGGAAAAAAGCGCGGTACATTACGAATAGTTAATTATTTTTAATAAATATAATAACGAAAATTGATTAATTGGTAGATTATTATTATTATTATTATTTAATCGATGGTGCGCGCGCATACACAGATCGCGGTAGCATTTTCTAGAATTTTCCATCGTCGTCGTCGTCAACGTTGATGACGTCGTCGAGGGGGGTGGCGGGGGAAAATGAATGCGGATAGATAGTACCCAACGCAGGTGGATGAAGGTGAACAACATGCTACATCACCGTCGTCGTCATCCGTTCGTTCGTTGACCTGGTTCAGGTTTTGTTGTTGTTGTTTTATTGCGTCATAACTCGTTGTTTTCGCGCGATGGAATCGAACTGGTTTCCCCGCAATTGCTGTTCCCCCCTTCACACCCTCGTCCATTGCGCCAGTTCATAGAAAGGCACCCTACTTTCGTATCTCTCGATAGTATTAACGATTGCTTTCAGGTCGCAAAGGAACATTACGTATGCCGGGAACGATTACTACATCAGATCAACAAAAATTCACCGTGCGAAATTCTTCTTCTCCTGAATTGTACTAAACAAATTCCAAGCGATTGTGACAAAATTACGGTTAACCTAGATACCACTTTATGGAATAAACTCTCAGGAAACAGATGGTTATTCACCACTTCCAAGAACCCCATCATTTCCATGTTTTGCCCAGAAACTGGAGAATCCGTGGATGTTCGACTTCCCAATGTCGGAATATTGCAATTGCAAAATGGCTGTAAAGCTTATACACCCACGACAATATTGACTGCAGAAATTTCTACTAATCAGGAATTCCGACATGTAATTCCGTTCGTAAATATAAATTTAGACGATTGCTGCACCGAGGAAGCAGCTTATAATTATTCACTCCGATTACAACCAGTTAAAATTGAGCATGCTAATTTGGACGATCTGAATTTTATCTAACACAAGTTAGACCAATTCAAAGGCAAACTTGATGAGGAGTTAAACAAACAAAGATCCGAAAGATTGCCAAACGCGTTCACTCACACTGGCATTTCCTTAGTAACTGTTATCGTGATGGCATATTTCTTGTACAAGTTGGCTCTTTTCATTATAAAAAGTTTTTCGAAAATTCGCCGATCAGGTTCGAATCATCATAGAAACCGCCACCATGAACACAGTCTAACAGGTAGCGAACCTCCCACCGAGTTGGTTCCATTGCCCTCCACGTCAAATGAAGAATGCGCGAGTCCAGCGTATAATCTTCGGCCAAGAAGAGATAACCCGGTCATGAAGATGAATTCTGAGTAGAATCGACCGATGAAACTTACCTTTACTTTTATATACATATATATTTTCTTTTTTTTCTTCCTCTTTCCCTTTTTCATATCTATATGTCATTTTGTCTTTAAAATTTGTTTTTTCCTTAAATAAATTTTTTCCCTTCGAAAGATAAAATAAGCTCGTTTAAAGTTTTTCCTCACAACTTTATTTTATTTTTTTTTTAGGGGGAGATTGTTGTACTCCCGTCGTATCCTCCTTATTTATTTTTGTACGATTAATATTTTTAAACATTATTGTCGATCTATTATTGTTATTATTTTTATTATTATTAATAATGATATTATTATTTTTATTTCGACATCATCTGCCGTATCCGGTAACCTTATTTCCCAATCTTTAGTCGAATAATTACTCTACCCCAGATAAAAGAATATCAGCAGTAGTCTAAAAAGGGCGACTCTGGCCCCTCTGACGTCATAACCCCAGAACTGTGTGCAGAGGGCAAAAAGTAACCCAATTTCTTGCACGGGCGCCGAAAATTCCTCCAAGTTTCCCCAAATTTTCGCCAATATTCCTCAATTTTCTGCAAATTTTCCATAAATTTCCTCCAAATTTCACTGTACAGGTTCTGCGCATTTCCGTTAGTTTAATCCGATTAAAAATTAACCCAAGTTTAATAATTAATGCCTGAAACTAACCCAAGTCCCCGCCACCCCTCCTCTCTACAGCGTTACCGTGATCTTTTTAATTATTTCAAGGTGTAAGTATATGTAATATAAAATTAGCCTAAGTATTTATTTTTAATGTGCAGAGAGCACAAAGTAACCGATTATAAATCAACACATGTATATTATTTAAAACCTGAAACTAACCCAAGTCCCCACTCGTCCCTCCTGCCCACTGCGCTACTGCAATTTTTCAAAATTCAAGGCCTAAGTATGAAAATTCCAAATTTAACCCAAGTATACTATTTAAAGCCCCGAATCTAACACAAGTCTCCACTCGCCCCTCCCACGATCCCACGCATATATCCAACATTGCAATAGCCGCCGCGAAAACGTATGTTCCTTTCCCGTGCACGCGTCGTTTGTTCCCAATACCGCAATCTTTTTTTTAAAAAATATTTCGAAGCCTTAAATCCCTTTTCAAACATCATTATATGTATATTTCAAATTCAGTATGCAACATTAATTATTTGGTAGACGAATCAAATACTAGCGGAAAAGAATAGTAGGGCACATATTTCAAAACAACAACTGGAAATAACTGATTTTTCTTCGGTCTCCATCTCGTGCACCGTTCGCTTGTACAACCGACTTAGTATACTGTTATCATCATTGACCATAGCAATAAAAATGCGCGACTATAATTCAGTTTGAGCTACTTAAGCTTCATAATGTTACCTTATTTTGTTTTTTACTTTTTTTAAAAAAAAAACAGTAATAATAATAACCGGACAAATCCTACTTTTGTTAATCTGTTATGTGCCAATATATAAGTATACTGATGAATGGTTAGTACAAAATTTTAGAAAAAAAATATCTCCCTGAAAATTTTTATTAAAAAAAGTTTTAACTTAAAAAGGGGTGATCAATAAAAAGTAAAAAAAAAAAGTAATTATTTTTAACATAATTTACACTTACTTATTTTAAAAAAATAGCAGGTAAAAATTGAATATTAAAAGCTTATCTGTGTTAAATGTAAAACACAAAAAAGAATCTATATTCACTGTTCCACTTAATATTTTTCTAAATTTTTGTATTTTTAGTGCCCCTTTGGAGGCCTCATGTTGAAGTTCGAAATTTAGAAGCTTCAAACTAAACCAATACCTATGAATCAGTATAATTGTAAGTTAGTTCAAAGTTGTTAATTGTGTTACTCAAGCCGCAAAGAGGAGATATCATTTTTCACGTTTTTCTAAACTTTTTGACGAGTTCAAAAATTTTGTTAAAAAGTGAAATACAGTTTTCTTATTTTGAAATAGTGAGCTCTCCATGTCACACATCCAAGAAGAAAAGTTTTTTTTTTCTGGTTTTGGTGGTTTTTTTAAATATGAAATTACAATATTCACTAATAATTTCTATCTAAAGCACTCTGTCATGTTTGTATTTAAGATAAAATGTGCTTTAAGTTTCTTTATTTTCTTTAACTAGATCATTTTTTTACAAAAACGCTTTTCGGCTGTTTTCCCTAAAGGAAGATATAAATAACTTTTTGTTGGTAATTTTCTTATTTTATTACACGAGTTTTTGATTTTTGTTATATATTTTAAATTTCATTTTTTAATGGGTGGTTTGTTGGTGAGTTAAGAATTTTAAGTGATTTTTGAGATCGTTTTAAATTCCCATCATATATTATTGTCGCTTTTATACATTTTTTGGCGTCCAGGGTAATTAATTATCTTAAATTTATAAATTGTCTTGAAGGGAATTTCGATTTATGTTCCAAATTTAAAGTTTATAAGCAGTTCTGAGTTACAAATTTTATTTGACATTTTTAGTGTTTCTGATGTGTACATAATATTAAAAACAATAATTGACTGTAATTCATTCTTTACAAGTTACAATAGATCCGAATTTTTAGTTAATTCATTTTCATCTCCAACAAAGTTTTACCGAACTGCAAATTATTGTGGGTATACTGTAGCTTTTACTATTTACACGGCTGTCGTCGATTTATATACTCAAACCAAAATGTTATTTTATTTCAATAATATCTTCTTAATACAATTTGTTGCTTATTTTGATCAATTTTCCACATTTTTATTAAACTGTAAGAATTATATTTTAATTATTTAATTTTACTAATTGTTTACGAAAAAGTTTGTTAATTTTTTTACCATCAATATCGAAATCAAAAATGATCGATTAGGGTCGAATCATTTTGATAAGCGCTTTTATATTAAATTTTGGAGCGTATCTGTGTATAGTGTTTCCTTTGTTGAGTATGTTGTAATATGTTGGGTTTAATTCTGTATTGTTTATGTTTTTTTATATCGTAACATTAGTTTAAATGTTTAAGAATACGTATTTATGGATTTTCAATGGCCATTTTTGAAATACCGTATTCTAGCAATTTCAATTTGGATGATACTGTATCTCTAACAGCAACAATTACTAACTTCCGTACTGTTGATGGACACACGGTAAGTGTTAGTCGAAATTTTGGATCTGTTAGTTTTATCAGTATTGAATTTTTATTGAGCTTTAAACTGTATTTAAGAGTTTGAAATGTATATTTCGGCTATTAATATCATTACTACTTTATTAATAATTAGATTTTTTTTTTTGAGTATAAATGATTTTATAATTTTATTATATTTTTATATGTAAAATATCTATTGAAATTAATTGATTATGTATATTTATAGGAATACATTCTAAAAGTACACCGTGATGTTACTGAAGAACAAAGCTGGACTGTGATAAAAAGATACAAAGAATTCGCTTTGCTCCATAAAGAATTGAACGCTGCTAGTTATAATATACATTTACCGCCAAAGAAATATATAGGAAATTTAAACAGACAGTTTATTTTGGAACGTCAGTCATTATTACAGGCAAGTAATTAGACCAGTATTATTTTGATGTTTAATTATATGATACTAAGAATAACATGGATATTTTCAAAATTAACGATTTTTTAGTCAATACTATTTTTAATCCTTTTTTAGTTGTTTTTTTTTTTATTATTAATAACTATGCCCACCGAAATCGAATTGTGCGACGCGCTGTATAAGCCCTCGTATTTCGATTTAATGCGACTTACAGAAGAAGAAATAATTAAGTTTTACATCAAGCAACGATTTCTTCCGTATTTCAGGTTAAATTAGTTTCAACAAATTTCTTTTTTCTTTTTTTTATGCTTCATTTTTTTCTATCTACCTCCGCGGTGTTTTTTTTATTTTTTTTACAAAATATCGTTTGCTACATACTTCAGGGTTTGCTCGGCGTGTCAGAGTCTACTAGTGATTAATAAAAATTTGAAATTTCGGTGTGGCCAGCGGATCGGCGGTGTTTAATGTAATTTCCGCAGTTTGGCAAAAGCTGGGACGTGGCTTTCACAATGCAGGGTATCCATATTAAAAATGTGGTTGTTTGTTGTTACAGTCTTGTACGTCCGGAATCCTCGTGCATATCTACCTTTCCACCTGAAATTATCAAGTAGAGCAATTACCGACTGGACTTCCTTCTGTCGTGAGGTTGTGGTGCATTATTTCAATAAACATTCTCCTCCTTTAGGAGGTAAGGACCGTATTGTGCAAGTTGATGAAGCAAAGTTCTGACAAAAAATAAATTTCAACACTTTTTTAACAATTATATATATAATTGTTAAAAAAGTGATGAAATTTATTTTTTGTCATAATTATATTACTAGTATTAACAATGTGTATAAACAATAAATACAGTGAAGCAAAGTTGATCAGAATAAAATTTGCGCCTATCTCCTTTTCTCGCTAAGAGGCTGGTTTATGGGGTTTTGGCGCTATTGATGTTTCTTCCGGCAATTTTTATCTATCTCTTGTTCTTGACTGTAGTTCCGAAACGTTACTTCCAATCATCTGCCGTGTTATCCGTCCTGGTTCGATCATTCAATCTGATGAATGGAAAGGGTATACACCCATTTCCCGTAATCCTAATTACATCCATCGCACTGTGAATCATTCAGTCACGTACGTTAATCCGGATACCGGGATTCATACCAATAACATTGAACGCTTATGGCGTGAAGCCCTTAGTAAAATTCCGAAATATGGTACTGGGGAAGATTTCTTCCCCTACTATATCGCAGAATTTTACTTCACGCAGCAAGTGCTACATTTAAACCTAATTCACGAATTCTTTAATACCGCCGCCGAGACGTGTTCTGATTAAGGTATGCAATTTAGTATATTAAATATCTCACTTTCTTTAAAATTACTACATTTCATATTTATTCTATATTATTTTAGCGTAATTTGTAATATTTTTTTTTTACGTTACTTCACTTCTTTTAAAATCATTTACAGTATGTTCGTTATTTTTAAAATATTCCCTTTACGGTATTTCGTTTTTCCGCGCCATTTTCATTATGTCCGTTACTAAACTATTCTCTTTATAGTACATCACTTTTCGTGTTATTTTTGATATGATCGTTGCGTTATTTTGATTTTTTTCACGTTATGTTTATTTTTAATCGTAATTTTGGTTCATGAACGAACCAAAATTGCTACCAAAAATGAATTGGTGTTGCTAATGTAACAGCTTACCCCAATTTTGGAGTTTTTTATGCAATATATTACGTTATTAAGCCTAATTTTAAATAAAATTCTCTTATAAATTCCAAATAATACGCGTATTTCAAAGAACAATTAGAAATTTTAAAATATTGAACTGCATTAACAAACTAAACTGGAAACTTTGTTTTATAAATCTTTATTCAATGATTAAAATTACTTAATGTAAATTTTAATTTAATTTTAAATGTATTTAAAGTGGTATTAAAATAAAAATTCCTCGCCTAAATTAATTCTGTTACTGTTGTTTACTAAAAGTGTGATTTATAATCAATTTCAGAAATATTTAAATGACATACTGAATAATATATTTCTCGCTTCGTCACTGCCACTTAGAAAATTTCTGGATCCGGAAAATTATAATATATCGTTTCAGTGTAAGTATTTTTACAATATTTTAATTACATCGCATTTTTGATATTTCAAATCATAATTTTTATTTTAAATAAGTTTTAAGTGTATCGCGAAAGATAAATAATTAAATCCAAGATTTATAGTATGATTGTTCGAACGTTTAAACTTTGAAATTATTTTTTGTCGCTTGTATTTGAGTAAATTTTGATTCAAACCGGATAATAACGATTGTTTCGAAAAAAAACTAATATTCCTCAGGCATGCTGAAAATGGGTATTCTAAAAACTTTTTTTCTTTTAATTTTTATTCGAGTAGAATTTTTAGAAAACAGTACCAAAAATATTAGCATCTTATTTTATCATCGATATGAATAGTATAAAAACACTGTGAATGTTGATGTATTAGATTAGTTATTATTTTTTAGATTTTATCGAGATGTATGATTTTAATTGAGCTGTAATTCATTTCTGTAAGAACTATATAGCAAAACGTGATGATAAGTAAAGGAAATGAGAAGATAATTTTTAAAAAAATGTTATGAACAATAACGCTTCAAAAAGGCGATAACAAACCTCGAATATAGCTGTAATAAATTCTTGTTTTTTATTTACTGGTGATAGCAATACGTATGCTGATAACAGTTTAAATATATCTATCCACATTTATCTTTCAGTTAATATGTTACATGTTCGTTTATAAAGACTCGTTTAAATGACTAAATACAACAATAAAGCCGATATTTAAAACAATTTCTACTAATTCAGATATTTTTTTATGATTTCATAAAATTCTTTATTATTACAACATATCTATTTTTTACTTGCAGTAATGGTAGAAATTAGATATTGAATAGTATATTCCTTTTTAGCTATTTTAACTGCTCAGTGAGTAAATATGTGTGAAATAAAAGAATAGTAAAATATATGATTCGTTTATAAAATATACTAATTTTTTGCACCCATGGCGACGAGAAAACAAGACAAAAACAAACGAATATTTTAGCGAGTTATTAGCTGGAAGAATAAAATACAATCAAAACATGATTTTGGTCTATTACAATTTTTTTCTCTTCCCAATTTTCGTAATATTAAAGCGAGCTTTAATTGCCACTATATTCAAAGTTCGCCCCACTACTGAGAGTTGGTTTAGATGTGACATCTCAAGAATTACAAACAAAACGGAAAAAATCGATTCTGTGTAACTGTTTATTTTTATTCACAAGTTTACAATTGTTGTTAACCTTGAAAATTTGGCTGTATCGCGACGAAGTTCAATGTACTGGGTTTTAAAAGAAGCCGGATTTTTTCGGCGCGATTCGTTTAAAAGCTAACGAGCCAAGGTTTTGTTTAGATTTCTTTACGAATTGCCTACGGTTTTTTTCAAAGTTCATCCGCTAAACGTTATCATTTGCATTAGTAAGAAATATGGGTTACCAAATTTATTTTTACATCATCCATTAATGTTATCAGAAATATCGTGCGAAAAATACCGTTCCTCGTTAACGATTTAATTTTTCCATGTATATGACATATATAAATATATATATATATATATATATATATATTTATACATACATATGTATGTATCACAAACGCGCGCGCGCACTTATTCACATATAATTTTACATCATTTTATTAGATTATTCATTACTCTTAAATATTTTGAACTTATTTTCGTTTTTTTTTCCGGTTCCACACACATATAATATACGAAATCATAATAAGATGGTTTAAAAACAACAAAAATATCAAATAAAATTCAGTACTTGGGAACGACATGACATATAAATTTCAAAATCGGAGGATAAATTACAATTAAAATTTTCATTGAGACAGTCTATAATTTTAGGATAACTGATTAGATGGCAAAAAAACGCAAACACAACCGTCAGGAATATATAATGTGGAATTTAAAGTGACCTTAAAAACATTTAAAAATTCATAACTTACCACCCATTTAAAAGGTGAAATTCAAAATATAAAATAAAAAGCAGAAACGCTTTCATAAATATAAATACTACCGATAAAAAATTATTTAAACACCGCTTTTTGGATAAAAAACAGCATGAAAGAATATGTTTATGTAAGTAACTGTTGGAGTGAAAAAGCTGAGGAAGCGAAAATATATTTCAAGCATGTACATAGAGATAGTTGAACTTACAAATTTATATTTTGATCTTCGGGACCTCAAAAGCTCGAAATTTTGTAAAAAGTTTTTTTTTTCGGTTCCGTGATGTGCTGGTGGAAAGATTTATTTTTGTTTTAACTTTCTGGTAACAAGCATATCATAGACATACTATTAGACGTTTAAAAATAGTTGAAATAAAGGAACAGGAATAAGAACTGATTTATTTATTACTAACAGAATACTATCATCAAAATTTATACTAACCTTTGTTTTCGGAAAGTTACAACTACACCGAAGTTTACACATATGTCTAAATCGTATTTGACAATCAGTCGTAATCACAAATTCATTGTGTTTATTTGTTGTTTTTTTTTTCTTCTACGGTTCACTGAAATCACTTTTTTTAAAATTATGTTACGATGAAGAAATAAATATGGTGTAATGAAATTTCGAAATTGTTAACTTGAACCAAATTTTAATAAAGATGACTCGGAGAGCGTATTTTTCAACTGCTTGTGCTGTGTAAGAAAATGGGGGATAAGAATACCTTTGTGTTGAGCACTGTTGCTAGCTACATTAGGGAGCCCAGTAAATACTTTATTCTGCGAAAAAAGAGCGGGTAGTGAGGGAATTTTTAAAATTATCAGCAATTTTTTAACTTTAGGAAATATCCAAATTTATTGAAAAATTTTAGTAGTAATTAGAAAAGGAAATTGTTCTTTATTAAAAGTGGACAAAAACGTGAAAAATAAAGCTGTCACGATAAAGTAAAGTTAAACAGTTTCTACACAATGAAAAGTAGTTTTATCGTGTTACCTTTTGATTTTTTCCATCCCATTGCGATATAAACTTTAAAAAACAATTTATTTATACTTAATATCAATATATTTGAACTTCCATAAACAACTATTATTTTCTTATAAATCGTACTTATAATAGGATAAATTAGTTGTTCTGAAAAAATTTTATTACAAAATAATCTCTAAAAAATTTACTTAGAATGATTTTAATAATTCTTCACAATATTTAAATTTTTCTAGAACCATGTTTAAACACTAGAAACGTTTTAAATAATTTTATGATTTATGAATTAAAAACTATTCGTGATTTAAATTATTCCTCGAAATGCCGTCTACATGTTTTTTCTCCCTTTTAATAATTTTTCGCTTGATTTAAACAAAGAAATTATTTAAAACTGTTTTCTATTAAATAAAAAATTCGTTGAATAAACTTTTGTATTTCTAAATAATAATTCAAGGATTAATTTAAATAAAAATTGACGATAAAATATTATGTATGTATGTGCGTGCGTGCTCGCGTTACAGTTCATGAATTTAATATTATCAATTCTTTAATTAAAAATTTTATTCGGCATGTACTTTGAGGTGCGTTACAATTAAAAAATCGAATCGAACGTATGTACACCCTGTCAAGAAAGTATCGGGAATTGTTAAATAAAACGAACAATTTTTAATTTTCATCCAAATTTATTTTGACACCTTCAAAATAACATCCATTCGAAGCGATGCACATATGCCAACGCTTTTTCCACTCGGCAAAGCACTTCTGATAGGCGGTTTCCGGGATGGCCTTTAGCTCTCGCGTCGCATTCGTCTTGATGTCATCAATCGATTCGAAGCGCATTCCCCGTAGCGGAAATTTGAGTTTTGAGAATAGGAAGAAGTCGCAGGGTGCTAAATCTGGTGAATACGGCGGTTGTTCGATGATATTTACCGAGTGTTTGGCCAAAAACTCATTCACAATTATGGCTTTGTGAGACGGCGCATTATCGTGATGGAGAATCCAAGAATTGTCGACCCACAAATCGTTACGTTTACGACGGATAGCCTCTCTCAAACGTCTCAAAACACTTAAGTAAAACTCTTTGGTGACTGTCTGTCCGGCTGGCACATATTCATAGTGTACCACGCCTCGAATATCGAAGAAAACAATCAACATGATCTTCACTTTCGATCGGCTTTGGCGAGGTTTTTTCGGCTTTGGCGCGCCAATTGGCCGCCATTCGGACGATTGCTGGTTCGTAAGCGTGTCGTACTCGTACACCCATGTCTCGTCACCAGTAATTATCTTTTCCAAGAAGGTAGGATCCAAATTGGCTCGATCCAGCATGTCTGCAGCTACCTGTTCTCGGTACTTTTTTTGAAAGAAATTCAGGTCTTTCGGAACAAGCCGAGCCGCAACGCGTTGCATACCCAATTTTTCGTGCACAATCGTACGTACGCTCTCGTGTGACATGCCCAATCCATGAGCCATCTCTCTCAAGCTCACATGACAATTTTCAGCAACGATTTCCTTGATTTTATCGACGTTATCATCGGTCACACTCGTTGAAGGCCGTCCAGAGCGAGGCATGTCTTCGACCGTCTCCCGACCATCCTTGAACGCTCTGTACCACTCGTAAACCCGCGTTTTTGATAAAGCAGATTCACCAAAAGCCTTCTGTAACATTTTCAGTGTATCGGCACAAGAAATTTCGTTCGAAACACAGAATTTAACACAAGTACGTTGTTCAATATTTTCACTCATTGTAAAACTTCGACAAAACCTTCAAGGTCGACTGATTTTAACAGCTGCTGTAAACACACTGGTTGACAGATCGCGCTAAAAATAGGCATCATAATACAAAACAGTTGTACCAACCTGGAAAAAAAAAATTATCTGCCTAGCTATTACCCGGGAGATTTGAATTGACAATTCCCGATACTTTCTTGACAGGGTGTATTTTAATTATGTCAGTAACCAGAAAACGGTAATTAAAAAAATTCTAAGAATTATTTCGTGCATGCAATTTTGATCATAGCGGAAGTATTATGTTATTTTAGTTAAAGTCGTATTATTCAAGTTCAAAAAAAAAGGGTAAAGTGAAGTAATATTTATCAATAGAAATTATTATTACCCATTTGCTTATCTTCTAGCGGAAATAATCCGAATAAATCGGTACCGTTTCGCATTGTTTGAAGTATAAATGAATTTAGTTCAGTCAAATGTTAATGTATAGCAATTAATTTTGATCACATTTGCATCTTATCGCCTTGTGGTACGTCAGTTTTGTTGATCTGTATTTTTGGATGCTATCTGGAAAATATACTCGTTAATATTCGGAATTGAGAAATATAATATGACTCGTCTTATGAAAATGCAAGCAGTACTACGATGTGTGTGGTCAAATAGTAATTCGGCGAGATTTTATTAATTTTCATTGAAAACTTAATGGAAACTGGTTACATTTCAGAGATATAAAATAGGTGAATTAACTGACAAAAAATAGATTCCGAAAAATACATGAAACCTAGAGAAAAATCGTTTTTCTCGAAGTATGATAATGGACATAAAATATTTAATTTTTATACTTAGTTTTTAATAATTCTTACGTGTTTCCGTGAAGTCCCGGTAAAGGTTTCAAAAGTCATTATTTGAAAAAATAGTGCAATAATTTTTATATTGACCGAGAATCTGTCACTTACAAGTAGTAAAAATACGTTTTAGTATATAGTAAAATTGACATTCTTAGAATTAATTTTTGTTTTTTTTTTTTTTTTTGTGAGCGCGCCAGCGGCATTGACCCAACCACAGGAAGACTAAGCTAAAAAACTAAATAACTAGGCGGTCCGAAATGGACGCAACAAAGGACAGTAGTGCGGACACCACAGAAGATGAAGGAAAGGAGAGGATAAAGGAAGAGTTATAGGAAGTAGGGAGACCTAATGACAAGAGCTTACTGTATAAAAGGGAGCGTTCGTTACGAAGAGCAGGACACTCGAAGAAAAGGTGATCAGCATCACATGTACGAGGAGGATCACAATCGTGAAGAGAACAATCAGGAGAAGGCGACAGAGAAAATAGAAAGCGGGAGGAGGGGTGGAGAGAATGATTAATCCGGAGACGAATTAGAGAGACAATAGAAGAGCGACGACCGAAAGGAGTAGAATGGAACCAAGACAGGGAACGAGAAATCGGCTGAATAAAACGGTAATACGAATAACGATTAGAAAATAGGGATGGATAAATATCCCGCTAAAGTCTGGCGTGATTGGAGGTGGATAAGGAAAGGATATCTGAAGAAGGGAAATGGTTGAGGAACGAACCAAGGCAACCAGCAGAATGAACCTAAGAATCGACTACGTCATTGCTATCAATTCCGGAATGACTGGGGCCCATAAAAAATCGATAAGCACAGAGCGGGATGACTATAGAGTGGAAGTAAGAGAACGAATTGAGAGAATAATACTATCAGAAGAATGCGAAGGAGAAGAGGATATGGCTTGAAGGACGCCTTTACGGTCAGAAATAATGAGGAATCGGGAAAGATCGCTTAAAGAGGAAATAAACGAGATAGTCCGAAGGATGGCGATCGACTCGACAGAAAAAATAGAGCAGAAGGAAAGAAGCCGGGAGGACTCAGAATGCCGAAGCGATGGGGTAGTAAACACGCACCACCCACGCCGTCCTCGCTCCTGGAACTGTCAGTAAAGATCAATACATGAGCAGGAAAAGAGGAATTCAATAAATTAAGAAATTCATTGTTGACTGCACCGTGAGAGGAGGAATTGGCTCAAAGTGGGAGATAGGAAAATTTGGTAGGCTGCCATAGGCTATTGAAGTCACGAAAGAAGTACGGGAGAGTGTTGTAGGAAAGGACAACAGGAGAAAAATTAGAAAGATGGGTAACAATGAGCGACAAGATTGGGATTTTATGAGGAGAAAAACGCCAGCGGTTTTTGATATATTAGATAGGAGGAATTAAGTTTGGACGAGGAGATGGGAAGCCGTTTAATTAAGAAGCGATACCCAAGCTGAGAACGGCGAATAAACAGTGGTTGGGTAACCGACTCTGATAGAACTACGGGAATGGGGGAGGATTTTAAGGCTCCAATGCACAAACGGAGGCAAGAGTTCTGTATTGCGTCAAGTTCAGAGAGGAGAGACTTAGAGGAATTACCGTAGATAAAGGAACAATAGTCGAGCTTGGACCGGATGATGGCTTTGAAAAGAATTAGAAGAATAAACAGATCGCCACCCCATCGGAGGGTAGAGAGAGATTTAAAGAGATTGAGGCTTTAAGACAGCATTTATAGAGAAAATTAATGTGCTCATGGAATATGAGGCGGCTATTCAAAAAGGGGCCAAGATAGCATATGGAATTGAGAACGGGGATAGACCAGATACAGTGATGCGAGTTAGAGCTCGGTTAAAGGGGCGGAGAGAAAAAATGATACAAGACGACTTGGTAGGAGAAAGGGAGAGGTGAAGACGAGAAACGGAATTATTACGAATAGACAGCGAATTATTCAACTCGTCAAATTCATTTGTGTTTGTTGTAAATATAGTCGGAAGTAATGTTAATTGTACTTGTGTATGGAACCATAGTGGAACACAATCTCAATTTTTTTGTACTGTAATGAATGAAGATCAGTTGTTCATCAAGAAGTAAAATAAGAAGACATATTTCACAAAAAAAAAAAAAAAAACTTTTTTTGATAATCAAAACATTTATGTTTCTGCATTATATTAATCAATACAAAGTTTCATAAAATACGAAAATAGTAATTAGAGTAAAAATTTAAATTGTTAATAAAAAAAAATGTATTAATTAACCAGACCGAATTGCACTATTTTCCATTTAGTTTAGAAATGGAAAGATTGTTATTAGTTTCTGTGGGAAAATTAAGAAAACAAACACGAGTTGATGTATAGAAAACGAAAATTTTAGTTAGATCTGTTTTGAAAAATTTAAGAATTTCGTAGATAACATCGTAGAACATGGTTTCTGTTTTTCTTAAACCAACGCGTATTTATTTAGTAATTGAAAATAAGTTTTCTTGTAGTGTCTAAAGTAGTTTAATTTTAATTTTGAAAAATACGAATTTTATGAGAAATATTTTTTGTACAGTTCTGATAATAGTTTAAAAAAAAGAAAAAATTCAGAAGTCACAAAGGAAACTTGAGAGATATAATAAATTGAGCAAGAAGTCAGCCAGCAAAAGTGGAAGGAGAATATATACAATTAAACGTATTTAAGTAACGGAAGTCAAATTATTATCACTTTGCCTACATTAGATGAGTATTGTTTTGAATTTATTAAAAACAGCGCTAAATGTTAAATTCGTTTGTGGTAAATATTTAAAAAAAAAAAAAAAAAAAAAAAAAAATATTTCGCGGTACATTATTATAAATTTAGTTTTGTCAAAGTTGTACTGATTGATTATTAAAGTTGCGGTTAAACCTCTGTACATTTTTTCTCTACCAAGCAATGTCAGTCTGGTCAGTACTTCATATACAGAGTGGCCGCCCAACCGGAAAACCGGGAAAAAGAGTAAAAATTGCCGAGAACGATATGTTTAATAAGAAAAAATCATTTGAAGCGTTAAAAATGAATGCATTTTTTACTGCACTTCACACTCAAGAATAAACTACGCAGTTCTGTTTTATTCGTGTAAAATATGCTGCGGCAGTCAAATATTAACAGTAGTAACAAAAAAATTCCATTCTTCTTTTTGTACAATTCCAATAATCAGCAAGTCGGGAGGTTTGGACCAGGAAAATCGGGAATTTAAAAATTATATTTCAGTGGCCACCAATGAATATGTAATGCCGAGAAACTACTACAAAAAAACATCAACAAAATTTTGGAATGGGCCACAGATCGAGGACTTTCACTTTCAAACGAAAAAACTGAATGCATAATTTTCTCCAACAAAAAACAAATTCCTTCCACCGTCGATCTAAAACTTGGAAATATTCCCATTAAAACATCCAATACTATAAAAATTTTGGGAATGCGGTTCGACCAGAAAATGACCTGGAAAAGACACATCGAAGAGCTGAAAAAAAAAAAGCCAAAATCCCTTAAATATTATAAAAATGGTAGCTCATAGAAACTGGGGATCAGATCGCAAATACTTGGAAATTTTATATAGTTCTCTGGTGCGTTCAAAAAAAGATTACGGGGCTATAGTATACGATAGTGCTAAGAAAGCTGAACTTCAGAAACTGAATGTCATTCAAAACAAGGCGATACGATTAATTACTGGAACCTTATATTCGAGCCCAGTACAAAGTCTGCATGTAGAAACAAACATACTTCCGCTAGTCCATAGAAGAATGGTACTCTGCTTGAAATATTTCATAAACCTCTCCTATCGTAAACTAGTGCCTACCTACAAAAATACCTATAATCCAAAGTACGTCGGACTATACGCAACCAAAACTAAAAAACCGAAACCAGTTGGCATCAGATGCAGATTATACTTTGAAGAATTAACCAGACTAAACCACCTAACAAGCCTCCTTTTAGAAACCCAAGAAAGACTATTAAAGTCTGAATCCAAAACTGTTACAACCTTGGTGGAAAATCTATGGCAGGCAGAATGGGACGCAACAAACAATAATAAACTTTACGAAATAAAACCAAATATCGGAATGTGGAAGTCTTCGTATAGGACGTCAAGAAAAGAGGAAACTATTCTAGCCAGACTACGAATTGGACATTGACTCCTCACGCACTCGTACTTACTAAGTCGGACACCAGCTCCATATTGCGATCAATGTGGAGTTCAAATCACAATTCAGCACATTCTACTAGAATGCAGAATTTACACAAATCAAAGATACAGACACTTTGGCTCGGAACCAAAGGTTACAGAGATACTTGGAGAAAATGCTAACTCTGTCTTCAACTACTTGCAAGACTGTAGTATAATTAATCTAGTATAGCGATTATAAATGTACTCAATACTCGATATAAACTCCGTATATTATATTTAAATTGTTGTAAATCTGTACTCGCGTCGCAAATAATCATATTGGTTGCGCGACTTTAAATAAAAATATTTAAAAAAAAAAAAATGATATATAAATATAGTTGCTACTAGTAAATAGAGAGTAAAACAAAATTATTCTTATACTTTGTGAAAGTATTTGCATCTGAAAGAAGCTCCTTAATTTTGTATACATGACTACTCGGAAATAAATAACCTTTGCATCCGATTTCATTCATAATATAAAAAATCTAAAGACGTGAATTCTATTTACTGCTGTGAATGCAAATTATGTTTTTGTCATACATTGCGAATATCGAAACCGACTTACGGGAAATATTAAAGTATTCTTTATAAAAACTTGAACATTGTAATTTCAACTATAAAGTTTAAATCGAGTTTGTATTTTTTTGAATTAAATTAAAATTCTAAAATAGTCACATTTTTACATAAAACAAACGGCCACTACTTTTTCCTTACAAATCTAGAAAATTTTACAAAGTTAAGATTCTGATATTTCAAGTACTAAATAATTAAAATTTTAACCTAACATAAGTAACTTTTTGTTTGAGCTCCTAAACTCCATAAAGTGAAAATCTATGATTACAAATTAAATATTAGATTTCAAATAAGTTTTATTATTTGGAACTATTTTAATGAAGAGGTACTGTGATCGATGTGTTATAAATTTCATTATTAACTTTTGAGATATTAAAGTAAGCGTAATTGGTTTGAATTAGTAGTGCATATTAAAGTGTGAATGAAACAACTTCAAATATTAGGAGTACAAATAAGTTTTGAGGGATTTCCAGAAGATAACACAACCAGTATTAAATCGCATCGCGCCATCTTGTGACTAGTTATTCATGTTAAAGCGCTATCATTTCCCTCTAAAAATCAGTAGGTGTTGATTCGCTCAAGTGTAAACAACATTTTTTTTGTACTATAACCATGTCAATCTGTGTGCCAACGAAATACAATTTGCGGGATGCGCTGCTTTATTGAAGCACAAGATCAGCTTTTACTTATAACATATATATTATGCCAATGTCCTTTGAGGACCAAAATCACTGTCGATATGGGTGTGGAGTTCTCCAGTGCGGTTTTTAAGGTAGAGATATGCAAATTGTGCAAGGACGTTAATTTTTTTAGTCGTTCGAGCAGAAGGTGTTTTAAGAGAAAGAGAATTTCGGCGACACAGATTAAGCATGACAAAAAGGCGGTTCTTTTTGTTTTAGGACACACATGATAATCATCTCTCGGCATGTCCGTAGAGGACCGCCAAGGAGCTAAATCTTTCTTAACTGAGTTAAGAAATGTTTCAGAAGAGGACCTGTCTCATTAGAAGGTGATCATCGGTCATTAAGGTAATAGTCGTATAGGAAAAGGGATCTATTTTTTAGTGTAATATAAATTAATACATAACAGCAGGGAAAAATGGGCGGAACTGCGATTATATACCTCAGTATTGCTGTACTCTTTAGTTTATTGATTTATTTTTAAAAAAAAATGGCGCCATAAATAAAAAAGTTACATGGTTATTGGGCACAGAAAAGAAAATACTAGCTAAAGATTCGTTAATTGATAATAGCGATTTAGTTATCTTTATGTATGATTTTGTAGTGATAACAGTATGAAGAACTGATATAAATATTTACTCCCGCATTGAACCGTTTAAGTAACATTTATATAAATGTATAAAATGTTTGCTTCTACATGGAAGTAAAAGTATACTTTAATTTCCGAATAGGTTCTTCGGCTAGTATAATAAAAATAATATTGGTGACCCTGTACGAATTCATTACATCATCAGCAAACGAATTAATGCTGAAGATATAAATAAAACCGGTTAAGGCGAACCGGTATCAAAAATTATGAAGAATATACAGTAACGAAACCAGTAATTTATGGCTAGCTAGTTGAAACGCATGTCTTTTATGGTAAAATATTTTTTCTCTGGTATAATTGACACTCATAAGACCGAGTCTCGCATAAAAATTACAAAGTTCGCAGCGACATTAAAATTTGAATGAAAATAAACCAATGGAAAAATATAAAATTACATTGATTGAAACCTTCCGAGCAATACTGCGACCGATGTTTTATTTTAGCTGGGAAAAGTTTTGACGTTTGCAGAATATTCTATTTTGTAACTGGATTCTAAATGAAATATTTGCAATTTGTGTTATTAAATTTCTATATTTTTCAATCGATACTTCATTACGTAACAAATATTTATGAAAAATTAAATAATCGATGAATTTTGCTATTCTGTAATTTTACATTTTTAACGAATTCCATTTAACATTATTATATTATGAAACTGCTAAAACCAGCTCTCCACCTGGTTATTTGGCGTTACTGTATTGTTACGCTGGAAAAGAAATGAAAAGTAATTCTATAAATTTTCATGGTTCGTCCAACTTCATTCTTTTTTTTAATTTTTAATTTTGTAAATTTATGATACCTTCTTTAATATTTAAAATATATCTCTTTGTGTGTTGCTTTTATCTTTTTAATTATTCTCAAAGATGGACACTACGTTTCATTAACTTCTTTCGGTTGGCTAGTTTTTGTGTGATTTTTATAAATTTCGTTATATTTATGTATTTTTTATTTCAAATAAATTCAATTTACATCTAGGTTACAGAAAACCGAATATCTTTAATTTTATATTTAAATTTCAATTAAAAATTATCAAAAAAGTTGATTTTTGTGTTTTTTTTTTTAAAATCAACAAGGATCGGTAAAAATCACACTTCTCGATTATTATATATGTATCTGTCGTAAAATTCTGTACGCGTCAAAATATATCATACACCTGCGGAGAGACACTTATAAAAATTATAAACAATCTTATTTATTTTATTTTATTTTCATACATACGAAAGAAACTACGGGTTCTTTTCTTTCTAATTCGATTGTGTATGCTCCGTTTTAAAACACGTCGATTGACAGCGTCCTCTACATTATGATTATAGTGTTTACAAAATAACTAAATTTCTTTTATCTCATTTTTAATATTACTAAAGAACCTCTTGGATCAAATTTTCTTGGAATAAAATGGTTCCCATTTCACAACAGTACCGAATGACATGAACCGGAAGTAAAGAGCACCATCTGTTTAGAATTGATCGTTTTTAAAAAAAAAATTTCTTTTTTTTTTTGATTCTTTATACTTGAAAATATAAATATATCATAAAACTTTGGAAGTTAATTTTTCGGAGTCATTTCAATAACTTCTTCGGAAAATTAAAAATTAATGGAATCGGCCACTCGGATAACTTACATTTTTTTTTTTTAAAGAAAGAAAAACTTACTGCTTCTTCTTAAAAATGTTATTAATTGTATGTGCCGTGGAAGAGTTTATTACGAAAACACCGCATATCAATTTTTATCATTTTCGGGGTTACCGCTTTACGTAGATTTTCATGATGATTACTATATTAAGTAGGATGATTTGGAGGAGAGAAAAAATGCTCTGTTTGTATTTATGAAGGAAAAAAAATATTGTTATTTGTGATTTTAAGTCGTCTGGTTATTTGAAAAATGTGCAACATGTTTCTTGAAAACGATTACATAAATATACCATACAAATATTGAGAAATATTTTCTTTTAACATTTTATTTGGATTTTCGCGATTGGATGCACATTCATGTTGTAAGTGATCAGGGAAAATATGTAAAAGTATAATACGAAATATATTTATGAACTCGGAAGCTTTACATAATCTAAAACGCGCTTTATTACAATTATAGTTTCAACGAAATAACTAAATTACTTTTGTTCGCATTTTCTTAAATTACTTCAAATCCTTTAAATTAAACTTTCTTAAGATCTGATAGTTATCGAATAACATGAATTCACAAATAAGGGATGCTGTTTGTTCAATCGTAATCGTATCACAAAATTCTGCTACGACCCAAATGCACATACACTCATGCAGAGGTTTGTTAAAAAGTGTTTTTTGAATTCTCTATACTCAACAAAAAATAAATAAATTATAAAATTTCCAATTTTAATTTTTGGGGCAGTTATGGTAAGTTTCACTTTCTCTTTTTCGACTCTTGTATCGTTTCTGTCTGCGATTTTTGATCACGTAAATATTTAATCCTAAATCTTTTTATCTTAATATTCAAACTCGTCCCTCTCCTTGTCCTTGGGACTATGACTTTTCTCATCTCTTATATCTGCAGGTTTCGCCTTGACCATAGTCGACTTCCTGCATCTTTTTTTCGTTTTTCTATGTTCTTTTCTCCTTTTTGTTCTTTCCATCCGGATGATTCTGATTTACTCTGCAGTACAAATCACATCTTCTTCGAATGCGCGTCTATATCTATAAAACGCTTTCACTTCAATAGACAAGTCCTGAATTTTGATTCACCTATTCCATTTAGTGCCTTGTTTATTCTTTCTCTTCCATCACCGGCGATCATTCC
Organism: Icerya purchasi; assembly: GCA_039619475.1. NCBI lineage: Eukaryota > Metazoa > Arthropoda > Insecta > Hemiptera > Monophlebidae > Icerya > Icerya purchasi. The sequence continues at coordinate 70,144,581 of CM077116.1, forward strand.
TATTACAGCGTCCTTTATTGTTTCTATCTGTAGTTGTATTCAATTCTAATTCGTTTCTCCTTCTCTTTAATTAACATAATCTAATGCTGGGTTTTTTTTTGTTTTTTTTTTTTTTTTATCTTGGGCGCGTCAACTTAGGACATTTACCCAGCACAAAGGACTAACAAATAGTGAAACGTAGGGACTTGAAAGTTAAATCAGGAAGCGATGAGAAATAGAAGAAATAAAGATAGCCAATATACGAACAACAGAAAGAGAAGGAAGAGCAAGAATATAGTGGGCACAGTAAGGGATCGGGAGGCCAAGGCCAAGCAACTTAGAATAAAGGACTGCGAATGCTGGGTAATGCCTTCGACTGGCGATCCCCCAAGAAAAAAAATCCAATTGCACTTTCTTTTCTTTCTCTAGTTTTTGAGTCAAAGTTCATGTCGACGACTTCTCCCCAAGGAAAGAAAAAAATTTAAATGCGCAAATAAAAAATAAACTATTATTTTTCATGAAAAATGGAAAGCCGTTTAAAAATATTGAAGCTAATGCGTATTTTAAAAACCGGTCTAGTCAAATGTCTTATAGAGATTTATTTTTCAATTTTTTTATTTCTTTGACTTCCGACTACGTTAAGGGGGCATTACAGTTTAGAAAAAAGAAAACGATTTTTTTTTTCTGATCAGACGATAGTTTACGGCCTCACGAATGTAAGTCTCGAATTTGTAAAAATTCGAAAAAATAAAAAAAAGTTAAGCTGTCTGGGATGCAAAAAGAGCCGGTACCGTAGAGTAGACACACCCGCGCGCACACACACACACATACACAGAAAGAAATTGAAATAGTCCATTTTTTTGTACACACTGTATAGCTTGTATATAGCGTGAAAGCGGTGAGAAAAGAAGCGTTGCGCTATTTGTTATAAGGGTTATTGGGATTGGCCTCAATGGTCTTTAGATATTTCGCTCTTTGATGGTGTTTTACGTAATTTCATCGAGGTAAATAAAAAATACGATGCGGATTGACTTAGACTTACTTTATTATTTGAACGAGTGTGTAGCTCTGAAAAGGGCTATTTCAAATTAATCGTTTTCAGCGAACGGGAAAAAAGAACTGACGAGCGAAGCAAAATTCAAAGTAAAAATGTGCGATAAACCACTAAAAATGTAAACAAGACAAAACGAGCAAACAACCGTCATAGGCGAGCAAAACCAAACTTAAACTACTTTTACGAATAATAATAAACAATAAACAAGAGAGCGCATGAAGAAAAGAAATTCCGACGATCAGTTACAACATCTCGACAGCACTTGTATACGAAACGTGCAAATGATCGTTCAACAGATGGATCTGTGCTCCAAGTTCAATCCAACCACGTATTATCGTTTATTGGAGGAAGCGGAAATCGCAGGAAAAGCCGTCGTTGAAAGGGCTCTAAAAAAAGCTGAAGAAGAATAAGAAACAACAAAACGATTAGGTCTGACTGAAAACGATTTATCGGTCTCAGGAGATGGTACGTGATCGAAAAGAGGGTTTTCATCTCTTCTTGGAGTCAGCTCGATAATCGGCAAATGTACTGGACAAATTTTGGACGCATTCGTTTCATGCAAAACTTGCAAGGGCTGTGAAATTAGGAAGAAAAAACTGTGCCTTCGAATTTCTCCATTTGGTTCGAGATGAGCATACTTGAAAGCATTAATGAAATTTCGCAAAAAAAATTTACGTGCTTTTCTTAAAACTGTGTTTTTTCAACTGACAGAAAAGATTTCTCAAGTTCTACTAAACCGATTTTAAAAAAAAATTAATTCATTTTATTCATTATAAAAGCCATTAAGTAATGAACCTAAAACTTGTTTAAAAAAAAAAAATTCTATACCTAGTAATTGGCCAAAACTGGCCAAAATATGGTAATTTTTGAATTTTTTTCCTGACCGCCGTCATTTTGTTTTATGGTCATAGTTTTTAACGGAGTTAGGTTCAGTGCTCAAAACGCTTTATGTTTTTTTCAGATTGGATGCTTCTGAGCGGCTGGAGAATTATAGCCAAATTTTTCATTTTTTTTCTGCTTCGATTTGGACCCCATCTTGCGGCTAAAAAAAGAGGTTTATATTTAAAAAAAAAAAAAAAATCAGAAAATAGATGCTTAACGCTATATTTAAAAAAAAAATATATATATATATATATATGGTTTAATAAAAATATCACTAAGAAAAAAAATATTGAAATTACATCTTTTTTTTTTTTTGCTTTATAAATTGTAATACTCACTTAATCAGGACGTTTGTATTTTTCCTAATATTTCAATATAAAGAATAATAGGTGTGAGAAATGAGATACTCTTGTTCGTTAATTTTGGTGTAGATAATGTAATTGTTAACATGTAGTAATACCGTTTACATGTTTGTAATAGGTGTAATTAGTAATTTATTAAAACCTATGACAGATAAATACATTGCGCTATTTTTCTTTTAATTTTTACTCATTGTTTCGCCATTCAAGGAAATTTAATTTTTTTTAAACTCGAAAATAGAAGAATACCTTTTACACCTGCTTCTTGGGAACATCTCTAAAATGGCATATCGAAAATATTTTTGCTTCACAAACCAGATGAGAATAATGAAACTTTTATGTATTCTAAATTACGCGCTATATAATGACCTATTTTTAAAGTATATGTTAAATCATTATCAACAGACTAGGTCACTGCTGTGCTTATTTATTTTAAAAAAGTTTAAAGTATCTTTCTGTTATTAAAACAAGTTAACATATTTTGTAGTATTTTGGTGCGTGCTTTTTCACATTGAATTATTGGTTTACAATGCGTTTTTTTGTTTTTTTATTTTTTAAAGTTTAACATTCAAATTATTTCTACAATATCTAGCGTTTTGTGAACCCACTGAAGTTGTATATGTTAATTATGTGTATGTAAATCATTGTGGTAAATTAAAGAAATTAAATATATAACGATAACATTAACGGTCCAGGTTGGAGGTCATAATAGCGATCGTACTCTCCAATTGATCTTTTTCAATTTAAAAAAAAAAATATTGTGACAATTGGATTTAGTTGTAATTAAATGTTTCATTTCGTAATCGTGTACACTGTTACTCGAATATTTGAAAAAGTGTTTTTAAGGTTTTTCTATAATTTTGCGGCCGACCAATAATGACTGAGGCCAATAATGGAAGTTCAGAGGAAACGAAAGAGGCAGATTTTCATAACTCTTTAGCGTTAACTTTTCCATATTCCCCGCCTGAATCCATTTTTGTTGCTCACTACTAGAAAAATTCTGAAAAGCTTGAAAAATATATGTAAAAATTATTATTAAAAAGTAAATATAACCGCGAAAAATAAGGAAAAAGAAGTATACATGTAAAAGTGAATACATGTTTTAAAAGTTAATTATTTGAAAAGATCTTTTTAAATGTTCATTATTAATTTTGAAATGAACATTATTTAAATGTTTGACTTGAACAAAGAGAAAATTAAGATTGCATTTTGAAATCAGTTACGGTATTATAGAGCCAGATTCCGTAGAGAAAATGTACTATGTAGTGATTGCAAATATTACGTTTCCATTTTAAGATCCCGGTAAACATATTCGTAATAATGCGTATTAAGAGATTGCTATAAAAGTTTTAAGTATTCGTGACACTAGGGAAAAACACCCTTTACTCTTTTCGTAATCTCTGAAAGCTTCCTTAGGGAAATTGAATATATAAATAACGGGCTTTGCAGAAGATCAATTTAATTACCAATTGTTGTTTACCGTTTTTATATTAATTTTTAGGATTCCGTATATATGTAATATACAGAATCCTAATAAGATGGTTCAGAAACGGCAAAAATATCGAATAAAAATTAACTCACAAACGGATTAACTTATATAGTTCAAAAATGGATCATAAATTATAATTAAAATTCTCTTTAAGATAATTTATAACTTCAAACAAAGTAATTACCCTGGCCGGAAAAAACCTCAAAAAACCATTAACAATATATAATATGGAATTTTAAAAATGATTTCAAAAATCTCTTAAAAAATTCATAATTCATCACCAAATGATAACCCTTTAAAAGTGAAATTCAAAATATAAAACAAAACGCAAAGCTCTTTCACAAAAGCAAAAAATTACGGTTAAAAAATTGTATAGACCCACTCCTCTCCTTTGGGTCCAAAAATGGCAAAAAAATTATGTTAACGTAAACAATAGCTCGAGTAAAAAAGTAGAGAAAACCAAAACGTACCTTAAACTTATGCATAATGAACCCGGCTTTATACGAAAACTGTAGCCGAGCGTATAACTTTATATTTAGGCCCTCGGAGTGCCGAAAGCTCAAAAGTTTTGAAAAAAATATGTTTTTTTCTAGACATTGATATATCGTCGGAAAGATCGATATTTGTCAAGAACGAACCTGTTTTTCATTTCACCTTCCAAGTTGGTGAAAAGTTCAAAAAGGCATGAAAAATTACGTGCTCCCTCTCTTTGCAGCGCGAAAAATTTGATTTCTTTGTTTTGAATTTAATATTATGTAAATGTAAATGTATGGTAAGGTTGAACTTAACATACGTAATAACCTTGAGCGCATGAAACATCATGCTTGACTGAACTTGTTTTAAAAAATGTGTTTTAATCCTAACGCTTATAATTTCGAGATAACGTAAATCATATATTTAGTTGTTACCGCTGAAAGCATTCTAAGGGATTAAAATATGTGAAATGAAATGGCGAAAATTTTTTATTTCTCTTACAAAAGCTCCTGCCATAGTAAAAAAAAAAAAATCCATAAACAATGAAAAAAATTGTTGATGATCAACCGTGCTTCAGTAGTTTGGCCAAGAAATGATTCATTAACGTGATAAAAACAGAAAAGGGTGTGTTGGTGGTATATGTGTGCGTGCGCGTAATGTATGAAGAAGGATAATTGTTGCTGAAAAATAATTATTTGCCCATTTATGAACTTATCGCTTAAAAATGTATTCTTATCTGTACGTCGCATGCATTATACGCATTGTGTTTTACACAGTTACCGAGTCGTTAACGACGAATTCGAACACTTGATAATTTAATACTGGCCGAGATATTTCATTGAATTATCATTACTGTTTTCGCTTATTCTGCATTCGGCTATTCGTGTTTCAGTGAACATATCAAGTATTAATAAAATGGGTGCAGGTGAAATATTGTTCTTTTCATCTAAACATATTCATTTTTGTAAAGGAAGAGATAATTACGATTCTGGGGGCTTTTATAACGTAAAGATAGTTTGTAAAGAAAATATCGTTTTAGATTTGACTTTTTTTTACTTATTTTTAGTGCATTATGATTCTTTCAGTTACACTGTTTCTTACTGCACTGCTGAAGAATAATTGTCAAATTTTGTATTCTTTTAATCTGTTATCTCTGATCGCATAAAAATTTAATTATACTTCATTTTCTTCCCAAATCGTTGGGCGAATGTCCACGTTAACGACTTCAAAAAAAGAAGAGAAACAGAAAATAAATCAATGAAATATTAAATACTTTCTATTGAGACTCGTTTTTGTGATTAATCGATACTGTTTCAACATAATTTTAAAACTACATTTTTTTAAATTTTCCCCAATAATTTGGTACTCACGACGTCGTCGTAAAAGGTGACAGTATGAAATAATATACACACTATGACAAACGCTCCAGGGAATAATCGTAGTGTCTGCGGTAATAAATTAATGGAATTTTTTTCATATATATATATATATATATATATATATGTATGTATAAATAAAACTAAGAAAAGGAAGTAAACTGTTTACGTAAAATTGGAAATCGAATAACGACCGAACTATGAAATTTCGCTGTAAATTTCTGTCTCTTTTATCTAAATTATATTACCTAGAAAGTGTACAGATTAACCAACTAGTAGGAAAGTGAAATATTCGTGGCGAAGCATGTTATTTACCTCCACATTCTGATGTATTTAGTAACGGATCACGTGATTTTAATTCATTCGGACCAATCCTAAAAACTTTCATTCTGTTCGATTATTCAGGTTGTTGTCCTCGATATTTTAAACATTTTTGAATCCTTGGTTACGTCGATTTCCCCGGAAATATTGCACAAACAACAAAATTTAAAGAACTACACTATCTTCAATACCTTACCAAAATTCGTTTACTGCTAATAAGATTTTCAGATTATTTTTATGTTTAATGCTCAAAGAAACCACGAATAGATTTTCTTACCATAACGGAATAAATTACGATTCCACTGTAATTATTACATTCCACAATGATGAGACGTATATTTCTTTGCATTGGACCACCCTTCCACCTTTCCTGATTTTTCCTCTTGCAAGCATTCGCTATCTCTTTTATTCCCTTTTAAATTTCTTTGTTTTGTACTGGCAGAAATTTTTACGAATAGTGTTAATATCCATATTTAATATCTTGTATAAATTGAAACTGTTCCAACATAATGACGAATATTTTAACCTGCTTTAAAGTTATCATTGAAGTATATACATACATATATATATATATATATATATATATATATATATATATATGTATGTATGTATGTATGTATGTATATATGTATATATGTATGTATGTATGTATGTATGTATGTATATAAGTATATGTGTATAAATTTCTACTTTAAAAGAAAAAAAAGTATCTAGGGGCGAGAATGTAAAATCTAGTGAGCTGTGATCTATAAATTTAAAAAAGAATCAGTGTGTAGCAAAAACATCTATGACAAAACTAATAAAAACTTTGAAAAGACACCATATATATGAGAAAACTAAAATAAAACACTTCAAAAAGCAGGCATTCCTAGCTACCGATCTAAATCTCAGACAGTTCATGCATCCAGCAATCGAAAAATAAGTCTTTAATGTGTTCCATCTGTAGAAATATGAGACTTATTCCCTATAGCTAACAGAATAAATAATTCGATACTAAAGGAGCTCGATAGAATTTCAAAAAACTTATTCAGTACAAAGCAATTTTGCGGATGTATTATTAGAAGTAATGATCTAGATAAATCAGTTATACAGGGCAAATTGCAGCTAATATAAATCCTTAGTTCGTTATTTAAAGTAATGATAATTCGTTTTATATTATAAATCTGTATTTTTTAAAATCGTAATTTTATTTACTGTTTTTTTAAAAAAATGTAGAAGTCGTTATACATCTACATTCGCATTTTGTACACTTTTTATATGTATCTTTGATCTATGAGTGTGTAATGAGTTTGATTAGAATGTGCACATAAGATTAAATTATAACCTAAAGTAATTGAATAACATATCGACCTAATCAGAATGAGTGAAAGTATAATTCGTGCACGTATGTCAATATTTTTTTTTACGATGTTTTGTTATTTATTTATACGTGTAATACAATATGATTGAAATATTGTGGGTGTGCTATTTTATGCAAACACTCAGTATTAAAGGCATGTAACTAAACTCCTATGGACAATATGCTTCCGTCTACATTGCTGTCTCCTAGTGGTTGGTCATGGTTAAGTGGAATATTTATTGCTTGAAAGGTATCATATATGCCTCTTTATATTTATAACTCGTTTCAATGATGTCATCATTATATATATTTATATATATATATATATATATATGGGTGTGGGTGTGTGTGTGTATATATATATGTATATATATATATATATACATATATATATACATTTCAAATAATCGAGTTTAATGGCATGTTTCATCTGAAATGTGTAAGCGGTAAAATATTATGATTTGTGTGAGTATTAACTAGCGATGTATTTGTTGTAGCATTAACCAGTGAGTGATATTTGTGCGTCGTTTACGCTTAATTTAGTTGTATTACATATATGAAATGCACGCGCGCATATATGTATATGTATATATATACATACATATACATATACATATACATATACATATAATGATATATATATATATATACATACATATACATATACATATACATATAATGATATATATGTATATATATATATACATTTTAAAAAAAAATCAGAACGAAACTAATCTTAAATTTCACGGAATTCATTTTCGTCTCGAAATAGTCTATCCAGTGCATTATAAGTGACCTTCATAATTCGCTGCTTGTATCAGAAGACCTGTAACAAGATTATGGTTAATGTATTTAACCGGGCAAATCAATCTATGTTCGTTAGAGATGAAGTGATTTAGTATTTTACTTTTTTTTTTTTTTTGGAAAATTTCAAAGTTGTTTGTTATACGTAAAATTGTATACTGTTTGATGAATTCTATTATATCGTTAATGATTTAATAATTAGAGAGAAGAAATTCTTAAGCTTATATCTGTATTTTAAGTTACTGCTTACGAACGCTATGATTAATTTGGAAAATGGGATTTTTATATTCAGTGTCGAACTATGGGCGTGACTAAACTTATTCTCTTGATAAATACATTTATTTTCGAGTTTTTAACAAATTGTGAAGTTACCGGGAAAAGGTAATTAAGTTTCTAAAATTTAATATAATAGTTTTACAGTTTCATTTTGGGTAGAACAGGAATGAAACGAAGTTTCGATATTTCCTTTTTCTGGATCTGATTCAAAATTTTTTTTAATTCGCTTAAAAGTGGCAATAATTTTAATATCTGCTATTTAGAGTTGAATAGTGGTGTTCAATGATTACCATTGGGCAAAGCCTGATAAGTAAAGTGAATTTGTGATTGTGGGATGATGTATTGAATGGTGAATAAATTGAAAAACTTTAACTGAACGCTCACAAGTATCGGAAAACCAATTTATCAGTAATGGATATATTGTATTTAATAAATGTGCACATAAAAGCGTACAATAATTTATTATTAAGAATTAATATTTGCTGTGATTAGTTTCAGTTAATTTTAATCAAATTATAGCGTATTAAATCAAAACTATAAATAAATATTTATCGGCTGATATTTTTGGAAACATAAAGTTTGAGGATCATGTTCTTCTCATGACCTGAGAATATAATGAAAACGGGTTTTTCCGAATTTTTTTCCAAAACGGTGGAAAGTGAGCGAATTTGTTTTTTGTCTTTTTTTTTTTCTTGCCTGATTTTGCAGAATCCGAATCGTTTTAATGTAGAGAAAGAGAAACCGGAAGTATTATGATGAAAGTAATCTAATGCGAATATGTGAGTTTTGAAGTGGAAATATTCCAAATGCGATTTTATATCTACGAAAAGTAGTAGTATTACATTAGCTTCAGTTTTTGTTAGTTTTCATTGTAAAAAGTGACGCACCTCTATTATCGTTTCGGATAAAATCCGATAGCATTTATTAAAATTTACGGTTGGCATGAATTAATTTAAAAATCATCTTACAGCATCTACTCTTCAACAAAATGCTTGCATGGCAGTACGAGATAAACCGGATTTTTACTACGTGAAAGCATTGCCTAATATTGGTTGGCGAATTAGAAAAACGCATTGTTTGTTACGTCAGAAGAATGAACCTGTTGATAAGGAGTTCATTTTGTCATGGTTGGAATACGGTCCAGATAAATGCCTCGACTTCAGAGAAACGCAAGCTGCTTTTAAAGTTCTTCTTCAGTTGCAGGTATAATTAATGCCTTTATGTTTTTATCTATCTTAATATATATATATATATATATATATACATATACAATTCATTAGTTTTATCGACGTTAAAAGGTTTTCTTTTTGTTTTTGGAACTTTCTCGGCAGTTCCGAAAACAAAGATGATTTTATAGTTTTGCTACGTGCCCCTTAGATGCGCTTGTGTGAAAGACTTATTTGAAAATCCACTTTTAAAATAATAGTTTTAAGTATGAAGTAGTGTCTAAAAAATTTATATTAGCCGTTACGACGTAAGTATTAACGCGATGGGAGAAACCGGAGAAAATCAGGGAAGTTGAAGAAGATAGAAAAATACCTGTTGTACAGAACTTGAAAGTACTAAAAATAATTTCAAAACTTTAGTATATGTACATTTACTTAATAATTAAAACGATGAAATGGGAAATTGAGCTTGTAAAGAACTTTGTTCGTTGTTTAACGATCTGTAAAAATTTAAGTGGTTTGAGATTTTATCATCGAGATTAAACTGCATCGAGATATGGTAAACAACATATTGCCAAATGTTTGCAAACTATATCCGGTTTTATTCTGTATGGTTATTTCTTTGTACAGAGAAAAAGTTTAAAAATCCTGGAAAATCAGAAAAAAATTAAAGGATGTTTATTTTGGGAAAAAAGTGACTACTACCCTGTATAATTTAGTTTAAGAAGTAAAAACCTTTTATACCAGATATTGTTGTACTAGTGTTTACTTGGACTTATCATTTTCAACTGTAAACTCCATCGAGTAAAAATATTACAATTGTATGTTTGTACAATGTGGTTTGCCCCCAAAACTTTTTAGTTTCAAAAAAATTTCACTGATGGTATATATGTAATTAGTTATACTACAATCCACCGTGGTTTCCAACTTCATATGCTGTGTTGCTTCAACGTATAAAAATGAGTGCAAGTTGTTTTTGAACGCCCTATGTATTAAGTATTGTAAGTCTTCTATACTCCGCATATCTTATGTTATTTATTATCACCTCATCTATTTTATCTAACGAAAGTTAAATGTTAAGATAGGATTTTTGTGGTTATATTATTATTTTTTTTTTTTTTGTGTCAATGCCTGTAAGAAAAAACGTTGTAAATTTTGATCATTTTATACAAAGCATAGAAAAGAAAGAGATAGAAATGTAAGCAAGAGGGTCCAAGGGGCAGAGCCCCTTGCGAGGCCAAAGTGGCCGAGTTATATACATATACACAACGCAAAACAAAATTTTAAATTTCATCGTTCGTCTGTGGTATGTAAAGATTGGAATATGAAGCAGTGTAACTTAGTTGACAATATTGTTAGAATTTTTACAAACTACGAGCTGTGTCTCCGTCATAGATTGAATTGCAGAGATTATTCAGCTCCTAGATATAGGCGTGGTATTACGAGACTACATTGTTGGGAACATCTTAAATTAATAAGGGATCTTATACAGGGGGCCACCATGTCCCTTCGAAAACCATGTTTTTGCCGTTGCCGTTGTAACAAGCAGGTGTTTGTTTTTAAAGTGGAAAAATTGTTTTGATTTCACTAGCTTTTTAGACATTATTTTCATTTGTTCACCGGTCGATTAATGTTGAACTTACGGAATGTAAATTGGAAAAGAAACTATATCTAAAAGTCGGATTAAAATGCAAATGTGAGTTTACTTCCATTCCCTTTTTCCTTCTTCTTACGCCGTAGGCGATAAATGGTCTGCTACTTAATTACTGTTGAATATGCTATTGTTTAAGTTCGGTTAATGCATGTTAATGAAAAACATATTTTTAATTACAATTCTCGATTCGTTCAATTGTATAATTCAGTGTCATACTTTCCCCTGATGTGTTTTATATTACGTTTCATTTTCATTAATAGTACACTGCGGTCGTAAAAATTAATATGCTCATTTATGATGTCATTCGGTTATTCAACCAGCGACGGTGTGTCTTTCAATGTAATTTTGCCGGCGGCGAAATGTGTTACATCTTTTGTTACAATGTGCTCATATATACTATGCATGTGCGCCAATTCCAGGGAGGGAGCACAATATTATTAACTGGGAGATGCCCCTCAGCATTTTAAATCTGACGTATGTTTATCGACAAAGAATAATGTTATGTTTTCTTGTGTATGTATATAGTACTTTTTTATATTGCGTTTCCATCATCTTAAATGATTAAATTGCTTGTAAATGTAATTTTTTGTAGTTGCCTCTTTGGGTTTATATTTCTTTTTAAAATTTTTGTGTGATTTGTTTTTACTCATATATTTTCGATTTCATTTAGTAGAATTTTTGGCGATTTCAATATGAAAAGGTCACACGTTCGTCGCCTATATTTTCCATTTTTTTTTCTCTTTGCTTTTCATAACTTGTTTCTACGTAGACCGATTTTAATGATCCTTTGTTCATTCAAAAGTGTACTAGTCAGTGGTAATCCATGCAAGTACTGGTGAATATCGGTGAACATAGATACTTACCGTCATCAAATAATACACAAAAATGCAGAGTCCCTTTAGCGATTGACTTAAAGTATTATCAATTTACGATGGAAATGTAAGTTGGGAAAAAACTAATTTTTATAATGAATAATTTTCGGAAACAACTGTGTTTTAAAAGATATTTATTCGCGCTCAACGTTTCGACCAGCTTACACTGGCCATCATCAGAAGCAAACTGAAGAACGGAGTGAAAATTGCGATCGACAATAACAATAAAATAAGAATTGAAAATCATGAAAAACCCAACTCAAAATAGAAAACCTACCTCTAAACAGGAAAAACCGACAAAACGCACACAACAGATAGATAAAAATAAAATAATATAAAAACATATGAGAAAAAAAGTAAATAAAAATATAAAAGGAATACAAAAAAAAATCGGAAGAAAAGAAAAAAAAACAAATTGGGTCACAAGTCGGATAAAGGAGAAATAAAAACAGATAACGACTTATGAAAATAAAAAAAATTAATACAGAAGCGTGCACAAAGAACGCTAAAAAATCGAAAAAGAAGCGCTATCAGAGAACGCCACAAAAAAACTTTGAAACATAAAAGAACGAAAATCTCACAAGGGAAACGCAAAGAACAACCAATCGAACAAAATAAAAATATAAAATATTACACCAATGAAAAAAAAAAAAAAAAAACTAAACTTGATCGGTAAGCACCGCGAAATTCCCCTGAAGGGGAAACAAAAAACAGTTGTAGAAACCTGAAAATTGATTGGAATCCTCACCTGAGAATGACTGGACAACTAGCCCGAAGAGTGAAAATGACAGGAACCCCGCCGGAAATTTTTTTTTGCGTCCTTTTATATTTTTATTTACCTTTTTTCTCATATGTTTTTATATTATTTTATTTTTATCTATCTGTTGTTGTGCGTTTTGTCGGTTTTTCCTGTTTAGAGGTAGGTTATCTGTTTTGAATTGGGTTTTTCATGATTTTCGATTCTTATTTTATTGTTATTGTCGAACGCAATTTTCGCTCCGTATTAGTTTGCTTCTGATGATGGCCAGTGTAAGATGGTCGAAACGTTAAGCGAATAAATTTCTTTTAGTGTTTCCGAAAATTATTTATTATGAGTAATCATCGTGAAAGCTTTAAATATTTAACTAATTTTTAATCAAAATCAATGTCAATTACTACAAATAAATACAGATTCGAATAAAGAAAACCAATTTAAAACCTCTACAGCGCCGTTTACAAGCTCATTGACGGAAATAGTATGTATCTTAACAGCATATAACTTCTGATCACGTGGAATGATTCAAAGATACTCCGATTATCAGAAATTGTACAGTTAGTACTGGTTCCGTATGAGTACCAATGAGTACTAATGAACTAGTCATGAAATAATGTAAAAAATTAGTTTCCTAAAAATTTATATTATCTTTGCTTATCTAGACGAGAAGTGGCCAAAACATTTTCATTCGAATATAGGAAAAATATGAACTCCCAAAATTTTAAAATTAAACGAGGCCATGAACTCAAGTGACAAAGTGTTACCAAAGTTAGTTTCCTATGGAAATTAGATTTCAATAAAGGTAATTTTGAAACCCCCCAAAGTGCGATTTATAAGATCGTTATAAATAGAATTTCAGCATTACTTCTGTACCAATAAGTAGCTTTATACAATTTCAAAAGTGGCATCATTTTAGGTTAGTCTATCCTTATTACTATTCAAAAATATTTATACAAAAAATTTTGAAATAAAATAGTTTAAAAAAAGTAATACCGACTTTAAAGTCTAAAAATTTAATAAAAATGCACTAAAAAATAAAAAATAAAATATACATAAAGATATTACGATAGGAGTCGGCACAAAATTCTAATTAGAACAATATTAAAAATCACTCGCCTTCTATAAGCTAAGTACTGGAAAAATCAAGAATATTTAATGCAGTTTTAAATTATTCTTGCAACTTTAAAAAGTCGTATATTTTACTGTAAAATATATTATCTTTTTTCAAGTAATTCTTTACTTTTTAGTGCATTTTTATTAAATTTTTAAAGTAAATCAAGTCGATATATTTTTTTCACTTTTATTTCAGTTCATTTCTATTATTTTTTTAAATGATATTTCGTTATTTTTTATTTTTTTCATTAATAAAAATATAAATGCAACAAATTTGGATTTATTTAATTGTCTTGGTGACTAATGAAATTCAATATATTACTTAGATTAAACGTATCTTTAAATTATTCTATTTTAAAATGTTTCATGACTATTCCGATATGGAAAATGTTTGCCTTAAAAATTAAATAGAATAAGTATTTGAATTTTCAAAAGAAAAAATCAAAAAAAATCACTTATTAAAATGGTATTTTCTAATTGCAAAAAAGCGATTAAAATGTTTAAAAATAAGTGCCGTTATTGTAAAAAGGTTCTAGAAATCCTACAATAAACATTTACGATCACGTAGTGGTAGAATTAAATTTAAGTGATGCAACAGTTAACTTTATCTTTAGAACAATGATTAGAATATTTTGTTTCGAATATTAATTTCCTTTATAATGTAAATAAAATTTAGGACTAATTTTTTCTATATAATAGTTATTCAGCAAATATTTGACATTTATACACGTACGTATTTTTAAAAAAAACGAAATTACAAATTTACACGATGATTAACAATTATAAAATAAACTCACCAAGATTTATTGGGGTGGAATTTAACATTTTAAATATTAAGAACACTAAACTCTTCATGATGGTTAAACCAGAAGACTTTTTCGAATAACTCAAAGAAAACTTTCCGAAAATATTTCTACTCCCGCTATCCGGCATTTGAGTTTTAATATACAAATAATTACAAAAGGGTTGATACGAAATGATAGAAGCTCCGGATCATTTTACACCAAAGTCAGCAGACTGGATTCTTTGTACATGAAATCCCAAGAAAAAGAAACTATCTTGGCCTGTCTTTAAACGCTCCTATTTATTGACAGTGAATCCACGCCACCTTCGGCCAGCGATTTTCCAGCATTCATTATAAGCTGTCCATTTGCTGTTGAAATGTAGGGAACTTTTGACGGAACGATCTACGTACATTGGCGAAATAAGTTTGACAGAGTTTCCGAGAGACTGATTATTGCAATATTTTTGGTTACTTACGCTGTATTAACGTTTGGTATAATTTATAAATTAATATGAATATTAATTTTTACTGTCGCGAGTATTTTAGTTTTCAAACGATTGTATTTAAAATTAATATAAGTTTCCTAGACATTATATTTGATGAGGATGACGGGTTGATCAAGGTGATGGAGTCACAATTAATAATATTCGATACGCAGATGACTGTCTCATTATAGCTGATAGTCAGGAGGAACTGCAAAAAATAATGAACAAACTGATAGGCTATAGCAAAGCTTATGGGCTCACCATCAACAGCTCTAAAACAAAAGTAATAGTGTTCTCTAAGAAGCCTGTGCAATACGTAATAGAAGCAGATGGGACAAAACTAGAACAGGTCAAATCAATTAGATACCTGGGTACCTTTCTCGACGACAGCTGTAGCTGTAAGAAAGAAATCCGATCGCAAATAGAGCAATCGAGAGCAGTGCTCATAAAAATGAAGAACCTGCTTAGCAGAAGGGAATTAAATCTTAGATTACGAATTAGAATTCTGCGCTGCTACGTTTTCTCGGTTTTACTGTATGGCAACGAGAGTTGGACGTTAGATGCTTTATCAGAAAGAAGTATACAGGCTTTTGAATTATATTCGTATAGGCGTATACTGAAAATTCCGTGGATCTTAAAAGTTACTAATAAAGAAGTCGTCAAAAGAATCAATAAACGCCCGGAATTATTACATTTGATTAAGTAAACTACGTTATCTAGGCCACATCATGAGAGGCCAAAAATATGAGATTTTACGTCTCATTATGGAAGGAAAGCTTTTGGGCAAAAGATCAAAAGGACGCCCACAAAATTCGTGGACAAATGATTTTCATCGTTGGTTCTGCTGTTCACCCATTGAAATGTTCAGGTCTTCCATGTCTAGAAAAGACATTGCCGTGTTGATCGCCAACCTTCTTAACGAAGACGGCGGATGAAGAAGAGAAGAAGACATTATATTGTTCATATTTTACGTCATGTTATAATAAATATCTGTAATTATTATTCCGCCTTAGATGACTTTAAAAGGGATGTTTCCTACTGCTGTTTTATTCTTAACTGTGTAGCCTCGGATTTAAACTTCGGTTTAATTCTTTTTCCCCATAATTTATTTATGGATTATCATTATTTAGCCTATATAATTAATTTGGGTTTCTTTACAAAGTATACTTTCGGAAAAGGTCAAAGTAAATACGTTTTAACTGCAGCTCTATGTTTCTTCCTTGCAAACAATGTAATTTCTTATAATTATTTACAAGTAATTATTTGATTTTTATCCATACGCATAATATATAGGTACGCTGCGTCCAGAGATCGCATACATTACATCGGTTACATAAAAAACTGTTTTGCACTCCCGACCTAAGTTTCCTTTTAAGTCAATGCCTATTCTTTCGCGTCTAACCTGCTTCTACGTATTTGTTATAGTTCAATATTTTTCTGTAACTGTTTTATATTTATGTAAACTACAACATGTGTATTCAAGCATATGCGCCTATTAGCAAATTGAAGTGAATTCTGTTGATTGAATATCAACATTTGTTCGTTGTATGACGTCTTTCGGAGTTGACACATATTTCGTCGGAGATATATCCGACTGTGTCCGACCGCGAATATGTTTCCGAGGAAATTGATAATAGCAACGTAATTTTAATACCAAACTAAATGTATAGCGATCTGGTATATTAATAAATATTGTTTCTGCATTTACATACAGTGGAGTCTCGCTAATCTAGACCGAGCTAGTCCGGACATCCGGACGAATCGAAAAAAATCAAAAAAAATCTCGGGCGTTTGGGACGCAAGATGTAAATTACATACATATGTACAATACATAGTACGTACATATTGTTTTATATGTATATAACTTTCTTAAGTACATACATACTTCAAAATGAAGAAACGTTGATTTTTAAATCATTCGGATTTTTTCTTTTACCCATAAAACTTGTTTGTGGCATACTTTAAAGTTGATCGGGTCCCGACAAGTCCGGATTAGCGAGGCAACGGTATATACATAAATGTATGCACAGATAGTTTATTAATGCGGAATTTGATTATTTAGGAATTTATCTTCTACCAGGAAGTCTGGTAACGACCACACATGTTTCACTCAATTTAGCGAGTTCTACTGCAAATTTAAAAAAAAAAAAAAAACATTTTCAAATAGTTAACATTATGTAGTGTAATATTAACTCAAGTATTGAGCGAGCAAATCACTAAATGAACATTAGTGGATATTGAAATAAATAAAATAACGCAATACAGAATTGTAAATGGTAGACTATGGAATTTGATAAACTTTTCTATTATTATTGTTATTATTATTACTGCTACATTTATTTTTTATTTTCTTTATTATTATTATTTCATTTTATGATCTAATTATGACAGTAAGTAAAAATAATAATTGAGAAAAATAAAATAACTGAAAGTAATCTCATATAGTTCTTTAATCGTAACTAATTTTTTGGTAACAACATTTTAATAAATCGTTTGCACAAGGAGAATAAGTATTTTCCATGTACCGGTTAAGTAATTGAGGAACTCTCTTAATTGTGATTCTTATTTAATTTATTAAAGTAACTTTTGCTTCGTGATATTTCGACCTCTGTAACAGTAGGAATCAGAGAATACCTTTTTATTAATTGTATTACCTTCTTTTTTTTTTTTTTTTATTTATTTGGGTTCGTCAGCAAGGACATTAGCCCAAGAAATGGGAGTAAAGAAAAAATCAGATTTTTATGCGGCGTGAAACATTCAACAAGAATGTGGCAAGCGTATGGACGTTAGAAGGAGAAGAAAGGGAAAGAATAGATGCAGCGCAATAGGGAGTAGGAACATTGCTTTATAAGAGAGAGGAGTACAAGGAAGATTGTTCAGATGAAAGTGATGCGCATTCGAACATTATGTGATCAGGATCACATACAAAGTGGCTGTTAGGAGAATGTAAAGGACGATACGGAGATGGCGCGAGAAAGAATCGGAAAAAGCTATGCCCAAAGTGGAGGCGGCATATCGCCGAGATGCTGGAGCGACGCATAAAAGGAAAGTCAAGAAACCAGGAGCTTTTACTTTAAACCAGAGCACGTCGACAATTATTCGAAATGAAATATTTTACTCTTTAGAATGAAACAAACATGAAATAACAACTCGATAGTCATTTAAATGAAATAAAAATATAATTGAAACGAAATTTCATAAGATTTCATAATTCGTCCGAAATATCACGAGTACCTTACTTTTGCCGTACTTAGAGCTACCTAATACATACATAAATGCATTGGATTAATCGTTTCGCTTTCTCTGCTTTATCTTATTTATTATTTATCTTTTATTATTCGCATGATTTTTGGAGTTACAAACTTTAATGGATTTGACAAAGTAGTGAGTCCAGTGGTTTTTATATCATTTGCGTTTTGAATTTAATGTGCTAGTTTAAATTTTCTAAATTTCAAACAGTTTTTTCAAAAATATGACATAAAAATATAAATATTAAGTATAATAGTACATATATAAAATCAGTAACGTCATTTGTAAATGGTATATATTGTCTCGTAATTTACTAAATGTATGATTTGAAATAAAAGTTGTAGAAAATCCATGAAATAGTATACAAATGAAAGTGTCCAACTTACGATAAACTTAGATTAGTAAAATTTATGGTTGTTATAAATCATATTCTTTTTTCGTTTTTGTTTCTATTGAGATAAGGTCAACATTCCTATTTGTTTACAACACGATTATGTTTCAGAAAAGTGCGAGACGACTGTTCTTAAATACAAAGCTTATTTCTGACTTTAAAATTAATTTAATGCGTACACTTTTCTGTAAAACTATGAAATCAGCTCTAAACAACTATTAATAAATAAAAGTACTTTTATAATATTTCGAAAAGCACCAACTTTAAGAAATAAAATACATTTGTGTACATTTCGGACGTTGATATTATATTGTACGTTATATTTATACAATAAACGATAATATGTGTTTGGGCACCCACAATATAGGCATCGGCCTCGTGGGACCTTTTACAGTTATTTCAAAAAAAAAAAAAAAAAAAAAAAAGTAAAAAATGATTATTTTCTAACACTTATGTAAGTTATTTAAAAAAAGAAAAAGAAAATGGAAAATTTTGAAAGGATTTCTTAATTTAAACAATGAATTCGTTTTAGGAGCTTTTACGTACTACAGCATCTGTAAAAATACTATAAAAAATCGTAACAATTTTTACTAGACCTTTTGTGTTTATTAATTTCTTTGTTATAAAATTAACTTTAATTTTTTATTATGTAACTGCTTTCGCCCTGGGACCTTTTCTTTGATATAAATCTTGATAAAATGCAAAGAAAAGAAAAAAGTACAAAAACTAGTAAAGCGTTAGCTCCTATTTATCCTGGCTGATCGTTCACTATGTCATGCACCTTAAGAGTCACTTGTAGAATAAGACAAATTCAAGAGTTTCGCAATCTATTTATAAACTACTAAAGCCACGTCCGCGAGTCATACACGCATTAATTATTTAATATAATATTTTCTTTTTATATTCCGTAATAGAGTCGAGATAATTATTTATTTATATGTTGATTATTTTTTGTACATTCTGCTCATTATTTATTTATTTAATGGTTATATTTTATTCGAAATATACTTATAATCAGCCGGCGCGGTTGATACGCGTTGTTTAATTAAATAAATATGTAAACAAATAATAAATTAATGAACACCATAAAAAACTTGATAACGAACTAATAAAATATTAATAAATACTTAACTGTGGAGAATGTTGTTTTAAACATCCGTTACATTTACATGTTTTTTTCCGTCGATGTGATATTTTCAAAAACTCCCTGTCACGGTGTTTTACGTTTTAAATTTTATCATCTGTTTACATAGTTATTTAATTAAATAATGCGTGCCAATCGTGTTGGGCAATTAGGAGTATTCTTTGAATGAAATATGATAATTAGTTAAATTTAAAAAATCGAAAAACAACGCTACAAATTCGACATCCATTAACCTATTGTCAGATCAACATTAGGGAGAAGAACCTTAATAGTCGGCTAACTTTTTCCGAGCACATTAATTATCTTTCAGAGGGTCTAGTACCGGCAAGAACCACGTGAATTTTTTTCAAGCTACAATCAATGAGTTGAACGTAATTTCTTCCAGATTTGCGCAGCAACCTGAGTAGATAGATTATCGCAATTTAATTCTTTTTTGTTTTTATTCGTATATGTTTTTATTAGTTTTCAAAAATTACGATTTAAAACTTTTTTCATCTTTATAATTTAGTGTTTTTTGGGAGGGGGAAAGATAACTTGATTAGGAAGGATCAGCGAGCTCATGCGAAGAGTCCGAACCAAATCGCGCTCCTCTGGTTTTCAGTTTTGTTATATACAAAACACAGAAAAAAGGATAGAATTAATATAATAAAATTTAAAAATATAAGTGCTAATAGAAAGAGACAAAAGTTTTGTATGAAATATTATGTTAGGATTGTGTGATCAATTTTTTTTAATACACATATACATATATATATATATATATCACGTGTCATATACACCGACTAGGCTAAAGGCACGACAAAGAGTTTTATCACGATAAAATTATGAGAGAGTCGAGAGATTATTCTTTCGTCATCACCGAGAAGCTCAGCAAGTAATGAATACAGTTTCGTATCGTTTTGTACTCCGGACAGACAATGAGGAGATGTTAGACAGTCAATGGATCATTGCAACGAAAATAATAGAATGTTATGTCCTGGTTCAAAATGTACGAATGAGTAATTGAAGAATGACTGATGCGGACACGGCAAAGAGCAGTTTCCTGCCTACGGTTAGATCTTACTGAAATTAACCATGACTGTGAATATTGTTTAATTCCTTTTAGTTTATTAAAAGAGAGGACATCTAACATAGCGTCGTGGAATTTTTTGTTCAGATGATTACTGAAATGCCTGTCAAAATCAGTTTCCAATATTAGGATATTAGGTACGGGGTTGAAGTATGTTGCTTCTTTGGCAGCTTGGTTCGCTAGTTCGTTGCTTGCGATATCTCTATGGCCCAAAGAGTCCATTGGAAAATTATTTGATAAAGTATATTTTGCAGTACAGAAATTATTTCCTTTGCTATTGGGTGCTGTTTATGAAACTTGTGCAAACTTTGTAGTGTTCCTAAAAAGTCGGTGCAAATCAATTTTTGGTCCGAAGAAACACTAAGGATGGATGATCAAAATTTTTAACGTTTGGTTTGAGCATTAATAATTGAAAATACCAAATCATCAGTGTATATTCTTTATGTTTAATTTGTTGAGTTCAGCATATTCAAAACATTCTGTTTCGATAGCAATGATAAATTCATACGTGTTAAAAAATTATTTATACGTTATTGTCTTAAATGTTTAATTGTTCGATACAAACGGATATTAAGCATTAAGAAAATTTTAGAACATAATGCCTTTGAAGAATTATATAATATATATATGTCGTCGCGATACCCTAGTTGCTAGAGCGATTGGCTTCCATTACAGAACTCTGAGGTTCGATCTCAGGCGACGACAGATAATTATTATGAAAAATTAAATTAAAATATTCGCTATTTCACGTAGAAGGCAATGACAAATCACCACCTACAACATCATATGCGCGCTAGATCACTACACAGTGGACTGTACTTGTAGCGCGATAACAAACGGCTACAATCAGTTGCGAATGTAGTCTTGCGTGTGTACACCCGCGTTGCATATAATAATTTCCTAGTGCACAACCTTGATCTGTACAGCTCAAATATACGAATAGATTACCCATCAACCGAATAGTTGAGGAGATAATGATGAATGATGATGGGGAGTTATATATGAATAATTATAAATTTTAAAAAACAGTATTTAAACACACTTTATCACGTACATAATATTGATTACATTCGTAAATCGTTGATTCATATTTCAATCGTGATAAGCATAAAAAAAAACAAAATCTTTGGTAGTTATAATTATATTCTTGAATTTTATGACCGTTCCAAAATATATGCAATCCTTATTAGCGTAAATTTGTGCATCTGCTGGCTTCACAAATAACGGAACAGACCCAGCGATAAATACGCTGATAATTAAATTTTATAGTTATCTTCCTCCCACCCTATTAGAAAGTATGCTATTTCGGTGCAATCGATCAAATCACCTTTTGAAAAATTTCTGGGCGCGTAATAAATTGTAATCCTATCATTTTCTTATTCGATTTATTTTTGCCCTCCCCCTTGAGTAATTTTTCATTTTGCATTTTATTTATTTATTTTTTAAACAATACTTTTCAAAGCTATTGGGCTAAAAGCGGATTTTTCGTTTTTACAACTCGCATTTAATTGTTTATTAGTCTTGTAATAGTTCTTATTAATACAAAGTTATAATATTTTGCGTCTGTGAAAATTATGACATATCTTAGTTAAAATTTTGCTTGTCGTATTATTAGTGTTTTATTCGGTTTTTGGAATTTTCTAAAATTCCTTATTAAATCGGCATTGTTGTACGAGTTTTTCGTTGAATTGTTTAAGTGGTTTTTTTTATGTTGACAATTCTCTGAGATAAGTTTAATTTTAATAAACACGCTTAAAACGAACACTGCTATGAGTGCAGTATTAAAAGTACTCGGAAATATTTCTGAAAATGTATCTGAATAAATGGATACTTTAAAGAAATACGGGCGAGCGCGCATTTACAATATGAGGTATTAATTTCTTTGTCTGATTTTTTCGCAGAATTCGTACATTGTACCGATAGTAAACGGAAGTTGTTACAACGCCGGGGCATTAGTAATACATTCATGCTGTTGCGAAGGAAGTCTTCGAGATATTTTATATTCGCGACACCGCTACGAACTGTTTTTAAATAAATGCCAGTTCCGCAAAGAAAAGTTAATCCTCAAGTTGAACATGATTATTACGATATCGGTTCAAGTTCTGAGAGCCCTTCAGTTTCTGCACGATTATAAAATACCGTACGGTATGTATGCACGTATAGAGAACATCGCAGTTTCGTTAATTTTACTAAACTTTACACGCTGAAATTTAAGCCAATCATTAGACGCGTTAACCAATCGTACTTATTCGACTAAATTTACATAAGTAAGAAAATTTGAATATTCTCGAAATTATTTATCGATGTTTTAGCTTTTAAAGGACACACAATATTTGATTAGAAATAATATGCGGTGTACCTATTAAGATTATATAGATACGCACGCTTGATAATTAAACGGTTATCTGAAAGAGAAATGAATAACTGCGATATATTAACTGTATTGTTTAGTCAACGTATTCATTTATTGATCATTCCTAGATATTCCCAGTCATGAACGACCGTGGTGATGCTTTTTTGAGTTCGTAGTTGCGGAAAAACTTGTTGATTTTTCCCGTGGTCACGTTCTATTATAGGAGATTAAAATTGTATCTTCTTAAGACTTGAATTATGTGGTTTTAAATTTTCCTATTTTTAAAGTATCTAGGGGGGGGGGGGGGTCTATAATCTGTTTCATCTGCATTACTGCGAAAAATTATACTTCTGGAAATGAATTATAATGTGTACTATTTCAGTTTATAGCATACTTTTTTGATATGAGAGTCGTTCCAAAAGTCATTACACAAATTTTTTTTCTCTGGCCCCGGGTAACACTGATCCGTAAAAACGCAGTGCGAGGTTATCGACGGAGGTTCGGCTAATTTACGCTCCATCTGTGAAGTGTCCGCATTGAAATATTTACCAGTTGCGTCTAGTGACGTGGAGAGGTCGTTTGCCGTACTGAAAGCTACGTTAACAGACACAAGACATAATTTTCGTGTTGAAAATTTACAAAAAATTCTTATTGTTAAATATAATAATTTTTAAATTTATTCTTTTTGTACAATAACTTGATTTCTTCCAATATCCATAGTTTAAATTTGTAATTTTTTTTCCTTTTTTTTTTTTTTTTGTTTTTAATGTACTCGTAAATTAATGTAATGAAGGGAAATGCAGCATCGTGTTAATAAAAATTTGATGCGGAAAATAAAAAAATTAATTTTTTTTTTATAATATACACTATCTATTATGAAATTTTTAGTGCATATAAACCTGAATCCTAGTCAGAAGTTCAGAATCTAATAATAAAGTAATATTGTAAGCGAGACCGAATTATGTTCTCGATAGTTTGCATTAACGGGCGCAATTTGTTGAATAAATAACACTTTAATCCTTAAATGCCCCCCACGTAGAAAAGGCAAAGTGAAAATTATTTTCTATATTTTATTTAGAAAGCTTTTGAGCATGTCGAGAAATCCCAAACTTGAATATATTTAAAACAAAATATAATATTGTATATTACTATAATTTTTTCCTTATCAATTTAACAAGAAGTATTTAAAAATGACTTCAAAGTTAATGTGCATTATAATGCACATGGGACGTTTAAGGGTTAAGCAATTGATCTTTTTGTTTATTTTTTTCGCTAAAGGTAATTTGCACAGTGGCAATATATTTATAGAAGATGGTGTAGCAAAAATTAGTGATATTGAAAATGGAATACTAGGCGTTCCTTCGCTGTACAGACCGTACATCGTACAATGCAGACGGGTACGTACTGTTGAAGATATAGATGTATATTGTTTCGGACATCTGCTATACGAAATGGCTCTCGGTGAACACCTTCAGCACCACGTTTGTCGCGAATTTCCTCCCGATTGCGACAATATTATAAGTAAGCTTTTATAAAAACAATCGTATTATCATCTTCTTTCGTATAAATGCTGAAACTTAAAATTAAATATAAACATTTGTCTACAGTAAACTTGACTAACAAGATACAAATAAAGTTTTTGCATGTCCCGGTATTAACTTAGAACGAAAAAGGAAGAAAGAAAAAAAAGAGAATAAACAAGATTACTTGTTTTTCGGGGTCTTTAAACTCTGTAAGTAATAATATTACGCGCAATTTTTACTCGGATCAGTTTTTCGGCCAATGGAAATCTGAATTTTCGCTAAAGTCGAAATTTTTCGAAAATATTTCCGGAAAGTGTTTATCACTCTATGCTTATTTGGGTTAGCTAAGAAAATAGCAGAACTTATCGACAGATATTTTTTCCTTTAAATTTCTATACATGTATATACATTTTTTCAGCAATTTCAAAAATTCCTGAATGTCATATTACCTTCTCTTGAACTTTACTATTAATCATTTATTATTTTAAAAATCACGATTATTCTGAGATTAATTTTGGATGTAAGCACACCACTATGATATTGACGTAGAAGTTGCGTTCACTCAATATAAAATTATTCGGCAAACGGCACTGTTTTTACGTCGATTTTACGGAACATTTTATTTTGACGTTTATTTTTTGCCGTACCAGAAGTTTAATCGACATACTTTTTACGTGTCTTTGTTTCGCAAAAATGTGTAGTGTATACAGGTTCATTTTGTCCTTCTTTTAGTTTCTTTTACCGTATCCAAAGTTAAGCTGTCTCTAATTTTTTAACTGATAGTTCTTATGTTGAGTAACAATATCGGAATATCGGCTTCCCTGACATATTTTGTATCATTTTGTATCGTGCTAGTTTGTCGTGTGCTTTTTCCTTCGACTTTCTCTTCTATCGTTAATCAATCTCTGCTTCTTTTTCTTAATGATGCGGTTAGAATTTAAATATTTTAACGTCTACTCATCCGATAATATTATATCAAGCACACACAAACGTAAGCCACGTGTAGTACTAACGTAGGGTTGATTTTTTTTCGTATCACTCATATTCAGTATAAAAAGCATTTTTTTTTTTTTTCCCTCAATTATAATCGTTTCTTCAGTGAATATTTTAATGTCAGATAGTAATTACCTGCAAATGTTAACACGTTTGTACTTTTTTTTTCAGCTTTGACTCAAAAACCTTTATTTTTCATTTTATAAATGTACGTTTCGTGTGCCAGTTGTAAAATAAAAGATACGAATTCTTCGGAGCGACAGCTTTGGCGGAACGGAAAAATAATTTCAAAGCATTGCCCCGAGCCAGAGTTAAGATCACATGTTTTAATTTGGCCGCAGTGTATTATTATTACGAATTAAGAATAACGAATAAACTTGTATTAATCGTAGAAAATCATTTTTGGACTTCCTATTAATAAAAAGCTTGCTCGGTAAAGGTAGCAGTGACCGAGCTCGAACAGGTGGACCCCATTAGTACAATACCTGTCGACGGTTGCACACTAAAGAAATACGATCGCAAATGAAGCACTCGAGAACTATGTTTGTGAACATGAGAATCTGTTCAACGAGGGCGAACTGAGCCTAGGAGTGCGTATTAGAATAGTAAAATGTTATGTTTTTTCACTTTTATTATACACCTGCAAGGGCTGAACATCTTTGAATCATATATTCATATTGACGTATGCTGACGATTCGCAGCTGTTAATGCCACCAATGCAGCGGTCCTAGCAAGAAGGAAATAGCATCTTGAGTTACTCAACCCCATTGAAAAACGAAAGTTACACTACTTGGGTCACATTATGAGAAGACTTCCTAGTACGAAATATTACGCTTCATTATAGAAGGAATAAAATCTCAGCGGTGCATAAGTTTGAGGTCGTCTTCGAAGGTCACGGACAAAATATTTTCAGCGAGATTTAATCGTTCACCTATTCAGATACTTCGATCTGCTATGTTCAGGGAAGACGTTATGTTTATCGCCTACCTTCGAGATCAGTGGATGAAGATTTACTGATTATATTTGTGTACTTCCGAAGTTGTACCGTTATGATGAGTAAAATATTATTTATAAATATATTTCTTACTGGGCAGTGCGCGTTTATTAGGACAATCTTAATATATAAAAAAAATTAAACACGCATTACGAAAAAAAAAAAAACAAAAAAAAACCGACTGCTTATTTTGTGTACTTTTTTTAGTTTAAAATTGTGTCAAAATTATTTATTCCCGCTGCTTTGCACAAAACACTGAGCATATACATCTCAAAGATGCATGGTGCGCATACTTTAATTCGTGTCTAGTAACATATTTGATGTGTTGTTTTTACATAATGCATAGTTGTTTTGAATGTTTATAAATTGCCTCTTACCATGTTTCAGTTTAGCCATTTTGTAGGTTAAATCTGGCGATCTCGAATTTCTGATGGCTCTTTGTTACGCAATAATCCTGCGCTTTAAACCCCCCTATCATATTCGCGTCTGTATTCTTTATATTATTCATTCATAATACCGGTATTGTACAAAATATACGTAATTATAAGCCCTCCTAATGAAATTGAACGTGTTTCTCGATTGGTTCATCTTCACAAGCGTACACCCTCAAATGTAATTTCTCGTTTTTAATATACTGCAGGATTTAATTTTAATTTTACTCGTGAAGAATGCGTATCGGCAAGTAGACCGCCGTAATTTCGTTCTAATTTATTGAAACTGCGAATCCGATAAAAATCAATAAAAATCAATAAAAAGAAAACCCGTCTTGAAAAAATATCGTAAAAACGAAAGAAGCAGTCGATTATTCCTCCAACTAATGGAATTAAGGCGTAAACTGTAATTTTTATTTTAACGCATTCCCTTTTTTTCTTTAGAACCGATTTTGGAGCTGATTCTTTCGGATCGCAAAGAAAAGTTACCGACTGTTTCGATGTTGCTTAATCACCCAACTTTTGCAGGCAGTGCTGTTCGCGCTACTTACAGTAAACGGCCGCACTGTAAAATTAGTTCGCAGACTAGAAATTATTTTGACCGGGTGAAATCGCAAATTGAAAAAAGACTGCACGAAGATCAACAGAAGGTAAATTTTATTTAGTCGTAAATTTCACATCGCTTCGCTTTTATTACTTTCTTAATAATTCGGAAAATCGCATAATTTTAAGCGAATATAATATATTAGCATGTTATTTTTGTTTCTTTTTTTGGTTTATTTTCTTCATAGCTAGTTGTTGCCTGCAACTTGACGTGCTTGTACCAGTTTTAGCAGTACCTTACGTATAATTTTTCGAAATATAATATTGTTTTTCCCCATTATTCGCCGGTTTTTTTCATCTGCGAGCGTTAATAATTACTGTTCGGAAACACTTTCGATGTGCCATAAAAATTCGTTGTCCGATTATACGATAAAAAACTTTTTTTGCTTGGATTTTTTTTTTTCTTTCTTAAGTCAACTACACTTCTTCTTATATCCATTTGACTGTTCTCAGTCGTTGGTAGCAACCATGGCGACGATTTCTTGATGTAATATTCGGTCCCTTGCCGTATGGAATAATTCTTCTACCTTCATAGACATCCATTTCGGGATATTATCAAGCCAGGAAATCGCTTTTCTTCCAACTTTTCTCTTTCCTTCTACTTTACCCATTATTATGGTCTGTGACAGTTTATATTTCAAACCTCTTAATATGTCTCCTGAGTATGCTGTTTTTCTTCGTTTGATTATATTCAGTAATTCTCTGTCCTTTTTCAATGTATTTAATATTTCTTTATTTTTCTTTTTTGCGTTCCACGGTATGCGCAGTATACGGCGGTAGCACCACATTTCGAAGGCTTCTATAGCGTTTATTATTTTAGCATTTATCGTCCATGATTCACAACCGTATAACAACACTGACCATACGTAGCATTTTAAAGCTCTGATTCTTAATGCAAGAGATATTAAGCCACGCGCCTAAGTATTTGTATTTATTTACCACTTCTAATTCACCATTTCTGAGTATTATCTTTGCTTTACTTTGATCTGCTATTGCCATTACTTTAGTTTTCTTGGTATTAATTACAATACCGTATTTATCACATGTGTTCTCTATTGTTTTTAATAATATCTGTATATCCTTCTCATTTTCTGCTAATATTACCGTGTCGTCTGCATATCTTATATGATTTATAATTTCACCTCCTATTTTGACACCTTTAGGTCTATTTGTTAAGGTTTCTCGAAATATAATGTCCGCGTATACATTAAACAGTGTTGGCGACAATACGCACCCCTGCCTGACACCGCGTTCTATTTTGATGTTATCTGTTTTTTCTCCATTGTTTAGTTTCATTGCTGCCGTTTGTTGTAAATATAAATTTTTTATTATTCTTCTGTCTGCAGTGTCTAAATCAATTTTTTGTAATATATTGAATAGCTCGCTATGTCGTACTTTGTCGAAAGCCTATAAAGCAAATGTACATTGGCCGTTGGAATTCTTTTAGTTTTTGAATTAATATTTATTCATGCAGAATAATGCATCTCTAGTTCCCAGCCCACATCGGAAACCAAATTGTTTCCTACTTATATTTTCTTCACATTTCTGCCTTATTCTAGCTTGTACTATTCGCAGCAGTATTTTTAATGTATGACTAATTAAACTAATTGGTCTGTAATCGTTGCAAGATGCTGGTCTGTTGGTTTTCGGGAGCATAACTACATCCGATACTAGCCATTCTTTCGGTATTTCTCCTGTTTTATATATTCTATTGAACAATTGAGTCAGAATCTTAATACCTCCGTTATCAAAGAGTTTGAATATCTCTGCTACGACATTATCTGGTCCAGGTGTTCTACGTATTTTAGCGCATTTTATTGCTTTAACTACTTCATCTTCTGATATATGGAGAACATCCTCATCATTTCGTTCATTGTATTCCGCGCTTAAGTCATCCCTGTCGTCTCCAAATACCGATCTAATATGATTATTCCATGCTTCTTTAATTTCTTCACTTTTTATTAATAGTTGCCCTGCATTATTTCTTAGCATCATTGGCTTTCGTTGTTTATATGCACCAGCAACTTCTTTTAATAACTTATGTAAATTAAAATCATCGTGCTTTTCTTGTAGTTTTTCAATTTCGATACATTTCTCTTTAAGTATTTTCTCCTTTGCCTCCTGAATTTTTTTTCTCATTATCTTTTGTACCGCTAAGTATCCTATTTTATCTGTATTTTTCAGCGCTCTTCGCTTTTCCAACAGTTCTCTGATTTCTATTGTAAACCATTCACTTTTCTGCACCTTGCTTTTCATCTTTTGAATTACTTTATTTGAGTTTGCGCGACGTCCTTAATTATTTTCCACATCCCATCGACTGTTCCTTCTTTTGCTATTTCTTGTGATTTCTTGCTTTAATTCCTCAGATATAGCTGTTTTCACTTACCTTTTAGTTATTTCGTTACTTAGCATTTTTTGCATATCCTTCCTCTGAATAACTTTCTTATCAGTCATTGTTTTCACTTTTTTCCATTTAACGTTCAGTCTAGCGCATAAAAGATTGTGGTCAGAATTTATATCTGCTCCTGGATACGTCCTCGCCGACTTTACTTCATTTCTGTATCTTCGATTAATTAAAATATAATCAATTTGATTTCGAATTACATTACTTTCTGAATCTCTTGGCGATTTCCACGTATAGAGTCTTCTTTTCGGAAGTTTGAAATACGTATTTGTAATTATATAATCATTTTCCTCGCAAAATTGTATCAATCGTTCGCCTCGTTCATTTCGATTTCCTAGTCCGTAACTTCCAGTAACTTTAGAAAACGCCTGGCTCACCTTGACATTAAAATCATCTATAATAACCTGTAGTTTCATTTCTTTTAGTCGCTCTTACTGTTTCCTCCAGATTTTTATAGAGATTTTCTAATTCTTCTTCAATACTGTCTTCTGTTGGTGCATATATTTGGATCACATTGAGTGGAGTTGGGAAGTTATTCAGTTGTATCAAGATGACTCTATCTGAAATTGCTGCGAAATGCATTACCGATTTTGCGATGTCTTTTCTAACTATTATCGCTACTCCGCTGCGATGTTTGCCACTCTCTACTCCAGAGTAGTATATCATATACCCATCGCTTTCAAAATTACCAGAGCCAATCCACCTGGTTTCACATATTCCTAGAATTCCTATATGCAATCTATCCATTTCCATTGTCACGTTCTTTAAACTAAAGTGCATTTACTTTATTTTTAACACGGAAAAATGATTCGTACATTAAAATGTACCCAGATAAGACGTGTGTAAATTTCGAAAAAGCTAGTATTCAACTTCTGCCATTCCGATTTATTTTCATTGATCGTTGTAATTTTTACACGTTCAGTACCATTGTACATCATGAATATGGAACTGTGTTAAACATTGTCTGAATAATTTTTTTGTTTGATGCTACACCACCATATCTGTATCATCCCATACGTCCAAAATAGGTCTTGCGATAGTTTGGCAGATGAGTCGGCTGTTCTCAAGCTTAATTTTGGAATGCCGCTCAACTAGCCGATATATTTTACATGTTTTTTCTCAAATCGCTTTTAAGACAATGTGAATTTTCCAAAGTCAGTTATTTCGACGTTGGCCTAAAGCTGGCACTTGCTATCTACTTGTGAAGACTGCATGATGAGAGGATCTCATTTGTATAACAGTAGAGTGAATATATTTTTACCCGTTGAGGTTGATTTTCCAGTTTTCCGTCCATTTGTTCCAAAACGTGTTGCAGAAGTTGTTTCAGTTTGTAAACTGCTTACTAACAATAATGCTGCGTAATTAGCAAGCGTTGCGACTACGGTATTTGTCGTTGTTGGTATGTCTATTGAATACAGGAGATACGGGATAGGTCCGAGTATGCTACACCGTAGTGCACTCATTTGTCTTGAATAGAATAATGATTTCGCATTTCCGTGGGATACGCGGAATTGTCTGTCTGATGGACATGATCCTGCGCAGACGGCAACAATTAACAGGCAATCTGGTTTTGAAAAAGAAGTCCTTGATGCCATTCTCGGCCGAATGTGTGCTCAGTATCTAAAAATACCGCTGAACAAAATTTCTTTTCTTCAAACGCGTTTTCTGTTATTGACGCTACTCAAAATATATGCTCAATAATAGAATGTTGACTGTGAAAACGAAATTAATGATTCGGTAAGTACATTAGTGGTTTGAGGTACTTTAGTACCATTTAGATATTACTGACGGTAACGCTATCATTTAACGGCATGATATGAAGCCCAAAAATTAACTTCATAAGCCGTATCAAATTCCGCATACAGTGCTTAAGATTAGTTCAGACACGACAGGCACTGCCAATTTTCTTTTACCTATGCGTGTATGTGTGCGTGTAGAATGTATTTACTTAGCAGATTTTTCACTTCTCTAGTTCTTATAAGAAATTTTTTAATTAAACTTATAATACTCGCGCCAAGTGAATTCCGTTAACCGTCAGTTAAAACTTATTTCATATGGAAAGGTAATGGCAGAGTTTACGTTTTTTATCACTTCATTTGATGTTAATTTTTCATCCGAATGTTTTCTTTGATGAAAGAAGACATATGGGGAAAAATTTTTGTTCGAACTATATCGATATGTTAGTTAACTGTTTGATCTTAATAAGATGTGGCCAATATTTATTTATAAAGAAAAAGAAGAATATTTTCATTTGCTTTTGGACACTATAGTCGATTTTATTAATTTTTCTCCTTCGTGTTTTTGTTTTCGTTTATTAATTTATCTTGTCGTTTTTACTTAAAAACAGTTGAAATTGCACAGAAGATTAACGCATTTGCAAAAGTTGGCGGACGCTGAAGAAAATGAAAATTTTAACAACAGCGGCAATAATAAAAGGAAAAAGTGTAAAGTGGTACGTAATTGCCTTTAATCTATTTTATCGAGACGAAGTAACGGTTTCCTTTTAATGACCGACCAAGTGCCGGCTTTTAATTACGCGATTCAAAAATAACATTTTCATTTTCGCGATTACAGAAAAAGTCTACCAGTCAAATGTCCATTGGAACTTCATCGATAGGCGACAGTATTAGTAGTCTTGGTACCCCTACTTCAGTCAGCACTGATCCGCAAACACCGCTATCATTTTCATCTAGTAAGCAACAGTACTCATTTATTTTATTATTCTATAATATAAAATAAATCATTTAGTTAACATCGCGTCGGGCACACCTTTAAAAAACAAATATCGAAATATCAATCGAACGGGAAATATTTATCGTATGTTTCTATTTAAAAAATAAATAAAAACAACATTACGAATTTACGATTAGCTTGTAAATTTTAATTAGAATATGACTGCGAACACAGTCATATTCACGTGACCGGCCAATTAAAGCGTCCGAGTTATTTTACACATGCCCGGAAACTGAAAACAAATAAAATAAAAGTCATTTATTGATCATTTCAAAAATCGTGTGTTTTAAAGCAAATGCCGAGTTGATAGTAAAACAATTAAAAGGTTTAATATTTTACTATTATTTCGTTTTAATCGATTTTTTTGTTCTTTCGAAACGCCATTTATCGCAAGTGTAACTTGACAAATGAATTTCAAGAAAAATAGCTATGCTTAAATGAAATACCGTTTCATTGTGAAGTTTGGTCAGTGCTAAGGGATGAACCAAGGTGAGCCTCATACCTCCCAAAGTGCCTTTTTAAGCGCCTCTCCGTGTCTACCGAACATTTTCTGCTACTGCCTCGAATCCAAGAAAAATGTAGGACTCTAATGGTAATCCCCTTTCTCCGATAACATTTTTACTATAACGACTCTTGCAATATATCCGTTTTTTTTTTTTGTTTTTTTATTATTATTATTATTTTTATTGAGAAGTGTCTCATCTATTCAAAAACAAATGCTGAGATACTTCGACGACATGTGCAGTGAGACAGAGTACGAAAATTGATAATTCGAACAGAAGTAAATGGGACCGATGTAACATACGTGTGTGTGTGTGTCACTGGTCGTTATGTAAAAATTAAGTATAGGTATTGGTCGGGGTATGTCTATAAAAGTAGTGATGCGCAGGGACTTGTTAATGAAAAGTAATTTAGCGATTAGTCGTACTAGCATCGAACAATTAAAAGAAGGAAAATAATGAAATTGCAATAGTTTTTCATTGTATAGTTTGTGTTGTACCGGCGTTTGCGCTATTGTAGAGCTATTTAAAGATTCGATTCAGGTCGTGTCTGGAAAATTGTTTCGCTTGCAGAATGTATTTGTTGAAAGAGAGGCTTTTAGGAGTTTGTTTGGATATTGACGATATGTAGTTTGTGTTGTTTTTCGCCTAAAATTTTCTAGGGGATTTTTCGTCTCGATGAAGACGTTGTTTTTTCGTGGCTACCAATGAAGTAAAAAGTATTCCAAAAGCGGATTTTGTTCTTTTTTCTGATTTCAACAATATGAACTATATTAATAATGTTAAAAGTTGCGTGCAATAGTAAAACTATACCAAATTTGTGTTAAATATAAGGTTTTATAAAAGTTAGACAAAAAAAAAGAGTGAGAGGGGGGGGGGGGTAAAAGAAAATATAATCGAGGAATTCTGTGAAATGTACTTAAACAAAATTACATTTAAAAACATTTCGTTTTTATTACTTTTCGGGAAAAAAAGAAAAAAGTTCCGCTGTATTTTTTATTTTGGTAGATTTTTTCCCCGTCCGATAAAAACATATACTTTATTTTATAGAAGACGGTAAAGGATGTACTACTACTACCACTATTTGCTCGGACAATGGAACATCGTCGCCGCGACACTCGCCGGTAAATTCGGATAACAGCGACAGCAACGATCGTTCCGCATTTTTACGGTCAATTGTTAATTTTAATAAAAACAATTTACGTAAACCGTCAATGGTTAATGGAGGTATTATGTAATGGACTTCGATATCGCGAGCATGATTTATCGGCATTACAGAAGAGTGAACACTACCGCCATTTGGTAAATTATGTTATGCTATTCATTTTATATTTTCTAAAAATACCAGCAATTAGCTTGTTTTAAAAAAAAAAATCTCGTAAACTGCTTACGAACGTAATTGTAAGTTACAGTTTCAATCCGCGTGAAAAATAAATGCTAAATAAAATGTTACTAAAATCAATTTAATAATATCCAAATGGAGACGTTAACGTTTCAATTGATTAATGTTAGTTTTTCAATAATGAATCTTGTTTTTGTTTATATAATGTCAATACCCTTTTTGAAATTGTATGAAATGTTTTTATTTGACAAGTTTTATTTTAGTTTTGCAAAATTCATAAAATGAAAGAAACAAATTGAACTTAAATTTTTACCGACAATGGATAAAATTCAGTCATTATATAAAATTATTGAACATAATTTATTACATTTACAATCATTAACGTTCTTCAAGTGGTTTTTTAGAATGTGATGATCTGTATCATACCATTTATTCGTAGAATTTTTGCAGCGCTTACATTAAAAATACATTTTGTAAAAAAACAGCAACAAAATCATAAAGTAGGTAGTGCATTAAAAACTAAAGTGAAGTAGTAATAAAGCTGTGCACGTGTGATAATGTGATTAAAAATAATTTAAAAAAATTTCGCACTCTTGATTACACATTATTCCTTATTAATTAATAAATACACATAAATATATTTTCTTCAATATAACATTTTAATTATTACATTATCTGACGTGTTTCAAAACTAACGGCTTCATGATCACGGAATGTTTTAAAAATATTATTTAGCGAATTATGTGGCGCATGTGTAGTATAGAAAAAAAGAATCTGTTCGGAGTTTTGTTGCGATTGTTTTTCCTATTTAAACGTTTTTTTTTTTTTTTATTGTTTGTTACGTAATGTTATTAAAATTTTGTAAACGAATAATTTTTGACCATCTCAAATACATTAAAAAAATAACTTTTTTTTTTTTTTTACGAAAATATAGTATTATATACAAAACCAAATTGCGTATCAATCATCAATTCGCGCAAAACGCGGTGCATTCGTATTTTCAGTTAGATTGCCTAGACGCGTTATTTCAATTGTTTGAATCTTAGCGATACCTTTTTTCAACGCCTTGGTCAGAAATAATTTTATTTATTTGTTTATATGTACATATATATGCAACAAGGCTTCTGCGTTTCCCAATAATCACAGTGGAAAATCAATAGGCAGATATCAGAAATAATAATCATAATTTTTCACTGATGCTTCGTATTCAGAAAAGCTAATCTGAAATATTAAGAAAATGCGTGGTGTAATGCGATTATTTTTAAACAAAAATTAATAAATATACATTTCGAATTAGTACGGTAATAAACTTCTTACGCAAGAGCACATCAGCTTCAAAAAAGGTTATAGACCATCAACTTCAAAATAACTGAATATAATTTTCCGAACTTCTTTCTATTAAGCTTTCATTTAGAAGTAATAATTGTTTCCCGATTAATTATTAATTTCTGTAAAGAATAATGAATTAATAATTTCCAAATAATCGATTTTTAATATGTATAATATGTAAATTTACAGGGGTGAGCAAAAGTCAGGGTGCAGACGCACACGTGCAGTTTTCGATAGTGCACCCTGACTTTTGCTCATCCCTGTATATATATATATATGTATACCGAGGGAAGTCGTCGCAATGGTGTAGTTACTAGAGCGCTTGGCTTCCGTTGCGGAGGTCTCGGGTTCGATTCTAGGTAACGACCGAAGTTATTACGAGAAATTAAAACTAAATAACCGCTAATAGTCACATGGTAGGCAATGGTAAGCCACCATGTATATCACCATGAGCGCGTTAGTTGATGTATAGTAGCAGACACGGGCGAGAATGCATTGATAACAAGTGATTGCGATTAGTTTCAAGTGTAGTCTAGCGTGTCTACACTATCGTCTTCATTAGCGTCGCATATTAACTATTACCCTATGAAAACTTGGCGGCAGCAGTTATAAATGCATCTCCCAATTTGCCTGGTCAGCAGGAGATTAGGCCAATTTATCCCGCCAGGAATTGCCTATACCTGGGTTGATATGGGCATATCGTGATATCGTGATATATACTAAAGGTACTCTACGTATATCGGTTAAAAAAAAATACACGTACTTCTTATAAAAACAAATTGAATATTGAATATTTGTTTAATGAGTTACTTCAATAAAAAAATTTAGTAACTGGCAAAATAATGTAACGCTTAAGTTAAATTTGTTCTAACAACGTGATTCTGTCTAAACAATGCGAAACAGTTTGTAATCTATCGTTATCGACAACAGTTGAAAGTAGAGTCGAGCCTTAAATTTTATTTGCGTTTTTTTGAGCAAACTATTTGAAAACCATTATGAAAAAAATGTAGAATTAAAAATATTCCTTTTAACTTGTTTATTGTAGTTAAATATTGCAATCATTTTTAATTCACTCATTTACAACCTTAAAATATCCTAACGTTTTGGCTGCTGAAAACGTTTCTGAATTCTGAAGTACAAATTTGCGGTAATGCGAGGGACACTATGAAATTCCACTAGGAAACGTCGTAAGGTTCTAGCCGGATAAGGTAGTCAAATCAGCCATTAAGTCGTTCGGAAAAGTGATTATACCATTATGTTCGGCATCAATGGAAATTCCGATTTCTGGATCTTCAGACGCCTAACTTCTGATAGGGAGCCCTTTATAAAGCCCGATTTTGTGATTTTCAATGTTTTGGCAATATCTCGGCCAATTTTCAAGCTAGGAAAATTTATTCTTCAAATTGTTGGGATTTTCAAGCCCTACGAAATAGTTTTAGTAAAAAAAAAAAATTTAGCGTGAAATTCAAATTTTTACAGCGTTCAAAAAATTTTAAAACTCGATTTTTTAAAAACAAAGATACTTATCTCAAAGGAAAAAAAATAAAATAGTTCCTGTATTTCTTCCTTAAAAATATGTATGAATTTTTTCAAATGTTAAAAAGTGGCGGTGGAACCTACTAAAAAAAAATTAAAAACTGAACATTTTTGGTTTTTTGGCTATATTTAAACCTCGTAAGTTTTTCTTGGTAACCTAAATGCCATTTTTGACATTATTCTGTGCTACCAAGGCGCTAAAATTTGTTTCTGTACATGCGCTTCATCGTAGAATATTATAAAACAAGTAAAAACCGCATTATCGAACGATCATTAATGAGTCTCGGCGGTTTCGTAGATTACTACCGATTCTCAAGAGTAATTATCACATTTTTGTACATTTAGTACATGATCGACCACTTTTTGTCATTTATTTACATGTTGAAAACGAATTTTAATTTCAAACTGCACGTTCTTACCTCCAAAAATGTCAATTACAAACTTAGTAGCCATCAATAAGGATTGTAGCCAATGTTATGATACATATTTCATTTTACGTTTAATGGAAGAATAATATACAATAAGGCAACAAAAGAGAAACAGAAGACCTCTTTTTCCGGATTTTAAAGCTCCAATGGTTTATTAGAATTTTACGAAAACAGACATATTTGTATTGAATAATCTATGATCATGGAGCGCATATCAATCATCGTCACTGTCTTCTTCAATAACAGGAACCACGTGCTTCGTTAATAAATCTTCGCGCGACGTTCGGCAGGTTTCACAACCATGCATAGGTATCTAGCATGTGACAAAACGTAAATAACGGCAGCAGCATAAAAGCAGCAATCGATCGTTCTCATGACGTTGGCATATTCGCAATAATAACGTACAATGCCGACACAGCCAGTCATATTTGGTTTATAATGAACATGGCAGTTGTAAAATGTGCTTTCCATGTGCCTAGATCTCATTTGTATTTCGATTACATCAACTGATGCTTCGAAATACCTTAAATCTATCTCACCTTTTTGATTCATCATTTCAGTTAAGTAAGATATTGCTTGTTGCAATTGATAAGTTCCAGCAAATATCTTTGCTAGATCCATTTCCGTCATTTCAGAAAAATCGAGTACATTAGAAGACTTCAATTTTTCAAACAAACTATTTATTCGGCTCCGTCGTCCTGACTGTACCTCTGTAACTAAGCGGTTTTCTTTACTATCTTTTGAAAGAATGTGTAATTCAGTATCCGTTCATCTGAAGAAGCCCTCGAGACTGGTCGTTTTCCAAATTCATTTATTAAAAAACAAATTACACTATAAAGACTAACTTTAGTCGGGTAACGATTATCTAATTGATGATGGAAAAACCTATATAGTTTTGAGCTACAGCAACATGTACAATTTCCTTAACCCACCGAATTGAAACGACGGGACTTGTTTTTGCTTTTTCCGCTGACAATTGTTTTTGTCTTTTCTCGTTTAATGATGGCATGAGAACGCGATACTTTTCTTTTTTTAATTGCGATTTTACATTATGAACGCTTCGATCGAGTACAAAAGCGTAATTTTCTTTGCACGTCAGTTTTTTCAAATCGCTTTCATTTTCATTTAAAATTTTTTCAAAAATTTTAGCGTCGAATTCTTTGGGCATAAAATGGTCCCACCAAAACATTAACAATATAATCATCAGTAGTACAAATAGTAAACGGCTTACACAGAGGAACTTTTTTATGATCTGAATAAGGTTTTCTTTGGTATTCGCTGTTGGAACTCTTTTGGTGTCTTAAATAAGTTCCGTCAGCAACTAGCGCAAGATCATCGTCACTTACATTGTGAAGATTTTTAAGGGGAATGGGTAGAGTTATCTTCAAAGTCGCCAAAACTTATTAATGATCGGTCGATAATGTGGTTTTTATTGGTTTCATAATGCTCTACGGTGAAGCACATGTACGGAAACAAGTTTTAGCGTCTTGGTAGTATAGAATAAAGTCAGAAATTGTATTTAGAGTATCAAGTTGGTTACAAGGAAAGACTTAGAGGCTTGAATATGGTCAAAAACCTGAAAATATACGGATTTTAATTTTTTTAAGTACGTTCCACCACTTTTAAAAATTTGAAAAAATTCAGGCATATTTTTAGGGAAAAATACATGTATTTTTTTTTTTTTTTTTTAGAGAGAGAGAGAGAGATGAGTATGTCTGTGTTTTTAAAAAATCGAGTTTTAAAATTTTCTTAACGCCGTAAAAATTTTAATTTCACGCCAAAATTTTTTTTCAATAAAACCATTTTGTTGTAGGGCTTGGAAATTGGCCGAGGTACTGCCAAAACACTGAAAATCACAAAATCGGAGTTTATAGAGAGCCCTAGAAATCGCCGTTTCCATTGATACCGAACATAATGGTATAATCATTTTTCCGAATTACTTAAAGGCCGATTTAACTATTTTGTCCGACTAGACCCTTTGGTTTTATTTAAGTATCTTAAAAGTCGAATCATGTAAATTTAATGAAAAACTTGTCGCTTACGAAACATATTATGTAGGGTCATCCATTCGGCTTAGTCCACTAAAAAAAAAAAGGTTAATTCCGCCATCCCCAACACCTTCCCGGGGATTACTTCATTTGTAGAATGCTGAAATATTTCTCTGATATCGTTTAATAAACATAAATTTATTTTTTAACGCGGCGCACTGGTTCATTAAAATATCGTTACCGCCCGCCTCTTTTAACAAACGACCTAAATTTGTACTAATTTCTTCGTTTATTTTATACGTCTGTGTAATCGAAGCCTTTAAAATGTAAATATAGAGACGATCAAATGAATAAATACAATTCTAAAGTTATCGATGTTGTGCGCAGTTGTAGAGCAGCAAATATTTGGAAAGTTTTATAAACGATGAAAAGAAGGTGAATAGGAAAAACGAAATAGGGTGTATAAAATAGCTCTGTTGGAAATAGTTATATAAAATATTGCAATTGGAATTGTTGGATTTTCGCAAAAAAAAAAAAAAATGGAAAAAAATGTATATGATATTTTTTATTTTTGATTCGGTAATGTTGCGCAAGCGTGATCAAAGAGTTTTGGGAATGTTATAATTTTATTTTTAAACAATATCTGGTTTACTTTAGATTCCCGTTAAACCTGTTTCTTTATTTATACACTGATACACCGGTTATTTCCACTTTTGGAAAGCTTCAGAGGTCACATTCGGTGAAATCACTATTCTACGATTATTCTTCCAGTTTTTTTCCAAATTAGAACCCATTTAATAAAATTTTTATTCCAAGCAATTGACACAGATAGGGTGATTATGACAGTTGCGCAGTGGTGGTTGTTAAGAGGTAGTTTCGAGTCAGGTTATTCAAGAAATATAGTTTATAGGCTGAAGTTTTCACGGGTAAAGAAATCAGTTCCGTTTGCACCACGTACGTGGATCTTTACATCACATATCTGTACTAATAACAGTTATCTTATATAAAAGAATTCCTTGTGTACTATTTTGTAGATAAATGCCACCACCTTCGGAATTCGTCTTCTAGAGTGTCCTAAATTTGTTATTCCAATTTATTTCGCAATGCGTCACATTAATAAACAATTTTCTCAAAGTATTGGATTCTTAAACATTAATTGAAACAAATCAAGGTTTTGATCAACTGTATTTTGGTCGGGACAGGTTTTTACATTGATAATCTACTTGATTTTGGTCGGAACGGGGGTTTTTACATTAATAATCAACTGGATTTTGGTCGGAACGGGTTTTTACATTGATAATCTACTGGATTGTGAATCAGACTCAGCCGATTCATTACCCTCATTTAACACTTATACGTACATTCTGAATTTCAATGTGGCGCAACCTTCGTGAATCATTTTCAACTTATGAAATATATTTCTACGGTACTTTTCCCAAGTTGACTGGAAAATTTAAGATTCGATTTCTATTCGAAAATTATATATCTTAAATTGCCGAGCATACAAAACACGCACTGCCGTACTCGTTATCACCGATACTGAATGTGCTTCGAAATAAACCTGAGAGTACATGTGTAGACATTAGCGTGGCGCTATTGGTAGTCAAATTATATTGTATACATTTTATGAAGCGAAATTTCTGAAGCTTTTTAACTACCTGAGACCACACAACGCTTAACGGAATTTGCGTTGTCACAAACTTCGAATATTAACATCCAAAACCATAGTCAGTAATTTACGAATTTAAATAATACATTTTCTCTAGCGTAATTGTTATATTAATTATAAAACGGCGTCAGATGTGATAAATCATTAATGTTTAAATTTTAAACTGATTGAAATGACGTATTTGAAGAAAATTTTTAATTATTTTAAATGGTTTAAATGGTTTCTGTTTTTGTAGTGGTTAAATATTCTCCGAACCAGTCGGTCTTAACGAGAAAATGGTTGTGAAATTCCGGAGTGCTGCCAAACTTTTATTCGTTTGTTCATCAGTTTAGACAGACTTTAGCGAAAAAGCGAATGCACATTTTAACAGACTAACCGGATCATCGCGAAATCTACTGACCTACACTGACCAATATTTATTATTTTTCTACGCGGCAGTTTAAAAGAGAATTTAAAAAACAAATACGTGTTATTTTAGAATCAGTTAATTTACTCTGTTGCCCAAAAGGAGATAAAAAAACGAAGAAAGCAACAGTTTGAAACTTAATTGAAAACGTGCGCACTTTTTGTATTACAGAAGGAATTTTAAAAAAAACAGAAAAGAAAATCGGATTTGCGTAATTTAAAAAAAAAGAAATTTATTAATTTCTCGCAGAACAAAAGTACATTCTAATTTGTGTAAATAAAAAAAACATTCGTCAATGCGCGTATATATTT
Organism: Icerya purchasi; assembly: GCA_039619475.1. NCBI lineage: Eukaryota > Metazoa > Arthropoda > Insecta > Hemiptera > Monophlebidae > Icerya > Icerya purchasi. The sequence goes on from CM077116.1 coordinate 70,187,158, forward strand.
TTTATTATATGTTACCAGTATTGTTTTCAATTTTAATATTTTCTATTTGTGTCGTACAATTTAAAATTAATTATAAGCCAATTATTGGTATTGTATTTTATTTTTTGACTCATTAATATAAAAAAAAATAATAAATATCACGGTCTATATTATGTGCAGCATTTTGTTTTGTGTATGTGTGTGCGATATATTATATAGGTTTATTAATACGTCTTAAAAACATGTTTCTTTCGAAACGGATTTAAATAATGCGTTTGGGCATTTCTGTTCGGCACAGTTCATATACACATCAAGGGTATGCAAATATTAACTACTATAATTTTCACAATTTTTGTCTTTTAATAACATCTTATATTAACTGCGGCTCTGTTGGTAGTTTTGGATCAGTGCTTTGGGAGTGGGCTTATAATTTCCTGAAATTTAATTCTTTGTCACGGTCTTCTGCCCCTAACCGCGATGTATTTTTCCTTCACAACGGTCTTAATATTGTCATGTTTTATGCTAATTTAGAAACAAATTTATCAATGCAATTTTAATCGTTCCTAGAGCGTTTTATTGTTCCTTCTTATTGTCTAATTTCTCTGTTAACAAAATAAATTTAAATTATTCAGCTTACCTTCTTTGAGCGAAAAAAATTTACCTAGATACTTGACAGGCATCTTACGTTGAAGCTTATGTGAACTGAATTTAACATATTTCATCTTGTCCTCGTCAAACTAAGATCAAACAAGGAATTAAAAATGCGAAGTATATTGCTTTTTAACTAAATGAAGCAGCAGATATTTCAAATAAATCACAGCTGTCATTAGTTCTGTATTATCAGTCAGACTGAAAAAGTTTACTTATTAAATTTACCACTAAATAAAAAAGTATATTAGTAACCTTATAGCAAACTAAAATATACAGTATTTTTTCCCGCCACCCTAGGCGCGCCAGCGGCTTTGACCCAACAACATGATAAATTAAGAGATAGAATTAAATAACCAGGCGGTCAGAAATGAAACTCACAAAGGACAGTAGCAGCGGAACAACTGAAGGCAATGAGATAGAATGGGGATATAGGTAGCGTTAAAGGAAGACCCAAAGCTAAAAGTTAGGCGTAAAGAACGGAGCGTTCGTTAAGGAGTGCAGAACATTCGAAGAGGATATTTTTTTGAGTCACAAATACAAGAAGGCTCAAAAACGTGAAGAAATCAGAAAGGAGAAGGCGACAAAGCGAATTGAAAGCGAGAAGAAGGCGTAGAGAATGGTTGATTCTGAGTCTAATTAAGAAAATAACAGTGGAAAGGCGACAAACAAGAATAGAATGAAACCAAGGCAGGGACGAGGAACCGGTTGAATAAGACGGTACTGCGAAAAGCGATTTGAGAATAAAGATGGGGATACATGTCCAACTAAAGTCTGGAAAATTAGAGCGTGATAGGGAAAGAATGTCTGAAGAACGGAAAGAGTCAAGGAAAGGATCATCGCGGGCGGCTGAGCAAACTAAAGAGTCAGTTGAGTCATTGCCCTCTATATTGGAATGACTAGGAACCCATAGAAAGCTATGAAAATGGAACGGGACGAGATCAAAGAGGATAAGAGATCGAATATGGAGAATGATACCGTCAGAGGAATGAAAAGGAGGGGAGGAGATGGCTTAAAGAACACTTTTGGAGTCGGAAATGATCAGAAATTTGTGAACCCCACTTGTAGAGGATATAAAATAAATGGCACGAAGAATTGAGATCGATTCGCCCGACAAGATAGAGCAGAAAGAAGGAAATCTGAAGGCCTCAGAGGGCAGGAACGTAGGAGACGTAAACGCGCCACCCACGCCACCATCACTCTAGAAACTATCCGTGAAGATTAAGACATGGGAAGGAAAAGAAGAGTCCAGCAGCTGAAGAAATTCGAAGTTCACTACATTGTGAGAGAAAAAATTAGCTGGGATCGGGAGGGAGGAGAAATTGATAGGGTGCCATATGCTATTAAAATCATAAGAAAAGTAAGGAAGACTGTTATAAGAGAGAACGTAGGGAGAAAATTTGGAAACATGAGCAGCTGTATGCGACAGAATTGTAATTCTATGAGGCGCCAAGCGCCAGTGATTTTTGATATGAAGATAGGAAGGAATAAGATTGGATGAAGAAGTGTGGAAGCGTTTTATTAAAAAACGCTAATCGAGGAGTGAACGACGAATGAATAGTGGTTGAGTGGCAGATTCAGATAAAATCGCAGGAATAGGAGATATTAAAGCGCTAATGCATAGATGAAGGCAGGAATTTTGAATTGAGTCAAGTTTCGAAAGGAGAGATTTGGAGGCATTGCCATAAATGAAGGAGCAGTAGTCGAGTTTGGACCGTATAATTGATTTGTACAGAATTAAAAGAATACACGGGTCGCCACCCCAACTGAGAGGAAATAAGTATTTGAGTAAATTAAGTCTTTTGATCGAGAAATTATAGATATAATTAATATGTTCATGGAATCTAAGGCGTCTATTTCAGAAAAGACCTAGGTAACAAATAGCACGGTTAAAGGGGCGGAGAGAAAAAATTATGCAGGAAGACTTGGAAGGGGAACGAAGAGGTGGAGAGAAGAGGTGATTGCTGAGAAGGGACAATGAATGATTTAACTCGTTTGTGGCGGAGGTGGGGTGGAGTAAACTAAAATATCATCAGCAAAAAGGAGAGAGAAAGAAAAATATACTGTATAAAACAGATATATTTATCCCAGAAACGGTTACGGACAAAGCCCATCTTCAGCTGAAAAAGAAGAGAAGGAAATGACAAGAAGAACAACGCAACGCAAAACGAAATAATAACGGGAAAAACGCCTCATATACTTATTGATTACTAAAGGAAACGAAAAAGACAAAATGAAAAATAAAAAAGGACATGGAACATAACGATTAAATGAACCGATAGAATCATAAAAAAATATAAACGTAAACATTAAGTTGAATGTGTACCCAGGGGCGGAAACAAAATTACACTGACATGTATGAGATCATACATAGTGGAAAATATAAGTAGATGATGGAAAAATCTTTGAAATTAGAACTAACAGAGGAGGGGAATATAGTAACAGAAACAATAAAAAAACAATAACAAAAAGTGTGATTTTGTTTCTGCCGTTGGGCACACATTCGACTTAATTCTCTTCTTTTCCAGCTGAAGATGTGCGTTTCCGGAAACGTTTCTGGAATAAATATATTAGTTTTATTCTGCATATTTTAGTTCTCTACAGGTTAATAATATACGTTTTTATTTAATGGTTTCTGGCAAGCAGGTATGAACTTCATTGTTAATTTTAATTTTAAATTTATTAATGCTGTAAAATTTTGTCACGTTCAGCTTTATTTTTTGTTACAATTATAAAATCACCAGTACATACGCTTATATTCAAGTCGCCAAATAATTTCATATTAATATTTTCGAACTCTTCCGGACTTGGATTTAATCTAAATAATAACTGATTCCACCGAGGTGGTTAGAGAAACCTACTTTTTGAATTTAATTCTACTTGCAAAAACCCCCTATTTCATGTCAAATATACTAAATATGTTCTTATTAGTCAACTTCAGTTCTAACTCTTCTCTAGTTGGTATGTAACAACGATTACATCTAACGTTCTTATTTAATTCCACTAGATCTAGGCATATTTTAAGGCTGTTCCTATTTGGTTTTTCTAATGACAACAATACTGTTTACCCACCAAATTGATTGATCAATTTTACTAATAATTATATTTCTCTAATGCTTTCTTAAGCTCGGATTTGATAGACTTCTTAGGTATTCTCCCTAATCCTCTACTCATAGATCTCGGTTTATCAATTAGTTGAACTGAATATTGTCCTGGAATTTTTTCTACATCTTGAAAACATTCTCGATTTTGTCTAACAAACGTATCCCAACTGCTATCTTTTTCTGTTAACTCGTTAATTAGACTAATTAAATTTAATACTATACATGTTTTTAACTGTAATGTTAATTTTTCACTTATTTTAACACAACTATGAATTCAATTAACTTTACTTGTTTACTATGCATTTAAGACTGGATGATCCTAGTGATATTCTTTGATTACAGGCAATAAGCCTGCTGATATCTGATTTATTACTTTCCACACTTTTGTCAATTTCGTTTATCATGTTCGGTAGTATTATATTAAATTTTGTTTCTTTACATATATTTCTTATTAACTATACGACTTGTTTCATTATTAATTTGACTTTTACATGCACTTGCAAATTTTGAATATTCATTGCATTTGAAACATTTTTTGATTATAGGCTGTGTTTACGTTAATAAAATAAACGTTCAAAATTGAACAGAAAACCCGAAATCATGCCGCACTAAAAACAACAATTAAGATTACAAGAATAAAAAAAAAAGAAAACTATACTTTGAACAACAACAAAGGGCGGTAAATCAAAAGAAATTATTGTAAAGAGCCCGAAATGAGGTCTTTGCAGAAAACAACGGATTATCGAAAAGACTGTAAAAGGCAGAATTTAAAGAAACAATTTTGAAGAGAAACGGAAACAGATAATTTGATAATTTTTTAGTATAGCTATTTTAAACGTATTAAATACCTTCGGCGCTTCTTTCTCAGCTACATTAACGTACAACTCGAATGCTTGCCGAAATAGCTGCCAGTTATTAGTGTGTTCCAAAACAACTTTAGCGGTTTAAAATATTTTCCAGTTAATCTGAAGTTATTACCACAAAATCACTACCATATTTACCTTTCATCAAGTGCTCCATATAATAAGTTACGCACCGGTATATCATTTAGTAACTTACAATAAATTCTAAAAAATACGAAATCTAACATACACACCTATTATAACGGTGCATTTTCCTATATTTAATCTACAACCAAAGAGCCCAATCAAACAGCAACATACATAATCGTAAGCAGCAGTTGAAAAAAATTGAATGTTAAATAGGAAAATTTTGAAATACTTTCTTCTGGTTTAGAAAACGTTCACATTATCTGCGTATTCTTATTGTTTGGAAGCACCAGATCTACTGTTCGAGTATTGCATCTTTTTATTTTCTCCTTGCGTAAGTTAACAGTTGAACCTACTCGACGCAAAGTATTTCACATTATATACGAAAAAGATAAGAAATTGAGGTGATAAAGGAGGCTAACAAAGGAACTATATTGGGAGAAGGAGAGCAAGAATGACATGGGCACTATAAGAAGCCGGGAAACCGAGGCTCAGAAGATTGGAATAAAGGGTACCACATTCCATCTTTTTTATATTACTACGGTTAAAGCGAAATAAATACAGAATATTCGAATTGAAATAAGAAAATATAAATATCTTCTTAAGAATCGTATTTTTGGTTTATTAGTTTTTTTAAATTAAAAAATTTGAACGCCTTAGCCTGGAAAAATCTGGATTGACCTTCAGCCGCAAAACATTTTTATGTTAAAAAAATATATGTACATAAATATATTCGTTATATATTTAGTCATTCCGTTATAATATTAAAATTACGGAAGAGCTTTCTACCATTTTATTGCTAAGAAAATAAATTCGTTATTTTTTTAATGTGCATTTATGTAATTTTATTAATGCTACGCCATTAAAAAGCACATTTTATAGTTTCTAAGTAGCTGGAAAGAGATTTTTAGCGATCCTTCAATTCGTTCCTGATATCGGCATTTTTAAATTTGTTGCCGTTTCGTAGATATCTGGCACCATAATTCTTCTTGCAGCTTTTGTTTTACTCATTCTATTTCATGATGTTATAATTCGCCTTTTTGCACCAACCAATCATCTTCACTGGTGAGGCAAAAGTCAGGTGACGAATTTGCATATAGCGAAAAAAAGTAATTTTATTGACAAAATGAAAACATACGAGCTTCTAAGGTACAATAAGTGGTCACAATGGTTACAAAATTACAATAGGTGTTCGAAGTGGTGTCCCTTGACCTCTATACACTTTAAACATCGCTTCTCGACCGCTGCGCACATCCGATAAAGCAGAGTGTGGTCGTCATTAATTATCTCCACTTCTTCGAGGATGTAGAGTTCTAATTCTGTAGGAGTTTTCGGACGACGGACGTAAACGCGTTCCTTCAACATGCCCCAAAAACCAAAGTCCATGGGTGTTAAATCAGGTGACCGTGGAGCATATTCTTCCATACTACGACGACCAATCCAGTCCGGAAAGTTCACCATCAAGAATTCGCGCACTTCTTTAGCGTACTATGCAGGACATCCGTCCGGCTGCAACATCAGTGTATGGTCAGCAAAACGCAGATCGTTATTTAAGACTTCGCGCAATTCGAATAATAAATCTAAATACCGTTTCCCTGTTACTGAGCCATCACAAAAATACGGGTCGATAATTCCTAGATGTTTTCGACAGCGTCACCTTACTTTTGCCTCATCCTGTATATATATATATATATATATATATATATATATATATATATATATATATATATATATATACATACAGTGAGTGACATTAATCGTTGAACAGCGCGCACCAAGTTAGGAAAGTCGTATATCTTGGTAATAGCTGAGCGAATTATGCGACTGTTGTGTGGGACAAAAGAGAATATATCGAAGTCTAAGTCACCAAAATTTGAGCAAGTTCAATGTAATAGGTTGGAAGTTAGAGCAGTACGTGTGAAAATGCGATGAAATGACGCGTTATATTAATCGTTAAACACGTAAGAAAGGCCGAGTGCGAAGCAAGTAATGGGTTTTTCTGGAATGCATCAGATTCATACAGAGCAAGTGTACCTACGTGGGAACCAGTGCATGAAAAGATTTCGCCGTGAAATAGTACAGATTCGTCACGATTCAAAAAAGTGTGCTTGATATTCGGAAAAATGTTGCGTAAAAACCAACATACCCCTCTTGCGGTCCGTAAACTCGTAATTTCGAACTGTGAGGAAGGTTTATCGGGAGGTCAAATATCGAAGTTACTAAATATTCGGCGAACCACCGTATACTTGATTTTACGGCGCTTCAAACAGGAAAATCGCATCCATTCAATTCCGCAAAAAGGAAACCGAGAAAATTAACTGAGACTGATGAATGCTGGATCAGGCGGCAAATCGCAAAAACCCCGCAGGTAAGTGCACCACAATTAAGTCGTGAACTAGCCCAAAGAGCAGGTGTGGCGATTTTGGCCGCAACTGTATGCCGAGCGGTGAAAAGGATGGGCTACTTTTCGCGAACGGCTCGTAGAAAACCCTACATTAGTGCAGCGAACAAACAAAAGCGTCTCAAGTTCGCAAAAAAGTATCAGTTCGAACCGGAAACATTTTGGCGTGATACCCTTTTTACGGATGAATCGAAGTTCAACTTGTTTGGTAATGATGGGAAAGTCAGAGTATGGCGTAAACCCAATACAGCACTGGAAAGTCAAAAAATTAACTGCCTCAATAAAACACAGCGGCGGCAATGGGTTGTTTTACCGCGAGTGGCGTAGGTGCATTGGAGTTTACCATAGGGAATATGGATGCTGCTGTGTACAGAAAGACCCTGAAAAAGAATCTACGCTCCAATGCGGAGAAATTGGAAATCCTAACTTCCTTTACCAAGATAACGACCCAAAGCATACGGCTTATCGTAAGCGCGAGTGGCTCTTATAAAACTGCTCGAAGGTCCTCGAAACGCCACCACGGTTCCCCAGGTTGTAATCCAACTGAGCTCATGCGGGGTTATTTAGACCGCAAATTTCGAGAGAGGCCAGTCTCGAACAAGCATGAATTGAAAGATTGTCTACAAGAAGATCGGGCAAAGATTCCGGTACAGTACCTAGAGAAGTTGGTTTTTTCCATGCCGCGAAGGCTTAAAGCCGTTGTGGAGGCTAAAGGTGGTCATATGAAATATTAAATTCCCACTTGCTGTCCTAGAAAGAAGAATTTTTCCATGATTTGGAATATGTTCAACGATTAATGTAACGCGTGATTTCGCCATTTTTGTGTTCTTCGTAACTGATACTGTGTTTAATTTTTATTTTCCTACTTTTTTGTTTCTGCACATGTGTAATAGATTCTCCGTTTTGTTATTCGCCTAAAAAAATTCAGAATATACCTTTTTTTCTTTCTTTTTTTTTTGTGTATTTTTGTTTCGTTCCCGACTGTTCAAAGATTAATGTCACTCACTGTATATATACCGAAGAAAATTTAAAGGAGCACTGTTTTTAAAGCATTCTTTTAGAAATTTCATTTAAAAGTGAGCCTGAAAAATTTATTAAAGAATCTTTCAATATCCTGTTTGTTAATTAATAAATTACTATATTTCTGTAAAATTTATATTTGAAAACGGAGTTCCATGGAGAAAACTATTACATTTGTTTTTTAGAAAATCATTCTTCAACAACAAAGGAAGTTTAATTTACAAATATCTAGACAGAAAATTTTGCAACTGCGCCCTAAAAGTGAACACAATTCATTATTTAAAATAACAATGTTATAATTCGAGGGGTTTTCAATAAAAACTGATACTATAAATCATTTATTTTACAATATTTTGCTACAGCGCTCGAACTACGTTCAATATGCTGCCTATGATACAATTCAATGCATTCGGTTCAATACCGCTGCCATTCTTGGAAGACTTACTTGAAGCCACGAAAAGAAGGTATTTTCAAAATCACCTCTATAGCCTTTACAGCTTTGAACTGCTTTTTACCTGTATAATAAAGTAAAAAGTCGTTTGCAGTAAAGTTCCTTAACGAGGAACCGTTTTAACGTTTTTTCGGGTCGGGAATTTGTATACCGCTGTCCCAACGTTAGGTCACGTACTTTCTTGATGCAACTTTCACGTTTTAATGAGATCTAGATATTTTTGAGATACGTCAGAACAACGTTATTCGCGCGTCTCAGACGTTAAATTTAGGTGCGATTAGCAGATACGTGTTTGTAACAACGTTTGTTATGCGCGACTAATCCAATCATCCTGAAATTCCGTCTGCTAATGAAAAACTGTTTCGAATGTAACCGGAGAGATATCACTGGCATCACGTTTACTCGGGGTGCAACATGAACGTCGATCTTCATTGAACACTCGCTCATTTATATGTGTATACCAATATGTATTTTTCTGGACACTTCATTTTTATTACAAACTATATTTATCGGTAGTAAAACATGTCGTTCCTTATCAATCTGTAAAAACAAATTGACAACTTATTGTACCTGATAAGTGCTACACCATCACTTCCTAATTGTGTAGATATTACAAAATTCTATATGCCCTGAGAATACATGTCACATATCTACACAGATATTTACAATCTATTAACAGTCTATTTTTTCTTTCTATTAAAAAAAAAAAAATCTATTGTTTCACTTCTTTCATAATTGGTGGACCGTATAAATCCGCGTCGTTGACAGGTATCATATTTAAATTTATATTTTAATTAATTTTACAAAATAACTAAATTACTTTTTTTTTTTCATTTCGTTAAATTACTCAAAATCTCGTAATTAGCATTTCTCATTAATATGCATTTAATGGCAGAACGAAAAATAATCAGGATTATTTGTTCAAGCGTAAACGTGTCACAGAAGTTTGCTTACAGCTAATTAACATTTATAAGCGCTTACAAAAAGCGTTCTTTTAAATTCTACACATTCGAAAACATGAATATGTGATAAAATTTTTCTTATTCCGATATTCGGCGTGATTACAATAATTCCTTGGAAGGTTTAAGATACTCCTTCCACCGGTAAATACTACAAAAAAGGTAATTTTTTATCGCGATATTGGAAAATTAATAAAATTCATACCAAGTTCAGGAATAAAGTGATTTTATACTTACTTTTTAAAAAATTTAACTTCGCACTATTACCACACTGGGAAATAAAAACCAATAATCGTACTTTTACTGTGTATGTATTTCAACATTTATTATTGCATTTCACATCGCTATATTAAACGTGAACATTTTTTTTGTTTCAATTAATAAAAAAAACGAATGCGGTGTAATATTCACTATCGAGTATTGGATTTTATAATCAGTTGTATAATTAATTATTGACTTTATAATATACAGATAATTAAATACTGTTACAAAATCTAAAATCATAAATAAAAACTAGAAGACAAAACGCACAAAATTAAAACACGGCGCTTGAATACGCTAAAAACATTTTACGCATATTTGACGACAAACATAATAAGGACAAGAGACCACGCTGCTGTTAATTAGACACTTACATGCCACAATTTGGTCGAAACTTTCATTTAATTCTGAAGACTTCATTAACTGTTTTAAATACAATGGCTCGCATTGTACTCAATGAAAAGACAGGCGCACTGAACAATGTCTACCTGAATATACATTAAGCATGAATAAGACGGAAAGTGTTATTGTCATGTATACATGGATACTGCACACACATTATATATACATGTATTCGTATGCAGAATTTTTCGCTTAATTTTAAATTAAATTCTAACAATTATTTATTAAATTAAAAGCGTTGACCGCATTGAAAAACTTAATACTTTCCATCGTCTTGTACATCTCTTTTCTTAATACATAAAATTATTGTGTTTTACTTTACAAATTTTATCTTTTTAAATATTTTTTGGAAAAATGATTAAGCTTTATCGATAACTTCAGCGATAATTTGTCGGCTACAATACCATTTTAAAGTAAATTCGTCACAAACGTTTTTGAACCACTTTAAAGAAGTCGAATTCTCTAATTTGAAAATTAATTTTTTCTTTTTTAAATATGTTAACGAAATTATTTTTCGAATATTTTTTACTGTAAATAGTGGCAAATTTTCCAAAGCAATTTTTCAATTAAATTGACATTTAATAAACTAAATTTAATTAATATCGAATTTTTTGAAATCACTATTTACTCATGAAAGCAGAGTGGATAACAATATTTTCCGTTTTATAATGTTTATGTTATCTTATCGAGCTATATTAATCGGTAGATTGTAAATGATATACGGTTTTAATTTCAGATGAAAAAGGAAAAATCTTTAATGTATAGTAAATTCGTGTACATTCTTGATCGGAAAAAATAATAAAATCCTAAAGAATTTATAATGAATTTACATAAGAACTTTTTCATTTTATTACAGGAAGTAGACGCACAGTTTGCCTGTCATTAGACTGATAACAATGAAATTTTATTAATATATTTTAATGTAGTTTGTCTTTCGGAGACGAACAGTTTAATTAAAAATATACTCGAACAAAAATTTGTAAATCTCAACAATATAAAATTCTTCACAATAAAATAAATACACGATGTTATTAAAACAGATATTCAGTCGGTATATTAAAATTTACTATACTGATTATAAAACTGACGACATGGCTTCTTTCATAATCTTATGTATAATTCATTTCAACATATCATTAGATGAATGGAAAATTGGTTATAGTCATGATTCTATAATTCGTAAATAGTAAATTTGAATATACTGAATGAATATTTGTTAGATTAACTTATTTATAAATTACATTATTTTTTTTTATTATTTGCAAATTGGATACTTTTAATTTATTTTAATTTAATCAACATGTATAATCTCGTTTTCCTTGATTACCACAGACGGAACAATATTTAATTTTATCATTCGCGTTTTTTATAACCCAGGAAGAGAATTATATAATAGGAAAACAAAATTAATTTTCCAGAAAATAAAAAATTCACTTATTCAACAAAACTACTTATTTTAATTAATAACACGCACCATCGAGTAGTATAGCACAATTAAATTAATATTAAGATTTTTAACTTATAAATAATTTTTAAAATACAGTAAAGCGCTAATCATTCAGGGAAAAATTCAAAATTGAATTATGACAAAGATTAAATATTGATCTCACTTCTATGATGCAGTTTCCTTCTTATTTTATTATTTTTATTATATATAAACCATTAAATAAATCTAATCTAATAAAGTAAACAATAATTGTATTCATCGAAAAAATCGGTTACTGGTTTTATATAGACTTTATTCTTTCTATGAGAGAATACTTTTTAAATACTTTAAACTTCAATCTGTTCTGTAAAAAAGTAGTTGCTAAGCGACAGGGCCGTATCTGAGGAGGTTTTCAGGGTTCAAATACCCTCCGAAATGTCTGCGAAATAATAACTGCTTGAATTAAATGGACCGAAATTCAGAATAAATTTTTGACAAAAGAAAAGAAAATTAAAATCTTTATGAATTCCATGGAAACGCCTATTTTTTATTTGTTTTTATTGTAGTGCTCAAATATTGCATATGCAATAATTGACTACAAGGCTTTAGTGTACCATTTATAAATAAATATATTTCATGATAACACACGCACACGCATATATATATATATATGTATTTATAAAATTATTTTCAAAACCTCTCCCGAAATTTTAGTCTAGATACGGCCCTGCTAAGCGATTATGCACTTTTAAAATCATATAACCTGACAAATCCACCATAGTTGAAATTTCATTAAATATTTATACAATAAATAACGTTAGCATAAATATGGATATAATTTACAACTATATAATTAACATACATCGCTTCATTTTCTTCTTTTTGTTTTTTAAGCAACCATTCTTTTTCAAAAAAATTTTTAACGAGTATTAAATGTTAATCATTCGAGCGCACCTTCGTCTTTAGCTAAAACAACTGAGATCAAATGCAGATGTATTTTTAATTGTCAACAATATTTTACCTACAAGTAAATATTTTTTATCATTAATAGAAAAAAAAAAAAAAAAATGCAGTATAGCCTTGTTAATTAAAATATTGCTTATATTATCTTGCGCGAATATTTAGCATAATAATAATATCTAGAGATCGGATTATTTGCAATTGCATATTTCAAACGTTCTCAAAATCTTACATATTTCGTAAATTTTAAAACCTGCTTGTACATTTTAATTTGAACGTGTTATTTATGCTTTCAGTAAATTACTTAGAATAACATGAATTTTAAAAAAAAAAGTTGATTTCTATTTTTCATTTTAAATTTTGAAATGAAATAAGGAGATAAATTTCGATTTACATCTTATTAACATTAAAAAATAATATAAACTGCCATTTCAATATTAGCGACGACACTGCATATAAAACATGTCACTGATTTGTTGTGTGACCTCTTTTGTTTGTGTATTGTAGCTGTCACTACTATCCAGATCTTGCACGAAATGTACGTTTTAAAAACCAATTGCTAACTAGTTTGATGTTACATAGCTTAAAGATAGTTATGTTCAGAGTAGCGTTTTCTTTGCATACGGTTTATTGTTAACGTAACATGCCACTAGTAAAAAAAAAAAAATAAAAAAGTTTCATTATGCACACAGTAGCTTGTCCTAAAGTATTGAACATTCTATTCTGCCACATATGCGAAACAAATTCTTCAGTTATTTTCAGTGAAGAGTTATATTGTTGTTTGTTTTGTTTTTGTGTGTTAAGAATTATTACACACTTGTTATTTAGAGCGCGCTTAATTGTATATGATCGATTGTAGATTACAAATAAACGTTATAGCTGTGTTGAGAACCTACAGGCGGACGGTTACTTTGTGGGTTCCCCATATGTTATTTAAAAAAAAAAAAGTATTCATGTCACAGGAACGAAGAAGAAACGTCTACGTCATCTGAAATTTCAAAAAATAAACAATTTTGCTCTAATTTGTATAAAGCATTAATTGGAAGTGATATTCTAGTTTATAAATTTAACAATTCCTCGCCGAAACAATTCCTCCGGAAATACTGTTTTAACCAATATAAACGGGACGAATCAACACACGAAAATTGTATCCAACAATTTATGAACGTGTCATACAAAAAATGCGCAACGAAATTGAAAACAATCTAATCTGGATCAGCTGATGAAACAATCGAAGTTGCGATCATTATATCGTAAATTTAATAGTTGGAAAATTAAATTTTGAATTACGCGCAAAAGAATTGAAGAAACATTTTGTTCTATAATTTCATGGTTTGTAAAAATTAAAAAATTATTTCTAGATTCTTCTATAGATGAAAAAAAATACATATTATTATTTGTGATGCAGTTCTATACACGCTGAAGGCTGGAAAAGTGCTCCAAATATTTTATTTTAATTTAATTTGTGTTACAAGTTTCACTCGTGAAATTCACCGTCTGGCCGAAGAAATTTGATTCTTGTTCGCAAATTTGAAGAAACCGATGTAAAGCGTACGAAAAGTATTCCTTAAAGCACACTCACGTACATAAGTATACAAAAAAATATATCCTCCTTTGTCATAACCACCAAAACCAGTTGTAACTCGCTGGGGAACATGACCGAAAGCAGTTTTATTTTACAATAAACATTCTGGAAACAATAAAAATACTATGATTGAACCTGATAGTTCAGATTCAATATTAATTTCGCAATATAAGGAAATCCTTCAAATTAAAAAAGCCACTGCTATAATTAGTACACATTTTTTGCATATACGGAATGTATTAAACAGTTGTAAAGAAAAAATTGAAATTGTGCAAAAGATTTACGAAAAGAATTTCCAGCTGCCAAATACAATTTCAAATAAAGTGGACGAAAAATTCGATATAATTTCAGAAAACAATCCCGGATGTGAGATATTCCAAATAAATCACTTAATTAATGGGTCAGGTGAAACCTTACCTAACACTGTATTTTTTTGTAAACAGTACCGAAATTTAACTATTGCCCTGTTACATGGATGGACGTGGAACGTATTTTTCCGCTTATAAATCTATTTTAAGTAACAAACGGCACAACTTTTGTATGAAAAACTTAAAATAATACAAATTAGTAATTATTTTACTTTTTTTTTTTTGTATTCTTGTTATTAATTAAAAAGTTAGTCGATGGGTTGAATTTTCGACGTTAAGTTCATTAGCTTTTTTTCATATTTTTATATATTTTACTTACTTTCGAATATACTTTAACTCTTTTTCATCTATATTATTTAAGCTTTTACTTGTTGCATATAATCCGATCTGTAATAATAAAATTTGAAAAAAATCCCACCTAACATTTAAATATAAAGGTTAATTAAATTTTATTTACTTAAAAAATATTGCGACAAAACGAGAAGCATGGTATTGGCTGAATGTATTTAAAAAACGATCGGCTTAAAATTTTACATTAAAATATTTTAGTATTAACGCAACGAATGTTCACTGTAAATTGAGATTAAATGCATGTTGGTGGCTGAAACGTACAATAATATATACAATTTACCTTTAAACTGTTATAAACTTTTACGCGAAATGAAAAGTCTACACATTGCGATATATGCGACCGGTATTACCGCTAAAAAGTATGTTTATTAATTTATACTACCATACACCCCCAAATTTTTATGCAAATTTGTTGAAGCACTTCCGCTTACATATATCAAAATGTGTTTTCTATAATTTTACATTTCAAACCAATTTATCAAAGGAGGTTTCACTGTATAATCGCTATTTTTAAAGGAAATACGGAACACTGATATATATATATATATATATATATATATATATAATCACTCTCCTTAACGAAATTAAATCAGTCTTTAATAATAAATATACGATACACACATAATAATAAACATGGTAACTAACGGTAAAAAATAGATTGTTTATAGTCTTGTTACAAAAATTCCGATAATATTCTTCCCCCGTTACCGGCAGGAGTATTTAGCATCGGTTCTACGTTATCGTTGAATATGCGGAGTGCCATTGAAGTATTGCGCGGAAAGGCCGTGTAAGTATTACGAGTGCAGGAAGTATTTTACATTGATTGCAGACAAGTATCACGAGGATGCCATGTGTAGCTCTTCTGTTTGTTCTTTCAGTTTGTACATTTCGCACTGCAGTTTATCGGTAATGGTTTTCCTCACGATTTCGTCGTCCGCCTTTTCTTTTCGCAATTTATTTAACAAATCGCTCAAGTCTATAGGATCGCCGACGTTAAATGTGACTTTCTTACCGACACGTAAGTAATATGGTGGATAGTTATGCAACACGTCATCCATGCCGATGTGCCAGATCGGTATGATTATCGGAACGATCGGTGATTCGTAAATCATTCTACCAATGCCCCACTTGAATCGAAGAAATTCCTTCGTCATATTTACCTTGCCTTCTGGAAAAACGTGAAGCCACGCTCCCTTCGACAGTATTTCGACGCAGTAATTGACAGCGTCCTAAATTAGGAAAGCAAAAGAAATGTAAACATACATTATGCATACACACTCATCCCGCAAACACATACATATATTAAAATGACACTGAATCATTCTTACACTCCAAGTGATTAATGAATTCCGTTACGTTTTTGTATTATTTAGAAATCATGTAACATTTTTACGTTACGGAAGTTATAACAGGAATTTGCTTAAGTTCTTCGCGAATACAAATGTTTTCATCTGAAGAAATATTTACGATTCTTATTATTTGCATTTAAAAATGTTTGATATGATAAATTACCTAAATAGCGAAACGAGTTATTTGGATTACTATATTTTTGAGTCGTATCAATGAAAATGGCAAGAAACATTCCGAGATAAATAAGAATAAAGCTGTGACATCCTGGCCACTCTTCCCCAGACGTCACGAAAAATAAGCGAGTGCGACACGGTCTAAAAAGGCTAGTCCAAAAACGGAAACAAATGCAAAAGCAAAACATTTGACTTGCCACAATCAACATTGCAACCTTAACTGGTAGAATTCGTGAACTATCAGAAATGCTTTTTAGGAGAAAAGTCGAAACAGCCAGCATCCAGAAAACCAAATGGAAAGGAGCAATGAGTATGGGCATCGACGACGAATATAAGCTCTTCTACAACGGTATAACTCTAGCTCAACGTGGAGTCAGAATTTTGTAATTAGCAAAAGTTAGTGAGAAGGCGTAACTGAAATAAATAGACTATTCGACAGAATACTAGTCATTAAAATCGATGCATGCCACTTACCGACCAGAATCATCTCATGCTACGCACATTGCATAGGAAGTTTAGAGAAAAGGTAACTTCTGGTTAACTGAGCACCCTTACACAAAGTATATCAAGTAATGAGAAATGGGCACGAAAGCGCAATATGAGAAGGATAAAAATTACATCATCGGAGCCAAAGTTACGGGAAGGAAAGCGACAAAGAATGTGGAATCCTCAAGTGGGCAGAAGAGCAGGATTTAATAAAATCAAACACCTACACTTTAAAAATAGATGTACACACACCGCTGCCTACGTTAGTGCGAATCATTCCAGCCAAATAGACTACTGGTTTATCAGAAGACCAGATATTAAATTTGTATCAGAAGCAATAACATCACAAAACATAATCGAATGCTCTTTGTAGATAATTTTCTTGCTCTTAAAAAAAGCAAAAGAGTTCAAAATCAGCTGACCCCTTCAGCTAGAATCAAGTGATGGGAAAAGAGACCAATTAGGAGCTGCAAACAAACCGCGCGCGGAAATAATCAGATCTTCCTATTAAACAGATATGGAATAACATTTCCAACTAAGTACACGAAATAGTCATCAGAACTTTCAGTATGACGAAAATACAATGACAAGCAAACCTGGCGGTGGAGGGAAGAAGTACAGGGAAGCCATTATGGTTAAGAAATAGGCCCGTAAAAAGTAGTGACAAACGAAAAACAATGAACACTCAGTGAAATATAATCGTCTTAAATTAGAGGCGAAAGCAGCAGTATCGAAAGCAAAGAAACTTCGCCACCTATAAAACGTATATAATCAACGAGGAATAAAGGATGATATAAATTTAATACATCGACTTGTTAAAGCACGACAAATAGCAACTGAGAATACTGCCTTAGTACCAAAGATTAAGAACATATACAATCAGAAAACAAAAGTCACAAAGAAATTCTACAAAGATAGTTTAATTACTCCAAACAGATTTGTGAAGAGGAATTTTCACACCCAAAAATACCAGACTGCTTGACTATCAACGCACACAAATAACAATGGATGAGGTGTTAATTGTTGTAAATAAAATTAAAACAGGGAGAACCATTAGACGACAATGCGGTAGAAATCTGTAAACTATGACGACAAACCGTCGATATTTATTTCAAAAAAATTTTCATTTAGTTACTGAACGTCATTGTTTAGAAGCCGAAATCCCGGAATAAACTATTTTCTTTACATTATATACTCATTTCCTTTTTTTTTTTTGTATGGTTCATTCAACACCTTATAAAAATCTTGATGTTTTCATTTAAAAGCCGTAATGATCGTAACGAAGTAACAATTTTTTCGCTCTTTATTACGGGTTCAGGTTAGACTCGCTACTAAAACGCCACATGCATCGTGGTAACTGTCTACGTTGTAAATACATCAAATTTCGGCTAAACAGCAACAAGGAAGGAACATTTTTAACATTTTTTTTACACTGACTTCTCAAAACCAGAAATATCTTTAAAATTAATAATTAGTAATTATTAAAATTCAAGTAGAATCACTTCAACCCACTTACAAAGCTAGCCGAATAAAATATTTATTCTGTTATTCTATAAACGGGTCCTATTTTATTTCAAACAAAATCATAGACTTACAATTACAACACAAATTAATCTCCCCCTTTTTTTTAAATTATAATTTTTTTTAAAAAAAAAAAAAAAAAACTTCTCCGCGTTCAAATAAAACTACCTATCAGTGACACAGACCTCTTTCTACGTCATAACTCATACTCACTTCAATCGAAACGACTTAATACTATCCTAAATAAAAACAGCGTTAGATGAAGTTATCAAACAGCGTGCATTCTTATCTGTTATTATCCGCGCAGTTTGGGCAAACGGTCCTTCACACGTGCATTTGCTCGTGGTTCACTTTTTCCAATTTGATTTCTTAAATTATAAATCATCCGTTACAGGCACTGTTAAATGTGAATCTGTATTGTAAACATTTTTAATGCAGATTATTAAACGTGTTTCGAAATCAATACTAACTTCTTAGAATTGCTTTATAAACATTATAATAAAGTTATCTTTACTCTTTCAGTCTGATGTTAGGCATGAAACATGATTTTTCGTTTTTAAATATTACTACAATAATTCATTTTTAATTTTTGAAAAAGAAATAATAATAAATCTAAACCAGCGTTTGGAAAATTACTCTAAAATGAATCGTTATAAAAATTTTTACATACCCAGTGATGAACGTTATTACCCAAGACGATTATGCGTTTTTTTTAACAGGGATCAGAGAACCTCCTCGAAAAGCGGGTTCAGAATAAAGTAAGTAAAAAATGAAAATTGACCGATCAACTATAAAAACAACGGATACGGTAAATGCGTATTTCTATTTGGAGCGTTGCAAATAGTATATGGTGACTGAATTATTCGAAAATAGTTTGGTAAATTTCTCCGCAAGATATTAATTTTGCAAAAAACAAAAAAACCAAAAAGAAAACATAATTTAATTAAAATTAATACCAGGAGCTTTTTTTTACATATTAAAATAAAAAGTGTGATGGGGGGGGTCCATTCAAGTTGATTTTAGAGAAAACTTACGATTTAAATATTCCACTAGAAAAATTCACGGCGCGTTTCGCAAATAACGTCATCATATGTGAATATGTTTTATACAAGAACAGGGCTTTAATATAATGTACAGAGGTCTGGATTTGTAACATCTAATTATGAACGAGTTGCAAATATTAAAGTAAAGTGAGTCTCGTGCCCTTGACAAAATGTTGGAGGCTGTGAAATTAAGGTGTACAATGTACTAAGTCCAAAAGCACTGATGGCAGTTTAATTTACAGATGAAATATACAAGAACGTTTTGTTTTTTAACGGAGTTAAATTATTTGCGATATCATCCCAGATGAAATGTTTAATTTCGAAGTAAATAATTCGTGCAGCGGAACGACTTTGAACTCAAGGAGGAATTTTCGATTATTTCGTTTAAAAGCTTTTCATTGGAAATTACCTGTAACACTCCTCTGCCACGAACTACGGGTATACATTTACCCAAAGCGAAAAAACACGAATGATAAGTATTGGTAAAGCAAATGTCGTGAGCAGCCATCGACCATCGCATCTGGTTTGGTGAAAATAACGTCTTCCATTTCATTATTGCTAAAAAAAAAAAAGTAATACAAAAATAAAGTACGCGTTTACAAACAATTTATTCAAACATATGCAAATTGATGTAACTATTAAAGTTCACAGTGGAGAGATATTTAGTCCAAATCTGTCGTAAACGTACAACTTATTTACGAGAGTAACCAATTAGTTGATGTTTCCAACTGCTGCAAAAAAGTTTACCGCTAAAATTGATTATTTCTTTATGTAGTTTTAAATGGAATTTTTTAGTTAATACTAGTTTCAAAACTGTGTTTTCGCACCGTTATGCGAATAAAATATTCAACTTTTTTTTTTTTTTTTTTTTATTAAAGAAATGCGTATTTTAAGTTATTGTATACACTAGTAAGTTTAAATGATATTCACATACGAAAACATTTTCAAATACACTACGGAGAATTATTTATAATTAAATCATACAGAAAAATTCATTTTTTATTAATAAATAATTTGAAAGGTGTATTTTTTTATTGCCGCAATGTTTCTAGTAAAACACACTGCCAAATATGAATTTGTTTAAAAATTTTCCAGCTTTTTTCTTTATTCGGTCAGCGAAATGATTCATTTTATTTAACTGAGATGGAAAGACAAAAATTTTACAAGGTGCTAACTTTTTTTTTTTTTTTGGCTTAGCCTTCGCCATTTAGTGCAAACTTAATTATGGATATGAAAGTGAAAACAAATGATAAACCCTTACACTGCGTATTTCTCCACATACAAGTATATAAAAAAGTTTTGCAATTTTTCAGCATCAGAAATGAATTTATGATTGGTTTAAAAACTTGAAAATTATTTCGTATTAATAAAAAATTAAGAACATCCGCAAAATATTTGAAAATCCCTGCTTACTTCATTCGCTATGTGCCTAAGTAACATCAGCTGAAAATTATACGATGGAAGTGAATTTTCATTAATTAAATAAGCAGAAATAATTAAAAACCGAAAATTCAAGAACATGGAAATTGTTCACATGCCGTGTACAATGACGGATACTATTATATACATACACGCACACACATATATATGTGATGTATGTATAAAGCCAACATAGGAAATTCTCGTGGAGCCCACGTTATAGTTCTTCTATAATAGTTATATGGAAGAGTAAATTTCAATCAATTACGTTATTTAAAAGAAATGTTTACCGCCGTTTTCGTAGCAATTTTCATTAAAACTTCCTTAACACAAAATCGAAATGGATTCCTAATTATCGTAGAAACGTAATACAACTTCCGCGACGCGAATTTCCGAATAACAGAAAAACCTAACTGGATTTTTGTATTATTTTCGGAGTAAAAATGTCAGTCATTAATATATGTGAGACGACCTAGTCTATTAAAAGGGACCTCTATCGTCCGAAAAGAAGTTTTCGAGAAAACAACTGTTAAACAAAATAACCCCATATCGGCGCGCTCGCGCCTTGTCGTGCCTTCGGTAGCGGCACACTCGCATCTTGTCATAATTATCGCTCTTCCATTTCCTCTTCCCTATCAGTCATCTTCATTATTCAGCTTTGCTTCACAGAGAATATTATTGTAGTTTAAGCGAGCGAATTTCTCTTGATAGATAGCTTTTTAACCGGTGTTAAAAAGCCATTGTTTTTACTTTGTCTATTCATTTTGCATTGGCGATGTTTTGAATTTCTGTTTACAGAACAATTTTACAAACCATTAGTTGGAATAACGAGCTTTCATCACTTCATAATTTCTCCGCGTTTCGTAGGGGCAAAGCAGTTTGCAGACAGCGACGAAACGATTAAATTTCAACTCTTAGTATAAATTGCAGATCTCTCCATGCCAAAAATTATAACTCTAAAAGGTTTATCTATTGAAAGGCAGTGGTATTTGTTTAATAATATTTGAGATTCAGTTTTTGACATCGTAAAAGTTAACGATGTAACTCCATTGCCTAAAAAAATTAGTTTCAAAAGCGAAAAAGGACCAAAAATTAATAAATCAGGTTCAGAAAACAAAATAAAAGCTATACACTACCGGAAAAAAAGAAAAAACAAATCGAAAAAGCACTAAATCACGCTCAAGAAAGACCAAAACGGAGATTCCATTGGCTAAGGAGAAGTTAGGAACAAAAAAAGGAAAGTGAGAGAAAGGTAAATCGGATTTAGTTACAATTCAAATAAAAAGCGCCGTAAAAAGAGGAATTTATTGTAAAATATAACATTTTATATCCTCATTGTTTTATTGTTTTTTCAAGTTTTCACATTCTTTTTTAAAATTTATTTCAAAAGTAAATATTAAACCAATAAACCCAGGAGCTGTTTCATTGAAAAGAGCGAACTTTTTTCTATAAGCATCGCCAAAAAGTGAAAATTGATTTTATCTGACGACAGGTCCCTTTTAATAGACCGAGTTACATACATACACATATACATATTTATATACGTAAGCGGTTCAAAAAGTTTGTAGACTGATTTTTTTCTCACGAATGGGGAACATTGACGTGGCGACGACTATGTAGTAGTGTTGTGTAGGTAATGCTTAACGTAGCATAGTTTGTACAAGTCGAAGTAATTGTTCGTTCAGTATTGCGTTTTGCTTCTTGTTTGTTTTATGTCATTGTTACGAATTTTGCACTATAGACAATTGGACCGAAAGTGAACGCGTGCAGTGTTGCCAGAACTGGCTCAGGACCGATAATTTCCTTGATCGGGTTATTACCGGCGGCGAATCTTGGATTTACGAGTTCGATTCGGAGACTATGGAGCAAAGTTGACAACGGAAAGAAGGTGGGGAGCCGCGAGCGAAAAAATGTCGGAAAAGTCGTTCTCAAATCAAGCTTTCGATAAACGCGGGCCTGTTCATCAGGAATTCGTCCCCCGAGGTCAAACCGTTAGGCGCTATCTGCTGTGTCCAATTGTTAGAACGTTTACGAAAACGTGCAATTCGAATTTGGCGCGAATTTACCGTGGAAATGTTTTGTTGGTGCATCATGACGATGATCACGCGCATTCCGCCGTTCCTACGCGAGGCTTTTGCGCGCGTTAAAATAGCGCCGTCGTCTCCCGCCCCCTACTTACCCAATTTGGCCCCGTGTTTTTTGTTTTTTTTTATTCTCTAAAGTAACAAAAATGAGCTGCACGGAGTCTATTTGGATGATATAGAAGACATTCAAAAGGCCGTGACAACGAAGATAAAGGATCTGAAATCCAAGGACTGGCAACACTGCTTCAACGAGTGGCGGAACAGGTAGAATCGGTGCATGCATGCGGAGGGACAGTATTTCGAAGGGGACCATTATAATTTATAAAATAATAATATATATTTGATTTTTTATCACGAAAATCTATGAAGTTTTTGAACCGCCTACATATATATATATATATATATATATATATACAGTGTGTTAGATAATGTTGTTACCAGTTATATGGGATTTTCGCGTATTTCGTTTCTAGCTTGTAAACGATTGGTCAGGCGACGACGCAGTAAATGTACCGATTGTAGCCCAATCCCCCATCTACAAAATGACCTCATCCTCACCCCTGTACGATTATTAGAAAAAAAGTTATAGCGAAAAATGTGCAGAAATCTGAAAGTAAAAAATTACAATGTACGACAAAAACTTAGTTCACTTTATTTGATTATAAAAACGTACAAAAAACTCCATTTCTTTAACGAATATAGGAACAATAACGAGAATATATTTCAACTTGATCGCCATCAACTTTGACGCACAATTCGAATCTATCAAAAGCGGAATGATTTGCTCTTCTACACATATCCTGATCGATTGCTCGTACAATTTTCGTTATTAGCTTCTTCAAATTGGCAATATTTCTGATCGGTTTCGAGTACACTCGTGCCTTCAACATACATACCTCACAGCCAAAAATCGCAACTGGTGAGATCCGGAGAATACGGTGGCTGTACGATCGGTCCAGCTCTACCAATCCATCGCTTCGGACAATGCTGATCGACGAATGAAAGTATTGCTAGCGTGAAGTGGCACGGTGCTCCATCTTGTTGTAAATATCAACAATCTCCGCAATTGAAGAGGCAAATTATCCATGAAATACTCATCTAGCATCTGCAGATATCGGTCGCTATTCACTGTGCTGTGTATGTGAAAATATGGCTCAATGATTCCGTAACTTGTAATAGCACACCACACATTAATTTTCGAACTAGACCGGACATGTTCTTGGACTTCTGTAGGCTTACATCTGCCCCAATAAATACAGTTTTCGTTAAAACGAATCTTTTCTGGACAAAACTTGGTGATCTGTAAATCGTCATACTCGACGCAATGAATATCCGTCTCCCATCGAATACCAATACGCCGCCGAAAATGCGTCTCTTTGATTACATTTCGGCATTTTCCGCTTCGGTGTGTTATGTATATATAAACTCGGTAATTTTGGTCTTGCAAGGGGCTGCGCCCTTCGACCCGTCTTGCTTATATTTCTATCTCTTTCTCTTCTATACTTTGTATAAAATAATCAAAATTTACAACGTAATTCTAAATCGGTCCATATGAATGTAATAACATAATCACAGAAATCCTATAAAATATAGCAAACGTTACATAAAATTGGGACATTTTTTCTAATGGGGGGTAGCCTAAGAATTACGTTGTAATTAATATGTTACATTCTAAAAAAATAAATAAATAAATAAATAAATAGAGCCATAAGAGCAGGAATTTATTGTACAAAAATAACATTTTATACCCTTTCACATTGCTTTTTTATGTTTTTTCAAATTTTCATGTTCTACGTTAAAACTAATTTGAGAAGTAAATATTAAATTTAAAAATCTAGTTGTTTCCTTCAAAAAAAAAAAAAAAACGCCTTTTCGTATGTGAATCGACAAAAACACCAGTGAAAAACGATGTTTTGGACGGTCATTCTATTTTAGTAGACCGGATATGTATGTATGTATGTATGTATGCATGTATATATATATATATATATATATATATATATATATATATATATATATTATATCTGTTATATACATGTACGTGGTGTGGCCAGAAAGTCATGAAACATATTTTTTTTTGTCGCGCCCTTCTTGCCTGCAGCGCGCTCAAACCGGTTTAGTTGACTCTCAGCGTCACAGCGCACCGCAGTTCAGTCTGTTCCGAGCATTGGTAGCGTCGGCGTAGGTAAATTAGTGCACCTCTGTTTGGAGACCTCGTTACCACGCACGATGGCTGATTCATAGAACTTTGATGCTTCCTTTCCGGGTCGTACTGGAACGTCCATGTTTCGTCACCGGTAATAACGCTGTCCAAATAATCCGGTTCAATTTCCATGCGTTTCTTCGGTTCACTCGCGATCAGCACTCGACTGGCTTTGTGTTCGTCCGTCAGAAGTTTTGGGACAAGCTTGGCGCACACCTTTCGCATGTGCAAATCTTCCGTAACAATGTTGAACATAGAACTTTTTGGAATGTTGAGGGTGTCAGCTAACAACCGAACACTTATTCGGCGGTCAGAACTCAACAATTCACGAACATGGTTCACATTTTCTTCATTTCTATTTGTTGTTGGGCTTCCGAAGCGAGCGTTATCGTCCACCCCTTCCTGGCCGTCCTTAAACTTTTTCACCGACCTCGTAACTTGCACATAACTCATAGCAGACTCCTCGTAGGCTTGATTTAGCGTTGTGCAAGTTTCGGAAGCTTTTTCGTGGAGCTTTGTGCAAAACTTGATTGCTCAACGTTGCTCGATTAAATTAGCCATCGTGCGTAGGTGCACTAATTCACCGATACTGACGCTACCGATACTCGGAACAGACTGAACTGCGGTGCACTGTGAAGCCGAGAGTTAGCTCCAACTAACCAAACCAGTTCGAGCGCGCTGCAGGCAAGAGGGGCGCGACAAAAAAACATATTTCATGACTTTCCGGACATACGATGTATATTTTCTTTTAATCTTAGATAGGATCAATTAAACCATTAATTATTACAGTAATTTTTCAATGATCTATGAACAATTTCTATAGTCAATTTTAACCACCAAATACATTTCAGATAAACGTGTGTTCAAATTAATCAATACAAAATGTCACTACAGCATGATAAGAATAATTCGTAATACGTTAAAGGGCCACCCAGCATATATATTAAGCATTTTTACTATTATAATAAATCTATTATTTATTTTATTTTATTTTATTTTATTTTTTGAAGTTGCCGAGCTGGTGAAAGTGAGAAATTGTACTCTCTGTTTGATAAACGGTATAGATTATAGTTGTTTCATCTGAGGATTCCATGCAGTTTCTAATTCACTGATTATACACTATCGTACGACATATTTGAAGGCTAATATATAGCCAAAAGTGAAGAGATTTTGAAAAAACAAAAATGAGTTTAAGAAAACCGAACCGCCATTAAAGAATTATCATGAAATTTGTAACGGAGGTTATTTCAAGGATGTATATTTGATAGATGCTCGTTGATGAGGTTAAAAAAAAAGTGGAAACTGCAAATAAATGAAACACAGAATAATTGCGCAACAGGAACAAACTGCCGATTAATTTCTGATATATTTACAATATTTTGTAATATCAATATTTATAGTGTACGATAGTATAATTATACTGGGGCATCATACGCGCACTTTTTGGTTCAGTATGAAACATTTCACAAATTAAATGAATAAATTTAATTCTGTAATTCAAATTAATAAGCAAACACGAACGGAAATATATTATTAAATTAAAACGGCGACATGTTTTGGAGTAAATTTTAATATGATGATACATTTTTATTCGCGTTTGCTTATTAATTCGAACTGCACTTAATAACAGGTACGGAAACATTACATTTAATTTGCAACATTTTCACGATTAATATCATATTCATTAGACGCTGCATTCCCATTACGCATAAAATTATTCCGATTCTATTATGTAAATTTATGAAAAATACTTTAAACTAAATGAAAGAAGCCGTGCTGAAATCGGCATTTGGTAATTGCACAGCTGTGTAACTAACACGTTATTCCGGAGGATAACTGGAATAGAAAATTAAACAAAGGCGAAAAACAGTTTACAAACCAATTAGAAAAATAAATTTCGCGGCAAATTCAAGGGCAAGTAAAAAAACAAAAAATAAAAGAACAAAAATTCCATTAAAAGGACAATTAAAGAAGGAAAAAAAGTTCTAAATATTTTTTCACGGCCGCTATTCAAAACGAACTTCAACAAGCTGCCTCTAAATAAGCCGAAATTTAGATGTATACTTGTTTTACGAACTTTCAAGTATTCATATATATTTCACTTCATTGAAATTTTTTGTGCTATTTAAAAAAAGCGGTAATTTGGAATTTTTTTAAACAATTAGGTTAGTATAGCAGGTTACACACACCGCTAAACACAGCGAACACAGAAATTTAATATTTAAATACCTAAGTGTTTAATGTTTCATTCGCGTAAAATAAATAATATTAGTGGTTTTCAAGGATATATAAAAAGAAAAGGAGAAACACCGAAAACAAAACTAGAAATTTTAATTTTTATCACGCTTTAAAGCAGACCTATCTCTTTTAGAATTTCACTTCGTCTAACGATCATTAAACTTTCTATAACAAAACGTAACGTACTCCGTTAACATGCCGATAGAGTAAACATCATTTTGTACATATTCCGTATCCCTTCTGTTGAATTTTTACAAGCACTCTGCACATATAAAATAGAACTTGTTATTATTTCGGTATATGTGGTAGTAAATGAGCACAACTTTAACAGTTCAATACTTTACTAGTTACTATTCGTTGCTACTGACTCTTTAAAGCGTACCTCTTAGAAACATTTCTCTTTAGTCTTTAAAGGTCTAAAAAAAAAAAAAAAAAATCAGAAAAAGAATAAAATCCATATTTTTTTATACTGGAATTGGCTGGATTAACAAAATTATCATACTGCATTTTTGATATCTTAATTATACTCGATGTGCAATAATAAGAGGAAAATAAATAAATGCCGTATACTTAAAATTTCATTCGACAGTTCCATCTTATTCTTTGTTCACTGAAGTATTCCGTCATTCCAAAAAGTTATTTTTTTCCGCGGAATATTCACTTTTTAAACATACCAAAATCAGACATCAAAAAATGAGCACCCGCTTGAATTGTAAAATGGGACGATAAAATTTCTACGAATTGAATTAAAGTTTAGTAAAATAAGAGCGTAAAAATCTTTCAGTAGTGTAAAAAGTAGTAATGTATCCTCTTCTTTTAATATCCGAATATAAGCGCGTTAAAGTTTTAGTCTGCATAAAATATGCTTTAGAGCTTCAAAAATTAGAAATGTCATTCTTTAGAATTATCATTTTACGCGGCAAAAAAAAAAAATTATTTCAACAAAAAACTTAATAACCAAAAACTATTTATTGAAAAACGAAGATAAAATTCAACTCAAACTGGACGAAACAATAACGCCGGCGGGGGTAATAAAAAAAAACGTTATGAAATATTTCACTTTTTTCTGTAACATTTGAAATAAATGTGGAATAAAAATCAAAATTGAAACTAAAAACGGTCTTTTTATTTTTTTGACAAATTCGAAATAATAATAATAAAAAAAAGTATAACGCGCTCAATCGAAACAACTCTATTCTTTAAGCACTATATAGAAGTAGGGACCGTGGTCCAAAGGGCTTACACATTTGACAAGGTCAGGACAGAATTTTACATATACATACAGAGATATACATTCATTATTTTATTATTTTTAAGCCGGGAATAATCTGAAAAATCATTTAAATGCTCCGTGAAAACTATAAGTGAAATCCGGATTAGAAATTGACGCGTAAACTGTAAATTAAAAAAATGACATATTAAAATCGGCTCTTCCATAAAAAATGTACAAAACTATCATCTGGAAGTCCAGGGGATGCAGATGCCGCCGGCCGGCGTCTAGGACCGAAAAATCAAGTTGTACATATGTACCGACATAAAAAATCGTGTTGCTGTTGCAAATGATCGTTTGCATGCGTGCCAAAAAACGCCGCCTTAAAACTTTACAGTCGAAATGAAACTTAATTTCGAAAAATGAATTCTTAAAAGGAAGTTTTTGTAACTGATAAAAAATATTTCTTTAGAACGTTTTGAGATTTCATAGAGATCTAGTTAAAAATTAGTAATTACCGATATATTAAGTAAAAGCGAAGCCCTTCGTCAACGAAGGTTTCGATAATACGAAGTTAATTATTCACTACAACCAAACAAGAGCTGAGTTCATTAAAAGTGTCAACAAATCGATAAAACACAGGGGTAAATTTCGGGAATTATTTTTTATGTTATACATTTATATTGCAGAACGTGTTTCCAGTAACGCTACAATTTTTTTTGTTTTTTTTTTTTTTTTTCATTTGTTTGTATTTTGTAATTCAACCTTCGCTACCTGACCGCTGATAAGCAGTTTCAAGTCTAAATAAACACATTAAGAAAATTACGCACGTACGTATTCAACAATTCAACATGCACATCTGCAAAAGTTAGTGTTGAACTGTAATCACTTTCAATGGTTTTTATCAAAAACTACTGCAAAGTTCGAGGAAGTGAGAAAGATTTCGATTTCGATTGCAATTTACTTGTTTCGCGTAACAATTACGCATCTCCTCGAATACGCATTTATTGTAGACTCACGTCACAGATTATATTCTGATTTCACCAAACTAACGATAATAAACAAAAAATGGCCGCCAGAATTTTCCTTAAATTAGAATTGTGTAACATTAGGCTTTGACCGCTCTAACTAGATCTATTTCTGGAGTATCGTTAAAAGCGATATTATAATATAAAAGGGCAGCGCGCATTTATTAAATACCTAATAATAAATTTTAATGTAGAACTCTTTATTTTGCATTAATAAAAATAAATACATTTTAAAAATTTCTTGCGATCTGTCAGCAATAATCGACTACTGTGTTTTTGAAAACAATCTTCTCAGCTAGATAAAAAATATTGATTTTGAATTACATAATATTGTTAATTAGAAATTAGAAATTAAAAAAATAAAAATAAAAACTGCACACAATTTTTACCATAAGTAAAAGTGATTTTTATTAGTTTTTTTTTTTTTTTTTTTTTTTTTTTTTTTTTTTTTTTTTTTAGGTAAAACTATGAGCCGAATTTACCTACCACCTATCACTTATAATCCTTGTTCCGTTAAATATAAACAAAGAATAGTTTTAAATTTAATTTACATTTTAATTTCGATATTTTTAAAACTAACGGTATATTTAATTCAACACATTTTCATATTTGGAGGCATTTATAATAATCTCTTGATTTTTTTTTTCTTTGTTTTTCTACTTTGTGCGTATCATCCAGAGTACCGAAAATTACAAAAGAATTGTCTGAACTTTTAGAACCACTGCTTTAGTCGATACAATAATATTAATTCTTCAAACGTTTTCAGATCAACGGGTTGAATAATATTAATCACCATTTACTACTCACGGTGCAGTGATTAATACAAATATCACTCTCCTTCCTGTATATTATGTACATGGAATTTTAATGGCACGGAGACGTCAATATTTTATTTACTTATTCTGAATGTTGCAATACTCGGTTTAAACAAACATAATGAAAATTATCTTTATAAATCGAATGCTTTTTCTTTTTTTTTTTTAAATTAATCGTTTGTGTTTACTACATTATACGTTTTCAACTGGGGTACTTAATAATTATATTTTTTCGTAATCGTCAATAGACTATTTTTTCTTTTTTATTACAATTTTTTAGCGCATTTATGAAAGCATTTTTGTGAACATCGGAGATATTTAGTTTATCGCGTAATCTCGCTCATAAACTTAACAAACTGGGACACAAGTAAAGCGGGAGATAATCATATAATACAAAAAAATTAAAATCTTGTTATATGTTTCGGAGGCTATTGTTCCGAAAGGGTGTGTAGATAAAGGAATTTATAAAATCTTGTTACAGATTACTATGTGAACTATCCAGAGATTAATAGGTGTTTCAATTTTCTTTCTAGTCACATTCTACCCCAAATACCGAGTTTTTTCAGGCTGATTGGTAGATATACCATTTTGAAACCGGTGAAAATATACCTATTTAAACTGATACTGCTTATAGTTCTTAAATTGACATCATTTCGCTATATAAAACTCTGTTTAATTTTCGGAAATGCTAATATTTTTTTTTTCTTTCCCTTTACTTTTATTTTCAATAATTGCCATAGAATAACCGTATTTTTATGGAATGCGAAAAATTTAATAAATTTTCAGTTGTAGCTATAGTTTTTTTCTTGTATTGATTACATATATTATTCGAGTTTTGTCATTCATCGTGATTTAAGAATAAATATCGTTGTTTAGAACATTTGAATTTTGTGCAAAAGAAACAGAATATAACACTGGTGACGAGGTAAAAAGGGCACACGTTTTATAAATTTATACTTATATAACTGTAATCGTAAAATTTCGTTCGGTTATAATGTCGGAAATAATAGACGATGAATGATTTAAGCAACTGTTGACATAGTTACTTCACTCATAAATATCGATGTCCATTTCATGAATGACTTTGATAAAGTTAATCCAGACAAAATGGAACAATCGGAATTCTCAGATGTGTAAAACTGCTTCAGTATAGATAAAAACTAAGCGATATACAAAATATGCAAATTAGAAAAACGTTATGAGCTTGTTCCTATCAATAATACGGAACTAGATGGCGGCAGTTGATACGCGACTATGCCAGATTAAATGTAGGAAGTAAACGTTACCTTCGTCAAAACATTTTCAACCGTAATTAGGTGAAATTGTGTTTTGTTTACGGTAAAATATTGCATTTACCCATATATATATATATAACTCGGCCATTTTTGCCTCGCAAGGGGCTGTGCCCCTTGACCCGTCTTGCTCACATTTCTATCTCTTTCTCTTCTATACTTTGTATAAAATAATCAAAATTTACAACGTAATTCTAAATCGGTCTATATGAATATAATAACATAATAACAGAAATCCTATAAAATATAACAAACGTTACATTAAATTGGGACATTTTTTCTAATGGGAGGTAGCCTAAGAATTACGTTGTAATTAATATATAGCTAGGACTTTAAATTTGTGGTTATATCAAACAACACTGTATTTTTTTGGGAGAGCATAAAAATTTATTTTCGAGCACACGAAAAGTACTTTAAATATTAAAATTAATTTTAAAAGGACGCATTAAACTATTATGATTTTTTGAGAATTCAAAACATTACATACCTATATTTAACTCTACGAATTAACATAAATTTTCCTATTCATCTAAATCATTATCTTCTTCTAATGATACGCGTATTGCCTCATCCCGCTCTTCTGTTTCAAATTCATCTAATCCACTCTCATTCCAAAGCAATTTTATCTTCGGCGTATCATGTAAATTATTTGAAATTCCGCATTTCTCGAAACTTTTTATCAGCGTTTCATTTTTCATATATAATTGATTGCAAAATAAGCGGAAGTAATGATCCTTGAAGCTTTCTTGTCAGTGTAAATGTGTGATTAGCATCGAACACCTATCGTGTGTAAATCTTCTTAAAATTTCCTTTAGTTTTTTTTTTGGAAACATCTAGCAGTTAGACTAGTTTAGTTAATCCCTTAGGTATTATAGCCAAAATTAAACTCATGCTATGAAGCCTATTTTTTATTTAGTCCGACAAAAACATTTTGAACCTACTTAGAACTAATAAACTTTTCTTCTTCAATAGAATACGCGGCTTTCGATCTCAAACTTTATTAATCCAATCTAAAATTATACCTATATACTTACAATTGAATGAATATTTAGCATTGAACCGATAACTAAATTGGCGTAAAAGACTTCCACAACGGTATAAACAAGTTTTTCCGTTATGATGTAGAAGAAACTTTAAATCATTGCTTCTTCCTAATATACCTTTTTCGGTCAGATCTTGTTTCCTTTAAGACTGCTTTTTCACTTTTTGCCTTTTGAAACACAATGTAATGCACATTCTATTTTTACAGAGAATTTCTATTGGGGGAAAAAAATAGAAAAAAAAACGTTATACACAGCTAAATACATACATTATCGTAAAATAAAACAAGTCGGGTACAAATACATTTAGTGAATGGCAAATGCGCCGATACTGTAATGGATAAGAACTGTTTATCTTAAAATTGAATATGTTCGAAGCGTTTATCCTGACGTTTGTATTATCAACCATGAAATGTAGCAGCGGTTTATATAAAATTTTCTGAAAAGAAAATTGTCATTATTTCAGGTATATCACTGTCATTAACAAAGGAGATAAATGCATTATCCCGCAGCAGATAATTATACTCGCTGGGAATAAAATCACAGGCCGAACGTACTGAACTATTTTAATACGAAAGGACTTTCTGAATTATCATAGAGAAACTAGGTACTCCTCACTACTGTTGCATGATGGATAAACGGAATGAAAAATAATATTCCATTAATCAAGTTTAATGTATTAAAACGTTAGAAAACACAAATTTAGTGCAACTTCCATGAACGGAAAAGAACCTTCGTGTAAATAAAACTCTAATTCTAATTCAAACTGGTAATGTCTTCGTCGTTCAATTACCGCCGAAGATTGGATCTACCAAACCGTTACGTTGCTCACTAATTTAGCACGAGAACTATGTACCCTAATAAGCTTTAAGTTTCATTTACACTTTTAATACTTTAGAATCATATTATTTTTTATATTCTTAGTTAGTTCATTCATTCATTATTTAAAACAATGGCTTGCCAACACTTCCTGTTCGTATGTTCTTAGTTGTACTGATACAGATAGCATACTTAGAGTAATATTCTTCCATCAACTCAGGTGTAGTAAAACTACACTTAAAAATGATTGTAACCACTTATTATTATTGTCGCAAAGTGTTCTGCACATATTTTTTATACGGCTATCAGCAATTATTCGATTTTTAATCATTTTTATTCGTCACCGTTAGACCTCGATAACGCAGAACCCCAATGCAGTAGTCCAATCGTTCTAGTCACTTGGCTATGGTGAAGACCTATATGCTTAGTTGTATCTGTGCACATACAAATATGTATTATTACCTGCAGTTTATAATTAATTTTAAAAAAGTGTTGTACACCCGGTCATAGTTTCTTTATAATATATATATATATATATATATATATAAATTATTCAAATGCTGTGATTCATCGTGACTGCTGTTTAGATTATTTGAATCTTGCGTAAAAAAATTATTTTTTTTGTTTTGTTTTTACTTTCACTGATAGTAATTTCCATAGAATAACCGTATTTAGTGATGCTGAAAAATTGACAAAACCATCATAATATAAAGCTAAAAATATGTGCAGTCACTATTAGTTGAATTTTTAAATAGGCGATTAGTACGAAGCAAAATATAAATCAATAATATTCATCTGTTACAACTTCTACGAAAGCTGAACAATCGGTGATTGCATTTACTAGTTTAATCAGTTGTTACATTCAAATAAATTTATTGGTCGCTATCGTAAATTACTACCGATAATAACAAATATTACTGTTACCGTTAAAATTAAATACTCGCATTAAGGGATTATCGTTTACTCGTTTACAGGTTATTATCGATACAAAATTACGGTTAAATATAATTTATTAATGACAGCATAAATCTTACCCCATAAGGCTGGATCGTCGAAACAGGAATGATGATTGGATATGGTAATTAACGGTACTTTGTTTGGTCGTTCCTCAACCGCTCTATGCAAAGTTTCTACATTGTATAGTTTCGGTCTGTTACATAGTCCTGTAATTAAAATATGCAAATTCTTGATTTAACATTACACAATCATACAAAGCTCAATATTAGACGAGAAAACAGTTTTTCAGACTAAACGCAGATTTTAAGACTAAAAAAAAAAAAAAATCATCAGACTGCATTACAAACACCTAACTTGAAATTTCAAACACCCAAATCATCAAATAATCATAAACACCTGGGATATATCGAATATGGGCGCGAAAAAGTAATTATAGATTTTTCGATAACTAATTATCCGTTAACGTGCTCAGATAATTCGAATGTAAAAAACATAAAGTGTGGTGGAGAAAAAACCATAAATCATGGTTGCCACTCAAATATAATTTTTAAATTCCCGGTTTTTCTGGTCAAAATCCTTCCGGGTTTTCCGGTCCAAATCCTCCCGATTTCCCCGATTACTAGAATTATATAAAAAGAAGAACGGGATTTTTTTATTACTATTGGTATAATATTTGACCGTCGCAGTATATTGTATACGAGTAAAACAGAATTTCGTAATTTTTATTTTAAGGTAAAGTACACTAAAAATCGCATTCACGTTTCGCTTCAAATGATTTTTTTTTTTATCAAAAACTGTCGTTTACGCATTTTTACTTTTTTTTTGCCGATTCTTCAATAAAATTCCCGGTTCGGTGGCCAGCCTGTGTAAATTTATACTTTAAACATTTATTCTAAAAACCGTATAAGCTGAAGATTTTTTATATGTATGTATCTTTTTTTAAGATTTGCAGTGTTTATGTTTCGACATCGGACAACGTTGATACGTAAGTTAGACTTTAAAAACAAAAATGCTCTGCTTAAGAGACGACTTTTATATGTCTGTAATAATTTTTAAAAGCCATCATTTTCTTAAGGGAACAAGAATTAATAATAATAATAAAAAAGTATATAAATTGATTCGTTAAATAATTAAGACGACGCCATTATTATTGCATCAATGTATATAAAGCCCACAAAAGAATTTAATAGCTTACATACTAACGTATACGTGCAAATTTCTCCATTATGCCTAGATATTACTCTTCCCAATGTACTTTCGTTGCATTTACGCAATCTTTCTCTAAATATTAATTATTTTAACGTGTATCTGTCGAAATAAGCGTGGAAATTATGGCTTTTGTTAGAAAAAGTAGATTATTGTTAAGCTCCTAAGTGTAATCTATACGAATCCGCAGTCTGATATATTTTTTCCAGATATGATACGATTAAAATTAAATCATTTGCAAGTTCCGGATAACTAGAACAGAACTATCGTATGCTCTTTTTTTGTCATTCGAGATCAATTTTTGACGTCATCATCGTCATTGAGTCGTGTAATCTCTCGTGGAGATGTCATGATTAAAAACCGCCCATCTGGTGTATAAAATATCGCCACTGATCTCTGATATAAGCCAGTCGAACACACACTAACTTTTTAAACAGTTGTTCATCAGATCATGTGCAACCACTTCATATGTGGTCGCAAATTAATATCGATTGCCGCTTTACTAAGAAATCATCTGGTAAAAAAGTATAATTATTTTTAAAACTCGGCGCTTCGCGCCTTTACTTAAAGCCTACAGCTAAAATTATATAACACGGAACATGCTTTAGCCTGATTTGCTGAATGCCGACTTTGTAACTGTTGTTGTTCTGTTGGGAAATTACGAATGAAGAAATGAAAAAAATGAAGAAATACAAAAAATACGGATAATCGTTTTATTTTTCTTTTTGTCCTACACGGTGGTTAGAAGTAATGGACAATACCGGCTTATGATAACTAAAATAACTGATATAATTTTTCGAATCGATCCTTTTAATGTGGGGCGAGCGAAGACTGTATCAATGCACGCGATCCACCACGAGTAGTCGACAGAGCGAGATTTGTTTTGAACAGTAATCCGAACGTTTCTTCCATAAACTGAACCAATCGGTGTTTTTCGAGTTTCTTCAGATCCAGGTTTATAAGAGCAGACAAAATGATGGATATGGTATTGTCTTTTTTCAATAACTTTGAAAATCTCTGCTTCCTTAGGTCTGTAAGCCATCGAATTCAATTCAAAAAAATCTTCAATATCGTCAATGCTAATGCCAAGTGAAATGTAAACCGTTGCAATCAATGTCCGCTGACCATTGATAGTGCTTTCGATAGCCCAGATATCACCGCACTAGTCGCTTATTCGCTTCTGTTAAGTTTTAACGAATTTTTGTAAAATTTCACCAGGGTGTGCGGAGTCGAGAATAACATGCAGTTTTCTTTTTCGTACATGGCGACTCCCCCAGCTCGTACTTTTTCGCATTTGAAGTGAGTAACGCATTGGTAGCCCCTCAACGCAACCTCGCAGTCGTTATTCAGCCAAGTTTCGGTTAACGCCGTGACCTTGGTTTTCGATAGCAGAAAATCAGTGATTAAATCCTCCTTGTGTGCCCTCAAGCTCCGGGGACATTGAATGTAAGTAGTGACAGATTTTCGGGACCGACGCGGCTTAGGAATTCTCTGCATTCGTCGCTTATCGTTCGGAGTCGATGATTTTTCAATGGGTTAAACTCGGTTCTCAGTTCGATATTCGCTTTACCACTAACGTGATAAAACGTGTGATCCTTATTATTGATGAGAAACAAACCGTCGAGAGTCGTAGTTCGTGGCAATGCTATTTAAACGAACTGTTGATTGTGACTTTTATCGTATTTATAGACGACCCACTATAAACCCGTTTGTCCGTATTCTCATTATAAGCGCGCTACTTTCCACTCTCGTCCCGCATAACGTTTTCAGGCGGTTAAGTCACGGCAAAAGCATGTTCCATGCTAAAAATACGCTCACAGAACGATAGTTCTTTTTCCCAAAACAACTTTGATGAGAGTTAACGTTAAAATTTTATTCACAGACCATATTTTTCGATTATCAGATAATAGCCTAAAACAGAAAGCGAATCTCACAACACTGATTAGACGTCAAAGACGGTAATGTTAAATTTCGCAATGCATTTAAGGTACTGATGGGAGTAAAAGACCAAATCTTTCCTAGATTTCTCTGATAAATTATTTTTGATACTAAGCAGAAGTTGAGGTTAACTAAATGATCTCAAATAGTAAACACTAGGCTTCACATATGGCGAAAATCATCTGTAATAGTTTGCTCTATTTACATTGTGGAAATCATTCTTGAACACGCTGTGTTGTTTTCTATAAAGAAGAATTCCCTTTAGTGTACAGCGACGTATAGCTCGAGAAATCAAAGTAGTTATATAAGCAATGGCATCGACTGCAGTTTATGGCTAGCTTACAGCTCTGACCTAAATTCCGTAAAGAACACTGTCGGGGGAAATGTCAAAACAGAGAATACGAAAAATTCTTCTACTTATTAAGCGAGTAAAACATGTTCTCGATGAGGAAAAATGGAACGTCAGCATTTCTCAAGCGAGCATCCAGACTGCAACTGAAAGCATGCCGTAACGAAGCGAAGTGGTTATGGAAGTTTGAAAAAAACATGAAAAGTACTAATTTATGATCAAAATCCATTGCTGAATTGTATCTTCGTTTTTTATTTTTTCGCAGTTTTAAATTTAATGCAGACTGTAATATTTAACGATCTCTTTTTAAAAAAACCGGTTCTAAAGGAATATCATTCAATTTTTCTACTCATATGAAACACGCATCTCAAATTACGGTTAATTATAACAATGAACGTACAGTGAACGTTAAGCACATAAAATACCGAATAATAAACAAGACAAATTTATACTGAACAACCATCATACGAAACACTGAATTAACCTACATATATCTCTGTCGTTAGCTTAATATCACATTAGCCGTATTCAGCTGATGCAACAACTGTAATTTTATAGAGTTCACTTTGTAAAATTTTCTTTTATTTACTGAAATTGCAATTTTTCCGTACAATTACATTAACTATAGAAATCGTGAATCAAATTCAAATGTGCCTTACAAAAAAGAGAGAAAGTAACAATAAACATGCACATCAACTGAATAACGGAAAATTAGTTGAAAAAAATCGTTTTCTTTTTTTAAAACTAATTTAACATCTTCAATCATTACGAACAGAAATATTGAGAAAATGTTTATTTAAAGAAATAACAATAATAATAACAATGTGGAGAAAACGAAAAAAAAACATTTTAAAATATACTCAATTGACAAAAATTTCGATACATTATGAAAAGCTGATTACTCGAAATGAAAATCATATGAGCATTAATATTTCACAAACACTGAGAGCTTGCGATTAGCATTTTTACCATACCCTTAATATAAAGAACAATTCCAAGATGTTTAGACAATTTAAGACACTACAATATTTATAGATAATCGAAACTATGTAAACAGTACTATTGCTGAAAATATATACCTTCGTAATACTTATTTAAAAATTAATAACCATCTGCTGACTTCAACATTTCGTCTCTTTCGAATTACATGTTTTTCGCACTGAGGGAATAGATTATATTAAAATTCATAAAACAAATCTTTGTACAAAGTTGAAATATTATATAATCCCGAACACATACGAAATATTTATCAGTGGAAGGATGAAACTATCGGGCTAAATAATACTAACACTCTGCTTCAAAACTTCGTGTGCCAAATCAAATAAATTACATTAATTATTTTTACATTTACATTAACGAGAGCGATTTCCTTTTCAATTAAACCGAATAAAATGTAATCTAAATGTTCCGTACTAAATGTTTTTTCATGAAATCGGCGTATCGCGTCGCTGTTACTCCACATATAAACCAACCTATCGCGCTTTTAATCAAATACTTCCTTGAGTAGTGAAATAAGCACTATTCTTCAGTCAAATTCAGTATCAGTTTGTTCACTTATATTAAAATTAATAAAATATTTCCAAGAAACAATGAAATCCGAATTATTTTTCTTAACTGATACGAAAAATAAAAACAGACTATCGTCTCGAAAATAAATTTAGATCTTTAACGTTTTAAAACTGTTTTAAATGAAAAGAATTTTGTGTCTATTGACTTCTCATTGGATTCTGTTTCGAAAATAATTCAATAAATATTCGCATGTGTGCAAAAAATGGTACGTAACGATAGTTACTTCTCTATATCAAAACGTATCGTAGATATAGTGCTAAAAGTAATATACAAGGGCTGTTCAATAAAGACTAACACTAGCGCTCCTATCGGTTAAGAAAGTGTACTACGCATATGAATTCCCCGGCTATGGAATCACAGTTTCCCACTGATTTATTTAGTGCGAAAACGAAGTCGCTACGTTGATTTGATCAGTTTTTATGTTCAATTGAGTGAAATGTGGTTAGATTTCGCCTCTAAAGTAAGCATGACACTCATTATCGTGAGTATAAAATTTTGTGTTTGCTTAGAGAAAACGTCGTTTGAAACCTTCGAAATGCTGAGTACGGTGTGGCCCAAAAAACGTGTTTGCGGTGGCATCGCTTATATTGAAAAGGCCGAAATGCAAGGTGGAGACGGCACTCCCGTCACCCGCTCGCCGAAAAGAACATTAACACTGGAGCAGTGATGATCCGCACTGACCCTCGCCTGACAATCAGGAAACTCTTTTCATACCTCCATATATTAATTGGAAGCACACACGCACACTATTAAAGGAACACCTGGCACATGTCTCGTGTCTGCGCACAATGGATTCCCCATTTATTGACGCCAGATCAAAACCACAACCGCATCTCCGTTTACGAATATTGGTTCGATTGCATCGCAAAACAAGGTGATTCGTGGCGGAAAAACATAATTACGGTCGACGAAAACTGGATATATTGCTACGATCCCGAAACTAAGCAACAAAGTTTGGAATGGGTGAAAAAACCCGGTCCTCCACTGAAAAAACGCGAGCACAAAAATCTAAAACTAAAGCGTTGGTAATTACTTTCTTCGATTATCGAGGTATGGTGTACACTCATACGGTCCCTCAACGTCAGATGGTTACTGCAGTTTATTACATCTCAGTTTTAAAACAGCTAATGAAAGTCGCATCCCTAAGAATCGCCCAGATCTCGTTGGGCTTTGGAAACTGCATCAAGATAACGCGAGATCGCATATCGCGAATGCAGCCCTCGAATTCTTGGCTGAAAGAAAGGTCGAAAAAGTGCCACACCCCACTTAAAGCCCGTATTTGGATCCGAACGACTTTTACCTTTATCCCACGGCAAAAAAAAGTTTAAAAGACCGACGTTTTCCTACTACTTTTGCTGTTGTAAGAGCTTTAGAGGTGATTTTGAAGAGACTCGGCGAAAGGCTTTGAGGGCGTTTTCATCGAATGGCAACGGCGAATGGAAAAGTGCATCGCGTTAGAGGGTGAGTATATCGGTCTGGAGATCAATAATTTTTATATAATAAACAATTTATAGCTTAAGTATCAGTCTTTATTGAACAGCCCTGGTAGTTAAAGAAACATCTCCAAAAAAAAACGTACCTTGCAAAAAATT
Organism: Icerya purchasi; assembly: GCA_039619475.1. Lineage (NCBI taxonomy): Eukaryota > Metazoa > Arthropoda > Insecta > Hemiptera > Monophlebidae > Icerya > Icerya purchasi. The sequence continues at coordinate 70,228,394 of CM077116.1, forward strand.
ATAAATTATAATTACGGATAGTGGGACTAGTCGGAATTTAATAATTTCTTTCGTACTGCAAAAGTTGTGTCCGTGATTTTTACTAAGTACTTCATTTTCAAAAATACTAATCAAAACTTCTAAATGCTTAACGGACATATTTGTAGTAACATAAAATGAGGCATTATTCCGGGTTTAAATTTTAACACTGCAGAATTTTACTCTGCAGCCTAAATCCAAAAAAAAAAAAAAAAAAACCAAGGCACAAAGCGTTAAATTACAAATGACTATTTAACCCAATTTTACGCTTAAAATACACAAATAATTATGAAGTGGAACTCAGAAAAAACAAAAATACCGTTCACTGTTACTTCTAGACTTCGCATAAAATTTCAATAGATCTGGCACGAAGGTTCACTTCATAAATTAAACAGTATACTTAAATTATTGCTAATTACTATAATCTTACCTAGCTTTACAAAATATGTTTCGAAAATTCCGATAAACATTTAGTACAAACTGGGGTGCTGTATTTCTGTGCACTTGAACACAAGCCCTATACCTTCCGTGTACCCACACTGACAAATAACGTTACAACAGCATTGTTTTTTGATGATATTACTACACCCTAATAGATTTCAATGGAGGAAACTCCCGTGGTTTACTATAAATGATGATTAACAAACAGCCTTTGCAGTCGACGAACTGAAAAATTACGCTTAACAAAGCTACGTAGTCTAGAACTGGATAATTGAGGAGATTCTTTTAAACGCAAGACTAATTTGGAAATCGCATGTTAAAGAGGAGAAAAAGATAAAGCACAAGTCAGGAAGTACGTGTCGGATTTTTGGATGTAAACTCAACTTAATCCAGTAAATAAGCGTCTAATCTCATTCGACCTACATAGACATATCGATCACAGCAATACAAATGTGCTAAACCGTTAAACAGATATCTGATAATAACATTGGGAACGAGTCACTTTATTCGACAACGAACGTCTCGTGATACATAAAAAATGGTATGTTTCGCAATAACCTAAAACTACCGACTTCAACAAACTGGTGAATGTGGTTGCAATTCAGTCGCGCGATGACAGCGATCATATTGGACATCTCAAATGCCTGAAATTTCTCGATATGGTAAATAAATAAAATATTTAATTTTATGTTAAAGAATTGTGTGGAACATCTCTAATGAGAAATTACTCCTGTTTCAGTGATATATGTGCAACATATTGTTGTATCTGCGTGCAAAATATATAATCTGAATGTTTTATAACTATCGAATAGCAGAAAAAGTCAGCTCCTGTACAATAAAAAAAATAAATAAAAGAGTTTCAGACAGATTTTAACTCAATTTTCATATTTTCTGATTTGGTTGTTTTCAGCAATAAAACCATAACATGTCAATTTCTTTTTCGGTGGATTCCTTTAATATAATAACAAAACTTTCATTCAATCGTGTTAATTTCATTCATCGGTATTTAATTAAATAACATTCCCTTATAACCAGTATTCGTTTAAATAAATCGTCCGTACAACCACTCTAGTTTGATTCCATTACATAACTGATGTTGATTAAAAAAAAAAAACATTACATTAACTGAATCATCTTAAATCTAAAAATTATCGAAAAATACATTAATTTCGCCGCTAATGTAGAGGTTAAAATATGAACTGGGTAAATTGTTTAAGTAAATAAATTATTACGAACTCAGAACTGTAAAAAAGTATAAATTTGATATTATACAGATGAAACAAATTTTACCAATACAAATATTAAAATATTCACATCAGGTTTTCAATGAATTGAAAAAAAAAAGAAGTAATATACCAATTTTTTCAGTTCGCAAATGCAATTATTATTTAAACGAGGTCATAATTAAATGTTCCCTGAGAATTTTTAAAATGAGATGTGATTCTATTTTTCTTTCCTAATTCCGTCATTTTCAATTACGAATATTTATTTTTTACTTATTACCTGTTTACTTTTTTTTCCAGTGAACTAAATACTACAGACTGTTATTCTCAGAAAGGTACACCTTTTTCTTATTGCTATTAGCAATTCTCGCATTTGAACATGTTTGCCGAAATTTCATAATCTATAAATTGTCTTCGTCTGATACAATTTATACTTCTTCGTTATTCCATATCGGGATTTTTTCACTAACATTTATCTCGATTTCTCGCGCCATATTATTATTACCCTTTTCCAGCAATTATTTTTGTGTTTAATTTTTATTTGTTTTCTGTCACGATAGCATTTCTTTTAAAATCATATACTACAAAATTACCTAATTAATTTTTTGAATATGCTGAAAAAATTGTTTTTCAATGTGAACATATACAATATAAGGGCGTATTTTAACATTTTCTTAAGTAGATCTAACACTACGTATTCTCCAGACATTAACAAAATAGCCAACATAATATGTTCCATCTTGATAGATATATTTTTATTTACATACGTATGTAATTTATGCGATATAATTTTCGATATTTAAATGTACGTCTTGTTATGAAACGTATTTTAACATACTTGATTTGACATAATATACACTGGTGACAATTTTGAAATACTCAATAAATCTCTACTAATAATATTTGCAGAAAGTATATTACGAGAAAATATATTTAATTTTTAATTTAAGAGAACAAAAAAGTTTGGTTTCACTTTTAATTTATTAATCGTAGCTTTGGTAATGCACATAATTTAACATAGCTAATTACATAATTTACAATCGGCTACTTATTGTAATATTAATTTATTATAGTGTTAAAAGTGTCATAGCTGGTAAAATGAAAATTCAATAATTACAGTATACTAAATAATTTATTATAATATAAAATTAACCGAAATAGGGTTTAATTCGAATTAAATGTATATGCATTTTTATTACACTGAAAATGTATACTTACTCATAAATAATTTACTTAAAACCCCTATAGTTGTGACGGTTACACAGCTTGCTATTTTCCAAATCAAAGACGATTTTCTAAACTTGGGTATTATCCAATCAATTTTATAATCCATAATTTTTTAGTTTAGAGCGGCATATTCATATGTAATGTAATAAGTCTTCGAAGAAAAAAAAATAGGATGATAGTGTCATATTATAAAATATAGAAAAGATTACTGACAACCTTCAACTTCATAACCACGCTATCACCCACCGAACTAAATGACAAAACAAAACGACAAACATAATTCGGAAAATTAATAAAACATGAGAGTTAACAGGTTTTACTTTTGTTTTTAGGGTTGCTCACCTCCGTACGAGAGCCGATATATTAGTAGTCGTTAAATGTATCGCCAACTAAATAATATTTTTAACATCGAAATATTGAATATCATACGATTTACGTACGAATTAAATGTAATTATAAAACGAAAAATAATTTAAAAAGAAAAAAGGGAAATATTATATTTGTACAGGATAATGTTTGAATTTATTCAAGCTACATAATAGATTTTATTTTCATGTTCCCCGTAAATATATCATATCAGCTTAATTTACACTAAATTCATTGTTTTAAAAACCTGCAAAACATTTTTCTTTTCCGAAAATATATTATTCGCTTTTATCATTTATAATAGTATAACACATAAAATATTTTTTTACAAGGCTTATGTTACTTATGGCGGGAATTTCCAAAATGAATGTAGCTGCCAGAAAAAGGAACTGGAATAAAAATATATTTCTAGTTTGAAGCTGACAAATGTCTTTCAATTTTTAAATTAACTTCTAATGGTTAATTTTCTTTTATTTTTAGGAATGCATATTTTTGCGTACATAGCTAGAAACGCAGTTTATATTTTGAAACAAGTTAGTATTTTGTTTCTTTATTATTTTTAACTATTTTCAGTTTCATAACTTTATATGTACATTTTAATATATATATATATACACGAACATTTTTAACAGTAATGTACAACCGCTTTTAATAATATGATTAACATAAAACTGTATTAGATACGTTAATAAATGTTAATATTCTTTTGCGTGCAAAAAATTAAATTATACTGATTTTTAAGGTGAAATTAAATATGTGAATTTAAATCTGCATACTTAAAGCTATAATATCAGTGTAATATAATTATATACTGATATATATAATTTATAATTGTACAACAGTAAACAGTAAGAGAGGACCAAATCACAGAAAACAATTTTGTTATTGTTGATTCTATTTAAATTTATAAAAGTTACAATTCGGAGTACTTGAATATTTCGAAATGGTTAAAAGTTTACAACGGAAAGTGCAATTAGTTACAATCACAGAGCAATATTTAAATTATTTTTCAAACTAAAAATGATCACTTCATACACATTTTTAAAGAATTGTATATTTATGTTATGTGAATTAAACTTATATTATTTTAAAAGTTGTGCACATACATTATAGAAAATGTATGTTAATTAAATAATTAAATTTTACATATTCGTTAAATAAGGTTATGTTTCTAAAACATAATAATATAATTCCATGAATTTATGAAATTGAATTAAATAACAATATATTTTTTGTTGTATGTATGTTTATATCTTATAAATTAGTAATTAAAACAGAAGTGAATGTTTTAGTAAACCAAATTAAATTTATATCGTTTAGTATAATTCAACTTCCTTCTCTGCAAAAGGGGTTATTTAGAATAGATTGTTGCCCTATTCTGTGTTTATTACATCCACCAGATATATAAAAAGTATATGATCAAGTTTTGGTTCTTTTTGCATGAATTTCAGTAAAAAAACAATGGACTCATAATTTAAAATATTATAAATATAATACTTCACTCATTATCCAATCTCCCAGATTTAATAAAATTGTTTTATTTTTTAGTTGTTTTAGTACACTATGGAGACAAGTTAATAGTCCTTTGCAGTTTGATGGTGTAATTTTAATTTGAATGTATTTATTCAGGTTGCTATTTGTATTAGAAATTAAAATTATTTCATTGTGTTCACTGTTGATGTTATAAAAGTCATTCTTGTTTCTAAGTTAAAAATTCACAAACTGTTACTGGTTCAAGATAAAAAACTATTACTTCATGTAGTTGATTTGAAAACTACATTTTATTCAGATTTTACATATTGATCATTAATTTTCATTAAAGATAAAAGCCCAGCACAAATTTTCAAATTAGATAATTGATTGACTTGACTTCTTTCTTTTAATTGTTACGATTGTAGATTCTGCAATGTTAGTTGCACTTTTATTTCCTTTCTATTTGATAAGCCTTAAGACGTTGATTTTTATTTAGTTTTTCTCATTTGTTTGTAGTATCTTTAATTATCCGATATATTTTTTAATTTGCCACTCCATCTTTGATGCGGTTTTACTTTTCTGTGTTTTCCAGCCTGTAGTTACTTCTTTGGCCATGTTCCGGTGATCTGTTTGTTAATCACAATTTTTTATGTATTATGAACCTGCAGCTTATTGTAGTATCACAACCTTTTCATTTTTTAACAAAATTACCAATATTATTATAAGATGTATTTTTTTACCAATTTTTTTCAGTTTCAGATATTTCCTGCATATAACACTATTGGCAAGTTTCACCGATTAATATGTTTGCAGGACATTTCCTGCTTATTCCGCTGTATACAATTTATTTAATTTCGCTGAATAGTGTCCATCTCAGTTCTGTCCTTTTTACTTTTTTCTGTTTTCAGCTCTATCATTTATGGTACTCACCCAAACACACACACACATATATATATATATATATATATATATAAAAGCGAAAATCTGGAAAAATTCGAAATTCACAGCAATTATTAACATATCGTTGCAACTACTAGGTCTACGAAGCTGAAAGTTGGCACGTAATATAATGATATTATGTTCTGACGCTATCTAAAAATGCATTAAAAAATTCAAATATTTTTAGGGCTAAAAAAGGGGGGGGGGAAGTCAGAAAATTGCTTCATAAAAAACGAATAATCACACTACAGCCGAAACCATTTACACCGGATAATTGAAATTTTACATGAACATTACTTATGTACTCACGATGAACAATAAGAACATTTTTTCGTTTGTCGAAATTATAAAAACATCTGCTGGTCGATCTGACGATTTAAGATACCGCATAATCATTTCACTGGAGTTAATCTTTTCTTTCCGGAAATAATAGCGTACGTCAATATGTTCACTTCATTGGTAACATTTTTACTAATAGCAATGGCACTTTGTTTATCTTCCATTAGCGTCAAAGATAGTATTCGAATCGGCAGAAGATCGTTTAAGACAGGGTTGGTCAACCCGCGACCTGCCTTCAACATTTTTGCAACCCGCGAAATGGCCAAAGTAGTAAAGAATTATGTTCTGCGAACTCATAATGCGCGCGCATGTTGAAACATTTAATGTAACAAGTTTTATGTTAAACTCTTAAGTGTGTCTACAGTGGGTCTAAATATAATATGGGGATATATGATTTTATGTGCGTCCCGCAGAGTAATGATACATTTCCAAAGTGGCCCGCAAGATCATTTGGGTTGGCCACCCCTGGTTTAGGAGATTTTTGAGCCAGAGTCCCTCTTGAGCCGCTGATATCATAGCGATCTATTCAGCTTCTGCACTAGATAGTGCCATAACATGTCGTTTCTGGGTTTTCCACAATACAACATTACCAAAACACTTGAATATATATCCCATTGTAGATTTTCTATCTGTCTTACCTTGAGTATAGTCAGCATCCATATAACCAATTAATGCTTTCAATTTTTGTTGTTTTTAATATTTGAGACTAACATTCTTGTTACTTTTTAGATATCGCAATACACGTTGTAGATGTTTAACAGTTTCATCCGTTGGTTTCAATCTACTGAGTTTGTTGACCACATGATATGTCTGGTCTATTTGATAACACCACACAGCTAATACAGTCTAATAATTCGAGATATGGATATTTTGAATTTATTTCTTGGTTTCACCAGTTCTATCGCCGCATCTTTACAATTTCCCATTTGAAAACGCTTTAATATTTTTTCTGTATACATAGTCTGGTTCATTAAGAGTCAATTTTAATTTCTCTTAAAATCTATTCCCAAGAATTTCTGTAACGCGCCACTATTTAACATTTCAAATTTTTCTTTTAAGAGTTTTTGTGTCAAATTAACGTAATTTGTTTCTCCTATGATCAATAAGTCATCTACATATAACAAAATATACATATCACCACCATTTTCAGTTGTATTTCAATATAAACATTGATCTAACTTCAATCTTTCGTACTGATATTCATTCATAAATGTATCAAATTTTTCATACCAACATGTGGGGATTTTTTTCGATCCATAAATAGTTCTCTTTAGCTTACGTACTCTCCCACTTCCATGATTTGTCCCTTCTGGCTGTTTCACGTATACTTCTGATTTTATCTCGCCGTTTGGGAGTGCTGATTTCACATTCATTTGTAAAATTTCGTAATTATAACGAACGGCGATTGATAATAATGCATGTAAAGTCGAAATAGCGATTACCGGCGAATACGTATCTATAGTATCTAATTTTTCTATTTGTTGGTTACCTCGAGCCACTAATCTTGCTTTATAACGCTGTGTACCATCCGGGGTTTCTTTAAGTCTAAACACACATCCGCTGTCAATTATCTTTAGATCTTTCTTTTTAGGATTTTTCGTTTTTTTTTTCATACTACATATTTCTTCAATAGCTTCTTTTGTGAATTTTTCATTTTTTCATTTTTTCAATTGAGAATAAGTTTGAGGAACATTTTCAACATATGAAATAGCCGAATAAGCTGATACTTCATAATTGTCCAAATATGTCGGTCGTTTTCTGATACATTGACTTCGATTAGCATAATTACCATTGTTTTCGTCTTTTTCATCACTGCTTTCTTTGCTTGATTCTGTCAACGATTTATTTTGGATTTTTTCGTTATTTTCTTTGATTTTAAAATTTCCAATTAAATCCTTAATTAATGTAACATTTGGCTTCGAATTCAGTTTTTTATTTTTTCAAACGTTTCGTAATTCAATTTTTCTCATTAAAAACAACACTGCGAGAATACTTTACTTTATCTTCTGTGGGATCCTATAGTACATATTTATTTTCTGTATAGCCAATTAGCAGATGTAATTCGCTTTTATCATCAAGCTTCTTTTGTTTAATTTTTGGTATCAAACGACAACTACAACAGCCAAAAATTTTTAAACGTCTGATATTTGTTTTGTTTTTTTGATAAAACTACTTTAATTCCTGACGTTGGAATTCTATTCAGTAAATAGGCTGCAGTTTGAAACGCAAAACCTCAAAAAGATTTGGGCAATTTTGAATCTTTTAATAAAGTACAAATTTTTTCAACTAAGATTCTATTCGTCCGTTCAGCAACTCCATGCTGTTGAGATGAATATGCGGAAGTATAGATCGGTACGATTCCTTTATTTCTGCAGTATTGTTTGAATGCCGTAAAACTATATTCTCTACCGCGATCACATAGAATCGAAACTATTTTAGAATTAAAATTTGCGGAAACAAACGACACATATTCTTTAAATTTTTCTAACACTTCACTTTTCATGTGAATCAAATACACAACATTAAAATGTGTATAGTCGTCAATAAAAGTAACGACGTGTTTTTTATAGTTATTACTTATAGGATTAATCGGACTGCACATATCACTATGAATTAATCCTAACGGCCGTGAACTACGCACAATTTCATCATTACTACGCACATCAAACTGTTCCGAGTATAAATGCTCGCTTTGTTTAGTTTTTTTACAGACATCATACGAGTTGAATTGACGAACACTTTGTTTCTTTAAATTAAAACTATTGATGTAATTTTTTTACACAGCTGATACATAGCTTTCTCCAGGGTGACCGAGACGACGATACCAGGTTTCTAATGATTTTATGGAGTTCTATACAAAACATGTTTCCTTTTCTGTTTTTTGGCGCAATTTTTGGAGATTAAATTCCATTTTATACAAATTTTTGTCACGTTTTCCAGTTACTAGTATCTCAACATTTCTCGAGACATTTACCTCTCCATTTCCAAACGTTGTGTAGCAACCCATATGGTTTAATTTCGCAACTGATAAGAGATTATGATGAATATCTTTAACAAACATGGCCTCACTTATAGTTGCATTTTTATTATTTTTCAAAATAACATGTATATCGCCAATTTCATTCGTCGTTAGACACTGCCCATTTTTGCTGATTTCATTTCTATTTTATTCATTTTCTTTGACGACGAGAAATATTTATTTGAACGTACTATATGATCGGTTGCGGCATTGTCAGCATACATTTCTAGCTTACCATTGTTTTCTGTTCCGACAGACTGTGCTGGAGCAAACATGATGATATTCGTTCTTCATCATTTCTTTTATTTAGCGCACTGACCATATTTGCATTGATGTTACTAATACTTTCCTTCCACCAACAGTCAGCCTTATGATGGCCAATTTTATAACAGTTATAACATTCGAATGGAAAAGATTGCCTTGATTTACTATCAGTTGTTTTTGAGTTCGACGAGGTACTCAAATATTCTTTTGGTTGAAACTTACTCGACGTTTTCAATTTTTCGTATTCTTATAAGTTTTTTCTGTATTCTGCTATCTTGTTTGAAAAGCACAAACATCTGAGTTATTATTTACGTTTTCTGATTTTTTTAAATGTAAAATCTAATAACTTACGTTTTACGAACGCCATCGGAATTTTTTCTTCTTCTAGCGTATCAATAGCAGTTACTATTGGATCGAATGGCGCATAGTAGATTCAACAGTAAATGATTTACAATGATGAGTTCATTCATTTTCGCATCCATTGATTTTAGCTCTCGAATAACACAGACAAATTTAAGCGAAAAATTTTCAAATGATTAACCATTAATAAAGAGAAGAAAATTATAAAAGTAACAAACAGTGTCGGAATAGCAAGACTGGAAGCATCATTTGTAACATTATCTTCATTATTATTAAATTTCTTGAATTTAGTTTCGTTTATATATTTTTAATTTGACTGCTGGTGTTTTTTTATGTATTCTGTCAACTGGTTAGACTTTTTTTTTTTTCGTATGTTAAAACTACGCCATCAGGGAAACATTATCTATATCTATACTAATATATAAAACTGTAGTGTCTGTCTGTGATTTTCGAATATTTTCATTATAATCACTGCATCGGGCCATTTTCATCGCATATAAACAGAAACCTGTTTTTTAAAATTTTTGTCTGACTGTCTGTTTGTTCCGATTTAACTCAAAAACAATTACAGCAATAGTGATGAAATTTACACAGCCTATAGCTTATATTACTGGATTCGTTCTAAGCTTTGTTTCATAACAATTTAAAGTTTAAAAAAGAAAGAGACACCGATATCTCTGACAAATCGTTTAAAATTTAACAGCCGGCTAAAGTCGGAAAACAATATATTTATTATCCAGTAAACCATCTTTAAAAAATCTCATCTCCATTCCTTTCTGCATTTGTTGTTTTCGTGTAATTTAAAGTTAAAAAAAAAGAGACAGCGATGTCCCTGTCAAATCATTTAAAAGTTAACCGCAGGCTATTGCCGAGAACATAAACAAAATCGAAAAATATGCTGCTAGTGCAGGGGCGGATCCAGAGATACATTTTGGCGAGGGATGAATTTTTTGTTTGATTAAGAACTGTATTTCAATAGCGCTTTTTTTTTACAATACGAGTTTGTGTACAAAGGCACCAAGCCAAGCACTGCCGTTAGGCAGAACCTTCTTACAATAAAACTTAAATAATAAATTTAATTTTTTTTTTATATCGAGGTTTGAGAAACTTAATGATACATGATCTGGTGGGTTATACATTGTGTACTTATTTAATAGACAATAATACTTTTATTTATTTACTTTTTTTTTTTCTGAAAGACGCGTGTGATTGATTTCGGTTTGATTTACCATTTAAGCTAGATTGTCTTGTCCGGGTATTAATATTGAAAATTATATATGTGTTAATGAGTGGATTTTAAGTGTAATGTTTTTTATTTAATTGAGTAATGTAAATCACTGTAGATTGTTATTTTTGTCAGTAAATTTTGGTTTTAAAACTAAGAACGCGAATTTTTGAAATTTAGTTGCCGAAGTTGAATTGTTCAAATTTAGGTTTTTATGTTGATGTCGTCATACTTACTGCAGTGAAAGATTACATGATTGACGTTTTCAATTTCTTCACAGTCATATTTGTTATCTTCAGTAATTTTGTATTTTTTTAAGTAGGCTCCGAAGTGTCAGTGGTCAATGAGGAATTGGGTAGTGTAAAAGTCAAGTGTTAACTGAAAGCCTGTTCTAATATTTGGGATTAACCTGTGGGTATGTCAACCTGCTGTATCTCTTTCCCAGGAGTTTTGCCATATAAACATGAAATAGTTTTTAATGTGTCTTTTGAGTTGTTTTAGTGGTATTTTTATATATAAGTAACGGTGAGTTAGCATGTAGGAACTGTTCTGAAGAGGATTTATTGGAGGTAGAAAGTTCATTATTTGATAGACATGATCGCTAATATATTCAAAATTGTTATGGTTTTCTATAGTAAAAATGTTTGATCTATAGTTAATTTTTAGGTCTACTGGAAGGACTCCCGTAAGAGCAACAGCGGCGCTGTGAGAAATTGTTCTATAAGCTCTACAGGCGTTTATTAAGTATTTACGTTGTGTGGAAGAGATTTTTTACTTTAGGGTTTTATTTTTTAGATGTTGGAAAAACACAGAGCTATAGTAATACACTGTATTCTCAGCAAGTGACTTGTACAGTACAAGTCTATATCTGTAATGAAAGCCCTATCTATTTCTGCATACTTCTAGTAATTGATAGTATTTAAAGAGTTAAAAAATAAAAAAAATAATAAAATTCTAGCTAAAATGGTAGTTTAGAATTTGAATAGTAAGAAAGATAATATTTTTGTTAGACTTCACTTCTTTTTTATTTTTGTTAGTAATCCGATCCTAATTCTATGTTTGTGAGCAAGTACAAAAAATATATATATTTATCTTTGATCTATTTTCATTTACATTACAAAATAAAAATTAAAAATAAATGAGAGGGTGACAGTTGGGTTTAAAATAAAATAAAAACGTAACATTAATGGTTTTAGTAGAGAACAGTATTACATATTAGTTATAATTAAATTTGTAGGTAACATTTGTACACATCTTTTATAGTATAAATTAAGTTTCTCTGTTGTAACAAATTTTTTCAAAGAAGCTTTGGTTCTTTGAGGGGGTATGCCCCCCCCCCCCGGATCCGCCGCTCTGCTAGTGTCATCGAGTAAAATGTAAACATCACACGCTATAAACACATCATATATCCATGCAGTGTGGTTGCCAAATATGTGTATTAGTGACATTTCATAGCTGGGTAAGCATATAAACAGAATTTCCTTAATTATTAATAACGCAATTTTTTGATGTAAAATTTGTGTGTGAATGTTCTATTTAATATATATAACAGATAGATAGATTACGAATTTAAAAAAATAATTACAGGGGCGAAGCCGTGGGTAACTTCTAGTTTGAAAAATAACATTATACTGAAAACCAGTACTGTATGAAGGAGGGGCAAAAGCAATATTGTCACAAACTAATAGTAAAGTAAATTTTTTTATTGATTGACAAATGTTACAAATCTAATTTTTAAACGGTTTCATTTTAAATATCAATAAATCGGTCTTAATTCAATACATTTATTGTAGAATTTTAATTAATTATTAAATTACATTTTTTTTACTGAATTGCAGTATTACCATTACAATAAATCATTACAACATTAAATAAGTATGAACTTATATTGATCAATAACTTTAATCAATAGACTAAATTTATCGGTAACTTATTTTTCAGTAATAAAAAGTACATCATCGTATGGTTAAAGTAGAATTATTTTCTAGGTTTATCACAAAATTATCATCATCATGACCTGTTAAAAAATAAATTTTTGGTATTTCGTCTATTATTTATAAACGGCTAGTGGCTGGTTGTTCACCACGCTTTAGCTTTTTTAATGGTTTTATATTCAATATTCATGGAATCTTACCAATTTTAATTTCCTAGAAATAAAGATTGCACTACATAGAAATACAAGTTATTTTAAATATAGTAAAAATGTTCAGTTGTTTTCAGTTGTTTTCAATGATGAAACGACCCGTATTTTCCACGCATCTCGGCTTACTCTGTGCTTTTGATATCGTTTTAATGATGTCATTAGAGAAGATTTTGTTATATACTGTGATGCACATACTAATAAAGATACAGATTGTGTCAATTGCATAATTAGAGGTGCAGTAATGTATATTGTTCAAGATATGCTTATTAAATTGAATGTTGATTTAAAATATTGCATAGGAATAGGAATCGATAGCTGCTCAATAATGATATGAAGTGTCAAAGAGGCTTTTGAAGAATGAAAAAAAGCTATCTATACAAAGAGATAGATGACTTTGTAGCAACTATAGACAGTTCTTTCCTCCAAATTTGAGAATTAAACTAAATCTTTAAATTATTCATATGGTCATTTTTTTATATATGTACGTTTTCATGTCATGACTGACACTGAATTATATAAATGTCTAATTGTAAATTAACTGTAATTTGGAACAGTTTGTCTCAAAATTTATCTGTATTATGAATGCATGTTTTAAATTTCATATAGTATTTCAGATACAATCATTTTTATAATAGTTTTATTGCTTTTTTTTTTTATTTTAAAGAAAGAAATAATAACAATATTCTTAAATTACAAAGAATTCAACTTTTTTGCCTCATCTAATGTGTACTGTCTCCAGTAAAGACCAACTCACAATAATGATACTATATTCATGAGTCAAAATAAGAATAATCCAAGCCTTAAATAGACAACCAGCAATCATAGATGAATTGCTGATTGGTTCATACTGCTCTTTGCTTCACTTGACAAATTACCTTCCAATCCAAATTAGTTTTCAAACTCTCATCCCTGTTTAAATTTTTACAATATTTAGTCATGGAAATTTGAAACTTTATGAATTTTTACCTTTTGTTTTTTTTTTTTTTTTTTTTTATAACATGTTTTATTTTGTTGGTATATATGTACACACATGTGGGGCGCATAGTTAGCTGGAGGCAACAAGTTTATATTGAAAGCATCAACCGTTTTCATATCCCCGAATCTTTCTTGATTAAATATAAAAACCATGAATATCGCATATTTATTCCCTTGGAAGATCACGTCTGCACGAATTGCAAAAGTACCAAAACTGAAAACAAAACGGTAAAGGAATCAAAATCCACAGTGACCTAATAGGACGAATACAAGCACAGTATATGGGTGGAAGTATCTATGATCAGGTAAGCTCAGCCCAAAAACGCCCTCATCCTGCACCTCTCCACGGTCACACATCAATCGTATCCAAGTTTTTCGTTCTAAACAGAAGCAAAGTAGAAGAGTATGGAAAATGAGGATCTGGAGATAAAAACTCAGGAGACAATGATCATAGCAATAAAAATGGATTCAGCGCAATCGTTTACTCCAAATTTAATGGCAATTAACCACACTTGAAATGTAAATAAATCGGTAGATGTAGAAAAAATAACTGCAGGAGCTAAACACATTATTAATAGCAAAATCTCCCCGTTATTTATAAATTATGAGGAGTTCAAGATATTTATGGAAAGTATGTACTTGGATCCCGCTTTTATGAACTATTCCAATGACTACATTGAAGATAAGGATAAACGTATTCCCATGATATCAAGGTGAAATTATTTTTAAATGCTCCCAACGCTAAAAATAGATGGACCCGTATAGTAAATGAGGTAAGTAAATTTTCAAAAATACAAAACGCACAAAACAAAACACGAAAACCTTTCTTTTTTTCTTTTTTTTCTTTCTTTTTTTTGGTTCGTCAACCGGGGTCCTTTACCCAGAAATAATTAGAAAAGGAAGAAGCCAATTATTGTTAGGAGAAAGGAACAAATAATAGGAACAATCTGCGGAGAGGGAAAAGATAGGACATAAGCGCCGCAATATGGAGTAGGAAGACCAAGTCTCAGAAAACTGAAGTAGAAAGTAGAGCACTCAGCAAAAAGAGATGAACACTCAAAGAACACATGGTCTGCATTGCAAACATGTTCTTCGTTTGAGTGGAGAAGACAATATGGAGAGGCAACCAACGAAAAACAAAAATGGGAGGAAAGCAACAGAGAATGGTTAAGGCGCAAGCGAATAACGGAGACAACAACAGATACGACGAAGTGAAGGAAACAAAGAGAATCACGGATTGGCAGGAAGACTAGCTTGAACAGACAGATAAAAAGAACAGTTGTTAGAGAAAGAGGAAGCGTACATATCTGACCAAAACTTAAGATGAAAACCTTTTCACAGCGGAAGGAGATTGGACAATGGGACTTTTTTAAAGAAGAAGTGAGAAGAGGCAGCAACCCGAGTCAAGGAGTCCGCCGCTTCATTACCGAAGATCCTCAAATGATTAGGAACCCACAGAAAATCAATTTGAATGGAATAATTAAAAGAGAAATAAAGGAGATTGACAAAGGACATTATATGAGGACAAAATGAACTGAGCCGAAGAGAGATGAGCGATAAAATAGGGGGTTTCCTAGCTGCAAAACGCCAGTTCCTAGAAATGGAAAGATAGGAATGGATAAGAGTAGAGGACGTGAGTGGAAGACACTTAGCAAGAAAACGATAACCCAAATAAGATCCGTGAATAGAAAGGGGTGGTGTATTAGATTCGCCAAGGACTACTGGAACTGGAAAAGATTTAAGAGCACGGAGGCATAGACGAAGGCATGAGTTTTGGATTACATCCAATTTAGAGAGTCGAGTCATAGGAACACAACCATAGAGAATTTTAGGAATGGGAGTGATGATAAAAAAATGGGGGAGTTATAACTCTGGAGAGGGAGCAATTAAAAAGATGAAGAAGAAAGGTAAGGGACTGTTCAGACAGGTTTTTAAAGACCAAAAAAGGTATACCATCAAGAGCTGGAGTAGGGCTAGAAGATTTGGAAAGGACAGATTTTAATTCATAAATATTGAAAGTAGAAGTTAAGAATTGTGTTGGGAAATTATGCGAAAGTGGAGTTAGATGTAGTTCATCAACGTTAGGAACGTAAGCAGGAATTGATAAAGGATTCTAGGCTATCTTTAGAAAGGTTAAGATTGGAGAGACGTTCAGAGGATGGGGATTTGAAAGCTCTAGCCGTTTTCCAGATATGAGAAAGAGGGATATTCCTAGAGAATGAAGAACAAAAATTCTTCCAGGAAGACCTTTTTGAGACTTTAAGTGTATATCTAGCTCTTGCGTTCGCTCGCTTTTGAGCAAGAACGTTTTCAGTTGTACGATCTAAACGAGAAGTTCTAAAGTAGGCACGACTATGGTGAAATGCGCGGTTGCATTCTTCATTCCACCAAAGAGACGAGGCTTTATTGTGGTTATTACATGTCTGATGACGGGTAGTTGAAGATAGAGAGAGAGCAGGCGTAACGGAGTATAAAAAGGAATTATACAGAAGTATGGGATCGGAGTCGAGTAGAGTACTAGGGAGTGGCGAATGAACACAAGAACGAAACAGAGTCCAATTTGCTCTGGAGAGGTTCCACCGAAGAGAATGCAGAGTCTTGAAGTAAGTCGGAAAAGAAAAGTTAATCAGGAGTTATTAGGATAGGAACATAGTCACTGCCGTAAGAACCCGTAAGAGTTCTTCAGTTAGAATTAAGATCAATAGTCTGAGAAGCAAAGGTCAGATCAAGAGAACTAGAAATAGATGGATTCCTGAAATAGGTTGGGGAGTGATCATTAAGGAAAATTAAATTATCGGAAAGGATACCGTTCTCAGTTAGAATTGTAGGATGTCTGAATGATGCGATAGAAATCATAATTTAAAAAAGGAAGCCGAATAAAGTTCACGGGTTCCCTAGTATTTGTGTGAAAGATGTAATTATACATGCAAAAAAGCTTATTCCGCTATTAACAAAAGTAATGAGTCGATAAGAGAAGGTTTATTCCCCAAGGAGTTAAAAGTAAGGATAATAAGACAAATATACCCAAACGCGGGGATAAAAATCTCTGTGAAAACTACAGACCAATTACGTTAATATCAGTTATTGCTAATAGGTAACTACCTTAAATTGTACCTGGAAGGGAATAATTTAATATATCACAACTAATTTGGGTTCAGAGAGGGGAAATCTGCGGTAACACTGCTCAGAACATTTACATCTGTTATAAATAAAGGGTTAGCATGCGACAAACAATTTTGGATAGTTTTTTTAGGTCTAACTAAGGCTTTTGATTTAGTTGATAGGGAAATTTTGATAGAGCACTTAATCAGAATTGGAATAAGAGGGAAATATCTTAACTGGTTTTTGATGTTATTTACACGAAAGGGAATGTTTAGTGAAAATTTGGAATGAATATAGTGATATAGGGAAAACGAAATATGGAGTAGGACAAGCAACTATATTATTAGCCCCGTTACTGTTCCTAATTTACATTAACTCCGTTCACAATTGTGTTACAGATGCCAAACTTTACGCATATGCCGATGATATTGCTCTGGTAATCGAACACCAAGACGTAGGAAATTTCGAAAAGGCTGCTTCAGGAGCACCTGAATAAGGTCTGCAACACGACAAAAAATTATTAATAAATGTCAAAAATCAAAAGTTATTGTAAGAACACCAAGTAGGTTTAGAAAGTTCGCTCCTAAAATAGTGTTGTATAATGTGAATTGTCTTCATGGAGCTGAAGTATGCTGTTGTGATCCTTTTAAGTATCTTTGAATAACATTTGATAAGGCGTTAACGTGAGGAGTTCACATTGATAACATTGTTAGGAAAATCAGGCAGACTATAACCGGCTTTATAAAAATTAAAACAGGTTATGAATTACAAAACTACGAGATTGTATTTTGACTCATTAATGGTGTCTAGGATTAGATACGGAATCGAAATTTGGAGGGAGACAAAAAAAAAAAACAGGATTAAGGAAAATTGGTAACCTACTAAAAAGATGTTTAAATATATTTTCACCGAGCTGAAGAAGTGCGAATCTGATAACGAATACTACTTGGTGGGATAATAATAAAGAAATGTCTCCAAAAATGTTTTTGTATTACCGTAAACTATTAAGGTATAAAACAGAAAAAAGAAGATTACCGACAAGGGAAAAGGTTTATGGAACTAGGAACTATGACAAATTATGTTTTATAAGACCTAAAGAGATTAACAATAAAATTGTCAACGTTGAGAAGGATGTTTTGAGTCAAATATTGAGTAACATACCAAAGGAAATTGGAAACGAATGCAATTTGAAAATATGGAAGGACAAAATAAAAATTTCATTGATAGCTTGCTGCAAAGAATGAGAAAAGAGTAGACGAAGGGAAGAAACAAAGAGAATTATTATAAATAATGTAATACAAAAGAAAAAAAACAAAAAAAAAAAGGATTTTTTGGTTCTTAGGTACTAATGCATGATGGCTCCTTTTTTTAGCTGCATACCTTTTGGCTTACGTATAAATGTTGTTTTAGGATGTGCGGTGAGTATGAATGTATTTATTTAGAAATTAGACGTAGTATAGTTAAAACAGAAGTTAAGTGCAAGTAAGTAGTATTATAAGATGAATATGATGTATTAGCTTTGAGATGTATATTTGTGAATAAACGATATAATTATGTTGGGAACCTACAGACAGGCATTGCCTTGTGCGAACCGCAAATTATTTAAAAAGAAAAGAAAAAAAAATGTACAAGAAAAAAAAACTACAAAAATTAAACGAATTTAAATAATAAATAAATGTAATTCATTCGATCATAATTAAAGCCTCCTATACGGTATCAGTGCGAACTGCAGATTAATTGTTGGAATGTGAACAAAATGAAATATGCATCGTGAAATTTATAAATAGATTAAATATGTACGTAATAGATAGAATTAACCAGCAAGTAGATATACATTTTTACAACCTACTTTGTTTAGGTAACATTTGCGCTTCCATCATTTCGTACCAGGACAAAAAAATTTAATTACTTCATATATCGTATCTGTCTGGAAGAAGACTAATTTAGAACGTATTCATTGATTTTTCCTAATTGTAAAGTTACGAATTATTGAATTCCAGAGATAATCTAGTTTATGCTACGATATTATCGACACATCGAAGTCAAAGGTCAGAAATTCAAATTCAAATTTTTGTTTTTATGAGATACACATTTTTTCATGTTACTCGATTTTCGTCTTTTGTTTCAGATTTTGACTATTATCGAATTATTTAGTATAAACCCCACATATTTATTGCGTGTAATGCTGAAAGGGGCGAACCCGTTGAATCGCCACTGCACTACAGTACTAATAATTCGAGAAAGTTTCTAAATTATAATTTATTTGTACATTTCAGTTTATAAAAAGGATACAACAAAATTAGCATTTTTTGTTCATTCCGGAGGGCTCTTTTTTCAGGTGTCCCAGGCTACTGTACTCTGACTTCCGTGGCAATTGCAGCCTAATAACCGCTCTTTAACTATCCATATAGGAAGAATTACGTAATACTCATCAATCCATATTAGTCAGGTGATCAATGAACCGAATTCAACGGTAGTTACAGAGTTATATCGATTTTTAAAGATTAATTAACATTAATGTATAATTTTTTAAAAATATATTTGTTCGATGGGTTGAATTTAGAAAATTAGCTAAATAAGTAATACCGGGGCAAAAACAAAAAAAAAAACAAAAAAGATGCTTAAGCGTCACTTAAAAAGAATGTGAATAATTAGGTTACTAACAATACATATATAAAATTAAGAAAATTATTTTTAATTCCTGTTTACAATATAAAAAAGATTATTAAGTTTTTGTTTGGTTTAATTTAATTTCCTTTCAAATGAACGCGAGTTGTGATAGTCCAACAGCGGATATTTAAAAAATGTTCTTTGTGTTTTTTAATAAATTTTGGCAAAATAAGGTTGTATTAAACGGAAAAAAAGGTACTTTAAGGTTTATTTTTGGTTTTGCTAGGTTTGAATGAGGTTTTGTCCTGATGCGATTCAGTTATTTGTAAAATCTAAAAGTTTAAGTTTTTCTCATAATTTTAATTGATCTATTTATAATAAAATTACTATTCAGAAACCAATTCGATATATTTTAGTGAATTTTTGGTTGATGATTAAATAAATTAATAAACTGAAAATAAGGCTGCTCTAACGGTTTGTTTATTCCGATGCTATTTAAAGTCAATTTTAGAACGGAAGGGTACGGTTGAAAAATACATCGTTCATTTTAAGGAAATGAAATAGGAAGAAACACAAGCCGCTTTTTTAATATTCACAATGATATTTTAATTTAATTTCTGAATGTGACTTTTTTGTATTTTTACCGGTGTAATGTACGGGATTTTAATTCAAGCAAGATAACATAAATTCTCACAAAATTTTTCTGCGCAAGTATTATTATAGGGGTTCTGTGAAAAATTTTGGAAATTAAATATTTTTTAATCTCCTCAAAACTAAGCATATCATTGACAAACTTTTTGCAAACGGTGGAGAAATAAAGGTTGAAACGCAAAAATAATCAGAGCCTAACGCCTAAAAAGCCCAGCCAACAAACCCATACTGTCCAATATATCGGTTACCGTTCCAAATTAAATAATCAGCGAATAATTTTATTAAAATAATGGCCCCTGACATCGTCGTGAATAGTGGTTACACTTATGGATGGCGCACGAACAGCAGCACATTTTGCGTTGAAATTACCTTTAAATGTAGTTGAACTTGAATGTTCCAGTATATGACATTACAAAATTATCAGCACGTGGATAAATATTGAAACAGTTCAGAAAGTAGAATGGCCCACAGAAAGTCTTTTGCAGCATTGAATAGAACAGTCCAGAATTGACGAGGTAGAAGAAGTTTAATGGGACGACGTGTATTACTAATATTAGCGATTTTCGTCAAACGTTGCCTGTCACTTCGAAATCGTCGCCAGCAAATGAAATAAACGCTTTCTTCAAAAAGTGTTCGCAAAATAATTATGTTAACAACAAGTATGAGAGTACAAATTTCGGGAGACGAAAGAGCGCGAGAATTTGCCGAAAATCTTTTACAAATATGAGAGGGTACTTATTCAATAGACGAAAATTCTAGTCCAATCGCACTGACAAATAAATTTTGTAACATCGATGAAACACTTGAACAACTCATAAGCGAAATATACCCGGATATTGTCAAAAAGTATATCAATTCGGACTGGTTATGTGAGCGAGTTATTCCAGCGACGAAAAACGAATTTGTCAACGATGCCAACAAGACCGTCCAAGAAATGATTTCGGGGAAGAGAATATTTACTCTTATCGATTGATACGGTGACTGATGAAAATGAAAGTGTAAATTTTCCAACTGAATTTTTAAATTCGTTAAAGGTTCCAGGCATACCGTTACAGTACTTCAAATTAAAGATTGGCTCGCCATCCATTTTACTACGGAATCTGAATTCACCGAAACTGTGTAATAGTACAAGACTCTGCGTCAAACAACTGCAGAATAAAAATCATCAAAGTCAGTATAATGACTGGCAAAGAAAAAGGGTAGACGGTATTTATCCCGCTAATACCGTTAATATCAATCGGATTGCCTTTAAATTTTAAGTGATTACAATTCTCAGTAAAGATGACTTACAGCATGACCATCAACAAAGCACAAGGCCAAATATTCCGATATTATGGCGTTAACTTAAAGGAATCATGCTTTTCATACAGTCGATTGTACGTCGTGTGCTCACGAGTTGGATTAGCTCAAAATTTGTTCACAGTCCGAAATATAAAGCTACAAATATAGTGTATAAGCAATTGTCGTGAGAAGAAATTAAGAAAAGTAACTGTATATAAAACAAAGTAAATATGTAATTATAATGTACAATGCATGTATAAGACTGGTCCTCGTGATATTAAGCGTTCTATATATTCTGTCGCGGGTATCGCTGGGTATTGCAGCTAGTATATTATATATAATGGAAATAAAAATTTGAATATATATTCACACTTGAAAATTTGTTACAACAGTTTTCGAACTGTAAAATTT
Source organism: Icerya purchasi (assembly GCA_039619475.1). Lineage (NCBI taxonomy): Eukaryota > Metazoa > Arthropoda > Insecta > Hemiptera > Monophlebidae > Icerya > Icerya purchasi. Next base: position 70,250,461 of record CM077116.1, read on the forward strand.
TAAAATTGATTAATTACTGGATAAGGTTAATTCCCGGGAACAATTAAATATTATTAAAATCAGTTTTACATTGAAATATCCCTTCTTTTCCACGTTCTGTTATTGTCCCTATTATTCGCCTACGCTTCAATCATACTTTATTGCCCTCTTCCCACCATCGTTTCTCTTTGGTTTTTTCTCCTTATTGTCTTCTACATCCTAACGAAACAGTTGTCTGTGATGCCAATCACATTATTCTTCCTAAAGCTAAGGCTTCCTGCTCCTTAGTGTGCTTCCTATATCCTGTCTTTTCCCCCTAGGTCTGTTGTCCCTGCCATTGTGGTTCCTTTATTTCAGCTATTTCCGATCGAATTAAGATCTAATTAGTTAAATTTTCTTTCTATTGTTTTTGGGTGAGGCCCCTGGTTGACGAGGTCAAAAAAAAACAACATTGAAATACGGATTTGAGGGGCTAACATTTAAAAGAAAGTACAAATTGTGATAATTGTCACGATAAAATTAAGCACACTTATATTTTTTGGAAGGAAATTGTGATAATTCACTCATCGACAAAAAGCACTTTTTGTAACTTAAATTTGAAGTTGAATGAAAAAGGCTGGCTACGAATTTCTTATTAATAAAATTTTTAAAAGAGGATGTAAACATAAGGAACAGAATTTTATTATTAACAAGCACAAATAAGTGAGTTAAACGAGCCCATTTTATTGTCGACGACTAATGTGCAATGTTCATATGAGCGTACCAATTTTGAAATTGTGAATAATTCAGGAATACTGAAATTGCAGGATTCGTAATAGAAGTAGGAGCGATTTAAATGTAATTACACAAAATATTTTTGTAGGAACCAATGGCTATCAGGTTTAGAGATTAAAAAATTATTATTCATCATGTTCATTTATGTTAAAATAATCGAAAGCAGGGTGAATATTTTTTAAACAAAACTTTTCAATTTCTATATAAACCGCACAAGGATTTGTTTTACTTTAAATATTATATTGATAAAATTAAAAATAAATTAACTTTATGCACAATTAATCAGAACCAAATTAGTCATTTTTATCGACTTCAAAAAAAGGAGGTTGTTATATATCCATAATGTATGTTTCTTTTTAACGTTTGTTTACGCACAACTTCGATTATTTAGAGTAAAATTAATGGATTCTTCGTTCATTTGAAAATTTACTGGCCACTGGGGGTACCAATGGGTATAGGTTATTATTTTCTGAGTGTAGTCTTCAAGGAACATGAAAAAAGGAGGCGCTTTTTTAGAGAAGTTTTTATTCATTTAACAAACGCTTATGGCACTTAAAATATTGTAAATATTATTTACCATGGAGTTGTAAATTGGAAAGAAAACTAATTTTTAATATAGCCAGATGAATAAATAAAATCTTATCGATATTAATTACCAAGTATAAATATAGATTGGAATAAATAAAATTAATTTGAATCCTCTATAACGCCATTTACGAGCTCATCACTGGTTCGTGTATTTACGTTATTTTTTCCAAAAGAGTATGTTGTTCATTTCGAATATTTGGAAGAATTAAAGAAATATTTAACATTTTTATTGCTATATTTTTTTCTTGTAGACTCACATTTCATCGGTTACATAATAAACGAAATGGTAGTGTACGTTTATGTTGAGGTGGGGTGCGTAATTCTATTAAGTTTTAATTTGCTATTGTGTGAGAGATCTAATATACGCTAAATTGGAACGTTCTTCACATTAATCCCGTTAATGTACCGTTCTGATGAGAGCATTTTTCAATTTCCATTAATTTAATCCTAATGAATTGCTTTAAAATATTTCCTTATCCACGTTCCAGATATTATCGTATAAATTCGGATCCTTGTTCAGCCATATCCACATGTATCAGGACGTGGCTAAAGCGAGCTTCCCAAATTCCCCTTCACCAACTGTTTCCGCTAACGAAACTGAGGGTGCTACGCACAGTGAAGCCTATTATTGTTCCACTTTTTAGAGCCAGAAATGTATGAAATTCTTCTTTGTCTTCAAGCATACTTCCTTATTTCATACTCGCTTCTATCTATCAAACCTATCCAGGCACCAAATAATAGCGACCCCTAACCGACTAAAATAAAAGATATCATTCCCTCGGATGGTAATTAAAAGTTTTCCAAATACGCGATCCAAAGAATAGAATAAACTGTGATCGGATCAAAGAATCTCACTTAGACGCATAAGGTTTGCCGCTGTCCCCTGGTGGCAACCGTTCATAATTTCACGCAAAGAATTCTCAGTTCTATGGAGATTGCAGTTGGAACACATGACATTGTCTCACGACGAAAGAAGTCTTCCTCTGTCTTTCTGCTTTCTTTGTGGACACGTAACCACATCAACTATAATGCGTAAAAGAGCATCAGCGTTTTGCCAGCTATTGCACTAACTGTTTCTGGATGGTTTTACATTTTACAAAATACAATGGACTAAATCGCCTACTGTAACTTCCACTGGTTTCAGTCGAGTTCTACACGGCACCTAGATTTTTAAATAGTTATTAAAAAAAAAAAAAAAAAAAGGGTGGAGAAACCGTTAATCTTAATTTTAATAATCCGGTAATTAAATCTTAATCTCAATGGAGCCCCAGATCGTTCAATGACTCCTGCATTATCCATAAATGGCTTGCTGATCAAGGAAGAACCTGATGTTGTGAGAGTATTTGCGATTAATTTTAAAAATTCCTCGTTATCCTTCCTCCTTTTGCGGCTCACAAACTGATCGCGGAGCAACAGGTGATATCCTTTGATATCGACGAAAATGATCCATTAAATTTTCCTTCTACCATTCATGAGTTAAACTACCAGCTGAACTACAACATAGGGAACAGTGCACCTGAAGTTGACTCCATACATCCCTTTATGCTCAAACATCGTCCTCCATCTGCTAGATTATTCCTGCTCTGCATCTACAATAAAATTTGGTCTTCTAGCTTTATCCTACAATTTTTATTATCCCGATTGTCAAGTCGAACAAAGATACCTATGTTGTTGATCTCAGTCCTTTCTAAGGTATTGAAGAAAATGGTGAACCGACGCCTCTATTTCTATCTTGAATCCAGGAAAGTCCTTTTTCCTATTCAAGCAGGCCGTAGGAAATATAAATGTGCACTTTTTTAGCCTATAAGGGCAAATTCTAACAGCCTGCAGTAGATCACAGCATCTCTACTTGGTATTTTTTGACATAGAGAAAGCTTATGACCGCATATGGCGATATGGAGTGCTTAAAAAGCTGAAGAACGCCGGAATTAGTGGTAATTTTGGCATTTTTATCCAGAGCTTCCTCACTGGTAGAGCCATTCAAGTCAGAATAAGCTCTTCAGTATCTTCGTTTTTTACAACTTAAAATGGAATTCTACAAGGTTCGCTTTTAATAGCAGATTGCGTAAGACTGTTGGTTACAGCCCGTTTGTTCATTGATCATCCTCCTGTCAAACTTTCCTATCCTACAGTCAACAATTAATACATATGTGGATTACAGAACTGGATAGAAAAGAATGGCTTGGGATTTCTCATACTGACAAACTGCATGTTTAAACTTCCTGAATAAGCGTCGTCCTATTTCCAATTTCGATATCATCCAATACTTAAAACAGGCACCACCCTTTGGGCCTAACATTTGATAAGAGATTATCGTGGGCTTCACACATATAAGAATAGTTTTGCAGAATCCCTAAGCATCTTAAAATGTTTATCCACCCACGAATACAACGTAGATCCAAAAGTGCTCTACTATCGGTATACAAATTTCTTATCCTGAATAAACTGTAGTACGGTTGCCAGGTATATTCTTCAGTTAAAAAAATACTTCTGAAATCTACCAATCCAATCCACAATACTTTTTTAAGTATCATATTTGAGGCGCACTGGACTTCTCTTTCGTTGAGTGTTTACTGATTTTTCGTTAATAATTCCCAAATTCCATCGCTATCTTTCCTTGGCGATCCATTGGTCAAGGCTTTAACCTTTCTCGCTGAAGCACGCATAAATTAGAGCGCCCATCACCACGTTAATCCAATCACTACAGCGCCCTGGAATCGTGCTCAAATATCTGTAAACTTAACTGTAATAGGAATTTCCTGAAAACACCTAATCATTCCCTATCCATGTTTCAAATAGTATTGAATAAATTTGCTCCCTCCCCAACCATATATACCTGTATACGGACGCAGCTAAAGCGAGTCTCGCAAATTCTCCTTTACCAACTGCATGCGCTTGTAAAATAATGTATACCGAGCGCCCAAACCGATTATTGTTCTGTTTCAGAGTCAGAAATATTTGGGGTTCTTCTTTGTCTCGAGGTGAATTCTTCCAACCCGGTGCGTGTCCCAAAGTGCCCTTCTTATTTTAGACTCGCTTCTATGTCTTAATGTCATTCAGAACCGTGGCAGTTGCAAATACTTGCCAATAAAAATAAAAGTCGTGATATGTCGATTTTCGCTATCTGATGTATACATCACATTTTTATGGGTTCCTGATCATATTGGGGTCTGGACAACAAGCGGGTTTACTCGACTGCTAGAACAGGATTATCTAATCCGATATGGTTCAAAACTTTCTCGATTGGGACTATCAGTTTTTGAAATGCACTTTTCAAAGAATAGACTAAATGGTGGTCAGATCAAACGACCTGGTTTAGGTCCATTAAGTCTGGCGCTAATCCGTCGCGGTTGGCGCTCCCTATTTCACGTAGATAATTCTCAATTCTATCGATATTGCGATTGCGGCACACGACATTATCTCATAACTACATCTTTAAGGGAGCTCTTTTTCTTTCTTCCTACTCTGCGTGGCTGACAGTCTTGCCAACGGTAGAGCATTTGCTTAAACGGTGCCAGAATACTCTCATCGCTTGAAGCCATACCCGTTCCGTGGTCTGTTATTAAACTATCCAGACTATCTTCGGGCTGTTTCGAATTTTACAGTATTCAGTAGACTGCCTACTGTAACTTCCATTGAATCCTGGCAGTGTAATGGCCGAGGTAGTTACACTCGGCGCCCAGATTTATACTGAAAAAAAAAAAAGAAGAAAAACCCCAATAATCATTAACCGCTGTTATTCACGATTAATTATTTGTTTTACTATATTTTTTTTTTTTTACACGTAGTGCACTTGCACATTTTGTTTATTAATTAGTCAGTAAGATAAAATAAATACCGTATTTACTCCCGTAATTTACGCATCCTAATTTTTGCACACATTTTTTAGAGAAATAATATAAACCATATTTTCCTTATTAAAGTACATTAATAGGTTCAACATTACTAGACAATGTCTAATTTCTTAAAAGTAAATTATCGGTACTCGAATTTATGAATTACCGTAATGTAGTTACCTATTATTGTATAAATATAAGTTTCACTTAATGAGTGTTTCGTTTAGGTAAGGGGTAATTACGGTCATTAATAAGAACAAACTAGCCATATTGATCGCCAAACTTCGTTCGGAGACGGCGTAGATAAAAAGAAAAGGAAGAAGATGTAATTTTGAAATACACACCTATTACGTATAACCCGCAAAATGCAGGTTGATCTGATTCCCCGCATAATTTAAGCACCTCATTTTTTGTCAGGTTAAAAACGGTAAAAAAGTGCGTAAATTACGCGAGTATAATATCGAATAACAAACATTTAAAATAATGATAAAGGCTAAAAAGATTTTTCCGGTGTAATTTTCCATCTTTAGTATAGGAAAAAAGAAAAAAGACAGTATTTTATAAATAAATAAAAATATTTAGGTCTGTTTCAAATATTCAGACGTCATATATATTGCGTTCATCTTTACTAATATTTCTTTTCTCTTTTCTAATTGAAGACCTTTCTGAAAACGTTTCCAGCATATTTCTTTTGTATGTTTATAATTATTTGTTATTTTATTATGTTAACTTTTTTTACCCGCGGTGACGGGCTGGAGTTGTTTAAATAATAACTGAATATAATAATTAAATTTTTACATCTAGGATTTTGAATTAATTTACACGAGTAAACAAAACAAACTAAATATTATACCGTGTATTGCAGCTACGTAATGAATAACATCAACATGTTGGAATTTATATATAATTACGAATATTTCTTTGACATGCATTTAACCAAAGACAAGCATATGCACTCCGATTTATAATAGTAAGGTTCCAAGCCATGAAGAAGACATAGAAAAATATTTGCAGATACCATTTCAGATATCACTCTCAATAAAGCCAACATCTGCTATGGAAGTAAAGGCATACATACAAAAATATTTAAATCCAAACAAAGCACTGGGGTATGATTTGATCACAGCTAATATTATTAAGAGAATGCCAAGAAAAGCTATAATATTGTTGACACACATTTTCAATGCAATTCTTCGAACTGGCTACTTTCCGATACAATGGAAATTCGCTACAATAGTAATGATCCCAAAACCGGGAAAACCTCAATATGAAACGACTTCGTACAGACCTATTAGCTTATTACCAATCTTCTCTAAACTCTTCGAAAAAATCCTGCTCAGGAGAATAAAACCTATTCTCGAAGAAAATAAAGTGATACCCGACTATCAGTTTGGTTTCAGGAACTACCACAGTATAATAGAGCAAACACACAGAATAGTCGACATCATAAGCAAAAACTTTGAAGAATAGAAATGTTGTACTACGATTTTTCTTGACGTTGAGAAAGCTTTTGACAAGGTTTGGCATACCGAATTACTATATAAGCTGAAACATCAACTGCCCTATCATCTGTTAATAAAGTCCTACCTAGCAGAAAGACATTTTCGTGTTAATGTAAATGGTGATTGTTCACGAATGTACCCTATAATGTCAGGAGTACCACAAGGCAGTGTACTGGGACCCGTATTGTATCAGATTTATACACACGACTTCCCAGAAAATAATGATACAACCACAGCTACGTTCGCCGATTACACGGCTATTTTATCAACTTACCGAGATAACATCATAGCCACCGAACAGCTCCAAAATTATCTGCTATGTGAGGAGAAATGGCTTAAACAATGGAGAGTTGCAGTTAACGAATCAAAGTCAAAACAGGTTTTGTTTACCTTAAACAAAGGGCAAAATTTGCCGATCCAGCTGAATGGGCAGACAATTCCCAACTCATGTGCTGCGAAATATCTCGGGTTACATCTTGACCAACGGCTCGATCTCCAAGAATCATATTATTGCAAAACGAAAGCAACTAGATGTCAAATACCGCAGCCTGCGTTGGTTAATGAACAAAAATTCATCTTTATCGGTTGAAAATAAAGTGCTACTATACAGGGCAATCTTAGAACCTGTGTGGACATACGATATTCAAATCTGGGGAACGACGACCATTTCAAATCTTAACATTATACAAAGATTTCAGTCCAAAGTACTTGGAGATATTTTGGCAGCACCATGGTTTGTCCGTAATGATGATATACACAAAGATCTCTGCATTCCAGCGGTTAAAGAAGTAATTACAACCTTTGCTAGAAAATACTTTCATCGACTTGGAAACCACATCAATCCGCTAGCAGCTAATCTTTCGCAGAATAGCGTACGATTCAGACGATTGAAATGACACATTAGTTGAACTGTAAATTCGTAGATATTAATTTGTATAGCTCAACATAATCCAATAAATAACGTACATATAAATAAGGAATAGCGACCACTGGGAAGCGTTCCATCATGGTTTACATAAAATAACATTGCTACTTATTGTTCAACTAAACAGATTGTATGCAGATAAAAAGGGGAAAAAAAAACATTTTTTTTCAATTAAAGAGCAGTTCTAATGAAAATTTACCAGATCTTTGCAAAGAGAGAGAGAGAGGCTTCGGAAGTTTTTTAAAAATTCCTCACATGCGTTGGTCTTGCGCATTCCTTTTTTCTTTAACGGATGTTTTGTTCTCCAATTAATGTAACTGGAGTTTTAAAGCGACTTTTAAAATTTCAAATTTTTACTAGAACAAACGAGATCTTAATTGAGATAATGGCTTTTTTTTTTGTTTTTTTTTTTACGTAGATGGTAAAATTGAAAATATCGAAAATTTAAAATTTAGAGTGATAAATGAATCGATGAAAAGCTCTACATATGACTCACACGAGAGTATCCGTTATTTTGTACAGAGGAGATAATTGTAAAACAGTGAGAAATGGTGTTAATTTCTTGTAATTTACGCGGAAGTTCTGTAAGCCGGAAGAGGCAAACATTTTAGTTGTTCAAACGATGGAAAAGGAGTTTCGATTCTTTTTTTGAATTCCTGTTGGCGGATGTGTCGAACTTTTCTCTAACTTTATAATTGGCGGAGCCGTACGAATTTTGTCGACACAATTTGCGAGAAACTAACAAAGTTACATCGCAATTGCTTGCAGTACGTAATAGAACGTCTTTGAAAACTACACTGTTCAGTTTGTATAAGTAAATGAGAAATTTTCCGGGTCAACAAACGAATTCGAAGTCTCGTATTTGTTAACGTACAAAACAAATATTTACCAGCGTTTAATGAACCTGCTGGAATCATTGTCCGAGTACTTTGTTGTACAATAATAAATAGAAGAAATATTTGTCGGTTGGAGAAAAAGGAAGAAAAAAACAAGAAGAAACCGAAAAAAATTACTTTCGGCGACAAAGAATGGAGATTTACTGACGGTAAAATTCTATTACTTCAGAAACGAAAATTCTGATTGGTCTCATGCGGAATTTTCGTATTCACCGCTTAATGAGAAGTAGTCTCTATTTTTCTTATTTCCTGATTATACTTGAAGATTGAGAAACGTATTTTTTTAACGTTTATTTATTTAATTTTCAAGTGTAAAAACTGTTTTATTTCCTTTTTTTTTGTTTTTTTTGATATTATTATTTTAAAAAACACACGAAAATCAAAAATAATGATTTTTCCTCAGCGCTCCGACTTTCTGCTATTCAATCGGGAAACATACAAATCAGGATTGACAAAAGGAGCATATTTTTGGCAATATGAAAACGTCTTTACGGCTGAAATATAATAAATACGAACAGAAATAAAACATATTTTGTTATACAAATTAATTCAAAGTTAATAGTAAAATAATCCGAAAAAAAAAAAAAATAAAAAAAAAATAACGGCTCTTTAAATAATAAAATATTGTAAAAGGACTATCAATGCGCCCAAAAATGTCTTCTTATTCATCGTCAATTACACATTTCACGAGATTAGGTAAACATAAAATCTGTCCATACGAGATACATACATTTGTATATAAAATAACAAAACTATTTAGATACAAAAAACCATATCTATTCAAAGTACCATTGGGCATTTACAATAAATTAAAATTAATATTTCAAGTAATTCAAAACAATATATATGTAATAATTCTGCTATTTATAAGCCAAAAAAGCATGTAAAAAGGTGGTTTACATTTATACGAGACCCAATCGAAAAGATCGTTTTGATCGTTTCTTATACGATACAAATATGCTAACACATTTTGCATCATATTCGTGAAAAATCAATAAACTCCTAATTTATAAGAGTGTTGAAGATGATATGGTTATAATTAAAATAATTATCGGCTACAGAAAATTAAACTTATTTTATTAGTAAATACGAGAAGATTAAGAATAATAGTATGACGATGATTCATAATTCGTTATTTATTAATTCTGTTTCAATTTTATTTATGTATTTTTTTATGTTTTATATTTATTTGATTTGAATAATTAATCTCATCTGCTTTAAATCTGATTATATCGACTTATATTTTTGTTTACTTTCATTTATAGTAATTTTATGTTTTGTATAATTAAGGATCTATATATTCGAAATTAGTCAGTGTAATTATGGTCTGCATTATTAAAATTTATTTATTAATTTAAAAAAAGTTGTTTTATTAACTTTATATTTCACGTGGATATGGGCATAATAATATTATCATTTTTCTTTTTTATATTTATTACTTTTTTCTTCTTTCTAAGGCGATTTTTGTTTAGCTTTTTATTTTTTCTGAGCTATATATAACCTAGGATTTTAACATTTTATAAATTTAATCAGTTTCCGTCCGCGGAATTATTATGATATCGTTAAATGGTGTACACACGTAATTTAAATGCGATAACTGTTTTATTAATTCCGTCCATTAATGGACGACTGGATATTTTGTTTACAAAAGCCGGTGTTTCAATGGGTTTCCTCGTAGCGAAAAAAAGTTTTTTATTTTTTATTCTGAAGCCTGTGCCATTCGTACCCGGTACCGTTTTTGTAACTACGAGGTTATTACGATACAAATCGGCCTTTTATACGATGATCGGTATAATATATCGCTTTTTTTTTTTCGAAGAACCCGAAGCACATTGTTCACCTAGAATGGCCTAGTGCGCGTTTCTAAAGTAGAGGTAATATTGTGTAAATTGCGTATAGACACTAATTTTCGATACCACTGAAGAAGAAGGTGAATTACGGAGGGAAAAATTTCACAGATTGAGCACAACGCGGATGGATTTTTCTACTCTAGCAAGTAGCCGTAGGGAAACCGCTTATGATCAATTCGCAAGCGATCCGGAGTGTAGTTACTTTTTAGCATGTCTGTGGAGCTCCGATGCAAGTTTGAGTCTTTCTTTACACGGACAAGAAATGTTGCGGAGGAGTGTACAATTTGTTTTCCGACTTTGCGTTTCAGTATAATAGAAAGTGGTCAGGGACCGGATGGTTGGCTAAGACAGAGCAGGGTTGAATGAACGACTTCGTCAGCTCAAAATAAGTTTGTAATTACAATTTCTTGTTTCCCTATAATCGCATCCAATGTTCCGGAGAAAAAAAAAAGGGAAGAATAGTCGATATTAAAATTATTACCTTTTTTAAAATTATTTTTAGGTGTTAAAGAAAGTTCGAAAATATTCTTGAACATTGAAAAAGTCTAATTTACACGCGCCTTTGTATCCGTTGCTATTAATTGATTACGGTACTGTACTGGAAAAAAAAGCAACTACAGAGTGCACATTGTACAAGCAATTAGCGTATTACTTGCACGTGTTGTAAAGGTTTTTTAAAAAATTCAAATTTGCCAGATTCGGTATCAACGAAATTCAAATTTATCGCAAAAGATCAAGTCTCCCCTGTTCGTTTCTAGACACTGATTAAATACGACCTCTTTATTATTTTCTGTCCGCATTTCGAACTTAAAAAAAAAACGGTGGTGTACGAAATATTCGTATTTATATTTCACAAAAGAATGAATAAGGTGAGCGAAATGATATACATGTGTTCCCTAAAGCAGGACTCCCCGTGTTTTGTTTTTTTTTTTTTGAGTTTTAGGGTATTTTTCTTTTTCTCTACTAAGCATAAATGTTCCTGGAGGACGTGTGTGTGTGCGCGTGGAATGTCCACTTTTCAGTTTGACACCGGTGAGAGTAATTATCGGTTACGAGTTCTGTTGAGCCCCACACCACCCACACATGCGCACACGTTGACTTCAGTTTGTGGGTGTGCCGGCGATTTATTGAAATCACATCTTGCAGTGATTGCGGTAGAGTTAAACATCCCGATGCGAGTTTTAAAAAATAGTACAGATCGAAATTTTTACACGGCTAATACGTAAATTACATTTATTCGACAGGCCAGTTATCGGGAACTGTTCTTTTTTTAATATCCTCTCAGAATTTTCGTTGCTGTTTTTTTTTTTTTCTTTTTTTCCGCGCGTGTGTACATTCTGATTCGTTGTCGGCTCTTCTCGGAATTACCGGTACCATCGGAAGAGGTGGAGTCGTCACTGGTTTGCGAGTATCGTGAGTCTCGGTCCGCGGCGGTCCAGAAAACTCGAAAAAACTTGCTCGGCACTGGACTTCTCGATATCGTACTACAGTCGAGAGCCGGTGCATTCCGATATTCTAACTACTCCAAATCCGATTGCGTATTGTTGTTTGTTTGTTACAGTTGCGTTGTTCGGCGATATCCCGTGCCAACTTACACCACTTATCCGACGACAGTACAGATTAGAGGCGATATTTATTCTACTATCGTCTCCGGTTCCGTCGTCTTCGTCACTTGTAGACGTCGACCGCTAGCAGTTCTTCTCGGAGGAGCAAGTGATTATTTCCTCGCCGATGCTGTTATGCTTCATTCGCTCTCCGTCCTATGCGATTTTTCTCAGTACTCTCTGTGCTGTCGTCGAGACGGTAAATGGACAATAGAGCACCTGTTCCGTTCAATGTTCGTTTTTATTCGCGGCTAAACTATCTTATGCTTACCGTCGTTGTTTAGTATTACTTTGAGATTATGGTTCGCGTCGATCGTTTTCTGGCGTTATGATCGTGCGATTATCTCTTCCCGCGTGTTCGTTCTTCAATTTTTTCTTCCGATAATTCTACATTTTACATGTTACTTTTTATTAAAAGTTATTTTTAAGCTTTCTGAGTTCGCGGTGAAAGTTCTTTCGCGATTTAAAATTCAGATTATTGCAGTGCTCGCGATTTAATTGTGTTTTGTTCGATTATTTTATTTTATTTATATTCGTTTATTTTTCTACACAGTTATGGTGAACGAATAATTCCGTCATAAGTTCATTTCGAAATTGTTTTTCCGTAAGTACACTTATTTTGATAAAAATTCGAAAAATAAAGCCTTCTTACCTTTGATAATTTTCCCTAATAAGTAGGAAGAAAAAAAGAAAAAGAAAAAGAAAAGTTGCTAATTATTATATTATGGCAGTGCCAAATTTCGAAAAATAAATTACTTTTAAAATCGACATCAAAATATACTAACACGGGCGGTGAGCTCTTGAAATAGAACAATTCACATATTGCACACACACTTCATCGCGAAAATACCGGTTTTTGTACAATTCGCGAAATGTGCGGAATTTTAAAAAATTCATGAATCCAATTTTATAGCATTACACACTCGGATCTGTTATGTATAAAACGATTGGGTGGAAAATCGTGTGCGATTTCATTGGCTAACACGTGCAAAATTCTAAAAATAATTTTCAATTCATTTCATTTCTTTTTTTTCTCTTGCAGTTGGGAAATTCATAAATACTGTCTAATTCGTATCCGTCTAAGATCGTTACAACTATCGGAGGAGATTTTAAACCAGGCGGTCAATGGGATAAATTACCAAGAGAAAGACTCATTTGTAAAGCGGATATAGCGAGAATTTTTTTTTTCTACAATACACGCTAATACTACTACTATGTATTGTCTCTTCAAACTTTGCTTCGGTAGTTTAATATTTCCCTCTATATTAGCTGTAAATAAGATTTGTTGGAAGGAAGAGGTGGTCGAGTAAAATTTATTCAAAGGATATTTTTGAAAAGTCCCAATTATAGAAAGACTTATCCGTGTTGAATATTTTTATTTTTTTTTATTTTTTCACCTACTAAATATTATATTATCGACAAAAAAAAATATCGAAAACTTATTAATTTTTTTGACAAATGTTTTACCCATGTTGTGGATTTCTACGAGTCATGCGTATATTTAAAAAAACAAAAAATACTCAGTCGCGACTTTCGACAGAGCAGAACGGTACCGGCTTTCGCAATTATTTCCGGGCCTGTGCTTTACACTATATGAATTCAATAATGTTTTTCGATTCTGATCGACCTGTCGTTTAAAATGTTCTAAGTAATTATTCTATTAAAATTTTGATGGAAACCGGATGAAAGCACGCACTTCGGAACAAAGTTAAGAAAGTTTAAAATTCGAGTTGTAAGCCGCGATGCTCTTAATCGGTCCTAAGAAGATATCTTTTTTTCCTCCAATACATTTTTGTTTCTGCTTAGCGAACGAGAAATCTTCTCATATTTATGCATGACTGAAAAGTGACTGAACATTATGCTTATTTTTCCAAAAACGGTGTGTAAAACTGTTTTATTATGAACAATTTTCATCTTTCCATTCAGTTTTTGCCGTTAAAGCTGATAACGACTAGGTTTCGTAATTCAGTTATTTCCGAAAAAATGTATTTTTGACATTTTCTTTTCGTGCAAGCGATACGGTGTAAGCTTCAGAAAAAAGAAAAAAGAAAGTCCAAAATTAATCATGATTGAAAAAGTTTACACTTAAATTCTGGCTAACGGAAAGGTTCTAATAACCCCACAGTAAGAGATATCCAACATGTAAAGGTCAGTTTGGAAATTTTAGGTAGTTCCAAAATTTGTCGACCATAGGAGAAAATCACTTTGACGCGAATTAATAAGTATTCGAAAAAAATTTAAAATCGTTGCACAGTTCGAAGTTATTGAAAGATTTCCCGATAATCCCAGACGATTAATTCGTTATTTCGCAAATTTATACACAGAGAGAGCGTATAATTATTGTTAGCGTTGGATTTTTAAAGAATCAGTTTTCTTTTTTGAAATCGTTTGAAATTTCCTCCCCTAAATTTAAAAATTCAATCTAAATCCGCTTAGGCTAACGAATCCATAATTTCTGTTCTTTGTTAGAAAAACAACGAAACACATCTTAATAATTCAGGATTATACACTTTTCTACGATGTCATGATATTATAAATGATTTCACGCGTACCGATGTGGAGTTCTGGGGATTCTTTTACTTTTCAAAAATTTTTTTTTCTTTAGTTGACATTTTTAGAAAAATTTGCATTACAAATTTAACTTTTAATCAAAGTTTTAGATCAGTTCCGATTTTAGTTGACTTCCGACAATGTTTCAGTTTCGAGGTAAAACATTTACTATAATAACTATTCCTTAGTTATCAGATAGTTTTGATCTTTAATTTCACCTTTTTAAGCGATTATACATTAAATGCTGTCCTTTTTATGTTTTGTGTTGGTACAGAACTTGAGTAATTATAATACTGAGTCGGCAACTTTGATAAAAATGAATACCCATAAGAGGCATTTATAAATTTTACATCCTCCAAATAATAAACCTCTTATTCTATGATAGCCGCTTTTAATTAAGAATAAAACCATTTTGGTTTTTTTAAAAAAAAGATATTCAGTCGGTAATAATGAGGAAAATTGAATTTTATTTACGAGCATCGACTAAATAACTTGGCCGAGTCTCTATTTTAAAAATCTCATTGCACCAGGGATCCGCAAAAGAGACTAAAATATCATCCGAACGATGAATGCTAATAATCGATAATTTTAATAGGCTATTACACTGCAGAATGTAATGAAAAAAATCAATATATTACATAGATAAATAAAACTCGGATGTTCAGCGTAGTAGGTTTTAAGATTAGTTCAACTTTTAAAAATCTGGGAAATACCTTGCAGATATTTTATTAAAAGAAATGTAAAAAAGCTGTGGTATAAGTCGAGTTATGTTTTTATAAATCCCTTTTTTAGTTGGTTTACCTTCGGCTTCTGTTGTATGAAGTTCGTTTTTAATGTACTGCAAAGCGTTACAACGTAAGTTAATAATTTGTGGAATAAAACCAACCTCGCTAAATCAAAAAAAATAAAAATAAGGCTCTTTCGTTTAATAATGTATGATTACTCCTGGAAATAATAAAAGATGATAATTTTAAATTTGAACGGAAAGGGATAGAATTAAATGAATAACCAACAAATATGGTTAAAATTTAGCATAAATGCGTTATTATCAATGTAGTAATAATAATTAAATAGCGATATCTTTAATTTTGAATTAACAGGAAAAACTGCGCGGAAAATAAAAATAAAATCAAATCAAAAGTAAATAACTAAAAAGATTAAAATTAACAAGGTGAACGGATATGTCCGCAGATATTTCAATTTACATTAAGTATATAACAGGCAATGTTTAATGCGTTTACGTTTATATCTTTTATTGCATGTTTCATTTAGTCTAATATGAAAGGTATAATCGCTAATACTATTTATGACATAATTAGGATTCGAGTTACAATTATTGCAAAATTTAAAACTACGTTTAACGATATTAACTTATGAATATATTGCGTGAAGGCTATGTATGAATTTAATGCTAGCGTGTCTGGGAGCATCCAGCACGATTCTTAGACATATCTATTTTGAATTATTTGTAATTTATTGATAGATGACATTTATTTGCGCAATGCCAGACCGGCGCAGCGCATAAAAGTCTAGGAAGAATGACGCTCTTGTAAATGATTAATTTATTATTAAGACTGAGTTTTGATTTTCTACTAATTAAATGAAACAAAATTAGCATGTCCGTTTTTGAGTCAGCCTCAAAATCGTTTTTTTTTTTTTTTAAATGTAAGTCTAGTATCTGATAAAACATTGAGATATTTTACTTACGATTACTAATATACTAGCACCGATGGTAATGTGTATTTGATATTCGACGTCTACGGGAAAATGTGGCACATTTGGTTTTATTGTCATTAAATTTTAACCCCCATTTATGTACATTTTGTAACTTTAGAGAATAAGTAATTGTTTTTGTATTACGTGCCTGATTCGTAGAATAACGAGCTAGAATATAATAATGTCTGTATCATCAAAAAACTAACTAATCGTTTTTAGTTGATAATGAGCAGTATACTTTGAAAAAATCGGTAGATTTTCTTCAAAAATGAACTATTTGGAAAAAATCGGGTAATTTAGTTTGACAAAAAAAAATCCATAAGCGTATTTTTTGAAGACAATAATGTATCAGAAACATCCCCATTTTTTAGTTCTAATATTATGAACAAAAATTAGTATTACTTTAAATCACGCGACAATGGAAACTCCCTTGTCGCGTATAATGGAAATATTGATTTCATATGCAGTAAAAAGATATTAAAAATATTTCATTAGAGTAATATATATTTACAAATAACAAGAAAAATACAAAAACGTTTTGAGTTATTGCGGCCCATTGTTTTTCCGTAGCGCGAGCCAATCTTCTTCTTCTTCAGGTGCCTTCTCCTTGAAAGAGGTCGACTATCATATGACGAAACTGTTCTCTATTGTTGGTTATCCTTAAGGCTTCTGAAACTTTCCTGATATTCAACCATTCCAGTATATTTTTAATTCAGTCCGTTCTTCTTCAGCCCCGTTTCCCTTCAATATTTCCCCTTGTAGGATAGTTTGTAATAGTTCATATTTATTACTTCTAATTATATGTTCCAGGGGTATTCTAACTTTCTTCTATTTAACCAAAGCTATCAATTTTCTATCTTTTCTCATTCTGTGCAACACTTCCTTATTGGAAACTTTATCGGCCCATGATATTTTTAATATCCTTCTGTACAGCCACATTTCAAATGCTTGTAAGCTGTTTATGGATGCCGCTTTTAGTGTCCAAGTTTCCACCCCGTAAATCAGTACCGGAAGCACATAACATTTAGTTACTCTCCATCTGGTTGTTAGCGGCAGCTCCCTATTACACACCAAATTTCGTACTTTCTGGAATGCGCTTCTTGCTGCTTCAATTCGAGTTTTAATGGTGTACCCATCTATGATTAATCCAATATCCTAATTATTTTATTCTGTTTACCCGTTGTATTGGCTGTGCATTTACTATTATTTCTTTTGAAGTTGTTATTTCCTTATTATTTATAATCATTATTTTAGTTTTAGAAGTGCTTATTTTGATACCGTATTCTCGGCAACTATCCTTTCGCGAGCCAATGCATTATGCAATAAAACAAAAACATTTTTAAACTTTTTTGTTCGCAAATATCTAGTTATTTTTTAAAAATATACAATATCAATGAAAAAAATAAAATATTCGCCGCAATTTTTGACTACGCGTAAATTTCTTTTTTTTGTAACTTAATATCCATTTAGAAGGGATAAAGGTAAAGAGTGACATCATTGGATCATAAAAATGCGTGTGAAATTTCGCTAATTTCTTTACAAAATCATTTTAAACGATTTAAAAATCATTTTTAATGTATCATCTTTGGAAATGTCAAATGTTTTAAAGCGAATGTGAGTGAACTTCTGTAGATAAAATTGAAAATAAATTAATAATGAAAGAACTCTTTTTGACCCGAGACGAGAAGATATTTTTGGAAATTGTTCTTTAAATAAACTAAATATTTCGGAAAAGTTCATATAATTGGAATTTACAGAAAAAAATAAATAAATTGAATCTATTTTTAGATTCATGTACGGAAGTGGGCAAGTCCAAAAAAAAACTTTGAAAAAATTAATTTGAAATTTCGAAAAACGGCATACTCAAAATAGTAATTTCAAAAGAAGGCTTTTTTAAGTTATTCGAAATTATCATATAAAACAACAAATTCGTAATCCTGTTAATTAATAGTTATTTTACGTGAAAACCAGTCATTTCTATCTCTTAAATATGTCAGAGATGTGTAAAAAAAAAACTACTGATCTTCAGATGTGAAAAAAAACTGACTTAAAAAAATACGGAATCCCCAGATAAGTTCTGATTAATTTCAAATGTACCGTTAATTTTGTAGTTTTATAGTTATTGTTTTTATTTTATTCAGTTAAAATTATGATTTTCATTTATTCATTTGTTTATTTTTGCGAGAGAGTAGGATCTATTGTGACCAGAAAATTTTTCTTACCGTGGCTAATTTAAAAATATAGCTGACTGAATGAGCATAATAGCATTTGTTTTTTTGTTTTTTTTTCTAAAGAGTACAATAATTTTTTAAGCGATATATAATAAATATATGTACACGTACTGGAAATCGTCGGTTTAGTTATTATTAGTTTTATGATGAAATTGATGATTAATTATGGTGCGGTAGTTACGTTATCCTAAACACGTTGCTTGTCTCAGAATTATTGTCAGAAACGTTTTAGCGGACATACATCACATCTCTTATCACTATGTGGGATAGTGATAAATCAAAAATTCACCGTGACAACAGTTTACGAGAAAATTGTTTAAGAAGCTCCCGCCGTGCAAAAAAAAAAGAAAAATCGCTTTAACGATACCGGAAAAAATTGTTGCGTTGAAAGCGAAGGTCGCGATTATTCGAAATCGTTTAATTGACAAAAAGATATTTTTTGTCACGAGGCAAATCCATCCGTCAAAATGTTATACCACGCTATCTCACCTTTTCGGGGTAGCTCTTATTTAATTTTCGCAGTACTTCGTCTTCTGGAGGTTGCACATTACGAACATTATAAATTCCTGCATCTGGCTAATTTTGTTAGTGGGAAGAAGTCTTGTTCTTTTGCATTCATCATTTCTATTCTCCTTCTTCCTCTTGGAGCTCTTCTTTTAATTTTCCCCCGTGTGACCAGATTAAATTGAAATTTTTCTAAGTGAACGTATACGAAGATTAATAAAATCACCAAATTAATCGGTTACGGAGGAACAGATGGCCTGCGGGTCGGTCATAGAGTGAGATATAATTAAAAAATTGGGGAAAAGGTGATTAAAGGAAATGGAAGTAATGGAATAATGCTGGTCTTTTTTTTTATTGAAATTTTTAATAAGGGAATAAATTTCATTTCAATATTCTCGCAGTGTAGTGCATACTGATTTGTATTTATTAGATGTATTAAAAAATATACATCGAAAAGTCGATAAATCATAATTGAAACAATTCTTTTAAAACTAGCGTTTTTTGCGTAATCCGTATTCCTCACGGGTGAGAATAATAACCACGAAAAAAAGGAAACCAAAAAAGCCGGCCTTAAATATTTTAATTGCGATTTCCGTGATTTTTGTACGTTTTTTGAATGAAACAAACACGTATTTCTGTTAGTTCATGGAAATACTGAGAAATCGGGTGAATTTAGAAGTCATCCCGTCGAACGTCTAGCTTTTTCCTATGCAAAAAAGCATACATTACAAATCGGACGGTCTCGGTTCAAGCATGTTGGGGGATTTTTCGCACGCAAGCTGCAATTATCTCTCAGAAGTTACCGATGTTGTTTAATTTCAGAAGACCAGTTTTAGTTTTATAAATTTTATTTTCCACTTCAACAGCCACGCTGTTATCCATAATAACTGATGATGCACGGTTAATAATCGAATAGCGTACTGTTAATTTAAAACGTCTTTTTTTTCTCTCTTTCTCTCTCTCTCTCTCTTCAATCTCATCGACCACTTCGGTACCCCGTTATTAAATTAATTGAGAAAAATCTTAACGCCAACTGTTACGTTAAATTGACTCGCACATCTGGACGTTTTCTTATTAGACTTCTGGAATGGCGCTGCCCTCTCATATCGTTTACAAACCCCTTTTTTCCACGCTATTGATCCTTAGTAAATCACGTCGATTTTAAGATCTAAAAATAAATAGCGTGTTAGTTGTGACTATTTTTTTTATTTTTATTATTATCCTCGTAATTTACTTTTCGAATGTTTGTTTCTATTTTTACGGGAAGCCGCTTTTTTGCTTTTTACTTTGTTCCCTCCGCACTGATGTTTGCTTTAAAAAGTAATTCTTTATTCTTCCGACTACATGTGTCCTAAACCCTACAACGAAATAGATGAATAAAATAAGAAATGTTTAAGGCTGCGCAGTGGTGTAACAAAGGGACTGTTTATATTCGACCCCCTACTATTATTGTTATCATTGTGATCCGTAAAAATACTATTGCAACATCACTTACAAAAGTAGAGTAATATATTTTCAATATCTTTTAAATGAAACTTAATATGAAATATAATTTACATAATTACGGACATTGTTATGAGTACCGGTATATTTTTATAATTGTATATGCACGTTGTATAAATATGACAGATAAGTATTGTCATATTTTATCATTACGATTACCGCCCTTTCACTATTAGTTTATCCCGAATATGTTACTAACTTTTACATGTGAATTTGACTCATGATTAAATTACCCAACGAGCGCGAAACAGTTGTTTGAACGATGCTAACATTTATGATAACCTTCTTTTAGCTTTTTGTTGACTGGTTTTTAAAATTCTAACATCTGATGTTACTTTTTTAACCTAATAAACGAACTGAAAATCTGAAGTTATAATGTAACACATACAGTTTTCACAAAAATTCATTTATTTGTTAAAAATGATTCTATCAAAACCGTTTAGCTCCATAATCGCGTTCTAAATATAAAATTGCGACATTATCCTCACTGATTGTTTATAACTGTACTATCGTTGAATATACTTCTTAAATAAATAAATATATTTGGATATAAATTTCTGCGCAAACCGCGAATAATTATCTTTTCTTTTTTTTAAGAATGATGTAGGCAATTACAATTAATTTTTTTATAAGTATATTAAAATATCTGGGGGTTTCATGGTAAGGTTCAAAGCATCGAGTGTTGTATAAATGTATTTATATATATATACAATATATATATCTTGCGAAGTAGAAACGAAAAAACCAACTTATTATTTATCAAATAAACCTAAAGTTTCTGTAAAGTAAATTTAGTCACGTTTGTCTTATTTCAGTTCGACGCTTAATCGCCCCCTTTACAGTGAACTTGAATAGTACATTCAAAATTTGAAATATTCTAAAATTTTTTTATTTTCAATTTTTGCACTTGTGCATCGAATTCAGTTTTTCACTTATACCGCGCAGGCGTTAAATTTAATTTTAGCGGAATGTAGTTCATACGAATGGAAATACGAGGAATGCTCAAAGAGTAAGATTCCCACCCCTGTAAAACCGGTTAGATTAAACTTGCGGCAGTGGGCGTGGTCTCATTTTGTAGCTATAACATTCAATTTTGAACTAGTCTAAACCGCAATACTGTATGTTTTTTCGTTTTTGAGTTACGTAAATTAATCATGAGTGAAATTCTGAAAGTTCCCGTCGACTACGAGATGCGTTCAGTTATTTTCGTTTTTTAAACCATAAAAAAATTGAAATTCATCGAAAAATAGTGGAAGTTTATGGTTCTGCGATGAGTGTTCAATATGTTCGTAAATGGTGCCGTGAATTCCGGTACGGTAGAACGAATGTTGAGGACAAGCAACGGAAGACCATCTGTGAAATCTCAGACGAACTGGTGGGAAAAATTGAAAAAACTCTGCGATCCGATGGCCGCTAAATCATTTCCGATCTTCTTGACCAGTTTCCGAGTGTGCCACGAGGTGGTACCGTGCAAAAAAATTCGAGACCGATGAGGAGTTAAAAAATTTCGTTCTCATCCGGTTACGAAATCAAGTTTCTACGAGGAAGGTATTTATAAGTTAATTTCTCGATTCGACAAATGCTTAAATTTAAACAAGGTGAGAATATGTGGAAAAGTAAATAAATGTATGCTGAATTCTATTCGACAGTGTCCGGTTTTTTCTAGCTTTGTTAATTTCGAAAATGCAAAATAGGGAAACTTACTTTTTGAATGCCCCTCGAAACTCTTGGTATCTTCTTTTCTCATCAGCTTTTTTATGTTGGCTTATTCCAATTTTTTAACGCAACACTTTCTGACACTTGCACAAGTGAAAAATTTGAAATTATTATCATTTTGCGGCATTGAATTAAATTCAAATTTTCTACTATAGCGAGTTTCGTCATTTGTAAAATTATCCTGATCCGTAGATACTAGTTCATATTTAAACAGGTGTTCTCGCGGTTCTTCCGCAGTCGTTCATATCACTTACGGTAATAAGATTACAGTATTTTATAAAATTTCTCGAAAACGACTAGTGTAAAAATTACTTTTGCTGCGAGATACTTTCCGATTCTCCTTTCAAAATGCTCTATTCAATTATTTAAATGTTTTTTTGCATTTTTTTCAAAACCCGGTAAATACTTTAATATATAATATATTACATTATGTAGTTTTTCGGTTTTTGGCTGAAATAAAAAAGTTACGCTTTCTTTTATCAGTTAATTAACCGGTTTTCTCGATTAAAAATATTTTCACAAAAGATGGATCTTTTCCGATCATTTCGTACAATGTACGCTGCAATTACAATTTCGCCCTGAGAACATCCGTACAATGGTCATGCGCTGGTTTGTTCGTGGAAAATCGGATTGACAAGGCGATTTCGATTTGTTTGTTTACCGTAATGATGGAGCTCGGAGAGTACGATCCGCGAACGACAACTAGAAATAGTTAGCGCACTTTCCGTAACTTCCAAAAGTTTGGAAATTTGCGGTATTCTGTTTTTTTTTCTTTTTTCAGACTTGTAGATAATGCAGACGAAACGTTGGTACGGGAAAGGGTAAATTAAGTTTAGCGAGTGTAAATTGATAGAGAAGTTCTTAATTGAAACTGGGATGTTTTTCATTAGTTCACTAACGCGTGTTCCGTCAAAGATCAGCAAATGCGTGATAAAAATTAAGATTTATTATTACGCGCCTAGAAAAAGCCACATACTATCCAGCCTAAAATCGATTTTAAAAGAATCGTTTTAGGTTCGGATTCGTATCAGGTTCGGATTCGTGTCTCAATTTTATTAAATGCGGAATGAATTACACTTTTATGACAGATAGGTGAATTAATTTTGTCGATACTTACATCGTAATGTTCTTTGTTGATAATGAGAAAAAGTTGTATTCGAGACACGAGGGAATTTTTGAGAGTAAAACGATGTACAGATGAAAATGTTCAGATCTATTCCGAAAGAAAATAAAAGCCAAAGTCGTTTACCATTTCTTCCCCTGATGCATGCAACCGTTGTTGGTAATACCATCTTGCGAATAGTCACGATTTCGTGATAATTACCACCCACTCTACGCACACACGCGCACAGTTTTGAAACGAACTGATCAAGTGTGCGGCGTTTTATTGCGGTAGTTATTATATGGCCCCTGCGCACTTCCATTACTTACACAACACGATTACATTTGAACGAATGTTCTACCAGGTAAGAGCATACTATTCTACATAATCATGTTCGCGGACTGCGCTGAATTAGAAACCGGTTGCAATGATAACTCTTAAAATCGAATTTAAGACCCGCTGTTGGCGATTAAAGTGTTCGAAATTTTAAACGAGTAATTAATTCTTTAAATTTCGAAAACCGGCTTATTACTCGAAGTAAAAATATCCCCCGCTTTCTATTGTTAGTGCAAAATATATAATGGAATAAGCAGTAAACAATACGAATCGTTCGAAATTAAAAAATTGGTTTTTTATGTTGTTGTTTTTTTAAACGCTGTTTTATATCTTATGCTGCGATGCAAACAATACGATACATGTATTGCTGATGGTAGCAGTAGCGTGTCTAGAAACGTTGTCGTTCTTACACGATCCCCGATGTTATTATTAGCGCTTTTTATGAAGTAATATGATTCGGCGAGTATAGAGTCTGAATGAGGTGGACTAGGTATTCTGTTTCAGCTGTAATACCGATGTTTCTCTATTTATTTCAGTAAAACATTATTAATTCGAACAATTTAAACGATTAATATGAATGATAGCATTAGATGAACCGCTTACTGAGAACAGACGAACCGATAGAAAAAGTACGAAAACATGGTAGAATAACAATGTTTACATTTTTAATAAGATTAATAATTACATACGCCCTCTCGAAAGAAGAAGAAGAATCGATCGGATTAAAAAATTAACATTTGTTTTCACCGATTTGTGTACTTTTATTATTTAGTTATTTAAATTTTAACATTTTTTTACTGTAATTTTGATTCCCTCCTACTAAAATAATTACATTTATTCGCGTTTTGTGTGCAACTTTCATGACTGTGAATGAGAATATATTTAATTTTTGTTCCATCCGTACCCAGTGCATTCATTTTCGTTACTAATTCTCCTCCGTGTTAGCATATTCAATTTGTCGCAGCTTTGATGCCGCTTTTTCCTTTTTAGTTTTTTTTTTCTTTCTTTCTGTATTTCTCTTTTTTATCGGAATCTGTTTTTCGATATTTATTACTGCGGATTTTTCTTTTTACTTCATTCTCTTCTGAATTCCGAGCTGTGCTATGGATGCCGATATTTTTTTTTTTTGTCGAGTTTATTTACATCGTTGAAACGGGAACGATATCAAATGCAACATTTTTCCGGCAGTAAGATTTAAATTATCTTCATGCTTGAATGTGCATGATGATAAAACTAGGGGTGAGTTGAGTGTGTTTACCGTTTGCACTAGATCGTCTGCTCTGCTGGTGAGAATCGTGCTCTGCAGCTATTCAAATAAAAATGCGTAATGCGATAAAATTTCCGATTCAATGGAATAATTTTTGGTAAATTTAAATTCTTTCAAATTTCGACGTTCGTCGACTTGGTCCGAGTGCAGTTAGAAAAAAATTTCCAAACTTCTGACTGTTTATTTTCGCCTAATCGATGCGTTTTTATAAATCTGTTGCGGAATTATTCTTTAAAGATTTAAAAAGGCAATGTATAGCCAGCGGTAGAAGTTAAAACCATCCATTTTGTTCTTTTCCGTAAATTTCACATAACACTAATGTGTATGATGGCTATCGAAATTCAATTATATTGCCCTTTGGTTTTCGAAGAAGAAAATGATATCCTAACCAACGAAAAAATCCCAACTTATATTCGCGTTTTTCTATAATGGTCCATCTGTCTCGAAGATCTCCATCTCACCCCGGTTTATCAAACAGTCTTGCTACAACTTTAATCTCAGATTATTTAAGCGCATTTTTAAAATTAAGAAAAATGTGTATTGCGCGCTTAAACGTTAAAATTATCGCATAATATTTCGAGGAAAATGCGATAAACCGTTCGCTATTTTCGATGGGGGAGGGGAGACTTTTTACCTGTGTATCATTACATGTAATCCGATAATTACGTGTGCTAATAGAATCAGAAATTAGGAACGCATCTGCCTTAGCCGGTGGTCCATCGCTACACGAACTGGGTCTAATTTTTAATAATACTCTTTAAGCTATCGCAGTAAAAAGATCATTTTTTACCTGCTATTTTTTTACATTATTCTTTAATACGAATTCAGGCCGTTTTCATTCCATCATCCATCGTACTGCAGCAGCTGTCTACGGTGTAGCACTAGTACTGTAGTCGGCGTTCCCGATGGAAAGCAAACGTACTGTATGATAAAAAGCACAAGCGGTAGGACCATCCAATGATATTGACTCGATCGAACTAAATTAAAATATGGCCGAGAGTAAATCTTAATGATGGGTTTTTATATTTTCTCAATATTCGCACGTAGCCGCCGCTATATACAGGTAGTGTACTACATCGTTCGCACGTCGATATCTTAATGATAAACGGTTCGATTAAAAATACGCCAAGACGCGCTAAATGTACTTCGCAACGCTTTCGATCCCCTCCGTATTCCTCTGTATCGATGGACAGTTGGATGTACATTTGAGTTATAGGGCTGCTTCGTAAATCGTCGTTCTGAATTCGAAGAAAAGAAGGCGAACGACCTGTTTAGAAATCTGCCTATACCCGGTACTTTTTATTTTGATTCCGCCGCCACGTTTCTTAATCAACCTGATTTTTCATCTACGCTAGAATCCTTATATTTTTTCCGCGACGTTATTTCTAACTCAACGATTTTGTCTTTACTCTTTTGTTCGATGTTCAAAGACTGATTACTAGTAAGTATTTTTTTTTTGTCTTTAATATTGAATACGAAATGTGTCGAGAAAGCAGAACATTACAGCGCTTAAAATAATTTCGTGAACCTAGATTTTACCGTGACCAAGTGTGCTAGTAAAAACTCCATGCGGTCTCGCTGCAAGTGATAAAATTATGCGATTTTACTTATCCTTTGAATGATCTTTCCTTTTTTGAAGCCAGTTGCTGAAGAAACGGGTCGGTTTGTTTAGGAAATTCTTTTCGTTTTGCATCTATCGAAATGGCTTTTTTTTCAGACACGGTTTTTGATCACATGCGAAAGCGGGGAATATTGAAAATTAAAGTCCAGAGTACTATTGAAAATCGAAAGCTGGGCGCCAATAATCGAGCTAAAAAGTGCGCAATACTCGCGAAGAAATTCCTTATTTTTATAATTGTTTTCATAAACCCGGAAAAGAGGCTATTTCAGTTTGAGCGGGATAAAATGCCGTCGTCTATTTAAAAAAAAAAAAATAAATTAATCCATCTCCGTAGTAACTTCTGCTGTCGCGCAGTACTTAATTCGACATCAACAGAATACAACGGATGCGAAAAGAAACATTCGACTGGAAGTATTTGAGAAAAGATTGGGTTAGATAGCGCGTTGTTCTTAATAAGGTGACACCTTAACCGAATTTTTCATGGCGTTTATTCTAATCAGCTGTTCTCCACCTTTTTTTAGTAAATCATAACATGTGCTGCTATTTATTATTCTTCCTTTTGAAGTGTATCGCTCGAGCAGAATTCCACTAGAGAGCCAAAAAACACGGTCAATATTGTGCTTTAAACACAGAAAAAGCCTCGTTTTTGCAAATTTACATTTCAACTTTATGCAGTACGCCGATGAATTCAAGATATTCATATTTTCAAAGATCAAGAAGAGATTTTCTTTTTTTTTACCTACTTAAAAACGGGACTCGCCACGTAGCTGGTAATTATCAACACCATTCAATGATGCAACTGTTTAACTATTTCGTCTTAATAAGCGTTCCTATTTTTACAAGACGACTCTAAGAAACCTACATTAGCGGCCGATGTCTATTTTTCTAAACAATCTTCGCATATTATACTTAGTTTTCGCTGTATTTAATTTATTAGTGCCTGTTAATTTATTGCAGCCTATTCCCGTTTTTTCTAATTTTTCAGAATTTTAAAACAAGGTGCCGTAAGAAATTGTATAAATCTCTAAAACTGACCAAAATTTTTACCAATATAGATCGTAAACTGAACACTAAGTTATATTCACCGGATAAATTAAGTTTATCGATTCCAATTTGGAAGCAGATCAAGCAATTATCTAAGATTAGTAATCTTTGTGATGGATAGATTCCTGCTTGATCTGTCTACAAAGTGGAACCGACGAACTTAGTTTACTTGGTACATGTAACTTAGTGTTCAGTTTGCGATCTATACCCGCAAAAATATTTTGATAAATTTAAGAATAGTTATACAAAGAATAAACCAACAATAATTGTACTAATCATTGGCTTTCACCTACATGATTACTACACATTTGCGCATCGGTCACGTTTTATCAATCCATAATCATCACTCAAGCTCGCTCTTCTTAACGCTGTCCCTTTCGTTCTACTCATGCTCGTTCACTAAATTAGTTACTGCTGGAGGAAGGTCTTTCCTTTGTTCTCCAACGTACTAATTTCTACATTACGTCTCCACAGTCATCACTAACGCTCCTTCTAGTATCATAAACACTATCCGATAATAGGTTCGTGTCCTTAATTTATTCTACGTCATTTAACAAATAGGCTCGATAGCTGGGGTCTAAAAATAAAAAAATAAAAAAAAAAACAACTTATAGGCAAATTAAAGTCGAAAGAAGTGCTTGCCTTTTTGTCGTACGCGCTAATTTCACGAATTATTGAACCGATTTCGTTTCGGTTTTCGCCAATAATTAGACTCGCTGATTCGTACGGAAAGTTTTAAAGCAAAAACATATTTGTGTTTATTAAATTTTAAGTGTTGCTACGGTAAACATAAATTAACCATAAAAATTTAAATAAAATATTTACTATGATAAATATACGCATAAGTTGTAGATAACGTTTTATTCATTTCTGGTGCTAGTAAAAACACTGTCTTTTGTCTCTCCTCTTTTTACGCAAATCATCAAATCTCTACTTCTAGCCTAGCCGCAGTATATAGAGCGAAAATTAAAAAAAAAAAAGAATATGTTATTTATTTCGTTTTTACAGAAAAATAAAAAATAACATAATTTTTAATAGTTGCAACCGGAAATATTGTTTACGTTTGAACTTTATGCAAGCCGGTAAGTAGATGGACAGTTTATAGAATTATAAGGAAAATTGTGAATAAGGAATAAAAAACAGATAATTGCAATGATAACATTTATGGAATCCCTGGAGATGAAACTCAAAAACAAGCGGGGTGACTGATACAATTAATAAAATCTATTGAAGTAAAATAATCGCTAATAGTCATGTGGAAGGCAACGACAAACCACAGCACGTGTAGTATGACCTGCAGGGACCGGTGTGCCGATAGGCGCACTTGGATTTGTGTGTCGTGGTCAAAATCATTTCCAAGTGAAGTCTTTTATATAACTATATAGAATTTCTATGCGTACGCCACCTATATTTGTACAACAAAAACATACGAATAGGTAGTACTAATCAAAAATTCGTCGATGCAGAGATGGAATTCAGTTGAATATAAAACGAGTGAAAAATTCAAAAATTTAAACAAATGTTTATATGATGTACCGGTGAAGCCGCGAGAAACAGCTAAGATAAAATAAAACTGTTTTTTGCGTTTGTCTTCTGTGCGCGCTAATCTTAAGAACTACCGAACCGATTTCGCTCCGACTTCCACCAGCAAATAGACTGAGATTTCTAGGGAAAATTTTAGTGCCTGATTTGTAAGTTTTTAGTGTAATTTAGCCGACTTATGGGGGTTTTTGTCAATAAAATAGAGAAAATTAAGGGATAAAATGCACTTGATAAAATGAAAGTAACAATTTTAATAAAATGTTTACCATAGTAAATGTAAAACTTAAATAACATTTTTACTTTTTACTGCGATAATTGTAAATATGAACTCTTCGGACAGAATCTCTACTTTTTTTAAAATCAACATATTTTTGTCCGTAGTATACTGGAAACATATGGAAGTTCAAAAATTTTGAAATTCAAGGGCCGAAATTTAGGAAAATATACATCTAAAGTAATGAGATCAGAGACTAAAAATACTACCCTTTCCAGAACCTCAGTAATTATGTACTACACACAAATCGAAACGGAACATATCTAAAATAAAATTAAAATAAAAATATAATGCTCCGAAAAACAAGATCTGCGTCTACAAGAAGGTACATTATTGGAAAAAAAGTCCAGAGCCCATTTTGATTTTTGTTTCTTTCGAATTTTCGTTATTAGAGTACAGGAAAAAACAGAAAACACTAAATTATAAAATTTGTCAGTACAAATTTTAAAATACCTGGTTGAAATTGTATTGTTTAGATTCCAAGAAAAAAAAAAAAAAAAACGAATTTAACCACTACAACGTGAATTTAATGAAACACATATTTTCAATATCTCATTTTATCAAGTAAAAGTTATACATTGTGCCCACTTACCAAATTACAATGTTAGCGACTTTAGTTTTTAAGATATTTAAATCCCAATTTCACTGTTTTTCTTTTTTTTTTTTTTTTTTTTTTCTTTTTTTAATGTTACGTGAACGCTTAGCAGTCTTTTTTAAAAATTCATAAAGTAAAACAATTCAAAATCCATAGGTGTGGTCCGCCAAATGTGAGCCTAATCCCTTCTGAAGAACTCGCAGGTAATCTTCAATTCTTTTAGAAGAGTGAATTTTAAATGATTACGTCATTTTTTAATTTATGATTTGCGTAGAAATTTTTAATTGCTTTCATTTCACTCTCGTTATGTAAAAAACCGTTGTATTGAAAAGCGATACAAAGTTTTCATACTATTCTATCGGCACAAAATGGCATATTTTAGATAATAACAAGATTAATTATTATTTTGCGTATTTCCATACGAGGAATGATGTGTTCGCTAATGCGTACGGGCAATTTAGTTGTAATCTTCACAATCGGTGGCTCTATTTTAAACTCAACTCCTCGCAACTCCTGATATGGCAGGAAAATGTTTTGCGAAGTTCGTTAGTAAAACGTTTCGTTTTAACATCGATGTTGTACCAATTTTTCGATTAAACAGGCATGCCGACACTATTATGCTGTGCACTTTCAGGATGTTTTTTAACGAGGAGGTCCTATCTGTCCAATTTTTCGGTTTTAAAGGTCTACCGCATGAATCTGTTTGCATCGAGAAATTTATTATGCTAATTTTCTTTTAAACACGAGTCGGAACAAAAAAGTGTTAACCTGATCGTTTTCTGTTAATGTAACACGCTATTTGTGCATAGTCTGTGAATGTAATTTAAACCCTTTTCAAATAAAAATAATAAACTTAATACTTAAAATAGCAAAATTAAAATTTATGTCCGTAATATTACAGGATAAGGCTGATAAAAATTTTGTTTGCAAAACATGGGACGTTACAAAAAAAAAAAAAAAGTAGACTTTAAATATTACGAATTAAAAAAAATTATCGCAGAGAAGTCGTGGATTTATTAAAGGAAATTCAGAGCAAAAAGTTTTCGATACTGGGGGAATTAAAAACGAAGATATTGCCTCCTTATCATTTTAAACGATCTGTTGGATAGCTGTACGAAGGTAATTCCAATTAGCATAAATACGACCAATTTTTTGAATATTTCTTTCAAAATTTTAAAAAATTATAACCAACACGCGCGAAAAAAAAATCGGTGTATCGTTTTTTTGTTAGAGCACTCTTTTGTACTATTGCGCGCTTAAAAGAAATATTTGACTACAAACAATTAAGCCGGCAAATTGTGTTAATTTTACCCAGATCAGAGCGCTAGTAAAATATCTGTCGGACAAACTCATATTGTTGAAAAAAAAAAAAAATAGCGGATTTGAGAAAATCTGAAAAATGTTAATGAAAATTCCATCCTTCGATTTGTCGAAAAATATTCCGTAACAACGATGAGATGAGAAATTATTCGGCAAATTTGCGAACATATAAAAAGAAACGGGAAATTACTTAGACACTGGTATTCTTAATTCATTCTGAAAGAAATAGACATGCGGAGTCGTTGAAACCAAAAGCCGCATCGTCGAATGTGTTCTGCTGATTGCAGTGCGTACGATGCGCGCTTATATTGCGCAAACACGTTTTACCCGCGGTGTATAGTGGCGGGAAATTTATATTCTTTCGGCAGACACACGGCTATGGGATTACATTCTGGATGAACTTTGTAATTCAGCGAAGTTAAGATAGAAAAATATTTCAAATTCTTGGCCGTTTCTAAAATCGATACCATCGAGAGATCGCGGAGGAGCTGGAATTTCGGGGTCAGGAT
This sequence comes from Icerya purchasi, assembly GCA_039619475.1. Classification (NCBI taxonomy): domain Eukaryota; kingdom Metazoa; phylum Arthropoda; class Insecta; order Hemiptera; family Monophlebidae; genus Icerya; species Icerya purchasi. The sequence goes on from CM077116.1 coordinate 70,282,245, forward strand.
CAACAACTGGTCCGTAAACGATTCCGTACGCAGTTCGTTTGTTGTTGTAATAAAACTTTCATCGCAGCACCCGGAAAGATCTTTGTTTCGTAGCATTGTCCTGTTTGCATATTTGTGTCAGGAGCGCGTATTATTTTAAAGACACAAATTAATTTATCAGCGTTTTTCCGTACTACCTCTTGCAGAACTATTGTCATTTATGCTCGCGGTCGGTCAGCGGTTCGGTAGAGAAGGGGGGTCCTGTTGTTCCTTGTAACTTTATTTATTTCTCTTTTTTTTTTATATACGTACCTCTACTAGTTGCATGCTCATTTATTATTTCACCTGCGTACGGTGAGAGTGCCGCGGCGATGATAGAATTGTACGCTGTGTCCGATGCTCAGATGCTATCGCCACTTCGTAGGTCGTTTTTACGTATCACGTTTCAAGTAGTACACCGGTGTCTGTTATAAAATACGGCTGCTCGGTAAACTACCTGCTACTTTTAATTGTTCTCGCGGTTCACCCAAAATGTTTAACTAAACTTTAGCGCAGAGTGGCGAAATCTTATTATCGCCGACACCACCGGCACAATGGCTAGCGAGAGAGTGACGAGAGTACGTACCCATCTTCGCTGCGAAAATTACAACGAAATAGAAGAGTGAAAAAGAATGTGCAGGAAGGGAAATGCGTTGAAATTAGGGAGAAACATTATGTATATGATCGGTAAGAGTGGAATAAATAAAAAGAGGCGGAATTATTATATTTTAGCGGGATGGTATTTTCTTCTGGCGAGGAAAGTAGTTAAAAGCTCCTTTAGAAGAATAGCTTATAACGAAGATTTAAATGTACGATAAGCACCGGAAGAAGCAAAAAGAAAAAAGGAATTCCGTTGCTGAACGACAGGTGTGGGGGGAACTTTTCCGGCTTAAAAATTTCTCTTTTTTTAATCTAGCTAGAATTTCACCACCGCGCTAATACAGAAAAGGAATATTTAGTGGCTAATTGTCTAAGGCGAACTTTCCCGGTTTTAAATATTCTCTTTTTACTAGTCTTTTAGCACAAGTCACAACGCTGGTAAATAATTGCATAATTTCTGGCGCCGCAGTCAACTTTATCGATTAAAGTCGAACAACGAGAATAAATTGAACAACAACATATAGCGAAGTGTCTTTGAAAATGAAATAACCTTTGTGGATGTAATTGCGTGGAGTTGCCGGATGATTACCGTCACCTAAACTGTTTAGTTTACTCCCCATGCAACTACACTCCGTGACTCACAATATAGATTCACGATATTTACCCCCGATTCCCTTAACTTCGTTAAATGTAATTCACGTTTTCTTTTTGAGAGGCATTGCGAAATTTTCTCTCGCGTTGTATTTTTTCTCTTTAACGAATTGCCGTTCTAAAATTCCAACATGACAATTAATCTGAAAACTGTCGGGAACTTTGACATTTTGATCAAGTCAGTCCAGGAGTCCATAGATTACACGTGCACTTACAAGCAGGTTGCAAATTATACGCGGAAAATTTCGTAGATTTACTTTTCCGCTGCAAGATGATATTGCATTCTACCTTTTTGTTTCTACTTCAAAAATTGGGGGACCTTTAAACAGAAACCGTTACAATAAATTCTACTAACGACAAGCTTCTACCATTTCCTTGAAAAAGTAACTGAAAAAAAAAAAAAACAAAACATCCTAGATCCTTCAAACAGAACGAAGCCAATTATAATGAGAACGAAAGCAGCAAAAGGAACGAAATTCGGTGAAAACATTGCAATATTAGATGGAATATCTGTGTGATGATAATTTAGGTTCCGAACCTAAAAAGACTATCGGTAATTTGTCTTTTTTTGTGGACATCGTAAAATCACGTACCCTGGGAAGAGACATGTATTGTTTTTACATTTAAATACGGATGGGAGTGTGTAAGCTCTTTAAGAGCATATTTAGCGCTTTTTTCATTACGTTTATTTAATCGAGCGAAAAAAATGTTGAAAACGGATAATGTATCAACGTCGCGAAGTACTGGTCAAAAGTTCAGCCGATATATGTAAAATTTATTTTCAAATTTTCGGATACATTCTTTATAATGACAGTTTCTAAAAAAAAGTAGCAATTTTTTTTTTTTTTTTTTTTTTTTTCGTTTTTGAATTATACGTTGATTGATTATATTATTTACCACGCATTCATTCTTAATTATGTGCAATAATAAACAGAGCGGTGCAGGAAACTTCCCGCGACATGAAAAAAGTGTGGAATTATGAAGTACTACACTTTTCCACATGTAAAAGGAGCAGATATTGGGACGACAGACTGAACAAGTTTCTAAACATGACGCTTAATTTCATTGGAAAAAATGATGAAGCGAACTATGTTCACTTGCGTCGAGTAGAACAACTGTTCTGAAGCGCTTTAACGGGGGGAAGGAAGGTAACTTTTATTTAAAATAGAAGACGACGATGAGAAATGCGGTCTGATAGTAGAGCAGTTCGTAAGAGACAACAGCGAGAACGAAGTCGGTGTATCGGTTTTTTAACAGATGATAAATCGTTTATCCGAAAAAACAGCGGCGACCATCTGATGTATTTCGCATTATGGATAATCTCGAGCTGGTCGCAGTGAAAGTTAGAATTGTAACATTTATTTCGAGTCTCGACGTTATAATGACCTATCGAGACGGCCCCTCTACAGTTCGTTTGACCCGAGCGCGAAAATAATACGGTAATCGCATCGGTTTCCAATGCCCCGATGTGTTCCACTTACTTTCTACAACCATTTCGTGAATAAATTACATACATATCGACGACGGGCAATAAAAGTTTTCACAATACTAACAGGATCGCGTAACCACCGCAAGCACCTTTTTTACTTCAAGAATAACATCTTTTTGATAACTTTTTTGGCCATTTTCCGTTCGTATTCGTAGCAATCGAATGTTATTCCGAAGAATTTTTGGAAATTTTTTTTCCTGTTTTTAACTGAAAATTTTTTCTCTTCTCAGCAGTTTTTATAATTTTAACAATTTCACTTTACTATCCATTTATGTTAATTATTCCACTAAAAACGATAAGAAAAATGTCTAGAAATGTTTGTAATTATTTTCGTTCTTATCGAACGTGTACTGGGAACACTGACAAAATTGGCTACGTAAATTTAAATTTCAGTTTTTGGGGCGATAAAATTAAAGACGACGAGAGTTTGCAGAATTGGATTTTCTTTTTTTTTCTTTAGCAAGCACGCCAATTGTTACCTTAGTTTTTACTTTCTACGCACAGGCCTTTCGAATTATAAAAGTCTGTTTCTCGTTCTACGTAGCGCGTCGCAACTCTGAAATTTGGTTTATCGGTAATATAATAACTAAAAAACAATGTGAATATAGTCAGCCTTAAGAATAATGTAACGGGTCGCATCAAACTCATAAAAAAAATACCTAGTGTATGTCGCAACTGTTTTAGAAAATCTGAAATTTGGTCTACTGATAATAGGTAACTCTATATGAAAAATCAAAAAAACATAGTCAGCCCGAATTTTTATTTAACAAACGCCGTCAGCTGCTGGTAAAAGAGCGAGCGCCGCGCGCCTCATTTATACTATACAGCGCGCTTAATCGCTAAATGATGTATAAGCGTCGATTGAGATCAGAGCAGCAGATCGTGGGAAAAACTTACCCCCCCACCCCTTATAGTACCTTTTATGTTGTGTGCTAAGCTAAAGTGAGCTACCAGGTTATACTTATTACACCGTGTTCGTGTAAAAATGGACGGAAGTTCACGTCCTATCTGCATTATTTGTTTAACAAAAGAAGCTGAAGTTAAATCGTTTGAGGAGCAGACTCCTGTAACGTGTAAAAGTATTTTAAAAATTCGTAATGAATTCAATCTCAACTACAGCGATGTGGATTTTCCATCGAACAAAAATCCTCAGCAAGGGTATCATAGTAGCGACAGCGAGTGAACATGTCTTGTTTCGTAACATTAATAAAAATAATATTTTTTCCATATTATAAATATTTATTTTATTATTTACTCGTAATATAATATAATAAGCCCGCACCATCGAGCGCGTTGTAGTATAAATGAGGCGCATAGCGCTCGCTCTTTTATCAGCAGCTGACGGCGTTTGTTAAATAAAAATTCGGTCTGACTGTGTTTTGTTGATTTTTTATATAGAGTTACTTATTATCAGTAGACCAAATTTCAGATTTTCTAAAACAGTTGCGACACATACTAGGTATTTTTTTTATGAGCTTGACGCGACCCGTTACATTATTTTTAAGGCTGACTATATCCACATTGTTTTTTAGTTATTTTACTAACAATAAACCAAATTTCAGATTCTCTAAATCAGTTGCGATATACTAGGTATTTTTACAACTTTGAAGCCGCCTCAATGCTATCGAAACTGGCTAACTGACGACAGGCTATTTCTTACATACCATAAATATTACAATGTATCGAAAAACCAGCCTTTCTAAAACTGTTGCATTTTTTTGTCGCTGAGCTCTCCGACTATTATCAAGCCTGGTGATCGCTCGGTACGCAGTTGTGTCGCACGTCGAAAAATAGTTTACTCTAGGCCCTCTGTTGCGAACTTCGCATGTATTGTGATGTTCTTGAAATATCTGTAAAAGAGGAGCAGGGGTTTATGCTGTTTCGATTAGCTGGGAATACGTGCCAGCGTCAACGACGACAGAATATTCCGGCTCCTTTAAAAACCTGATGTTTGAACTGAAAAATAAAATAAAAACACAGCCGCTAATTAAAGTTTGCGAGTACTTCTAGTTTCTGGCAGGTTTGACCGTAAAAAGTCGTGGACGTTAATTTTTTCCTACCCCCCTTAACGCGTACGTCTTGATTGTACTTCTCTGGTAAGGAGTCCTCTTATCTTCGTTTATTATCTCGTTGATGGGTCGCGTCCGCTGCATAACCGTGTGCTCGGACACTCTTAATTTCCGGTTAGACTCCACCAAAAATACTTCTCTTCTTAGTACTTTGTTAATTATTTTCGGTTTAGTTGTTCGTTGGGGCGCGTTGTAACTTTTTCAACTGAAAGAAAAAATGGCCGCTTGGAAACAGCGCTAGTTGGACATGTTTTTATTAGTTCTGGTTCGGGTCGTTTCGGTTTTTTTTTGTTTTTGTTTTTAGGTATAGAGTACAGTCGGCCATTTGGATCTGAGGACGGAATTAATTCGATCGAAAGTTTATATTTTGCGCGGGAATTTATATTTATACGCGCGATAAATTTAATTTTCGCATCTTGTTGCAGACCGATACCTGCGACGTGTCAATAAATACGCTTGTCGATTTGAATGCGCGCAAGCTGGTGGTGCGCCGGGATGTAAACAACGGCTTCGCCGTTGTACGTTCTAATGAAGCCGATGATGATAATTTACCGCTTTTTTATTTCATTTTAACGCTAGACGTTAATTCGGTTTTAAATTGAATTACATAAATTGTCCGCCGTAATTGCCGAGCCAGAGAAACCCCGGATGCTTTTTTTCTTATATTCACGTGCACTTTTCTTGTCCAATAAATAGGATGATATCTTAGGATTTGTCTAATAATTTCTTCTTCGGCGCATCTCCTATACGTAGCTGATTTCTGCATTCGACATTTTCCCATTCCAACTTCGTTCTAATCCGTTTTCGAAAGAGCCGGAATAATTCCCGATCAAATAATTAAAACGAGGCTAAATTATTCAAATTAGTTGCTCATGTATTATACCGAATCGTGTTTCTAAACAAGCACCAATAATATGCCGGATGTGTGTATTCCTAGATACTGTGGCGTAGTTGATTAGTTGATTGTGCTTTTTTTTTGTCTTTTTTTTTTCGGACAGAATATTCTGCTGACGCACATTGGCACTTTCAAAAAATTTCACTTGCGCTGGGTTAATGTCTGACGCGCCAAAAAAAGAGAAAAAAAAAATGCCGAATTTGAAATTAATGATAATTTCTATCTGGTTAATTCGCTTTTTGTATTACGAGGAGATTGATTGTCAGAGTCCCGGGAAGGAGCACTAAAAGTTGGAAGCACCTCATTTTGTCGCAGAAACGATTTAGGTGCCGCAAATGAATAAACATATTTCGTTCGGATTAAAAATTGTGTCACCCCCGCTATTATTTTGTATTCAGTTCTGGGTTGGTTTTACAAATTAAGGGGAGTCCCCGTTGCTCGAAACATTCGTCTCGATAGTTTCAGCCCCCTACCACTACAGAAAAACTTTGTAGATCCGTTTATATAGGATTATATGTTTTTTTACGAATTATACAGTTATTTTTAATCGATCTTAATGGTTTTTTGTTGTTTTTTTTTTTTTGGAAAATATTTTTGCGCGATTTTTTCAGATTTTTAAAAATAATGTAGAATACACGGTCAAAAAAAGTAAAGAATGTCTTATACGCGTTTTAAACATTAATTACGATATTTAATATTTAAAATAGGAAAAGGAAAAAAAAAAACGTGATTATTACGTATATTTTGGTTTTTTGCGTATGCAAGAAACCAAAATACACGCAATAAACACGTTGTTCTTTTTTTTTCTTTTCCCATTTTAAATATTAAATATCGTAATTAATGTTGAAATTTTAAAAATTTTTGGGAAACGAGGATCTAGGGACTAACTAGAATGTCGAAACCATTCCTTTAGCGAATTTTAATATAAATTAAAACAAAATGTACGAGATGTATTTTTATTAAATGGACGATATCGTTTATTTGAAAGATGCCGGAGAAACGTACGATTGCACTATAAAACTTTGGCGCGCGTGAACTTAAAAATTATAATGAAATATCAATAATAAAGCAGCTCCGAGTGAATAACGGAAATTCTGATTTTAACCGCCAAAAATTTACAATTTTTATTTATATATACACTCCTCTTCAAAGTGCTTTACGCTATGTGAACATTCAATATTCAATAGTTTATCTTACTTTTTTCGCGATCATTGCTACAAAAGTAAAATCACAGCCGAGGAACAATAACAATTATCGTATATACATTATTCGGTCGTTTCACTATCGGACAAAGTAAAACAAGCCCTCTGATTGGCTGGAAGCCGAACGTTTATTGTTTAAAAAACATCTTAAGTTTATTTAGTTTCTGTTTACAGTAAGCGGTGGTAATGCAGGTGGCGCCGGGCAATGTACGAGCAAAAGTAACTGCGTAAACCACTGGAGGTGTTGCTCGTTAATGTTCGAGAACGACTCGAGCATTTACGTACAAGAATGTTTTGAAATAGCTTAAAGCCGTAAGCGAAACTATTTTGCAATATTACGAGATGGTTTTTGTAGAGTGACAAATTTAACAGCATTTTTGCGCATAGATGAAGTTATTTGTATTCTTGAGAGCGTATTAAACTTGACGCAATCAGATAATTTCTTGTAAATTCTATAAGACAAACTCCAATACGCAATATAAATCGGTACTAATTAATTAAGTTACCTTGATACTAGACTATTTTATAATAGCAAAATTTTTATTACAATATAGATCGCAATGAGGAGGACGTATCGATGTGTGATGATATTAGTTAATATTCAAACAACCGGACAAAAAAAAAAAAATTACCTTTTTAGCGTACCTATTCAGAGTATATAATTCAACGCTTTCAAATAATGGTAAAATCATAGAGTCCGACACAATGAAAAGCAAATAGCTAATTAAAACCCAAACATGATTAATTTATCTAATTAAGAGGTACGAAATGAACAGTGAACAAATTAAAAATAAAAAAGGATAAAATGCACAACACTAAATAGTTTGCATTGGCAAAATGGCAAATGCCCTTATACAGGAAAACACATAAAATAGCATTTACAATTAATAATACATTATATAAAACAAATAAACTTACTGTTCTAATAATATATGTATTATAACTTTCATTGTAGTATAGGGCAACAAAGTGTAACGCGCATTTCACATACATATCGCTAAAATATTTAATACTGAATTTAGATCTTATATACGCTAAAACATCGATTTATCTTTGTTCGCAATTTTGTTTATATTACACAGTAGATCATGATTATGAAGTTTTGTTTCCGAAACATTGAGATGAATTAATAAAATATATTACGTTTTTCATAATTAAATTTTCAGTATTATTACAAACATACACAACGAATAGAGAAGATGCCAGTGACAGAGCTTAAAGCCACTTCCGCTAATCTTAATTAAAACTGTTAATTTTTATGCAAATCTATGTCGCATACATTTTACTTTAATTTTACTAATGAAAGTTTTTATATTGAAAAATAATAGGTAGTTTCAGAATCATTTGATCCGGATGATATGGCTTCCGAAAAATTCCGAAATGATAATGGTTCTGTCCTAGATTCGAATTAAAATTAGTTTTCATTTGTTCGCCCAGAAAATCTCAAAAAAATTCCCCGTCATTTTTTTTTTTTTAGCGAAATTGTACAAAAAACAAATTTTTCCGTCGCTTGCGTATTTTTTCCGACACTTTGACAATTTTAAATACTTGTGAAATTCGGCATGCGGTGCCGAAAATTCTAAAAAAACATTTATCACTTTTTAGATTACTCTCTTGGTGAATGCCTCTGTGATTACAAATGTAAAGGTTAGACTTTAAATAAGATCCAAGATTATTTTAATAATAATACGGAAGTATCGTGATCAACGAATTCGATTAATAAAACTTTTACGATAATAAAGTAAAGTGGTCTGTAACAGTGCGACATTTGAAACGCGAATAAGATTCAACAACTTTTTTCTTCTTGCTAACAACTGCCCTTCAGCAAGGAGGAAAAAATAAGGAAATCTGGGAATTTAAAAATTACACTTTGATGACTATCCCGTTGTAGTTTAATTTTTATCGCAAAGACATATCCATCAGATGTATCGAACTGATACAAAGTTGTTCTTCGATATATTGCCCCGGACAATAATAATCGGAGCACTCAAGACATCCGAATTATCCGATTATAATGAAATTAAATCGCGAGCTGATGCAAAGCTGAAGCAGTACGAAAGACAAAAAAGCGCCTACTACCGACTGTATTTTATATGAATATACTCGTAAGTAGTTGGAAACACTTTGAAATATCGTTCTGTTTACTTAATGAAATTTTAAGCTAGTATTCAGTCGACGAGCTAAGTAGCAGAAGGGCTCTCAACGCTAAGATTTTGAACCAGCGTTGAAAGGTATATTGGTAGACTAGAAGAAAAAAGAAGCAAAACCGGTTAATGGAGTTTTGCGAAACAGGCTGCTACTGTATTAATAGATATATATATATATATATATATGTATATATTGTATGTATGTGTGTACGTATTGTATGGGAATTTGTTCTTCTTACGGAGAAGGGAACGTATAAATATATAAAATGCTCTTCAAACGAAATATGCGATGACTGTGTTATGCATTTCTAATTAGTAATATGGACGTTGTTTTATTTTACTGAAGAACAGTTTGCCGATTTTTTCTTTTTTTTTTTCTTAGAACGCCATCCTATTTTGTGGTGTATTTTTTTTTTTTTTTGCAAGATGTTTACAATAGAAAGCTGCGAATTTTGTAATTTTATAAACCTAACACGTAAAAGTGGTCATTATGGTGGTCTGCTATATAGTGGTCGATTAACTCCGCTAATATCGAATCTACTTCTTTCTTACGGATAGCTAGGAAAACGATTTTGCTTTAATTAAACGCCCGGTTATTATGAAAGACGAAATGAAATTAAAAATACGAAAAACAAGTTACAAACTTAATTATGATTATTATGAAATGAATTTTTAAGTTTTCATATTGTAATTTGTTTGTTTTTTTCGAATGTTGTGATGCAAGAAGCGTTAAATTTCAATGCAGTAAACTGTTAACATTCGCGAGAGATGGACTCCAAAATTTCTTCGTGAACGTTCGGTCTACTTTTCTATAGATTACATAAGGGCTCGATACAGCTTTTTAAATGAAACAATCAATTTGAAAAAGAAATAGGAAAAGAGTGAATTGAATTACAGCGAGTTTCCTTGTAATGCGAACAGTATAAATTAAAACTAAAAATATCAAATGGGGATTATTTGCCGTTTTGAAAAAAAATAACAGACTGTATTATTTTTTTGTGCCGACTGTTTCACGACAAAAAAGGTGAAAACGTGTCGATTAAATATTTCATTACCGTATTAAAAGAATATAATACATGTAAACTGATCATTTTAATGAATTCATTGAGCGCGCTAAATAGCCTTTTTCTAGCGCGTTTAATTTTGCACTATATATGTAGATTTTATTAAACCAATCACGTACGCGCATTCGCGATTTTATGCTTTGCAAATATCGTGAATATTAAGGGATTTTTTGAGAAATTATCAACATTATTATTATTATTCCTATCGATAAGGCAGTTAAACTCAGCCTTTCTCCGGCCACGGCTGACTTGAAATAATGATAATTTTAAATTCAATATCGGACCGGTACTTGGGTAAATCTTTAAAAAAAGATTTTATCGGTAAAATATTCGTTTTACAATGAGATTTACTAAAGTTCCATTTAATAATAAAGTGGAGATATTATTGCACTCTTTTGGTACATAATGAAGGTCCACGGGATACTCACTTTAAATTTTACGCCCAAACTAGGGATGGCTCGTAGGTGTCGTCAAAATCGTTAAAATTTCAAGTGCCCTTAGTAAATCTGCTGTGTAATTTTAGAACATCTTATACAATTTCGAAAGGGTTTTCTTTCTACCGAACCGAAATACCGTTGTCGAGGACCCTTTCAATATCCATATTTTATCGGCCGACGTCGCGCACAATTTAAAAGAAAGATTAGTGCTCGTAGAAGTGTAAGGTTTTCAAGGAAAAATTTGTCAAAATAGAAAAAGATTTATCCATTTCGCTTTAAGTGTAAACATTTGTGTGTTTTTTTTGGCGTCAGAATTTTTTCATATTAATTTCTTTTTATATTGAAAAAATTCGGCAAATTTATGTTCTTGTTTTTATAATATGATTGATTTTTTTTTTTTTTTTTTTTTTTTTTTTTGAAAAAATATGTATTTATAATTTTTTACATACAAAAATTTTCGTCAAGCTAAAACGCTTGTCGACGAATTATCCTATTTGACATTTTACCATCTTAAATTAACTTATACATATACATGATCGTGTAATATTTACTTAATCTATCTATTTTACTTATCAATAATTACTAATCTATTTCTATTTTCTATATTCAGTTTTTTTTTGTTTTTTTTTTCCTAGCTTTTTTTGTTGCGCTTTGTCTTTTTATTTTATGTTTATTATTTTTTTTATATTTTCGTCTTCCTGAAGCCATTCCTTTATTTTCCTTTTTCTTTCCCCTATTTTTTCTTTCTCTATTATTTCTTTGGGTATTTTATTCAACATCTGAGTTATAATATATTTATCCGTTTGCTCCCCCATCTTTGTTCTTGCTAACGGCAATTGGTACGAAAGTTTTTCTCTCAAACTCGTATTCTGTGTTTATTCTTTCCTCCAATTCAATTTTCTTTTCTGCTGATATGTACTCCCATATCTTCAGTAATAAGTACATTCCTCTTATGCTCATTACGTTTTCTTTTTTAATTATTTCACTATCGGTTTCTCCCTTTAAGGATTTCCTATTAATTTCAAGCATTTAATTTGCAGTTTATTTATTTTCCCCAGGTATGCTTTTCTCGCCATTCCCCACGCCTGAATTCCATATCTTATCCTCGACTCTACTAGCGCATAATAAACTACTTTTAATGTTTCATTTGCTGCATATTTCTTTAATGTATATAAAGCTGGTAAAACTGCTCTTATTTTCTTTGCAATGTATTCCATATGTATGTCCCATCTTAAGTGTTGATCCATCATTACTCCCAAATATTTATACTGCATTACTATGTCTAACTTTTGACAGTTTTTCATTTCGCATTCGCGTCTTTCCCCCATTGAATGTACACATTCATTTGAGTGCATTATTATATTTGGACAATACAAATCAGAGCTGTCTCTTTTTTTCCGCAGTACCATTGCTTTAGTCTTTTTTACATTTATTCTTAGACTTTTATCGTGTGCCCATTTACTTATTGTTATTAGATCTTTTTGCATCCTTATTTCTGCCTCTTTTATATCTTTATGTGACGTAACTATTGCTATATCATCCGCGTACGCGACTACCTCACTGTAACTTAATTCCTTATATAGACCATTCGTATATATAATAAACAGTATTGGCGCTAGGTTGCTACCCTGCGGAACTCCTACATCCATCTCCTCTTTTTCACTTTGCACATTTAAGATATTTACGCATGTTTTCCTTTGTGTTCAATAACTTTGAAACCATTTTTTCAAATTATTCGTTATTCCTATCACCTCTAATGTGTTTATGATTATTTTATGATCAACCGTTTCAAATGCTCTACTAAGATCTATGAACGTTATCATCACCTTCTTTCCCTCTTCAAAGCTATCTCTTATTTTTTCAGTAAGCTCGCCGATTGCTTTCGATGTGGATTTTCCTTTTTGAAACCCGTATTGTGTTTTGTCAATTATCCTATTTTCTTGTAGGTACTTCGTTAGATTATTTGCTACATACTTTTCTAATATTGTTGCAATTACATTGCTTACAGCAATTGGCCTATAGTTTTCATATTCACTGTGTTTCCCTTTTTTATATATTGGTCTCGTTTTCGATATTTTTAACCCATTTGGTATTTTCCCTTCTTTTAACGTCTGATTAATTAGCTTAGTAATTTCCTTCACTATATATATTTTTACTGTTTTTATATCTTTTATTCTTATTCCATCGATTCCGGTGGCCTTTGTTTCCTTTAATCCATCGATTATTTTCCCCACCTGTTCTACGTTTGCTTTAGGTAAGTACATGTTTACTTTTACTTCACCTTCTTCTCTTTTTTCTAATAGCACTTTATTACATTTGTGTTCTATTTTTTTTTATACCATTTTTGAATTCTTTACTGAATTTATCTGCAATTTCTCTTGCTTCTTGTTCCTTGCCAAAGTATTTACTTATGGTTTCATCTACTCCTAGACTCCTTTGTTTTCCTATAATCTTGTTTATATTTAACCAAGTTTTCCTGATATCCCCCTGTGCCACTTTAAAACTTTTCCCGACAAACATGTCTTTTTGCCGTCTTATTTCTGCATTCACTTGGTTTCTGAATTTATTGTATTTTCTTCTTAACTCAATATTTTGATTATTCTTTTTTACTTTTTTGTACAGTTTGTCTCTTTTTTTTATCATTTCAATTATTTTTTGCGTCATCCATTCTTTATTCCTTTGTATTTTCCCTTCTCCTGATGTATTTTTTGTTTGCCTACATTCTTTATATACTTTTTCAAATTTTCATTTTATGCTTTCGTATAAATTTTCAGCGTCCAATTTATCTGATTTCCCTTCCCACTTTATGTGTCTTAGTTCGTTTTTCACTTTATTTTCCATTAAAAAGCTTCTGTTTAATTCCATTTGTTTTCCTCCGATTAAAGGTATACAAAGCGATTAGGTGTATGATTCGTAGTTGGAGATGATTTTAAAAAAAAAGCTTAATTTCTTCTTTTTTAAAGTTAAGAAAAGTTAAAAAAAAACAGAAAATGTTTTAAAATTTTTACAGTTTCTACTTATATTTATATTTAACACGGCCCATTATTAATTGAAGTTCGGAACTTGAATTATATATTGCGAACATAGAAGAAATTCAATGGTTTTTATAACACAATACGTAAGAAAGATGAACGAGAAAGAAGCCCGCTCGTTTGTATCTAGTTACAATTTATATGTAGTTAAAAAAAAAAGAATTGGCGCTATAGTTTAAAGAAGTTGTACGTTTCAACAACTAAAACGTATCATTTTTTTCTTTTTTTGATATTCCATATAGTTTTAAATGTAGTAAAACATAACCGGAGAGGGCTTTTGATATCTTTTTAATTACTCATTTTAATTTTTCCAGAATGCTATACTTGCAGTATACTTGACGCTTGCGTTAGAAATGCTTGCGTTGAAGTCTTGCGCTAAAGTCTCTCTAATATATTTTTAATTTCCCTAAAACAGAAATTCCCAACCAGGGGGACGCTTCCCTTATGGGGGTTACAGGGAGATGTCAAGGGGGGCGCAGTAAGAAAAATTAATTTAACGCGTAAATTAAACATCGGACGAGGGGCGTTCAATAAACAATACGACATAACTTCGAAAATGACCTTTCAGGCATCTACAAATTATGAAGAAAAAGTACCAAAGAAATTAGAAGAAATCGATATTTTACGATGTAGGTATTTAAAAATTCTTGTTACATAAATAGTTGCTAAAGATTTTTAAAAACCTACGTTTATAAAAATCTTTATGAAACTATTCAGGGTGGCCACCCAACTGGGAAATCGGGAAAACCGGGAATTTTGCAAACTGGGAAAAAACCGGGAAAAAAAGGATAAAATAAACAAAAACGATATTTTTAATTAGAAAAAATCACTCGAAGCAACCAACACGGTTTTAGAGAAAAAAATTCCACGATAACATTACTGAGAACAATTGTAAATAAGATAGATATAGGACTATCGATAGGGAACCAGTTTTTAATTACATTTATTGACCTATCCAAAGCGTTTGATTTAGTTGATCATGAATTATTGATCAAGAACCTAGAAAATCTGATCATTAAAAATAATTAACTTAAGTGGTTTCGGAATTGTATAACAAATAGAAAAAAAATGGTCAAAATTTCAGGGAATAAAAGTAATGAAAAAAATATTCAACACGGCGTAGGTCAGGGTACCGTTTTGGTCCTTATGCTTTTTCTCATTTACACCAATTCGTTATGCAAGCATATTAAAAATGCAAAGGTGTATACGCTTTTGCTGATGACATTGCTTTATTAATTGTGCACAAAAATTTAAAGATCGCGGAAAAATTATTACAAGAAGATGTAGATAATTTGAGTAAATGGGCACACGATAGGAAATTATGTATAAATATAAACAAACCAAAAGTACGGAACAATTCTAAACATAAGATACGCGACCCGCGAATTGTCCTTTATAATAGCCTTCATGAGCTTCTTGTAAATATCAATACCCATCTATGTTTTTGTACACCGTTAGAGAACGTTCATGCCATTAAATATCTATTGATAAATCCTTGAACTGGAAAAAACACATTCAAAGTTTAAACTCGAAAATAAGACAGACAAGCAAAATTGTATTCTGATATTGAAGTCGAAAGAGGTTTTTTCTTGTTGGCTCGCCTTTATGAATTGAAAGAAGAAGTCATCCCCTTTGTTTAGTTCAAAGAAAAAAAAGATTTTTTGCAAATGTTCAACAGTGAACAATTTCAATGGAGGTTGACTTATTTAACTGATATATTTGATGACTTGAATTAGCTAAATTTGAAACTTCAAGACAGAAAATAAGTAACTATGATCATATTCAGAGGTTCATATCAAAGCTTCAACTTTGAAATCAAAACGTATGTGCTGAAAATGTAATAATATTTTTTTCTCGACTATTCGAAGCAATTAAAAGTAAAAAACTGGACGAAGATTTAAAAGTTGAAATACAAATTCATTTGCAAGTGCCGGAAGACGAATTTCACCGATACTATCGAGACATTAATTCAGAGTCACCAATCTAGCACATGACCAGAAACCCATTTGTTGTCAATGTCTTACAATTACGAGACGAAGTTCAAGAAGAATTTCTAGAAATGAAGGCCGATTCGACAACGAAAGATGACTTCCATCTCTTGACATTGGAGAAATTTTGGATCAAACGATTCCTTGTTAATTCCAAAGTTGCTTCTCTTACTTTGGGAATACTTGTTCCTTTTTCTTCGACTTACTTATGTGAGACAGGGTTTTCAGCTGTGGTTTCAATTAAAACTAAGCAGCGAAATCGTCTTGCCGTTGACAGCGACCTGACCTGACCATAGCTCTGGCAAAAACTGAACCTAGAATCAACCAACTGGTGCAGACCGTGCAAGCTCAAGTATCTCATTAGTACTCTAATTATAATAAATTATTTCGATAAAAAACGTTTTAAATTTGGTTAAAGTTTATTTTCTACAACTTACAATTATAATTAAATTTGCATCATGGAGTGCTGCTAATAACTTACCAGTGAATACGTCTAAATGTAAATTTATTTCGTTTACTCGCAAAATTCACCCTACTTCTGTCTTATACCATATAAAGGGTTCTCTCTTAAAAAAGGAGACAAGTGTCACGGATCTTGGCATTCTTTTAGATGAAAAATTTACATTTAAATTTCATGTAATAAATACTATTCGTAAGGCGAGGAAAATGCTGGGTTTAATGTTACGGAGCAGTGTGAATTTCAGATGCATTGAAACATACTTATTCTTATACTTCGCTTTGGTTCGTTCACATTTAGAATTTGGCTCGTTGATTTGGAATCCTACATCTGCTGATTTTGTAGCTAGAATAGAAAGAGTGCAGATAAAATTTATAAAATACTTACTATATCGATTTGGTAATATCAATGGTGAGCATTTCGAGTACAGTAAAACACTTAGACAATTACACATGAACAGTCTAGTGGGGAGGAGGAAGGAGATAGCGCTTCGCTTTTTGTATCATTTGTTGCATGGTAAAACAAATTGTCCCCACCTCCTAAGGAAAATATTGATTAAAGTACCCATTTCTGGTGTTCGACCAACTCATACACTGGCAGTTCAGTTTGCAAGGACTCAGCAATACGCATGTTCACCTCTGCGCTCCTTATTTACACTGTACAACAAACTAGAGAAGGAGCATCAGGAACTAGACATATTTGATAGTTGTTAGGGCGAATTTTTAAAAATTGTCAGGAGTTTGACAACGTAAGGCTGCTGTCGTTAAGAATATTGATATGTATGTGGTTGATTGTTTTTCATCTGTGGGTTTAATTGTACTTGAATGTGTGTGTTTTGCGTGAGCATATGAAGGTGTGTGGATATATATATATATATATATATATATATATATATATGCCGGTTGGCATTTCTTGTATTTACGTACTTTATTTTCTTTTTATAATATTGTGCTGTGCAGTAATTGGCGTAAGCTGTTGCACTAACAAATTGTATAATGAATAAATAAATAAATAAATAAGTGTCATTAAAACAATGTACGTTTTTTTTTTTAATGAAAAAATTAAGGGGGGCATATTATTTATAATTCGGGGAGGCTCGACGAATAAAAGGTTGGGAAACCCTAAAGTATAATAAAATGGTTTTCTTTTTGCTGTATTTTTTTTTGTTTTTTTTTTATTTTTGATACATAGAAAGTGTCTTAATATTAACAACTGACCATGACCCACGTTTAAAATAAGCGTTTTTTCTGGTCTGCTGTGCAGACGATTCTATCGGATACGGTCGTTGATTTGAAATACTGCGGATACGTTTAATCAGGTTATATCGTCTTGCGCATATTACGCAATGTAAATTATCTTGAATCATCGAACGGAAAACTAGCCGCAATAATGAAATGGTTCCGCTCAAATGTTGAATCCTTAAGCTTGTTGAAGATGGCGCATGATACTATAAAAATTAAGTGTAAATGAGCTTCGTTTAATATTCTTTTCCCATTTCTTTTTTATCATCGCCGAATTTAAATAAACTGGTCAAAGTGAGATTTTCGCCTTATCTGAAGACCGTGTTTTTTTAGTAATTTTAACTCAAAAACGGGAAATATTAAAACACCTTCCGCGATATTTTAATTTTTTGTTTTTGTAAAAAATTTGTGAAATAAAAAAAAGATACGTATTACATAAAATACAGAATTTAACTGATAGTTTTTGGTAATTTTATTAACGGTGGTTTCGTGATTTAAACGAAAAGGAAATCCTGCTGAAATCGAAAATCGTTGGGATTTAGATATTGCGTAACAATTCCTTCTCGCTGCTTTGTTCCCTGTCAAATTAGAGCATCGCTGGTAACACAGTAAAAAAGATAGTGTCGGCTAAATAGATTTTTCCTTTATGTGTTTTTTTTTTATAATGTATTAAATATGTTAAGGTATTATTATATTATTGCGGGAAAAGTTCGAGTAAGTCGTCGCTAGTGCGAAGTGTATGTAATGAAATCGTGGTCGAAATAGTCGGTAATTTTTCGATTAATTTATTAACTTCTCAACTATCAACTCTTTCGTTCGCGTGTTATCATTATATTAAAAAAAAGAAAAGAAAATTAATTTGCATTTATATTAATAAAAGATTGACTATGAAAATTTTATTCTATCCGCATCTCTTTATTTATCGGAACTTCTGTAACTAAAATGACAGAATTTAAATATTTTCCACAGAAAAAAAAAAAAAAAAATGTATATACATATATGTTTGTATGTATTTTAAAAACCCAACATATAAAATACCATTATACGTTTTGAAAAAATGTATATACGGTGAAAGTAATTGTATAAAAACCATTATAGGAGCCGTACGTTTCGGCAGAGACATGTTTAGGCCTTGTGCGTCCTTTTTCCAAGTAGATCTAGTTTAGCGCTAGTGAATTTTTTCTTTTTTTCCCTTTAATTAATACCATATTTAAAGCGTAAAATAATCATTGAATCAAAAAAACACCCGCGTAATTAATAATTAATTTGCTTAGAAAGTAAACTGGCGGTTTTCAATGTTTCTTCTTTTTTCGTTCATATATCGCTTAAAAAATAATTTCCTTTTTTTAAATGCTGATTTTGTATTAATTTAGCGGGTTATTTTATTAAAACTTTTCGGAAAAAATTGTCGATCTCGGCAATAATTTCCCACAATGACGGATTTAAAAAAAAAAAAAAAAACAGGTTCCTGAAAAAATGAAAAATAAATTAACTTTCGCGATTATAAAGAACCACTAATTTGAAAAAAGCTGAATTGATCTGAATTCCGGATTTTTACTGAAAATTAATGACTCGCTAAGTCTAAAAACTAGATCTACTTAAGCTAAAACGTTAGTGAGGCCGAAATTACCTAGGCCAAAATGACCTAGGCCGAAATTACCTAGGCCGAAATTACCTAGGCCGAAATTACCTAAGCCGAAATGACCTAAGCCGAAATGACCTAAGCCGAATCGTTAGTCGGAAATCGTTGAGGCCGAAACGATAAAGATCGGATTTTTATTAATTTATTTCCGAATATTCTGATTAAATTTCTTGCTGGCTCGCAACTGGATTGAGGTAATTGTCTTTTATGTCAGAAATTATGCATTAAAAATTAATTACGGTACACCATCCTATTCTTCTTTGTAACACATGGAATGATAAAATCCGACGAGTAGAATATTACTCGAAACTATAACGTATAGGGTTATTAAAAATTGTTAAAAAAAGGTTCACCGACCGCTATCTAAAATAGAAAACGCTTAAAAAACAGTTTTATCCTAAGTTAACAAAAGTGATTAAAAATTAACCGTTTAATTTTTTGTTTTTTTTGTTTTTTGGGTGCGACAACTATGTACATTTTTGTAAGTTTCAGTATGCGGAGCGGGATTCGGACTTGTAAAAACTTGCTCCCAAATTCTACGGACATCCATATTCTATATACTTTCATGGAAATGTCGGCGAGTTGTATCCAACAAAGAAAAATTATAATAATAGAAAAAAGAAATAAATACAAATAAAACTTTTTATTTTTCTAAAACAGAAAATTTCTGTACCGTAACCAAGTAGTGGAAACCCGATTTCGATTGCGTACCGAACATACGTCAGTTTTCTTTCTCAGCTTCTGTATAGTCGCTTTGTTATTACACATAATTGTAGGCGCCGGTAGCAACACAACTGCATGAGAGCTGCTGTCGATAAGCATTTGATTTTCTTCAACTAAATACCGTTGAAAATAACACCTTTTGAATCATAAATTGCAACACCGTTAGCATGGAAACGCGAATTAAAAAAATAAGAAAACCGTCGAAAATAATGAGAATGATTTTCGGAAACATTAAAAAGTAGATTACATTTTTGCTGTTTAAAAGAGATTTGTTGACGGGGTTACCTCGTCGATCGCAAACAAATCCGCTATTATTACACTTTTAACAAATTACATAACATACACGTATCTGCCGAACAGGTACTTGGAAATTCGACATGGATGCTTTTCTGTTAGTATGGCTATGACTTTTTCACAACCTACGCCTGTTTACCGGTGTCTGTTTCTTGTAACATCGTTGTTAAAGGTCGATTTAAATCGATTTCGTTGCGACTTTGAGTAAAGCCACCGTTCGATGTTGCGAAAGAAAAATGAGAGCCATCCGGAAGAAAGTACGCAAGTACACATTTGCGACAGAAGCGTGAAAAACGATCTTTGCGACGTGCGGCGTCGCTTTACCGATGATAATTCGAAGGAAGGCAACATCGCGACGCCGCTTTTTAGGTATTTAATTCGCGTGAGAACCGCCTCGTCGTATACTTGGCTAGTGAAACGCCTGCAATTGAACCAGTCTTCTTGTTCTATCTTTCAGCGCGCTTCATCATCCAACCCTTTTCTACGGCTTTATCAGCGTCCCTCGATTTCTCCTACATTCTTCCGTACAGACAAATTCCGCCCTTCGATCTTGTTTGGCTTCGTTTACATAATAATTATAATAAATATGGTACGTACACATTTAACGACCGACGATCAGCACAAGTTCCGTCGAACTGCCTGCACGCATACAGCGTAAACAACGTGTGTGTAAGATTGAATAGTGATTCGTACGCGCGCATACGGTACCTCGGCAGATCCGTTGCAGTACGTGTAAGATGTGCCGCCGATGCGAGCAGCGCAAAGACCGAGTTCTCTTCGGCAGACAGTTGAAAACACGATGTAGGTAAATCTGTTGTTATCGACTATTGTTTAGTAAATTACAGTGTTCCTCCCGCCGCTGCTACACATTATCTATCCGTAACTGTATAATTAGAAGCATGCACTCGGTCGCAGGCCTCCATCCATAAAATTGGACCTAATTGGTTTCCCTTTGTTGTGGAAATATCTGTTCGCATACTGTTTAGATCATCCGATCTTATCTCTATATACATTCGATATGGTAAGAAACACATATGGAAGACCGCAACATCTCAGCTGCTTTCTACCATTCTGCTTTTAATTCGGAATTTTAGTAAACAGTTTAACGTACACTTATTAATCGCATTGATTATTTACATAGTAAAAGAGCGTTGTCGTTTCCTTCTCCGTGCTTTTCTCTCCTGTAGAGGCACCTTCGTTTGATTGTGATCGGTCGAAATTTTGCGAGCGCCGTTGGTATGCGATATTCAAGACTTCATTGCTTATCTCCGATTACACGTGTTGTTAGCCAGTCTACGAGAATAATACATACGGAATCATTGAAATTTTCAAAATGTATTTCACCCGGATTTTTATACGAAGGTTGATTAAAACATTTTCCGAGAAATAGTCCAGTTACAGCATTGCAAAGAAAAGTTGGAGCAAAAAACGTACATCATGGTTTCGTTAAATCTGCGAGAATATTTATTTAATATTGAGAAATTCGAATAAAGAATTTCAATACGATTAGCAAAGCTTGCTGTAGAGGAAACTTTTGGAATAGAGGAGTTTATAAACCGAGAGGTTGATTGTAATAATGAAACTTGGAGCCATCGAGTACCGGTGCTCCCTAATTATGCGTATGCATTGTTAAAAAGCGTTCAATTCCGTACGTCGATAATCTAATGTAATTTTCCGATAAATCTATTAAAGTATTTAGTTTTTCTACGCTTTTTGCCCATCTCGGAGATCACGGTGCTGATCATCGGACGACAACGACGCTATTTTTGGCGCGTTGTGTTTTAAAATTTTGGATACGCTCGCATTTCACATTTTTTAGTTATCTTTACGTAAGTTGTCGACACCAGAATTAGACCGAACACGGTATCAGCGTTTCTTCGTGATTTCAAAGAACCGCGCGAGCATTGCATTCACTTTAACTTTCAGATTTAGATAGTAGCCGAGATATTTAACCTAAACGACGTACCTTCTTGACTGCGTGTAACGTTTAAGTTTCGTTTATTTTAAATCCGAATGTTTCACATTTACCAGTTAAATCTCTAATTAGCGTTATCTAAAGTTATTGATGCGTGACCGTTAGACGACATAAATTTAATGCAAGCTTTCGATGGGGAATTTTATCAGGCTACGCGTTAAATAATACGGAAGAGGAGATGCCGTCGAAATACGAGACACAGTTTGATTCCGAAAACCAGAATCATATCGAGTATGATTATTGACACGTTGAGCTTTATCCAGGAATGTTCATATTCTTTTAATGATGCGGCATTATACGTTGCAACACGTTTACAATTCACTAAAGGAGCTGGTGACCGAAATCCGAATTAAGAGTTACTTTTTCTTCTCCGTCATTTTCTTACGTTCTAATCATGTCTCTGAAGTAACTCGGTAAGCCAATCACACACGTGAAAAGCGACAGACGTAATCAGGACAGCCGTTGGAATAGTTTCTGTCCTACAAACACTATTAAATCTCACAGGGATTAACTCAATTGCTAGACTCCGTATTCAAGTGTAATTTCGAAATCAGCAAACGTATAGAAACGGTAATCATACATATAATTGCGCAGAAACACATATTTTCCGATGCAGCCTATCTGAGGTAAATGTATTCGAACGGAATTAAAAACGGAGATTCATAAACGTGGGGGGATTGCTAACACGTTTAAGAACATTATAAGGATGAAAATTAATTTTTGAGGAAACATATAGTGCAGAACGTTAGTAATTTTGTGTGGTACATTTTACAAATTGGGAATTTGTCTAATATTAAATCTTTTTTATGTTTTATTTGTTATTTCTTATTCTTTCGCTTGTATTTTAGTTTTATTTTCGAATAAAACTATAAAATATAGGCAAAAAAAAAATAAAAAAACCAAAACAATAATAATGATAAATAAATAAATAAAAATAATAATATTAATAAATAAAACATAAAAAAAAAAATTATGTTAGACAAATTCCCGATTTTTGAAAAATTCGCAACATTCTTAACTATATGTTTCCCTAAAAATGAATCGTCTTCCCTTTCAAAATTCCTTTTATTAATTTTACTATATATAATCAACTTGTTATACCTGAGGAAGATTATTATTTGCAGCTGATGACTGGCTAGACCCGAAAATGTTTCTGTAAAAATTTTTATCATACATCGTTTCTATATATGTAGCTATTTTCGTAACCACGTTTATTTTTAAATACTTTATTATTAAATCTTGTTTCCTTTGTCCTTATTGCCTTTAATGCATTCACTTGGTATTTTTCGTTCCTAATAGACCTTACTTAATTTCGCTAATGTTCGCTGCTCAGCTGGAATCTTAGCCCTCGAATCATATCGTTAATAAAACATATTATTTTTTGGGCGTATCATCTGACAATTAATTTTTAACGCTGCTACGAAACGACACAACATAAAATGTCAATGATAGTAGTCGTCTCTTTATCAGAGCTTATTATAAAAGTAAGAAAATAGAAAAACTTAATGAGCTCGAAGTAAAAACTTTAGAACAAATAAAACGATACTTAATTGAGTCGAAAACAATAAAAAAAAATGATCTACCTTATTACATTATAAATAACGTTACTATTACGGATGGTTAATTCTAGTTGGAAAATTAATAGTTGTAACTTATTTATATCACGTGTTTGTGTATTACCTGTTTTTATTATTTTCGTCGCAAATAATAAAAATTAGAGTCTGCGAGTCAAATAGAAAAAAAAAAACATCAAGTTGAATTGAATAATCAGAAAAAAGTCATGGAGAAAATAATAAACACTAGATTAAAATGGACTCTTGAACAAAATAAACTATTGGATCCAATGCAATATGGTTTCCGCTCTCGAAGAAGCACCATAGATCATCTAGCAAAGTTACAACAGCATATTTGTGACGGTTTTGTAACGAGTCAATACACCATGCTCATAAGTTTTGACCTTGAAAAAGCCTTCGATAGAATATGGAGGCATAAAATCATTAAAACGCTCATGGAATGGAATCTAAACGGAAATATGCTTGAATACATAAAAGACTTTCTGTCAAATAGGACTTTTCAGGTTCGTATTCAAGATGTCTTATCCCTTCTAAAAATACAAGAAAATGGCACACCGCAGGGCTCTATAATTAGCTCAACTTTGTTCGTAATTGGTATATCAGATATATCTAAAATCATAGATCCTCCAGTCAAATACGAACTGTTTGCTGACGACTTAGTCATTTATATGACTTCCTCAAGCTTAGATAATCTAAATAGCACTTTACAATCTACAACGAACAAATTGCTTGATTGGGCTTCATCAAATGGACTATCCTTCTCAATGAATAAGACAAAAGCAATCACATTCAGTACAAAACGAATTAAACCTCCAGATTGTAAGGTCCACCTAAATAATACATTAATTCAAAGTTTCGATAACATAAGAATTTTAGGACTAGAAATAGATCGAAAATTATCTTTTGGAAAACACATAGAAGACTTAAAAACAAACTGTCATAAATCTCTTAGTGTGATAAAAATGGTTTCTCATACCAAATGGGGTGGAGACAGAAAATCTCTAAAAAACCTTTACTCGGCGCTGACTCTTTCCAAGTTGGACTACGGCTCCGTGATTTGTGCCAAAGAAAATGTTCTGAAAAAACTGAACACCGTTCAAAATTCAGCTCTAAGACTCATTACAGGAGCATTTTACACTAGCCCAATTGCTAGCCTTCACGTAGAATCAAACATCTTTCCATTGCAACATAGAAGAATTTTCTCATCCCTGAAATACTATACAAAAATGATTTCAAATTTAACGAATCCTACTTCCAAAAAAACTATTTCGCCAAACTTTATTCAACTATATGAGAAATACCAAAAACTCCGAAGCCATTGGGAATACGATGCCTAAATACAATTAAAAACATCAATTTTGGCACACCAGACATCGTAAAGGGCATAAGAGAACTACTACCATGGCACACAACCTTTCAAGAAACCATAGCAGACTTAAACCGACGCGAAAAAATGGACTCGTCCTTAACCAGACATATCAGAAAGGTGACTCGCTCAGCTTGGCAAAAAGAGTGGAATCGAATCTCTCCAATCCAAAACAAACTACGCCGCATCAAAAACGAAATTGCCGATTGGGAAACCAACTATTGGCCAAAAAGACAGGACGCAACAGTTATTTCGAGACTAAGAATAGGGCACTGCTCATTTAGCCACAAGTACATCCTCGACAAGGAGCCGGTGCCCATTTGTGAAATCTGCGCAGAGACTTTCTCGATAGACCACCTCTTCACATGCAAAAAGTGGGTAACACAGCGAGCAGCCTGCGACATGGCAGGAAAACCTATACCAGAACTCCTTTACAACAACAGATCAAATTGTGAAAATGTACTAACATACCTAAAACATGTAAATATGTATAATAGTATCTAAATATGTTAACTGTTAAGATGTAATATATTCGTCGCAAATGGCTCCATTGTCGAGCGACAATAAATAAATATATTTAAAAAAAAAAAAAAATCAGAAAAATTATTTAGATTTATTTTCCTTTTGGTTTTTTCTTTAAATTTTCACATCTGCCGTTAACGTCAAGGTCGCTGTAATAATTGGATATTTTTAAAATCGTAATTTCAGCAGTTTATAAAACGATTCATTATTTTATCGGTAAGAAATACTAATATAATCAATCGGATTCCGAATAAGCGAAAAATCGAAATGAATTTTGTGCGAGCGTAAGGGTTAAATCATTCTTCGAGTCAGGTTACAAAATTTTACAGCCGCTAAACCAGTATATAGGGATATTTTAAAAATTCACACTGAAACAACGGTAGGATAAAATAATGAGGCTGTTTAGGGCATAGATGAACATCAGTTAATTGCAACTGAGTGAACTTTCCTGTTATGTAAATATCAGAAGGACACCTCGTGAATGCAATTTAAATAAAAGTTTGTTTTTTTTGTAAGAAAGAAACGCCACTGCAGTAATAATCAAAATGCGATCTATTCACTTGGAATATTTAGCGTATTTCTATTGGTGACTTTATTTAATGCCACGAGTAACTTCCCAACGGAAGTCAACTTCGGTCATTGCGTACAGGTAAAACATAATTTGAAAATGGATGAACTGAACGCTTGCGAATAAAACAAACGGCTCTGTATCAGTTTTTTAGCAGTACTGACGTCATGGACAACTTCAAATCATTTCCCGTCATGTTCGTAAAAGTTAATACTCAATCAAAATGAACCGGAATAGCTAATTACTCGCACGCCTTTATACGTTTTTTCGCCTTCTTCCCGGGCCTGTATTTTTTTTTTATTATTTTTTAACATAAAAATGACCTATAAAGATTGTACTTCAATGATTGTCCGAGTTACCTGGCCTTTCGCAATTTTTCCCCTTTTCTTCATCCTATTTCCTGCTTTTATTCTCCTATAAACCTATTCTTCTTCATGTTGTTAGATCAGAATTTCTACAGAGACTTAGCTCTTTTTTCCCCAACCACGTTTTGTTCTTCACTGATGGCAGTAGTAGGAGGTGATACTTTAAGCGCAAAGGCTGCGAAACCGTCATTCAAAGGTCGAATGATGAATTAACGCAACACACCACCTACAGGTACACCCGGTTCACACATACGCAAAAATCACCATCATCATCACTACCCTCGAAATTTGTACACGTGTATCCCAAGTGATCGTCACACTTCTCTACTTGTCCGTTAATTGCCATTATATTCGGTAGAGGATGATGTCATTGGCTGTGTTTTGTAAAGCCGCATACACACGCACTTATTCACACGTCACTCTATTATTTCCAGGAATCGCGAAGATTTATAGTCAGTCAAACGCTTAAAACTTTCTCTGTCCGATACATTATGCAGGAGTACGTCTATCACACATATTGTAAAAACGCAACTTCCGTTCCCGCGTGCGCGTCATCCATTCAGACCATTTTTTCAAAATTCCGGGCGTAAGTATACCAGCAGGCTTTCAAAAATTCCGCCGCACAGCCACACACACTCCTGTTCACGCGCTAGCTGCTTTCTTCATATACAAGCGTATTATACAAGTCTCTGCATGTAATAAACATGGCGTAATTTTTAATTTTAATTTTGCGGGAGATGGGAGGTGCGAAATTTTGACGGAGTATTCGTTCGGAACTCGACACTTACAAATTTTAAAGGAATTTTCGGAGTCGCGCTCTGTGGTCGCATTTTTTTTTAAACACTTTAATTTATTACTTTACAAGACCTATAGAAAAATGCGTTATTTTCATCAGCCATGCAAACGATTGCATCAACTTTGCAACTGTCATCTCGACCGGGTAAACCTGCATTTTAATTGTCTTATATGGTCACCTCACACACTCACACCACTCTCATGTATTTCCAGGAATCGCGAAGATTTTCCGTTCAATCAATGTTTCAACCAGGTGCGTCATTTCCTTTGTCTTATTTCACCACCACTCACCACCCTTACGATTTGGGTTGACTACTAGCGCTCACTTACGTCACACATCACTTCTTATTCGCAGAGATGTATACAAGATCGTTAAATAATTGTAAAGTGTATTAGTTGTTCAGCGCTCGTAGCATACGCGTTGAAATTGACGCCTGCTAAAGTTTAGAAAGTATTTAATTTGTTTCGTTAAAAAGTCAGTTTTATAATTTTAAAAAAATGAGTCAGTTTGCGGAAGTTAATAACACACAAAATTCAATAATGGATGTCGATAATAATAATATTGGCATTGGCTCATCAATTAATTCTGATGTAATCACGGTAGCAGTAGTGGCAAATTTTATTGAAAATTTTTTTAAAGATACGGATGGAGACGCTATAATTTTTAATACACCCGATTTAGTACCGCCGTTACCGCCTAAACTAGCGCAAGCTCAAATTCATGATTAGCACCAGCATCTCTGCTTCTAGCAGATTCGCAACAAGCATTTAATATATTTCAATCACCGCCATCACCACCATCAACTCTATCGACAGCATCAATGACCATTTCTTCTCCTCCGCTTACACAGATTCCGGTTTCACTATGTTCACAACCGTTTACAACATCATCATCTTCATCGTCATAAGAATCAGTCGATAGACACCCCTTCCGCCAGTACCAGCACCAGCGCCGATAATGGATTTACCGAGAGAAATTAAATCTCGCCAAGCCGTAATTTACCTAAAAGATCCGAAGGATCCTCACAATAGAAGAAGTTTTATGTTCGCAGTGCTCGCAAACCTTACAGCATCTGGCAATTTAACGTGCTTGAACGGATTTACGACTTGTCCAATTTGCACACGCTACTGGCCGGGCTAGGTGAAATAGTGGAATCTGAATGACGAAACCGAGTAACCGTTAATTTATATAAATTAATCGAACCGAACAACATAATACCACCACTTATACTATTCAAGCGGTACGCGACTTCTTTGCAGCGTCAGAACCGCGATATAACACAGGCGATGTCACTGTATTGTTAACACGATCTCCAATATAGTTACAAAAAGACATCGCCTTGTGCTGCTGCACCTTGACAGTGCTAACATGGGAGGCGTTTTACGTTCGACGACGGAGAGTTGTATTTTCTCGATCACCTCAATACTATATCGGACTCATCGACAATCTGCAAATTTTGATTGTCAACATATATAGCGGCATCCTCATCAACACTCTGCATCATCTCTTCCTCATCCCCATCTTGGATGAGCAAAAGCAAACACTCGAAATCCTCATAAATAACGTAAGGAATAAATTGTTGGCATTTGTACTTATCGAATTTCAGAATGTTATTCCCCTCCGCGGGTACGGAGGCTGCAAAGGGAGGCACATCTTCGCATTGCCTAATATGATCCAGATCCTCATTCTGTATATGTGATAAGCATCGATGACAGATAAAAACATCTGGCTACAGTTAGAAGTTATCTGTCTATCAACAGGTCTATTTAAGTTTTTTATGCAGCCAAAGTGTTGCCTCTCCCTATCCTTCAAAAGAAGGAGAGCATGATGGTGTTGCCTAATCTCTTTGGCAATGCATAAGGGAAAGACGATATTCTTATCAATTGAACGATGCTAAGGGATTTCCTCGCTCAAAGGTGTGCTTACGTCAGGTAATGGAGTTGGAAAGGAAATGCCTCTTCACACATAACGATTACTCAATTCTCTGTTATTAAGGTATTGACTCACACGTTGTGGATCCTGTTCAACAAATTGCGCTAGGATTGCACAATTAAAGCAATGTTCATCATCGGGCCTGGTTGGTCTCACATTTACCGCTGCCTTCTTCCTTTTTAGGGGTGTGGGAAGATGAGCTTGCTCGCTGAAGAATGTCCTAAAATTAATGCTTGTTGCAAATCTGCTAGAAGCGGAGATGCTGGTGCTAAATCGTGAATCTGAGCTTGCGATGGTGTAGGCGGTAACGGCGATACTAAATCGGGTGTATTGAAAATTATAGCGTCTCCATCCGTATCTTTAAAAAAATTTTCAATAAAATCTGCCGCTCCTACTACCGTTGTTACATCAGAATTAATTGATGAGCTACTATCAATATTATTATTTCGACATCCATTGTAGCGGTTATTGAATTTTACGCCTTATTAACTTCCGCGAACTGACTCATTTTTTTAAAATTATAAAACTGACTTTTTAACGAAACAAATTAAATACTTTCTAAACTTTAGCAGACGTCAATTTCAACGTGTGCGCTATGAGCGCTGAACAACTATTCACTTTACAATTATTCAATGACTTCGACGATCATACATCCTTATGAATAAGAAGTGATGTGTGACATAAGCAAGCGCTAGTAGTCAACCAAATTTTTTTGGGTTCGGCCAACAGAGGGCAGCTACCCAGGAAAACTGGACTATATTAGGGATTAAATTTCAATCCAGTCAGAGATCGATGAAAGAAAAGAGGCAAGAATAGAAACCACCTTTGAAGACTGCAAAGTTAAGGTATAGGAAGCATTATAGGAAAATTCAGCTTTAATAGCTGATCGTACAGGATATTACGTTCGGAGGAAAGATTGCAACATTCAAACAGCACGTGATCAAGATTACAAACGAAAGTACAGTCGCTAGAGTACAAAGGACAATAAGAGGACGAGCAAAGAGCTAAACGATACCGTGAGGATGAGAGCAAAGTATGATTGAACCGCAGACGGCAGATAGCAATAATGGAAAAAACGTTTAAGGTTAGGAAAATAATAGAACGAACAATGGGTCTACTAGGTTGAATAGAAGGGCAAAATGAGTTCGGATTAGAAAAGGAGCGAGGATATATATATCCGACCAAAGTTTAACATGTATTCTTTTGGAGAGGGGAAATATACAACAGGAATCTTTTTAAAAAAATGTGGGGAGTGTAACGCTGAGCGTGCTAAGGAATCCACCGTCTGGTTATCATCAATACCTGTATGACTTGGAACCCAAAGAAGGTCGATGGAAATGGAATGGGAAAGAGAAATACTATATAGACGAGAGATCGTATACGAAAAACAATAAAGTCAAGGGAATATGAGGGGAAGGGAGAGGATATAACTTCAAGAGTCCGAAATGATTAGGTATTTATCGGATTTTTGAGTTGAGGAAATAAATATAACTGCTCAAAGAATGGCATAAAGATCGGCGGAGAAGATGGAGCGAAAAGCCGGCAGCCTGAAGAATTGAGCGGAATTATTGGCTGGGGAGAAAAAGGAAGAAGCTACTCCCTCTGAACTCTTGGAGCCATCAATAAATATCAAGGAATGAATAGGAAATGAAGAATTAATAAGAAAATTAAATTCTTGATTGGTAGCTGCGGAGTCAGTAGTTTTAGATGATGAAGGGAGAGAAGATAGTTTTGGAGGGTGAAAGACCCGAAGCAATTAAACATAAAATAAATAAGAAATAGTATAGGAAGAGAATCCATCTAAGCGATGAGAAACAAGGGCTAAGATAGAAGATTTATTAGGAAAGAAACGTCATTTATGAAAGATAGAGAGGTATGAGAGACGGATCTTAGAAAACGAGATGGAAAGTCTTTTTGCAAGGAAACTGTATCCCAAATGTGATCGACGGATAAACAACGGCTGGACATTAGAATCAGCAAGAATAGCTGGAATAGAAGTGGAATTGAGTACCCTTAAGCAAAACGAAGAACCAAATTTTGTGTTGAATCCAATTTGGAGAGGGGAGATTTGGAGGTATTGCCATATATGAAAGAACAGTAATCTAGTTTAGATAATATGATTGATTTGTAAAGCAGGATGAGTCGTTTGCGGCAAGAAATATTAAGGAAATTAATGTGCTCCGAAAAAGACAAACGACTATTTAGAAACACCCTAAGAAAGCAGATGTCTAGGAGAATAGGAAAATTATTCAAAGAAACATCGACAGTAGCTAAATTGTAAGGTCGGAGAGAGAATACAACGCAGGAGGATTTGAAAGGTGAGACAGAGGGATGAATAGAGAAAAGAGAAAGCTCCAAGTCGGTTAATGATCTGTTAAGTTCTTCGTTGGCAATTGTGATATCCATAGCTAAGGAGTAAAGGCGAATATCATCTGCATGGAACAGGGAAGGGGAAAAATAGGGAGAGAGGCAACATTAAGCATATAAACACTAAAACAAAGATAAGAGCCCTGCGGAAGAACACGAAAAACTCTTCTTGAGGGATAATCTATTGAAGAAGACAGATGAACAGACCGATTTAGAGTAAGGTTAAGAACAAGATCAGCAAAAGTAGGAGGAATATTAATGGATAACATTTTTTCTGTAAGGCAGGCGTGTGTACTATCATCAGTATCACACTAAAAAGCGGTATAAGTACACTGTAAGCCGAAATTCGAGATCATTGTATACTCGAAAATGTTAAAAACTTTGAAATTTTTTAGATGGATTATTCAATTTTCTAGACCGAACCGACGTCCTTACATTTCAGGTACTTATGACTTCGGTTTGTCTGTTTCTTAATCTGTATTCATTACAATTACAGATGATGGTATTCCGCGGTGGCTTCCGATTTTCTTCTTCAGCATTTTGTTCTTAACACTCCCTTTAAAGAGATCAGTTTAAAGCGTACTCATCTGTACTCTAGCAACTATTCGATGAATAATTGTTAAACCTAGGACTCCTGGTTATGAATCGTTGACAGCTTGTATGTAAGGATTTTTCTGAGATGACATTTTCGTTAAATGTGTCGCTCGCCATTTTTGCCGAAAACTTTAGCAGTGTCTTAAATTTCTTCGCTAAGTCTAGTTAAAAATTATTAAAGCATTATAATTAACCGATGATCGCTTTCACCTGAGCAGTTTAACGGTATACATCTGCGAATGTTCGATTGAACTGATTTTTGGAAATGAGCTGTCAGAGTCGATTCATTTAGATCCCGATCGGAGTATACTTACAAAAAATATTCTCTTTAGGATGTATCACTTTGAGAAAACTGCTGAAGGACTTGTTAAACATTGCATTTGGACTCGAAGTGAAAAATAAGTGTCGAAAAAACTCATAGACATTACGAGCTGAGCACAAAAGTACGAGAGGAAAAGAGTGACACTGAAAAAAGCATCAGAGCCAAAGAACAGACGAAACGAGAAACGATAATAAAAAATCTCCGATGATGAACACAGAAATTGGGAAAGAATGAAGAGCAGACTAGAAACAATTTACTTTCTCTGATAAGTCGACTTTTACGGAGAGGTACTGCAATGATTTATCGAGTTTTGTTCTAAAGTGAATAAAAAAGCGATGATTCGATCTATGCTTCGATAAATCCTATAATGGAAATAATAAATGCGACCGTATCGGCAATATCGGAAATCGAGATTGTCTCTGGCCGACATTTTCGGATTGTTTAAATTATCGAGTGTTAAGCGAATTTCGCTCATTCAGCTCTTATGCGTCATTCAGTTTTGCGGTTTTCCATCGGACACGACCAAAAAACCCATCCGAATAAAATGGCGCCGATGACAGACGTATACCACGAATTACTCCGATATTCGTAAAAATAAATCGTTTTCTGCCTTTACGGTCTTTTGGAAATGAACCTCGCAGATTTTTTTAAAATACTTTCTCATTAAATCACCATTAAATCACGTTACTCGGTGTAATGTAAAAAACGTAATATTTTAAACAGAAGTGATGATAAATTTACAAAAAGCAACCTCTTCCCGTTGGAGAAATATTTAGATTTGCGATAAAACGAAAAAGTAGATGTATGTATGTATGTGGAAAAAATGTTGGTACTAGATGTGCTCTAAGGAATAATTACGGATTTAAATTACGAAAATAAATCCCTTTTCTGGCCTGTGCTTGCACGTGGGCGAACGAATATTTACACTACACACATCATGAATCTTCTTTGAATATATATTTATTGTTCTTTATTTCAGTAATTAAGCGTTATGAATTATATAATTTATTCGCAATTTAACATGTAAATTAAAAATATCTTTTTTTTTTTTTTTTTAACTATACCTATACGAAAGAACCCGAATACGCTGTTTTTAAACAAAAAAAAAAAAAAAAAAGTTCCATTACGATACTATTAATGCAGTAAATGTTACTTTTGTTAAAATTATTGAACTCTCTAAATGCGCTATAGAAAATTTTATAAATCAAGGGGTATATACTAAAGTTCAAATGACGATAGATGCAATTTTTTTCACGTTGTAAAGCAACAGGGTGGCCAGGTGCGAAATACGAAAAATTAAAGGAAGAAGTTTGAAAAGGTCTAAAGGAACTGGAAAAGGCATGGGGGTAGCTGCGTTCTCGTGTTCGAAGGAGACTGCTGTTACGGAAGAGAAAGTTTCCGGAGATCGGATTTCGAAAGAATTCGAAGCATTCGAGATGAATGCGATGAATAGTAATGGCAGGGCATTGAAAAACGGTTACAGTGACACTAGAAGTATTACTGGAAATGAAAAGTTTATGTATGTATGTATGTATTAATGGAACTGCAATAAAATATTTCGCTACTAATTTTACTAACAGTAGTATAATGGAATTTCGAAAAAGTTTTAAATAATGTTTTACCTTTTCGCAATAGTAACACCGAGTTATGCGTGATATTATACATACCGGTGCTCTCTGGATATTTCTATTCGTCAGAAGTTTAGAATTTTTTCGGTGATTATTTCTATTAAAAAGGAGATATTCTACATTGTCAACGGGAAATGTAATTATATAATTTCCGAGATTCGTATAAATGAAAAACATTATGCCGTAGTGTCATTGCGTCAAACAGAATTCGCTACTGTGAAGTCGTATTTTTCAGCCAGTGTTATTTTCAAAAACCAAAAATTTAAAGATTTTTTACCTCAATTCGAATCGACGAAATTTAACTGTGCTTGGAAAATTAAAATTTTTCGGTTTTGTTTTTGCTTTTTTATTATTATCAACGAGAGACAGAGGTGTATTATATCGGTAATTATTAAATACAGAGTTTGAAAGGAATTAAAACGGTTTTTTTATTTATTATTAGAAATACGATTTTAAATTTTAACGCAGTTGTTACAAATTGAAAGTTTAATATTTTCATTGTAAATTTATAACGTTACAGAATTGTATACATATATACGTATATATATATATATATATATATATATATATATATATTAAGGTCAAGTAAACAGTTCTGAGCGTTTTTTCGCTTTATTTCGACGATGAAATTAACATAGTTAGGATTATCCGATTTAGATCAAAAATATGCGCCGTTTTGTTCGATAACTTTTGTCCATTTTGAAGGCAATTTCATAATTCCACGATTGAAGAATTTCTCATCCCTATTGGTAAAAAACTTGACCAGCTCATTTTCGCAAGCCTCTCTTGAGGCCACAGTTTTGTACCATCAAGAAAATTTTTCAAATGCTTGAAAATGTGATAATCGCTCGGTGCTAGGTTTGGACTATACGGTGGGTGCGATAGAACTTCCCATCCAAGCTCTCGGAGCTTCTGTGACGCGTCATTAAAGATGTGTTCGGTCTGGCGTTGTCTTGGTGGAACACAACACTCATCCTATTGGCCAATTCTGGCCGCTTCTGGTTGATCGTCTGCTTCAATCTGATCAGTTTGTTGACGGTAGAGATCCAAATTGAGCGTTTGACTTGATGGGAGCAGCTCATAGTGGATGATTCCCTTCCAATCCCACCAAACACGCAGATCTTTTTCGACTGTTGTTCTCTTATATGACCCATTTTTCATCGCCAGTCACCATCTGCTTCAAAAATGGATCGATTTCGTTACGTTTCAGCAAAGAATCGCAGGCATCAATTCGATCCAAAAGGTTCTTTTGCGTTAATTCGTGTGGCACCCATACATCGAGCTTCTTCTTAAGACACCAGCCTTATGCAAATGATTGCAAACCGTTTTTTCAGGTTAATTTTCAGTTCCCGGGCAATAGAATAAGTGCTCACATGCCGGTCCGACTCGACGATTTCCATGATTTTATCGACATTTTCGACAATTGTCCTACCAAAGCGTGCATAACAATAGCAAAGCGATGGTTCCAACGATTGCGTTTTGGTAACATGGACGCCGAAGCTTATCTTCGGCGTCCATGTTACCAAAACGCAATCGTTGGAACCATCGCTTTGCTGTTGCATTTGATACTGTATTTGGTTCATAAACAGCACACATTTTTTTGGCCACCTACTCCGCTTTTTCACCTTGGTCGTCGTAGTGCTACTGAAGAATGTATCGAATTTCCTCTTTTTTTACCTCCATTTTGGAACGCTGTAACACACAATTAGCTTCACCAAACACAAAACTGACAAAGAATTTTTTATGAAGCGTAATGTCACCATGAAATCGCCATATAGTATGATCCGATGCGATGTATACATCTCGTGAGATATGGCTCACTAACGACGTTTAGCGAAAAACGCTCAGAACTTTTTACTTCACTCAAGAGTTTTATCAAGAGATGTATATTAATCGCTGAACTCAGCTGTGTGCGCCTTACGGTAATGATCCGAAGAAGTGTAAGCTTGCGCGCACACCGCTGTTCATGTTTCATTGCATTATACCACTGCAAAATTCCTGTTGTGTAACGGGGTGTTTCGTTTTGCATACTTCAAGCTACGGGAGAACTTTGTTTGAATAAATATCGATGGAATCGATATAGATTTTTGAAAAAGTAAAATTTGACGAGAGATGATTTCGATATTTAACTTAATCGACAGAATCGGAATTTCGCTAAATTTCTCGTTAATTCTAATTTTACACATACCCCCAATTGTTCTTGAACGTATTACAGTACCTGTATGCACTTTATTACATTTAAACTTTTCCCCCGGGCTTAGTGCCTGTATTTATATTTACATACATTTTTCGTTATTGAAATCCGAATGTTATACAGGTTACCAGTTTACTGCAGGTTTTTCTGGTATAAGCTCGAGCAGTTCGGTATTTATGACGGTAAATTTTATAGTCGATGATGAATACGGAGATTAGGTAGTCGGGCAATAAAAGTCGTTTGTTACCCACGCGAGATGCCATTCGGTAATAGTAATTAAGTTTGAATCGTCGTTGTTCTCGCGATCATCTATCTTCCTATTCCTCCCGGTCCGTCCCCTAATCTCATTCTCTCGTTTATACGTTTATGTAAGCTTTTTATCTTTTCGGTTTTGTTGCTTTTCCTATTTTATTATTATATATCGTTTTATTTTACTGGTCGCGGAGGAACGGGCGAAATTTTCAGTTCTGACCCCCCGCCCGCGGTTCTTGTTGTATTTTTTTTTGTTTTTATTACTTATTATCACTGGTTATCAAGCAGACCATCTCTATAAAGTGGAACTCCCACGAACAGGAACGTTTAATATAGCGTTGTTTGTTATACGGAAAAACCACACGGTAAAAAACTTAATGACTTCCAAATGTGTATGCGCGTAATTTCAGGGGTGCATGAACGCCCGGTAGCTCTATGTCTATCGAGTTGTCCAGCAAAATAATGCTGTTTCCATGACTGTTTTAAGCTAAATTCTCCTATTCGGTTCGGTGAGTTTGTTAGGATTTCTTAAGAGCAATTGTTTAGCAATGCCAGATGGAAGTACTGCAGAGAAAGGGAAAGACGACGAAATAAGAGTTTTCAAAATATTATTCGAATACAAACATTTTACGGATAATTAGAATCGGCAAGAGCGACTGATTGGTACGGTAGCGATATTGTTTCGCGCGAGCTATCGGATTAAAACTACTCGGACGTTTTAACAAGTACTTCAGAGCCCGGTACTGTGAGGTTCGGTTGATAAATTTTGTCATTTTTATAACCTTCAACTTTTTTCTATTCTTAAATAATCCTCCTTTTGTGCGTCACCTGCTTTACTTCCTGTAAATATCTGGTCGTGTTATAAATTAAAATTCACTACTCGTTAATACGAGGAAAAAAAGATTAAACTCTAATCTAATAATGTAAA
This sequence comes from Icerya purchasi, assembly GCA_039619475.1. Lineage (NCBI taxonomy): Eukaryota > Metazoa > Arthropoda > Insecta > Hemiptera > Monophlebidae > Icerya > Icerya purchasi. The sequence goes on from CM077116.1 coordinate 70,319,577, forward strand.
ATAAATATTTTAAGAAACGTCTAAAAATAGTTTTATCAAAAAAAACAAAAACATTGTTGCAACACTTTGCGATTATTAGGGCCACTTCACACCAAATCGGCCACGTCGCGTCAAGTCAAACTTACTCCCAATGAAGTCGATTGAAATTTAGAGATTTCGTTTCCCACGGAATCAGTCACGTCCAGTCGAACGGAAAGACTACTTCAAACATGTTGAAGTTTTCATCGGCCAATAAAGTAGACTGAATTTATGTCTAGTTTTTTCGAGTTTTTGCATATAAAAATTTAGTATATTCAAAATAATATTAAAAAAAAACGAAAATAAACAACATATACTATGTGTAAAACAGGAAACGCAATACAGATTGATCGACCGAATTGATTCATGAAATGGGAAAAAACCGTACTCATGAAATAAGGTCCATTGATAAAATAATTACATTTTCCGCCAAACATTTTTCTGTATTTCAGAATTAGGCAGTAAATCGGTTTTAGTAAAATTGGATTTTATTTTCAGCTATCAGTAGAAACTTGTTTGCGGCTGTTAGAGGAACCTGCTAAAGAAGTATCGAGAATTCAATATAAAGGTCTCATCGCGGTATAAATTAACCGAGTAATATCGCGGCCAATTTATATTTATTCCGTTAGCCGGTGCACAGAACCGAGCTATCCCCCCGGTTGTGTAGTTTTGAGTGTAGACTTTTTTTAAATTTATTTCATTATATTTCTGTAAGCGGCAACTGTAAATTTCGTCAACACGGCTCGTTGGATAAGTTTGAAATATTTGAATACGATTTAGGCCAGTTTTTTCGGATGAAAAAATCCGAAACAAGGCATACACACGCACACCGAATATCGGAGATCGGTAGCTTCTCGGCAGGTAAGTGTATAAATGCAGCTGCTCCTTGGACCTATCATCTCAGCTGTTGTACTGCATTCGGGGCAGTTGAAGAATTAGATAAATTACCAAAGTCCATTTAGTCGAACATTTATATGCGGAAAGCTATACACCGCTCGAGCGATTCAATAAAAACGGGTTATAGCTCGCTCGAGACTTCTGCCGAACGGATGTTATTATCTCTGTCGCGTTAACTGAACTAATGGACCGCGCTTATCTTCATTGTACTCGCCTACCATTTTTATTATTTATTTGTTTATTTTAATTTATCGCTGTGGTAATAATGGTATAAGAACTGTAACTAAATCTTACATAATGACGTAATAGTAAACCGAGTTTTTAGCGCGCTTGTAAATTATTACCTCGAGTTCCATGTACCAACCCTTGATGAGGTATCATGGATTGTGAAGTTAAAGTTCGCAGTGTACTTAAGGGTCTGATGGATCGGAAGAAAATATTGAAAATATTGGGCCCAGTTCGTTTTCACTTGGATTTTCCTAGATTTCTTTTCGGTAAAATCGATGTTCAGTTTCAAATTAGATATGAGCAGCGACTTAACAAGGCAAGTGTCGAACCTGTGACACCTCTGGCTTGACTACATTGGTGTACGTGTGCTGCTCCTCTCCTTTTTGTATGTTACGTTCAATTTAAAAAATAAACTTATCGCAAATTCCGGGAACTTATTTGTGTCTGCTTTACTTTTGTCGAGAATTTGACGAGTTGCTGTACTTTCACATACTTTTTACTCCTTTTTCATCATCCTGCTTTTTAGTCCAAATGTAAGATCATGATTATTGATGAACTTCAAAGTCAGCGCCCTTTGCCAGAGCTGTCTTATTGCTTTTCTAACGCACTGAATGCTCGATTTAAGGAAAGATCCATAATTAATGGTCAAGTTCCATAATTAATGGTCAAGATGCCCGTACAGATTTGAGTCTCTCTCTTTTCCTGTGCAAATCTCTACATCAATAACTTCATTTAATTTTCAGCTCTGTTCCGTTCATTGTTCCTTTTTTGATGCCCTTCTACTGAATGAAAATTCTGAGCATTTTTAGTAAATCTTTTTAAATGATGCCGGGGGATTGAGCGAGTTGATAGTGAGCCTCATCAAGATTATTCCTCCGGCAATTACAGATAATTATTAAATTGTACAACACCGGGGGTGGTAGATCTTTGTTTTTATTTCCTGTGCTTCGTTTTTATTTCCTGTGCTTCGTTTTTTTCCCCGTTCGACTACGTTTCTATCGGTTTTTTGCAATCTTTCCAGATCATCTTAATAAACCGTTTTTCATTTATCAAACTCGTGAGATTGAATGTTCTGATCCGTGAAATTTAGGAATCGTTTGTCTACAATTTTGCTCTACTTTTTTATTCCTTTTTGCTTAAATCCTCTTTAGATTTTCCAAGAAAGCGGTTACTTTTTTATTACACTTTTCCCGAGTTATTTATCGTAAATGAAAACTGCGTTTACAGATTAATCTTACGTACGCGATGGCGATTAATCGCTAATAAAATTTTGCAATAAAAAGAAGACGATGAAAATGTCGACGCATTTAAAAAATCACAAAAGCGTAATTTGTCCAAAAACAATATAACGCGATAAGTAATTATTTCGCTGGTATCTTGTTACAAAAGGATTTAGTACTTTGAAAATGTACTATCTGACTCGGGTTTTTCAGTTGCACATTGTGGTAAATATGCCGAATAAGTCGACCAGCGTTTAGATTCGCAAAGTGAGGCGTGCACTGCGAAGGTAATAGCAAAAGTAATTAAAGCGAATATCCCCCGTGGACCTTTGATAAGGTATAACGGATGCTGGGAAATTAAGCTCTTTTCATAATTTATTTAAATGTTTAATGTAAGCTTGTGTGTCCCACATAACTTTTTCGTGCGGCCTGCGGCATAGAATATATATTATATATAATATAATATATATATATACATATATATAGCTAAGAGTACTAGTTTAGTGGTTGTGTACCGCACATTTATGTTCACTTTCAGAATGTAATGAGCCTGAGATAATTTATAACTCCCACCGCATGAAAAATTTCCTACTACCTACGCTACTACACACATAAATGATTAAAACTTCAGACGTGGCAATATAAATAATACATAAATAAAGTTAGCCGGAGACAATGAGAAATAAAAATAGTAGAAAAAAGGAACTGAAAATTTTACCATCGGTATGAAATGTGTATTTTTTTTAAATTTGTCATTTGCGCGACCGCTGAAATTTTAAAAAATATGAAAACGGCCCATTAGAAAGAAAATTAGAAAGAAAGAAAGGATTTATTTGCATAAGTAATAAAACATTACAGCTTATAAAATAACTACTAATATGTGCACCGACACGAGTCTTACCATACAACTTAATTAATAAATATAATTATGATGCGACATGCAATGTTTAACTTACAATTAGAAGGAAAAAGAAAATAAAAACCTACTGCTGGAGCGGAAGACTCAGTGACTGCAGTCACATTACGCAGATATTATTAAAATGATTATTAAGTAAAATAAATTAAAAATAAAACTAAATAAAGTCAGTACTAACGCTAAATAATTCAGAGCAGTACATTATGATTAAGTCTTCGATGTTTACACTTTTAGTAGAAATAGGGCCTAATCGCCTGGAATCATATTTACCAATACAGCTGATTAATACATTCTAATGCGAGCGACACATTCAGCGCAGAACTTAGTTGTCGCGTTTAGAATATAATCTCTGATTTGTGGTAACTCTAAAATGTCGAGGATAGATGATGCTCTTGTGTATATATTTGCCCCCAAGAATGCATCTTAGGCATGGATTTTAGATTAGTTGTAGTTTGTTATAATGCACCCTACTAACAGAAGATGGACAAAAGTATATGATAATAGGCCTTATAAGTGAACGGTCCATTAGCCTTAAAACATTAAACAGGCTTAGTCTGATGGATCTGAAGAGAACATTGAGGCCAGTTCCTCGGCCGCCTTTACTTTTACCTACATGACTTCTCTGGTATAAACAGTATTCAATTTCAGACTTGGTAAATAGTATACTGTTTGACAATACAGCGTTCGAGTTCATATAAATTAAAAAAAAAAAAAGAATACATATACATGAATATGTCAGCTTTAAGGCTAAATTGAAATCAGGAAGGGGAAAACAATGGCCCGAAGAAAGAAATGAGCAACATCGACAGCGAATGCGGAAATACTGGATACAAAAGAAAGCCAAAAATTTAAACAGTTGAAATATCGTGGTCCTAAGATGGCCAATTCGAAAAAAAAAAAATATATATATATATATATATAATATACCGAAGGTTTACAGTGCAACTATTTTAAAAAGATTTTAAACTTGCGTGGGTTTTATGATTTATCGTTCGTCTATTATTTTCGGCAAAAACTATGTCACAATTTTTTTCCTGTTGCTTTGCTTTGATGTTTTTGCCGAAAATAATAGGCGTAAATTCAGTTATTTTTAAAATTTTAGGAAATTTAATAAATTTCCAAATTAAAATTAATTTACATCGAAATCGCTGCTAATAATTTCAGCGAACCGCTGTTCGAACAGAGCTTAAGGGTTGCCTATTAACAGTTGACGATGTGGAAATAACAAAAGCTATCTTCGTAATAAAATATAACGTTTCGAATTCTACGTTATTACTATTAATTCGAAATGATTGAACAATTTTTACATAATCTGACATAGCGGCTTAAAGTCGAGCTTCATATCACTTTTCGTACGTTGTTCTTAAAATTTCGTGAGATCGCGATTCAGTTCGAATTCCAAATTTATTATGATAGCTTTGTTAAACATTTTCGGCTGGTCTCTACGAACGAACGCCGCTTATTCCATTATAAAAATCGCGGTACGGCTTTGAAGGTTCCTTTTTTTTTTTTTTTTTTTACCTTTCAAAATGGTAATAACAAAGGAAAAAGAATAAAAAACTCCAGAAACCTGACAGTAGAAAAATGGCACACATTTTATCCAACAATGAACAGCTGGAAAAGCGTGTAAAACTAATTTGTTATTTTCAGCCGAACAATACAGCGAAACATCGTTTATAATACATTCTCGTGCATATATTATGTTCCTATCTGTTGTACTTTTATTTGATTTATCTTTATAGACCCGGAGCTAAAATTGCTTTATATGTGCGAGCGGTGATGCGTTCCTTATAAAATCCATAATCGTTATTCCGATGGAATGATCATCGTACGTGACAAATATGATTGAAACGGCGGAGGTCTTTAGTTCCATGTTGATGTCCTTGATTGTATGTTGAACAGCGTACAGTGTTTTTCCCGATCTTTACTTTTTAAATATAACGGTAAAAAGGTTTGTGATGAATTTCGTTTCAGTTTAACAAATAACCTTCCTTCTTATTTCTTTTTCAGTCCTTCGCCGATGTTTAATTAAATCGAAAGGGCAAAGATTCACTAAGAAAATTCATTTTTAATGATCGCTTTGACCAATCGATGATGGATTTCTTTGCAGAATAATTATTAACTTTTGGAAACATCAGATAAAAATCGGGCACACCGTTCAAAAAATTCAACTTTTTATATTTAAAAAGTACTTAACGAACTTAATCATATATGTTTTTTTTTAAATTTACTTAAATTGATCTCGTTGAACCCGTCAAAAATGATTAATAGTTTCTCCTTAACGGAAAGAAAACTGCAACATTCGATCAAAAATCGCTATTACATTTCAAGTACCGTAGGGTGATTCCGTCCAGCGTGCGTTCGGCAAATATTTATACACGAGAAATAATATAATTTGGATTTATCACGAGTGCCAGCAACGAAGATTTCACGGAATATTTATAATTTTTAAAAAAGATCGGTAAAAGTCGTCTCGTTAAGTATTAAATACTTTGATCGCCGCTTAATACTAGAATGGATAGCTTATAGAGATAAGCAGGATACCGGTATTACGTAGTGGTTCAATCTGATATTCCTCCGTTTCCTTGGTACTTTGATGTTCCACCGTCTTCTTATTCGCCGTAGGTATGCTATACGGTAGTTTGTAGATTGCATATGGGGCACTCCTGCGTGGCATTAAATTTCACGGACCCCCCTCTGGGTGCAACAGTAATCGCATTAGGTTTACCTTTATTAGTGACATTATTCACTTTCAACTGCGCCAGATACGAACACTATAGAAACATATTTTATGAAGATTTAATTTCACGCGGATTTTTCCCTCCATATAAAAAGTAAAGTAATGTAAAGTTAAAGTTTACACAATGTACTAAGGCTAATAGATCTAATAATAATACTGAGGGCAGTTCCTTTCTCATGGGATTCGCCTTTACTTTCCCAGATTTCTCTGGTACCCAATTCAATTTCAGATTGGATATATACCTGGGAGCAACTTGGATCCGGAACGAGACAAGTCTCGGTAACCTATGACAACTCTGATTTGGTACCCAAGCACCTTAACCACTAGCCCCTACTTTCGTTACTGTCGTTGGGCTTAGTTCATTGTGAACCGTAACTTCACAATCCCCGACGCCCTGTCAAGGATACATAACTTACATTACTTTTCCGTCCGCATAGTGTTTATTATTTACTCCGTTTCGGCTATAGCGCAATTTTCGCTATAGTCTGCCTTATAATTAACAACGTTTTAATTTCTAAAGCATGATGGATGGCTAAATGGATGACAGTCCAAGCCATATATGTATGTATATAAAAAAGAAAAAGAAAACAAAAAACGACTCCTCTCTATATTGAACTTTAGCTATTGCAAATGCTATATACTGCACGTGCACCACACGCCGCTGCGTAAGCTCCGTCTACTTGTGGCTGTCGTTAAGTTTTATCAGAAATAAGTAGAAGCAGTGAAAATTTTCAGACAAATGACCACAAATAAATGATATTCAATGCGACAAAAATTGGTCGCCTCGGTAGTTTTCAGTAATAATTTCGAACTGAAAAATCAGCATTACTGAAGTTAAAACTTTTAGTTAAAATTTTTCCGTAGCTATTATCGTTCCAATCGTTAGACAGAACGAAAGAGAGACGAAAGATCCCCCAATTTATAAACCGTTAAGTCGATAGAGGTAGCGATGGAGTTAATTTTTAATAGAACTCCTAATCGTCAATTCCATACATGCTTACTCTTCGCTCACTAGTTATTATATTGGAAATCAATTGACCGATTCTGTCGACGTTATGGAAGTTAGTAGTCTTTGAATGATCTCTTCGACATATATGCCAATTCCGAAAAGACCACAGCAGTGTTCGTTAGTATTTAATCGAGCAAAAAAAGGTGAAAGAAAAGATCTGAAGGAATGAAAGCTTTTAGTCCGATCAGTTGACTGCGGTAAAAAATTAAAAAATGTCAAAGAGTAGATAGTGATTTTTTTTTTTGTAATTTCGATTAAATAATCAGAAATTAGAGTATTTAATTAGACCAACATGTTTTGTAATAACGTGCTGTATTTCACAACGAAACACGTTTGCGTATTAATGAAAATAATATATTTTATCGTTTTAAATTTAATATTATTATTATTATTATTGTTATTGTCGATATTGTTATTAATTAATTTATTATATAAATTATTATTGGTGGTGTATTTCGTAATTTTTATATCATTTTTATTTAATTCGACTTTCGTAATCAAATCTGTTATTAATATTTTAATCATTTGTCATTTATCTTATAATAGCTCCCGTGATCATGTAGCTATGACTTCGAAAAACGCGTCGAGTAAATAAATATTAATTAATTGTTTTATATTAGTGTGTTTTTACTCATTATAGAGTGAGTAACAGAAACCTATATAACAATTTAACATGCACATTTAAACAAACTACACATGACTAAGGGAGGTGTAATTGGCTCGATTATCTTTTCGACCACTCAAAAGCTTACGGTGGTGCCGGATACATTTAAAAAATTCCTTTTACCTCGTTTTGTCTTATCAAGCGCAGTCCAAAAATCAGTTTAACAATTTTCAAATTAGATTTACATAAGATTGGAAATATTTCAATTTTGTCGGATTCCTAGAGTTGCTTGACGTTACTCACAAAAATGGCGTTCAATTTTAAATTAAATTATTCGTTCTCTTCAATTAAACATTCTCTTTCCCGAAAGTTTCTGGTTTATTATTAGTTCAATTACTAAACCCGATTAAATGCGTAAAAATTATACCAGGCGCTTCTTATAGGCAATTATTTTAATGAACGTTATGAAAACGTACACAGATCAGTATTTCTGCGAAACCTTGCTGCTATTCTCATGTTCTCCTTCGGTGTCTTCTGTGTGTTGATCAGCAAGTTACAACGTTTAAGAGGTCTTCCTGCCTTTCTCTATAAACTCGGGATGATTGATTGCTTCCCCGTTATGCGCGCCTCCAAAGAACATAGACCATGTGTCCTATGTAAATTAGGTTTTGTCAGAATGTTCTCACTAAAACTAATAATTTCGAATTACATCATTCCTTGATAAAAATGTCATGCGATTATGGTGAAATCTTAATTTTATAAGTGAAATGCATTTTTTTTCTTTTCTTTTCCCTTCCAACTTTAGCCATTTCACCAATTGTTAATAATTTAAAACGTAATTGTACTAGTATCAAATATCAGTCGATAGGTGGAATCTCATTAAAGATCAAAAAAAAAAAAACTTTTTTTCAAATGAAAACATTTACCGCGTCGCTGTTAAATTTTTACAAATATTACCCAAACCGTTTTAGAAAAAGTACTTGCGAGCTTTCCAAAGAAACCCGCGCTAAATTTTACAAATAATAACATACCGCATTTTGTGTTCCAAGCAGGCCCGTGCCCAGAATTCTGGAAAGGGGAGGTTTTGAAAATTTTCTTTACATATTTATTTTATAAATAACAATACATTTTTCACTAATATTCGTACTATTAATAATTTCCATCATTTTGATTTATATGTATTAATAATTTACATAAATGAATTACCCCCCGTATATGAACATTAATAAAAATTACATATGTTATTAATTATACTCGTAATAAAAAATTTTGCATAAAATATTAATGAAGTACCTAAAAATATGCAGCATATTTTTTCTTTTTTCTTTTAAACGTAGATAAAAACAACCTAAAAAATCATCGTTTATTTTAAATTTTTGATATTTTTCAGATTTTTGTGTATTTATAATAACTATTTTAATTCTCATGGGGGGGGTTAACCCCCAAAACCCACCCCGTGGACACGGCCTTGGTTCCGAGCAATCTCACTTTTGCAGTCGTTAATCGGAATTCAAGCTTACATTGTTCTACAGTATTAAAATAATCATGACTTAGAACGATTCTTCTTTGCTAATCTAAATTAGCATTTCGTCGTGGCGCCATCATCCGCTTTCGCCTATTGCCGATTAAAAAAAAGGCGATTATATTTTAATAAATATTAAATTATTACGTTTAAAAAATTTACTCGCACAGCATGCTCCCTATTTCCAACGACCGAAAATAGTCGCTGCTGGTACATTTTAAATTGCGGTACAATTGCATTTTTAAAATATACGTATCGATTTTGTACTTAAACAAGATTAAACATGTTGGCGGTCGATGAAAATTTTCTGTTGCCCAGTTAGAACTCAATGCTGGTGAATTTTTCATTGGGAGTGTCTGAACAATTTTGAGCGAAAAAATCAGCGATATCGTTGATTTTCGTAAATTGTCCCCGTTCGAAAGATCAATCGTGAAATTAGGTTGAACGTACGGAGCATTTCAGTTGCATCGATGATTATTAAGATGCAATGCAAAACGATATCGATGTGAATCCTATCTGCAGAAGAACGCTCTTAAGTGTGTCCGATTATTTAGAGAAAAAAAAAAAAGTTGCGGAAAAATGATAAGTCAGTGAGTCGCTTTCGTAATTTCGACGACGATTTTCATAAAGTACTTTACAGGTAAAATCCCAATACAAAACTCGTATCAAACTACTTTTTAATGATTTTCTAAAGGCTGTGTCGTTCCATTTATATCCAGACGTTTTCCAGCTAGACATGGATAAGAATAAAATTTATCAATCATAACGAAAATAATGAATCATAACTAGAGCGCACATATTAAAATTCAGCGTTGAGTGCAATACGCGCTAATGATGAAAATCATCATAGAGTATATCCCGTCTTTAAAGGAGAAAACACGTATTAGGTAACGATTCAAACGTACGATGAAGTATTATTTGAATACCCCCGGAGTGACTTATCACCAGTTTTCTGATTAAGAAACGAGACCAAGTAAAACGCACGAATTTTGTAAGAATGGAGACCTAAAACATGTGGAACTTAGTAGAGCTATTCGTTGCGAATCTCAGTCTCAAAATCATTCTGAATGTTTCATTCCGACCGTTATTAAGTGTAAATAAAATATTTCGCTTAACGAACGTATGTGGTCGTATACAATTTTTTCAAGTTAAATGGATATTTCATTTTACGATTACGCGATCTTATTATTTTTAAACCGAGATTACTTGAAGAATGCGCGAAGATGGCTGAAGACGAGAATGGTACGGTTGGAAAGGTTAAGAAAAATCGAGTTGGGGTTTTTTGTAGGAAAAAAAATTCGGTTCCACAAATAAAGAGAATTTGAGAATCAGGTGGTCGTTACTACTATTAGGGCGTCCTCGTTTATTATCGTCAGTCGAGCAATGCTATTACGAGCTGCATTCACTTTTTAAGCCGGAAAAAGTGTGAGCATCGAAGAAAACTGAAACGCAGAAAGAGTCTGCCAAAAAAAAAAAGTCGACTACTAACACGAACTGGCAGTAGAATGCAGCGAGCGTCGGGTACCTAGTTTTAATATGTTTTCGGAGCATTTAATATTTGTAAATTAACTCGGCGTCTAATTTAATTATATTTACTCGCTAGAAAAAGTTGTAGCAATATTCGCTGCTCTTTGTTATACTATTTTTTAACCTCGTTCCACACACACAATCACTGCCACGCATGTGATGAGTCACGGTTCTAGACAATCGACGAATTATGCGAAAATACGCTAATCGTCGTCGCGTATGCCGAAAAAACTCCATTAAACGGTAATTCTTGAAAAAAGTGATTTAATCAGTCGTCTGTATTCAGACACCGTTAGGACTATATTATCTCGTGTGTTCGCGTTGAAAAAAGAGATTCAGTCGATATTGCGAAAAAATTCGTATATTAAATCACGGTGCATCCAACCTCTTAGAGAAAATTAATTATTCAAAAGTGTCCTTAGTCATCGCACACAATCGCGATAAGTACACAGGATGATGCAGGCTGCTTTTGAAATCGTTCAGACAATAGCCGAAAATAGTGTTCCAAAAAGAATCTGTCGAAAACAATGATTAATTAATTTTTTCCGTTTAAATCTAACAGCAATAAAAAAGAAGGAATATATTTAACAAGAAAAGACCTTATATAATAGGTGCATGTATTCAGAAGAGTGATGGGAAAAAGAGAGACACTAATAGAGAGAAAGAGAGACACTAATAGAGAGAAAGAGAGAGAGAGAAATTATTAAATTCCCTAAACTGTGTAAAATAGGAAATGAAAAAAGCGTAATTGATTAATTTCATTCGGAATGATTAGGTAACGTTTCTACAGTGCTTAAGAATATTACGCTTATCTAGGATGTTCGCATTTAGTATAAATTATTATTCGCTCGCTATAACCGACAGAAATAATTGAGAATCTATTCACGTTATAAAAATACGCTTCTTCGAGGTACATTGATTTTGTATTAGCTGCGGTTTACGATAAAACACATTGCTAAGACCATACTGGACAAGAATACCTAATGACCCCGCATGAGTTGTATTTTAAGTGACCGGCTTGTTATTTTAAGACGGACTTACGATTAAACGACAGATAACCTAACATATCACGCAGCTTACTCTGTTTTTGTTTTTCCCAGCTTATCATCTAATATTAAGCCTAGAGACGTCCATGTTCGCTGCCAGGATACCCTGTCAGAAACAGCGCTCTCCCAACAAGTTATCGTGTACAAGCTGATCATTCAACTCTGCTCCTATCAAAGACGAATTTTCCTATTATACTTTACAGGTGCCATCATTACACTCACTTATTACTATCTTTTCTCAATACCATCTTCATCCTATTTCCCAGCCTTATACATCAGCCAAAACCATATTATTATCCTTTCTTTTTTGCTCCTACTTTTCCGATAACCTCCCTATACGCCCTACTTCGTGCTTCTACGCTGTTCGATTATATAAAAAGAAGTAAAAGAAACCGACACATTTCATATGGCCAAGGTTAAATCTGGAAGTTTGTAAATTCTTGCCGGTAATCCAGATAAGTTTCTCGCGTTTTAGAAAAATTTCCATCGATTCGCAATCTTAATTAGGGACGGGTTCGAAGCTGCCTGCAATTAATTACTGCAGCAGGTCTGTACGAATAGCAATAAAGTGTACTCTATCGTCAGCGCATAAGGCAAAACCGTTTCGTATGTCCGTGGGAAATCATTAAGAAACAGGTTGTGTAACAAAGCAGAGCCGAAGGATACTACCTCAGCAAGGGCAATTTTTTATGTAAGATTGTAATCTATCGACAGTTGTGGTTCGTGTGATGTGTTTATCGTGTTTAATAATTACGGCAAAACATTACTTTATCGTCGTAGCGGACTGGTAAGTTCGTTCCGATTATTATTCTTTAATGTTAACTGTAATTACTTATTCCATAGCAACTTACAGAAATCTTTATTCCATCTTCTCTATTGACGATGCAGTACCGTGTGTAGGGTTTTACGAACCCTGATTCGCGATATCGCATACAATGCCAAAGACAAATAACGGTGAAAAGCAGCCACGCACGTTGCCGGTACTGTTGCAAGTTCTGGTATAAATAAAGTAACCATTCTATTAGTATTGGTAGTAGTTGTAATGGTAGCAGTATGTTTTCTCAATATACACCATTAACGACCGAATAAATGCAAGGTAGCTTAAGTACATCGTATAAACCAAGTGCGCCTTCTCTAAAAATCGTATCTAAATCGAATAATACTTGACAAGTAGTATCTAGAGGAAAGAGAGCGCGAGTTGTAAACGGCTGATTTATCACCTGAAGTACCTCTTAATATCGAGAAAAGAGGTCATTCTTGCTTCTGTTAAATCATTCTGATATCGGTAATACTGCTATGTGTAGCGAAGACAATTGCAAACCAACCGCAGGCGAACCTATAAACTCGCACAAACCACCTCCAATATTTTTATATATCGAATAATTAATTATTAAAAATAAATTCGATACGGAAAAAAGAACAATATTCGTAAGCGATGATGGAATAAAATTGAAAATAATTCTGATAATTGAAAAATTAAAATGTAATTAGTCGTATTTATCAACTTAAAACAAAGAGAGCCTGCTGAAAGTTAATTAAAAATATCCAGTACACGATGCCGATGCCGACCGACGAAACAAAAGAGAGCTTATCCGCGGCATTATGATTCCAGAAATGAGATTTACGCAAACAAACGAAAAAACAACTCCTACCAATGATCTATATCTGCAGTCCAACAGTAACAATTAAAATATCTATAGCATGAAGTGTTTACTTAATATGAAATAAGAAGTAGAGCCAGTGTGTAAGGGGGTGATAATAATACGAAATGTTAACGGTTCGGTCACAGTGAAATGCATTGGCGTACCCAGGGGGGGGGGGATTTGGGGGTTCAAATCCTTCTCGAAATGGATTTTTACGTTGCTGTATTGTCGCTTTAGGGTCGTAAGATGTCTTGGTACCAGGCATTCTGACAGTACAACTAACTATGTATTAGTGTAAATTATTCTCAAAATGAAAACGAACAGAAGTCTTACGCATTTAGAACTATTATACAAGAGATTATTAATATAATACAATTACTAAGTAAAATCCTTTTTTCTGTCAAGTGTTTTTTTTTAAATAGATCGACCCCCCCCAGAAAAACTTGCCTGGGTACGCCTATGGTGAAATATATTGTATTTTGCCATACTTGTGTGCCAAATATGGTGACTAAAACAAGAAATTGTAATAAATCATCGCGTGCAATTGCAAAGTACACTCATTATAATCGTAATCGACTTGCTAATAAATAGACAACCAAAAATTTTAGTCATTCCGTGCAAATTTATCACAAACGTATTGAATCAGCCTGAATCTATACAAACTAATTATACTTCTAATAGCACTTATTCCAACTCGCGAAATAATGATTCAAGTTGCAAACAATCGCGTAATAAAGGTAATAGCAATAATCATCTATTTTAATTATTATTGACACAAAAATCAACAAATGCGCTTCTTAGCGCGATAAGTGGAACCGAAACAAAAGGAAAATAAAAAAATCAAACAAGCATATAAATATATAAATAAAATGATTTTTAATATAAACAAGAGAGATGAAATAAACAAAACAACAAAAGTAATAATAAACTCAATATATGAATTTAATTTAAATAAGATAAATCAAAGGTACTGTGTGAATGTATAATAAAACAAACTGAAAAGTAAAATCAAAATTAATAGTACTTCTAGAAAAATAACTAAAATAATTGAAATACGTACTTGTATTTTTATAGATTGTCACTTCGAGGAGAGAAAATATTATTCCCCTATATTTCTTAAAATCGAAAAAACGTTCTAAAAAGTGTCTGCGATTTAAAAATAAACTGTCTTTTCAGTCCATATATACTATTTAGATCGTATTTAATCGATTATCTACTCCCACATACATCCTTTCTGGAGTATCGCAGGATAGTATACTGAACATTATCCCGGATATGCACGTTGGATTTTCCGGTTAATAATAATATTACTTACAACAACCGTTTCTGCTGACAATAGAGCTGTTTTATGAACTGATGGTGGTCTATATGTAGCGACGAAAGAAGATATGATATTACGGAAAAATAGTAAAAAAAGTCAATGAATACTTTAAAATAACCTGGAAATGCACCTATTGAATTAAATGGACACATAATTTCAACTTCTCATAATGTAAAATATCTAAGGTTGCACTTGGACCGACGGCTCACTGCGGAAAGATTACATTATCACTAAATGAAAAAAGCTCAATCTAGGAAAATATTCGAAACTATAATTACGAAGTAGTAAAGTTTTACTAAAGCTGTACCAAAACCAATATAAGCCTATGGAGTTCAAATGTGGACGCAACGTCAAGTAATTTAACAATGAATATGTTCAGCGAAGTAAAGTTCTTCGAACTATAAAAGCAGCGCATTGGTATATATGTATACGAAACGACGACACTCGTGATGACTTATATCGATAACAAATAAAACAATTGCAGGCTTAAGTGGAAAATATGTACAGCGATTATTTCATCAACACGTTAATCTGCTAGCGACTAATATACCGGCTAATGGTGTTTAGTTGTTTTTTTTTATTTCATACGTATCAAAAGATACAATCAAATACAGAGTCACAACATTATCGGTTCAATGCATTGTTCTCATGACGTATTACTGGGAAATAATTTCTAATAATTCTATCTTTTCTTTTTTTACTTTTCTTTGCTTAATTATTTTCTTCTTTTCTCTTTTTCTTCATTATTTTCTGACAACATATTTGTTGTTACTTGGAAGTGGGCAGAAAAAAATCCTACGGGGTAACATTTAGGTGTTCTGATTAAGTAGGCTGGAAATTTGCAAATGATTAAATTACATTTAGGCAGGCGAGTGATGTTAAACACCTCGTCATTTTATTCTTAAAAGTCAATCTTAAAGGTAACATAAAACAACGGCATCTATAAACCGTTAAGATGAAAAATTAAAAAAAAAAAATTCATTGAAAGTAAAAGAAAAAAGAAAAGAAAAAAAATAAAAACTTCTATCCTATCTTCAAGGAAGAAGAATTTATTATTATTTAGATGAAAAGTAAAAGCGGAAAATTAAGTAAGTATCTTTTGTATAATTTAAGTAATAGTCGTGTAATATATGTTAGTATTTTTAAAAAGATGAATATGTTCGCTTTCCAAAACAAAAAAAGATAACTAAATATCATACATTATCGTACGGGAAATTTCTGCGTCGGTTACATTTCATACGATTAAGTAATAGTTAACAGCTTCGCCATGGTTTACCAAAATAATAGGCGAACCACCACAATCGTTGATATGTTAGCGAACCATAGTCGTTGGTATGTTCTCCGCGGAATTTAATTCGAGGACGACTAGCCGACAATTAAACCCGCGCATCATTTACCCTGCTACTTCTGATCGTTGCTTATTTAAAGTTATTGGTTGTATCATGTCGTAAAAACGCCCTGTGTGAGACATGCCGATTTTAAATTGGCCAATCATCCGGTTTCGTTTTTGCCGTCATTTTTCTTAAAGTACTGCAAATAATTACTAGCTGTCGGGAAACTAGTTAAACACAATAAACGCTCGCCAGATTAACACGTAGTGCGGAGAATCAACTTTTCTCCGCTGTAAATTAAATGTCCTGTTTCAATTTCAAAGCTCTTATCTTTGGAGAAAAATTCGAAGGCCATTGATAATCACGCTTTCTTTACTTAGTCAAAGTAATTCTCATCGTTGTATCATCAGCGTTATCATTATCGTTAGCATTTCGTTTTTTTTACAATTTAGTAGATTCTTCGAATTGTATACCATCCCTTTCGCTTTGCAGCATAAGCGGGTGGGGTTGATAAACTCGCGGACGAATTAGCAACTATTTCTCTGTTCTATTAACAATAAATAGAGAGTAGTTCGTATACAAAAAAAAAAAAACATTTTTTCAACAATACAAAATAAAAATAATGCAACCGGAATCGGGGAGTTCCAACTGAAGGGGACAAAAATTAATTTGATAGCGGGTCGAAAAAACTGCTTTTTAGGCGGAACCAGAACTGTGAAACTGTTCTTCCGGAAGAACAGATTTTACCGTATCACTGCTACGTTTTAAATTGCGTGCAAAGAGCACGTTTCTCTGCATTAGTCTGCAGCTCGTCTACTTTTAACTGATCCATGCGAATATGTGTAAATTTTGCACGTTATTACCTCGTCACTTAAGAGCACATTTGTCCAGGGATCAAAAACTTTTAGGAAACTTCGTCTGAAGAGAATCGTAAAAATAAACAAATGAATACGGTTTTGTTTTTTTATTTTTTTTATTTTCTTAATATTTTCTAGAAACAAGTTGGTTTTTAGATGCTATTACATTTAATAAAGAATCATTTATCATCTTGTTTGTTAATTATAGAATATGTTAAGTTATAACAAACAAATTTAAGTATAAAATGATTGCTTACTTAGAAACGTTGTTTGTTATGACTTAATATATGCTATTTTATTTATTTATTTATTTATTTATTTATTTATTATTTAAAAAATAAACAAAAAAACCGCACTTTCGGTGACTCATTGGGCCATATGCAACCGGAGACTACGAGAGGTATTGGATTAAGTGCAGAAGTTTAAGGTTTCTCAAAAGGAGGAAGAGGTTTTCGAGGTGATTTAAGTCTTTAGAAATAATTTCGGAGATTGAAATTACGAGAGGAGGATCTTTGAGATTGAAGTGAAGGACACGATAATAAGATGTGTGACATGTTGAGAAGATGGTTTTGACAGAACAGACAAGTGGGAGTATCAAGACATTGGATTAAGTGAGAATGAGTGAGGACGGTACATCTTAAGTCGGGTAAGGATGATGTTCTATTTTTTGGATCGGAATGGACTGGAAGCAGGGACTAAGACATTAGGTTAACACACTAAGAGTTGATTAGATGGTTGAGATGACCAAGGTTGTTACCAGGAATAGGAAATCAGGTACTTCATATAGAGGATCTGATATCGAAAGAAGTAGACAGAGAGGTAATATCAGGAAAGCAGGAAGTGTCCCCGGCTGCTTAATAGAGATGCTATTGTTTTAAATTTCAGATAATTTGTGAAATTATTACATTTGCCTAATTCATAACTCATCATCATCATAGTGCCATATTCAGCTTCTGACTACCTATTTGTACATTTTTTAGCTGTACAAACATAGGCATAGTGCTTACTGCAATTATTATATGAAACGCGAGTGTACGTACAAGACTACACTTGAAACTGATATTGTGATTGTTTGATTTATCGTGATACAAATGCAGTCCTATTTGTGCCTGCCTGCTACAAATCAATTATACCATGGTATACATGTTTGTCATTGTCTTCCGTATGATTCTATCGGCGATTAATTTAATTATTTATTTTGTAATTTATATCGTTGCCCGGGATTGAACTCAGAACACTTCTATAACGGAAGTCGAGTGCTCTAGCAACTAGACTATCGCGATGATTATGCTCTCTAATTGCAACTCATAATCTAGCTGAACTTTATTATTTCTATTTTCTACCTTCATTCGTATATGGTTAAACCGTTTGTTAGACGCGGAGTTGTTTAAATTTTTCACTTAAAATCAAGGAAGCCTGTACACAAAACTGCAACAAAACTAATCGCCGAGAACTTTAATGGGATTCGGGCTTGGAGAAAGAAATCGATCCAAGACAACCCAGACAAAAAGAAGGAGTCATTCACCACCCAAATGATAAGCCACTCTAGACTTTAACCTACCAAGAAGCATTTGGACAAAACTGAAAGAACACGGATGGAGCGGAAAAATGATGAAAAAAGTATGGACTCAAAAGTGAAGCGGCATGTGACTGTGGCGAGATAGAACAGTTAATGGATTACATCCTGAAAGAGTGTCGGACACGAACCCTGCAGGGTGGCTGGGAAGAAATTATCAAATTGACGGATCTGGCGACGGGGTGGCTACAATGTCAAAGTATAATTATACATGCATAAAAATGGCATTGACAACAAAATTATGCGAATTCATATTACGATTATTAACTTATTTGTTATTTTTAACATTTTTTTTTTTTTTTTAATTTCTTTTTACGCAGTCTAATGTGTTCACTGTTCCTGCCCCTTCCCCTTTCTTTGGAAACCTAAGGACATACGAAATAATAAAAAAAATAACAAAAATTAATTTTTTCTATTCGCAAACCTCGCTTTCAACACCTTTCGTCAATATTTTTTATTTGTTTTCGTAAGAAAAAAAAAAAAACAATGCGAAAAGAAAGAAATTCTTATATCTGTCTTAGCACGTACATAAACACTCTCGGTAATCGTTCTTGAACTACATAATTTGCTCTATTTACTTCTGTATTTCGGTAATTACATCGTTCACTGAACGGGAATCGTAATTATATAATCAACGGAAGGATTGAGGGGCGCAACCATTTCGGATATGACGTTCTCGTTTGTGTACTCACATAGTTAGCAACTCGCGATGACGACAATACTTAGCGGTCACGGTTAATTTTACACAATTTCATCGTTCACTTTGTTAGTGGGAAAATTTAACCGTTCAGTCGAAATAGGCGATAGAAATTCTCTCTCTACCGACTGGATGGCGGTTCCAGTCGGTTGACTTCAGTCGGTCGCCTAATCAAGATGTGCCGCGTCTAGTTGCAAAATGAACGCCTTTGCTCTCTCTTCAACCTTATAATATAGACAGCTTCAGTCGTAGCAGTAGTTGTCCGTTTTAATAAGTTTTACTCTTTCTATTTAATTCTCACAATCGATACATACAAATATATATATATATATGTATGTATAAATTGCGTTTGGGGCTATTTAAACGTCGACAGACGTGAATTTTTATAGATTTTATGTTTTGTTAACGTGAAAAACGAAAATGTCCAGTTTATCGTATTGTTGGAACGATAATTTCATTACGCGGATTTAGTGCTGGGAGTGCAACGTACAATTTGGGCTGCCGGAATAGGTTCACTGTTGTCTTTTACCATCAGCTCACTTTTCAGTTCTGTCTATTATTATTTCTTTTATTATTTCATTTTATATTATTTTTTTATCTTTTGTATTCACCGTTATTCTTTTCATTATACCCCGCT
This sequence comes from Icerya purchasi, assembly GCA_039619475.1. Classification (NCBI taxonomy): domain Eukaryota; kingdom Metazoa; phylum Arthropoda; class Insecta; order Hemiptera; family Monophlebidae; genus Icerya; species Icerya purchasi. Next base: position 70,339,366 of record CM077116.1, read on the forward strand.
CACGGGAATACAATAGCCGTGAATCAGCTGGTAATTGCATCCATCTCACTTTTTTTTAAAGTTCAAACTTTTCTGATAATACCCGAGTTTTCTTCCAGTTACAAATGAGGGAATTTTTCGAAACACATAGTTCGAAGAACAATTCTGTTTTTCATATTCTTATTCGTTTAAGGACAGAAGATAAAAATACTTCAAGGGCAGGAATAACTGAAGCAGAGTGAAATGAGAGAGTATGAGGAGTAGGGATATTAAGTTTTAACAGTAAAGAATGGAAGGACGATTGCTCAGCAGAGAAGACCACACATTCAAACAAAATGTGATGTCAGGATCATGAAGAATGTAATTAGAAGGCGGGTGAAAAGGAAAAAATGGAGTAGATGCAGGTGAAAACAGAGAAAATGATGCAGGAAGGAGACTATAGTTAAAGCAAAGGCGACAAATAGCAGAGATTATAGAACGTTTAAGAGAGTGTAATCAACGAATCATGGGCAAGGAAAGAAATTGATTGAACCTTAGAGCAACGGTGTTGTCAGGCTTTTTTGAAGTATTTCCGGAGTGATATTATCTGTTACGACTCGCGGCATCGAGCGCGGTTTATTAGAATACATTATTAATTTGCGAAATAAATCCCGGACCGTTTTTTTTTTAATACGTCAATTGTTAATTGAGTTTTTCTGTAACTAATAGTAGAATATTTATAATATTTCTATTGAATAATCTTCGGAGAAAAAAGCGTATTTCTTTGCTTATTTTGGTTCCTATAATCGTATCTGTCTATAATTATGCTGCGATATGATGGCAATTCGATGCGTTTTCTTATAAGATATTCTGTATGTGATGTTTTGTTTTTACCGTTTATGTAAGCCTTGGCATTTAGACGACAGCTCGACGAAGCCTGATAGGATTTTAGTATTTATTTTTTAGAATAGTTTAAGAAGTTTAATATATATATATATATATATATATAAAGCGAAGGTCTGCGGAGGAACCTTGCTTGGAGTGTTGCTGTAAAAATCAGTTTTAATAGCATACGGGAATTGTACAAAATTTTTGCTATATGATTTTTGTAGTATTTAGAAAATTCGGTAAATTACGCGAGCAAGATTTTAAATAAAATTGACTTATACAAATAAATGCGAAATTAAAACTCTTCGATAATACCGAACGTCAACGGTAGTTTTCATACTTCGGCTATATATGTATATATATAAACTCGACCATTTTGCCCTCGCAAGGGCCTGTGCTCTTGACCCTAATAGCTTTCATTTCTGTCTCTTTCTCTTCTATACTTTCTATAAAATGATCAAAATTTACAACGTAATTCTTACCGGCATCAACACAAAAAAAAATAACATAACCACAAAAATCCTATCCTAACATTTAACTTTCATTGTATAAAATTAAGACATTTTTTCGTTGTTACATATTTCGTTACATAAAATTGTGACATTTTTTAAATTGCAATAACAAAAATCCTATAAAATATAATAAACGTTACATAAAATTGGGACATCTTGCGTTACATAAAATTGGGACATTTTGCGTTACATAAAATTGGGACATTTTTCGTTACATAAAATTGGGACATTTTTCCAAATGGGGGGTAGCCTAAGAATTACGTTTTAATTAATATATATTTCAGCAACGTTTGTCGTTATAAGTAGAACCTTCAGTGAACGGTATATTTGTTAGTCCGTTTGTTTGTAATTACTTTTCTGATGAAATTTATAAAACTGCGCTCGTTTTAGAATACAATAGTTAGAGGTGCTATAGTATGTGACGGGATACATTAGAGACGGAATATTAATCGAACTAAAATCTTGTTTAAAAAACAGCCGATTCGGCGCCCCTATGAAACGGGAAGAACCGAATGTAGGAATAAAATACTCAAAGCGCTATACTGGCGAAACTGTTAAGGTGTCCGAGATTCAAAACTTGCCTATTACTCGTATAATATAGAAATATATGGATAACCGAAGGGGAGTTTCGACTTATGAGTAAGGACACTTTCACTATCTCAGACGTCTCCCGAGTAAACATTATTTTACTGCCCTTGAAGCACCGAAGACGAACGAGGCACGCGAAAACGTCATAATCGCTCTTAATAGAAGCAAGTACGTAACGGGACTATTATATTGTCTGCATGTATTATTCCTCTGTCATAATCGAATTTTCACGATCAACAAATGGTCATTTTTCAGCAAAATTCCATTATTGAGAATATCGTGTTATACTATGCGGTTATATTACTTTTTGATTCCAGCATTTCGTACACTATTATTATGTTCAGGTCACCTGAATAATAATACTGTCAGAAATTTCATCAGCATGCTTAGGAATCCGTTTGATGCTATCTATTCTTGCTGGATTTAAAAATAGTACACTCTTGACGTCCCCATAACGTTTCTTCCTGTACTCACCTATTCCGAATATCGAACTCATTCTCGCTCCGGAAGATAACAAAACATTTTGCCATTGACACTTCTTCTCATCGTTTCTGAACGGTGATCTCTGCTGGACGGGTCACCCTCTTTCGGGCGCGATTTATCGGGCGCAGCTCTATCGGGCGCGACTCTATCGGGCGCAGCCTCTTTCGGGCGCAGGCGAGCTCAGACCTTTTTACAGACCACCTACGGTGATTTTCAGGTATCATCCGTTAAACGTTGTCATCTGCGTTAGTGAGAAATACGAGTTACCAAATACTGCTATCAGAAATTCCGTCCAAAAAATACCGTTCTTCGTTAACGATTTAGTTTTTCCGCGCGTATAGCATGTTATATATGCATAAATATATATATAATCACAAAACACATATTTTACATGATTTTATTTGGTTATTCGCTTTTTAAAATTATTTTCTATTTTTTTTTTTTTTTTTTTTTGAAATTACGACTTCAGCGTGAAATACTCATAAACAGACTTTCGCGATGTAAATTTAAGAGTTCTGTTGGCAATAGTGATACGAAACGGACGAAAATTATTAATATTAATAATCGGTCAAATGCATTGTCGGGTTTCTTCATTTTTTTTTTTTTTCGCTAATGTATAGACAACCGTATTTAAAGAATTACAAACTATCAACTCTACGTCATTTAAAGTGTAACATAACTGGATTGAATTTGCTTCTGACACATATTCCTTATATTATCTTTCTATTTTTATTCGTATCTAGCAAATTTATTTGAGGGACGTTTATTGAAGTTTTTTCTGTTATCTATAATTTTAATTATATATTTAATTCCTTGACGAATCAACCCTGGTTTCAAAAATATATCGAAAAAGACAAACAAAGGCGCGAAAGTTTTTAAACATAAACACATTTATGTTAATACTGGGCGAGAAATATATACGATATTACAAATTAAAAATTAAATATCTTTGTTTTTAATTTAATATTATGTAAATGTAAATTACGGTAATCTTTAAATTAACTCACAGAATGTTCAGTACATGAAACCTCCTGCCCGGCTAACCTTTTTTTTTTTCTTTTAGTTCGTTTAGAAAAATTTCCTATCTTCAAAACACTGGACTAATATTATTTTCATAAAAATTTTAATAAAGCCAATAAGCAAGAAGCTTTTCTTGTTTTGTCTAATAATAAAGCGAGCGGCTCATAAAAAAATAATAATAATTAGAGAAATCGACTCGGCAATACTTGATGCATGTTTTGTAAGGAAAAAGAAAAAAGTAAAGAAGTAAGTTGAGAACAAAAGCGATTAAGTAATTTTCCACTGTGAAATAGTGTTTAATAAAAAAAGGAAGAGAACCGTCAATGGCTACAACCACTTTGTAATTTACACGTTTGTTAGTTACAAAACGCGTTTTAACCGATTTTTTTCTTCGAAAATTTCGTTTTTTTACTAACTTATCACACTAAATTGCAATAATACTTTCTAAATATTGTCAGTTCAGGTGGGTTGGATTTGAGTAACACAAAGCTTTAAAAGGAATAATTCGCAAGTATTCGTTATTCGAATCATCGTTCTTTTAATTTACATTAAATATTTATAATAATAACCTTTTTGTCTTCTGTTTATCATCACGACGGCTTTCTTTACTAAAGGTTTTTTGGTTTTATTTCGAAAAAAAAAAATTCTTTAGTGACGGTAGTGAATAATATGAAAAAAGCTGCTTATTGGTAATGACTGCAAAACCTAAATGAGAATTACCTTTTTCGACCTCAGTCTTATTTATTTATTTAGTCACGTCAATCAAGGACCTCCATCGTAGACGATGGCACGATAGTTATCCTCTTTTATTCTCGAATCCTGAATCCTTCTACCTTAGCATCCAAACCCACCCTCCTCCGTATCCTTGGTACCTTGACTTCCCTCATCTCTCGCGCTTTCTTATCTCTTCCATTTGCAGGCTTCGTCTAGATCATAGTCGTCTTCCGGCATCTTCTTTTCGCTTTTCTATGTCCTCTTCTCCTTTTTGTTCCTTCCATCCGGATGATTCCGATCTAATCTGTGACACAAATCACATCTTCTTTGAATGCGCGTCTATATCTACAGAACGCTCTCACTTCTATAGGCAACTCCCGAAACTCGGTTTGCCTACTCCATACAGTACTTCCTTTATTCTTTCCTTTCCATCTCCGGCAATCATTGCTATTATAGCGTCCTTCATATCTTCTATTTCCAGTAATATTCAATTTTAATCAGTTTCTCCCTCTCTCTCACTAACACAAAATTATGCTGCGTAAAGCCCTCGACTGGCGATCCCAAAAAAAAAAAAAAAAAAAAGAGGACCTTTACCCGGTTTGCAATTCGATACTTATGATGTGTTGTTGCAAATACAAAATTATCCGTACGCTTGCTTGTTTTCTTTTTGTATTTGCTGAACAGAAAAGTCCCGTTGAGGCACAATGTGATCAAAACAATAAATGAGTAATTGTTAAAATGAGCACGATCGTCTATTTGTTTTTAGATAGTTATTTCATTAATTTATTCAGAATGATTCGTCAGTTAGCCTTTGTATGTTTGTTTTTATTTTTGTTCGATTCCTTTAGGTTGCTTTTTTAGATTTAACCTTATTGGCCTAAAAGTAAAACGCACAAAAAGAAAAAAATGTTTAATATTTATGAAAAAATTAACTTGCTCCTGCGTGCATGTTTTGTAGTAAACGAAAACATAAAATGTCGCATGAAGTAGATATGAAAGAAAGAAGAGGATAAATTTTGAACATATTTATAAAAAAAATAATATTCTAGTCCGTCGTTTTTTTTTGTTTCTTTTTTTCACATACGGCTTAAACACAACTGTGCAGATATCAAACTGAGCCTGTTAAATTAGCTTACAGCATACTACACAAATTACAATGTTTGGTCGTTTAGTTATAACTGAAATTTTCAAAAACCACAAAAATTGGAACAATATCCTCATTATTCTTCGATAAGGAATCTATCTTTCTTATATGAAATGGATACGGTTTTATTTAATAAATAGGTATTTTCTGTAACACGCATAAACAATATTTAAGTTACCAACAATTTGAAACCTATAGTATGTATTGCGATAAAACTGTCGCAAAAAAATTATCCTCCCTTTCCACAGGAATGATAATTTCTCAAACCATATATATACATACGAGGTACAACCAGTGTTCATACAGCTAGTCGAATTAGAAATTATGTTTTTACTCTTTCACGTTTTCCCAACAAAATAAGAGTTTGCAATTATAACATAATAATAATAACATTAATTATAAATATAGAAATAAACGATTTCGAAATCTTACATATAAGTAATAATAATAGTACCTATAATACATGCAAACACTAAAGGTAACTAATTACTTTATGTGGTACACCACGAAGATAATCTTCAAGCTGGAGCTGATTATAATTTGTTGCGACTTTCAACAAACGTTTGTCACAATCGATATATTTCTTTTTTTTTACTCAGTTACTTTTATCAATAAGATTATGTTTTCTTTATTTTGTTGATATTATATCACGTTCATAGACGAGTGACAGAAACCATTATACGTCAACATCCTTTGCGGCATTCTTTTTTTTTTTCGGAACAGAAAGGTAAAAATAACAATAATGGCATGTTTTACACGCATTCATTGCACATTTTGTTATGTTCTTCTGTTAGGAAAATTAACCATTTTCTTAAAAATTTAAAACCGAATAGCCAATCGTACGGGTTATGAACAAGTAGGTAAATAAATTTCACCTCTTATGAAGCTATTCAGGATTTGGTAAAATAAACAAACTAAAGCAGTACACTTATTTACAGAAAACAGTTTCATTCGTTAATTCTCCATACTACGGTCATCATTAAGAATAGCCTATCCGAAAAATATTCTAGTAATTTTTTTTCCGCCGAAATAATAACTGCTTTACAATAAAGTTATGGTCAATTCCAAGAAAAATATACGATTTTTTCCATGACGATTTTATCACTTTTGCTTCTTCTTTTATTCCTACGGGATTCGCATATTTCTAAAATATTCGAGGTCCTATTCATTACCTCTTTTCAGTCACTTGCAGGAAATCTCCCATGGTGAGAACCGAACCGACAAAAAATTTGACGCCCGTTTGAGAAATATGAGCAGTTTACAATATATCCATAAAATTATTTTCCGCATATATGCTTTTAGTGCTGTTGTATTTTTTAGGAATACTCACTAGCGATCACTATTTACCTGTTTTCTAAAATAATTACATATAACGGATATAAAACAAATATATACTTTTAAGAATGTCAAATATTTGTTTAAAAATCGGAAAATTTTTGTTACTTAGTTATGTTAATTTTATTACTAATGTTTTTGCATGTTTTAAAAATGAATTTTGGTTTATAATAAGAAAAACAGATTCCAAGTAATTAATCCGTGTTACATAACGTGCATGATTAAATATCTAGCTCTAAAATATTTATTTTTGAGGTAACTAGATTTTAGAAAAAATAAATAAATGAATAAAAAATAAATAAAATATAATTTTATCGCAAATACAGCAAAGTGGTTGAGCATAATGGTTGATTAAATCATTTTGCAATGTAGAAGTATCTCATATATTTACAGTTTGCCACTTCATTCACGTGTTTATAAATACTAGCGTTCCCTCAATGGTTCAAATTTGACCATAATTATCATTAAAAATTTTAGAAAAATATATATAAATTTGTATATTTCCAAAATTTATTTCCAACTTTTACACATTAGTTCATTATTACTTGAGAACATATACTTTTATATGTACTTTCAATACAAAAATTAAATGATACCTTAAGATTTAGTACATTGTAAAAAAGCCAGTAATGATGATTATTAAGAAAAATTAAAACATTTCAATAAGAACAAATTTACTGGCTGCAGCGATTTCCTTTTTCACTTTTTTTATTACATTTTTATTTAAATACGAAAAAAAAAGTATAACTGTTTCCAAAATTTTGTGTACTGATAGCTCTAAAGATCATCAATAGTTACTAAACAGGAAAAAAAAGCAAGAAAATCGGTTAATAAACAGTGGTGAAGAAGGTACTGAACTGTTTTGACTTTGCCTCTTTATATACAGAAAAAGATTATCCATTTTTTTAAAAATAGAATTTCCCACAGTGCATTTATCGGGAATATTGAAACAAATTCAAGGTTTGAAAGTTTCTTCATTATTGGCTTTATTAAAATTTTTACGAAAATAATATTAGTCCAGTGTTTTGAAGATAGGAAATTTTTCTAAACGAACTAAAAGAAAAAAAAAAGGTTAGCCGGGCAGGAGGTTTCATGTACTGAACATTCTGTGAGTTAATTTAAAGATTACCGTAATTTACATTTACATAATATTAAATTAAAAACAAAGATATTTAATTTTTAATTTGTAATATCGTATATATTTCTCGCCCAGTATTAACATAAATGTGTTTATGTTTAAACATTTTTGCGCCTTTGCTTGTCATTTTCGATATAGGAATTAAACATATAATTAAAATTATAGATAACAGAAAAAACTTCAATAAACGTTCCTCAAATAAATTTGCTAGATACGAATAAAAATAGAAAGATAATATAAGGAATATGTATCAGAAGCAAATTCAATCCAGTTATATTACACTTTAAACGACGTAGAGTTGATAGTTTGTAATTTTTTAAATACGGTTGTCTATACATTAGCGAAAAAAAAAAAAATGAAGAAACCCGACAATGCATTTGACCGATTATTAATATTAATAATTTTCGTCCGTTTCGTATCACTATTGCCAACAGAACTCTTAAATTTACATCGCGAAAGTCTGTTTATGAGTATTTCACGCTGAAGTCGTAATTTCAAAAAAAAAAAAAAAAAAATAGAAAATAATTTAAAAAAGCGAATAACCAAATAAAATCATGTAAAATATGTTTTTTGTGATTATATATATATTTATGCATATATAACATGCTATACGCGCGGAAAAACTAAATCGTTAACGAAGAACGGTATTTTTTGGACGGAATTTCTGATTGCAGTATTTGGTAACTCGTGTTTCTCACTAACACAGATGATAACATTTAACGGATGATACCTGAAAATCACCGTAGGTGGTCTGTAAAAAGGTCTGAGCTCGCCTGCGCCCGAAAGAGGCTGCGCCCGATAGAGTCTGCGCCCGATAGAGTCGCGCCCGAAAGTGCGGTCCCCCTGCTGGACGTCCTTAAAAAAACAACAACAAAAAAAAAAGATTTCTTTCGTAATAGTAAATATTTGTTTTCGTTATGTTTCTTCATAGATTCACCGAAAAAAGATCGATGGAGCTTCCCAGCACTGTCACGGCGGACGATTCTGGAAAACGCTGTAAAAAATGTTCCGATTGTCCGGGTTATTCTCATCACTTTTGGAGGTAAGTCTTGTTATTATTCATTTTTATTTACCTCGAGTATATCAATCGTATTATCCCTAATTTTTCGGGCTGTAGTCCTGAAAAAACCTGTTATTTTGATTTTGCTGCTACAGTATCCGATGTTACGTTACTCTGATCGGTCTCCTTCGAAAAACTTTATAAAATGTCAATAATAAAGCGAATATTTCTACTGTAAATGAAGAAATCAAAAGCTCTGTATAAGTTTTGTTCAAAGTTAATGCTGCTTTAAATCTGCTTTAGGAAAGATTATTCATTTATTTGAATCTAATTCAATGTAAGGATAAATTCCTAAATAACCGCAAAACGCTGGTTTCTGACATTAAAACTTAAAATTATCGGAGGCATTGCAGTGGGTGTGATTTAAACGCGCTTAGTACGGGTAAGGCATTTTTTAATCGGATTGGATCGAATCTTAGTTTTTCCGTTTCCATCTAAAAAATTTATGTACGGAATAGTTCGACAAAAATTTGACTACGAATTTTCAGCTTTGTCATTAACCGAATATACGATAGATTTCATGGTTTGTTATTTCTGTTTCATTTCACTCAAGAGGTGCGTTAAAGGATGTTTTTGGTGTTTTTTTGTTTGTTTTTTTGTTTGTTTATTGTTTTTTTTTGAGTAGCTCATTAAAAATGACACGTCATTTCCGAAAGTTATATGAGATGGATTGTGAGGAATTATCTGCATACATGTATATAGATCATTTGGATACAAAGTTAAACTTAAAAATTCCTTTAAAAAGCCCAACTGACGTCGAGAATGCCGTACGGTACCTAACAAACGAAATACAAATAGCAGCTACCTTAAGCACTCCTGTTCTTAAATGTAAAAAAAGTAATAAAAATTATCCAATATCAGTCCGGAAACTTGTCTTAGAAAAGAGAAAGCTTAGAAGAAGGTGGTTCCAATCGGGAAACCCTTCGGATAAAAAGTTGTTTAATAACAAAATAAAAGAATTAAAAAAACTTTTGGAAGAAATCAAAAATAAAACGCTCAATAATTATTTAACTAAACTATCACCCTTAGCAATTGATGATTATTCCTTGTGGAAGTGTACCAAAAATATTAGGCAACCGAATAAACATGTTCCTCCGATGAAACATGGTGACGGGTCATGGGCAAAAGATCATAAACAGAAGTCGAATTTATTTGCCGAGTACTTGGCAACCGTGTTTAAGCCAAACATACAGACAAACACGGACAGGGAAATACATGAATTTATAACCAGTCCATGTGGACCATCTTTAGCAATAAAATCAGCCTCTCCTCACGAGGTTGGTTGTCTGCTTAAAACGCTGAAAAAGAAGAAAAGCCCAGCTTTCGACTTAATAAGCGCTGACCTATTAAATAAACTTCCGAGCGGAAAGCTATTGCTCACTTCTATATGTAACGCAGTATTTCGCATACAATATTTTCCGGTACAATGGAAGTTTGCGCAAATCGTAATGATTCCGAAACCTGGTAAAGATCCCTACTCTGTAACGTCTTATCGTCCGATTTCCTTGTTGCCTGTTTTATCGAAGGTAATGGAAAAATTAATATTAAAAAGGTTACAGCCTTATATACAGTCAACTGATGTAATTCCGCAACATCAGTTTGGCTTTTTAAAACATCATTCCACGATTGATCAATTGCATAGGGTGGTTAGTGTAATTGAAAATAGTTTAGAAACTAAAAAAGTATGTACTGCGGTATTTCTCGACGTTCAACAGGCTTTTGATAAAGTCTGGCACGATGGTTTATTATACAAATTAAAATGTTTGTTCCCGAGTAACCTTTACCTGTTGCTAAAATCATACCTCGAAGATCGTCATTTTCAAGTACGTTACGAACATACCTACTCAGAAATACATCCAGTTTTAGCAGGCGTTCCTCAGGGTTCAGTGTTGGGCCCCACGCTGTACTTGTTATACACAGCAGATTTTCCTGCGACAGAGAATGTGCAGATGGCTACATTTGCGGACGACACGGCACTACTGTCATCACATGAAGATCCGAAGAAAGCTAGCAACAATCTACAAAATGCTCTTACGAAGGCTGAAACATGGTTTAAAAAATGGAAAATCGGGATAAACGAAAGCAAATCGGTGAATATCCATTTTACTAACCGAAAAGTTGAAGTCCCACCCGTTAAGATCAATAACATAGATCTTCCTGTACGAGCAACGGTCAGGTATTTAGGTTTGCACTTAGACAGCCGATTGACATGGAAGCATCATATACAGGTTAAAAAGAAAGAATTAGATATCCGGGTTAAAAAAATGTACTGGCTGATAGGGAGAAACAGTGTACTGACAACGGACAACAAACGTCTAATATACACAACTATTTTGAAACCCATCTGGACATACGGGGTTCAACTTTGGGGTTGCGCTAAACCGTCAAACCTGAAGGTAATACAGACTTCCCAGAATAAGATCCTTCGGTTGTTAACCAAGGCACCCTGGTATGTTACTAATCTAACCTTACATCGAGATTTGTGTGTAGATTACGTGGCTGATGTCATCAAAGTTCATGCTAAAAGACACGCAGACAGACTCGATTCTCATCCGAACACTCTTGCTAGAGGATTGCTCGATGTTACTGGTAATGTAAGAAGACTGAAACGCCAGAAACCGCAGGACCTTGTTTAAGGTAGGGGTAATCGGGTAGGTGCCATTGGGTACTCCTCCCTTCATGTTTAAGTTCATTCACACGTATTACTAAATGTCCTTGATGGACAGCTCGTAATAGTGTATAAATATATAAAAAAAAAAAAAAAAAAAAAATGTATATCTGGCTTTTAAAGACTATTAAATTTATAGGCTACAATCAAGATCTACAAAAAGTGGGTCAAACACTAGTGTTACCGATTTCATTCAAATTTTGAATGTTAATGGTGAATAGTAATTCTGTAAAATTTTTAGTCGTTTTTGGGATTTTTTGTTAAAAAATTCAAAGTGAATTTTAAATGGCCGAATTATAGCTAGAGATGGGAAGGAAGGGATAAAAGAAGAATTATAAGGAGTAGGGAGAGACCCAGTGCTAAGATTTTGAAGATCAAAGCAGAGCGTTCAAAATAAAGGGCGGGGCATTCAAAGAAGATGTGGTTTGCATCACATATGGGAGTAGAGATAGGACTATGAAGTGGATAATCGGGAGAGGAGGGCAGGAAAAACAAAAAAAAGGTGAAGAAGGGAGAAGAGAGTGATTAAAACGCAGTCTGTTTAAGGAAACGATCGCAGAGCGCTGATAAGAAGAGGATTGAAACCACGGCTGAGAACAGAGAACCGATATATATTTTCTATATATCAAAAGATGCGTCACACATGAGTTCATTGTACCATAACTTTATAAGGAATTAAAAACTTCTTGTACAATAACTTATTTTGTTTTTTGTTGTTTTATTTTTTCGTTTTTTTTCAAAAGTACCCTTTTTTCTTTCGTTTTTTTTTTTTTTTTTTTTCAGCGGAGATAATGATGATCAATTTTATTACTCGTTATTATCGCCGTCTTTTTTTTTTTTTTTTTGTTTTTTCGCGCTGGATTGTAATGGCAGCGCGAGTTATTTATCGTAATATTATGTAAATGAGGTTAAAGTGTCAAACGCGAAATCAATCACTTTTTTACCTGTTCCGAAGAATAGAAAATTTTTAATGCACCTTTTTGCTGGCCAGCTACTGTATTACTGGAAGTCTATGCGGAAGCAGGTATGGGAGAATTTGCGAGCCAGTAACCTAAACGACATTCACTTCGAACCGTGTATTACTTGAATTTATTTTTTAATAAACGATAATATATAGTATGTGTGAACAGTAATTGTGCAGTTATACGATCAATATAGAGTTAGATTTCTTTTCTTTACACGGAAAATGAATTTATTCGATCGATATAGGATTTTATTATAAGCCAAATGCTCATTAAATCGGTCGTTTGCTAAGGATCCTGTCGTTTATTAAAGGAAATTCCGGTTCATGCTACCGCTTTTCGTGAAATATTATAATTACACCGATTTTTCATGGTTAGGATTATAAACATCGTGAATAATTCGAAAAAAATGATGCTTCACGGTTAGCTTAACAAATATCTTTATATGTGAAAAATGTTATTAATAAGTTAAAATTAGCGTTGGAAGTTTGAATGTGCGAATCAGACACTTAAAATGATTCATTTGGTTATTCAGTTTTTGTTGAAATTTTCATTCAAACGGTCCGTTAAAAGGCCGAATTATTATTATTATCATTAACATTATCATTATTATTGTTATAATACTATTACTACAGTATTAAGAAATAATAAGTCAGAGTTATTCCTTTTCTTTTCATTGTTAAATCATAGTTAATTTTATATTTCATTTGATTTAACTTTTAAAATGTTAGTATTAACTATACAACATAAGATACGTTTCTCTTATTATATATATATTTTTTTTATATTTAAATTGTTTTTTCAGTAAAACTATCTTAAATTTAGCATTACTCTATACTTTACATTTTTATATCATTTTTATTGCATAAGAATTTACTGTTGAAGTTAATAATCAGTTAATGGGGATTACGGGAGTATATGCGAGTAGTGTTATACATAACTTTTAGAACTCTGTAAGCATGGAGCAATGAGTCCTTTTAAAGTCATTTCTATATATTTTTTAGTATTGCCTTATGTATAAACTTAAATTTGTACCTTTTATTTTACGTGTTTCAGTATTATTCTTCTTATACATATTTTTATTATAGTTGTTATTATTGTGGTTATTATTATGATTATTTTATTCATTTAACAGAGTCAAATGTAGCAGTTCGTACTAAGTTACACTTTCGTTCTTGTATATAATTTCATTATTAGTTTATTTTATTCTGTTTACTATTACATTTTTTATCTTTTTGTTAACTATTTTTATTCATTTTTTTGGACGATTTGTTATGATTAAGAAATATATTTGGTTACGCATGTAATTCTGTGAATGTGAGAAATTTGAAGAGTGTAGTTGTATCGTTACGCCTTTATATAGAATTATGTTTGCATGAGCTCCAAACAAAGCTGTAAACATGGGTTAAACATAATCTGTATAAAAAATAAGGGCAATAGGAAAACGTGATTCATTATTTTGCATTGCAGAGGTTTAATCCGTGTAAACTAATTTGGATCTCGCTACTGGCACTACCTTCGCGCATATGCAGCTTAAAATTAAATATAATTATGTAGCTATTTAATTAGTTGTATATTTTTAACACTGTACAATAAAAACTGAATTGAATTAGTTGAAAAAAATTATTATTATTATTGTTATTATTATTATTATTATTATTATCTTCTTCTCCGCTTTTCGCAGGCTTACGTTGTAGCTTCTCGGGCATGAACCAAAGAGAAGTACGTTATGTTTCTTTGAACATTCTGCATATATGAGTGGAGTCAATGATGACTGATTTCTGAATATCGGCTACCAGTTTTTCATAGTTTAGATGTAATTCGACAGCACTTTTCCTTAATGGTGCGTATTTGATCTGCAATTCGCTGTACCGTACAGCTTGCTAGCTCTGGGATTTCTTTAACTACTGCATTATAAGTGGCCCGTCTGTACCAGGTCATCATTGTTTCACCCTTTGTGGTTTCATAATAACATCGCATAATCTTAATATTCATATCATAGTCCCATTTGCGACGTTTCTTCTGTAATCCCACATTAGTGGTCCCTCTTGGGAAAGCACGTTCTGTAGGTGTAGCTATTGGAGATGTAAGTGGGTTGCTACTAACCGGATCGTTATTCGTCCTTCGTTGTGCATCGGCTGTATCTTTTTCAGATTGCGCAGCATTTCGGACAAGCATTTCCTCATGTCTTCCATCCTGGCATCCGGTAGGCGCCCGCCTGTTCGGCATCCTACCACTGGTGGATCGCAGACTGTCACACCCAGCACCAGCTCCAGATGTGCCCTGGTGTTCCCCAGGCAGCAACCTTCTACTTTTATTCCTCGTCATCATTTCTCCATAAAGGGTAGTGCATTTTTTCCCTACTGCCAGGTTATTTTTGTGTATTCATTTGTATTTGTAGATTATTGCTTATACTCCTGCCTGTTTACTTAATTGTTTGCTGTATATTACCAGTATTGTACATATTACTGTGTGCAGATTGAGTTTTAAATCCGGGTATGGCAGAATGGGGGTTTTTTAGTCCATTCCCACCTTCCTCGTTTGTCACAATTTCCAGAGTTACTACGAAGGGCATTTGGTTACCCAACCGTTCGCTCAGGTCAAAGTGTGCAGGGGTCACCACGTACCGGTGAGGTAGGTGTTGACACGGAGAGGCTAAGTGGAGTTCTGGGGCTCCATATGATCGCTTCCAGTGCCCTTTGACCCCCTTATTATTATTATTATTATTATTATTAGTATTATTATTATTATTATTAGTATTATTATTATTATTGTTGTTACTATTATTATTAAATAGATTTAAAAACGTAAAATTAAATATTACGATCAAACACATACGTTTCGTTACAACGCTTTCTCAATTGCTCATCAGACTTAATTACGAGTAATTTTTTGTAGACTATTGTTGGGATTCTTAAAAATGCGTGATTTAATTTCAAAAACTTTCGTATTAAGGAATTTTCCACTTTATTCAAATGAAATAAATTAACACGCACTTAAAAAGAATCAGTATAATAAAGGTGAAAAACTTGTACATCGAAGTTGAAATATTTTAGAAGAAAAAGTTGGCACAGAATAGGCAATTGTAGATGGCCATATTATAACGGAAAACAATTTGAAAGTTTTCGAAATGGGAAAAGCGGAGAAGAGATGAAAAAAAATGTAATGATATACTACAAATTATCAGTTTTTTATAGCAGCATTGATTAGTAATAATTACATGCAACGATGAATCGCGAAGGAAAAATGGCATTAAGACAGAAAATTCGTAAAAGTAAAAAATAATGTAATAAAATAGAAAATAAAGAAACCGTAAACAATTATGATTTCAGAAATAATTTCTATATCCTTAATTTCTCTTTGACATCAAAAATGCTGTTTCAAATCTCGGCGGTACTTTTATTTTTAATTAATAGTATCGGTCAAAATTGTACATTTAATTAGGTATTGTATTGAATCCATTTGTCTGAAATCATAAAATTTTCGAAAAAGAACTTGTTTGAATTCAACTATACAATTGTTTAATATGAACTTTAACCGTAGTTTAAAAAAAAAAAAAACGATAACATAGTTATTTCTTCTAGATATCTTCGAAATATTAACGGGCAATTACGAGCATTAGGAGCGTACTGTAATTAAACATCGGATCAGTCGAAAATTGTCAGGAAACCTAAAACCGAGGTTCATCAATTTAAGAGCACTGAAAATGGAAAGGAAGAGGGTATTTTTTTCTTGCGGCGGCCATCTTTACATCTGACTTCTTTGCTACCTAATTATTTCGATCCGGACGGAAAACTAGAAACAGTCGAAATCTCGAACAGCGACTATCGCAATTTGGGCACCTTAAACGTTCGACCATTGCGCTCATCAGTATAATATGTACATATCGCTGTTAATTTTGTTAAGATCAGAATTAATGTAATGGTCCGTAATGCTTTACATTTATCGTTTTCGAGAGTTGTATAACACGGATACAGTTATGGAGGTGATGACTAAATTGCAAGTTTAGTAGATAATTTCATTGTGAACAAAGAAGTTCCTCTAAACATGGAGAGTCCAAAATACCGCTTAAAAAAAAAAACTCTAGGTTTAAAAAAAAAGCATAAAAAGAGGACATTAGGGAACTGGAATGCTTTATTCCGAGTCGAGGTCTGTCCCGTCATTCGTTAAGGTTTCTAAAGAGACTCCATTAGAGTGCCAAAAAATTATCTATAAGAACTCTGATGGTTTTGTGTTTTTCGCTCCATCTTGTTTCCCAGAGATTAGAACTGTTTGGTATTAACTTTGTTTTTAAAACTGATTCCCGAGAAAATGTTATTATTTCTTTGGTTATTCCTATTGTGTTTCTAATTTCGGCTAGAACATTGAGATCAAAAATTAGAGTTTATTTGAAGAACAATAAAAGAATAGAGATATGACATATACATATATATATATATATATATTTTTCGAGGCAACATTGCTTGTACGCTACCGCTTATTCCGGACATTGTTGAACAGCCGTCGAATTACAGTTCCTTTTGCAGTAGAATTTCCATCCAAACCTTTATTGAAAATTGTTATAAATTAGTCACATCACAGAATAAGGATAAAAATAGTCTAAACTTGAGAGCTTTTTAGAATTTTTTGGTTTTTTAAAGGAAATTTTGTCCATTCTTCTTGGGGTAATTTGATCTCTAAACATACCCCCACCTAAAAAATTACCAATAATCGAGTTACGATTATTTCTAAAATTTGGTGGTTCCTTCTAAAATGCTGCAAAATTAAATTCTTCACTTTTCGTTGCAATTAATATGCGAGGAAATTAATAATCAGCACAATAGGCATTAGTTAATATTTAGAAACCAATCGTAAATATATATTTTAGCATTAGTATAATAAATAAAGTTAACTAATAATTAAAAATGAAAAAAACATAACTTCTGTATTATGTTTTACTTATTCATGGCTGTAAGTAAAATACGGGGTACGGAAATTAAATAACGAGACTTCACTTCGCACGTCTGGCTCCTTCTTCATTCTTAATATGTGACAGCATTATTAGTTTCCAGGGAGGGGCAGCTGCCCCTTCCTCCGGTCTTGGCGATGCCCTAGATTCAGGATAAGTAACGGAATATATTTTAAAAAACTGATCAATAATCAATATGTAAAAAACATTCAGAAATTTTTTTATATTTATGGAATACCTAGAAGTTTCTTTCTAAAGATGGATTCGATAACAGAGGCTACGCATCAAATCAATTTAAAATTTATATCGGAACATGGTAATTTTAAAATCAACTTCGAAAGATTTAATGTCGGGGGGGGGGGCGAGGGGGAGGGGGGGGGGGAAATTTCATATTAGATATAACACAAACAGGACACAATATAACGATATGTTTTGAAAGGTATTAAATGCAGAATTGACGGAAAATTACAGGTGACGGAGAAAATGAGCGTGTGTAATGAATTTGTCGAGAAGAAATTATCAAAACTAATATTAACCTGAATTAAGAATAAATTACGTTAATATAATTACGAAGAAAATGCGGCGGGAAGGAATCCGAAAGTTAATTGCATGGTTTACCCAGCACCGCGTTAGTTTAAATTAACGCATTTAAATAAACATGCGACCCTGGCCAACTGAATAAAGCGAAAAGGAACACAAAAATTCAAATCGATTTCGGGTTTAATTATTTCGTGGACTAGGTGTTCTAGAGATGAATGCGATTAACGAGAAATGTGCGTATATAATAGAATACGGGTGCAAGATAGAAAAAATCATCGAACGTACGAATAAAACGATTAGTTTATCGAATTTTATTTCCCAGTAGTAACATCAGAAACAAGAAGACGAAACACGTTTAAAAGACAGAGACATTTCGATTAGCTGAAAATGGTGAATGTTTTTACGTTGTTGGTTCCTTCGAAAAAGAAATGTTGATCGCGCTCTACTCGGCTCTCTAGATGCAACGGAAAACCAGTTCCTACTGATCATGACCGTTGAATCTGATTTCTTGAGCAGAAGTTAAATTTTTCGCCTTGTTCGCACAAATGAACTTCCGACCAAATTTAAAACTTGTTTCGCCCTATCTGATAAGTGTATTCAGCGGGATTTTTTATTGTATGCGCGATACTCGTTCCGTCACTATTTAAGAAAATAGTTTCGCTTATAGACATTAATATCTTTTGTGCGCGATTTTAAATATAATAATGGTCCAGATTCGCGGGTTACGAAATTAGCGTTGGCCGCGGCCTTCGAAAAATAATTTTTACCGTATTTCACATTTGGTTTTAATCAACTAGGTCTCGTAACGGCGACGAACTGACTCTCTTTGATCATACGAAGCGACTGCAATCAAATGTTTTCCGGTTCTGTTTCAACTCGTGCAGAAGTTAGTTCGATCAACTTCTTCTTCTTCTTCTCATAATCTTTAAACTGACGAAGTAATCTATAGGCGATGTAAAGAGCCAGGGGTCATATATATTAGACAGATCTATGATAGCTCAAAGCGCAGTTTAAACTTATTTTTATTGGTTTTTTACGGTTAATGCGAGAGGACCTAATCAAAGAAATTCAATATTTTATAAGCGAAAAAAATTTAAAGAAAAAAGCCAAAAAAATGTATACAGCGATCGATTCTCAATAAATCAAGAATTCGCGAAATTTCAACCTAGTCTTCCTTCTAGTCGTTAGCTTTCTTTACTTTGATGTTATTCCGTTATGGCCCCCATCATTTGCCCCCGTTTTAATTGCGCTTTTTTGCCGTATGGTCTCTTTTTTTGTTTTCTTTTTTTTTAACCTCCCTTTGGGAGCGCCAGCTAAGGGCTTACACCCAGAAACAGCAAGAAAGAAAAGAGCCGTCAGTTAAATTTTGATTTGGTCAGATATGGACAATATAAAGGAGATATCAGATGAAATCATGGAAGGCGAGGGGATGAAACAAAATATAAGGTCCCCTGCCCATTATTCATGTTTACTAATAATTCATCATATTAATACTATCCGACCGCCGAATTCAAACACTCCGCCTTTTTTTTCGGTTATTTTCTGGATGGGTGTGTTTGAACCCATTAAGTTATATATAACAAATTTTACCCTTAATAAACTAAAAATACCTAAAATTAGTAACTGAAAAGGGAATTTTCAAAACGTTTAATATAAATAAAATGTCCCATTTTCTAGACGTATTAATGAAACTCTATCTCATTTCGGATTAAGGTTATTTTGTCACCGAAATCGAAAAAATTTTGGGTTTTGATGACGTTAATTTCGTCGAATAAATAGGACGAATAAAACAAATAAAGATCACTCTCAAATCAACTATAAATTTATTCTCCATACAAATTTTAAGGATCAGCTAACACAGTAAAATAAAGTAATTTTCCGTCTAAAAATGTGTAATACAAAGCAATTTAATATAATAATGGTAATGCTAATGATATCTCATAGAATAGTAAAGAAATATGTTAATTACTTGTAATTATATTTATTAAAAAATGCTAATTTGAAGAAAACTGATCCCGGATAGTACGTTATATTTATTTATTTATTAGCTATTAAAATAATAATGTAAGGCGATGCAGGTATAAAGGTAATATATTACAAATTTCCTAAGCGATATAAATAATTACGCTGTCGTACGCACGTGCACTACGTTTATAACTTGCCTTTGAATTAAAATTTAAAATATAAAAGCCCGTGTAAACAGTATTTTAAGGAAACTCTAATACTGAAATTAGCATAATATTATCTTTTAAATTTTATTGGTGGAAAAGTCAAAATATTTTATTCGATGGGTTTGCTGTGTTCTTAATAGTTTTGTGAGCTAGGTTATCATCAAGATGTTTCCTTATTGTTTTTCTTAAATTATACTATATTAGTACTCGATCAAAAAATAAAAGCAAATTTTTTAAAATTGTGTGACTTTTGGATTGACCGAAACCCGGTTTTTAACTAATTATTTATCTCTTATCGTTTTTGAAGTTCACTTATTTCATTCTTTCCAAAAGAAATCCTAACAGCTCAAACTTTTCAATCCGAAAATAATATATTTATATGAAATTTTCAGCTGGAAGTGGTAACACACTATCCGTTTTTGTTTTGTTTTTTTACTTAAAATCCAACCTGTAATTATTTAATTTTGTGACTTTGCGAGATTTCTTTTTTGTACATTTCAGTATATTGTAGAATTGTAATAATGCAAAATTTCAGCAGCTTGTCTGTTTTCTGTTATTCCTCTCGTTGTTGTTCCTTTGTTCTACGACACATAGCCGTTAGACTTGTTATTTTGCCTAACAAAAGATGAGGATGTAACATATTTCATTTGAAAAAAAAAAAAGAAAAAAGAATTCTTCCGGGAAAAATCTTCATTCTTTTGTATGTTGCCTTCGTTCCAGCGTTCATAGCTCATTCCGGTCTACTTCGACACGGACTTCAATATGTGCGTATCTGTGGCATCTCCAGTTACTGGCCTCCAGGGCGGTTCCGTTTGGTACTCATATTTCCCGGTTTTGACGTATCCTCTCACTGTTTTTATTTCAACGACTGTTCTTTATACGCGCGAATCTTTCTTTTGTTATTCTTAGTCATCGACTATCTCTGTACCGGCAACGTATACTCGGCTTGTTTTTTCTAACTTTTGTTCTTACACTGTGTAATGATAATATTAAATGAATACGCGGTAAAAATTCTTTTGCAACAAATAAAAGTTTGCTACTTACCGGTTTAATTCTATTCGGTACCGTGTTTAGAAATACGTTCAGAACGTAAGAGTAATTTTGTAATTCCAGTTAAATTATTATTCCCAAGAACAGTTCCTCTAAAACTCGTTTGTAGATTTAATGTAAAATGATCCAAGTTGTTCACAAGAGTAATAATTTTTTTTTTCTTACCATGAGCCGTGTATAACTGCATAGGTCATTACGGCATACGACAATTACCAAAGTTTAAATGACTGGAGCGATTTGGTTTATTCTAATGTATTCCAAGGTTTGAGCGATCATTGCAGGATCAATGGCGAGGATCTTTCGCAAAGAAAAATTTAGGTTATATGACGAGCGGGATGTTGCAAATTTAGTACACATGGAAAGGATATGATGTACTGAGGGATAACTCGGTAGGGAACAGAAAGGGCAGGTTGTGGGAGGCGAAGTGCTGTGAAACACGTAGTCGTGGGATAAAGATATATGCCCAATTCTTAAGCGATTAATTATTATAAAATCGCGCCGGGACATATTCTCCGGTGACCACCAAGGCTCCGTTGATGGTTTTATTGAGCTTAAAAAGGCGAGAGTAATAATGAATGTATCAAAAAGCGCTAAATAGTTTCGGATATTTTGTATTGCTATATTTAAGTAAAATAAAATTAGATAAATTAACACATTCATATGTATATATATATATAGATATATATTAATGGCTATGCTATTTTTACGCGTCATCAGGAAAAGTGTCCTGTCACGAAATTTGTCCCATATATACGACTTTAATGCGATATTAGCGCTCCTACATCCCCTAGTTGTGAAAATTGGAACTGAAAGATTTTTTTCTGTCGTACGCCAATGAAAAAGTTTACTCTTTTATACGAATTGTCGAAGAACTAAACCTAGGGGTGAGGGGGCTTGCCCCATTCCGAGTCCCGAGGGGGCGAGTTTTATATATATATATATATACGTATATTTATATAAGCAGAATTTGGTAATAGTGAATATATATATATATATATATATATATATATTGAAAGAAGATAGATTAAATCATAAATCATCAGTAAATAAATACATTGCAACTATATATTAAATATAATCGAAAACCGACTAGCAGTCACTTTTTATCTGGGGCACTTAAGCTATAGGACAATATTAGGTTAATTTTTATTATCATCGAACAGACCAAATCGGTAGTGTACCTTACTCCCTGAAACCTTCTGGTTGTTTTGGTAAATGTTTACTACGCGAGATTTTCCATATACTAAAACTTGATAGGCGCTTTCTGACTGTCAGGTTGTATTTCTTCAGTGACGTGTTTTAAAATCATTTTTATTAATAACTTTGGGTGGTACTATCTAGGTATCCACCTTGATTGCAGGCAGACGTAGCTGGGGCTTTTTTATAGGCGCTTCATCTTCGATTTGAGTATTTTTTGTAAATTATTAAATAAAATCATTAAAAACTTTTAAAAAGTGGTACAACTATTTTTTACTCTAGTTGTTAGTTCGTTTTTGAGAATTTTTAAATTTCTTTTTTTTTTTTTTAAGGGTGTGTATGAGGGTTTCCATGTGCCGTGTTTAACTACTGGGGCTATTACAGCACATGGAGCCTACTTAAGGGGATTAAACGCGATAGTACAGATCGCTGCTCCGCATGAAAGCTAATACAGCTGCGACCGCAGACGGAGCATTTGACAGTATCTTAGAACTAGAGGAAGTGGTAAAGTGAATGGATCGTGGTACTGCAAATGAGGAACATCCGAGAAGTAGGTGATAGGTGGATGGGGCGCTCGATTGACTATAAAAGGGGCAGATATTTGGGGGTACCTGGCCCGTGAATATGTAGCTGTGCGAGAGGGTTGTATGTCCTATTCGAAGACGGTTCAGGACAAAAAAATCTCTGCTGGAAACTCCGTCTGTGGGCCACCAAGGCTCTGTGGTTGTTTTTATGCTTCGGAGAAACGTACTTGATTTTCCATTTGCTTCAAGTATTATTTGAGCATTGGCTTCTTTATTTTTCAGAACTTTGGTTTTTTTCCACGTTGGAGCTTCGGTTTTTTTGGGTGTGTGTGTTTTGATTTTTATTGTAGTTTTAGTTTTCTTCTTTTTTTATCGTGAGAATTTTGTTGCAGACCCCTCTACAATTCGCTGCATTCGACGTTTTTTTTGGCTTAGGTTAGTTAGGTTCAGGAGCTACGGAATTTCTTTTTTTTGGATTGGTACATAAAGAAGCTATATTCTTGTTCAAATTTCTTTTCTAATGATATACCACTAGACGCGATCAGGGGGGTTAAATTGTTTGCTGTCGTTACGTTTCGCTGCACATAAGGTGAAATTTTTCCTTCTTTGGGTGAACAAATTTTTTGCCGGTGATTTCATTTTTTTTAAACTGGAAATGGTGATGCTCTGCAATGCCTATTATACAAATAAAACCGAATTAATAATGCGATAAATTTAAAATCTGAGAGATGAAAATACAGAATCACAACAATGCACCTGTGGTAATTGTTGATAAAAATCTTTAAATTCTGTGTCCCACATTAACAATTTCGTAGCAATCAACGTTTGAGCGACCAAATTGTAATCTAACTAGGCCAAAATTTGGCAACGATACTCTATTATGTTAGCAGCACATTACATACACGCATATGCGGTAAAGTAGTATGTTATACTAGTATTACTTCGCGCAAACTTTACATTCGTTTTTTTCAAAAACTACTTTTCCCATCACCACAGGTCCCTTTTTTCGGCGAATATCACATATATATTTATACAAACATAAATAGGTATATAAGTTTACAAATATATAAAGTCTAATTCAAAGTATATGGGATTGATAAAGTGTATTTGCCACTGAGACCGATGTGCTAGATAGCAATGTTAGTCATTCCGAAGTTCGAAAAATTATGGAATCAATCATTAAAGAAAAAAATATCTATTAAAATTGCTTGCTTTATGCTAAATTTGAAACATGTCTTGCTGGCGTGGTTGATTTTAAAACACTTGAATAGCGTTCGCTGTTAAAATATCTTCCGCCAAATGGGAAAAAAGTTCTCATCGAAGATGGTCTTATATATAAATATATATATGTATATATATGTGTATATATATATATAATATGGCTATAGTCAACAAAAGCGACTGATCGGACACAAGCTGTAGATTAGTGTTGGAGGAACTAGAATTTAATTCGATTGTATATGGATTTAATAAAGCCTTTCTTTACGTCCAACTTCTAGTTTTGGGTCTTCCTACTCCCTTTAACGCTGCCTATATTCTTTCCTTCCCATTGCCTTCAGTTATTCCATTGCTGCTGTCCTTTGTCTTTTCCATTTCTGACCGCTTCGCTATTTAGTTATAACTCTTAATTTTTCATGTTGTTGGGTCAAGGCCGCTGGCGCGCCCAGGGTAGGAAAAAAAAAGGATTTAATAAAGGAAAAAAGGACTGGGATAACTTGTGCAGAATCGAAGATAGTCCATTAGTATAGATTTTTATCTAGTGGCAAAATATTTTGGTGTACCGCTGTTCCTTTTTTTTTACTTTTTCTCGTATTCTTTTCCTTTTCATTTTTTTAACAAACTGTTTTTTTTAGGTTTTCTTGTTTTCGTTTATTATAACTATCTCGTTTGGCGCCATTACATCCATTCTCATTCGTTCTATCTTTTTTTATTTACAGCCTTTTCAGATAGTTTCTCTTCCTTTAGTTTAGTTTTTTTCCCTTTAGTCCCTTTCTTCCGATCTCGATCTTCGCACAAAATTTTCGAACCATTACGAGTTTGTGGTATTTGAAACGTGTTACCAAAATATGTGACGATATAAACAGTTAATAATAACGAATTACGCTTTATTCGGAATAAGTTTAATTTTATTTGTAGATATCATAATGTATTTATGTTTAACGATGAGAACAGTCCAGTTTACAATGCTATCAGGCCGAAGCGTCTACCAAATGAGCAAGTTGTAAAATAATGACAATAAGACCAGTTTTGTATCAAGTTGTGATACGTGTGTACTAATCATCACTACACGTTAGTGAAAGAAGAAGCACACCAAGTGGATTTCGAAGTTTGTGATGAAATAGCTTTTTCCTTTGAACCGGTTGTTTGCGAAGTCGTTCTAGCATTTATAAAATTCAATCGAAAATACCAACATCTTGTCGCTATTTGTTTCACTCTTAGTACACACTTAACGCGAATCGAGCGGCTGGCATTGTTGAAGATGTTCGTATTTCGTGATAGATAAATCGACCTTTCAGAGAAATTAATGTTGTTCGAGATTTATGTGACAAAATGCGAACGAACCCGCTTAGTCAGTTCGTTGTTGTCGATATAATAAAAATAAAAACGACTGGTGCGACTTATAACCTACGCGAACTGAATGTTAATGCCGTCGCTTCTACCACGTAAAAGCTGTATTTCTACCATGTTGCGCGTTTGAAATAATAAAAGTCTTTACTTTAAAATGGATTCCGTTAATAATTAATTTTATCGGCGAATATTAAATTTTATTACCATTTAAGTGAAAATAAAATCGTAAATTATTCGGTTACTTTTACATAACTAATATTTTGGTTATTTCATTTTGTTCTTCTCATCCGGGCTTCGTTATAAACCACTCAACCTGCTACAAGGTTCATCTAGATATAAATGTTGGTTAGCCACGTAAAATAAAGCTTATACACATTTAGCCGAGAAGCTACTGACGGATAATACCCGGTGCTTACTAGATCGTCGATTAATGATTTTTGTAGAGTCTTACAGTCGAATAAATCATGGTTGGTGTTTCAGATTTGAGATCCGTATTATTCGGGTGCGGGCATTAATCTGTTATCACGAAATCGATTCGTAAGCTGTAATCGAAGACGATGACGGTTAATTCTCGGTTCGGAAATAACGAATAACCGATTTTTGAATAATTTTATTACTGCAGTTTACTTTGAATGAAGTTGACGGATTGTTTCAAATATCTGAATTAATTGGACTTGCGTTAGGGATCTATGCACTGCAACGTACTATTTCTGTACTGTATTATTTAAAAACGCTCGCAGGTCGTTTTTTTTTTGGGAGCATATAAATTTGCTCTTCAAGATTTCACAATTATTTAACATTGTGCTTTTATTTTTTTTTTATTAATTTAACATTTTATGTATTTTCGCGCATCTGACGATTAGCGTACTTTTTTTTTCTTCCGTTTATCATTTATAATTTCGTGGTTTTTATTTTAATTCTTCGTCAGCAAAACGTATTGTACAGAGTTGTTCTATATCGGTTAGTTGCGGGGAAAGTATTACTGAACGATATGCTTGATCATCATAGATGCATCCAGGAGAGTTTCCTTCTGCAAATGGGAGTAGTGGGCCCTTAATTTTCCGTCTAATTGGTAACTGCTCTGACATTCATAGAAATTTAAAGGAGAAGAGCCTCTTATTAAAATTTTACCGAAACGTAGAAAAACATTTAACAAAAGAATCTTCTTGGTTCATTAGTTCAATTTCGAGCGTCGAGACTACCTATCTGTACAATCTAGCTGTACAGAATAGGTAATGTTCTTGGCAATTGCTATATGCAGTACTAATGTGTACACGCAAGACTACACTTGCAACTGATATTGTGATTGTTTGATTATCGATATACAAATGCAGTACCCGTGTGTGCCTGCTGTGTACTAACTAGCGCGCATATGATGGTATATGTAGTGGATTGCGCCACTGCCTTCCGCGTGACTATTAGCGATTACTTAATTTAAATTTCTCATAATAATTTCTGTCATCGCCCGAGATCGAACCCGTGACTTCCGTAACAAAAGCCAAGCGCTCTAGCAACTAGGCTATCACGACGGCAACAAAGAATACGTTTTCATAAAACAGAACAAAAAAAAAAAAACAAAAATTAAGAAGAAAGTTAAATAAAACAGAATTATAATCGATGAAACTCTTTCAGAAGTTAATTTAGGTTAATAAAATAAAGGTAAATGATAATATCGACATGGCAAACGTGCAGTATTTCAATCTTTCAAGAAATCCTTCATGAAGGTTGAAGGGAAAATCAACAAAAAATGGTAGTTTCAAATCTTACCTGACCATATTGCAAATGAGTATTCCTTGATTTCTCATGTCGTGCGCATTCATGCTGAATCTTTGTATGACGTATTTACAGCTAATTTTTCTATGTGCTTAACAGTAATAATAATTATTATTGATGATCCCGCAGTATGGTTTACACAATTCCGTAAGCAGTTGCGCCAGCAGTGGTCTTCTGGCAAAGGTGGTGTAAAGAAAGAATCATTTAAGACTTGTTTTGGTTACTTTACCTTTTACTGCCGAGTTGTCACACAAACACACTATTTTGTTGTTTTTTGTTCTTACTACTTTGTATAATTTAATTCTTGAAATAGTAAATAAAAATAAAAAGACAGTCGGATACCTGGAAATTGTAAAAAATCAACGTAGTGGTACAAAAAGGAAAATTGCATGAAAAAACTTTGAAATTGGAAATACTTGTTTCCAATTCACTATCACATAAGTGTAAATTATTGAACGTAATCCTTACCAACACCCTCAACGCATGAAATATTATGTTCGACTGTCTTGATTTAATACTGGCTGTGCCGTTCGGAAATGCATTTTTTAAAATGAAAAATTGCAGCAATAATAATAAGGGCATAAGTTTTTTCTTTTTTTTTTTTTGAGGATATTTTTTAAAAACAAGAATTTTTCTTATTCACAATTTACAGAATCGGGATTTGAACCAGGACCCAAACGGAACCCCAGTACCTAACCAACTAGGCTAGGGTAATGGGCGTACAAATTAAAACTACAGTGTACTTATCTGTTTAAACGTTACAAGTTCTGCACAAAGTTCTGGCAAAAGAAAAAAAAAAATAGTTTACCATTTGCACTTAATGTTTTCATGCGTTGAACGATGCATTTCGTAATATTACTTTAATTATTACGATAAGTAAAAGTATTATTATTTTTACCGCTCCGAGGGGGACTTCGCCAATTATTTTAAGGTTGTAAATTACAGAATAAAGTGTACATAGGCATTATTATAAATCATACGTAAATTACAAATCACTGCGATACCGGTAAATGTGGATCTATATTATTGAAAATAATTATGAGTACTTTTAAACGCTCAGTATTTAAAATCACTGCAGATACACTAGATTACTGTGGAAATTACAGCACAGCAGTTAATATCCTTTAGTAAATTTTTTTTATTCTATTTAAGAACATGTACTCTTGCGAAAATTTCGCAACGGTTATTTTAAAGTTAGTACTTAAAGTTAGTACATGATAAGAGAAAAAAATATGTCGATTTCAATAACTTGTCGGTGAAAATTAACCAATTAAAAAACTAACAAATACCATTCCGTCAATAAATCTCGTTTACTTCCGCATCTCACGACTTAATTAACGTTTTTACGAAATTCTTTTGCACCTCGGTAAGAATGATGTGAACTTTTTATAAGTCTTTGGGGTACTATCATTATATTCTCATACAAAGCGAAATATTGCTCGGAAATTTTAATTATTGATAGACTAGAAATTACCCACGGCTTCGCCTGTGTAATTGTTTTTTTTTTTTTTAATACGTAATCTTATGTATATTAAATAATAGAATATTCACACAAAAATTATACATCAAAAACTTGTGATAGTAATAATTAAGGAAATTCTGTTTATATACCTTTTTTTTTTTTTTTGGCCCGGCAAGAAACCATTTGGCCACCAACAACCTCTATAAATAACCTAGACTAACAGAATAGTGTTTTTCAATATTAACACTAATAATTAGACATCCACAATACAATTCAAACACACATGTCCGCCATGATATGACATAGCCCACGAGTGTCAAGAAGGATATGGAATTAACATTGAAAATTACACTCTCATAATACAACTTGACCACGCATGGCCGCCATGATATAACATAGCCCACGAGTGTCAAGAAGGATATGGAATTAACATTGAAAATTACACTCTCATAATACAACTTGACCACACATGGCCGTAATGATTTACATAGCCCACGAGTGTCAAGAAGGATAAGGAATTAACATTGATATTTATACTCTCACAATACAACTTGAACACACATGGCCGCAATGATTGACATAGCCCACGAGTGTCAAGAAGGAAAGAATATAAAATTGACACTGATCACATCACACTCCAAGTGCAATAGGCACTGGGATGCGACTGGACAGCAGCAGGTCAAGGATATAGGTTTAGAACCGAGTAATTAACAAGTTGTAAGACATCGGAAGATAACATTTACTAGCCACATCAGAACTCCTTGATGGTTAACTGAAGCCGGGCCACAAAATCCAAAACAAAAAAAAAGTAAAAAAGCAAAAAACAAACAAAAAAAAACATTAAATAATGATTCTACTTCTTTTAATAAACTTGAATATTATTAACAACACACGATTACCAGAAGCGAGTAAGGGGAAAATACAATAAGGTGGAAATGAACCGCAGGCCTTTAAATCCTCCAAAAGGAAGACTCGGTCTTTGGCTAGCGCCTCGCAATTAAACAATAGGTGATTAATTTCCTCACGATAATAACCTGTACTAAAATGCTCATTACAATTGGAGTGTAGAGAGGTTTCAACCCCAAAATTTAGTCGCACCCTGTTATGCCCCGTACGAAGTCTGCAGATAGTAGTCACAAACTTTCGCACTAAACTATCCGGAACATTAGAAATATTGAAATACCAGGGTCTAGCTGGAAGAGTCGATTGGACCAATTCGTAAGACCTGCCTGTACTAGGCGCACTCTAGATAATATTTTCCCATTCGATTAAGTTATCTCTTTTAATCTTCTCTAAAAAATCCGTTGACGGGATGTAGGGGTATATTATCCCATCCCAGGCAGCGTCTTTAGCTGCCTGATCCACCACTTCGTTCAATATGATCCCACAGTGACTAGGGATCCAACAAAACTTTACTGTACCCCCATTGTCCCGAATGTTAGCGAGTTTTGATTTGATTTCGAATATCAACGGGTGGTTCTGATGCTTAAAGTGACTGTTCCTAAGGGCCAAAAGGCTGCTTAGACTGTCTGAGCATATTACCGATTTTCCTCTATCGTCTGCAGCGTTTAGAATAAAATCGCAGGTCTTGTCAATGGCGAGCAACTCAGCAGTAAAAACAGAAGCCTCAGGTGGAAGCTTAAACTTAAATACTAATTTCTCTTCCGTTATGAATGCCGCGCCCGTCGCCTTCCTAGACCCTGAGAATTTGGCGCCATCCGTAAATATTCTTAGGAAAGAAGGGTATTCGGATTCCATTAATTGCAAAAAGCAAGAATTAAATACATGGAGGGGAAGGCATTCTTTCTTTAAGTTGTTTAAGAGGTCTAAATTTACGTCTATTTTAACTGCATTGATAATAAACGGGAACATAAAATACCTAGATGGCAAAACGGGAGTAAGGGCGGGGCAATATGAGCTGTACTTATTGACATTTTTAATTAAAAGCGGTTTCTTACGCTGTACAAATCTCCATTCGTTTGAAATTTTAATGAATTTTTTAAAAATTAATGGCTGGAGGAAGTTGCAATATTTAATTAAAAACCGATCTGCAATAACTGAAATATCACTAATAAACATGTCATCGTATTTGGCTACTACACTACATGGATATATGATGTGATTATAGCGAGCGACAATTACGTTTTCAACATATTTTCCGATTTTGTTTATGTTTTCGGCAATAGCCGGCTATTAAATTTTAAACGATTTGACAGAGATATCGCAGTCTCTTTCTTTTTTAGAAACTTTAAATTTTTGTAATTTCTGTACTATTTATGATGTCAGTGTGAAACAAAGCTTAGAACGAATTCGGTAATATAAGCTATATACTGTGTGGATTTTGTCACTAATCTGTAATAGTTTTTAAGTTAAATCGGAACAGACAGGCAGACACTGCAGTTTTATGCATTAGTATAGATATAGATTAGTCGCGGAATAGTCTCTTCTGGGATTATTCAAACATCAACCGATAAATTGTCTTTCAATATTCTATTATTATGAAATCGCTGTTTCAATTGAAATTTTGATAATTTTCGAGGAATTCCGAATAATGTAACACGTATAATTATTAGTTTTTTGCAATACCTTTCCTACAAGATGGACTGATATTTTTCGGGAAATAACGGGATTGGAATGCGTACGTCAGTCAAACGATCGAGACACACGGGGTAAAATCACAAAATTATTGCCAACCTAAATGTTATTCACGATGCAACGACTGTAGATGATGATGATATCTTTTTTCTGCAGTCCCTTTTGATCGAATGCATTCTTTCCATACTTTCAATTCTTCGTCATCGAGGTTCTTCAATCTCTTATGTACAATGCAAATTCTTTCCGCGTTTTTATCTGGTCTCTACAGAGACTCTTCTATAATCTCGTTTCTTCTTCTTAATCGTTTACACCGTCCATCTTTTGTTTTGCACTCTTCGACGGTCATCTTATTTTTTGTTTCTTTTCTTCGATTCTTTCTTTCTGCGAACTCTGTTTGTCGCATGCCGCACTAATTATTTATCGTGCAAATGATAGCAACCGAGCACCGATTCATGATTGTTCATGTTGATTCTGTTTTCTTTAAGTCAAACCCCGACATATTAGAAAATGAATATTTACCAAAAATGCCGTGAAAATCGTATTTTATTACAAAATAAAATTTTGGACACGCGAACATAGAAAAATAAATGTTATCTCTTATGGTTTTTTTTTGTTTTTTTTTTTTTTTTCATACCGACTCTTAGGTCATTAACGCAATTGATCATTAGCTATTTTAAGTGTCCTAAATAACGGTGCATCCCAGTAGATGACGCCGCTTGCCTTTCGTTATTAGATTAATTATATGAGTATTTTGTTAATAATAGTGTTTTAAGGTCTTTAGTATTATTAGTTTGATATTTATATGAGTATTTTGTTGTTAACAGTGTTTTAATATCTTTAGTTTTATTAGTGGGTGGTAAGCGCATCTTTACATTGTTTTTTCTTTAGTCGTCTGACAGGATTGTCAGGAAGTCCGGTAGTTTTCATACGCGATATTAACGGGTTTAAATTATGATAGAATGCGGCATGCGTTTTGTTATATTGCTGCTTATGTAACGACAACACCGAAGGAACGTTGAAATTATTCTCGATTATACAATTACGAACATAATATGGCGCATTGGTCAATTATCCTCAACATCTTCAACTGGAACGACTGTATTTTTTTGAGGTGCGTTTTTGCGGTTGAACCATATATTTTTAATCCGTATTTCAAGACAGAAGCTACAATGGTGTTATACAATAACATTTCATTTTCCAGACTGAGGTTGGATTTTCTTCCAATCAGTGGATATAATTGCCTCAGTAGCGACTTCAATTTTTTCTTTGTATTAATTACATACAGATCCCATACTAGGCGTCTGTCAGTAGTTAATCCCAGATATTTTACTGATTGTACTTGCGGTATTTTACAGCTGTTGTAAGTAACTGGCGGACATGTTTCTCGGTTATTTGTGAACGTGATATGTGATGATTTTTGGTCATTAATTTCGATCCTCCAATTGAGAGCCCAGTTCTGGAGTAACGATAAATGATGTTGAAGGTACCTTGAAGCTTCAGGACGATCTTTGTGCGTAGCTAGTATAGCAATGTCATCTGCAAACGTAGCTTGTAAAGTGAACATTGTGGTATGTCAGCCGTATATATGCTATAAAGAAGCGGGCTGGGAACGTTACTTTGAGGTACCGACACTATTATATCTGACGCTCGCTAGACATGACGCCGTTTATTTCTACTTGAAACGATCTACCGCTTAAATAAAACCTAGCAGATGGTCAACCGGGAAACTCTTCCGGATTTTGTACAGCAAACCGTCATGCCAAACACGATCGAATGCTGACTCAATTGCATCAACGAGTCTGCGACACTGATTAATAGCTGAATGCTTCGGTTTAAATCCAAATTGGTGATTAGAAAAATATGCATTCGTCATATTGAGAAGAAGCGGTTGAATTAGTTTTTCGAACACTTTTCCAAACGTATCCGGTAAACTTATTGGTCTATAGGATGAAACTTCTGTAACTGGCTTCCTGGGTTTATGGATATAGGTATAGTTATCGATTTTTTCCATCTATTCGGAAAGTATGATAGCCGGAGCATAGAATTGTATATGTATAAAAGTAATAAAAGTCCTTTTTTTGGCAGATGTTTCAAGATATCATTTGTTATTCCATCTCCTCCGGCAGCTTTAACGTTTCGCAAACTTTTAATACACATACGAAGCTGATTTGGTATAATGTGTAATTTTGACAATACTGTATGACGCTACTGTTACGCTGTATAACTTTCTGGGTATGTTGAGGGTACTCCATAGTTGAGGTTGAAATATATTTTCAAGGTAGTCGGCAAAAGTATTAACTTTTTCGTCATCGGTTTCGGCCCATGTTGTACCAGATTTTTTAATATGATAGGATGGAACACATCTCTTTGTTAGTACTTTCGCTGCTTTCCAGATTGAACCGTCAGCATTAGTTACAATGGAAAGATAATGAGTAGAACGCTCATTATATTGTTAAATTAGTCGAGAGGAAATTATTCAACAATCTTCTTTAAATTTGCTTATCTCATAATCGCTGTGACTAAACCATTTAGATTTCTGTCGTCCACGGTATTTTCCATGAGAATGCTGAGTAGTATTTTTAATTGTGTGTTTACTGTACATATACATATACATATACATATATATATATATATATATATATATATATATATATACATACATATACATATATATATATATATATATATATATATATATATATACATATACATATATATACATATACATATATATATATATATATATATATACATATATATATATATATATATATATATATATATATATATATACTATATGTTATATGTATATATTTCATTTGGGAATCTCATTGTTGGAAGCTAGGTTCGAACTTAAACAGATTAAATTAATTTAGCCGACGGTTATCATAAAAAAATTGTTTCAATTATCACGCTTCGAATAATTTTTTATAAAATACATACAGTGTAAACAAAACACTACTGCAATATATGCACGACGATAATTATCGTGTGCAAATAGAATGATCACATGGCATAATTAGAAAAACAGATTTTAATGATGGAGAAATCAGAAAAAAAAACAAAACTAATTCACCACTGGAATTTAATAGTGCAAAAAGATCTTTAAATAAACCTGTGCAGTTAATGATGGGTAATGTGATGTTTTGATTGTAATTTAAAAAACAATTTTGAAGATTTAAGCTACTTATCATACGACTGTAGCCCAACAGAGCGTGTTAGATTTAATTAAAAAGTTTCCTCCGGTAATTAATTAATCAACCACAGCTCAGGTTTAATGATGAAAATTCTAGCGGATACGTCTAAGCATGATGAATATTTTAGTCCATTGAGATATTATTTACCTGAGGAAATGAGGGAAGTACCAGACATTATTTGAAAATAGTAATTATTAATACACAAAATGAAAAAAGATAACGATAGAACAATTTCACCAGTGGGCAAAGTGAAACAAGCTAAGAAATAATACTTTAAAAAATAGGAATAAAGAAGCTAGCGTTTGACGTTCTTGCTGTCTCAATTTATTTTTTAATATATATATATGTGTGTGTGAAAGAATCAAATTCGTTTTCTCTATTCGAATCTATATTTATTCGCGGTAATTAATATCGATAATATTTTAAACACTTTTTAACTCATAAACGCCAGCTATTAATTCTCGAAAGTAATTAATTACCGTGAAGTACTGGAAATTTTTCTGTCGTGTGACACGGTAAAAAAAAAGGTTCATGATTTTTAAATGAGTTACGATTGCTTTGTTTACGAACTGATCGCAATGTTGATTAGAAGTGAACGCGAAAAATTGTTAAATCTGCGTCTGAAGAAATTTCACATTTCTGAAACGTGAATGTCGCGATAATGTTGAACATGTTACATTTTAATACTATATTATACACTTGAATGATAAATAGAAACAAAAATAAACGAAATACACTATATTTATAGGATTTTAATTATAGATTAAAAATAAGATTAGATCATACAAAAATATATTAAAATATAGTTCAAATTTTAAGATTTATTCTAATAATTTAATGAAAATGAATCAAAAAGTAAAAAATAATTATTCGATAAAAAATTATATATTTTAGAGCGTTAAAGAAATATTATGAACATTCTTGAACATTACTTTTTTGTAGTCGGCTCTAAATTCAAATTGCAACAGCATTTAGAAACCGTATTAAATGAGCCAAGGGCGGATTAAGGATTTACAGGGTCCAGAACTAATCTTGAATGAGGAGCCTCCCTTCAAAGATAAAATGGTGAAAAAATTTATTATCATACATGTGCAAACAAACAAGCAAGAAAACCTACTGTGTACGTATATTGACTAATACAATTAAATTTATGTTCTCTTTAAAAAATCAACATTCTTACCCTAACAAACTGAATACTACATAAATTGAATGTCAAATAAGAAAAAAAAAAAAAATATATATATATATATGTATGTAAATATATGTGTGCGTGCGTGTTTATATGTATATATATAAATATATATACAGGGTGTTCTGAAACTAATTCAGGAAATTTGTTTTACTCTATAAAGCTCGTCAAAATGAACAAAAAAATCCTAAGGGAAAAATCATTTAGGCGAACAATTAATTAATTAAAATTAATTTAATTAATTCATTCTAATAAGAAAATCATTTTTTTTTTTTTGATTGAATATGTTTTGAAACAAAAATAAAATAAACATTGAAAATAAGTAAAATATGTATTAAACGTAGTCGCAGGTGTATAACCAACTAAGTAAAAATTCAACCCAATTCGTCGTATTTTTTCAAATCAGCGGTATATGCATTTTATCACAATTTGGCTGCAGTGTGATTTACCTGGTTTGTTAGAGGATATTCTTCTGCAAGCTAGACTACATTAAAAAAGGGATGTAAAAAGGCATTTGGATAAAGTCTTCTCGGACAGGTGAGTAATGCGTCTCGGACCGATTGAATGGCCAGGAACGTTTCCCGATATAACTCCTTTGGATTTTTTTTTTGTGGGGTTATATTAAGGGAAAGTTGTATCGTACATCAACCAACACACAAGACGGCTGCATACAGCGGATCATCGCAGCGTTTGACAACATCCGACGAACACCAGAACTTCTGCAACGGGCCATAAACAACGTTACGCAAAGATCCGAGTTGGTAGTACAGCGAAATGATCAATATATTGAGCACTTGCTGTAGGCCATTGACAAATCATTGTTGACTATACATTTATGACTATATTTAATACACTTATTTTACTTCTTTTCAATATTTATTTTCTTTTTATTTTACAAAATATTGATTTATAAAAAAAAATATATTTTTTCATTTAAATTAAATAATTAAATTAATTATAACTAATTAATTGTTCGCCCAAATGATTTTTCCCTCAGGACTTTTTTATTCATTTTGACGAACTTTATAGCGTGAAACAAATTTCCTGAATTAGTTTCAGAACACTCTGTATGTATATATTCGTGTATATATATATATATATATATATATATATATATATACATATATATATATATATATATATATATTAATTTTCGAAGTACAACCAGTAGTAGAAACAGGTTGAATTTCTATCAGAAAAAAAAAAAAATATAATAAATAAATAAAAAGGAAACCGGGTTTAGGACTGGTAGGATTGTAATTTATTGCATTCTAAATGAAAGAAATGGAATAAAAGCGTTACATTAAAATTAATTTAAGAACAAATCCAAGTCAAAAAAACTTCCTAAAATGGGAATAATTTTAAAATAAATCTCCAATACCGGTTATATCTAAAATATAACCGCTTATATGTTAACTGCAGCGCACAGTGGAAATGAAATTTACGAAGACAAATTGAACTTTGTATAACGCATTCCCTCGAGCGGTGATATTGGCCTTGTATTGTTGACAACGGTTGGATGTTAAATTTCGTTTTAATTATAAGTTTTGTCTTTTATTTCCCGCTCCCCTCCCGTTTTAATCGTAACACTAACATAGAATATAACGACAGATATTGCGAGGTCAGCTAGTGGCGTGTGTAAGATTAAAAGGTTGCTCCGATCGGATAACAATTATTGCAGGTAAAAAGTCGTTTTATACTAATTCGTATGGGACAACAATTGTCCGGGCGAGAAAATGAATATATTTCATCATACATGTTTATATCTGCTTTTTATTGTCTACCTAAATAACACCGATACAAGCGTAATAATAATGAACTTTTAACATGCAACTACCTTCAATTTTGTACCGCCTGGTTCTCTGATGACTGAACCATGATGACTACGATTACTTTGCGTAGGTGAGCTAGAAAAGAAAGAATTATAAATTATTTAATAATATTTTTCTCTGCGTGACGTTAGACTATTTTTGAAATGTTAACTTTTGCGTGAGTTGTCGTTGTTTCATAATCCGGAATTCCCGTGTAAATGCGTACGTGCTGTTTCAGATGTAAAACTCCCTGGGAGCCATTTTATTCGCGGTCCATTTTCGGATTTTCTTATTATTACACTGGACAACTAGTAAGAGAAATATACATATATACAGATATAAAAAAAACGAAGTTGGTAAAGTTAAAAAATCGTCAACAATTCGATAACGGCGCATCTTCATGCGGGGTGAAATACCTGTTTTACGTAGTCCTCATTAACGTCTTAAAAATTAACGAGGAACTACTATCACTAACCTCTGTCAGAAAGCAATAAGACCCAGGAAAAGTTTATATAATAATTTAATAAATATTAATAAATTAACGATAGTAAATAAATATCATAAATCCGGAATATATAAAATCAAATGTATGTAACAAGATGTACATTGAACAAACTTGTAGAACTTTCTATGTACATTATAATGAGCATATTGCCGCAATTGGACATGAGCACAGAAGTTAACAGTTACTAAACATATAATTACGAATAAACGCAAATTAAATTTTTTAATATCGGTATTGATTTGAACATTTTAATGAAAATTGAAAAATAATCGAATGAACAATGATAGTGTGTAACGTTTTGACGTCTCTTTGTGTGCAATCTATGTTGAAACTACTAGCACAACCTCACAATAGTATTCCATAAATATTCATATAGGTTTAATGACGACTATATACAAAAGTCGTTTTCAAAGGATAACGCTGAGTTTCTTCCTAACAGCCAATAAAGACTTCTCATTTTTACCTTTATTTTCAAACATTTTTGTCGAACACGATCCTTCCAATTTAAACACGAATCAAGTTGCATCGCTATTGGTTAAATCTTTTTATGGAATTAACTGTTGATTCAGTGTCACTAGAACGTTCCCAATTTCCCGTAAATTGAAGTTTACGTGCATCGACTTTTCGCTGTTGACTTTTATTTTCCATCGTTTCAATCGAGCACTTAATTCGTTTATCGTTGATTGTAAGCGTTTGGCAGCACTTTGCTGGATCTTACTTATAGCCAGAATTGTTGTGTCATCAATAAACATAACAGTTAATATTTAATTTTCCTTTGTTGATAAATAAAATACTGCTTTGTGGGCTTTCTGCTGATACA
Source organism: Icerya purchasi (assembly GCA_039619475.1). NCBI lineage: Eukaryota > Metazoa > Arthropoda > Insecta > Hemiptera > Monophlebidae > Icerya > Icerya purchasi. The sequence continues at coordinate 70,378,186 of CM077116.1, forward strand.
TTTCTCCAGTCAGATATCGCTTCCTCTTAACTAATTCTGTACTGCCGGTCGGTCAGGAATGATTCCAAAATACGATACCACGGATGTGGAAGCTGTTTCGTGTCATTTAACGAATAAACCGTCATGCTAAACTTTATCAAAAGTTTAGGCTACATCGAGGAATACTTCGCTACCATAGTTCTTCTCTTCAAGAGCCTTATCTATCACATTTCAGACAAGATGCACCTGGCCAATGGTATTGAGTTTGCTACGGAATCCAAACTGGTGGTAATCTGGAATCAGCTGTTTTGTTCTTTAATACGAGTTTTTCAAACAGCTTAGACGTAGTAGGAAGAAGAGATATAGGTCGATACGATGAAGGTGGACCTGATGGTTTTTCCGGCTTCAGCAACATTATTACCTGTGCTCTTTTCCACTGCTTGGGAACACTCTTTATGCGTAAAATTGCATCGAATATGTGTGTAAGGAAAATAATCGCATTTCTTGGCAGTTGCTTAATTATTTAAAAACTGATCTCGTCATATCCAGGTGATTTTTTGTTGTTCAGGTTTTATCAATTTCATTAGCTAATTTCACAACAGAAAATTGTGTCTAATATTTACGTTTGTTTTTTCGAACGGACGATTAATGTCTAAGCAGGATATGATAAAAAAACCCGATCGAGATGATTGGCGAACGCTTCACGCTTCTCCTTAATTTATTTCGTCACGTACCCAAGTACAGTTTGTCTTTCGAATAGGTGGAGTTTGTGGCCTCTTCATTAGAGAATAATCAGAAACATGTAAAGGAATTAGGCTACTTAAATATGAATGGAAGGTTTAATTTTTAACCTCTTTAATTCTTTCATATACACTAGTCTCTTGCTAATACGGTTCCATTTTGACTTATTTGCTGGGTGTCGTATTCTGTGACACAATTTCCTCGCTTTTCTTTTCTGTTGAACTAAATCTCTAATTTCCATGTGATATATATGTCCTCGACATTCGCCTGGCACCGTACGAGGTGTTACAATTTTTGGCAGCATGAATAACACCATCGGTAAATTTTTCGACTGCAGAGATTCTATGTCTGAAGCTGATTTCCGTCTTACTGACAATTTTACCCAACCATTTAAGATGCTTCTAAATTCTATATACGCAGTTAGTGTTTTTATTTGTAAAGGTTGACTTTTTCTGTTCCATATAACGGACGAACTCAGTGTAAGCAATATCGGAGTATGATCTGATGTCAGATTTATGAGTCCTTTAACTCTTCCCTGTAGCTGAAGGAAATTCCTTTTTCCACAAAGAAGTCAAATAAATCTGGAGTTTCTTTGTATCGGTTGGTCAATATGTTGGCTTTCTTGCTGTTCGCATCAACTCCTCGTATCGATTTTAATAGAGCTGGACCTTTGGGAGTAATTAGTCTCGATGCTAAGCGTGAATCTAGAGTTAAAGTTTGGGAGAGGTCAGAGACTGAAGTTTCTGAGAGCCTCTACATTGAACATATTATAAGTAATAAAAAGAGAAATATATTTTCTTACGATAAATGAAAAGTAGTGATAGGGTAAAATAAGCTGAAAGACAATTATGAAAAAAAAGAAAAAACTGGCTAAATAGCGAAGGCTAAGCCAAAAAAAAAGTTTAGAAAAAAAATCGAAATAAAAGTACATTAAAAACTTTATACAATGATAAATGATCGAATTTTAATCTATTCTTTGTTTTTGCGAATAGCAAAAAATTTTTAACTTTCCTGAATTAGTAAAAAATTTTATTTTCTTAAAATTTGTAATAAATTATAAATGAAAAATATTTCTGATTTATGAAATTCGGATTATTTCAATTACGTAATTATAAAAAGGTATTAATCTCGAAAAACAAATTTACAATTATTCTTGAAAAACTTTCAAATTAAGAATTTGAATGAAGAAACCCGGATTTTATAATTAATTAATTATTAGAATGATCAATTTTTAGCATTGGAAATGAAATATTATTCGCGCTTAAAAAATAAATAAATCTAATGAAAATAAAAGTTAATAAGAGCTTTAAGAAATCAATTGTTAATTACTTGAGTTTAATTGCTAAATATGATTTTATTCAGTTGATAATTTAATTCATTTTCTTCAAATATTTTACTCGTATTTTTATTCTTAAACAATAAAATAATATTATTCAAAATTATGTTGAATAATTGATTGAACTTACATTAAATAAACCATGATTATCAATAACCAATTGAAGAATATTTACGTTACTCGTTAATTGATAAAGATTAATTAAACAATAATACTTTTTTCAGAAGTAACAAATTACATAAAATTCTGTTCTTCATTCATACCATTCTTTCATCTCAATGTAAGATTTGAGTAAGAAGCAAAGTTATAATTTAAAAAAAATTACGCTTAGTTTGGGGGTCACGACCCCATGACCTTCCTCATAAATCCGCGTTTGCTCGATCCCCGCACTATGTATGTTTGGAATTATAATCGGTTACCCAGTGAAAGGAAATAGTCTGTAAACTTTTCTTTACCTACCCCGGACCTAGGTGGATAATATATTGCTGAAACAAAAAGATTATTATTGCCATCGTTATATTCGAATGCTTGCTGCCTGAAAGTAGACTACACTTTCAGAAAATAAACGAAAAATTAAATATTAATTATAACAACACCTTCATCATGTCGTAGATGTGAAGACGAATCATTAAATATATGCTGCGTTTGTGAATAGTTCACGTTTTTATTTATTAATTATTAAAACAAGTTACTGGAATTATATATTTGCTGGGAAGGAATCTTTATATGCAGTAGAATGATAACTGTGCGTTTACACATGAAAGCGGTATCTTCGTGATCAATGTTTTAATTACTCGCTTTGGACAATTCCGCGTAGATTTTCCAATAAATCGATTAATTGATTTTAATCATTTTTGTTCAAGAAGTTTTATTGGTTTTGAAGACTGTTTTTATTTTTATTTTTTTCGCATTCCCCGCAACTAAGAATGAGGTTGTCGAAATAAAGGTTGCAATTATCTGATCTTCTGAACGTTTCTTGGTTGAATGATTTTGTTTCTGTTTGCTTTGAAATGTGTGTAACCTTTCAGCAGTTTGTGTTATATTTTTGGAACTGTCTCGCGTACCTTCTTCAGAATGGGTGAACAAATTTTTAACAATCTATTACTCTTTCTCCGTTAACCAGCGGCATGTTTGTCATTATTACCACTACTATTACTATTACTATTGTTTACATACACATATGCATATACATATATATATATATATATATATATATATATATATATATATACTGGCCGGATCCTGTTTTATTTTTATTTAACTTCATATCGTTTCTATATCTAACCCAGTTTTTGATTTATTTTGTTAATCTTGTTTTTTCACATACTTACACCACTTTTTGTTTTGCTTTATTCCAATTTATTTTTATCCGATTTATTTTGCTTAAATATGTATGACGCATTTGGTTTTATTTTATTTTTATCCGTGCGTTATTTTGTTTTATTTTATCTTATTTGAACTTTTTTTGTTTATATATCTGTATCAAATTTTGTTTTATATTTTACATTTATTATGAATATTTATTTCTACTATTCGCGCTGTGGGTAGTGTATTTGTGGGTTTTATAACAATAATAATAATAAGGATCTGATTTGATTATTATTATTACATGTAGATATTTTTTCTATTTGAGTTTACGGGGGAACATACGAGTTGTTTTAAATACGATTAATATTAGCAAGTCGGGGCTACATTGAAAATAACGTGTGTACACGTAACTAATAATTATTAAAGCGCGATATGTTAATTTGTCACCGGTCAGTTAAAATTCCATAAAATTATTCCCTTTAATAGATACAATCTCATAGCGTGTAATGAATGTTTCCATGCAAGAATCAGTAGTATGCGCTGTATGGTCAGAGGATGGATATGTTCAGTTAGTTTTGTCACGTTAGTGTACACTTGCTGCAACATGTCTTGATGCAGCATCGTCTCACGCATTCTAGTCTTCTTTAATAATAAAATGCCATATTTTCCGAGGTACCGGTGTGCGCATGTGTATACATTCAACACTGCACTATCATTATGCAAATGAGACAGCCTCGTCATCCTCATATGGGGATACACACTTTCTGTCCGTCTTTCGTTTTCCCGCCAACTACATCGTTCTTTCCCTCAAACCGGTATCTCGGAGCAGAGTTTAACAAACCAAATGTAAAACCGAAGCTCGGCTCGTAGCGTTGCCTCATCTGACAACATTAATAATATCCGCACTGTCGGATGATATAATAAAACGCGCGTAATCCCGTTCTTATACAAATACGATTATTCGTTCGCTTTTGAATTATGAGCATTTGCGTAAAAGATCCCCTATCGAGCCGGACGAGGTGGATAATAAAAGAAAATCCGCCTGGTTATCTGCTATAATTGAAATTAGTAATTTAACTTATTGAAAATTTATCATCGCTCGTGCGCATTTGCAATTGAGTGTTTTACGAGCTAGCGGTAACTCATTTCGTCTTCTTTTTAAATAGTAAAAACTAATTTTATGCCAAACGGTAGTTGCTTTACGTTTATAACTGTTACGCGGATTATAAATTTAACGTTTCCGGAAATTAACGACCGAGGAACAATATTAATTACCTGTACTTAATAAGGTTCGCAGCTACGTATTTGATTAAGTTTTGCTCCAGTCCATATTGTAAAGCGATTAATTCAGTATGCAACTTGTTTTGTCGCTGTTAAATGCTCGTAAGACAATCGAAGCGATTTCTCGAAAGCTGATAATATAAGTTTCGATATTTCGCCGATTATCATTTAAATTTTCTCGCAAATCTTTTCTTAGGATTTTTTTTTTTTTTTTGTTTTTTCTAATTTAGGGTTTCTGCAATGGCCGTTCGGGTAATTTGTTTAATCCTTAGTGCGTTATTAGAAATGTAAAAAATTCAATTAAAAAAGCTTCTAGTTGGCTGAAGTTTAAAATGGAATTTTTTAAAGCATTTTTCAATGGGAAGTCGCTCTTGACTTCTCCCACCTAACATAGCTAGGGATTTAAGGGAAATCTTAGTTCGAATGCGATGAGTGTCTGGGAAAGGTTTACAGATAACAGATGTGAAAGATGATAGAATAATAGGAAAGTCGAGAAAATGAAAAAATTGGGAAAGTCATTTTAACATCAAAGATAATTAAAATCGTGGTGTTACAGACGGCTGATGAAGATATCGTGGACCACACACACACACACACACACACACACACACACACACACACACAGCCACGCACACACGCACGCACGCACGCACGCAAGAAATACCGCTGTATTGACAAAAGTAGGAGAAGAAAAGAGAACACTGCTGGAGGATATTAAAGATCGAAATATGAAATAGCTAGCTCATAAAATCTGAGAAAATGAAATTTTCATGATACCGATGCAGGGGAGAATTGCTGGAAAATCAATAGGAGGAAGGAGACGGTTAGAATTAACAACAACGAACCTATCAATAAATCCGCCGTGCAAACACCTACAGAAGATAATAACTCTTTCCAGGGAACGAATAATATGAATCTATGTAATCTCCTGACTCAGGAGAAGCAACTGCGATGATGATTGTTATCATGAATTGAGAATATTAAAAGGGGAACTGGCGTCATAATGAACGCATTTAAAGAAAAACAAGATGAAAGAGATTTAAAAGTTTTATAATAACTGCGAGTAGGATATAAAAATGAAGCTACTACACTATGAGCAGCGTCGATTACTAGAAAGACTATGGTGAACAGGGCATACGTGATAATGTTAAGAAATTCCTGATTAGTGAAGGACCGCGGCAGACAGAGATCAGTTCCGAAAAATAGCGAATATCGACTACATTTATCGAATTTGTTTTAACCAACGCAGCTTAATTTTCAAAAAAATAGTTAAACAATCATGCAGAGAGATTCATCCTCGAACACCTCCGGTTCAATTGAATTACCAGCGTGCAATCGCAAGTAACAGTAATCTTGAAGATTAATGATTATTCTTAACGCCGATTTTGTTGTACATTATATCAAAAAACTAATGCGATAGTCGTCTATGTAGACGATATATGTATATAAATATTCTTGATTAAAACTCTGGGGAAGAGATTTAGAAAGTTAAAAACCTTTACTGTATAGCGATCAGTTTTTAAAAAATCAAAATCAAAATCAAAATTCTACTATATTTACCGAATTTATTTGAGCCTTATGCTATTTAATTTTCTTTTCTTTTTCAAAATATCATTACAGTACAAAGCAACTTTTAAACGTCCGTACAGTTTTATTTTTACATACGAAATTAATGTTGAAGACCTTGTATAGCTAGCACGTAATACGAAAATAACGGCATCAAATATTTAAGTATTTATTTCAATCGCTGCCTGAGGCGAAGAATTAATGCCCTTTTTTATGTATGTGGCACAAAATAGTTTTTCCCGGTCACGCATATTTAGTCCCGAAATCATCCGATGATGACTCTGAATCTTACTATTTGGTTTTGCAAGTTTCTTTTCCTTCAGCATTTTCTGATTTGCTTTCGTTTTTTTTTTTCCCCATTTGCTTATTAATTGTTTCTTTCCCATATCTAATGTCAAAGAAAGAAGATGTCAAATCATGTTGTTAAATGTTCACATGTTTCTGCTGAACGCTCTTTGTTTTATTGTGATCTCTTGGATCCTATCTACTTTACATAATGTTTCCTATATATTCTTTCGTCCCCTTCCCTGTCTGCCGTTTTCCTGTTTTAGCCTTTCCTATTCTTTCTGTGTCGCACTAAATTAAATTTTAATCTGGTCTAATACGTATGTAGTAAGGTTGATTGGACTGTTGATTTTAATCACTCTTTCAAAAAAAAAAAAAAAAAAAAAAAAAATGTTGCTTTTCGTCTCTTCACTAATTCAAGATATTTTCATTAGCAGTCAGCGCAGTTAGGACAGTTATCGGCTATCGTAGTTCCACATGCAAAGGTAGTTTGATCAGATTGATCATTGAAACGGACGTTGATAATACCGGGGTAATACGTTGTGTACATCATCGCATTAGTCAAGTTCCGTCGCATCGGATTTGCCTTGCGGCAGCCATATGAAGGCACGCCTTATGCGCGGACCGAACTTCTTTCTGGTCTCTGGCACTTGTAATCCGATTAACCGGCACCAAGCTTCCTCCATTATTCAGATGTTCCTCAGCTTTAATGCAACTAATCATTGCCGACATTTCCGCCACCACTTGTGCCAGGCTCGTTACTTCGGCATTCACGTATCGCCTCCCCTTTCCTGAAAATCTTCTTCACCGTTTTCTCATCGTTCTTTTCATACATTGCCGACAGACAAAGTAATTTCAACTCCTTTCGGCGTATTTTACATAATTCATCGGCACTGCTGAAACTTTATCGAACTATGTGCATTTGCGCATTTGCGGATTAGCCTTAAGAAACGAGTAAGAAAGGGTGGTAATAAAATATCCTCAAACATCCGAAGGATAATGTGCATGCAACAGGTTAAAAATGAAGACGGATGATGTTTGTTAAAATTTATTGCAAACTGCGCAATTTATTGAACCGGTACGGTTTAGAGTTGAAATTCGTTCAGTTTCTAAGCCATGAAAAAGAAGCATTCATTCCAATAAGTCAGCGATCAACAACTTTACATTATCTGCATACGTTCGGTCGTGCGTTTCTATTAACTGGGCGCGTGGAATTTATAATTTCGGTGTAGCCTCTTGCTACGTTCCAACGGAGCATTATTCTCATGGTATTATTTTGGAATAAATCATTTCAGTGTTGTCTTTGCACTGCACTCCTACACAGGTGACAGCGATATCATACTAACCGCTTATTTATATATATAGCAAAAGTTTATCCTCTAAAGAGTCGGTTGCAAATGCGCCTGTCTATTAATTATTCTATCTTCGTTAATTTTTTTTTCTTTATGTGTATACGTTTTCGCTAGTTAAGTTTTTTATCAAGACGGAAGCTTAAACATTAAACACCCTTTTTTTTAGACTCATTTTACCAGATGAATGTGTAGAATTTAACACGATTATCAGGTAAAAAAAGTTACGTCCAAAGTCCCGAAGACTGTTAAAATTATTACGATTTTTCGCGAATATCTATGATACGAAAAGAAAAAAAAAAAAAACGAGAAATTCATTGTGAAAAATGGAAGAGAAAATCGATTAGGAAAAGACTAGTGAACTTAATGGTGTAAAAAGCGCATGGATTTTTTTTTTTTATTATTATTTATTTATTTATTTATTTTTTCATTTATTTACTCCGCTGTACCTTGCGGCGGTTTTTCAGCCAGAGTTTCTGATTGTTACTGTTATTATTTGTTGTTGATGTGTTTTGTTTTGTTATTTATTACATGGTTGACAAAGCTGATCAAATTAAAAAAGTTTTTTTTATTTATTTCGGTTATTGTTTTTTTTTTATTATTTTCCGTTTTTCTCTTTCGTTTTTAAACTTATTGCATTCGAAAATCGAATGTTAATCATCTGTTTCCTCTTTACAGTCTATACATATGTCTGATTCAGTAATTTTAAATCGTTTCATATAGACACCACTATTTCCATGTCCGGTTAAAAATTGAGTGAAGTTATAATCGGTATAAAAATGTTTCATTTGTAGTCTTTCTTCTACGATTGGAACTATTTCCCCCGTGTTACTTTGCCAGTATTTGATTTATCACATCTGAGTTGCCAGAGTGTCGTATACTACTTGAATTAATTTTATTGATCTGTTTTCGTAACTTTTCTTTGTCTAAAATTTTAGTTCTTCTTGTTTGCATGTTTTGATTTGGTTTACAGTTTTTAACTTTAAGTGTCTATAGGTACTATTATTCCTGCTATGATGTTGACTGAAGTATACGATATTGTGCGATAATAACCGGAGATTGTTTCTATTAATATTTTCCTTTGTAATTTTAACAGCTTATTCTTGTCTTTTTCTCGTAAAACTGGAAAATATACTGTAGAGCAGTATTCTGTTATTGATCCAAAAATGGCTCTTTATAGAGTACTATTCTATCTTTATATTTGAAACCGAACATATTTGAATATAGTGATCTTAATTTGAAATACATTTTTTTTAATCTTGTCTATTATGAATTCGATGTGTTTTCTAAAATTTAAATTAGTGTCTATGGTTATTCGTAAGTATTTTATTTCTTTTAATATTTTTATTTTATCTTTATCTTTATGCATAAGTGCTGTTCAATGCAATGTATCATTTCTTCCCTGTCTTGTTTTCTACTTATTAGTAGTGCTTCGGTTTTATTTATGTTGAATTGTAAGCCTAAGTTTTGAATGTTTTTACTCAATTTTTTTATTGTTTCATTTATATTGTAAACTTCGTCCTTTTTATTAATTCCTGCTACTAACATTATATCGTCTGCGTAGCTTATCATATTGCAGTGTTGACTAAAATGCAAATTATGAACTTCGCTCATTGCTATGTTGAAGAGTACTGGCCCTAGAACCGAACCTTGTGGTACTCCTGAGTTAACACTTTTCTTATATAGGATTTTGTTTTCTTGATTAAATAACCCGATTCTTCTATCTGTTAAGTAGTTACGAATTATAGTTTGTATTGTACCAGATATGTATTTTTTCTATTCATTATTTTTAAGATTTCATCAATTTTTATTTGATCAAATGCTCCGGATATGTCAAAGCTGATTAGTAACGTATGTCTTGTTTGTTTTTTATATTTTTCAATATAATCGCAAAACTTTTTTATTGCTAGCTCAGTTGATTTGTTTTTAAGATATCCGAAATGATTTTCGTTTAAAATCGCCTTTTCTTTTATTTCTGTATCAAGAAAATTTTTATGATTTTTTCATATATTTTACTTAAACCAGACAGTAGCGTTATAGGGGACCTGTATGATTTCGGATTTGCTAAATCTTTTACAGGTTTGTTTATTATTTAAATTTTTCCTTGTTTCCAGATGTTAGGGAAATAATTTAGTTCGATACATTTTTGGTAAATAGATTTAAATATTTTTTCGTCTACTTTGTGAAAAAGTTTAATCATCTTGTTAGAAATTTGATCGTGTCCATTGGCTTTCCTATTGTTCAGTTTTTTGATTGTTGTAGTTAATTCGTTTTCACATATTTGAAGAGTTTTATCTGGCTCAGTCGGTTGCAACTTAAATGTTTGGAAATAAATTAGCAAAAATTATTTTATGTTTTTCAATGTTATCGTGTACGATGTATCCACCAACATTAAAAGCAGGCATGTCTACTCTTTCGTTTGGTTTTGTCCATCCCAGATTGTCGACGAGTTCTTTCCATTTTTCATGAAAGTGGATTAGTAAACTTAAGAACGGAACTAAGATTAAGTTGTACAAAACTAAAGCCAGCCTATGAGTAGAAAGAGATGAGCGTTATGGTTTAGAAAACAAGTTTTATAGGTACACGAATGGTGCCTATTAAGTTCTGAAAAAATTGTATTACAACATTAGAACCACAAACTTAAATTGTAATTTTGAACCTGCTCTGGTTTACAAGGAGAAGGAAGGATACAAATTGCTTTATTATAGTATAATGCGAATAATAACTCGAAATATTCTGATAGTATGAACTTTGGATAAATCATTCTCCAACAGAAACAAAATAAATAAATAAAAAAAAATTAGCGCATAACATAAAAACAAAAGTGTTTTTTTTCGCGTTAATATTTCCTCGTTATTTCGTTTAAATGTTGCTACATAATGAACTGTCTCGTTTTACAAAAATTTTTGTACTGTTAAATTTTATTTTTGTCAAAATTGCTGCAAACAAACACGTTCATTTGTTCATTTTTTTCATTCACTCATTCTTTTATTCGTTCGTTTTCACATTCATTTATGAATTAGTTTATTCAATGTTTCATTCTTTCCTTCATTCATTCACCCTAATCGTTTGTTCAAAATTTGTCCATTCTTTCATTTGTACAATATTCATTTATTTATTCTTTCCATTTTTCCATTTATTCATTTATGCATCTTGCGAAAAAATGTGACCAGAAATGATGTACCTTTGAGCATAAATTTAAAACAAAAATTTACCAATTGTAAACAATTAATACAAATTGACTACTATACTTTTGAGTAATGTAAATCGGTATACGACATAATAAAATAGCGGCTTTGGCACGCAGTTATGAAATATTTGTCTCGCTTTCAAATACGGTACGCGAGAAAAATCGTTCTCAAGATGGGTAAAAAATCGTCGATCGCGTTTTATGCAATTTCATGATTCAATAATAAAATGTTGACACATTTGTTTAGCCCTTTTACGTAGGATCTTTTTTGGCAAGAGAGCTTTTTTTGTAGAACTTAAACTATTACTTTAACGGATGCAAAGAAGCGTGCAATGACGCCCAGCGATCATACTGGCAATTCACGAATTAAAAATTTGTTTAAAATAGTAAATGTGTTTATTAAAAGTGAACGGTGAGTTTACAAAAATAATTTCAGCATTTATCGCGGTAACATATTTAATGCGGCCATTAAATAACCTGACGGCGAACGGAAGTTTTTCTTTAGCGGAATGGATAAAATTAATGGAAGAAATCCTGTCTTGCTAAAGAGGAATGTGGCATTTTTTTATTTATTTATATTTTATTTCTGTTACTCAACTAGGAACCTGCTAATGATAATTCGCATAAAATGGCAGCGGAATTCAAATTGAGTTCGAAACCGGGCGTCTAACCCACTATGCCGCAGTAGCTGGTTAAGGAACACAGCAATTTAACCGGAAAAAGATAACGCGATGGAATTGAATCAGGAGTAAACAAACAAATAAAAGGCTTATCAAATATAAATTAAGAATATACTTTTACAAACGCTGAAAAAATACGCAGTAGCAAATCTTCGGTTTTCTCCGCGCCATTTTGCGTTTTATTATTATTATTATTATGAAGTTTATAATAATATTAACAGAATCTAGAGAAGAAATAAAATAAAAACTTGATTAGTCTTTCCGCGAGTCTATAAAATAATGTAAAGCGAGAATGTGAAGATTTTTTCCCGGTAGCTCTACAGACGTTTCTGGTAGCGCTTGCGGCTGTAAAAACAAAGACACGCGCAATTGTGGAATTTGCCGAAATACTTACTGAAAAGTAGACTGCCGTTGTATAACGATAGAAAACAATTACGGGTTTCCTTCTTGTTGCGGAATAGTGTTAAAATTAAATAATAAAGTAAGAGAGCTGGAGTAATGATGATAAAATTCATTAACGATGAAGAGGGTAATTTTCAGACTGGACAAGCAGGTGCATTTTAGTTTCTTCCATTACCTCCTTACATTTTTTTTTTTTTTTTACATTTCAGTGGCCGGTGTCTGCCAGTTGTCTTTAGTTATCTTTAATTACGTTTCCTTTAACTTTCAAAAATAACGATACATATATATATATAAACTCGGCCATTTTAATCTCTTAAGGGGCTTTGCCCCTTGGCAGCTCTTACTTATATTTTCTTTTTCTCTTCTATACTTTGTATAAAATGATCAGAATTTAAAACGTCATTCTTACCGGCATGATTCCTTTTTCTTATTACAAAATCTAATGGGTACATGATTAAGAATGACGTTTCTATTTAACATTTATCTTTCATTACATAAAATTGAGGCAATTTTTTTAATGGAGGCCGGCCTAAGAATTACGTTGTAATTAATATATATATATGTGTGTGTATAAACTCAGACTCACTGACCACCAATCTTTTTTCTTCCAAAATTGTTTTAATAAAATCGTTTTTAATTGACCGCGTCATTGTTCTCCGTCCCTAGAAAGGTGATTTGAATCGGGATACTGTATTCTTTAACGATTGTGGAACACCGCATTCAACCTCTGTTATCTCTTATGAAGTAGTACATACATTATATGTATATACACTTACATAAATAATATATATATTTCTTTATAGTGCCATACTCAGCTTCTGAGCGTCGGCGACTACCTATTCGTACATCTCAGTTGTACAGATATAGGTAGTGTACTAGGCAATTATTATATGCAACGCAGGTGTATACACGCAGGACTACATTCGGAACTGATTGTAATCGTTTGATTTTTACCGATTTACACAAATGCAGTCCCGTGTGAGTCTGTTGTGTACTGACCTAGCGCGCATATGATGTTGTACGTGGTGGTTTGCCATTGCCTTTCACGTGGTTATTATCTCTTTTAGTTTTTATCTAGAAGGTCGAAGGATGGGATGAATGGGGAAACTTAATACCTGACTTGACCGCTTCTTCAGCAACTGAACCGATTCAGTCACTAAGTAATACTCTACAATGGTCTGGAATCCAGCAAAACTTAATGTCTTTCCAAGTTGTGAAATATTAAAACACTTTTTTTTGAATTTCATAAATAAATGAAGGGCAATTATACTTGAGGTTATGAAGCGACAAGAGAGAATTAAGGCTGTCCGAGAAGCCTTCTCAATAGCGAGAAGTTCAGCCGTAAAAATCGAAGCCTCCGGAGGCAATCTAAATCTCGGTGATACCTTTTGTAATAAACCCGGCCTCTAAACCTTCATTAAAAATTTTATGTTTAATGCATAATACATTTCTGAAGACGCAATGCTAAAGTAAAAAAAAAATAAGAATTAAAAAATGTAGAAAACGTTACCAGGATTTTGTAAATCTATAGATAGAGGAGTTTGCGTATCATATCAGTTGGATTTATACGCGCGAACGTTAAAAAATGCAGCACTGGCGGAGACTTCACACTTCCGTAAATTTGTCTGAGAATGATGAGACATTAAGGATGGAATTTCGATTTTCAAAGCAGGTTCCGAATAATATTGATGTTCAAAGTATATTTATTATTTCCGAAATAAATTACAAAATTTCATTGCAACGGAAATAGGAAAATCGAGTACTCGCACTTTTAAAGTAAATTGAATTTATTCTAACTGATTTTCATATTCGTGCGAATTTTTATCGATCTTTCAAGTAAAGTATAGGGGACCGCTGAATAATAACGGTGACCAATAATAATATGAGGGGGGGGGGAGCTTAGTAGCCATAAGATCGATTGTTCAAAAAGTTTTGCAGTTGCCGGTGAAGAGTTAAAAATAATTCGCAGTAGGAGAAAAGACCGGTATTATACGTATACAAATAATAATGTATACAGACGTTAATGAATATCAGCTACACGCCCCAGTTTTTAGACACATCAACCATTATAGTAATGAATGTTGATTTATTCCTAATTATAGGTTGTTATGCCGTACACAATTTCAATACTTATAAATCATCGAAGACACCAGTGTAGTGCCTTTTTATTGAACTAAAGCGAACGCACTATCCGTGAGCAGAAGGGGATAATTGCAGTGCAGCATGCATGGTGTTATTTTTCAGCGGACGAAGATTCACATTCAGGGAAAATATCATCTTGAGAGATTCCGGTCGCTAATAGTTGCTCTAATTAAATATTCTAACGTAGCCGACTAACCGGTCTGAACCTCCTTCAATCACCGTGTTTGCTCACAGCGATCTAACTGTCAAAGCGTCTTTTTTTTTGTTTCTTTTCTAAAAACTTTTTAATCTGAACTTTTTTCATGCGGAATATCAAAATAATATCGCACTCAATGGGAACATATTCCGATGAAAGTTAAAAAAAACGACAGTGCGAATTAAATAAATTAATCAAGCAAAACTTTTGAAAAAAAGAAGTATAATAACTCGGAATCTTATGCATTTTATTAGACGAAATGCTGATCGGTAAGTGAACCCAAATTTGAAAATTAATCGTTCAAAAATTTTCTGTTATTCAACAATCTTCTTCAACCTTGTTTTCAAATAGACGCTACGCAGGAATTCAGCGTGTACTTTCTCTCGTAATCAAACAGCATTACTCGCTTCTAACATGAGAATTATTAAGCGAGTTTACGTTTTAACTGAGTTTTATCGCTGTTTATTAGACTTTTCGTTCACTGCCGTTTTTCTATACCGCATTATTAACTGTAACTTCACTTCTCTCAATAAGGAAACCGTCTTTTCATTCAGCAATTACATATACTGCATAAAGACGCCGAATCGAAAATTCTCTCTCAGTTATTAAAGCAATCGGAAACGAATTTTTATCCATACGTCCGACCTCTTAATGTATACTAATGCCTCTTTTTCTATTATACTTTTTTCTCCATTTCTATCTTTCCTATCTTTGTCAAATCTTCTTTCAATTCTTACTTCCCCCTGCTTTTTAGCTTAATTAGAAACAATCGTTGTCGATAATTTCGCTTTCCGTAATATTACCCATTTTCACGCCATCAATATACCGCCCCTCTTTCTTTGCTTTTTTTTTTTTTTTTTTTTTTTTTTTTTTGGGTTAAGGCAGTCAACCGGGGACCTACATAATCAGAAACAAAAAAGAAGCGAAAGAGCCATCAGTTACATTATGATCCAGTCGGATATGCACCAATAATAACCGAAATGATGGATAGAAAAGGAAAATCTAGTCGATGAGAATATAAACACATTGCTCCACAAACGTTCAATGAAGATGCGATCAGCATTGTATAGATATCATTGCTTAATTCAGACAGAGAAGGTAATATAAAGAAGAACCAAGAGGAATACAAAAATGAAAGTGAGGAAATAGAGTGCGATTAAAATAGCGAAGGTGAAAATGATAGGAATGACAACCGGAAGGCGAAGGAAACTAATCGGAAAAATTAAAAAGCAAGATTAAGTTGAACAGACAGGTAAAAAAAAACGATCGTTACGAAAATGTAAAATGCACCTGCTGACTACACCGGATTATAAGACAGGGACTTTTTGGACGATCTTAGAATACTCAGTTTTTTTAAAAAAAGAAGCGGCAGGAAGCAACAATTCGAGCCAAAGAATCATTTCATCAATCTGGCAACCGTGACAGCAACATAGATAAGCGAGAAGAAAGAAAACGAATAAGGCAAAGACTGATAGCAGGCGATCGTTTGAGGAGCGCTCATGGAGTTTACGTCGTTCTTCTTCAGGTCGCTATAATTGAAATATTATCTCCGGTACAATTTTAAAAAATTCATCTTTGCATCTACTGGAAAGTCAAATTTTTCAAAAAAAAAAAACAAAAAACAGCGGCATGCCGCTGTTACGACACGTTTGTAGCACTGTTACTTTAACGTCTGTTGTCATCACTCTGACGTATAAAGAGAACTCTAAAAAGAGCTAAAATAAGATAGTGTTTGCAGTATAAAGGAAAAGTTAGAATAAGAATAAATCGGATATCGGAAGAATATGTGTAACATAAATTTAACTAAGATAGGGGGGGAATTGTATGAAAATTAGGGACACCTTTCTTACATCATTACCGTTCACTATTAATTAGCGAATAATAGAACTTGCTCAATAGTTAAACGGTAAAATGAAAGTCACCAAATTTCGCTCATATTTCTCCTCCGCGCTGCTTTGGATTTCATGTAGATTGCAAAAAAAAATAAAAAATTATCGTTCTCGGAGTTGATCTATATTTTTGACAGGAACCACGTCATGTAATTCGAACAAGGATACACAGTTCATCATCAGGAAGGGT
This sequence comes from Icerya purchasi, assembly GCA_039619475.1. NCBI lineage: Eukaryota > Metazoa > Arthropoda > Insecta > Hemiptera > Monophlebidae > Icerya > Icerya purchasi. The sequence continues at coordinate 70,394,720 of CM077116.1, forward strand.
AGTGTCATGATAAACCGTGTGGTAATCTTGTTCGGAACCTTATAGTCAAATAATAGTGGACATCGAAGTGTTATTTTAATAAATATACTATACATCTATGTTTTTTACGTACAATTATTATTTATAACATTTTCACAGGTATACGTACAAAGGAAATATGAATTGTCTACCTAAAATATATATATATATATATATGCGCGGGTGATTTATGTAATTTCGAAAACATTATAATAGGAATTTTTTCGGACCATAGCTTTTTCAGTAGCTAAAGTATAGATTGAACTTTACTATTATCGCGAAAAATGTTCAGCAAAATACACGGTAGATTTCAGAACCTTCCTTTGTTATAAAATCGCAGCAGTGACGCGATTCCTGTTCCGGCTTGCGGTAAATGAAAGCCTTAAAGCACTAACGACGACAATATGCACCCATTTGCGCGAGAATGTCTAGTTTTGCGTGTAAGCTTGATTTTCCCTAAATGATACGCATCAAGATGCAATGAAATGTAAAGAATGCGTTTAGATGGCTCATTTAATGGGCGTTTATGTACAATAAATTAGTATTACCAGGACCTGTTAGTTTAAATAACAGTTTAATTACACGTTCTGCCTCTCTGTTATTAGTCCCGATCGGCGTTCCTTAAACGCCATGCGATAAGCCGACCGTTCCACGCAACTAGCGCGACTATTAAAAACTGTTATAACTTACTGTGATGACCTACCGGCGCGCCGATATTAAAATGTTCCCGAACTGTTTCCGTTCTTTTATGAATTATAGCAGCTCCTCCTTCGTGTTTCAGGTTAGCGTTGCAATTGTTAGACCTCTCCCCTCCCGGTCAGCTAATTAATGTGGGATAGTTTGCAATTAATTTTTATTCTCCAAAACAGCTCTGCTCCCGCGACTGGCCGACGAAAGTCGTACATAATGTCCGAAACGGAAGAATATTCTCGTTTAGTTTGGAAATTAAGTAGTTTCCGCTGGATAGGCCTGTTTCTTTTTTATGGCGTGCCAACACAGCACTACTGGAAGCTGTATTTAAGACGGAGTTCGTTCGAAGTGTGTACCAATTTCATTTTCAAAGTAACGCGATTAGTAAATCTGTGTGGAAATTCTAGTAGCTCCGAATTTTCTACGTTATTCGCAGAAACGTTGAATTATGTTTTTCGAGGGTTATAATTTTTCTTTTTGTTTACAATATTACGCTATTTTTTTTTCCGAATTTATTTTAAAACATGTAGATGGAAAAGAAAAAACAACATAAGATCGTATCCGATGCCGGTTTGGTTTAACACAAATTTTTCCTAGTGGTCGCTTGATAAAATTTTTACGAATTTGTACAATTTTTACTTGCAGTAATAATATAAATTTAATAACATTTGTATGATAAATGAAATGAGGATTTTTAAATTGGACGAGAATTTTCTATTCTCAAAAGGAAATATAATACAGGACAATAACGGGGTCCATGATGTAATAAATACGGTACATATAACGTCACATTATTTAAATCTACGAGTCTGCCAAATAACGGTTAATAGCAGTGTTATTTCTGGTAGCCTGATCGAGTTATTTAATTCTAAACACAATGATTCTTTCCTAAATTGTATAATTTCATTACACGATATTTAAGAGTACCATAAAGCACCGTAGGTACAGAGAAATACCTACGGTGCTTTGTGGTAATTTTGTGTTGTAGACCACCTAAATCTTTGAAAATTTCAAAAAATAAAATTCCATACCGTATGCTACAAAAAACTGTAAATTTTTTAAAGGTGTAGCTGAAAAAAAATGTACCACGACCAGTTGGTGTGTAATATGAACGGAAACTATTAATGCGATCTTCCGTTAATAGTTTGTACGATATCACCGACTTGCATTGTTGCGGTTTGTTTTGAACATTTCCCGGATCAAACTGAAATAATTCGTGTGCATTAGAGAAAAGTTGAGCCACTCCAAAGGCTCTAACATGTTATTTCTTTTAGAACATGATGCGTTATCGTAACATAACCCGATGTTTAGTTCATCATTATTTACACGCAGGTTTTGCGAAATGCCATTATTTTAAAGCGACACGAAATCGGTATTTCAATCGCGAGCGGCAAGAGGCTAAACATCGTAGCTAAAGACAGCTTCAGCTTCAGCTACGTGATCATGATTGCTAAAACTCGGTTTAAGCTCGTGCGAACGTACATGCTAATTAGCTGGATTTTTCGCGCTTATCTTTGTAAATTTACACAGTACGGAAATAATTTATTTCCCTTTCCACTCGCTCGTGTCTAATCGCGATTAATGAAATATTTTACGGATTGCACGCAGAACTATTACACCGATGATTATTTTTTCCGTTCGATAACGACTCCGCATAGCGGTGTTTTTATTTTAATTGTTCAGCACAGCAGCTAACTCGGCTACCAAATCAGAGGTGTTATATTCGAGGGAGTTGCCTCGTGAATCAATTCGCTGTCGTCCCAGCGATGAATATACCTGAAAAATCGTATTTTAGGTTTGTGTCAGAGAATTCTGAGAAAGTCCTAAGCCCCTTGAGAAAAAACTGGTCTCCAGTTTCCGCGAAGCCCTGTCAATGGTTTGGGGCTCGCTCTACCTTAAAATATTGCTTATTTATTTTTCCGTTCTCGGTGAGTCTATTTGCACTTTTCGAATGAAAATATTTTTGCGACAAAATACGTATATTTTTACAATTTAGTCCGTATTTCGTATACACTATATTATTTCAATCTGCTGGAGCGAAGTGTATCAATTCGTGACATCGACTCTGATTGCTTGTTGACGTTGGCTCATAATGACGAGAGGTGTTCGCTGCCTGGGTCCGTATATTTTAGCCGGCATAAATACCGTTGCCCGCGACCGACTCCGATGCATATTCTTAACGTTGTTCCAAAAGTAACCGCATCCGATCTCAATGATATTTTAGCACAAACGGATATGTTCGTTGCGAGTATTTCACATCTGCTCATTAAGGTGAACATTTTTGTAAAATTTCTTACAATAGTGTAAAAGAAGACATTATTCTATACGGGAGTAGTGTGTATTTTCTTCTAATAGAATATATCAGATTTTTTCCCGGCAAGTCATTACGTAACGGGATGATGATCGACCTTAGGTAAACTGATAGTTATATTCTCACTTGGCCCGGTCGTTGTTGTACCTTTCGCTTTTGATTTCGCAAGGACATCGGTATGATTCGGTACGTATTCAGCGGAAGGTACACCGATCATCGAGAAGAATTTTGAAAATCGAGATATGTTTCCCGAACAAGCAGGATGGCAAGGATGAAGAGTTGCTAACATCCACCGGACAAAATTTAAACGTTATTTTTCTTTTTGTCTCGCGAGAAGAAATCAGATAATACGCCGAACTCGTAAACTTTCACGAAGTAGGAAACACTTTTTGCTAACACGGTAAATCTTTCGTCCCAGCAAAAGCTCGGCAAGCAGCACATCTGGTAGAAAAAATATTATGATCATTATACATATATTTGTATTCTCATCAGTGCCATCCGGTCTTAGTAAATTGTGAACCTTAACCTCGCAACTTTTCGAAAAGTAATATTTTCAGCTGCATTTCAGCAAAACGTATATTACACAATTATGTTTTAACGGTAACATCAAGGAATGTATGAAATGGCGTGAGATAATTTGGTTAATTTAATTGACAGCGCCCGCCTATCGTGCATAATGTAATTTTAATTAATGCATATAAATCGTCTAAAATTGTCATCTGACGTGTTAAGTTACCATCACGTGTTTGTAGTTTTCGATTTAACGATTTTTGTGAAAAGGTAAAAGTGATGTAGTTAATGAAAACAATTTATCCGTAAGCATTACAGACGATATCTATTATAGGGGTTCAGGGGCTTAAGGATCGATTATATATAACACACACACACACACTCATACATAAATACATATACATATGTATATATATACATATATGTATGTGCGCGGTATTTACGGTATATTTACGGTGTATTTAATCACGTAATATATTTAACGGAGTAAGCCTTATTCAAATACCTATTAATTTATTACAAACAATGTCTTGTTATCCTAATTATGTCGTTAAAGGTAAGACCAAATTTGCAAAAAAAAACGGTTATCAATTTAAATGTGACTAATAATTATTAATCTACCGGTGAAGCAGATCGATGATTTAAATTTATTTAGCTTTTTAATTTTAAATTTACCCGCGTACACTACTTCGTAATAGTAGTTAACGTTAACTGTTTATGAAAAAAAATTTCGCTTATAAGTATAGCGAATAAATTAAACTGGTTTCCTTCGTTTACATCTAAAATGTATAAATATGTTTGCGAAACAATCTTGCATAGTGTTAGAGGAAGGAATTCTTTTAATTCATCATCATTACTAATGCGTATTTCTGGCCAACAGGTGGACCGAAATGTGTAATAATAATAATAAATTAATTTCACGAATTTAATAAGCGATTTCTATTTGTTAACTAATTAATCATATGTAAAACAAATAATCGCTTAAAAATAAGCAATAAATATTTAAAAAGAATATCAATTACACGTTAGAATCGTTTTCAGCGTCTTCAGTTAGAAATGAGAAAGGGCATATAATTAAGGATAAACACGCGATATATAGTAATATATACGGTATCACTCTGAAGATGAGGGTTGCTAGCGAACTTACACAATCGGAGATCGTCTTTGAAGCAAGTATAGCTGCGCATAACTAGATTTAACGGCAATAATGTCCGCAGTTTTCCGGAGAAATAGCTGATGATGATGAGCTGCTACTAAATTTTTATTAAAATTCTGCGATATTCATTTCGTTGCCATCATTGTAGGCGATTTCGATCTATCCGGGCACTTTGTTCGAGCGCGAGATTAACAAATGGGGGCCCAGTTTAATTTTAGATGTGGACCAGAAATTACACGATACCCCAGACACGATCGTAGGTGCGCGTGTGAAAATAATATCGCATAACGGAGCGACGGCTAGAACCGGTTCCTTCTAATAAATCGACCGGGCTAATTATGTCAACGGTGATTACTATTTTATACGACGTTCTGCCGTTCCGATGTCTATCTGAAGAATTAATTTTCCGCCTATAATTCAGTCGATTAGTAGTGTGCATAGCCGCCGCAGCCGTATCAGATTACACGTCGATGCGATCACTCTGGATCAGCGTATTTTTCACCTGTAATTACACACTCTTTAAACTACTTAAATTTGTACGCGCTACTCGAGGGCGGCATCCTATTATAGTCTTGACGTGGACCATCCGGCTTGAAGAAAATCACGAATACGTGAAAAGTTATGTTCACGCTGTTCGCCGAAATATTTCCTATTTTATTTATCGATGTGGCGATAGTTCTAAGGAGATAGTCGTAGTGCGATGCGTGCTAGCCTTTATTTATAACGATCTTTACGCTTTTCACGAAACTTTCCTTTCCAAGAATGTTAATAAGCTTACTTGACGCACACTATGTGGTCCGCAGTTCGGAATTCTCCTCTTTGATCGTAATAATAATTAGAAGGAAATACCGGGGAAAAAATCTCGTTTAACGGGTTACCGCTACTATCATTAGCGAGGGCTGCGCTGAATCAGAAATATAAACGGGACCGGCGAAATAATAATTCTTTTTCCGATGCTTTAATAGGCTTTAAAGAGCGCTTTAACCGGTGAAACTTAAAATTAATGTCCATTTTAAATTGTTTCTTTTTTGTTTCCTTTTTTTTTTTTTTCTTTTTTTTTTAATGTACCTATTGCGGTAAAACATTTGTTGACAACAAACTGAGTGCGTACAGCTTTTTCGTTGCGTTAATTATAATCGTGCTGGCGTTTTGTCGGGATTTTTTATCTAATTTTTTTAATCTAACGCGTTGCAGCTAAAATAAATTAAAAAATAAGCGAATAAGTGAAAAACAAATTAAGGTAAAAAGTCCCGTAACAGTTGAAAAAAAGGAAAATTACGAGTAAAAAATATATATTTTTTTTAGTTCTCTCAACTTTTACAGTACCCATTTACTTAGGAAAAAAACCTGCAATTTGAAATAAAAGAAAAAAATATTTAAAACAAAAAATCGAACGATAATTTAAAAAAATAAGTTGTTGGACTATCACATAAAAGTCCGGGATATTAAATATACGAGTATTAAGCTCTGCTCTTTTTCCTCAGTGCTCTCATCTATACGCCGAACTTTTGGCGTTGCATCTTCCTACACCCCTTTCAATGCTTCCTTTATCCTTTCCTTCCCATCTCCAGCCGTTATTCCCCTCCTTCTTTCCTTTATACTTTCTATCTCCGATCGCCTCAGAATCTGAGTAGGTGATCTAAGTCCATGTAGTTGGGTCAGTGTTAACACCGAGCCCATTTAAAAAAAAAAAAAAAAAAAGCGCCCCACTGGTTTCAGATTAAAGTTTAATCATTCAAAAAACAAAAAATATATATAACCCTTTTTTTTAATTTTTTTAAGGCAATACGGTTCTTTTAAATCGTTATTTAATGTAGTTTTCCGGCCTGTTATCGAAAACGCGAGCTGCGTTTTTCATTTAAGTAAATGAATATTGTGTAAATATGTATTAAGAGAGTTTTCTTTTTTATCAATCCATTCATTTTATTTTTAGTTTTGCATATTATTTAAAAACGTGATGCTATACGAATAATGTGCAAAAAAAATAGAAGGGACGTAAAAATCACATTTTTAGAATTCTGTTCTTTCAAAATGACTTTTCCACAAGAATTCCTGAACATACTAAACCGCTTACTTTCACTTGACAGTTTTTCCTGATGTTTCGAAAGGGCTTGTCGAGTTGCATACCTTCGCACTGCCAATCATCATTTCAACTTACATTCCTCCTCGAGTTTTTCAACAGAAACGAGACAGCAAAGAATAGCGCTCAGTTTCAATCCTTGCTGCAGGACGACTAGTTCTAAAGATGACACTTTGTATGACATGGTCAAACTTAAGAGACGCTCAACCTAGGAGACATCTTGCGCCAGTGACCGGGAGTACTGTGTTCGTGTCTTCTTAACGCAAGTTGCCGCTGGATATCTCGGCCCATATGCAAATTCACCGAGGATGCAGTCTTTGCCAGTGCCACACTAAAGCTGCTCAGTGTTTGGAACCCAGTACTACTTACATTTCTCTCAACGGACTTCCATTTGTGGAAATCGCCGATAGGTAGTAAATCCGTTCGGGTTCCGGACAACCCGAATGTATATAGCTCAGAGGCGCTGCCGGGGGCGTGCTCAGAGTTGTGAAGTCTCAGATCCCGGCTGAGCCAAATCAGTCGCCGTTCTAATAATCTGTCTCGGACTCTAAGCTGCTTTTGAACTCCGATGACTCTTCGCTGCCTACGCGTATGCTCTCTCATTCGTAATTTTACCTCACTTCGTATGGTGATTTCTGTGTGAATAGATGATTCTCTTAAAGATTGCGCTGGCTCATACGGCTACTTATTTTTTATTACTATGATGTACTATGCTTTTACTTATAATAATAACCGAATCGTTATTCGAATTTTTTACAGTCGCATTATCGCGATCGCTTAGAACTTGGTCAATTTAAAAATAGTCCGAGCAGACTTTTAATTGTACCGTTAAGCTATCAGCAGTTTTACGAATTTAAGCAGAGGTTGTCTCGAACAGCCTAGCTCATTTCGCGGAAAGAAATAAAAAAGAGGGGCGGAAAAAAGAAGTCGAGGTTTTTTGGATACAGTATATTAGGGTTATTACGCCGCTATATTAAGGTATAAACAGGCAAAGTTAATCATCGAATATCATAAATTAAACGCACTTTGATGTTAATCTACAACTTATTTTAGAATTTCCAGTGCGCAAGACTATTAAAATTATCTTGCGCCGTTATTGAGATAAAAACGAATGAGGGAGTAGAAAGGGAAAAAAAAAAGGTCAATAACCGTACGAATATACGAAGAAGAAAATAAAAAAGAATTAAATTTTTTGTATAACGATTTTAAATTTAAACAACGTAATTTGCTTAGAGTAACCGGTGTAATATAATTCATTTTTGTTATTCGTTAACGAATTTTTTCCGATGTTCCGAATGCGGTCAAATTTTCAATTTTAATTTATTTTCGGCTATATTTGAAATACACTACGTTCCTTCACCATAAATACGGAGCGAATTTTTTTTAATCTCATTTTACATAGGTACTACTGTAATAATTACGACCACATTCAAATAATGATTTCTCTCTATTATATTAAACAATAGTCGAGGGTGTGTGTGTGTGGGGGGGGGGGCTAAGTCATGCGATCGTCGCGTGGGGGTTACCGAGCAGCCCCCTAGTAATTTATTCATACAGTTATTTAGAAACCAACACCAAGAATAAGGTGGTAATTCTCGTTTGTTTATTAAGTTTTACAGTTCGTGCGCCCATTAAAATTACCCAAGACTAAAATGTATAAAATGAAATTAACAATTCAAATTTCGTGAAAGCGCGTAAGAACCGGCAAACAGCTTTTTCTTTTTTTGTTAAGTTAGAAAAAATTTAAGATGTTATTTCATGAGTATAGCGGATTATCAGAAGCGCTTATATTAGCAATGACGGAAGTTAAGGTATGCAAAAATCGTACACTTGTTTCTATCAAAACGTTTATAAAATCGCCTTTTTTAAGACGTATTTCATTGAGTTTTAGAAATTGCAGCATTTCCGGATTGTCGAGCAATACTCGATGACAATATCGTAATAGCTTTCTTTCTAACAGAAATTATGTAATACAAAATACGCCACTATTTATAATTAAGAAAATTAACCAACAAATTTTGCATTAAAATATCCGCACATTCGGAGTAAAAGATATTTACCGGTGGTAAAGTCGTTTTCACCGCGACTTTGCGAATATTTATCAGCGAATTGTGTATGTTTCTTTCCTTTTTTAAATTATATTTCGTGATTAAGCGTGTTCCGTTTCATTACATTTCTATGTACTTACTAATTGATAGTTTTGGAAACGGCTCAACAGACGGCTTATCATTTTGCTATACACATGTCTGTTCACCGAGACCGGTGATAAATTGAACACGGCAATTTGTTCACTGGAAATTTAAAATCGTTTCAGTTGTTGTTCAAAGAAAAAATTCGAGAGCACCGCTTTTCGTTAATACCATCATTAGTGATATGTAAAACACCACCATAATGTAGGTTAGGTCAAGGACGTTAACTTATTAGAACGGGCCAAAAGACAGAAAACGGATGAGTTTCACTCCTATAAAAGTTACCGGCGATACTGGTTTCGAATGTTCTGAAGAGAATCTTGTTTCGTTTCTCACGGTTTATTTGTAGAGAAAAAAACCTATTTAACGATTACCTTAATTGTGTAGAAAAAAACAAATATTTGGTTCGCGATATCGAACTATCGTGACCGCAATTCTCTTTTCCACGAAAAATCGTACTTTAATTAGCCTTTCTGTGGTGCTTTTGTTTTTATTTCATAAAGCTCTTTACGTCGTTAAAGTCTTAATTTTTATGTAAAAACATATTGATCGTTTCGCATTTTTCAGACAAATTAACCATCTGCTAATAATTTTTATTTAGGCGAATCATTCTTTGGTATATTTTTATTTGATTATTTTCTGTAACATATATTATTACCAGCACGCTGAAAATACCTCGTCTATTTTATTATCTGCATTCACAATGTATACACATATGTACAGATATTAATGTCGCAATCCTTGTACCAAGCGCACAATATACATGGAAAAAATGGATATAAAAAGCATTGCGAAATATGTAACGTTTTTTTGTTACCTTTGAAAAAAAATATTTTTTACATTTATATAGTAATAAATTAATAATTATTACCGGATAAAAGAAATATTTTAGTATAATATTATTTACCTCAAAAATAACGTAGTCAGTTAGAACAATTTTTCCATAAGAATTATAGAAGAATGTGCCAGTTCAGAAAGTTTGCCCTTTCGCAAGGTCCGTGGGGTACAGTTTAAAATATAAACTCTGCCCTTCAGACCTTGCAATGGTGCAAGATCCCTTCACCCCGAACCCTTTTTCTTCTAAAATTCATTTAGAAAAATAGTTTTCAATTGACTACTTCATACTTAGTCCGGGGTACACTACATTCTTTGACCTATGATTAAGTTCCGTTACTTTATGTGAGATACCAACCTTAGGATGCCGTGCAATTGTTAAGATTTTTTTGTAATAAAAGACGAATAAGAATGATGTAGTCAATTGAAAATTACTTTTTTTAAAAGAATTTTAGAAGAAAAAGGATTAGGGGTGAAGGGATCTTGCTCCATTGCGAAACCCGAAGGGTAGAGTTTATAAACCTGTATATTATATATAAAACTCGGTTGTCACCTCTTACTTACATTTCTGCCTCTTTCTCTTCTATACTTTGTATACACATTTTTTCACGACTTTTGACTAATACTCAATTTATGTTTACCGATTTTCATAATTATTCATATGGTACCTAAGTTGAATGGTCGTCTTTCTAATGAACAAAGCATCAGTAAAATCAGTCTATCTTTTGTTTTGTTTTGTTTTGTTTTGTTTTGTTTTTTGGGCGCGTCAGCGGCTTTGACCCAACAAGTACAGAAATTATGGAAAGGGTTAAATAAGGAGACGATTAGAAATAGAGCTTAGAAAAGATTGAAGTACAGCAATTATATCTGGAGATGGAAAGGAAAGGACAAAGGAAGAATTATAAGGAATAGGAAGATCCAGTGTCAAGATTTTGGAGTACAAAACAGAGCGTTCAGAGTCAAGGGCAGGGCATTCAAAGAAGATGTGGTTTGCATCACGTATGGGAGGAGAGATGGAACTATGAAAATTACAATCGGGAGAGGAAGACAGGCAAAAACGAAAACGTGAAGAGGGTAGAAAGGAGTGATTAAAATGCAGTCTGATTAAAGAAATAAGAAGCGGAATGCAACCACGGCTGTGAACATGGGACCGGTTGAATTTGAAGATAATGAGAGGCGGGATTAGAAAATAAAGAAGGATAGATGTCCGACCATAGTCGGGAATGATTAGCCGAGGAAAATATCAGTCTATATAAATATGAGTTATGCGTGAACAAACATGAAAAAATAAATAAATACGCTATAAACGACCTTCTTCTTTTTATAAGTCGGTAAAAATTAAAATATAACAAACGTTACATGAAATTAGGACATTTTTTGAGACATTTTTTCGTCACATAAAGTTGGGACATTTTTCTAATTGGGGCCGGCCTAAGAATTACGTTGTAATTAATATATATAAATATATATATATATAAATGGATGTTGGTACATATGAGATTGATAAATTCTGACACCATTTGACTGATCACCATGTAAGTTGACACATTTAAGTTTTTTTTCACGGAGAAGGTTTTAGTGCATAATTTACAAGTTTCTGGTGGTATTTAGCTGAAATATGAAGGTTTTCGTCAACGAGGTGCAGAAAATAGAAAAATATGATATATTTCATGAAATAAAAAAAAATATTTGATATATTAAATATAAATTAAACATAAAAAATGAAATAAAATGATTACTGCGGTAAAAATAAATAAAAGCTGACGATTTATTCATTTCTGGCACAACGTGTCTCCTCCTCCTCTTCCCTTCCAAGGTTATCCGAATTAATAAATATTTATGACGGGATCTGAATATACAACTTACCTCAGTATATAGCGCGAAGATTTAAAAAAAAAATAAAGCATTTTCCATTAATTTTTCCAAGGAAATAAAGAATCCCGCAATGAAATTTTTAAAATAGTTGTCAGCAAAAATATTATTTATATGGATAATAAATAATTTTCCTTAAATTCGTGACAGAGAGGTTGAAAGGTATAAAATAAAATTAGTACGCGGATTCTCTTCAATATATAATTCTGCGAGATTACTTTGTGTCTAATTCGCAACCGGTTTATATCTGAGCTTTCTATGCGCGAAAGATAAAGAGGGGAGTATGTGTCAGTTGTTGAGATTATATATATGTATATTTCTAAAATAATGGCTGTGTGTGTGATCTTTAGTTATGCGACACTTTCTGTTAGATCGTTGCAGATGACACAGGTTGTAAAAACACAAATGATCTTCAGCTGATCATGAACCGTTTCTTGTTGGAGGGCGATAAATATATTTCTTAGAGGAGAAAGAATCTATACATAAATATATTAATTAAAAATCCCCTTAAGAGAAAATAAATATTATTCACATTTGGAGCCCAAGGAAGGAAAATTAGATGGACAGTTTATAGGAAATGGAATGATAAAAATTGGATGGCCAAGGAGGTTTAAAAAACATATGATTGATGTGATGAAGCAATTTTATTTCAGAAATGAAGCTGATTTGACGCTAATTAGTATTTCAACAAAAAAGATAAAATTGAGGGAAAAGCTGCTTTTTTTTTTTTTTTCTGCTTTATAACGTAGACAACTGAATTGATGAATAATCGTGTTAATGGCGTGTAAAAACGTTACATTATAAGTAATCCTTTATAATAATATCTTTCAATTTTTTTAAAATACATAAGTACACAATTTAGTAACTATGTATAGCGTATGATGTCCAAAAAAAAACTTATTAAAACTACAGAGAAATTAATAAAGAATCCTGAAATAAATGTTTCAATAGTTGCTATTAGAAATATTATTTAAATAGACAAAAAAAACGGTTGTGTGAGTGAAGAACATGTTCTCTTATATGAGTGTAATTACAGGAGATTACCGTGTGAGTAACTGTTGTAGAAAGGAGAGATCTATGTGTCAGTTGTTGATTTTTCGTATTTTTAAAGTGATATATGTGATCTTTAGTTGAGCAAAACTTTTTGTTAGATCGCGACAGCCACAGATTATAGAAATACCGTCAATCTTCAGTTGAACGTGAAGACGGTTTTTTTGTTGGACGATAAAAATATGCTCTTTTAGGGAGAGAGGGAATTTTTGCACAAATACAATAATTAAAAAAGCTCTCAAGGAAAGAAAAAATCATTATTCACATTTCAAGCCAAGAAAGCAAGCGGGAAATTAGATGATAGTTTATAGAATAAGTAAATGGTATAAGGAAAATGGTTAAGAAGGAGTAAAAAATGAAATAATTGTTTTGATTTTCAGATACGAAGCTCAATTGACTCTAATAAGGATTTCAGTAAAGAAGATGAAGTCGCGAGAAGCAGCTTTGTAACGTAGACATAGAACTGAATTACTTAATATTCGCGAATATTAAGCAAAAACGTTATAAATAATTCTTCATAATGATATCATTGAATTCTTTCTTAAATATTTAAATACAAAATTTAGTAACTATGCAGTGCATTAGTAATGTTCTATAAAAATACATATATTAAAACTACAGAAAACTTAATAAAGAATTCTCTGCAACGGGAGTTTTAATATTTTCTATAATGGAAATTCAAATTTTAAACCGTTGATCGCGGATTACTATTGTGAAATGTATTTAAAGTTTGTTTTAATTATTATGTTAGTAATATTTAAGAAAGAAAAACTGAATAGAGAAATTAAACCTTTAGAGGAAATGTAGAATTTTCATTATGTGTAAAAAGAGAAAAAAAGTGAAGATTTAATTAATACGCGAATGGAGCCGCGGGTGGTAATAGCTAGCGAGAAAGTAAGTGTACCGTTTATAGAGTAAGCGAATAATACGAGGAAAGCGAGAAATAAGGAATAAAAGACAAATGAGACTGCATTGATGAAAGCTGCAGAACCTCCAGGACCGACACTCTAATGAATATTTAGCAAAGAACGTACATATTTAAAAAGTAGGATAAAATAAAATGGAGATTCAAAAAAAAAAAAAGTGTTTGCTATAATAAACGTAAATTTTGGATAAAACAAAAAAAAAAAAATGCATCGATTTCTAGACAGATTTAAATGGGTATTAATGTATAGGCGAGAAGCTACAGATATAAACTATATTAATGATATAATGTTATTTTTACGCCGGGGCTAATATGAAAGAAAGGTTATTTATAATATACTTCTGCCATAGATGTGCGTTATGAAATGTGTAACATTTTCTGTTATGTTTTATTAAAATGTACTCTTCTATAAGTTTTATAAAAGAACTGCGCGATCGGCTGGTTCAGGGGGGTGTTGGGTCTAATTGAATTATATATGTATATATGTTTGTATAAATTCGACCCTTCCGATTTCGCCCCTTACCCAGAGAATAATCATCTACAATTCTTATAAACGAGTCGATTTTAATTGACTACTTTTTGCAAAATGAAATATTTTATAGGCGTGACAAAGAAGGGCTTTACAAATTAAACGTTACCGATAAACAAAACCTTACAGACTGAACACTTCCGGCGATTCGAGCCAAAAGCATCGCATAGAAATATATGATTTTTCATATGATTTCCGGCTTGAGAATGATAGGCTATGGTGAAACTTATTTAACTACGGCATTTAAACAGTATTACCAAAAATTAGGGCTCTTCTTTTAGTTTTTTTTTTTTTTCAGGAATAATTATTATCTTGTGAATTCATAGAGTTGCGCTGTATAAGACGTTTTTTGTTGCAAGATAAATTTTCAGCAGTTGTTACAGATTAAATTTTACTAGGCGGGCACACGCTTCAGCCTATATTATTCCGTAGTGAATACCGTCTAGCCAGTAATTGTTGCAGATGATCAAGGCTAGTAGGCTATTTATAGAATTATTGAGATTCGATAAATTAATGTGAAAACATTCTTTTTTTTCCCCCCTGGTCCGGCGCAAAATCATTTGGCCATAAAGCATTCTTAAAAGGCACTAGCCTAGTGGTTAAGGCGCTTGACTACCACATCGGAGATCACAGGTTCGTGACTTGTCTTGATTCGGATCCGAATCGTTGATACCTAATCTGAAATAATTGGGTACCAGAGAAATCTGGGAAAATAAAGGCAGATCTCAAGTAAAAAGGAACGAGCCCCAGTATTCTCATTAGTGCCGTTGGGCATTGTACATTGTGAATCTTAACTTCACAATCCCCAACGCCCTGTCAAGGGTACGGGACTTACTTTACGGTAAGCGGCACTACTACAGGAAAATTAATTTCTCAGAGATTCTAACGAGATTCCGATCTTTTCATTATTGTAATTATTTGAAAGTACTCGAATTACAAAAGCGCATTTTCGAATTTTTCATCGACCAGTTCAGTTGTTGACAAATTTAAAATTGTAAAACAATGCCGATTTTTAAATAGTGCAAAATTAATTTTTAAAGACGACATAGGTATGCACGTTTTTCATTGGATTACCGATCGGCTCGCGACTAATACCGCTTATTTGTACAAAAAATTTGAACGCTCACACATCTTTCGTATATATTTGTAATTGGCGAACTTCAAACGTATTAAGACGAAGCCGTCATCTTTATTTTTCCGGTAGCTCTTCGGATAGAATTAAGTCACCGACCATTAAGAGCGGCTTTTTTGGCTTCGGTACATTATATTACATATCGTACCGAATAACGTGAAAAATTCGGGCCTTCTTTTCTAGTTTTGCTGTTTTACATTTGATAAAGTCGAGGCTGAATTTCGATGATTTTTTAATTTCCATCTTGCCGAATAGCGTAAAAAATTCAGGTCTACCATTAGCCTTCTGTTTCTAGTTTTGCTGTTTTACATTTAATTCAGTCGAGTGATCATTGAAGGTAATGAGATGGCGGATTCGTTGGCCCGGGGTGCTACTTCTTTCCACTCCTTCTTCAAAAAGGTTTCGTTCTCGAATCTCATGTCTCTGCGTAAAAAGTTCCATCTTCAGTTTTCTTAGATATTTATTTACTCTTCCGTCTTTCGTAACGAACGTTCTTTTTATCTATCTGTTTAACCTAATTTTCCTTTTGTTTCCTCGTTCCTCGAATTTCCTTCGTTTTCTCGTTCTGAAGTCATTTTTATTATTCGCCTACGCCACTTTAATCATACTCTATTTCCTTTATTTTCGCTTTTCCCTTGTCCCCCTTCCCTAAATTGTCCTCTTCACTTTAACGAAGTAATGGTATCTGACATATTGGTTACATCTTCTTCGGATATTCATCGCTTTCTGTCGAGCGTTGTGTTCCGTATTTTCAAGGTCCGTATATATCTTACATTGTACATCTTATATATTTTGCGTTTCTTCTCTCCATCCGTCATTCCCCATTTGTTGGTGTTTACCTTTGTGTACCGTCAATATCTGACCGAATTAAAATTTAACTGGCGGTTGTTTCCATTCTTTTTCGCTGTCTGACGTGACAAAAAAAAAACAAAAAAAGCGACCATAAATTTTGATTTTTTTTCTTAATTTAAAAAAAATGTAGGTCCGCTATTGTCTTATTTTTGTTGTTTTACATTTGTTTAGTTGTCCGAATTTCGATGACTTTTTAATACAATTACAACGTCTCCAGGAAGTTTTGATCATGTTCGGACTTTTCCGGTAATTCGTACCTCTCAACTGGTATGTAATTCTACGTCTTGCTGCAGACTTTCAAATTGCTCACATCAAGAATGCTCAGTTGTTCCTAATATCTTGTGACTAGTTGCTTTCAAAACTTTGATGACTTTTAGCGTATACATTCTTTCTTTTTTTTCGCATTCGGAAAATTCGCCTTTTCCCAAAACGAAACCCCGTTTTAATGATTAATAACGGTGTCTTTTCTTTCCCTTTTTCAATTAGAAAAGTCAATAATAATAATAATAATAATAATAATAATAATAACGATAACAGATAGTAGTGGTACATAGCAATTACAGCAATTTTATAAAATCGTAATTGTGTATCGTTTTTGCGGATGAAGACTGTGTTCACACTTTGCGTGCTAATGTTGCGATCACCCCTGGCGGGGCTTTAAACGTTGATTGATATTTAATATTATCTTCTAGAGTAGGTCGCACTTCTTTTTCAAGTGTAAATATGTTTTTAATAACGGGAATTACGAAAGCGCCACATATCAGCCGTTCCTCTAGCCGGCGACTGTAATCGACAAATAATAATAAGTCTGCTTAATCAGTACATTCGACCCAAAAGTGACACATTGACAGCGAAATTAGCGGTCGAGTTTAACAACCTCCTTTTCGAAATTCTACTCCGTGTCTTTGTTGCATTCGGTTCATAGATGCAGCAGCCTATTGGAAAATTGTAAATGCCGGACGACAAGATAATTCTATTTTTATTTATCTGCGCTAAAACGATAAAATTGCGCCATCGTGCCGCTGCCACCGGCTCATGAACATATTTCTCACGATTGCACCGGACAGAACAGATTGGACGACGTTACGGAAGTGCCCGGCGAAGGCAGCGCAGCTGCGTGCAGTCCGAGATGAAAATGTAGGCAGATCTGATGGTTTAGAGGAAAATGTAAAGTCTCTTTCTGCTGTTGAACAGAGGATTCACATTGCGTAGTGGTGTAAAAATGTATCGTGGAAGCGGAGCGCGATAATGCGATTTCTGATGGACAGCGAACAGGTATAATATGACAGTATCATCTAGTTCTCCTTCAGGTCCCAGCTGGAGTCGTGACGAATCTATTGCTGGTGAAGTTATCATCATTAGCGTGTGCGAACGAAGAACTGCTGAGCTGTATCTGGAAACTCGGGAGAAGAGGATATGCTGAATGAGTAGAACGAACACCATGGCCCGAACGGTGGCGGCGGGGGGGCAAGAACCAAGGCATCATCTCTGCAGTACCGAGAGACATGGGCGATCGTCGGGAACACCTATGCCGCCAATTGCATACAACTTCAGTCGGAGTCGATTTATATCATATCGCTTTCTTGTTGTTGTTGTTGTTATGATGCGCGAGTTTCGATCTACAATCCCCTTCCGCTTGCCTGGAATGAAAAATTACGTGGCCAGACGTTATTATCACGTATCTTTCTAATGACATTCCCTATCGGATCGCATAGAATTGAAGAAATGGAACAGACTCCAATGCTTTCGGTCTTTTATACAAGTCCCCATCGCTCGGCACCCACTAAGTTTTCCTTTATTATATACAGTAGTCCTTTTTTCGGTCTCGTCCAATTATTATATTTTTTCCACCTGTGTGTAATTTGAAATCTTTTTATTTTTTTTATTTTTATCATCATCATCATTATTATTATTATTATTATTATTATTATTATTATTATTATTATTATTGTTATTGTTATTGTTATCGTTATTATTATTATTGTTATTATTATTATTATATTTTTTGTACGATTCGTGTTGGAATTCGGTAATTGTCATCCTTAGTTTATTTTTATTAGTTTTAGCCGCTACGTATGAAAACGTTTTTGTTTTCCAATCTGATAAAAATACTGTAAAAATACGTAATTTGTCACGTTCACAACACTACGGCTGGGAAAATAGAGCGCGCAAATTTCAGAGCACAATTAAAACCAATGAAATTAAGTACTTCTCCCGACGTCAAAGGACCATGGACTTTTACTGATATACGCAAATTTTCACAACACCTAATTTGCTGATTTTATTACATAAATAAACGTGGAAATAAATTAACACTGTACTCCGAAGTAAACGCATTCCCTGTAAGTACCCCATTTTCCGCTGCTTTAACTAAGTTAAATTAGGTCGTACGACGGAGACATTCATTACGTATTTATTAATTTCTATTTAAGTATATTAATGTTTTGTATTTTTTTTCATTATTACCAAATTTCTGTTTTTTCACTTTTTTCTCTCTCTCTCTTTCTTTCTCACATTTTGTTTCATGTTTCTTTTTTTTCGCTATCTTGTTTTCCTTATTCTCTTCGTATTTCTCTGCAAGCACGCACTTACATTCGGAAACAAAATGCTATATCGCCGTATATTTTATAGAAATTATTATTGGAAACAGAATTTATTAACAATATATTAAACAATAAAATAATGTACAAACATAATAAATATTTTTATTTATTTTTTAAACCATGTGAGATACCTTAGTCCCCACCAAGTCAATAGAGTTGTTGGCGAGTTCCCGGAAATAAATACCCTTGCGTACGTTTATTTAATGAATATTATATGTTTTTTTGTTTTTTTTTTCTTGGGCTCGTCAACCAAGGACCTTTACCCAGAAACAAATAATAAAGAAAGAAGATCATCTGCAAATATTGAATAGTTAGTTGGGTATTTGATTAAACGTTGTAAATCGCTGAGTTTTCTAATATTTATTATTTATAAAAGTTACAATATTTATGGTTTTATTTTATTAACTAATTAACAGAATGCATATGCACTTCATTTATATTATACAATATGCACTATCGATAATAGTAATAACTGCATGGTATGGTTTTTTAAGTGGATACCTAGTTGTAATGGTGTTTGTGTGAAACTAGTATAACTAAAAATATAGATTCGAATCGCAAAAAGGAAAAAAATAAAATTATACCGGACAGAATGTAGATGCTTTCAATGAACGAAAATTTTTCGAAAAGGAAAAAACAATATTTCGGAAAGAAAAATTTAAATATAGCCGGGAAAAATATTATTAGTAAAAAAAAAAAATAAATAAAAATTGGAAATAATTAAGAAGATATTTTGGTTTTCAAAAAACATACGAAATTAGAGAAATTATAAAATACAAAAATTATAGAAGACCACGTTATCTAAGGATTCAGCGAGTGTCCCCATAGTGAGGTCCGAAGGATCGAGTTTGATAAATATATGTAAACTCGATGGGTCAATTGGTTTCACCGAAATGTAAGAGAAATTGAAAAACTCATAAAAAGCACGATCCTTCAGACCCCCCTCCCTACCCAGTTGCTTTCGTAAAAAGTTTCAATTGATTATGTTAATCTTTGCGAACTGAAATAAATAACTTATTAATGCAAAAACGTTGTAGATTTAGTTTTGGGATTTTCTTACTACCTCTATAATCTATATACATATACATATATATATATATATATGTATATGTAAAAATTGGCCCTTCGGTACTCGGAAAGGGGCAAGCCCCCTTCACCACCAGTTCTAGTTCTTCTATAATCCTTATAGAAGAGTAAACTTTTTTCATTTGCTACGCCGTTCGACAAAATTTTTTCGTTACATATTTCGTTACATAAAATTGTGACATTCTTTTGGGATAAATTTTGTGACAGGGCACTTTTCCTGATGATCCCTGGCGCAAAAATGGCATAGCCATTAATAAATGTAAGTATGTATGGTATTACTATGTAGTTAAGAATCAAATTAATTTAGTTCAATCAGTTAGATATCGCAACTGTTGTTTATGACCCTTGAGATCATCTTTTCTTAATCTTCTGCAAGAATTTTCGAGAAATGTATCTGTTGCAATTACATATTTTTTAAAATGAAGTTAAGTTTTTTGAAAAATTGTTATTGTCTAACGCAAAAATATTCTTAATAAATGGAATATTCAAATCATTACGAAGTCGAAAACATTTTCGGTTGCTCAAGTTTGTCGACTATGAATTTTAATTGTTTTCTTTGGACAAGTAACGCTAAAATTAGTATTTGCGTCTGTTTTTGTTTTTTTTTGACATCCTCCTTGTTATTGAATGTGACAGGTTGTATCATAATTTTATAAAAAAAATTATATTTTCTTTTTAAATGATCGTTAAATTCTTCTTTCAAATTATTAATTAATCAGTAGTAATGATAATGATACAAATTATGTGGAATTCTTCTTATATGGATGGTAGCAGTCCTTTAAAAATCTTAATTTTTTGTATAATTACTTATGCAATTTATCGGAACAAAATATACTGAGTGGACTACCCCAGTGAAGACTGTCAACTTTATTGTTAACGTTTTCCAAAAAAAAAAAAAACTACATTGAAACGGGCAACACACGAAGACTTATTCTTAAAAATTAAAAATTTGCAAACGTGGATAATACAGAATATCTGGGCTAAGATTTGAAAAAAAGAAATATGCTTCTAGACGTATGGAAGAATTACTGTATTTTTTTTTTTTTTTTTTATTATTTTAAATCGTTAGCAACAAATAATTTTGTACTAAACGACAATATTCTTCACATGCAGTGAACCGGGTAAAAATAGTAATGATCGTCACTAAATGCGGAAGTAATAAAGTACACGGTTCTGATAGTATAACATTGGGTGCTTTAAAACGCGCGCATTATATTTTATAAAAAATTGAAGACCGCTGCCTCTGAACTGGGAGGAATCGATTTTTATCCTACCGCCCAAAAAAGATCCAAAATGAAATACGAATTACGTACCAACTAATTATCCGCTATATCCAAAAAGTTGTTGGAGAAAACTGTTGAAAATTTCACAAACTACATACCCAACTGATATTTCGATCTTTGAACAATTTAATGTGATGCTTAATTGGGTGATGCAACCTCCGAATGAATCATCCAATTTTTCGATCACATCTACTCCGAAAAAGCGATTTTAGAACGAAAAAAATGCGGTCAAAGTTGTTTCCGAAGATAGCTTTTGAAGCAGACTGATCAAATAAAAATATCACCAGTACGACGTTTTGAGAATGCAAATCTGCCTTAAGACGGATAGTTAAATTTATGACAAAAAGATCTCTTGCTTTAGAATTAATTTCACTTTTCCGTTAAATAACAATAGGATTGGAAAATCACGGTAAAGATCCTTTCGAGATGACAAAATCCTTTTCAGGTCGTCATAAGAATAACTTTAATGCTTGGCGTATTTTAACCTTTCTGACTGGAAAGAAACTTTGGTGGTACCGTTAGTACACTGAATTTAAAATATTCCTTCGGACGTTCTAAATTAATATTTATTTTTGTTAATTCGCATTATTGTAATTCTCGGCGCTGTATTTAGAACGGTATGGTGCAACGTTTTACATCAGACGGCCGACAAACAGTGGCGGCCCACTTAGTATAGACGGGGTCGCGAAAAAAAAGTAAAAACTTCGCTTTAAGGCAACGAAAATTCCTAAATGATGGTATCTGAATGGGAAAAATCCAGTGCTAAAATTTTAAAATTCTAAAAGCAGAATTATTTTAAATCTGGAATAACGAAATTTTGCAAATTTTATTCTCGTTTACATACCTTCATTTTGACTTTCTTTCCCCGGTTCTTTATTCAAATAAGGAATTATTGGTTTAGTGGGCGTGTTTTTTCGCGGTAATTTAAATTTAAATTTCTAGATATACATATATTTTTTTGTATGAGATTAATTCGTTTTCTGGAAATTCGTTTTTTCTCTTCCATATAAATTTCGATCGGAGCTGGAGAAGAAAGGATCAGAGTGGGGCAGATTAAGCCTTGAAATATTTTACTGCTTTATCCCTTCTCAATATATAGTACAATCGATTAGAAAATGCTTTTTTTTGGATTAGTTAATTTAAGATTAAACAGAAAACAACGATTTATTACCAGTCTACGGTATGAAAATAATAATTTCAGCGATTTTTAAGACGAAAAGAAAATTAAATTTTTTGGGGTAAAAATTAATCAAATCTAATTATTCTATGGAAAACATACGAGTATATTTAAATATCTCTGATACATAATAAACGTAACATTCGCAAAAAACTCAAACTAATCATATTTCGTACGATTACTCTTTTAATATTCATTCTGCAACGAAATTTACTTCCCATAACATATGCATATATTATATGTATTTATTTTCGTACTCGCCATGAGGAGGACAACCCTCTTAGGCTATAATTCTTTCACAGTACTTATAGAAAAGTGAATTTTAATTGACCATTAGAAAAAGTAAAAATTAATTCACGGTTTACGCGGCAATTTTTTATCTTTTCCTCTTTTTTATTTATTTATTTATTTACACATATATTGACAACAAAAAGAAACAATAGGAAGACAACGATAGTATGAGCAAAATTTGTATGCATGTATATGTGTGTAACTCAGTTACACTCAGGAACGGTTTTAACGATGTTGATGAAATTCACGAATTAGAAATTTTTAAGGGTTTAGATAAATCGATTAATCGAGGTCTCTTATCGTCGAGAAAATTCTACCAGACCATGAACGGAGGCGATCAATGCTTAAGGTGATTATCGTATTTTTAGAGTTCATTAAAACGTAAATAATTCGCTAATTTACACCATAGAGTAGAAAATAACACATTTATTTACATTGTTAATTAAAAATAGATGAATGTTTTTGTTTCGCGATCTTTACGTAGCGCGGATTTAAATATTATGCCAATTCCCAGATATGCAGGACATCGTTATGTGGTACGATACGGAGGATAATTTGTAATAATATTTTTGAATAATGAATGATTTTTTGTTTTATTAATTGTAACGCGAGAATACTTTAACATAAAAACGAATAATACACAAAAAATTGAAGTTTTCGAGTCATGTGCATATTATTATAATTACATGTTTATGGTTTGCTTGTGAGACCTAGTAGTTGCCATTAATTGATTTGTAAGCTCGAAGTAGTTTCAAGCATAGCTCGGTTGACATTAGTATTATTAAATGAGCAATTCTTGTTTATATATACGTAACTAGGTTCTCGAAAATGGTTTTAACGATTTTAGTGAAGTTCACTTGAAGGCCTAGGAATCATCGTAAGAAATGGTAGCCATTCGTGTTAACGATCAAACTGGTATTTAGGATTTAATAAAAAGTAAGTCTAACAATCCGCTTATTTACCATGTGTCTTAAAGAGTAAACTGAAATTGTTCACAACATTTATAGTGCGATTTTAAATATTACGCGAATTAAAAACACTTTAAAAATTAAAAAATAGGATAATACAATATTGTAACTTTCGTATTACGTGCGTATTATTGTTGTATTTCTAAATGTTTATGAAACTTATGAATATTGATTAATCTGCAAGTTTAAAATATAATTCCGACCAAAGTTCAGATACTCCATACATACAATACCACATCACTTCCGTTACACAATTTCGCGACATTTATATTACCTCAGCGTAAGAATGATACTGCATGCAGTGGTGAAGTACGAGAGTAATTTGAAAAGTTCCGGGCCTCGCCGAGAAATAGCGCTGGTAGGGTTAATTCATCAAGCGCGTTGCGCAGTTCTATCCTTCACAGCGACACTAAACAAATTTCAGCTTGTTTGAAAACGTATTACCAGTTTTACGGCAGTTTTAAGCAAAGAAGTCGTGTGTTACGTAAAAAATGAAAAAAAAAAAACGAAATACGAGCTGTGATTAAATATCATTTTCTTTTAAACGGTTTAAATGCAACACAAATACAATCTGAGCTCGATGTTAAAGGGGAGTCTTCCCCTTCAAAAACCATGATTAAACGCTGGGTTGCAGAATTTAAGATGGGTCGTACAAGCTCAGAAGATGAACCACGTAGTTGACGCCCGATAGAAGCAACTACGCCAGAAATCGTCGAAAAAATACACAGAATGGTGCTGGAAGATCGGCGTATCAAAATTAATTAGTTGAAGGTGTAGGCACATCGTCTGAACGAGTGGATCATATTTTACACGTAGTTTTGGGCATGAACAAGCTCTGCGCAAGATGGGTGCCGCGTTTGCTCACACCTGAGCAGAAACAGCGCCGAAAAGACATCTCAGCTCAAAACCTTTAGTACTTTAATCGTAAGCCGAATTTTTGCGTCGATTCATCACTGTCGATGAAACTTGGGTTCACCACTATAATCCAGAGTCCAAAGAACAGTCTAACCAATGGACTAAGAAAGGTCAAGTAGCTCCGAAGAAAGTAAAGGTGATTTTGTTCTTCAACAAAGTCATGGCGACGATTTTCTAGGATGCACGCGGAATAATCTTCATCGACTATCTTGAAAAAGGTAAAACAATAAACGGAGCATATTACGCGGCTCTGCTTTAACGTTTAAATGAAGAAATAAAAAAAAACGTCCACATTTGGCGAAGAAGAAAGTCCTTTTCCATCAAGACAATGTGCGCCTACTCACACCTCTGTTGTCGCGATGGCAAAAATCAACGAATTAAAGTTTGAATTAAAGTTCAAATTACTTCCGCACCCGCCCTATTCGCCAGATTTGGCACCGTGCGACTATCATCTACTCTCCAATTTGAAGAAACGGCTCGAAGGAAAAGATAGTGAGGTGATCGTCGGTGTTGAATATTTTCGAGACCTTCCTGAAGAAACCTACAAGGTCGGTATTAATAAACTTTCCGAGCAATAGAGCAAATGTATGAGTCTAAATGGAGACTATGTTAAGAAATAAGGCGCTGTTTTCATAAAAATAGGTTTTTTTCATTGTGAGGACTGGAACTTTTCAAACCACGCTCGTATCTATTATAAAAATAACCATAGGTAACAGCCACGCACATACGACGATGTTTTTCGATCTAGTTGCCGCATCTTGCCTTTTGCTCGCGTGCTTAGCTGCCGTTTATGTTCTTCCTAAACTGAATAATGAGCTGCAATTACGCCGTAGTAATCGAAGATACACGAACACATTCTCTTATGGGATTAAGACATTGTATGCTCCATTCGAATGTAAGTTAGTTTAAGGCGGCTTATGGGACAGAAAAACCCTGCCTTCATTATTACTTCCGGAGTAGTGAGAAATGAAAACAGAACAGCAGTTTTTTGCGTAAAGGAAGTCTGTTTCAGTAGAATGTAAGTCGGTCTCGAATTATAAGGAAGTAGTAGGTCTTCTACAAATGAATAGATTACTTATCGAACGAAGGTAGCAACGAACATTCTCTTATTAACTCAGTCGTCTTCTTCTTTTTACATTAACAATTCGCTTTTGTTTCGGTTAAATATAAGCTAGCTTTTGCTGGACACAAATATTTGAACTTGTTCATTTCTAGAAATGCGTTGAATGTTCATATACATATATATATTTTTCTATTGTTTCCGAATTTTATACGAGGTCCTTTATTTAAACTTAAATTTAAATATTTGAATATTCTCGGGTATAGTAATTTTTCTGTTTTTATTTCTTTTACGCATTTATTCGATCGGGCGAGCGGCTGGGTTGAGCGAAAGCGTTTTTATTCAAGCTGAAGTCTTCTGGTTATATATGTTATTTTCATTTCAAGTATAGAATGATTCCAAAAAAAAAAAAAAACAAAAAAAAAAACGTTTTAACAAAAAGATGATTATATTAATCTTGTTTGCTAAGGAAGCTGAATCTCGGATGAGAAATTATTTTTTCGGAGTTAATATATTTTTACGTAATATTTCGCTTTAATTTTTGTAATAATTAAAGAATAAATTCGAATTTATTTAGTATAAGTTTTTTAATTAAATTCAGTTATATAACAGAAAATCTATTAAAATAATCAAAAATATAAATTACACAGGCAGCGCGGAAGCTTAATGGTTAAGTTGTTTGGCTACCAAGCCAGAGCTGTCATAGGTTTTCGAGACTTGTCTCGTTCCATACCAAGTCGTTCCCAGGTTTATACCTAATCTAAAATTGAACTGGTTATACCAGAAAAGTCTGGGAAAGTAAAGGCGACTGGGAGAAAGGAACTGGTTTCAATATTCTCATCAGATCCATTAGGCTTAATACGATTATGAAAAGCTTAATTACACAATCCATGATACCTTGATCAAGGGGGTATGGGTCGTACTTTACTTTTTATAAATTACACGCGACTGTTTCAAACTTATTCATTTATCAGATCACTCGAAATCGGACGTGTAAATTAATATTTTCTACTTCAACAGATGTATCGATTTAATTGTATTTTGACCCGAAAGGAGCATATTGAGATCTAAGGAAGTAAACTTGAAGCTGAGGGAGATGTGCTGGCTCCTGGGCAAAACTTCCGTGTTATCGCATAAGTCAAAATTGTCGTTATATAATGCAGCTATCATACATCTCTCCATCAGCGTCTAAATTAAAATTATGCAGCGATGTCAAAAATACTGAAAACAATAGCTAATGCACCATGTGTATAACCTACATCGGGATCTGAATGTACCGGAGGTGAGCAAAGTAATTAAAAATTATAGTGAGCGTTACTCTTGCGTAGGTTAGTAGGACGCCCAAACCCCGTAGCAGTTGATTTATTAGATTCAGACAACGACAATCATAGACTAAATTGTTATATACCGCCCTAGATCTTCCCTACCGGTTTGATTGACTGGTGAAGTAATGTGCAGTGTTATTGTTAAATGACATCTCCCATCGTGTTATATCATTCTAATCGCTTATTGGCTACATTAGCCAGTTGACAATTTAAAAAAATAATATATATATATTAAAAAAAAAAATCAACATATGCATTGACTTAATTACATTTGGTTTTAATTATTGTAGTTCGATTTAACGTTTTTACATTGGTTTTTCGAACAGCTTCTTATTATAATTTTTTCACCCTATTATTATATGGGCATGTATTATACGCATCTACGTATGTTGTGTAATGTTTAGTAATGCCGGTGATATACATTCGACAAAATAAAAAAACGAACTTGACGATGAGTTTAATTTTCGATGCCCAAAAAATAAGAAAAATGAACTAACATTAGCCTATTGTTTCTCAAAAAAGCACTATTAATATTAGCGGCTCTCGTCATGAATGTAAAACGATAATGAAATGAAAGAGTCGAGTGTTTTTGCTGGAGATATGAAGTCCCACGCGTGTCAAGTGGCAATAATTCGTAACAAAGTTAATCGGTCAACACAGTACCCAGTGCATCGAATGCCGTATTGGCCACCGAACGCCGGGGGTCCACACTTTTTTAAAATTCATGTTAAATATAAAAATTTTCCAAAGTCTGCGCTTGTTAAATGGATTTTTAATATTATTGCAATACTGCGGTAACTCTAGAAAAACATGTTTTCGGGATTAATGCGTAGGGGGGTTCAAAAAAAAAATTTCATTCGTCCTTCGGCGGCTCATATTTAGCGAAAAAGGTCGGTGGTCGGAAGTAATTATTCATCCGAAACAATTTAATTAATAAAAAATAATTTAAATATGCAAATATAATTATCAAAAAAAAAAAAAAAAAAAAAAAAATACATATACACATATATGAAAATTGAAAAAGCGCGTACAAACATGCACCAACATTAATTATAACAAAATGAATAGTTATTAAAATGAGTTATAGTAATAGAAATGTTTCATAAGTCTGACGTTAGGCAATAATCTTAATCTTTTATTTCATTATTGTCGTCAATTTGCAAATTAAATTTAGAACGAGTTTTTATAATAGATCTATAGTTTCTTTGCAAAGCGGACAGTGTTTCCTGTGCAAATTTGACGAGAGAGTCCGCTGCGAGGGTGTTCGATATACCCTTATTGCAATATCTAGCCACGAACATTTTCTAGCTCAATTTCTGTAATATTCTCGAAAATGTTTGTTACCAGCTTCTGCTGCTTCTTTTTTCTTCGACGTATTTGCCGTTATGTCCGAATCGTATTTAAACTTTTTATGCCACACATTGAGTAGCTCAAAAAAAGTTTCTCCCGTTTCTACTGCAAATTTTTCGACTTTTAACCGAACAGTATTACCTTAAAGCGATAAATTAATCTCGCATCTATTAATATTTGCACTCTTTGTGCCCTATGCGAGAAAAGGTCTGCATTTATTGCGGTCATTGCTCGCGTTAGAGTTTACGCTGAACATTTCACAATATGGGAAACATCTACCTTTCCGAATTCTCTTCATTTGACACAATTTTGTAGCACACTTTAACTCGTCTACATCTGGCCAATAATCTAAGGTTCGTTTTACTTCTTTCACTTCATCCCGTGAAAGACAAGACTTCACTGGATGACCGGAATTAGAAGCTGATAAAGGGAAACTGCTATATGGTTATTACGAGTCGCTCGTGATTATTGTTAATTCTTTTTTACGCGTAGCTCGCTGCTAAACTTTTAAATCGTGTTCCAAAACTGTCAGTTTATGTCGTAATCCTTTTATTTTCACTCGGACAATACTTTTCCACAAGGATTTTTTTTTTTTAATTTATTTTAAATATTTTTTTGCATATTCAACGTGTAGGCAAATTTGATTTCATCGTGATTTCGCACACTTGTTAATATTACAGAAGAACTCTCGAAATAAAATGGTAAAAATATTTGTGTTCTGATAATTCACATTCGCCTTCAAAAGCTATAACCGTAACAGATGTGAAAGTCTTTTACAATGTAAACATTTCAGATATCCCAACAAGAAATAAATAATGGTTTCTTTAAAAGATTTCCGTGCCCAAATTTCAGAAAGTACTAATTCAGGGCAATTCGGAAAAATAATTTTACATGAACGGAAAAAAAAAAGTATTCACTAACTTTCGAAACAATTCTCTATAATGTAAAATTACACCGAATTCCTCTCGTTGATTTCGATGAATCCTATTGTGAAAAGTCGGCTTGTAAAAATATAAAAGTTTCCGATTATAACTGATGTTTAATAATGCTTTCCTCCGCTTGTTTTTTCGTACCTGCGCTAATATATACTAGAGAGAATCGCACTTCAACTGAATTTTCAGTTGAAATAAAATTGAAAAAAGAAAACAAACACATTTTTCAGTTTATCTCTTACGTGTTACGGATGAATTATTTCATTTTTGTAATAAAGTTTTTTTTTTCGTATTTTCTCGGCATCATCTGCTCCGTATTCTACGCCGTATTTGAAGACGATACAAAATAAGTCGTTAAATGCCCGGAACGAAATAATAATCTGTATTTTTACGACTCGTTTTGTTGCTAAAACGACGAAACGGTAATAAAGTTTTTAATCTGATCTAGCTCGCGACGTAAAAGTGAACTTTTAATATTCGTACTAGATTTGCAGAGTAATACCCCGGGTGTTTCTCAAAACGCAAATATATTCCGGGAAATAACATTTAATCCGTCAGTATCGGATTTTTTTCAAAATTAAAGCGAACGTAAAACATTAAAAATAAAATAGTTCTAAGCCCCCCCCCCCAAAAAAATAAATAATAAAATACCATTAAATAACAAAACGAGATGACAACATTTCGGAAGCAATGGCCGTGTAGTTTTTGTTTGTTAGGATCTTAATGTAAAATATCTACACGGATTAGAATTTTTCATGCACATTTTTTATAGATTATTTTATAATGTTTAGTTAATGTTGTGCGTTTTGTATTGTTTCGCGCGCGATACTTTAATGAAATACGAATTTTTTCTTTTCTTTTACCCCCAGTTTTTGGTCAACTTACTCTTTCTTTTATTTATTTATTTATTTCTTTTTTTTTTTTCGATTTCAACCTCTTTGGACTACGCTAAACAATTAAGTTTTCATTTTACATCTTTTCCTTCTTTCTTCCTTAACATCTTTCCAGTATTTCTTGAGATCCTCCATCAAGGCATTTTTATGGCTTATCGAAAGCGACCTCTTCCGGTTAACTTGTTCTATTTTAAAGATTGACGTCGCAACTGTTTTATGAAACCATTCCCCTTATTAAACATCTGTGTTTCAGTAACATCTATTAACATATCCATTTCACATTCATTGAACCATGCAGTGGTCTTATTTTCTTCGTGTTCATGAATTCATAAGTTCTCAAGGGTTAACCTATATTTTCTGTTTTATATGACTTTGTACAAATATAATTTTTAATTTTTTTATTTTCTATTTTTTTAAATACAATTTAATTCGCGGTGTTTTAACTGTGAAATGATTAGAAAGCTGTGTTAATGAATATCTGATTTGCAATTATGACGAAGTGACCCTGATGAAGTTAGAGTACCGTGAAGGAAATATTTTAAACACAGACACGCTAAGCAAGAATGAAAAGGGAACACCAAAAATTTATGCTTTATATATAAAAATTCTATTTAGAATACAGCAATTGTTATTATTATATGTTGATAATTATATAGCGTATAAGAATTAACGAAAAGTGAACTATGTGCGTTTTTTAAATTACTACATATTATTATGTGTTAAAGAAATATTCAAAAAAAAACAAAAAAAAAAAAAGGGGCGGTAGTTTATATCTATTTTTTTACCGTTAAAAATGCGAAATCGAAAAAATATTAATAATACGTAACTTTGATTTTTTTTTCCTCTTTCGAAAACTTCACACGACATCGTAGGCTTCCGAGTATTCTTAATTTTGTAAAATTCAGTTGAAGATAAAAAAAAGTATATCGTACAAGGTGTGTAAATATTTTTTTTCGCACGTGATGTACATATATATGTGTATATTATACCCTGCGCAACCGTTTTAAAGTATTAAACGTAACACTGCCAGTGTTATAAGGATGTGCCATGGTTAGAAGTTGCGTTTAATAAGCCTAAAATTACAACTGATTCCAGAATTTAATGAATTCCATCGAGATTAGCTTAACGATTTAGCAATAGCGATTCTCTTCTTTTTAACGGCGATATAGCGAATTCGGAATTTGAAATTAATAATTTTCGTTCGAGAGTTTCGATAAAATTTGCTCGCTTTTATCATGTCGTCGTGGAATATCAATTAAGATCTTCCGTGTGTAATGGGCTAAACGATATTGGTAGTCTCCTGTAGGGGGCAATTGTGAGCTATTGCAGTTCGGCCGTTTATAAATTTACCCTTTTAGCGGCAACTCTTCTACTATTAAGGATTATACACCGCGACTTTCGGTAAGTACGGTATTTTCGAGCTATTTCTCGTTTCGGTAAAAATGTTTCGTGAACATTCCACTAAATGAACTTCGAAGCAACTCTCCAAGACGGTTGCCTAAACACTGAAACTTGTATATATTTTTGAAATCTATCGTAAAACTTCTTACGAAGAAATACACCTTTGCCCCATCCTTGTTAAAAAGAGCTTCTTCGTCGCTTATTTAAATGTAATCGCAAGCGAGTTGACATTGAAGGATAAAAATGGACTAGATGTAGAAGAAGAAAGTGTTCCCTAGATATGTAATCGAGCGAAATTGCCACAGTTGAAACTTCGTCTGTTTCCTAAAGAAATTTTTTCGAGTTAACATTCGTTAATAAGGATTTCTCATTTCGCAGTGTGAGAGCGAATTTATTTGTACCGGTCTTTTTATGACGATGTGAATTCGTAAAATATACACAGACCTCGATACGGGAACCGGCGCGAAAATTACAGATGGCGCTGAAGTGATATGACCTCCGTTTAAATATTTCAGCGAATAATATATTTGCAAGCATTCCAAATATACCATTATAACTGAAAACGGCCAATACATGTCCGAATCTAGCATTTTTTAACGAGGAATAAAAAGCAACAACTCAAATTAGGCGAGTAAAGAATTTCTAGAAAATTCTCGCAAATAATATTTTTGTAAAAACGAAAAAAAAAAAACAACAAACAAAATCGCAACGTTCAGTGGTAAACTGTCGGCAAATATTTCGTTATATAATACTAATTAAGGAAGAAACACGGAATATACCGAAAGAATTTAATATCATACAGGCCGCCGACAAGTTAGGACACCGAATTAATGGCGAACAAAGTAGGAAAGAAGATAGCTAAGCAATATACCTGTAATCTGTAGTAATTAAGGAACGAGAGAATTAATTATTCGTCGATATTTTTCAAAAACGAGCGATAATGAACGGTTTAATTGCACGCAGCGAAAATTTAAATAAATAAATAAATAAAAAGAAACGACTTTTCCGATAGTTTTTTTGTTTTTTTTTTTTACTTTTTTTGTTTGTCTGTTTTCAGTTTTATCATCATTATTCTGGTTTCTCCTTT
Organism: Icerya purchasi; assembly: GCA_039619475.1. Classification (NCBI taxonomy): domain Eukaryota; kingdom Metazoa; phylum Arthropoda; class Insecta; order Hemiptera; family Monophlebidae; genus Icerya; species Icerya purchasi. The sequence goes on from CM077116.1 coordinate 70,427,239, forward strand.
TCAGCGAAGAAATTCCGGAATTTAAAGGAAAATACGTCATCATTAAAGAATATCTAATATAATTTATTTCGAACAGAGAGACACATCAGCGCGCTGTAGCGAGATTATTTTTACATCGTCACTGGGTGTTCCGAATTCCGGAATGTGTATGTGTGTGTGTGTTGCCTCTGCGATTAATAACTCGAAATTAAACATTTTAATCGTCTGCTTGAAATCCACACATGCGCGCTAAAATTGCCGGAAATTTAAGTGAAACTTCGGAACGGTCGTAAAGAGGAGAAAGATAAACGTGTGCGCTAATAAAAAGGTGAAAAGGATGCCGAAGATATGGCCGTATGATATTTATCAGTGTTAGTGGTACATCCGCTTTAAGCAGTCGTAGATGGTGCAACGAAATTCGGCGCAGCTACGCCATTTATAGTTTTGAAATTTATAGTTCAATTTGAAGAGCACTTTGTGCCCCCTGTATCTTTCATTTCGATCAGCTATAATGAACTTCAATAAACGTTTTGCGCGAATCAACGTGTATATCATCGGTCAGTTGTTTATAATATCTCCAAAATAATGGTCGTTCCTTTTGCTTTACATCATTTTGATTCCCCTTTTTTTCTATTTCTTTTTTTTATCGCGACTGCGAACACCCCCTCCCCCCGTAGCACTCTTAATTTTTCTATCAGACATTTTTGTGTATTTTTTAACTATATAAATAAATAAAACATAAACGAATACAATAATGTAAACACAACTATTATACGTTTCATCGCAGAGTCATAAAACTCAATTTCGAGCATCGTGACTGCCTATTTGTACACTAGCAGTACAGAATAGGCAGCGCTCATGGCAATTGTTTATATGCAGTACGAATGTGTACACAAGCAAGACTGCACACGGAACTGATCGGTAATCGTTTGATTTATCGATATACAAATGCAATCCTGCGTGTTTCTGCTCTGTGTACTAAGAACTAGCGCGCATATGATAGTATACGTGGTGGTTTGCCGTTGCCTTCCACGTGATTATTAGCGAGTATTTATTAATTTATTTCATTTTTTGTAATAAGTTCTGTCGTCGCCCGGGATCGAACCCGTGACCTCCGTAACGGAAGTCAAGCGCTTTAGCAACTAGGCTAACTTTGTGTAAAGTATTTCACGATTTATCTAGATACAATTAAAGGTAAACTCTGTTTTTTTCTATATTTTTAATCATACGCGCCGTTAAGAGATATATAAGAGGTAAACTTATTTTTAAGTTAAAACCGGTAATTCTAGAATGGGGGGCTACCCGTAAACAATGCGCAAACAGAAATTTTATTTTCTTCTTCTTCCTCCTCGCTTGATTAACGTGCACAACTAGGCCGGAGGCGCGCGGATAACATAGCATGAATTGGATAAAGTTGATGGATCTTGAGGAAACGTCGTGGGGGGGGGCGTTCAATGTTGTCGTTACGATAAGAAACAGGATTTCTGAAAGGTTGAACGACAGGAGAATTTGCGCTCGGGATAAATTATAGGTGGCACAGCTGACAAGTAAATGTTGGATTGTGACGGAAGAATTGCAATTGGGGCAGATAGTCTGGACATGACTATGAGTGATTTTGGCCTAGGCGGAGTTTTGTGACAACGATTTCATTTCCTTGATAATCAGAGGTGTTCCATTATTGAATAGTATTTGAGCGCAGCTTGTTCGTGCTCGAGGTGCTAGTCTGCTATTTTTATCGTGTTTCTAGTAATGTTTAATCTATTAACTTTAATATTTTAAAAATTTTAACGATTATAAAATAATACACTTTTCTGTTTCGTGCATTGTTCTTACGCTTTTTTTTTAAATTTTTATTTCTATTGTCTTTATGTGTTAGCCTAAAGCGTCGTCAAACGTTTCCGAAGAATCTCAAAATAAATTTTCGAGTCCCCTATTTTCAGAGTTCCTTTTTCGATCCATATTTTTTTTAGACGATCAGAAATTGCGGAATTTTAAAATGGTTTTTCATTCAACGGCTCTTGCATCGAAATTAAATACATAGTTATCGAAAAAATTATACCAGGAAAATCGATAAATCAAATTTCGTATAATAATCGTCTGTCTGAAAAAAGGGGAAAAAAGTGCGCCTTGCCCACTTTAAAACGTATCATCAGGCTTAGATGTAGTCGCGGCAAAAATTAATAACCGACTGGAAAGCCATCTTGGAGAAAAATCGATTATTCCAAATCGGCAGATGGAATTTTTTCGCAACACTAGCGCGCGCACAGGGTTACAAAATCATTGTCTCTAGATGTGCGTTTCGGTGTCGTCAAATACCATATTCAACCTCTATTTTACACCAGTCGCAGCATGTTTAATTAGAAAATTTCAGGCGGCCAGGATAAAAAATGACTGCTGCGGTTCGGCTGAACAACGTATTTTATTACTGATGTTTTACTGCCGGTTTTAATTCCAGCGTGCACGTTTATCCTCACCAACGAGCACTATGTCTAGTTTATGGTGTAATTTACATATTTGCGTCGTCTGTTGTCCGTATATTCTGGATTTCGTTTTAACACTTATCCTCTAGCTGTTGATTCTTTTATGGTGTTGATTGGCGGCTGATTTTTATTATAAAATCGCTAACTGTGAACCGTACAAGTGCGACAGCGACCGTTTAGAAGCTCCCGCGCATGCAGAAAACTCGTTTTGATAAATGAAATTGAGCATATAAAAATGTCCGCTCGGAAATGATAATAAAGACGTTAGCGCGGAGCTAGTAGCGTTTGCTGGCAGTTTTAATCCTGTTCCGCTACGCCGCGACAGTCGCTTATAATGAAGACCGCTCTTTCGAATATGTGCCGGAGTGCCTGGCAGCAAGCTACCTGTTACTTTTTACCTTTAGGCGATTGGAAAAATACCCGTTATATTTTCGTACGCCGGTTTGTCCGTCGTGTAATGGTTGAAATTTCGATCGAATTCTTACAAATATGTTTATAATTAGAGTTTATAATCCGTCTTTATGTGTGTTTTTTTTTTTTTATTATTCTTTTCGCTGCTTCTGTGCATTTAAAAAATCGAGTTCCCGACAAAATGATTACAAAACTAAATATACTTGTACACACATGTATGTAATGGAACAAATTATCTATTAACTTGCCGTTAGCATATACTATGATTAAATTTTCATTTGACCGCATTTTTATTATTTTTCCAACCCGTCAATTATTGCACATATTTAAGAATATCACACTTTTATAAAAGAGCAGCTTATGTTTTAACGGTAGATTTTTTTTAATTTTTTTTTTTTAGTATACGTCTGTTTTTAGGGTCGATTCCGGTTTTTAAAAGCTGCTTACTTTTTTTTATCTCGAATTACCATCTTAGTGCAGGCATGTTTGATTATTTTTAAATTGACAACAATTTTTTTTTTTACTTTTTTTGGTCTTAGTGTGTTATTATACTATGGCTATTAGAACTAATGGGTTTCTAGCAGATACTAAATAAACAATATTTTTTCATAAAGAACAATTTAATTGAATAATACCAAAAAAAAAAACAAACTATAATTTGTTGAAAATGGTTTTCTACAAAACCTTCATTTTTCATACTTAATTTTAATTTTACCAGACGGAAATCGCGAAATGGTTAGAACAATTTAATTTAAATATTAATGAATCTAAGTCAACTTACATGTTGTTTAACAAAAACTTAAAGGATAAAAGATTTTAAATTTGATGCAGTGCAGATTAAATATTGGTGTATTCTGTCGGTGGGTTGAATTTTCGACGCCCAAAAAACAAAAAAAATAATTAAATATTGGTATGGTTAGTAAAACTAAATACTTAGGTGTATTAATAAACAATAACTTAAATAATCATTTTCACTGTATCACTAAAAAAAAATACATTTTTAATTGTATTTAACAAATTATATAATAATAATAACAACCGATTAAATTACAAGAAGAGAATAACATTATATAAAAGCGTAATATTGCCTAACATACTTCATGGTAGTATTATATATATATATATATATATATATGTATATATATATATATGTGTATATATATATATATATATATATATATATATATGTGTGTATATATGGATATGTTAAAAATTAAGAGATTTCAAAATATATTAAAAAGTTTTACTATTGAAATAAAAATGATTAAAGCTTATAGAACTACCAGCTACATGGCAAGTATTGTCATTGCAGGTATATTAAACCATTAACTTACGAAATACAGAAACACATATTAACATATTTTTAATAAAAAATAATATAAATATAAATCATGAATTCCATAACATATACAGTATCAACAACCTTACTTCATACACGAACAAAAATCGTTAACGCTTAAACAGTTTAAACACATTTATATATTAGATAAGTATTATAATAATAAATTTTAGGCACAATGGGACGATTATAACGTTATAGCTAAAGATTTTTTCTCAACCATAAATGACAGACCACATAATATCGTATTTACGACGAATTTTTTTAACGTACAATTTCTTACTGGATACGGTCTATTTAAAGATTATTTACGTAAACATAAAATTGCACACTCAAATAGCTGTGTAACGTGTAACTTTCCTGATAATATTAAGCATATGTACTTTCCGGCTGTTAGTAATACAGATTTTAGCAATATTAGCAATGATTAAAATATGTTCAGTAGTTTTACGATAGCCGAAATAAATCATCGTAAAATACATATATGCACCTATATTAATTTTATGTATACTAATTATTATTATTAACACTGTGTAAAATAGTCTGTCGGGGTTCCGTAAACTTAAATGGACGGTCTCAGGATAGAGACCTGTTATTTATATAAATTATTGGTATAAATTCTCTAAATATATTTACCCCATCGTATTACTTAATTTTTTGTTCTCTTTAAACGTAGATATGAACGATTAGAGTATTTTTATGAAGAATTATTAAATGTTAAAACGTAAAATTATTCATATTTTAAACCGGATAAATCGTTTCAGTTTTCCGGAAAAAATAAAGTTCAATACAGTGGGGTATTGTATTTATCGCAAAATCGAAAATGTGGAATTCAGAATTGAAGTAACAACAAAGTGTTCCTAAAAATAAAGCAAAGATAATAAAGAGTTAAAGTTGTTGCGAAAAATATATCAGCGGTAAAAAATGTAGTCTGTAAATTACATTGAGAAATAAATTCGGTAATGTTATTCGTATATTAAATTTTAAATCTTATTTAAGTTGTTATTAATAAGTTGTACGATATGTGTTTCAGTAAAATTGTTCACTATTTGAAAGAAAACGGAAACAGACGTGAGCGCTTTTAAGAATTTTTTAATTTTGTTGGTATATAAATATCATTTGATTAAATGGTAGTATTTCACTTTTGGCGTACGGTTACGTCAGAAAGTTTTTCGAACTTGTATGAAGTTTTTTAAAAGAACTTGCATTAACAACACAGGAAATTTATCGAACATTAACAAAACAAGCATTTGATTTTGTTTGAAGAAAATTGTTTATAATTCTTCGTAAGAATAATAATCGCTTGTGTTTTTATATTTAAATTATCCGTACGGACGGAAAGGAAAATTTTTATAAAATAATATGTTTATCGAAGTATAAAGAGCTGATTTGCGTTCTATTCATTTAACCTTTTTTTTATAAAATATCGTTTGATCTGATAAGTAACGTCGCTGTTGAATTTCCGAGCGCGATAATTGACATCACCGATGATGATAGTGTTCCGCGATGGGACATTTAGCTATACATCGGAAGAACTGCTGGACAGACTTGTGTGTCCTTTAACCGAAAATTGTTTTCGATTACTTTCGATATGCGGCATTTATCGGTGTAACTTTAGCGAAAAACCCGTGCTAACACGAGCAAGGTAGCTTAGTAGTTGAGGAGTTTAGCTACCAAGCCAGAGGTGTGTGTCATAGGTTTTCGAGACTTGTCTCGTTCCGGATCCAAGTCAAGTTTAGCCAACTTGAAACAATTGCGTACTGCCAGAGAAATTTAGGAAAATAACGGGGCGGCTGATGGAAAGGAACTGGCCCCAATATTTTTTTCAGATTCATTAAGGGCTTTATGGAAAGCTTAATTACATAATCTCCTATGCACTACTATTAAATGTTAACAAATTTATTTAACGAAGAGAACTGCCCGTTTCCATTGCAATATTAACCGTTCAGAAATTTTTTCAGTTCGTCGTTTAACCTGCGCATAAATAATAATCTAGGCAATTATTTGTTTTAATCTCTTTATTATGTAGTATTGTATAAATCAGTTAATTGGTAATAGCCTTAAACGGTTTACACATATCTCGGTCCATCCTTCAAAAAATAAGTAGTTTAAGGTGCATTGATGTAAACCTTTAAAAGACGGTGTGTGTGTACGTGTGTTAATTTCTTCCGGGGTCGATCTTTAACCAAATGGAGAATATCATTCGACTAAAACAAAGCTATCATTCCGATTCGTTTTTCAACCAAATTTCTAGGTCTGCTGTTTAATAGTAGCTTAAAACTTGGCACCAACGTATTTCCAATTTAAAATCCTACTGCGTAAAATTAGTTTTAACTGTCTGATATATTCTTCTAGCCCCTGCGCCTTAACATCCATCCAAAGTTACTTTCCAACGGGCAGTATTTCCTTTCTGGGGTAGAATATTCAGTCTCCAGATTTAACGAAGATCCGCATCCGGTACTCGCGAACTTATTTTCTTCCGTTAACATTTTAATTCTCATAGAATTTTAACGAGTCACTAGCGAATATAACCTTCCTCAGTGGCAAATCAGGCGGATAACGGTAAATTTTTCAATTTTGCAGAAGTACCAAAGTGTGATTGTGCATCGGAAATTATTAGGTAGTAAACGCCAACTGCTGTTATACCGATCTTCAAAGGCTCATCACCGTACACTTTTGAAGCGGACAGTGAAATTTTCATAATGCGTCTCAGCGATTACTACAGTATCCTAGTAGCGCAACTATTCACGACCGTCATTTGCTAAGAGACGATTATATCGCGTGCAAAAACAAACCGGGAAGTACTTTTAGTTACAGATTCATTTCAAAGCATTAGCGGATGGCGAATAAAAATCGATCACTCTTAATAAAATTACAAAGAAAAATCGGGGTTAATCTAAAACTGTAGATTCCAGTTCACACTAGGTTTCCTACAAAAGAAAGAGTGAACGGCGGCCCATTCCACCATCATGGTCCTCAGTCCATAAACTCCACTAAAAATCTGTGTGCTTAGGTCATACTTTTCGCACAATAACGTGTTGGATGGAGGGATATACAAACCGCTTGCACAATTGCACACCACCAATCTACCGAACATGTTCTTTTTCAGTGCCCGGAATATTTTTTTGTTTTCGTGAATTAATTTCGGCATTTCTACAGTCGACTTACCGGAATACAGCAGCGGGTTTAGTGTAAACACTGCTATTTTCATAAGAGAAAATGCACTATATAATTTAAAATAGACTTTAAGACTATTGTGTTAAGTAATTGCAAACGATTCTTAGGTTGAACAAATTGATATTAAAATTATAATGAGCGAGTAAAAGTAAACGAAATTATAGGTCATACGAAATGAGATTCGAAAGGTGTTTTCTTATACACGTATGTACAACAATGCACGGCACCATTCGCCAAATGAGCAAAAAGCTATTTTTCGTAAATTGTGTAAAATTCTGCATATTCAACGAATTGTTCAACAACATTGTCACGCAATTCATGTTATAAGCAATTTTTTACTCACTCGGTGAATTACATGAATTCATTATTTGCGCGTAGCATATAAATTCCCTTATTTAAAAGATATACCCAAAAACCGGTTAATATTTTTTTCAGAATATAACGAAGTAATCTTTTTTTTTTTTTAAAATTGATCCGCGTATAGTATAATATTTTTTTTTTATTAATTCGAACATTACCGAGGAAGCATATTATTATTTCATAAATTATATTTATAATTCAGTTATTTATTTGTTGTTTTTTTTGAGCTTGTCAATCACGGATCTCACCCAGAAACAATAGTAAGAAGAGTTAACTAACTAAAATTTAATTCGATCGGAAATGGCAGAAATAAAAGAACCAATGGCAGGAACAACAGACTGAGACGGAGTGGACAGGATATAGGAAGCACAGTAGGGAGCAGGAAGCCTTGACTTTAAAAGGAGTAAATAAAGGAAAGAGCGTTCCGCAGAAAGAGCAGAACAATTAAAACCAAATGTGATTAGCATCACAAACAACTGCTTCATTAGGATGCAGGAGGGGATAATAGGGAAAGGAAACCAAAGAGAGGATAACGGGAAGCGGGCAATAGAGTGTGATTGAAGCGTAGGCGAATAATAAGAACAATAACAGAACGTGGAAAAGAAGAGAATTCTGAGAACCAAGAATTAGTAGGAAAGTTAAGTTGAATTGAGAGGTAGAAGCAACCATCATTGGTAAAAGAAGAAGGGTAAATATCCGACCAAAATTTAAAGTGAAATATCTTACTTAAGGACAATAGATTAGAACTAGGGGGATCTTTTTAAAGTAAAATCGGAAGCGGGGAGCAAAAACATCCGCTATTTCGTTACCTTCGAAGCCTTTAGTGATGAAAGGAAAGATTGTGTATGAGAGATCGTATACGAAGAATGACGAAGTCTGATGAGGGAGGGGGAAGAGGTAAACTGATAGCCTGTAGGGCATTCATGGAGTCAGATATTATCAGATAGTGGGGAAGGTTACGATTAAAGGAAATATAAATAATCGCACGTAGGATAGTCATTAATTCATTTGTGAAAATAGAACCGAAAGGCGGAAGACGAAAGGATTCGGAAAAATTTAAATCGGGGGGGGGGGGGGGGAGAACAAAGGAAGCCCCGACGCCAAGAGGTTCCCTAGAGCCCCATCAGTGAAGATGAGTACATGAGAAAGAAAGAGGGAACTGATAATGCTTTGTTTAATAATCGCCTGAGGCATAGATCTGGAAGCATTCGAAAGAAAATATACTTTGGCACGGTGTGTGAGATCAAAATAATTAAAGGAAAAGTAAGGGAGATTATTGCTGGAAATTATATGGGACGAAAAATAACGAAGACGGCGAGAATTCAATTATTACACAGTACTTCTTGAAATCATCTATAGCCTCACCATTTCAAATTTGTTTAGGAACGAATTTGCGCAGATGTTAATTATTGTTTTTTGTTACAGTTAGGACTTTGGATATTTTTTTTCTTTTTTGAAATATTCAGAATTTGTCGTTTTTTTTTAATTTCATTGATTTTACCTATCGAAATCGAATACAAAGGAAGTAAAGCACAATATCAGTCGATGCAATTACAAACGTAACAGCTAATTGAAAAGAGAGCATAGTCATTAAAATTCAAGTTCGTCAACTTTATTATAAGGTCGCTCCTTTTAGCTGGCGCGAAAGAAAAAAACTTTGAATTAACCGGTTTAACGGTTTACTTTAATTTTTTTACTTCCGAACTGATACATTTTAAAAACACCGCGCGAAGGGGGAAGCTTTAGATGATTCGCTTTTTGATAAAACATTGTAATCGGCGGCAGGGGATCAGTTATATCGGAGCAACCGGAATTCGATAGCGCAAGTATGTATATAATACTTAATGGTTTCGATCTGTTATGCAGTTTTTCGAACTAGTAATTAGAACGATTGTGCGAGCAGATCGCTGGAATATCGGTAATAAATAATAATTTGCCTCTATTGAAAAACAACGGCCGAATCAAGCGAAGCCAACCATCGCGAAGCCTGAAGGCCTCTGTCGGAGATTCTGTTCTTTTCCTCTTACGGAGGCGTGCACTTGTATCACCTCTATGCTGGTACGTTCTTTTCCGGTTCTGATCCGGTTCAAAACACAATGCTTGCTGTAATGAACGCACCCGGCAAATTTCTTTGATGACGAAGAGGTGGACACTCACATATATATATATATATATATATATATATTACTGTATACGTCTGGCGATAATCGCTATTAATAAATCTCTGTTGGGTTTCCGCTGGTTTTCGTGAAGGTTACTTCGCTAAAAATATCGCGTTTTTTTTTGTTTTTTTTGTTTTTTTTTTTGGTTTTGTTAATGTTGCTGAAATAAATTCCGTTAATTGATAAGCCGTTATGAATTGTTCAGAAACGTTCAGCGTTAATTTTCTCGTTGGAGCCCGAATTTTTTTAAACCACCGTGTAAATTTTTTGACGATTTCACTGCTTCACTAAAGAATCGGAACGTTTAAAATTTCTTTAAGAGTTTTTTAGGCTTTCGGTAATTTTCTGATTGTTTCGAAAAAGTTTCAATGCGGAAGGCTATTGTGAAATTTCTAGCTTGAAAATATTTTATTGTAATTTGAAAAATAACGTTCAAAATTTTTCCTTTATGTATATCGCTTTCCGTCGATGCAATACAGCCTATTAAAGATTTGAAAAAAACATAATTTCTACCGTGGTAGGCGTAAATTTTTTTTCCAACAAACGTTTTCATATTTATTACGTTAATTATCTTTTAATGCTTATAGTGTTCTGGTTTCGGAGGTTAGTATTCTCTAGACAATCCTATATCCGCTAATTTTTACAACTTATGTGTACCGATAATTAATTTTTTCGCACATGCTATTCTCAAACAGTTATGGGCTAAATATCGGAAAATAATTTTCTCTAATTCGTGAGAATTTTTGTCTGACCTCTTCCTTATGCTCGATTATATTTAAGTTGACGCTTCTCAATGAAAAAGTTTTTTTTTTTTCTTACCAACAGAAATATCTTTCGCCACACCAGTTAATCGAGGCCAAACATTCAGTTTTTCGCATGGTCAGCTCTGTACCGAATTATTACGTTATAGCGTAGGGTTGAAAATATATTTCTGTCAAAGTTATATAAATTAAAAAAATATTGTACTCTTTAAAGTATAAATATGTTTTTTTTGTTTTTTAACATATAACGTATTATCAACTTTTTTTTTTTTTTTTTTTTGTAATTTCATTATTGTGGGTTTATTTTAAATTATTTTTCTCCCGAGTAGCACCGGGTATTTCAACCATTATATGTGTATATGTAATATTGTTCGGACTACACAGATCAAAGCTCTGACCAATTTAGAAGTGCCCTTGTTCTTTTACCCCTATGTTTATCTAACAAAATAGAATTGAATATTATTACGCGTACGTTGCTGAGTACTACAATAAATTAAATATTAGTTTTTGAATTTTTTATTTTTAATCGATATAATGAAATTAATATTCTCCGCTATGAAAACCAACTTGATAAACTTGCGAGTAAAGCGAAATTTTTTAAATGAATTGCCTAATTTATCGAACGAGTTTATAGCCGGGCAGAATAATAACCTTGTGTTCTTGAATGATACAATAGACGTCGGAGTACTTTTCAGAATTGTTTCAGTAGTAGTTGTAGTAAATGTTTTTTGGTTAGTTCTTTTTTAACATAGTATCTCTGTTTTGATTAATAGGATGTTTTGTAGATACGATAAATGAAGCGAGCCGGAGGGAATATTTTTTATATTTGCATTATATATTTCTTAACGATTTGTATAGTGAGATGTATGAGGGTGTACTGGAAGATTTTTGCTTGCCTTTGTATAAGTTATTTTATCATAAGTTGTTGCTTTTTTTTTTTTTTTTAACTCCGCTGTACCTTGCGGCTTTTCAGCGAGAGTTTCTAATTGTTACTGCTATTATTTATAGCTAATTACTGTGTTTTATTATTCATTACATGGTTAGCAAAACTGATGAAATTTAAAAAAAAATACTCAAGAGTTAAAAACTATCGCAACCGGCAAGTTTGATTTGTGACAGTTCCTAGGACTCTTGAGTATTTTTGGTGTGCTTTTGTTGTTTTAAAAATTTCTGTTCGATAATTTATTTTTCACCACAGTGCGTTAATATAATAACAGTGTATATGTCGATCTACGCTGCGTATTCGTTTCTTTAGATACAGAAGCATTTTATGTTCCAGCGTAATTGTTGCACACCGGTGTTAGACTGAAGAATTTTTAATGTTTAGATTTATGACTGCAACGAAGGCGATACATAGATGTTATCGACGCCGAAATTTCGATACCATTTGTTAGTTTCATTCACGAGTAAGTTATGATAAAAGTAAGTCCCATATGTCCTTGATAAGGTTTCACGGATTATGGAATTAAGCGGTCCATAATGTACTATGACTAATGGATCTGAAGAGAATTTATTAGGGCCAGTTCCTTTCTTACCGGATCCGCCTTTACTTTCCCAAATTATTCTCTGGTATAATCAGTATTCAATTTCAGATTAGCTATAATATACACCTGTAACTCTCGAAAATCTATGATACCCCTAATCTGGTAGTCAAGCACCTTAACTACTGGGCTATACGCGTACTGATATTTGCGAGACCGTTTCACTTCCTAAACTTATTCTATTAATGACGAACACCGTCGGGCACGCGTTCCGCAAAACTTCAAAATTACGTTTTTAAGTCGATGTTCGAATAAGAAGTTGACAATAAAAATGGGGTCCGCGTACGGTTCTATTTGTATACAATAAAATAATTTTACGTGGCTCTGTCGTATCAGCTGCTGAGAAATTTTCTCGTATAGTATTTTCGAAAATTTGATCAGCAAACGGCTTCTCTGTCGAGTAAATTTTACTTGCACTTACAGTTCTTTCGGTAAGTTTACAACAACGGCGAACGCGAGTGTACGATAGTGCTGCAGTTTTCAATAGCGCAAGTATTTTTGTTAAGTTTTAAGTAGAGAAAACGATTGCAGCAGCTCTGCGTGAGTTTAGTGAAATGGTTTTCTCTCAGGGTATCGAAAACTTGTATGAAGGAGATTGCGTAAAGTCTGAATCGAAGAGAACTAAGAGCTATAAGATAAGAATTCATTTTCCCAAGTGTAAAACGCCAGTTTTCGGAAATAATGAAAGGGTGTGGAGAAATGGATGAAGTAGAGACGGTAAGTGGAAAGCATTTAGGAAACAACAGCCTAAATAAGATCTGCGAACGGTCTAGTGTACTGGATTCAGCGAAAATTTCCGGAATCGTAGAGGAATTTTAGATTTACCAGCGGTCTACCGGAGGGACTTCTAGGCACGGCCATTGTAGTCGAATTCGGAACGAATGATTGATTTATAGGAGATCGAAATGTAAGAATTACCGGGCTATTTTTCAGCAACTTTAACTTCTTAATAGCAGAAGGAAAAAGTTATTCGATACGTATTCGGGAACGAATATTAAGAAAAACTTACGAGAAAGTAGAATTGACGCGGGGTGAGGCGCGTTGAATTAATTTTATCTTCCTGTTTAAGAAAAATCGGGCCGTTGAAATCATTAGCTAAAAATTGTTGATTTAATTTCGAATGCCCTCAGTCAAATACTCGCAATTTAGTTCAGTTAACGGTAAACGCAGATTGGATAAAAATCATTCCTTTCAAAAGCCATTTGATGTCCTTTATCTGAATGCATTTTTCGATGAGTTTTTCATGATATGAAAGAGGAGTTTAATTTTATCGAGAATTTTAAAGAAAGGCGAAAAACAAGTCCGCCATTTAACGCGATTTCTTTGCGCATTATTTAGCCGCTTTGAAAATCAGTCTCATATTCAATGAACTTCCTATATTAATTTACGACAGAAAATATTTGAATTAAAAAAAAAAAAAAGAAAAAAAAAAAGTGCTCAAATAAAGAATCGATTCTAACGTGCATTATGAAGCACATTCACGAAATTACCCAAAATTTATACATATACTGTAACCATCTGCGTATAATACCGAGCGTTATTTATAAATTAACGAAACAAACTGATCGTTCTTTTTATTTGCGAACTTGATCCGATTTGTTTGCTTTGAACTATTCTGTAGTAGATTCGGTGCCGTATGAGTATATGGCTCGTGCATTCGGATCAGCCGTGATTTTATAGCTGCGGTTTTAAACAGAATTCACGCAATAATTATTGGGGGGGGAGTTAGCGGAACGGTGGTTGTAGTATTGTTACTTTTTTTAAAGCATCATTATAGAACTATTCTCGCGCATCGATAGAGGACTGGTCGTTAGGACAGTCGTCATTTAATTATATATATATATTGTATTTCACGCACGTACGGCGACGATGAACGTTCGGGACACAGATTCCGTCTGTGACTCGTTTTGTCTTCTCCCAATACTGCGCCAAGTATTTTTGTCATCGCATTCGTGGAACGGCTCTGAACTGGAGAAAATGAGCGAGGCATTTGATTCGTTCTTTTATTATAAATGACCTTCGATAACAGCATGTATTATTATTATGGAAGTTCTTGCCGGACGGTGTTTGATGTTGGTCGCGTACCACTTTTATTGGTGTGTTATTCCAGACGAGAAGACCTCCTCCGTCGATAAATATTTCCGTTCACGTAAACTATAGTTTTTCTTGTGTCAGCTTCAAATTAGATTCTTCGAGAAATAAAATAATTTCAATTCTTTCGTTTTTACTCTTTTTTCTTCTTCCTTCGCCGGCTTCGTCGTTATTGTTATTATCGTCGGAAGAATTCAGAAATTACAAGTGTTTGTATTGGTCGTAAATGCCATTTTCTCTATTCGTTCCGTGCTGTATTTACAATTATTATCGTTGTAAGAATGGACAATTCCCCTCATATGTACATAGTACGTTCAAAACTGCAATTTTCGAAAACACACAGACATCGGTTGAAAATGATCGGAATTATTTGTACCGTTATTTTTAACTGATAATTATCTGATATTTTTATGATTTATATTTTCTTTAAATTACGCGAATGCACTGGGTAACTTTTTTTTTTTAGCATCATTTCGGAATCTACCTTCTTCGAAACAATGTCGATAATTGATGTATACTCACGCCCGTTTGGGCTCCTTTTTCTCATAAATGTCACTCTGCAATACCTAACAATCGTCTATCTTTACCACTTGGAAAGTTTTAGACGGATCACTTCATAAATACCGCATCACCTAAGGCATACACCGAAGGATGCAAAGCGTTTTATTGTCATATCTACAGACCGGCTGCATGTTCGTTCGCAATAGGCGAGTCGATGAAAATGCAGATTACTACGATATTATTTCAAACCCCGAAATGTATGCAGTTCTGTTCTCTACCTTCGAGCTTATTTAAAATTTAAGCCGCAGTTCCACGAAATTTTACTTTTTACCAGTATTCCTTATTGTAAATTACAGCCGAATAACTACAGTATAAATTGTGTTCGAACTTTAACAGGATTATCAACAAAACGAGTTGTTTAATGTTTTGATTGAAAAGTATTATCACAGCTGAGGAAATGATAATATGTAGAGAAATAAGAAGACCGGGTGAATATTTAAAATTAACTGTAAAATTATATATATATATATATATATATATATATATATATATATAACGAATTTGTATGTAAATTAAATTAATCGATAAAAAACGTAAACTAACAAATAAAAAATTTTTAATCGGTATTCGTTTATTAACAAACGATTTCCAAGAGAGAGTTCTCTTCTTTAGAACTTACAAAACACGACAGTGAAAACTGGTTTTATTATTATAATTAAAACTGTTAATTAGGTTGAAGCAGTTGTTGAAGTTAACAGGTTCCGATAAGAATTAAAGAATTAAATTTGAATAATTTGATCGGACTTATTACGACATGAGTTTGTAAGATAAATAAAAAATCACATTTTAGAATGTATTGCAATAATCATGCATATACAACTCCGTCATTATGTTTAATCCGAAAACACAAATAAACGATATTGTTAGAAATTTTGTGCCGAACATCGAAGATAATTTTGTTTATATTATTTTATTGAAAATAATTCATTTTATAAAAAACGAAAAATGTATGTTTCAGGAAAAATAAGAAGCCGTTTATTTCAATGAAATAACCATAATTCGGGAATTATCTAGGAGTTTTATGTTTTTTTTTTTGGAGCAATTTGTAATTTTCTAACCGACAGCCCATTTTTTTACATAAATGCGTCGCGAAAAAAAAAATGGAAAAAAGGGAAAATAGAAAATACAAACCGATAAAAAAATTCCAATATGCGAAACCGTTCCGAATACAAATTACCCATAATAATGCTTTTTATAGGTTCATATTACTAGTAATATTTTTAAATGATTTCAAACGATCAGTATTTTTTTGACGGTACTAATAATTTGTTCAAAAAAAAAAAAAAAAGAAAATCACGAATGAAAGTTAATAGTTGTTAAAATAATTTTGCGACAGAAGTTTCGCCAAAATTTTACGGAACTTCAAAAGCGCGCTCGTCAATTAATTAAAAAACTTGAAATTTGGGATATGTACTTGAAAAAAAAAAGAAAACAATTCCCGTATTGTACCATTGCTGGAATTCTCAATTTAGAATATCATCCGTGCGTATTACTTTAATTTCTGGGTTTGTTTGCGCGCGCGTGCATGTGTGTGTGTGTGTGTATGAAATTTAAAAAAGAAAAACACACACGTCAGTGTAAACAGAGCTCCGATAAATTAAGAGTCTGCATGAACTGGCCAGTTTTCTATTTGCTGCAATCGCTCAGAAAAAGTGTGAACGACTCTTGTGACTAATGGTTCATGTATAAATTACCTGATATAAAAACGCGCTACTCGCTTATCATCTTCCGTCGCTCGGAATCTGTACTATATGTAAACACGGACGTTATACTAATTGTATCGAGCACCGGGTAAAATAAAATCCACAGGTCTCGGCTAGAACAATAATTATTGAACTTCGCAGAATGTCACGAAACCGGAAGTCGACATGGTTGCTTCTAGGAACGAGCCGGTGGTGAACTGAAAGTGATGACTGCTACAAACGGGTTATGCACCGCTAATAGCAGAAGGCATCTGTGTACTATCTGTGGCTGTTTGCACGCAGCAATTTTATAATGACGTTAAAAATTGCCGTAAATTAAAACGTCCACATTTTCGATAACTGTTTTATCCGCGCCTCTTGCTTATCAACAATTTCGAATGTACACATACACATGTATAATAGATAAAATGAACGTAGACAAATCCGTGACTTGTTTTTTCAATATCAATATAAATATAAAATAAATTCCGCTTAATAGCGAACAAAAATAAGTATAAAATAATTTACTTTAATAAATTATAAATAGCGCAATTTAAAGAAACGCTGGATAGCCCCCATCATGAGCTGACAACACAGAATACACTCAGATCGATTTTAATGATATTTCAGTGCACTCTGTGTTTTGTCAGTCGACGATGGACTATAATTAAATTGAGCTATTTATAATTTATTAAAGTAAATTTCAAACTCATTTCCGTTTGTTATCGAGGGGAATTTATTTATTTTGATACTTTTAAATGAAGCAGATTTTCCAGATCAGTTCGGAAACAAAACTGCAGAAAACAAGTGGAAGAAATTTTCTAAAACGAATTCCCTTCCCATTTTATCGGTAATAATTCTTGTTCAGCTGACGGGCTGACATTTTCCCGACTTAATTTCATATTTATGTATATACCGATTTCGAGGCATTCTTCGCATTCTCTTGCCTCTCGCTTAGGTACTTCACAGAATTCAACATAGTGTAACGCCAGTCTCCTAAAACCCGCTAGAAATAAATATCGGCTTAAACAATGTTAACATTGTAACTCTAGTGATCTTTTCTCTGAAAAATTTAAACATACTTCAGAGCGTTGGTATCAACAGAACTCTGCAACCACGCACTTCTTAGAGATATGGTTGCCTAGTAGAGATCGAAAGTAATAATCACGGGAAGACAATTTTAATTGTTGTCACCGGACGATTTAACGGTTGTATACCTGCGATTTTGTCTTTATTATTGTCGGCAGTTGTATACGGTCTCTTCAAACGAGCGCGACCGGAGTTCGTCAGCATGAAATGTATAACGTATGGAACACGATATGAACAATTCCCGATCTACGCCGTTTCGTCGGGATAACCAACTTAATAAATAATTTTCTTCGACCCAAATCGAAGGTGCCATAGGTTTTCGAGGCTTGTCTTGTTTCGGCTCAAAGTCGCACCCCCCAGGTATTTACTTAATCCGAAATTGAGTTGCGTCGTCCACCAGAGAAATCTAGGAAAGTAAAGGTGGCCGAAAGAAACAAACTGGCCTCCGCATTCTCATCAGATCTATTAGGCTCAATACCATTATGAAAAGCTTAATTACACAATCCACGATACCCCTTATCAAGGATATGTATTGGAGTTACTTTACTCACTTACTTACGAAATCAAATTAGTTTCTGTTGTTAAAAAATGGCATTTTATAAAAAAGGCTCATTTCACAAGCATTAATAACGGGTGGGGTCGATTTAATATAATGTCAACCCCTCGCATATAATTATAAAGAAAAACTCGCTAATACGAATAATTTATTTATTTATTAAGTAACGTGACAATTAGCTACCAAACCGCCGGTGTCATCAGGAATTACCTGAAGACTCAAATCACCGTTCCAGCGGCATATGCAGCTAATATTTGAAATTAAATATTGGCTACAGCAGAGAAGTAAAAATGAAGACGGTCAGCAACTGGCATTGGTGCTCTTCAGACCTCAATAGAGACCACCTCTCAAGAGTACACCATGAGAAGAGTAAGAGTTTAACTGTACAACATCATTACAGCCTATCAGGAACATGACTTTACTATTTTTATTCATTTATTTACACATACATCTACAAAAAGTGCAAATAAAATAGCGGTCAAAAATTGTATACGAATGAAAACTGAACGAGTAAATTCAACATAAACACATCAAAATATAAATGCAATTCGTGTATTAGTCTGCCGGCTTGAGCTGTGAAATAATCTGTCATTAAAATTACACATCTTCGATGCCAACTTTAAGACCGAAAATTTCTAACCAAACTATTATCCTTTTCCGATGTTTGTTGCCAAAAGAGGATAATTAATTTCAGCCAATGAGTTTAGACGGTGACTTAAAATGTTATCAAACGCTTCAAACTTTTCTACATCTGTTGTTTTCGAATCGAAAGATGTATCACGTATAAATGTGGCAAATTCTTCGCTATTGCACAGTTTGTTGCCCCGTTTTCGTTTACGCAATTCACATTTGCGTTCGGTAGCGATTTTTGTTTTTTCGAAAATATAATGAATACACTTCTTATTGCTGTGCAGGTTGATGAATAAGAAGTGCCACCATTTAGGGAGAATCATTTAAAGACTACATTGCTAATTTAATAATACCATCGAAACGCAAAAAAAGTATTATTTAAATGTGTTGTACAGTATGTTAAGCTGTTTCGGTAGTTTAATAATTATATAAAATTGGGATATTTTTTCGTTATAAAATCTAATGGAGACCGGCTTGAGAATTACCATCTAAATTTTGATCATTTTATACAAAGTGTAGAAGAGAAAGAGACAGAAATGTAAGCAAGAGGGGTCAAGGAGCATGGTCCCTTGCGAGGTCAAAATGACCGAGTTTATATATTCTTACTAGCATCAACACAAAAAGGAAAACAAAACATAATCACAAAAATCCTATCCTAACATTTAACTTTCATTACATAAAATTAAGATATTGTTTCATTACATTTTTCGTTACATATTTCGTTACATAAAATTGTGACATTTTTTAAATAACAATAACAAAAATTCTATAAAATATAACAAACGTTACATAAAATTGGGACATTTTTTCTAATGGGGGTAGCCTAAGAATTACGTTGTAATTAATATAGGGATGTAGTAGAATTGGTTCCTGTAATAAACTGGAATTACCACATTAGCTGATTGAATTGGTTCCCGGGTTAAAACAGTCCAATTTGGTTCCGTTGTTACTAGAATGATTGATGAATTGGTAGGTTTATGTATTTTATTAAAACGTGATATTTGACCAAAAAGAAGTATATTTGTAATAGTAGTGGTGAATTTCGCATAAGAAATGACGTTAAGTTTAATTTACCTCTGATTGCATTTGATTTCCTTTTTTTTTTTTTTTTGAACATATAGACATGAAATATAAATCGTAGATAAGTATTATAAAAATGCTAAATGCAGTTTCACGATATGCCCATATCAACCCACTGCTGGGTGTAGGCAATCCCTAGCGGGATAAGTTGGCCTAATCTCCCGTGCTGGCCAGGAAAACTGGGAGATGCACCTAAATGTAGTTTACAATTATTTATTTTCCATTTGCAATTCAGATTTTTTTGAAACAGATAACAATAATAGGTACACAAATTAAAAACAGCTTGCAACATAGATGCGCGATATCGCTGGCGAAGTAACGAGAGAAAAGTCTTTGAAATATATCCGTAGTTAAAAGTAATAAAAAGGTTATAAATAATACATATATATTGATGGAAAACGATTATATATGATACAAAAATTAAACGAAAATGTACAATCAACATCCTTTAGAATCTGAAATCACGACGAAAGTTCATTTAGCAGAACCTAAAGCTTACCTCTTTTTTTTTAATTCAACTCTTGTTATCTGTGTCCCCGCTGATATTCCGTCATAGCTTTGGGGTTACAAATTGACCTGTTTTATTTTTTGTTTATTCTCAGGTTTCCTTATATTTATGCTGCAGATCTTTATAATATACGTTTCACATCGAATGTCTTTTAGTACTTCCAAAAAATAAAAAATATTGGTACGAGCGCTGTTAAATGATTGATTTAGTTTGGCATGGAACGATTCGCAGCAGTTTTATCGCACGCCCCAGAAAAAAATTGGCCTACATATCACATATCTGGTAGAAAATTACAACCGGATGCTATTATCATGAAGATAATCAAAAAACCGATCAGTTTTTTCGTTTACAGGTTTTAGAGCCATCAGGTCATTATAAAAACAATCATCTATGTCGGTAGCAAATAGAAGAGGTAATCCAAAAAAAAAAAAAACAGTCTTAACAACAGTCTAGTTTCAGAATTATCGTCTTTAAATATTCATTTGTAAGTCCAATTTGTTGAATAGCTCTCCACGATGACTGAGATAAATGAAATCTGCAGCCGCGAATGACTGTGGTCATTCTGAAGAAAGTACATCATGTATATAGATTTCTCGAAATCAACAAATACCGTCTGCGCTGTCACAAAATTCGCGAGTTTGTTTAAAACTATTTTATAGCTTGTACTCTTCTTATCAGGTACTAAATGTTACCGGTATATAAAAGTTTCTCGATTTTATAAATATCGAAAAAACTCGATAAAAATACTTCGGACAACTTTTGAACGTACCATTGACGAAAATTGTATCGGTTTTTTTTCATTTTCTCCAAAAATTGGTTTGCATTGAAAATACGATAATATTATTTACAAAATCGTTATGGAAAACGAAATTTTCACCGGTATTTGTTTTTAATTCGTACTTGTTGACGGAATCGTGTAGTTCAGCTAAGCTTTTTGGTAACGTAGGCATTTCTCATTGTTTAGCTGCACGCAGATTTCTCATCGTAACTAATTCAAATCATGCGCATTCAGTGACTCACCGTTGCTGTTGGAAACAATTTCGCTGTGAATAATTTTCGATAATTTTTCATTAAGAAGTTTTTTGATATCCATATTTTCCCCTTTTTAGTGAATTACTCAGTTTCTGACGCGTTAAAGTATCATTTTCTATTCCATAATTTTGATACTAAAAACTTCTTCAATGATAATGTTCATGTAGTTTTACGAAAGCTTTGCATCCTCGTTTGGTACCAATCCATCTTTCTAACCCATCTGCCCAAATCTTTTTTTGGTTAACCGAATTTTATAATCGCGCATCACAAGTAGTTTTCTCCCTTTTTCGCTAAACATAAATTCCATCATAAATCGGAGTAAATGAATAATATTTTGATAACTAACACAAAATAAACAGTACACAACACCTTGTATCATCAAAAGACCGAACACTGATTAAGAATAAAATCAGAAAACAATTTCATCCGCATACAAATGAGAAACAGTCGTTCTATTATGACACTCATAATGATCATATGTGGAGAATAAGAACGGTAGTAATAACATCAACAACAGACATCAATAACAACAGCAATAAAAGACTTGGTCAGTTTCATCTCAGGTAAAAAAAAAATCCTTAAAAAGGATAAATTTGACACATCAATAGAACGGGGGGAACCAATTCGAACAGCTAATTCGGAAATCAAGTTCATCTACGGGAACTAATTCGACCAGCAAAATCTTACCCGGAAATCAATTCGACATCTCCCATATATATATATATATATATATATATATATATATATACGAGTATATATATTATTTGCAATGTAATTCTTTGGCCGGCACGCATTAGATTTTATAACGAAAAAATGTTCCAAAAAGTGTCCCAAAAAGTGTCCCAATTTTATGGAACGAAAGTTACATGTTAAATGAAAACGTCATTCTAAATCATGCAACCATTAGGTTTTATAACAAAAAAATTATTATATTATATTTTTTTAAGAATTTAAATTAATATTATTATTTGTTTTCCGTTAATAAGAATATGTTTTGAATTTTGAAATATTTTAAGATACTACTTTGTTAGGAGTGATTTAAGTTAATGGAGGATTTATACCCTTTTGTAGTATGTTAAGTTGTTTCGGTAGTTTAATCATATAAATTATTGGTTTTATTTTATTTTTGTGAATATTTTATTTTTTTTGTGTCGATGCGGGTAAGAATAACGTTGTAAATTTTTATAATTTTATATAAAGTATAATATATAAGAAAGAGATAGGATAGAAATGTAAGCAAGAGGTGTCAAGGGGTAGAGCCCCTTGCAAAGTCAAAATGGCCGAGTTTATATATATATATATATATATATATACAGTGGCGGCTCCGCGGGGGGGACATCCCCTTCAAGAACCAAAGCCTCTATGAAAAAATTTGTTGCAACAGAGAAACTTAATTTATGCTATAAAAGATTTATATGAATTTTACCTACGGATTTAATTGTAACTAATGTTTAATACTATTTTCTAGTGAGAAACTATTAATGTTCATTTTTTATTCTATTTTAAACACAACTGTCGTCGATATTTGTATTTATTTTTAATTTTTATTTTGCAATTTTAATTAAAAATAGTAGTTCAATGAGAAATATATATGTATTTAAACTTGCTCACGGACAAAGAATTTGAATTGGATTACTAACAAAAATAAAAAAGAAGTATGAAGTCTAATAAAAATACTATATCCTTTCTTACTATTTCTAAACTACCATATTTAAGGTATAATTTTATAATTTCGTTTTATTTTTCACCTCTAAATATAAGACAAACGTTAAATTAAAAATTATAATAATTATTTATTTTTAAAGCATTTTTATGAATTTCTATAAAGGTCGCTATTTGATTTTCTTTATGAAACAAGGGGTATTTCTCAAATCTAATACCTACCGTAGAAAATTTTACGTAATTATATAACCTATAATCTCCCCCCCCCCCCCAATGTCCTTCTGGATCCGCCTCAGATATATATATATATATAGCTATTAATTAAATAAAATCGAATAGTACAAAAGTCCTTAAGAACATTCATTAAGAACGCTGCCTAATGAAAATTACAAAAAAGAGGAGATACACAATTGTATAGGACGTGTGGCAAGAAATATTCAACAGGGATCGTTGAAGGACTTCTTCTTCTTCGTATAATTGTCAAACATAGATAAAATTAAGGTTAACATTAAAATAAAAGTAATATTCATCATTATAAGGTGATCTGTAATTGTTTCAGCCAATCTAAGGCGTCGTCTTTTGCATCATGTATATCTTTTAAGCACAACTGACCCGCAGAAAAGACTGGACATTCTTCGACAATGTGCTGCATCGTTTGGCGAGGATTTCCGCAACAGCAGCTAGGCGATTCCCTTAAGCTCCACTTGTACATCATATAGCCGTATCTGCCATGTCCCGTCCTTATACGGTTTAATATCTTCCATTCCCTTCTTGGTAAGTCCATGCCCGGAAGCTCTTTCCGTGGATCGTCTATTAACCAGGAGTTTCTTATGTTATTCTTGTCCAGTTCCCACGCTATTTTCCATTGCTCTAGGCTTTCTTTTGGAATCTCTGTATTTGTGCTGTAAGTCCAGGGGAATTTTCTTGATTTTAAACGTCGAGTAGGCGCTGT
Source organism: Icerya purchasi (assembly GCA_039619475.1). NCBI lineage: Eukaryota > Metazoa > Arthropoda > Insecta > Hemiptera > Monophlebidae > Icerya > Icerya purchasi. The sequence goes on from CM077116.1 coordinate 70,451,292, forward strand.
ATTTATTTCCACTGAAATCGGGAGGCTTTGGTTCTCGTTAAACTTTTTCCAGTCCCTAGCTAATGCGTTCTCTCTTCGTATATTCGGAGGAGGTATATTGGCTAAAATCGGTAGCCACTGGACAGGTGTCGATTTTAGTGAACCAGATATTGTGCGATAAGCTTCGTTTAGAACTACATCGACTTTTTTAGTATGAACACTATTGCACCACACAGAGGAGCAATACTCGGCAACTGAGAACACTAGTGCTAGTGTGGAAATCCGCAGCACCCCTGCCCTTGCACCCCAGCTTGAGCTGGCTAACCTTTTAATTAGGTTTACTCGAGTTTTTAGTTTTTTAGATAGATTTTCCAAATGTTTGTTGTAGGTAAGCGAACGATCCAATGTGACGCCAAGGTATTTAGGAAATTTGCAGTTTTTGAGTTGAACACCTTTGAAAACAACAGAAGCTTCCATAGTAGCTGAACGATTATTAAGATGGAAGAGAGCCGCTTCTGTTTTCGTAGGGTTAGGTTGCAGGTTCCATTTGTAAACGTATTCTTCCAGCGCCTTAAGATCATTTTCCATCGTGGCCTCACATATGCGTAAGTTCTTTCCTTGTATCGTAAGAGCTAAATCGTCGGCGTATTGAAACTTCTTACAAGTAGTTTTCGGGATATCACTAACATATATGTTGAACAGCAAAGGTGCTAGTATCGACCCTTGAGGAAGGCCATGGTTGACTCTGCGCCATCTGCTGCTTTTATTCCCTACAAATATTCTAAAATATCGGTCTGCAATCATGTTATTTATCAAATGGATGATTTTCTTGCAGGGAATGAAGTCAGATAACTTTCGTATTAATCCCTGTCTCCAGACTGTGTCGTAGGCCGAAGTTAGATCCAAAAATACTGCCAGTGTCTTTTCGTTTCTTTCAAAACCGTTTTCAATGTACTGCGTTATCCCTGCAACTTGTTCAGTGCATGATCTGTTCCGCCGAAAACCAGCTTGTTCTACTGGCAAGTGAATATTTACTTCGTCATTGATTCTGTTAAAACTTATCCGTTCTAAAATTTTATAAGGGACAGATAATAAGGATATAGGCCTATAATGGGAGACGTGGTTCCCTCTTTAGCTGGATTTTTGATAGCGATTATCTTGGCTTTTTTAAATTCTTTCGGTAAGATGCCAGAATGTAAAATTGTATTATACAAATTGAGTACTAAGGCTTTTGCTTTTGGTCCTAGGTTTTTCATAAATATCCGGAAGATTCCATCAAAGCCTGCTGCTTTACCGCTTTTAGTTTGTGATATAGCTCTGTTAAGCTCTTGCATCGTAATGGTTCCAGAGAATTTTTCTATTGGTTGTAAGCTATTTGTAATGTTGCTTAGATCTTTCTTAATATTTCTTACTTCATCTTTATCCTGTTTGAACTTAGTTATCTTTAGCAGGTTTGTGGCAATTTTATTGGGGCATATAGCTTTACTGCAAAAATTCCTTTTTATTGGATCAGTGCCCAATTTCCTCAAAAGATTCCATGCTTTTTTGCTGTTGTGTGTAAAATCTAGGTTTTCAACAGTATCCATCCATCTTTCTTGCCGTTTGTGATTTAATTTGGTTAGAAGTTCGTCTGCAAGTTGTTGGTCTCCAGTAATCTTAAAGGAGTTGTACAGTTCTGAACATTCTTTTGACCAGCACGGAATGTATTCATTTCTCCTGCCTCTAGGAACACTTTTTATGGCTGTTTCGAAAACAGCTTTAGTGAAGCGCCCGTAGTTCTGAATACTCGGGATTATCTCACCGCATTTATCGTCAAGCGTTTCTTTATATGTGTTCCAGTCCGCTTTCTTGAAATTCCATCTGTTCTTTGGGAAGGAGTCTGTGATAGGTATCTGCAAACCTGTGTCAATTATTATTGGGTGGTGTTGTGTATTAGGGAAAGCGTTTAATATATTCCTAATTGGTTGCGAATTAAAGGGCGTTAGATTTTTGCTCGTAATACATAAATCTGGATTATACTGCTTTTTCCACCTTGCTGACAGGAAAGTTCCGTGATCTTTAGCATTGAAAATAATCTCGTAGTTATTACGTTCGGCCCATTCGCTGATAGCGGTGCCATTTGCATCATCTTTTGAATATCCCCAGATCGTATTGTGACTGTTAAAATCGCCTACATATATGCACGGTTCTGTGTATGCTTTTAAAAGCACTGGAGATGGCCATTGAGTATTTGGAGGTTTATATATGTTAATAATTGTTAGGTCACCGATGGTTGTGGCAATTTCAAAGATGTTATTTTTAAAGGATTTTTCGGTTTTCGATACCAATGGGACGAGGCTAATATTTATATACGTGGCTATTCCGTATTTGGGATGAGAGATACAATCAATGATTTTATATCCATGAACTGAACCACGAACGGCTAGATCTTCATCCTTTCCTGAATGAGTTTCTTGTATGACTATTACATCGATGTTCTGCTGTGCGGCAAGCTTAGCCAGGCAATCCGCTTTACTTCTGGAAATGCCTTCAATGTTCAGCTGTAAAATTCGGAAATTCTTGAATATATTCCTCGTCTTATAGCCCTGAAAAGAGCTGTTTAAAAGATATTTTGACATAATTTGCACTTTGAGTATATTATTAGGTTTGACGATTTTGGTGGTGTAGTTAGCCGTAGATTGACATAAATTCAATCTACGTTTCCAGGGGCACCTGCGCTTATGTGATTAGTGCTTTGTTTGGATTCTTTTTAATATTTCTGTAGCGCGCTTCGTGGAGGTCTACACCTTGCCCCCGTTGAAGGACTAGCGAATGGTAATAGATACTGCGGAAAAAATATGTTTCACAAATAATGAAAGATGCGAAAATGAACGTTAATGAAAGAAAAGGCCCGAATAGGGTGGTTAAATGCAGAGTGATTTTAAGTAACAGACTTTTCAATTGACAAACAATCGAAGACTGAGGAATAAAATAAGATATTATAATTATATTATAAATATAAAAAAAAATGTTTTAATTATGGAGAAAAATTATTTGCTTTTTTAATTAAACGGTATTGGTTTTGAGCGGGGTAATTGGGCGACTTTAAAATATTTTAATTCGACCAGTTGCGTTAAAAATAATATTTTTTCCAACGCAAAGATGTAGCCAATACGTTTAAGGAGCGCTTCGTGAAGCTTTTACTAATCCGTATTACTCGTAACGATCGTATTATCATTTTACTGGATTTGTTGCGACCTATCTGAAATTATCGATGAATAAATGAACTTTGCCGATCAAGTGAAGATTCATCGTATTTAATGATTGCAATTTTCTATCACGAATGATCGATGTATCCGACTGTAAACACATTTCACTAATCGGAGTGGATATAATAGCAGCTTTTAACGGCCCGGGGTATGCTCTTCGAATTGTTCCCATATCGTTAAAAATTGGCGGGTAGCGTGTTATATTTTTAACGGTCAAACAGTCGAAACGCGGGACGAGCTGATATTTTATTGACCGTTATAGGTGAAATGTTCGAAAAGTGCGCGTTCGGTCGAAACAGAGACACGTCTTCTAAGCTGCGTCGTTTCGTTCTTGACCGGACGATTGTGTTCAACGGCTATAGCAGAACTCGTGCATCGAGACGCAGGATATTTCAAACGGAATAATCCGGTATTATTGGGATTCCGGACCGCGTGTCCTCTGCACAAAGGGTTCCCCCATCGACGACGGCTAAGCCGACGGTAGCCTTCAGGACTCGCGGTGCGAGCGCAGAGCTCGCGCTCTCTAAAGCTGTCAAATACGGCACAATTTACTACAATTGCGCCCATTTGATAATTTATACAAGTGTCCGTGGTCGGTCTCTTTTTGTACCTTTCCGCTTCGTATTTCTTTGTTCGTCCGGCACTGTTCGAACCTGTTTCTTCGCCCGGACCGCGACCGATTATTATATTATTCGGATTGTCGGTACTCGCATCGATCGCGGTGTAATATAATTTAATACGCCTTATCTGACCGTCTGATGGAAGTTCAGCAATACTACGACGACGCTGTAAATCGAGCGCGCCTAATACTACAATGGCCTGCTATCATATTTATCTGCAGTAGCTGCCCTAATGGCTGCACAGAGAGGTGTATTTGCTGCGATGAAAACATTATTCATTCCGCATTCGCTCGCTGACTTTATTTATTCTAGCTGTCCGGCACCGTCCTTGTTCCATCATCCGCCTTCCATCGTAAATCAGGTGCGATCCTCTGCACGCTCGCAATCGCGAATCTCTCTACACCTGTGCACTTTAATTTCGCCTGACCTTCCTCTAGTGTGCAAGTGCGTCTTTCTTCCGTTTCCCCTTCCTTCCGAAACAAGTTTGTTTAACTTTGACGTGCTTCGCTGTAGCAAAGAAAATTTGCTGGCCGCAAAAATCAAACATTTCCTTGATTTGCATTCTAAGAAGGAGATGATTTCGAAATAGGGGAAAACGGTTCCAGAGGCACTAGCGAGACTAAATGATTTTTATTGGTAATAATAAAAAAATAAATACAACGCAAAGTGTCCTCCGGACGATAAATGTAGGCCCACTTTTTTTATGGAATTGTAAGGAAAATAATTATTTCGCGAAATTCCCTACGATCCATCGTTGATGTACACCGATTACAACATTTTTCACGACGTTTACACTGCAATAGCCCTAATTAAAAAGCGTGCTCGATTGCAGACGGAGTTTCTATTCTTCCTTTATTTTACGAAATTTGTTTCTAGCTATAACGACATGTGTTGATGGCCCCCCGTATGATCAGTTTCTAGCGACACTCCTTATTCTGGATAATTAATTAATATTAGCACGCAAACAGTTACTTTCGGAACAGCTATGGAATCAAAAATCGGAGTTTCCCAAGAAGACTTTTCGCTTTCTATACTTTTAATCAATTCGAATAATAATAGGTCTTTGCCAGGGGTAGATTAAGGATTTATCAGGTACGAATCTTGAATGAGGGATCGGTCAGTTCCTCTGTTCGAAGAAAAGATGATGAAAAAATTCGTTTTCATATATGTGCAAATAAACAAGCAAAAAGAGAAAAATCAACTTTCTTACCTTAACAAACTGAATACTACACATATATATAAGAAATTTTAACATTAATATTTGAAATTTTTTATTAATAACATTATGATTTTTTACAAAATAAAGTATTTACATATGTACATAAATAATATATTGTGGGTTAAAAAAAAACTCATTTTTTTTTTTTTTTTTTGATGAAAATAAAAACTTTGTAACGTATTATCTACGGCTAAAGCGCCGGTATTGTCGTTACAGCGGTTTTCAATTTTGATACACTCGTGCAATGTTTAAGATCGTGTTCTTTTCTTTATATAAATTAAACATACTAAAATTCCATAATTGTTTATGGGATCGGAAAAAGGCGAATGAAACACAGTACGATTTATTTAATTTTTCGAAATATAAATATATTTCGGAAATCAACAATCGATTAAAACTCGCTTTTATTTTAAATAATTTTTCTACAGTTCGAAATGAAACCTATTTTCAGTATAAAATAAAATACTGTTAAAATTAAGATAAAATGTTTTTGCATAGAATAATTTACATCGGTTATTGATTATTTGAAGAGAGAATTGTTATTAATCGATTTGTCGAATGTTTATTTTATAATTTAATACGTATAGTTTAAAGGACTCATTCGGCTTTTTTTTTTTTTAACGCAATAAATTAGATTTATCTTAGAGAATTTTTATAAATATTCATTTTATGTAGCATTTAGTTGATCAGGGTAGGAAAAAAGGAAAACAGAGAACGTTTTATGAAGAAAGAGTATATAATTTTATTAATGAACTCGTGCATATTCTTTTTTTATACATATATAAAAATTAACTGAATTCTTTTTAAGATAGAAAACGCAAATTTAAAATCTCGCCTTTTTACAGTATTGAGTATTTTCGGGAAAAAAATTTAAATTTTACACGTGGAAAATTAATTTTTTTTCTGTTCAAGAGCTAGGACTTGGGGCTATAGCTTCCCTCAGTCCCTTGTTAGATCCAGCCCTGCCCTTTGCACAGACTAAAAGATTAAAAAAGCGCGGAACATGGGTGCGAATGCGTTGCACCAACTTCAATTCAACTTTTGTACGAATGAACGCTCGATCGTGTACACTTTAGTAAGTTTCAGTTAAACAAAAAGGTATTTTTGTTCGAAATTTGAAGATCTGTGACGAGTAATATTTCTTTTTTTTTTTTTTTTATTAGGTATTAATTATTTTTTTGCTAATAGAAAAAGTCGAAAACTCGGTTTATGAGAATCCCATAAAGTTTGGTGTCCATTCAATAACAATTATAATTCGTAACATTTTTTTAATGTATTATCGTGGTGAAAACGCTTTTATTAACTGACTTTTTAAAAATCGGCCTAAAATTTGCTAATTTGACTGGACTCTAGGACTCGGTGATTGCATCGCCGCGCAACTGGTATAAGCCTGCACACCGCGTCGGTATTGTGCGGCCGTTAGTTCTTCAACTAGACGCGTCGAAACACACGCATAACCGTAGTCGTCATTTTCGCCCTCCAACCAGTGTTGGCGTGTACCACTTCTTCTCCATCGGGGATGATCGATCTAATGTTTAGAAATAAAATTACTTTTTTTTTTTCTTGAACATCCGTGAGACGCAAGTCATTTTCCAGTTCCTCATCGCGATACACTTTCAATTCGATTCATCTCTCTCGCCGGAATTGGAACGCTATCATCGAAACGGAATGCGTACGACCTGATCCCGAACAAAAAGCAGCCCTAGCGACTTCATTATCCCGAATAGCGATGTAGGTGACTGGTAAGGACGAACTGAACTTATTTTTATTCACTTTTTCCCTGCAAGATAAATGAAATCGGTTCATTAAACGGAAATTATAATTCTTTTGCAAAGTGCCGCGCGAGCCAGTGTTGTCTGCGCTCGGTGCTAATGATTATTTTAAAGTTACTAAATTAATTCACGCGCGCCCGGAATGTAATTTAATTCGGATGCCTCTCTGTTTTTCTGTCTTTTTTTATTTTTTTCCGTTTTCCTCCCTCCGGCTTAAATCGATTAACAGTGATTCAGCTGAATTTTGCTTCAACGACAGACCGTACTCGTTTTTTGAAACTTTTGCACCGTTCTCGAGGGTCATTAATCATTTGGTCGGCTGGTGTTCATGGCGTCCAGATGGGTGGTCAAATTGTTTTCGCTCGGCATTACCGATGATACTGTTTCCGTTCAATAGACTTTCCACTCGGATAAAATCTCATCCGGGCCAGATAAAAAATCGTCCGATTCGAACTGTTCTACTCGGCGGCGGTCGTTATGATTTTTCGGTTTTGTAGAGCGCGCTTGCGGTCGTCTTTGATATTAATTACTATCGGAATTCTGGTGCGCGTTCGAAAGTCTTTTACAACTTCGGTTCAGCTAGAACAGCACACTCCTTAATCGGGATACTTCTTCGTACTTTTATCGTGGCGCAACATCACGATAAGAGTGATGATATTTCCGAAGAAACGCTTTATAAATGATTACTATTTATCGTCATCGGCTGCTCTGAACTTTAATGATACGGACCTACATACTTTCCAAAATATTTCATCTGTTGCCGGACATATATCGGATCATCCGAATGATCGGATAGAAGAGTTTTCCCCGGCACTCCTGATTAATCGAACTTGCGTTAAGACACGGTGTCAATTTTAATATTTGAAGTTACATGATTGAAAAAGTTTCGACAAATATTGACAATAAATTTCCGAGTATTTCGAAACATTTTTTTTCGCTACTCCGTTGTTATAAAAAAATGAGATCGTAAATTAAATACCGTATTACTTCGAATTTAAGACGCAGCACCGATGTTTTAAGGAACGTTTTTTGGGAAAAAAATAAAAACATCGAATTTAAGACGCATTGTAATTACTAGGTATTTAGGGTATTTGGAAGAAATAAAAATACCCACGATAGAAATAACATAAACGTAATTTACTTAACATTAAAGACCTGACAAAAGTACAGACCTGACGCAGTAAACAGTATTTTTTGTCTAAATAAAGTAGTCTGTTTTGGTAACTTTCTAATTACGTTGTTGAATCATCATCGGACGTTGAATCGGATTTGTTGCGAACGTCACTGTGATTCCAAAGAACATCATTTTTCGAGCCATCCAAAGCACTCGACTAGCAGCACTTGAAAAAGGATTTAACAATGATACCCGCTGGCAAGTCGTTCCAAGCTTTCGAAGTCCATTCTACGATAGTAGCTGTTGAAGCTTGTTTAATTTTACCGGTTGGTGTAAGAGAATAGTTAGTTTCAATCAATCACTGATTGCATTGTGCGCGAATATAATCTTTAAAGAGTTTATTAATACCGGCATCAAGTGGGGGGTTGTAACTGGCTTGTCATACTTCCCGGAATTACTACTAAATCACATTTTCCATTGGTCAATCTTAGGTAACAGGGCAGGGAAGAGGTAATTTACATTGTACCTCGAATTTAAGACGCACCCATTATTATTTTAGCCCTTTAATCGAGTAAAAAATGTGCGTCTTAAATTCAAAGTAATACGGTAATTTAAAAAAACGGAAAAAAAAAAACATTTTTTCTTTTTAAAAGAAAATCGGCGGGAGGGAGCTGTGTTGCTTGAACAGTTATCACTGAAGGCGTACGCGTGCTCATGGTTATTAAGTAATCCTACAGAGATGATTACCGACTTACGAGCAACTTCTAAAAATTTTTGTTCAATTTGTTTCTTAAATAGGAGATTAATAATACTAGTGTTCGCTCATCTGTCGAAATTCGGCCATAATTATTATTAAAAATTTAAGGAAATCATACATGAGTTTGCGTATTTCCAAAAAAAAAAAAAATTTCTACTCTTATACATTCGTTCATTGTATATCTGAGAACAATACAAAACAGCTCAATACCATTACTATTGAATAAGAAATAAATTCAATAAAATAACAGTAAATCGCAATTTAAAAACTCCCATTTATCGGATATTTAATGGCATCACCTTAAGACTTAGTACACTGTAAAAAAGCCAAAAATGATGATTATTAAGAAAAATTAAAACATTTTAATAAGAACAAATTTACTGGCGATAGCGATTTCTTTTGTCATTTTTTTTCACTAATTTCTTATTTAAATAAGAAAAAAAGATAATTGTTTTCGAAATTTTTTTACCGGTAACACTAAAGATCGTCAACTAAACAAAAAATAAGAAAATCGGTTAATAAACTGAGGAGAAAAAGGTACTGAATTATTTTGTCTTTGCCCATTTAAATATGGATTAAGAACTTCTTTTACAAACTATTAAAATTATCCAGTCATTAGCCAAAATATCACAAGGTTCTAAAAAAAGTTGTAATCTTTTTAGTTCCCAGTCACATTTTGTCCACTGATTGGATTGCAAAAAACTTCGTTTGGGATAACGTAGATATATACATTTTAGTTTATTTATTAGAGTTTAAAATTAAATACTTTTTCTTCTTAGTTATTAATTTGTTAAATTTACGTTTTGTTGTATCTTGTACTTTTTGGCCCTCAAAAATTAATTTTAACCGTAATATAATAATTTTTGAAAATCACCTTTTTTTTTTTTTTTTTTTTTTAATATGATAAGGAGAAAACTTTTATCATGCCCTAAAATAAGCTGACGCGTCGGGGTAATAAATATTAACTTCATGAATCAGCTAGGTGGAGTTTTTTTTTATTTTTTGCCTCAAATCATTTGCAGCCCAAGCCGAAATTATAGTAAACTTCAATTTTTAGTAGCGCAAATAAAAAGAGCATTCCCGCAACATAGAACAATACGGCGCGGAAGGATATTATTAAGTCAGTCCTGTCCCTGCGAAAAGATTAACATTTACGAAATAATCGCTGTGAAGATGAAAAAAATTCGAGGCTGTACGGGAGTGCCTCTTGATATAGTAGTTATAAACTATCAAAGGCCTAGAACATTTGTGCAGGTGAAAACATGTCATCGTTAATCGAAAACTTCAGTGGATAATAATTCTGCTGCAGATGGCAGAATCTTCAGACCTTCACACGAAATATAACGAAAGTAGAACCTGCAAGACAAGCTGCTCTTAAAAAATTGTCACCATCGGTAGATATCTAACCATGTTGCTGGAGTAATCTTTAATGAAGTACGAGTGTATGATACTGAATTTAGCGAGTAAAGTACTATGAATGTTATTATGGAGTTTCTAAAGCAGAAAGAAAAAAAACAGAACTGTTACAGTTCGAGGGAGATTCTTAAAGCGTGCAGCTCAGACGAATCTCGCAAGTTAATAGTTGATCTTAAAGAAACAGCTAGAGAGTGATGGAAATTGAAAGTTGCAATACTTATGAGATTTATCGCCGAGGGTGTTCCTGAAAAATAGAGAAGAAACTTTTATTTCTGCTTGGAGGCATGCGATCAGATTAATATTTCTCGTGATTAATCTCATAGTAATTGCCCCCAATTGATATCTGATTCTCAGAGGTTAGTTTTAAAAATAGAACTATAGAATATCGCATATCAAGTCCGGATAAAATGTAAAATTGAGGAATTTGAAGCCTCAGCACGGTTGCTGATGGATTTAAGAGGATTAAGATTAAGATCAGCAAATTAATAGTTCGGCCTATCGTATATTTATTGTTTTTTTCTGTTTTTAATGAAAGCGGCCTTTGATTGTTTCCGAAGAACCCCGAGTTAAATGACAGAGTGTGTGGTAATAGTTTCATCCGAGACAAACAGGGAAGGTGGAAAATTATACCGTTATCGTATCTCTTTTTAAGAGCTGAATTTCGACTTTCACTACTAAGAGGTTCTCGATCGTACTGCGATTAAATTTTACCCGGTATCTCTAACATAGCTGTGACACGGTGGCTGAATTACACATATTTTACCAAGTAAAATCGGGTTATTTCTGATCGAAAATGAAATTCCCTAAAACAACAACAAAATTCTCGTTGATCACGAAGCCATCGACGAAATTACAATGACTCACGAGAATTCGTGATTATTAAACGGCCATTTATTATTTCGTAAAATTCTTTAATTTTGCGGTTTCCGAATAACTCTGAATAATTTTACGAAGCCGAAGCTGCTTACGGTTACTTCGACTCGCGTAAAGGTTTCCTCATGTCCAACCTAGGCGCCAGTTTATACTTCAAGTTGAACGAATAAAAGGAATAGAAAATCTTTTAAGATTTTCAATTATGGAAACGCTTACTTCTTCTTCGGGAAGATGATAATATGTGAAAGCGGGTGAAATAAGTTTCCATGCTCTGTTCGCAGCTCTTCAACGTGGCACTGAAGATGTAGTTTTTCACCGTGTGGCACTGTTAAGATTCTTTCTAGTAGTCTTTTCTAGTCCGAATTAGCTTAACTTGTCCTTTTGATGTTCTATGCAAATGAGGTTTTCTCCGAAGTACGTGTATCGGAAGGCTTTGATCTGACAACTGTAGTACTGCACATGGCACGCATTGAGTATTTCTGGTCGTTTCCGCAGATCACTCGATAACACACTGAAACATACGCGTTATTACAATCGTGCGCAGCAGGTAACGCGTAAAATCTCGTCTATCCGGCGAAGTCGAGTTTTTTCCTACGGGAAGTGTTTTGTGAATTTTCAGTTACGTTCCCGATGATCGGCATCCATCCATTCGGGTAATTTAAATAAACAAGCCGATCAAAGTGACGGAAAATCAATCTGCCATATCGATCACCGATCTCGATCATCAAAAAATAATCGATTAGTTCGATATGCTAATTTAAGATTTTTCCGTTATGTTTCGTCTGACAAGCATACAATACCCTGGGTCAGAGAAGGAACGAGAATACAACTATTTCATCCGGCGCAATGTGTGTTATAACGTGAGGCTTTTTTTTCTCGTTCATCCTATTATATATATATATGTATATATATGTACAGTCGAATTGAACAAGCTGTTTTTTACAGTTCAAAATCGAATTCCATAATGCCCATCAGAATCAGTTAGATAACAACTCGCTTTATTACCGAATCGGAATAACTAACCTAGATATTCGGAAAAACTGTGATGAAACCGTTAACAGCATACTTTGAAAAATACTCTCTCGTAGGGAAATAAAATAATTTTTGGCTGAAATGAATATCGGTCAGATAAATTATTAACATTTCTGTTTATTGTAAAATCGTAGTAATAATAATAATAATAATAATAATGATAATAATAAAAATAGTAATAATAGAAATTATTTGATTTGAATTTGCGTATAAATGTAAGAGATTTATACAGTTAACTTGCGCTGGTTGGTTTGGGTACACTTTACCTGAAGACAAAGTTTTCTCATATTTTTACTGTTAACAAACTTCTTAGAATCACGTTTCCGGTAATATTTCTGTACTTAAAGTGTTCTTTTTTTCAATATATTTAAACTTCGATTTACACTCGAACACTTTCTTAAACTCGATAGTTGCAAAAGTATTTCTGAAACTTTTCGAAATTAGAATTAAAGACGCAATCAACATTTAGCAAGCCCGTATGAACGAGCTGGATTTGTCTCAACGACAGGTCTCACAGTGTGAATCATTTAACTAAGAAAATAAACGAATCGTCGACCAATTTATGATGGAAAAGTTCCGAGTAATTTGAATTTTTATGAATTCGATGGAAGAAACCTGCATTGATCTAAAAGCACGAGTTGCAGCTGATAAAATTGGAGAATAACAAAAGGAGTCAAACAGGAGAAACAAAATTATCGCTGACAGCTTTTTTATTTCTTACGGGAACCTGTTAATTACGACAATTCTGAATGTAATGCGTTTATGCATCGAATTAGAAGAAAATTTAAGCCGGTGATTTCCCTATTTGAAAACAGTTAAATGCAGTGGTGGATCCACGTTGGGGGGGGGGGATAGGGGACATTCTCCCAAAGAACCAGAGTCTCTATGAAAAAAATGTGTTATAACAGAGAAACTTAATTTATGCTATAAAAGATTTATATGAATTTTACCTACGCATTTAATTATTACTAATGTTTATTTTCTAGTGAGAAACTATTAATGTTCATTTTTTATTCTATTTTAAACACAACTGTCGCCGATTTTTTTATTTATTTTTTATTTTGCAATTTTAATTAAAAATAGTAGTTCAATGAGAAATATATATGTATTTAAACTTGCTCACAGACAAAGAATTTGAATTGGATTACTAACAAAAATAAAAAAGAAGTAAAGTGTCTAATAAAAATACTATATCCTTTCTTACTATTTCTAAACTACCATATTTAAGGTATAATTTTATAATTTCGTTTTATTTTTCACCTCTAAATATAAGACAAACGTTAAATTAAAAATTATAATAATTATTTATTTGTAAAGCATTTTTATGAATTTCTATAAAGGTCGCTATTTGATTTTCTTTATGAAACAAGGGGTATTTCTCAAATATACTACCTACCGTAGAAGATTTTACGTAATTACATAATCCCCCTGAATGTCCTTCTGGATCCGCCCCTAGTTAAATGTTATGTTTTTTTACGTTATTATTATTGCTAATTCTTTTTCTTCACATCCGGATCTCTGAATTTTTTATAAAAATACTAAATGTATTTCCGATTAACACTTATTTTCTCTTAAGTCGTATTACTCGATTCCGAGTGCCGCGGCTACTACCACCTATTTGTGCATTTTACCTGTACAGACATAGGCATAGTGTTCATGGCAATTATTCATGTGCAGTACAAATGTATACACGCAAGACTACACACTCGGAACTGATTGTAAAAAATGTTCAATTTGTCGCTATACAAAAATGTAATTCCGTGCGTGTCTACTGTATACTAACTAGCGCGCGCATATAATGGTATGCATCTTTTCCATTTCCTTCCATATGATTCTATTAGCGATTATCTTAATTATAATTTGTAATAGTCTCTATCGTCACCTAGCATCGAACGCTTTCGTATCCACGATTTATTTATTTTTCGCGTACTTCAAATACTGTATAATAGGGGAAATATGCTAGCTACTTCAATGCGTTTCCCCTAACATTGCTTCACTTTCCTCAACAACTCCGACTGCTCTCTGTTCTTGTTCGAATCCTGATTTGACCTCCCTATTTAGCCGTCTCTCTAACTTTTCCTCGTATGCAATTCGTCGACTTCACCTGTCGGCCGCGTTACATTTGTCATTTTCGTTTGAACTGAATAGTTTGCACGTCTTTTCTTCGCTTCTCGGTCCCCCCACCCTACCGTGTTAACGCTAACCGAATCTTCCTCAAATACTTTCAGAACGATCTCGGAACTATTCCCTTTTTAAAATCTCATTAGTTCCGCCGATTCCTATATTCTTTCATTTCCGGTTTTTATTTACTATCGCGGAACCTAATCTCAATTTCTCGACGTGAATTCTGTAAGGGGAAGGAATGAGCAGCTAAATATGCCGAAAAAATTCACATTGAAGAATGCGGTGGTAATTTAAAAATGAATAAATAAATTATTGGCATTGGCAAAGCGAAAGTATTTTTTGCCTTTTAACTGTATGAGGAGAGAGGACCCTTGTTTCATTATGTTTTTAATGGATTTCAAATGAAATCGGATTCTGATGACTAAAAGTGAAAACGTTCTACGAGATAAATTAATTGGAGTGAAGAAACTCGTAAGTTCTTCTTAAATGAAATTATATATACATATAAGCGCCAGTTAAGGTGTTGTGCGCAGAGCGAGCTTTGCAGTGCCAGAGAATGCCAAGTAGTTGGCAGCTTAGTCTGTTTTAAGTCGAAAATTAATGAGCTAGTATACGGACGAACGGATTGGTAGAGAAAAATAGCGCTCTTTTTATTCAATCTACCGCTGAAAACCCGGGAAAAATAAGCTATTTCGAAAAGTATACAAAACGCGTTCAAAATTTGTCACGGTCGTATCCGGTCCTTTTAAACTTCTATTTAAATCTTTCAGTGTTTCTGCTTCGAATTCGTTTTTAATGTTAGCCTGTATACGAATTTTTAATTCTTTTACCAACTAAATACCCTTGCGAAATCGAAAAAATTCATCGGAAACCGAACTAATCAGAATCTCTAACATCCATTCATATAATATGCATGAGAAGTAAGAATAACTGCACTGATTGTAATCGATTTAAATTTGGCTAAATTTTAAACATCGTAATCTCACCGTCGTTATCGTGTAAACTGTTTCGATTATTACGTTTTCGTTCAGTTTTCTTTTTTTATGGGCTTATGGACAACGGCCTTTTTGTTCCGGTTATTGTTTGTTGTATGCATCTGCTTCGAATATAGTTTCAAAGTTAAAAATCAGTTAATACCGCTTTTTGATATGATTTCGTCAATAGGACGTTATAAATTCTTCTGATTTGTTTCAAAGCCGGAATGAGGGAAATACGTATAGAACGTTCGATTAAAGTTCGAATACATCGGATGCAAATACAAAATGGCTACACATTTGCCACTTGCGTTTAACCCCTATTTGCGCGTTTACGGTATTTTACAATAAACGAAACAACAAAGAAGAACGAAAAACAAAACGGTCACATCGTATCGCATCACAAGATCACAACACACTCATTTGATCATTACAATTCAGCTTAAAGGTACCCCTCCCCCTCGATGGCCGTTGCAGCGAGAAATTGTCGAAAGAACCGAACGAGGAAAAATAATTCCTCGTTCCGATCGCTGGCCAAGCGAGTTACTTTAAGGCGGTATTCTAGTCTAGAAATATGAAAAAATCGATTTTTCTTTCTTTTTTTTTTTTGCATATTCTGATAGTTTAGGCATTTAATAATATGTTCCTAAAAAAAATTTTCAAAATTAAAATTATTTACGGAGTTATAGCTATTTTCGTAATGTGGCAACTAAATCGGCTCAGTCGGAGCGGATCAAACAATAGACGGTAGAAATTCTTCGACTACCTGAGGATAAATCAAACTCTTTTATACATTATATATACCTAGAAAAACGATCAACTGAAGGCCATTGTAACGTATTTTGTTGAAATATTTTCATGTTTAGTGTTCAGTTCAGGTCAGTTTCGTCTCTATCTTCAAGCAATGTAGATGTGTGTACTGCGTGTACAGTCCAAAAATATAAAATTTTGAGTGAATATTTTATTTATTAGGTGTAAAATGAATAAAAAAAGTAACAAAGGAAGTGCTGCGCGTCTAGATAGACAAAAATAAAGGAAGATTTAGACAGTCAGGCGGGACACAAATCGGATTAAACGCTTGGAAATCCGAGCTTCTGATGCTTCAAAGGAAGCTAGGACCGCTCGTCTAGTTTTAGGACTTCAGAACATGTACAATTCAAAGTAGCAGAAGGTCCATTTGGTATAAAGCAAGAATCGCCGATAAAGAAAATGTAAGTATAACGTGTACCGTTCTATGAATTAGACTGCCTGAAACTTTACTCGAATCTTTTAAAACTTGAAACGCGTTTTTCTCGAAACTACTTTTTTCAACACGGTTGACATGATATCTCAAGTTTCTTTTTTTTTTTTTTTTTTTTTTGGGCACGTCAACAGTGGAACTTACCCAACGTAAGGAATTGTACCTTATATAAGGAAAAGATTAGAAATTGAGGAGTTAAAGAAGGCCAACAAAGGAACTATATTGAGAGAGGTGAGTGCAAGAATGGAGTGGGCACTATAAGGAGTAGGAAGGCCAAGGCGCAGAAGACTGGAATACAGAGTAGAACGTTCGGAGGAAATAAAGGGGCATTCGAACAAAATGTGATTCGCATCACAGGTATAATTGAGCTCTGGAGGGTCATAAGGACACAAAGGAGATTGAACCAAAGAAAAACGGAAAAGAGAAGCCGGAAGCAAACTATGATTGAACCGCAGGCGAACTATAGAGGAAATAATCGAACGGCTAAGGTAGGGGAAAAGATTAAACCAAGAAAGAGAGGAAGGGAAGGGTTGAACAGAAAGGTAAAAAGATCGAGGATTGGTAAAGAATGAAGGATAGAATCCGGTCCAGAAATCGTGATGGGAACGATAAGAAAGACAGTAGAGAGTTTGAGCAGGAAATCTACTAATGAATAGACCATTGGTCGCCGCCGAACGTGCCAACGAGTTAATCAACTCGTTGCCAGGAATAATGACCAGGAATCCATAGTAGATCGACTGACGATAGAACGGGATGGGAATAAATTAGAAATTAAGAAGCGAAAGAATAATGGGATCAGTGACATGAGTAGGAAAAGGAGAGGAGATAGCCAATAAAACACTTTTCGAGTCCGAGGATGCGGATATCTCAAGTTCTAATAAACCGATTTACTTGAAATTGGACATGGATCTTCTTTATATATCCCTCTATAGCCCCTACCAGAATAAAAGTAAAATTTTGATTTTTAATATTTCTAAAAAATTCAGAAAAGTCAAAAAACAGGTAAAAAATCGACTTTTTTTTTCAAACAGTCACCATTTTAAGGGATTTTTTTTTATTTTCTTCTCTGAGGTAGGGGCTATAACCAATCTTTACTGATTAAGAATCTTTTTTTTTTTTTTTTTTTTTTTGTTTCAGATGACTAGAAGAGTTGGAATCGTGTCAACCAGGACACGCCCTTTTTTTTTACCCCCTACTTCATCAGCCTGTAACTTTGTGAATTTTGAATTTTTTTTTTTTGATAATTTTTTTGCGTATTCTTAACAAAATGGATAGTAAAAATATTTATTGTTTTTTTTTTTTTATTGAGCTTGAAAAAACCTCCTAAATTCGCGCCTCTAGACTAGAATATACCCTTAAAGAATAATCATTTCGGTGTATTTTTTATTAAAAAGTTTTAAGTTTAAATATTTAGTGGCGCCTTATGCTATTTAAATTTCTTTACTGCAACTTACATTATCAATTTACCTTTCACTCGTCTTAATTTATATTATTATTTATTGATTTTGTTTAACTTACAAATTACTGAAAAGAGTAGAGAAATTAAACGAAGTTGTTAGAAATTACGAGCTTTTTATATAATGAAAAGAAAATTTAGCGTTTAAAAATAAAATAAAACTTGGCACTATCGAAAAACTTAATTAAAGCAAAAATAAAGGCAAATCGTTTTTATTACACTCCACCTATTTAATAATACGATCATAAAAAATTAAAAATAATTCACTAATTTAATCACAAACTCGAATTTTCTTACTCAGCAAACTCGCTGCAGTGGACAGTCAAAAAAAACACATTTCATATTCCACATTCCACATTTTACATTTCGCATTCCTCGCTGCAATGGTTAATGGGCCTAAACCGGTTGCTCCATTTTGTTTGCATTCGATTAAATCGTTTTTCCCGCTGAAATGACGCTCTGGTGTGACCGTTATCTTTATCATTGGGTGCTAGTGTTCTCTTAAAAACTAAAGTAAGACCTTTTTTTTTTTTTTTTTTTTTTTTTTCGTTAGTTTTGCGAGAAATCACAAAGTTAAATCGTGTCTATTTCGAAATTATCGATAACAACTTATAAGGTAAATGTTATCGCTTTTGCCAAAGCGGAACGAGCGAATTACATTTTAGCTTCACGCTCAGAACAACGCTATCGCAGTGGTTACGGCGAAACTGGTACAAATTAAAACCTGGCACAGCCGCATGCAGGTAATTACGTTGATAAATCCGGTGATATATAGTTCTCAGCGGTTGATATGTAGAATTACGCGATTTTAATGCGACAAGCTGGCAATACGATGTGATAAATGGCAATGCGAGTAGTTGACGATATGCGTTCCGTGTCCTACGACCGCAAAGCTATCTGGGAAAAAAGACATTTTTAATGGAAGTCATTTCTCACTTTGTTTGCATATATTAGTTCGGTTGTTTTTTCAATGAAAAACAACGCCTATTAAGATCTCAACTCGCGGTTCAGTTATAAAATCCGACAGTGAATGTACCGAGAAAAAAATCCTATTTTTTCCCTTTACTTTTTGCTATAAATGTTTACTGGATCGATATTTTCCCCCAAATTTTGATTATAACTTATTATCGTCAATCAATAACTGCATTGCGCTACGTCTGATATACAGGGTTGCTATCAATATGGGCCTTCTAAAGCAACAAGTATTTTTTTAAAAACTTTAAAAGACAACGCAAATACTTGCTAAATCATTATAAAAGTATAGCGGAAGACTCCGGGGTTTAAAATTGATTTTTTATTGTTTCTTCTTCGTTACTTTTTTCCCCTACCCTGGGCGCGCCACTATAATTTCTTCCTTGCTTGTTGTTTTTTTTGTTCTCTTTTTAC
Organism: Icerya purchasi; assembly: GCA_039619475.1. Classification (NCBI taxonomy): domain Eukaryota; kingdom Metazoa; phylum Arthropoda; class Insecta; order Hemiptera; family Monophlebidae; genus Icerya; species Icerya purchasi. Next base: position 70,470,502 of record CM077116.1, read on the forward strand.
TTATTTTACTTTCATACATGTATTCTTGACCGTAACGTTGCAATATTAAATTAAATTTTTATCTAGCCTATATATATATATATATATATATATATATATATATAGACATAGATATAAATATTTAAATTTTATTATCACATATCAAATAAACATTATATGTCAATAACTGCAACTCGCGCCTTTGGTGCAGTGTGGATTGAATATACGTACTTTTGTTTTTAAATTTTAAAAATGCAATAAAATGTTTGATTTGATTATTACTATTATTGTTGGAAAATGTAAGAAATCACCATTTGAAGTCATTGGAACATTTACGAAAATCAAATAATTGTAGTTCAAAATAGTCCCGAATAACTGGTTAATCTATTGAAATCAAATCACAAAATTATCCTTAAAACGGAGAACAAATGTACTACTCGTGTATTACAATAAATATTACGTTAGAATATAGACCAGATATAAGGAAGCTGTTCTTTTTAATTCACTACCGAAACTTAAAATATCTGTCAACTTTGATGCAGTGAAAACTGAAAAATATTGGGTTAACGGTTGAATTAGTTCTACATCAATTGTAAGTAGGTTCTAAACTTAATAATACTGCTATCAATACTTATAATTCTATTTTTTTAGTATTATCTAAATACTAATGGTTATATAGTAGAAGACATTTTATGGGATACAAAGTATTTACAGAAATACAGCAGAAGTTGGTCATAGAAGTGTATGTAGTAAATTTATAATTAACGCTAATTTGTATTCACTATAATTAAGACATTAGTGAATGAGTTGAAACTTGAACCGCATTGCATCTTCGCGGAACTTGAAGAAGTGGCATTGATTTTTGTCGTTAAGGAGAAGAGATTTAATATTTTTAATGTTATATTTAGTGCGAAATACAGTAAATGCAGGGCACTTGAAGACAAAGTCATTCCAATCATCTAAGGCATCATCAGAGCAGCAAGTACACTGTGGGTCACTAGCAAGGCGAAACCTATGCAAGTAGGTTGCAAACTTGCCATAGCCGGAGAGAACTTGCGACTTGTATAAGTTAATACTTAGCTTTTTTTCATTTTCATTCTCTCTGTAATGTTAGGAAAGAATTAATGTGTTTTCCCCTCCCTATAGACTCAACTTCCCACCTCCTGTGCCACTTTCTTGTTAATGTCTCTAAAACTTGTCTTGCAAAATATTTGATTCGGATATTAGGACTAAATGAGATCTCATACTTTCCAATAGTTGAAGGGATGTTAGCATATTATCATCACCAAGGATCACCCGGTATTCACATGTCACTGCCCTGCTAATGGCGAATAAATCCAAAGAGAAAACTCCACTAATAACAGCGGCAGCCGCCGTGCGAGTTGTTCTGTGTAGGGACGAAATACTTAGGAGAAACTTCCTCTGCTGCTTATTTATGGTTTCTTAGAATATTAGGTGTAACATAGGTAGCAGCCTCATACCTATAAAGAGACTCTTTATTAGTCCCTTATATAAGATAAGCCGTTCTGCATTGTAAGAGGAAATCTGAGAAATTATTAGAGAAAAACGTAAAACAATATCACTTTCTGTGTAAAATCGATCAAATCACCCCCCTCATTACCTGCCTCAATCAACAAAAAAATATTACGATTTTATTACGATATAATTTGATGTAAAACTACTTTCTGTAAAGTATATTTCATTCATCTCAAATGCGATTTTTGTCGTGAATAATTTTACTATTATTATTATCGTATTCACATTAATATTAATATTTATATTACGTTAATTATATTATTTTAGATGCACGATTGTGTCATTAACTTTCCTATAAACAACTCCATATGAATTAACTTCATTATTCTTCGTAATATTAATTTTCTAACGATACTAGTAATAATGGTAATAATTTAATAATTTAAAGTTCTTTTTTTTTTTTTTTTTTGTGGCTAAGGAACAAAAGCCCAGTTGCCTACCACCTTATCTATGTTTACAGTGTATGGTCGTACTCTAGTATGTGTATCATGACTGTATTATTTATACCTGGTGGCTTTGCTCAGATGAATCAAAGGATGTTCAGGAGTTAGACAAACATTTAAAAATAAAAAGGATGATACATCCTAATAGGAAGCTTATAATTGCGTAACTCTATTATCCAGTTTTGAATGTGTATTTTACTTTGCATAATAAAATCGTCACGTAAATGTAAATAAATTTGTTTCTTCGCGAATTTTAATTCTTTATTTAACACGGTTAATGAGAGAATTATTCTTTATTCACTGTTAAAGCCGAAATGAAAACAAATTACTGAGCCAGAAGTATTAAGGCAAATTAGTACAACCTGTTTATATTTATTTTTGCAGAAGCTATTACCTGGACAGTATGATAACTTGTAATAATATTTCTAGCTTATGAATTTTAAATTTGTTTTTATTTATCACTAAAACGAACACTGATCGCCGCCTCTTTATAGCTACTCGTCTAGTAGAATTTTCGCAACGATAAAACGTCTACCAACCGATTCTTAAACCTTAAAAACCCCGAATTCGTGAATTTCATCAAAATTCTTAGAGCCGTTTCAAAGAATCCAATTACACACACGCACACGCACACGGACATATTATAATTAGACGAATCATATTTTACGGGCACGTGATGTGCTTGAGCCCCACGAGATTAACCAACCAAATTTTCACATTTCTTCCAAATATGAAGGCAGATGGAAATGGTTCGTGGAAGTAGAAAGCGATTTAACGGAAGTGGATATTAAATCGAGTGATATCAAATTACACCGTGTACTGAGGAAAAAACTACTAAATCATAGAGAAACTGAAAATGTGCATGGAGAATTAGGTTATGTTTTTGTCTTGAGAGGTGACTATGTGCGCCTCGTAATTTTCTTCAACGTCGACTTAAGTTTTTCAAAATCCGTTCATAATTCGCAAAGATATGGTTAAAAAACTGAAAAACACATTTTTGAGATTAAAGGCTGAAATTTGAGCCTCAAGACGCAAAACTTTTAGAATTGTATTTTTTCGGCAAGGCAAACATACGGGCCAAATTTTAATTAAATATCCGGGGGGGGGGGGGGGATTTTACATACTTATCCAGCTATACTTTTTATTTACGATATTTACTTGACGATGTTAAATACACAGACAAACTAAAATACAGTTTCAAAATTATAATAAATATACACACATACGCTACTTTTAAAATTCATTTTACAAATCTGCAATAAAGGGAACAAATAATATCGCTATTCGCGCAGACTATTTAAAAATTGTTATTTTAATGTACTTTTTTTACATATAAATTCTTTTTGTTGTCTCGAATTTCTAAGTTAACGATTTGATTTGATGTTTTTTTAAAAATTGTACGGACGTTTTTATTTACACGAACCATGTCCATCCACGATTGGAATTTAACCGGAAAAGAAAATGACGGAAGAAGAGTTGGAAGTAGTGCTGGCAAGGATGAAGGTATAAAAATCGGGTTGTAACACGAGCTAGTACAGTGCAAGATATTAATATACGATCAATGGAGGGAATAGAAGCTTGACAGAAGAGGCATAAAGGCGGATCAAGTTGTAAAAAGATTAGGAGTTAGGCCCTAATATTCTGAAACAAGTGAAAAAGATAGTACTTTTCTTTCTTGATCGCAACGGTGAAGACGATGGATGAAAGCCGTTTGGCTCGATAGAAATAAAGTAGATACTTCTTAGCAGTTTGCGAAGACAACTAGTATTGCCGTCTGTGTTTCTGAATAAGGGATTTAAAGAAAGATGTGTCAAACTTCTGACTTGTTAATATCAAAATTTTTTACTCGAATATTTTCTACTTTCCTGCTAATTACCGCGACATCGGATATCGATAAGAAGTCGATTTTTCCTTTCGCAGTGATTTAAACGTTTTATCGATTTTGTTGATTTCGCCTACAGCATTCCATATTTGGCGATCTCTTAATTTACTTTTATTTCGATTTGTTTAATTCATTGCGACGTTACAACACGTAGTAAAAATACGTACATTAGCTAATTTCCGAGTAATTTCTAGAAGATATAAATTTTAATATTGTTAATACTGAAAAGTGTAAATTTCATGGACCATTGACCAATTATGGAATTAAGTGTTTCATAATGTACGAAGCGCATCTACTGGATCTGAAGGGAATTAATACTAGTTCCTATTTAGTACCTGGTTCAGTTTCAGAATAATGTCTAGGAGCGATTTAAGTTTGGAACGGGACTTCCGGTTTGGTAGCCAAGCACGTTAACTGTCAGGCTACCGTGCTACCGTAAGTTACACCAGCGGATGATTTACATATAACCCGGGGGCTACGAAAGATACCGCAACTGGAATTTCGACGTGCCGATAGCTGGAAGCGATTTTTCTTTTTCGCTCTGACAATCGTCCGTCATCGGTCGCATTATACGTTTCATCAGTTTAAGCCTAATCAAAAATTCTGAGCGGGCCGATATCCCGAAAAAATTAAAAAAACGAACCACCGATGTAAGCTTACTTACTTTGATAGGAAAAAGTATTGAGCTATTTTGAAAACTATGTATTCATTTTTTTACCGACTTCCGAAAAGATTTTCTTTTCTTCTTTTTTTTAATGTTTGTTCGCGCGTAACTTATATTCATATGAACCAATTTTACTGATTCTTTGTCCATTAGAAAGTAGACCATTCAACGGTGGTACCATGAGAATGGCGATGAAAATCGATGAACATAAACTGAGTATTCGTCAAAAAACATTAAAAAATGTGGCCCCTTTAGATAATTTTGTTTTTTTTCTTATTATTTTCTTATTAGTATAATACAGAGGCGGTTGACTTAAAATACTATTAATTTGCCAAATTACCGTGGAAATGTAGCTTTGAATAAGGAAGGCGATTATATATTTTGAACATCTTAAACCAAAGAAATCGGTTTTTTTCTTTTTTTAAGCATAAAATATGTAAATAATGTGACAAAAAAATTGATTTTTAGCAAAAAACGAATTAAGTATAGGGTTAAAAATTTTAAATTGAAATTTTTAAAAAAAAAAAATACCGATTTCGAGATTTATTATAAAAATATATAAAAATGCGGAGAATAATCAGAAAAATAACTTAATTTTTATTAAAAAAAATTTAAGCACGATGTGCTAAAAATTTTAAAATAAAATGTATTTTAAAAAAAAATACCGATTTCCAGATTTATTATAAAAATTGAATAAAAACGCACTAAAAAGTAAAAAACAATAATTTAATAAAAAATCACTAAAAAGTAAAAAATAATTATTGAATAAAAAATACATTTCAGAGTGATATTTTATCGTAATTCTTATACCAATACTTATTAGAGTAGAAACCAAATTTATATTAAAGTAAAATTTAATATATATTTAGTGCAGTTTTTAATTATTATTGTAATATGAATTTGATGTCTACTCTAATAACTATCAATGTTGTATAAAAATTTACGGTAATATCCATCTTAAGGTATATCGCTGTGAAATATATTTTTTATTAAATAAAAGGTTTATGTTTTATAAGAATGACGATAATGTCATTCTTTAGTTATATCACCGTGAAATATATTTTTTATCCAATAATTATTTTTTTATTTTTAGTGCGTTTTTATTAAATTTTTGTAATAAATCTTGAATTCGGTATTTTCAAACACATATGACAGAGAATTAATATTTATCTGTTTTTTATGCGTATTTAATAAATGTTAATACAGAAAACGGATACGAACATTTATAATCTACATTTTTTTAAATATTAAATTTCTGTCATATGTGTTTTCTATGTGCATTTAATAAATATTAATACAGAAAGTGGATACGGACATTTATAAGCTAAATTTCACATCGTGTTTAATTAACCCGCCAGTACTCGCTAGGCATAGCAGGACGTCAGTACTCGCGCGTGAGATTTTCTCTCACATGGGATTTCTGTGTAAACTTTACCCAGTTTTTGAACAGTCTGGTTGAAAATAATTGTCTGTTCATTCATCATTCTCATCTTTTACTTTTTAACTATACTTTTACACTTCAACTTCCAAAAATGAAGGCTCTGAAGACCATTTTTAGATTAATTTTTTCAATTGGTATCTTTAGGTATATTTAAAAACGCAATAGTCTATATTTGGATCCGTCGAATGAGAATGATAAATACGGCCGAATCGTGAAATATTCCTCTATTCTTCAGAAATAAATTGACTTAAAAAACGCCAAAACTAAAATGATATTTATTTACATAAATTTGTCGTAAACTACAACAAAATTAAAATAATATTTATTTGCATATATTAATATAAATTTTATTATCTCTCGTTCACATTCATACTTTGAAGCGTTTGAAAAACTATCTAATATCTTGAAAAATACGCTATTCTATTCTCCGACAATCGAAGAGCGATATATATATATATTAACGTCCTTTGGTTTTTATCGTCTGGAACTGTACACCTTAACGATTTGACTTTTATTCAGCTTTCGAAGAATCTTTATTGAAATATGTCAATCCGCATACAACATTAATTTTTTAATTTTAAAATAATCAACTTATTACACTTCTGATTTTTATTTTATCGCTTTAATTTAACAAAATCATAAAAATTATAATAAATTGCAATCGATTCAGCGTCCGAAATAACATAGAAAACAATACCCCACATGTCTACATTCTGAAGAACATCGAAAATCCGAACTCTTACACCCATTTTTCACCCATAGTCACCCGCATGTACTCGCACGGCTGCGCGATCCATATCAATCGATTCAGCGCTCAAAATCTTCATGGAAAATGATATACCCCACATGCTCATGAAAAAGTTTCGCAGGCACTGAAAAAATTGAAACTGCAGCACTCGCGTGCGAAAGTTTTTCTCACAATTCAGCACTAACGAAAACGAATACCTCCTTCCGAAGCTTAGAGGTGACTGGCTTTGACTGTAGGGTGTCCTTTGGCTAGAGGTGTCCTTCCCTTCTAGCTATACAAGGCCCCAACTTTCCCACCTTCGTGTACTCTAGGTAACACCGTTTCATCCAGACATGTGAGAGAAAATCTCACGCAGCGAGTACTGGCGGGTTAAAGTGTAAAAGTTGTCGAGCGTATTTCGTATAAGTGCGAATTAACTTTATTCTTTTCTTGCGATATCTTGTTAAATTTGTAACAGCGCTTGTGGAATAATAAAACGTGAAAAAATGTAGGGATTAAAACGCAAAAAACTTTTTAAACTGAACTTTTAAATTTATCGTTGACTGGTTTCGCATTTGTATAAATCTAGATACCACATTTTAAAATCGGCAAGTGTGTAAATAAAAAAATATAAACGATCCAGTAAATTTCGACAGTTCATTTTCGTTTCGCTTCTAGTTCAATTCACTACCATTAACATAGCTCGAATTCGTTCGAACTGAAAAACCGGTTATCGTAAATAATAATAAATAGTTCACTTTAACGTTTGATTACAAATTTATAAAAGTTTACTAACAAAAGAGAAACCTAATTTTAATAACTTTTTTTTTGGAAATTTCAAAAATTACACGTACTTTCAGATAATTTTAATATTTATTTACAAAGAAAATTGTTAAAAACAAAAAAAAAAAAACAAAAAATTAATCGAAAACTTTGTTTAGAAGTTGCAAAATTTACACTAATTTTAAAATGTTGTTAAAAATTTCGAATTTTAATAATTAATTTTCTGCGAGATTAAACGACTGAACTAAATACAAAACAGCAGGATAAAATGATGGAAGCGAAATGACCGCTCCAGTTTAATCGGAATGTTTACCGAATTATATCGATACTTTTTATAATAAGAGTGACACTTCAACGGTAATTTTGTATGTTTTACACTTCTCTTAATTTATTGTCCAAATTACGCGTTTTTCTTTTTAAATTTTAATGTTCGCGCATTACGGTGAAATAACGGATTTCAGCTTCAAATTTCTTACGTCAATGGCCATTCGAAAATACATTAATCGCGATAATGTAGAAGTAACAAAAAAAAAAGGGGTTAAACAAAGTTTCGATAAGCGACTGCAGGCTGATACATGAAAAAAGAGGAGGAGATTAGAAAGAAAAAGTTAGGCTGCACTTAGCGACAATCGCTGTAGACTTAGCAAATGGAGACTTCAGAAGTGTTAGAACCGGCGGAATGCTAAGCAGAGCAGCCCGTCGAGCTTACATTGCGCGCACTCCGCCATGCTTGCAGATCGCCGCAGAAATGCCCAACATTACATGAAATGCTGCAACACCGGTATCAATTACGCGACATTAGAGAGTGGAACGGGGAAAAAGGCCGCGGAAAAAGTAGCAGCGACAAAATACTCGTGTTTCGCAACAGTTATTAATTGTTGCGTGCGATCGGCCGTTAACGGTCGCAGACAGTTCGAACACCTACGACGTTTATATTCGGTGCGATCGGCCGCGAACTGGAAGTGAATCGAGCGATCACTGATAAGTGATCAGCGATCAGCGAGTGCGTCGATTAATGTTCTCGCTGGTAGTGTCTTAATAATAATAAGGAGGCCGGAATCAGTCGGCCAAATGATTATTATCGACCTACGCTCGATCGCTTACCTTACCGACACTGTTAGACAACTCTTCTGGCTCATTTCCTGCACGGTTGCCTCGCCCTTTTCGTTATAAATTATATTTGTGCATCCTGCTAGGAATCGCGCGATGATATTTAATTCTGCGAATAATAATTTTCAGTGCATGTAAAAGACATGGCCGTGTACCTTTTGCTGTCCGCTTCGTTATAGTTTAGTTGCGTGCAATTCATCGGCGATTTAGCGGTACACATTTTATGCATTAACTGGCTGTTTGACTGCAATAATCGGATGCAATTATTTCAGCCGGACCAAGCGCAATTTTCATCGGCAGATTGTAGCAGATATTATGTATGCGTGTAAAGATGCAGGCCGCTGCTCGAATCCATCTATTCGAAAACTCGGCGGCGGATAGTTGTTGCCTCGCTTGTATCGATTAATTTCTTCGTTCGTAGTCGCAACTGGCACGTATAAATCACCGCTCGATTAACCTAGCGTCTAAATAATCGCGAGAAAGCCCGCTGAAAAATGCCGCATTTCTTTTTCATTAGTGCCAGCCAGGCCGTTGACTTCACTTCGATTTCAATTCCCGTCAGCGACTCTTCACAATGATACTACACATCTGTACCACCGTCCGGCTACATCCTAAGTTTTAACAGCGGAAAATCCGTTCGAAAATAAGAAAAACATCGAAAGCTCTCCTTGGATGATTTCGGGTTCGTTCTTTTCTTCTTAGCCTTCCTTCGATAAATCTATACTAAAATCAAAGAACTTAGTCGGCGGATAAGTGCGCATAGAGGACACCGGAAAACAGATTACCCATAGCTATCATCATCTGACGAAGTAAGTTCCATACCCGTTGACGTTGTGTCGGAGATTGTGCGATTAAATTTTTCACGACCATGTACTAAGCCTAAAACATTCGATTTCGTAACCGTTAATTTTAGCATCAACTGCATATTACTGCATGTTGTACTTGACTTTGAAACTGAATAAAGCTGGCTTTTTACCGAAACTTCATCTGAGTCTTGTCACCCCGACGGTGCACGTTGTTGTGCGACATCGTACTGACTGAATGAATTTCTCCATCGTCAAACGGAAATCCTCCCGTCCAGTGCTAATCGTTTTTTAGTCTTCGAACTTTGGTCATCAACTCGCTCGGTATTTAACGCGATGCTCACGTTGTGAATCAGCGTTACCGTTCTTCCGGCTGTCGATCGACCGATATTTCATAAATAAACTGCCGGTTCGGTATTCACCGTCGACAGCAACTTTTCGATATTTCATTTTTGCACCGAAAACTTCATCTAGCTTAACGAAGCGATTTTGTAGCTATCTAATTGTAAAGTGCTCGGAGGAACCTTCGATTATTTTATTCGCGAACGAATTTCTTTCCCGCGTAATTTGTTTTCGTGAATGGTACCGAGCTATTTCAGGGAGTGTACCTGTTCCCGGCTCTTTTCCGTATACTATTATTTATCATTGCGCCGATTTTTGCGAAAACTGTCACTTTTGTTTAATTGCCGGGCCATCAGACCGCGAGTTTGTTTACAATTCTTTTTGCAGTTATTCCTAACCATTAGCCGTCAATCAGGTAACCATCCGCGTATCGTATAATATTGTTAATTGTGACTACATTCAGGCCGATTTTCTCGATTCTTTTCGTCAAGTGCATCACCGAAAATTGCTTCGGCATAAAGATTAAAAAGTAGGGGAGACGGCACGCAGCCCTGTCAAACTCCGTTTTTAATATCCGTACTTTCCGACGTTGCATTTCCAGTCCTTATCTCAGCCGTTTGTTTCCCCAAGTTGCTTATGATTCGCAAGTCGTTCTTGCCAATGAGAACCGATTTTAATATATCTACCAGTTTTTCGTGTTTTACGCAGTCGAAAGCTTTGCGGTATAGCACACATGCACATACATAGATGTTTATGGTCACGGTAACGTTGCGTGAGCTCGCGTAAAAACAGCTTCACGTATGCTCATGGCATTTTTAAAACTGCGTGTTCCTTATCTTTCCTCGCACCTTCTGTACATCTATCCTGGTATGTATTATTCTTGAAAACATTTTCAGCGGTGTGACATCAAGCTTTTCAACTGATGATCGTCACATTTCGCTGATGTTGCTGCCTTTGGTAAAAGTCTACCTTAGCCATTCAGTTCGTATTTCTCCTGTGCTATATATTTCAAAATACCTCGGCCATCTTTTTTTATACAAACATCGCTGTGTTCTGAGTAATTCTGCATATATTCCATCTGAACTTGCTGCCTTATTATTTTTCCATCGTTTAATATTATTCCTTCCTTCGTAATCCAATATCAGTATATGGTTTGGTGAAAGAAACGAGACTGTGATGCACTCGGTAGTGTATAAATAAACATCTCGATGAAAATTGAAATATTAAATAGCCGAGTGCCGCAGAGTTCAGAGTAATATAAAGGTTGTTTTCTTTTTTGCTTTTCCCCTAGTCGATGCCGGTCGCCTTTATCTATCATTACGAAAAGAAAATACTGTTTGAAAAACCCGAAGATATCATGTAATCATGAATGGAAATCGGAGAACGGAGATCTAACAGGAGAAATGAGGAATATCAAGAAAGTATAAAAAGAATCAAAACTTGTATGAAAAAGAAAATTCCACTCGTAGAGTAGGAAAGAAGGAAACGACGTAGATAAAGGAGAGAGAAAATTGAGTCAAAAAGTTAAAATTTCGATTTGCGATTGCGCACGGTAACCCTAGCGAACACCAAAGAGAATTTGTCCAAATACGACTCGATTGCCTGTAACACTTCGATAATTCCTGTAAAGTACATTTTCAATACACAATGGGATGGCAAGGAATAATTTTCAGAAACGTTTATAAGATAAAAAAGGAAGATTGTACAGGGTAAAAGAATTTGTTGCGGAGTGAAGAAAATGTTTTTTGTCGGAAGTAAGAGAGGAAGTACATTTCGAAGTTAGAAAGTGACGTTGTGCTTGACATGATGTCAGAAGAAAGTATTTCGAAGACTCTGAAATACGTTTATTCGTACTTTAATTGTGGAAAGATTCTCGTGTAACTCCTTATTCTTAAAACAATCGCCCGGCTCTAATTGTCCGCATAATAATCCCCCTTGTATAAGATTCGAGAAAGCGCGCGCACTATTAATACTGCTGTTAATGGGAGTTTTGAGATTATTTTACAACATTTGATTTGGAATATTGAAAGTTTTTGTTGACAATGAATTTAAAAGCATTTAGACCGATCAGGTACATTGTCGAGCGAGCAACGTTTTTACATGGTTTATTTGAAGTGTTACGCATGTTTTATTAAATGTAAATATGATGAATTGCGAACAACCGAGGATTATATTCACTCTGCGCAGTTTATGTATTTATTGCAGCTGAGCTCTAGAGGTATTTAATTTTTCGCAATAGCAATTATTACATATTATCGGGTCGATGACGTTTTAGGCTTATTCAAGATCTTTGAGTTCAGAGTGATCATTTTGAATTCACACAAATCTTTGACGGTACTGCAGCGTGTGAACGATATTCCCCCCGAAGACGAGCTCATTTCATTATAAAATTTCCAGCAGCCAGTTTTATAGGCCTGCTTTGTTCGTGCGTTTAACTCGCGTTATTTTATATCTGCTTGCATTGGCCGCACTAGTCGTACTGGTGATTTCTCTTAGTTTCACACTAAGCGCTAGTTTAATCCGCGGACGTGATTCGTCGCTTTTTGCTTTCTTAATTAACCGCTTGAATAATCGTGATTTGCGGCCAGTCGTGATGGTCTGCATTTTATCCGAAAACGGGTTCTCAATTTATTTTCTCCAATGCGATTGCACATAGGTTTATAAATTTTTCCGAACTCTACAGATGTCCTAGTGTCCTCGATTTTCTGTACTCTAATCTCCAGTTCGCTCGATCGATCGATGGTTACTTAACACAAAATCCTCGGCTAAACGTTTAAGGGGGAAGAACGAAACTTGATAGTACCATCATTCGCGTACCGATAAATTCCTTGTCGAATTTTTCCACAAATACGCTTGCAGAGAAGTGAATTTGAACATTTCGATTGATTAACTATCAAATTATACTCTCAATCATAAATTTACGAGCGCAGTTAAGACGACAGATTTCTATGAAATGCACCTTGTTCGTACGCTATATGCAAGCCGACATTATCGACTACGGTGACGACACATTAGTTCTATCGAAAATGGCTTTGACTATATGCGTCATTTATCATTTACCGATCGCATACGTAGCTTGTTAATGTTTTTGTCGGTCCCGCCGACAAAAGTAACATATGTAACTCGGGGCCGTTCCTCCGAAACGTTGCGATAATTTATGGCGATGTCGAATTAAAACTGATAAATGCAGTTGTGTCATTCTATACCAGACTGACATTCGGCGTATAGCAAAACGATTGACGTAGCAACACGCGTAAATTTATTAACCTGTCTCCTCCCAAACTACCTAACCGCGAGGCAAGTCTTAATAGTCGTAATTACTAATCGTTTACTCTGCCATTTGCGGCGATAAAGACATTATCAACTTGTTCCGATCCCGAAATAAAAAGAAATTACGAATTTAAAATTGTGGACCAATTTTAATTAGTCTCCTACTTCGTCTCGGATTACAATTAGGAAGCGGCCCTCCATATAGATTATTACTGTGGTATCGAACGTCTCATTATACTGAGAATGGGGTACTGATGTCGAGAGTTTTTTTTGTTTTCATTGAGAACATTATTTGAGCCTCCAGTCCGCAATTCAACTCGAAAATATATCACGATATTTTATTTATTCATTTCTTTTTTCTTTCTTTATTTGAACAGTAAACCAATTCGTATTATAAAATAGTTAAAAGTTTAAACACTATAAAATTTTATGAAACGAAAAAGAAAAAAAAACTCCCAAAAATTCATTAACTTATAAATGTATGTAAAGATTTTAAAGTTGACTATAAAAACAAGACATTTTCAGAAAGATTCCGCCCTACTCCATCATCAATCATCAGGCTCTATGTTGATCAGCTTTACTATTCGGGCAATTAAAATGAATTCAAGTATTCGGTCATGCGTAATACAAATTGCGTAGTATAGAAATATTATAATTAATAAAATATACAATAAAGCACAAAATTTGCATTCACAATTAATATATGTAAATATATAAAAAATATTGCAAACTAGTTTACTACGGTTCGATGTAACCAAAACTAGTCGGCAATATATATATATATCATCATCATCATCATTTGTTATCAATCTGTAGATTGTTTTCTAGCATGAGTATTCATTTAATTATACTGGTAAATTTGTAATTTATACATTTTATATGAATAATTAAAGTATTAATACGTCTACAAATTCGTAATAGACAAGTAGCCAGTAATATATTGAATTAAAATTTATCTTGCATGGTATTGCATTTTATACCACTTTGCGAATATATATATATATATATTAAAAAAACGAAAAGAAAGAAAACAGAGACAGAAACGCGGCGACTATTTTCGCCGTTTCTCTTTGTGTCGATTTTTGTAAACATTTTTTTTTTTTTTGTCACTTTCACTCCACGTTAAAGTGAACGGGCATTAGAAAAGAACAAGTAGTTTAACAGATTTTGTTAGTTCGACGAGTTTACTCTCTATCTCAAAACTCGTAGTGTCCAGAATGAACTTTCACTTGAAAAAAAAGAAAATAAATTTATTCGAACTTAAAATATCGAAAATTAATCATACATAAAAAATGGATATAACGAATTGGAAAAAAAAAAAGGCATCGAGCATACAGAGAGAGAAAAAAAAATGAATACGAAAATGAAGATTCTCAAAGCGGATATAAAAAATCGGAAAAAGAGAGGCATCGAGCATATAGAGACAGAATGTCAATGATTTCAAAGGAACTGTAACTGAAGCAAGCTGCATCTTAATCTTAACAGAAACGTGGATGAATAATGACGATAATATCGATATACCGAATTTCGATTGCACCATGAAATTTAAATGCAAGAAAGTTCGAGCAAGAGGGGTTGCAGTTTAACCTTATTAGAAACGATAAGTCAAATATTGTTACTTCTAATATTGATATGTCAATGCACAATGTTATGCAATTAGATTTTGGTCAAACAAATATTTTAACATGTACTGTTCAATGTAAGACGGAAAATGGAAAGGAAATAATTATTATCGCTATTTATATTTCGCCAAATTAAAGGGTCCATGATATAATTAAATTTATACAATCTCGATGGTTCAAGGTTGTTAAAAGAAAATTTGCATATATTTCCAATGATATTAACTGGGGACTTCAACATATCAATTTTGAATCAGACGATTGTTTGCCTTTAATAGAATTTCTTCAAACCAAACTTCAATTAAATATTAATAATAATCCAAATGAATCAACGACAAAGTGCGGAATTACAATTGATGCAGTATTTCCTAGACACGTATTGATAAAATTACATTAAAAATTTATATTTCATATTTTAGTTGCCGTAAGCTTATTGTATCTTTTATAGGATCCAACAATCAATGAAAAACATTAATAAAACAAATGGATTCATTTTTTATTTGTTTTTGTTTTTCTTTAAGTGAAACTTTATAGATATGTGTTTATGAGGACCACAGATCTCCCGAATTATTTCTTACTCTTGGTAAATTTGGTACTAATACTATAATTTTAAACCGAAGTTGGGAAAAATGCCTTTGAAGTTTCACTTCTGCCCTGTGCCCCGAGGCACATTCATTTTTTTTTCTTCGCTGTTTTGTACAGTGTTCGTATTCTATTTCATCTTTGTTAATCCATTTCCTCTCTCTGAATTCGCATTATTTTTATATATGTTGAGGATTATTTCCTTTCAGCAGCTGAGGTATTGCAACGTTCAGAATTTTTGTTACTTTTTCAGCGAGTTTATCGATATTTTTATTTCCATCTTCATTTTATCCAGTCTACTTCTTTTGATAAAAATTTATATTTTTTTCCTTTTCTGCTTTAATCCTTCTAGAGGAATTTTCGTTTTCTTCATATATTCCTTTCCTTCCTCATTTGGTGTTCAAGCATATTTTTACTCTTGATAACGATCTCACTGCTAAACTTGTTTAATACGGCGATGTACCTCTATACTTTTCCATTACTCAGTATTATGCAGTCTGTTTTTCTGACGGTACATCATGTACATTTTCTTTTATTGCATTTTTTATGAAAAGGTTGTCACCGTGTATCATTTTGTTTGTAAAATTTAACAGTATTTGCACTCTTACATTTCGTATCTACCCCGTAATTTTTACATTGTATTACCATCTTTTAAACAACCAGGGTGACTATAACAGTGAGAGCTGCCTAGGCTACTTAAAGACGACCCAACAGTCCGCCATCCTGAATGTACTTCTTCAAAGTGCTATACGATTATTTGTTGTCCAATGTTTCTGTTAACGTCGTGAAAGTTTAAAACTACGGCATTCAATAAGGATTTGTTGTACTGACGGATATTTTAATTCTGAACAGTATAGACCAGTATGAACATGTGTTAGGGGAAGTTATCCTTTGCAGTATACGGTCATGGCTTTTAGCTATATGCCCTATTCTGAGCCGATTGATCATTCGACACGCGAGCTTTTAAATGGCGGCCACCATGGTTCGATCATTAGCTTCATTTGATGTAAGAACGTAGTGTTGGACATCCATTCTTTTCTTCACTGTCAGTTATTCTTTCTCGTAGAAAAGTGTCCAGCATTATTGGGCCTTGTGATTTATGCGGCATCGGGGATAACATAGCAGACCGAGCTTCTAGATTTTCGCACTCATTCCCTGGGATCTAAGTATGTGCAGGGACTCACAGAAACTCAACCTAGTGGTCTTTCTGGTCTAGGAATTGCAGAGTCCCTTGAATTTTTTGCACGATTGATTCTTCTGCGTTATTATTATTTTGTCGACTTTGTATGGTGTCAGAGAATCTGTAATAACCAGTATCTTTTTCCGTTGAGGTTTGGTATTGTAGTACTCCTGAGGACAGAACAGAATGGCAAACATTTCTGCATTCAGTACCGAACATGCATCATTTAAACTGAACCCCACCAGTGCACTACTAATTTCGTAAGCGCACACTGCTGGGGAAAATTTACCTATAACACGCTTCAGATCTGTCTGTTTATGCCTTTGTGAAATCTTCATATCTGTTAGTTACCTCAATCGCCTTCTGTTTGAGATCTTCTGGAGATGTTTGTGCGTTTTTGAGCTCTCATAGTGATATATTTGCCCTTACTGGATATTGTTTCCATGATGGGAGCAGTGGCGGCCTATTGACTTCTGCCAGACACGGAAGGGGAATATTATATTTGCATAGCATTTTGTTTATTTTTGCGAGTACATCGTTGGGGAAAGCAGGCTTGAAGGGGCAAACAGTTTTGTTTTCTACCGACCACCACATTAATAAACTACTATGTAACGAGCAACTATATTTTGGGGGTATTGTCCCCGTTATTGAATACAAACTGGATGAAGGTGGAGTACGGTGTGCTCCCAGGATAATGCGAAACGCGGAATTTTGTATTAGATTAAGTATCTTTAATACGGATTTCTTTTCCGATAAGTACATCTGGCATGCATAGTTCATTTTACTGAATATTAATGTTTTGTATATTTTTAGTAGTAGCTTTGGATGAATATTGAAATTGCGGTCGAATAGAAATTTCAATATATATAAGGAATGATAGCATTTTGACTTTAGGTTAGTTACATGGTATCTCCTTGTCAACGAGAAATCCAGCGACACACCCAGGAAGGTTGCTGATGATTTAAACTGGAGTTGCGATTCTTTTAGGAATAAAGTTGTATTTGGTTTTGAGATTGGCGTATTCGATGGAAATCCACACATATAGATTTTTTACTGGAAAACACTAATCCGTTGTTCTCAGACCATTTATTTAGTTTATTAATTGTTCTTTGTAATGAGGATTTAGCTAGAGAAGGCTTATCAGGTGATAGAGATATACTGTGATCATCAACGTATAATCTGCCTACTACTGGAGCTGTTATGCAGTCAGCGATATCATTAATGTAAACTATAAGTAGGGTTGCACTTAATGCAGAGCCCTAAGGAACTCCATTCTCGATAGAAATAAGTTCTGAGATTGCTGAACCGATTCTTACTTGTATTAATCGTTCGGTCGGAAAACTTTAAATCAGCTTACATTTTTTGATCAAATGCTTATTTCAGCAAACTCTATCATTTCTCATAGTTATTTTTGTAAGGTACAATTAAAAACTCGTTACAACAGTGCTTCGTAAAACAGATCATACTGAAAACATTAAAATTTTCGTAAAATTTTTGTAATATAAGGATTTTATTTCTAGTAGAACAAATTTTATTTTCCACTACGTATTCAAAAAAAGAATAAAACAAAGCAAAAAAGTGAAAAGATTACGAATTTAACATATTGCTTTTTTGGTATTTCAAATTCTGAAATACCAATGCATTACCGCGTCAGTACGGAGAAAATAGTCAGACCTAGGAGGAATATTTCTTAATTTTAAAATACTGTTAATTTTTGGTCTGTGCTTCAGCGGTTTCCAAACTCTAAAAGTTTATGTTTCCAAACCACAGCCCCCCCTCTCAGTATATATTAACTACACTGCTGCCGTCAGCCTTTTTATTCCGTTTTTTAGGACTATTGCAATTTACAAATTTTTCGAAAAATGAACCGGCCATTAAGAGAGCTTTTCCTCATTTATTTTAATCTGAACCACGGCATTTTTTTAGAAAATTGTTCTCGTCTTTTGAAGTAGTTCATATTAGTGTCTCCCAACCATAACCTTATTATGCTGCTCTGTTAATGACGCGATACAGAGCAGTCTCCATTACACAACAGCATTATGTAAATAGAACTAAAAAAAAAAAAGAAAAAAAAGAAATAAAAAGTTTTATGACGATAATAAATGTAAATGTGCACGTTAAAAGAAATCCTCTTCCGGCTATTTTATTTTTATTTATTTATTTATTCATTTTTCGAGCTCGCCAATCAGAAGGGCTTTATCCAGCAAGAGAAATTCGAATACGTGCCTGGTAATCGAGAAAATGAAAGAAGATACTCAATAGAGACACAATAGGCGGTGAAAGAAGTGAAATAATAAAACAAGTATTGATTTAAGAATTAGAGATAAAAGTAAAAACGGTTAATACAGAACAGTATTTGAAAAAAATGTGATTGGCATGACAGGTTAGGCCTGAATATTATGCGGTTAATGATAAAATAGTAAGGAAGCTTAAGATGAAATAGAATTAGACGCCGGTACTATGATTAAAATAGAACGGCTAAAATGAGGAGAATTGTAGTAGCAGCAGAGCCGAAGAGATAGATTTGTTTTTGAACTAATAAAAAGGATTGAAAAGGAAATAAGGATATACCTTGTACCAGATGACCTAAAGTGGAATGTTACACAGAAAGTTATTAGGAAGAGAACTTTGAACAGAATTGAATGGAGCGACCAATCTCAGTAACAGTCTGATCGCGTTGCTTTCAGAACCGTCGCGATTCGCAAAAAATCGATTTGGATGGAGTGACATTTGCAAAAGTTTATAGAAGAGAAATCGAATAGGCTACTACACCGTCGGTTATATTTATAGAAAAAAAAATCCCTTTCATTATAAGCATATTGAAAAAATAGGTGACACCATGCAGAAAAGAAGAGTGAAACTGTACGGACATTTGAAAAGAATGGACGGAAAAAGAATGACGAAGAAACTGTTTGACTATATCGACAAAAACGCGAACACAAAGCTGAACTGGTTTCGGAAGGGGAATAAACGAAGAAGAAATAAAAGATAGAAACGAATTTCGAAGAAAGTTAGAGGATTGGAAGGGGTTCAGGGCAAAGGAAAACGGAAGAACGGGAGCAGTTTGGACAAGTGAAAGAAAGATCCGGCACGGGAAGCTGATGAAGATGTACTGGAAGGAGCGGAGAAGAAATGACAGGATACATTATAATACGCGGTCCAAAGACGGCCAAAATCGCTGAAAGAAGAAGCTCACAGACCAGTAATCAAACCGCAAAATTCAAATGACGTCAACTATTTAATCCAATCGCATCCAATGATATTCACATTTACTGGAACAAACTATCGAGGATCCCAGGTAAACGATAGGTAAATGTGAAACAGGTAGTCGCACCGGGACTTTCTAGTATGCACTAACCCTAATAGTCGGTGGTCAAGATTTTTTATGGCTGCTTTTATTTAAAGCTAAAGACGAAGCCAAGCAAAAATAATTGAAATGATAGGTTTTAGAACTGAACGTTTCTAGAGCGAAAATGAAATATAAATATCAGAATGGAAGCTAAAACTACGAATAGAGCCCGTTTCCATTGACAGTATCAATTTCAGAAAGTACTGCGAAACAATTTTAAACGATAGTTTTATTGATTTTGAGGACATGTTCGAAATTATCGGCTTCGTTGAAAGAAAGTTTGGCCTCAGAATCTGCTTATTCTTTTGTAGTTAGCTCATAGTATTTGTTTTTAACAACTAGCGGAGTATAACCGAGCAAATGAGTCGAGTTTTAACGGTTAGGGATAGTTTTGGATTATTGATCGCAATTCATTTTATATTCCGCAAAAAGGGAAAAAATAAAAGAAATGAAGACGACGCTTAAATTAGCATAAATTAATTGAAAAAAAAAAAAATACGAATTGGTTACACTACTTGTGCTAGAGGATTGAGAATGATACTCTTTGATCAGCTTTTAGTTCTTGGCTAGACTGAACCCGTATTGTGAGTCGGCTGTTAGACTCGTTTCTAATCATTGCCAGTGCATAGGTGACCCCTACTGAAACTGTTCTAGATATAATTTTCTCTAGTAATGTTACGTGCTAAATAAAAATTATCTGGGGAAATAAAGAACGATTGGTATTTATTTATTATTGCGGAATTTGATAAAGTGCCGTTAATCGGATACTTTTGAAAATATTGCTAAAGCATTTACCTTTTTTTTATGCTTAATGTTGCCCACGATGCAGTATTTGAGATGAAAAAATCACTTCCCAGTTGATTTTGATGCGGATGCAACCTTTCTTACTCGCATGTAACTTGCTGGCGACAATAATGTAGGCGCTGAAGATTCAAATAATCGTCATTCCCAAGTATAACTTAAATTTTGTAGCTACGTAATTGTCGCGTGGGTTCATTTTCGTTTTACGTTTCATTTTTTTAAGATATACACTATATACATTTATTGCGCAAACGTTAGGGTAGCGAGAAGTTATTTTCTTTCTCGGTGATAGCATTTTTTTATGCAAAATAAAAAGAACAAAGACTTTATGCGGTATATATTTGAATTCTTCGCTTAATTTCGATCCGAAATTATATGAAATAATTCGTTTCGATGTTAAAACAACCTACCTAACTTATATCACGTTCATTTAAATGTGATTAATAACTTCCTTCGATTTATGTAAAATTTATGTGCATCTCTATACGTATTTGTTTACTATTTATTTATTCTATAATTTATTATACATAACAACAAAAGTTAGAATTTGAAGGGGCTGGTTTAACGTTTTGTTTAAAAAACGATAATAACAATAAAAATAAATATTCAGGGATGTAAAAAAAAAATATATACATATACGATGAAAACAATAAGAAGCTCGCATTTATAATAGCAAGAACAGGTGGAGAAGTAGAACAGAGAATGTAGCGATCACGTGTATTTATTACATTTCATATTTTATTTTTTAATTAAATAAAGAACTGCATTGGAAAAATAAAAAAAAAAAAAAATGTTTAATGCGATATTTTCCGACCAACCGTTTTTATTATTTTTCAACCATGTCCGATAAAATTTTTCGTTACTAACTATACACATTTTAGACGGAAAATTTTCAAAATTGTCTCGATCCTAAGAAAACGACCTCAGAATCGGTGGACTTTAAACATTTAGTCCAACACCGGAAAATTCAACGTAATAATAAACGTAGTAACACACGAAAGAGTCGATAATGAATAAACTATTCGATACACACTCTGTGTCCAGTCACACTCATCAGACCATTGTTCCAAAAATACGACACATTACGGGAGACGTTTATGCAGATTAACGCAGCACATATGTTAACGGCTGATAAGCAGATACAAGCTTCGTTGAATCTATTTACAATTTGTTTCCGCATTGTTGTTATCCATCGGCAATAACTAATATTTTTCGGTTTACTAGTTCTCGAAAATTTGTGCATTCCATAGGACAGCGTTGTAATAGTAGTAATAACTCGAGTGATGAAATTATCGTATAATTGAGAAAATTTGTTGTGACGTCGAAAACGTCGAATTATATTAACAGTTAAACATAATACACGTGTTTTATAGAACAACGTGTACACATATTATATGTATCAGTTTCTATCCGATAACCGAATTCGAATTTTTTTCAATTGCAAAATGTACCTCTAAATTGGGCAAACTTTTTTTTTAATACATTTTCGGCCTTGTCAATTACGGGCATTAGCCCGAGTGAAACTTTTCTATATTTTTGATAGGCAGAAATCCAGGCTCTACCTGAACGAAACACCTCTGCCTAATTGACCGTAGCTGGCTTCGAATTAAGGATTGATACAACGCAGCCGAGAAAAATACTCAAAAATGTTTTCAGATGTAAGCGCTGACCGACGTTTAGATTAAATAAAACAAAGAGATATTAATTTTGTCCAGCCTCTACCTTGTGCACTTTTATTTCATATAACAGTTCCATCACGTTAACACAAGTGAGTTCTTCTATAAGCGGTCTTGCAAGGTCCTATTAACATATTTCTTCCGTAAAATGGAATATTGTAATTTTTAAAAAATTACCAACAAAGTTCCCGCCTTAATTCTATGGTTGTAAATAATTCATATTATTCGGAAAAAAAAAATTAAATTGTACTCGGCTCATTTTTTCCATAAACAACCGAGCTCTCGTGGACGAATTCTGTCGAATTTCCGTCGATTTATATTTAATCGAACTAACAATTTCACTTCGCCTCTGTACTGCGATGAGAGGTGAAATGCGGTTTTTGCGGTTTTTCTTTGTCGGCTTCTTGCTGTTAAATTCACGAAGATAGCGATGCGCGCAGCGCTTTATTTGCCCCGTTCGCTGCACCTGTCCGAGACGATACCTGTTACTCCGTAAATTTTTATATTAATAAAATATCATCTTCTGTTACGTCACACGGCAAGAAGCTGCGGTTATGGGAACGTCGTAGGCGAGCTTCGTGCCAATTATAATTCGGTAAACATGTTCTTTCAGCTTCGGTGTTTCAATTTTATGCAAACTTCAAAGAGTTGTAAGATTGTTTTGTTTTTCGATTTTGACTTGTAAATTGTATCCTTTTTTCTTTCCTCGGATCGGAATCGGAAGGATCAGTGTTATTGGTTTCAACGTCGATCGATCGATCACTCGTCGATTTTCGGTAGCAGGTGGGGCCATTAATACTTATTAACTTGATAAATTCCCACGGGGCGTCCTTTTATCGTTTAATTAGTGCGTCAGGTTGGTAAAAATGCCGTTTTAGTTTAAAAACTAAAATTTAAATGTTGAAAATTTCCTGTTATCCGCTATGAAAAATTTTATCTTCATTTTAAAATTCTCCTGGACTGAAAAATAACGAAAACTCTCTGCGCACATAAGTAGAAAGAATAAAGATACTCCTCTGGCTTTAATTTAGTTAAACTTTTTTTTAAAATAATTTTCCGACGCATTTTTCGTGTTTGTCCGCATTTTGTAATAAATTTTCCCTCTTCGTGTAAAAAACGCTTTCTAACCTTCCCGAATATACATATTTAGTCTTTTGAAGATTTATTTGGGCTCGTCTATTTTCAATACGCTACATTAAGTTCAGACAATTGTATATAAATGACGGTGTTAACTTTAAAATTTTCATTTGATAGTGGAATGGTGGTCCCCAAGTGGATAGAAAATCTTCAAAAAAAAGAAAACAACAAAAAAACATACTACACACTGTAACTGAGCAACTGGCATTACGTAATCGCGATTATATAGGATTACAAATAATTTCTCTATATTGCAATAATCGATACTCTAATTTACAAAAACGATTCCTGTAAAATTGGAGCTATTTAATATTATACTTTATTTATCATTAATTAATAATAATTACGATACATAAATTATACTCTCATCTAAGATTACAGAAGGAATCACATCTTTTCACCGGAATTTTTTTTTCTTTTAAGACTCCATTCCCAACATTGTGAGTGGCGCAATCATATTTAGAAAAATTGTATCATAACGATGTAGATAACTAGTATGTTAAAGTAAAAATGAGGTCGGTGTGAATGTTATGTAGCTAAATTAAAAGTTAATTATGTGTGCGGTAGTTCTCTTCATGTTTATTTAATCTAAGGACGGTGACAGGATGTACAGTCCCATCAACCATCAAATTGTGTGCTACAAGATTTTGTAATAGTTGTAGTTATAACAGGTATATTATATTTATATTAATAATCTTCGATTTTATTTTATACTTACAATTAGTGTGCAACTATTAAAAAAACTATTATATCCTTGTAAATAGACTTAAAACAATTAAATGTAATTTAAAGCAATCGTATTTTCACATCCGAGATTAGTGTAATAAACGTTGTAATATTTAAACACATATATAATCGGGTGGTAATAATTTTAATTTTGCAATACATATATATATATATATATATATATATATATAATATATATATAATACGCGTATAATAATGATGAGTAGTGAATTCAATTTTTAAAATTAATTCAGTGGTGGATCCGGAGGGAGGGATTAGGCGACATCTGTTCCCAAGAACCAAAACCTCGATGAAAAAAAAGGTACAACAGGCAAACTTAATTTATACTGTAAAAATTTTGTACAAATGTTACCTATGGATTTATTTATAACCAAAACATTTAATACTATTTTTTAGTAAACTATTAATGTTACGTTTTTATTCTAACCGTTGTCGACCTTTTGCTCTTTTCATTTAATTTTTTATTTTCAATTTGCAATGTAAATGAACATAGTTCAATGAGAATTATATATATATATGTTTTTTTACCAAAGATTTCGGATCGGATTACTAACAAAAATAAAAAAGAAGTAGAGTCTAATAAAAATACTATCACTCTATTCTTTCTAGTAATTTATTATTGAAATTCTAAAGTACCACTTTTTAGGTATAATTTTATAATTTCGTTTTATTGTTTTTATGTAAAAATAAAACAAAATTTAAATTAAAAATTGTAATAATAATTATGTATTTTTAAAACATTTTTAAATTTCTAAAGAGGTCGCTATTTGATTTTCTTTATGAAACAAGGGATATTTCTCAAATCTACTGTCTACTGTATAAAATATTACGTAATTATATAATCCCCCCCCCCCAAAAAAAAAAAAAAAATCTGGAGGCTCTGATTAATTAATATATTATTTCTTTTCGTGCGAGCATATTTTTGAACAGTGATATTACTGGTGAAACATTGAACTAGATATTTAAATATTAACGTGTTATTGCATCTGTGTAATCGTGCGTGTACTCGATTAATCTTGATGAAGATTGGGTATTTAAGAAAAAAAAACAAAACACGATTAGATTAATTCGTATTTTCGCATTATACCTTACTATTGTTTAAGTGCGATTGACTACACTAGTCGCCATTGTCTGTACTTAATTACTCTAATGAAGTCATTACAGAGATAAAACGTAATCTTTTAATTGTAATTAATTATAGAATGTCCGTCTCGGTCGACTGGTATATGCTGACAAGTTGCCCGTGAAACTGACATTTTGTCTACGTTATCGATTTCGATAAAATATAATTTTGCGTCAGGCTAGTGGAGGAACGCGAAACTTTCTATGGCCGATATTTTGGCGACCAAGATTCGGTTGAAATCTTGAATTTAGCATGTTTTTTTTTGCTTTGTCTTTAAGGAGACCTTATTTTTGCCACCATTTCCCGCTATAATTAATAGATGTAGTAATAAAGACAACGAGTATTTTCGAAAAATAAGGAATAGTTCAAATTTCAAATAAAGCTGGATAAAATGACAAAAGGAGAGGGTTGAAGGACAAAAAAGAGAATAATAAATAAAATCTTCCGCGGTGAAATAATAAAAATAACTTGCATCTATCGTAAAATTCGCTGAATATATCGCGAGGTATTAGTGTCTTCGTTTCGAAATCTTCAGCTGTGATTTTCGATAGTCAACTTAGACTAAGCGCGGAGAAGCAATGAATTACTGTTTTTAAGAAATAATTTACCAGACTTCATTTTTAATGTATTTTATTGATCCTATATTGGGTCTACATGTATAATAATTGTAATGTTTTAATTTCAGGTAAGTTCGATATGCTCTATTTGAATAACTTTTTTCAATATAGTTCGTCTCAGTGTCGATAAGCAACTTCAATGCGGTAAGTTTTATTTATTTAATTTCATAAATTACGGAATTTTTTATACACGGAGTTCTTAGATTATCAAATTTTACCGTTCAATGCTGGCAATCTTCAAGGAATGGAACTGGCTTGAGTTAATACAAGTAACTTAATGGCAATTTCTGTCGACCGAAAAAAATTTCTGATAAAGGAAGTGCCGGGGTTATTTTTATTTTGATAAGTGAGCGGAAAAACACGTTGCCATACATCTATATTGAAGTATTATTTTTTTTTTCAAAAAAAAAAAAAAAAATGCAACGAAAAATAATATATACTTTTTTTTCCCATTACGGCGCTACTGTTTATTTAACTAATTCTTGACTTTCTGTGTTAAGTAAATACTTCCTCATATCTCTTCTCATTAGAAAAATACATGATTTTTAACTAATGTACTAATAACTTACCATTATTTTACGTTACACACAATATAAACAATATTAATCACAGTAAAAACAAAAAAAAAAAAAGAACAACTTTCACGAATTAAGTTTGTTTCATCGTACTGTTCAACACAAATTAGGTTTGAGCGAATGAAATTAATTCCGTGGAATGCTGTTGTAATTTTCTCAGGGTTATCCCCGGGTGTAATGCATCTCTACGCCAGAGTATCTATTAAGTTTTTTCCGCGGATTCCCAGGGAAAGACGGAGAGAACATGCTGGACGTTTCTACGTTTCCACTGAGTTCCAGTTTAGTAAAAAACGTACCATCATATCGAAGTTTGTGATAGTCTTGCACGAATGCGATCTTCAAATCGCGATGGAGTGTTCTATTGGACATGGAATAGGGGGCGTTGGAAATTTGTCTGAGTATTTTAGACTGAAGCTGTTGAATTCTGTTGATATTGCTCTTGGACGTTGCACCATATACTTCGACGCCATACCTCCATGCTGGCCCCAGTACGGATAGATACATTAGTCTTTTACGAGACGTGATCACAGCGAATTTCCTTCCCATAAGGCTATTTAAGGTTATAAGTCTTGAGCAAATTTTTTGCTTTGTGTGCGCGACGTGGGTCCTCCGTGTTAGACGTCGGTCCATTATTAATCCTGAGTATTTAGCACTGTTGTTTTGCGGAAGAATGTTTTTATTTATTTCTACCTGGGACAGGATTGTTGATTTAACGTAAAAGTCACCTGTAAGCTTTTTGAATGATTTATATTTTAATCTTCCATTTCTCTGCCCATGCTCCAATCTCGTTCAAGTGTTTATGGAGCAGCAGTGAAGCACGAAAGGGATCGCTATTAGCAGATGCAGGTTTCATTAGCGAAGGTCGCTGTTACCGTGGTTTTTAGTTTTGGAAAATCCGCCGAGTACAAAGAATATAATAATGGCGCAAGTATACTTCCCTGTGGGACGGATGCATTTATCCTGTATTTTCCCGACGTTGAGGAATTTACCTTCACTACAAAACTCCTTGACAAAAAAGAGATTGTATTACTGCATAAATGTCATTCGGCAGAATATTCTTCAGTTTGTACAGGAGGCCTTGATGCCACACCCGATGGAATGCCTGCTCGACATCAAGAAAGACCGCGCTTCAATATTGTCTCCTTTCTAGTGTCGAAGCTAGAAAAAATAATATACAAACCATTAAGCGAAATATTTCTGATTTTAAATGTAGACATATAAGGAAAAAATATGTGAATTATTAAAGCGGAAATTAACAGAATTGATCTGTGTAAAGCGAACTGCACAACTACAAATCAGACTGAACGTTTGCCCTAGAAAACATTCAAAATTTGAATTTTGAGGTTAAAAAAAAACGCTTGCTTTTAAAATCAGCAAAAAAAAATTACAAGAATACGGGGGACTCCGTAAGTGGATACTAAATATCGATTTATATCGACTTTTTCCATCGGCACATTTTCGTTGAACCGACTATAAAAAAAAAACAAAAAACTATAACATTATTGGTTGAACTTGCCCGCGCGAGTGTTGTTAAAATCGAAACCGAAACAGTCAACATTTTATCGAGTTTTATTTACCATTCCAATTGA
The DNA here is from genome assembly GCA_039619475.1 of Icerya purchasi. Classification (NCBI taxonomy): domain Eukaryota; kingdom Metazoa; phylum Arthropoda; class Insecta; order Hemiptera; family Monophlebidae; genus Icerya; species Icerya purchasi. Next base: position 70,498,477 of record CM077116.1, read on the forward strand.
ACTTCGATAATCGCTATCGATGAGGAATTACTGAACACGAAAAAAAAATTGTTCATAATAACATCGCAAAGAAATTTGTGAACAAATCGGAAAGTTTTCAGTTGCTGAAATATTTCTAATTCGGTTATTTAAAAGTGACCAAGGATTGTGTTCCGCTATTGGTTAAAATAGGTTGAATTTTTCTTTTATCATCGAAGATAAAAAATAAAAGTGCGATCTTAGTATTTAAAAATATCGGTTCGCTTCTTAATTTCCAAGTGGTTTCGGACGAGGGCTGATTTCCGATGAACTGTTTAAAATTGTTCGCCCTTATAAAACGTTTTCCGTTTCCGTCTAAGAAGACATATCTATATTGCCGGTGATGCCCCTTCGATTACACCGTTCGCATAGACTGGTCAAAAAGCGGTAACAATAGATTAGGCGAGTGATTATTACGGCAGATCATATAGTATTCAAATTCATGCTACTTTACCATCATCGAGATGCTTTTAAACTCTCTCCTATGCCAGCTATTCGCGCAGAATCGCCTATCCTTTCAATTATTCTATTTAGGCTGTCGATTCCCTTTCCGAACGGACCAGCGTTTGTTTCTTTTAGACGCTTTTCCTCTCCTACCTATTCATTTTCCCGGAAACTGCCGCTTTGCTCCTTGCGTCTCTTACATTTCATTCTTTTCACCATTTCCGCTATTAAAATTCCTTTATACTAATAACATGCGACCAAATAAAAAAATTGACTAAACCTTCTACAGCGAAGGTTTTCATAGTGAACGAAGCTATCTAATAATAAACAAATAAATAAAAAAGACAAAACGAAATAATTTTGATTAAAAAAAAAACAAAAAACGAATGAAGAATCGCTCGTGGACGCGGTACGGCTGCTGTGCGGAATAGATTTACCAATACTATCGAGAAACGGTTGGAAAAATCAAAACTAGTACCCGACTTCAATATAGATGATGTGATAGAAGAAAAAATAAAAAAAATTAAGGGAATCAGTAAATTAATAAATTATACAGATTCACGCATGAATCAAGTAAAATTAATGGCAGGTAGCACGTATGATAATTGAATACCTTAAAATATAACAAAATATTTGACGCCATTTAATACAGGTGTAGTATTTTATAATATTCACACTGACTAGTTTTAGAAAGTTGTTATATTCTATACGGTGAATGTTTTAATTTCCGACGGTACATATTTCGGCTACAGCTTAAAATAAAACCGACAGTATCTTTTGGCTATATATTTTGGAAAACGAATTTTTTAATGATCCGCTACGACTAATTAAAGATAAAAATACAAACAGAAAAAATTCCGGATATTTAGTATTTTTAATCTATTACCTAACTTGCACACATTGATCGATAAATATACTAGTGTGCCTCGTTTACCGATTCGCGATTGCGAAACGAATGAAGTCCCGGAATAAACGGGTTAATTATGAGGCAATTTTCATTCGAACGAGATTCGCATATTATAATTAAGTAAAATAGGGCGGACAAGTAGAAGTATAGAAAAGAGAGAATGCGATTACAGGAACCGGAGGAAAGACGGAAGCAAAAAATGTCAAAATTATAGTAGGGCAAGTGTAATATATTAAATTTTTCGACGCGAAAGCGTGAATGGGAAGGGAAAAATTCAGGACTAGTAAGATGCGGCGAGGGTCAGGTGTGATGGGCGTAGGTAAAGAATTCGGTTTTAAATGTCATTTCGATTTTAACGACTACGCGACTGCGGCTCGATTTGCATTTAAATCGACTCGCACATATTTTCTCCGACGCACTTGGGCCATATCTGATGAGCGTCGTCTTTTTCCCAGACAAATACATATATCCCGGGCGCTACGTACGTGTCGGACGTACTGCTCCGCAGTTTGCCGGAAAATTCTTCGACACTAACAGGTTGGTTGCTTTTAGCATACTAAAAGCCTCCTTATCATCCTTATCTCAGGTGGTTTCCAGTTTATGCTGTCCCGGTAGATTGTAGTATTTCCTTTGGCGGTTCGCACTCAAACTAAACCCTTACAAGTGGTTTGGTAATATGGCCGCCGCGGCTTACCCTCTGGAGCCATTCATCACTTACTGGCAGCGTACGAATATCGGGCTCGCTTCTTTCTGCATTTTATTCGAAACAATAGGGACTAAGAAATAAAAAACACCCAACTATAACGATAATAATAATAGTAATAATAGTAATAATAATAATAATAATAATAATAATAATCAAATCAAATCAAATAAAATAAATATTTATTACTATTATTATTTACAGGCAAAACCACATATGCGCAATATTGCGCGAGCAGTGGTCTGATACAAATTTAAGCGTTAAAAAGTGACAAACTGAAACTTATGAGTACTTACAACTATAACAATATAAACAAGAATTTTATTAAAAATCTACAGTTAATATTGTTAGTAAAATACAAAGGAAAAGGAAACGATAAATAAAAAATATATAAAAGATAAAAGCAATACCTTAGGAAATAAACGAAAAGAAATGAGTTTATCGTTCCTAAAATTAAAATGTGATAAACCAGTACTAAAATGTTACAATATGAAATAAATGTATATGCTAATACGAGTTTAAGCACCATAACTAAATAAATAAAAATCTTCATGTACTAAAACACATATTCTTATATAAACACAGTTGTTCACAATTAGTCAAGTCCAAAGATCTCTCTATATACAAAAAATAAACAATCAGATATACATCAAATTAAATTGAAACTAACTACAATCGAATCATCACTTATGTTTTCAATCTTAAACACCTACATAAACATACTACCAGCTATGCACAAATTAGTATGCTCTCACAATTACACATTCATGGTGGAAAACATTGTCCGAGAAACAGACCTATACAAACAAATATACATGCCCACACACACACACACAAATGCACTCATCGTGAAACGAACAAACAAATATACACTACCCATTTAAACCACTACAACTATTCCAGTGCATACATACATATAATCCTTATTCAAGTGCTTACTGGAGAGAACGACGTAGATGTTAAGAAATAAATAAAATAAAAATAAAAATAAAAATAAAAAATAAGTGTAATAGAAATAATAGCTAAAATAATTGTATCAGAAAAATGTCTATATGGAGTAACAAAGATCCTAATAGATTAGAATAATAATACTCTACTTTACTAACATATAAATGTTTTACTATGAAGTTACCTAATAAATGGGCAGCGTTTCATATTAAAAGATGGCATATGTGTGATAACTATAGAGGAGAAATTACAATTACTCTATAATAAATCCTTAAAAGAAAAGAAACGGAAACTTAACAAAACAATAGAAATACGATGAAAAACAAAGTTAGAAAATTACTGGTGATTCTTACTGGAAACTACGTCAATAAGTAGTTTTCTCCTGTATTTATAATTCATCCGTTACTGTCGACCCGATATAACACGTTAGTCGATAAGACGAATAAACGTGTAGCCCTTACTGATATCGCGGTTGTGAATAACGAAAACATTCAAAATAGAGATACTCTACGAAAACAGATAAATACATGGAATTAGCCTTGGAGGTTAAAAGACTTTGGGCTACGAATAGTGTCAGGATAATTCCATTCGTTATTTCAACAATGACAGTCGTACCAATAACGTTAAGAAAAAGTGCAGTCGAATTACATCTAAACTATGAAAACCTATTAGCCGATATCCAGAAAGCAGTCATCATAGATTTCACTCATATAGTACATTTGCAGAATGTTTAAAAAAACATGGTGTACTTCTCCCTGGTTTATGCCCGTGAGGCTACAACTTAAACCTGCGAAAAGCGGAGAAGAGGATAATAATAATCAAGTCAAACCAAAATCAAAATGTATTTTTACAATTTCTAAAATTTACAATAATTTACAGTTTAATATGTTTAAGCGGTTAATACGCATGGTTGCGCGAGTAACGGAAGTATAAATGAACGTCCAGTTTATCTTTTGTTTAGCTCATGTTTACAATGTTCTCTTAATATTTTAACAGTTAAAAATATACTATCATATATGAAATTATATTGTAAATAACATATGTTAATATCTAATCTAACTACACGTACACCCCTATACCCCTTGGAACTCAGTGTAGGAACTGCGTTATAATGTATGCTGACGAAGGATTATATTTAAGACTATAATTGAAGTTAAAACCGAAATTAAAATTAAAAGTGTAGAACGAATTCGTTAAGTAGTAATATTTGTAATATAGTAAAAAAATAAGTTTATATAATTTTACCATATCAATAATCGTATAGCTAAGCTAAACAAAAGCAATATAAAACTCGTCAAGATCCTTTGAAATAATTAGTAAAATTAGAACTGGTCTAATAACGTTAATCATAAATTAATGATAAATTATAACTTAAATTCGTATCGACTTTATACCAATAACACATTGTAATAATATTTAGAAAATTTTAAAATCCCCTTATGATGCAAAATTAATCGGAATACAAAAGAAAATGTGTGAGTGAAAACAAAAAAAAATTTACGAAGATAATATAACATACAATTTAATTTTCTAACTTCAGCTGCAAAGATAACTTCGATGTTTATCCCAAAACAACAGTCAAGATGAACGCCAAGGTATTTTACCTTACTTACTCTTTCCAATGGGAACCCCATCCCACAGAATTTTGAAATCGTTCCATTTAAACTGTGTGTGGAGTGTTTTACTATAAATAATAAATTTAGTTTAGATTAATAAAAAGTTGATTAAGATTTAACCAGTTTTTAATATTTGTCAAGTCGGTTTGTAAAAGATCCTGTAAAATAGACTGTTTTCATAAATTTACCATTAATACAGTATCGTCCGCATAACAAAATATTCTCCCATTTACTTCCAAATTGCACAACGAATCATTAACATAGATCAGAAATAGGAGGGGACCCAATATGCTTCCCTGAGGTACTACTCCGTAATGTTGTTTTACATAATTATTTTTTATATTATTAATATTGGTACAATACATGCTGTTTGTGTCAATATGTTTTAAGCCATTTAATAAATGTTTCCACCAAAACCGAAACTAAATATTTTACGTAAAAGGATATTACGATTAGCCGCATCAAAAGCTTTTTTAAAATCTAAATAAACAGCTGCAACCGAACAGCCTGCTTCTAGATTAGAAGCAATAAATTAAATATATGATTGAAAAGTGCATCGTCCCCGTACAGCATTCAGGAAGAAAACCATACTGATTTTTGTCAAAAAAAGTTGTTGCGTGATAAATAACCTAAAAATCTGCGTTTCATACATTTTTCAAATATTTTTGGTATTGTAGGCAGAATACATATATAGTTCTGTAATTAGAAATATCAGTAGTGTTTCTCGCTTTAAAAACGGGCGTAATTATCCCGAATTTTAAAATTGTTGGAAATATTCCGTTATTAATAGATACATTATCAATAATAACAGTAATAATAAAACATCGGAGTTAAATATAGCTTAATTTAAATCTAAACAACCATATTACAAATATGTACCTGAAAAAATGTGTTGGAAAATGAGCAGTATAAATTATACTGGGATAGAACTGTGCTGACGGAGAAAACAATGGAATATAATAGGCCGAATATTACAGTAATGGATAAAAGGAAGAAATTAAGTATGTTTTCGCTGTCCCAGGTAGCAGAAATATAAAGTACATTCATACCTCGCTTTACGGCCTAGATAGGTTCCGGGAAAATTATCCGTAAAGTGAAAAGCCGGATATCGAATCAAATGGTTTAATACAAGTTCATACAAACTGAATAGGATCCGTTCCAATCTTTGATAAAACGATACCATTTTTTGTTTAAAAGGCCTTTTTGTTTTACATAACACTCATAAAAGTATATAATGTAAACAGAACTTCGAAACAATTAAAAATTAAATCAAATTTATTATCTAAAATAAGTTCGTATCATATAAAATTATTACAATTGAAAATTAAAGATATATGTAAACTTCTAATCTGACGTTAGAGATGTATGTGAAGAATCGGTAAGCTGCTATATGCTGTCATTATCGCTTTCCACTCTTCTAGAATGATGCAGTTTAAAGAATTAGTCCAACGTTGTCTGCCTTGCCTTATTTTTGTTTTTTTTTTCAGCTCATTATAACAAGTAATGACTGAGTTAATTTCTCGAGACATATTAGCGCTGCGCTCTGTGTCAGGATCATTTTGAAGTAGGATGTTTATTCCTTGTTGGAAAAAAGAAACTGCCTTCGTCAAATGCTTCAATTTCAGCACTTGGCTTACACGGCAGGCTCTGGTTCTTGGTTTTCATCAAGTGCACCTTCCGTTTCAAGTTGAATCAATTCCTCGACTGAAAGTGATACTCTGTCAGCGTCTGGCAAATCAATTACATCATTTTGCCAATGTGCGGAAAGAAAAATACGACTTCTGCTTTCTTTTAGCCATAAAGGGAAACACGAGAGCCGTAAAACGAAAAGGTGGCACAATTCAAAAAGCCCGTTAAAGCGAAAAACCGTAAACAGAGCGGCCGTAAAATGAGGTATGACTGTTTTCGAAGACAAAATAAATATCAAAAAACTTAGGGAATAGATGAAGTATATACTGAAGATTAGTACGGTTAAAATAATACCGCTAGTTGTTAGAAATAATGATGGCATAAAACCGAATAGTTCAGTTAAGAATATAAGTAATTTATAATTGGTGATATGTATAGTAGATCTTATACAAAAATCAATTTTAAAAAACACCGCCACAAATATAAGGACCTTCCTTAATCATCAAGATGGAGAAAATTCATAGTACTTGCTAAATATATTAGCCCTATTACAAATCTAACCAGCATAGCTGTGATTCTTTGGATAATAATAATAATAATAATAATAAAAAGAGGGAAAGTTTATATTAATGGAAAAATTCGTAATTTCGTAGTATAAATAGCGCTGGCTTTTTATTCGTTGAGCCACGAACGTCTCTAATTTAGGTTATCGATTTAGGTTCCTATCGGTCGTTTTATTCACTATTAGTGATAAACATTAATTTTTGGAATGTCCAAATGAAGCCAATTGTAATTTTCTTTTATTTTCCAAATATACTCCCTTATAGTTTGACGAAAGATGCTTTTTTTTTTTTTAGGGCTAGGGAAAATCAGCCCAATTTGTCACTTCTATTTAAACACCTACTTTAAAAATAATCAAAAGTGAAGCGAGAAAAAAAAAAGAAAAACGGAAAAAGGAAACAAAAACTAAACCATGTTTATGAAATCAAAACAAAAAGTGAAAGACTAAATTAATGACTTTACTTCTGAATAATTTAAATAATAATCCTCCGTGTTTTTAAGAAGAAGAATAAGCCAGCTACCGTGGCATAGTGGGTTAGGTTGTTTCGTTCAGGTACTTCCGGACACATTGACACTTTCAAAATCGCCGCTGGGTTAGTGTCCGTAGTCGACGTGTCCCCCCTCCAAAGAAAAAAAAAAAAAACAAAATGAATATAACAACTAACGTGTGTTGTCACTCCAGCGCAATTAGTAACTGATTAGTCAATAGTTTTGTTTATGTTTGCTCTTTTGAATACACCTTGCCGGGCAACTGTGGTCATAATGTAAGATAGAAATATTTATCTATTTATCTATTTTTTCTTTTGTTCCTTTTTCCAGAATGAAAAGATCTTATTTGTGTTTGTTTTATTTCATTGAGCATTGTGGGCACTGCTAGCAGTTGCGGCCATACGGTAGAATGAAATTTCTCTTCCTGAATTTTCTATTATTAGTCATTTTTAATATCTAGTCGTGGCGTAGTTTGCTGGCCAAATGAACTGTTCTGGTCGGGCCAAAAAAAAAAAAAAAAAACAAAAAACAATGCGCCTAAAACGCGTTATACCATTTTCTTAATGTATAAATCTGATCGTTGAAAAGTTAATAAAATTTTAGTTGATCCACGTCGGTGATTGACCACTAGTCCGCTGGTAAATTTTCTGTAGCAGGAGAGGTTCGACAGTGAATTAGGTAAATGGAAACAAACAGACCGAGTTAAGATTAGGAAGTAAATAGATGAGGTACCAGCGGTCGGTCGTCTTATAATCGATATTTGCAAACAAATAATTGTTGAAGCAAATGGGAAAATGACAATTCGAATACATCGTGTAATGATATAGCCCAACGCTAAATATTTTTCGAGCATTGTAAATCCTTAGATCCGTTCAGGATTTAACGAAGTACTGTTGATAAGTACATCTTTAAAGTCTAGGGGCACGTCATCGTTAGTGTCGCCAAGATCAGTGTTATAGCAGACTTCTATAAACGGAAGCCGATACTGTAAAATATTTCTTCCGATCCGTCGGTATTAGTAAATTTCACCTTGACCTCCTTCCGGGTCCGTTAAATCTTCTCGTATTGAGAAATGATAGGATGCCGCGTGCCTTTATGAGAAATCCGGAGGCATACCAGAGTATGGAAATTTGCTGGCGTCTTCATAGCTAATGCCAATATCCATCTTTTTCTCGTTAATTTCGCACTTGAGGCCACTTCAAATTTCTCATTCTGTGAGCTCCGGATTATTTTAAGCCGTCACACTATATCACCTCTTCAAACTACATATTATTCGTAAATTACATTCTCAAAACAAGTGTGCTTATTCAACACGACATAATTCTTCCTTTGTCCTTTCCTTTTCATCTCCAGATATAATCCCTGTACTCCAATCTTTCCTAAGCTCTATTTCTAATCGTCTCTTTATTTAACCCCTTCCTTAATTTCTGTTGTTGTTGGGTCAATGCCGCTGGCGCGCTCAAAAAAAAAAAAACAAAACAAAAAAACACGACATGTTTTCCTTATTTTGTATAATGTTATTCCGCGATATTTTTGAAACCAAAATTATACCAGAATACATTTCGTCAATATCGCTGTGAACTTTCAACAAGTTAATGACAACGCATCAGCACAATAATATTAAATGTGACCTTTGCTGACTGCGTTGAATAAATAATAACACACGTGGTGCACACTTTTCCAGGCAGTCTGCATGCTGGCTAGGCTCTTTTTTATCAGATTCTTCTTAGTAGCAGTTTGAAAATATTGGAAGCCTCGTTGCTGCGAGCTGCTGAACAACGACATTTTGTGGAAAGCGACATTTCGCCAGAATTTTTGAATTATGATGTTTGCGTAGCAATCCGGGAATGAACGTTTCCCGGGATATCGCCGGTTAACGTTGAATTATTCGATGTAATCTACGGTCTACTTCACTCGATGATGGAGACGGGGCTTTCTGGCAGAACTGCTATTGCATAGAGACGTTGCCGTAGCGGGATAGAAAATATTTAATTTTCCGCCTCCGCCCTCGTCCAACATTTGTGCGCAGTTGCGCGATGTGCAGCTTCTGCCGAAAAGTTGGGGATAACGGTAATTCTGTAAAGTTTAAAACTGATAATTTGGAAAGCTAAAACTTTCGCCGCCGGCTGTAATGAAATTCGGCTCGAAGAAAAATTTTCCTTTTGTCCGTTAATGATAATTTATCAAATTTTACTTGATTAAAATAAAGAGAAAAGTTTACCGGAATACGTGATAAAATTTTCACAACTCCAGGCCGGTTCGGCGATCGCTACGCTGACGCTAACTACGTACGGCATACTAATGTAAAAGTTAGCTTTTCCAACAGTATCGAGTGAAAGTGATCGATTTCCCGATTATCGAAGAGGTCGAGATAGTGGCGATAAAAATGTAGGCATAATGCGACGATAAATTTTTCGAAGGCTCGGATGATGGTGTAGTTGAATAATTTACTTTCGAGTCGCAAATAAACTTACGGATATGATGCAACATTGATATTTGAATCAACGATGTTTAAGTAAACGCAGTTACGCGCAGATATATGTACGTTTGAAAGGAAAAACGAACCGATCCGTTTTCTGCGCTTTAGTTGATATTTTCCTTCGAGGAAATCGTTTGCCACGGAAGAAGTTAATTAGTTTTCCGAAAATATTAAGATTAGTCGACGAAACGTCTATGTTGGTTTTCTTGTCCGATCAACTTTCAAAGTGACTTAATGATGTAAAATGATTTTCCCAAGAACATGTCATTTCCTAAGACAAAATCTATATTCAGTAATAACGTTTATTATTACTATATATATATATATATATATATATATATATATATATATATATATATATATATATATATGTATGCATATATGTGTATGTATATATATGTATATATATAAACTTGACCATTTTGGCCTCGCAAGGGGCTGCGCTCCTCGTGTTTACATTTCTGTCTCTTTCTCTTCTATACTTTGTATAAAATTATCAAAATTTACAACATAATTCTTACGCTGGCCCCCATTAGTTTTATAACGAAAAAATGTCCCAATTTTATATAATAATAAAAAAAATACAACCAATAATTTATACTACACAAATTTTATTAAATCACCAAGACAACCCTCTCACGTGTTACCACAGTTGAATGGTACTCTTTCTGATGGAGAAAGAATCAGTAGAATCGGTCTAACACGAAAAAAAAAAAAAAAAAAAAAACGATGATATTGTCAGGGGACCCCCGTCAGGAACAAAGTTTTTTTTTCAACTCTAAACGTGATTTTTTTTTCTCTTTCGATACTCTTTTTGACGTTGAACATATGATTTCACTAGTATCTATCTGTAATGAATATAAATAGGAAATAGTGAACACCTGATTCACATGTATATTAAATGTATGTAAACAGTAAATACTTGTGTATTAAGTTGTATGATGATTTATTAACTTACTTTTCTAAGTTTGCATTATTTAGCTGCAGTTTCTGTTTCTCGTCTTTCCATTATAAAATTGCAATAATGACACACAATATATAAATCCGGTATGAATTAATTAAAACAAAAACAATAAATAAATCATCAGACTCGTTGAAGTGTGCTAACGTCGCACAAAAAAACCGCGCCAATTTTCAAACTCAATAAAATGTACACGTGTTTAGAATTGAGCTTATACAGCTGACCGTGTACGGTGCTTGCTGCTCGAATCTCGATACTCGCACGCATACATTTACACACACTCGCGTATATAATAGAAAGAGACAGAGCGAAAGAGAAAGAGAGTGAAGGTCGCCTGGAGGACGCATAACCTTTTTTCGTGACCTAACCATTTCTGCCAGTTTACTTTTACCGACAAGCCGCGTAGAAGAACTTCATTACAAAAAAAACATACGCGGCGAATGTGTAATCTCCTTCTTTTTCGAAGTTGGTAAAAATTAAAATATTACAAACGCTACATAAAAGTGGGACATTTTTAGGGACATTGTTTTGGACATTTTTCGTTATATAAAATTGAGAAATTTTTTCTAATGAGGGCCGGCCTAAGAATTACGTTATAATTAATACATATACATATATATATATATATATATATATATGTATATATATATATATATATATATATTAACCTTATAATTTATTACTGTAAACTCCGAATAGACCAAACAGGAGATATTTTTATTCATTGTCACGCGATAAGTCGCCGACTGTCAAGGCTATGTTTCGGGGTCTTGAATTGACCAGCAAACGTCTCAAAAATTAAATAATCGTTAACAACCGGTTTTCAAAGCAATCGAAAACCATCACAAATTCCATTTTACATGAAGACATCATTGAGAATCAAGAACATTTATAGTTTCAAGTAAGGTGCAGTCTTTTGTTTACACTGGCACGCCAGACCTCTGTACAACGAGCGCTCGTACCACAATAGTAGCATTGCGACCGCTCGAAATCGAGCACCGCTAATGTTTATTGATTTAATCATCCGATGAATGAAATCAAGATGCTGTCGAAGTTGTATGAAGGTTACATTAATACCCTTCGTTCGGTCTTTTGAAGGGCTTTCATCTATCAAACACTGGCATATTTTCTAATTAAACGAAGCCGTTGCAAAAGTTTAACAAGTTTTGATCGCGTCCTTCTATTTACCAGGTGATATTCATCCGAAATTGACGACAGTTTACGGATTTCACTTAATATCATCACGAATTGCGTGAATTTTTAACATTGACAGCGGTTTTCGCGGAGTCCAGCTGATGATTTTCCGGATTTTTCTATTCTGAATTACCTATTTAGAATCTCCGGCAATTTGAATTCTGTAACCTATCGAAGGGGGGAAGACTTCTAAGACATTACGACATCCAGTTTTAGAAATATGTTACGATTGCACGAAAATTGCGATAATTATTTATGGGGGCCAGTATATTTCTAAACAGAAAAAAAATTTTTTTTTTTTTATTTTCCATTATTCTACTAGAAAATTTTGTAAGCTTTGTAATTTGAAAAAAAAAAAACAACAAAAAACGAAACACCTAGATGTAGCCTAACTCTCCTCAACTCTTAAGTTTGGGTTTTCTTTCGTCTTACTATGCGACACGCATTCTTTCTTTCTCCATTATCTATTATTTGTGTACCACAGCTGCCTTTTCTTCATTTGTGTACGTATTAAGAAAATATTTTTTTTTTTTTTTTTGTTTTAATTTTTCCCGTGGATTCGGCGTTCCCAATTTAAAATAAAAAAAAAAAATACAAACAATTTTTACCCAAAAAAATTCCTTCTTCCACTTTTCTTCGGAAAAGCAGTATATATAGAATTTATTATCTCCATTATTATTTATAATTCTGTTTTCTTCCAAAGGAAAATGCTTTTTTTTTCCTTTTCGGTTTAACATGTTTTAAGCGGCAACCGAACATGACATACGTAATCGATGGAACGGTATATTAAATTTCGTTAGCCCGCCTCATTCTAGCAGTCTGCTCAGTGAGCGAACATAGTTACGCATACACACAGCGGACACTTTATTTACTCGATAAAATAAAAAATTAATTATAAACATAAATAAGAAACATCTTAAGAATAAACATTAAATACGGTATGTATTACTTTTTCGGGGAAATATCATCATCTGAAAAAGAAATCTTTTATCTTTAGATGGAATAAAAATAAAAATAAAGGCAAGTATATATCTTGACAAAGACGCGAATCGCAATGATTTTTGCAGGTCTTCTAAGAGGTTTATAGTTTGCGGTGGGCTGTAAAATTTGTGAAACAGCCGATTTCAGAAAGGGAGACTTTTCTTTTAAAATTTCTTCGCTCGGTATTATAACTTGTATTACTCGAATTTATTTTGCTTCAGTCGAAACTAGAACCGAAATTTTATAATTTTTCAGCCGAAAACGAAGTTTCCTCGAAAAGTCAAAAAAACATAAACTCAAAACTTTGGCAAAAGTTAAATCTGTATTTCGAAGTTTATTTAAAAAAATCCCGAATGTAAAAAAAAAATTGTTCGGGTCTGAGATAATAGCTCCTTCCAGTACACCGATGCGATTCAGATTCAAATTCAGATGTGGACTGCGTTCTTCTTCGTTACCATGTTTTTTTCTTTTTTAAATAAAAATTTTACTTTCAGATTCGTGCACATCTTTACTAAAATTTTTCTTTTGCTTTTTAGCTGCCGATGGTATGTCCCGTAAAAAGACCTTTTTATGTCTATCTATATATTCAATTTAAATGTTTTTTAATTCACAACCGTATCCTGTAAATTTTGTTGCGCAATATTTTTTTTTTTTTTTTTCACACAACAACCATCGCGAGGACTATAAAAATGGCATTGCCCCGTTTATCAATAGAAACAAGAGAGGGAAAAAACCTAAAATATTGCCTGGATTGCCTTGCTGAAAAGCCGTTCGTTTCACTCGTGTCTTAATAAAACCGCTGAAATACATCTTCCAAAGGCTCTACGTAAACAAACTGATAAAAAGGGAGTAGAGACAGTCGGTTACATTATTTGCAGAGATGAAAAAAAAAGAGAAAAAAATCTAATTCCGCCCAGAAAGCCGGAATGACGACAGTTTAATCCGTTTCCGGCAGTCCGGGTTTCGAATCTCGGAAATGTGGAGATACGTTGCGCATAGGCCCCATTTTTCGAGTCGAGCCAACGAAAATATTGCTGCCCTGGATGGTAGCGCAAAATAACGATATGAGTAAAGTCAAAAAAAAAGAAAGAAAACCCCTAAAAAAACATCTGCGCGGAGGCTCTATGAGACAATGGTGTGACGCTGTCAGTGTTGCGTCAAGTTTTTCTGCTCTAACGTTACGACAAGGTTGCGTCGCCGATGCAGAGACTGGTGCAATTGGCTACGTTTTTTCGTCAACTCGAACCGTCGAATACGCCATCAATTCCTTTTGCGACATACTACGTTGTCTGAATTTTAACGACACACTTGCCGATGTAGCCTTTGTGCCCCTCCGAACTGTAATCCAGTTTCCAGGAACAGTTTCTGCGTACGCATTATCCTTTGTGCAGCTCCTTCGGCTGAGCTGGAACGGCGCAGTTGGACGCATCTTGGAAATGTCGCTCTTACTCCGGCGCACGTTAAATAAATAAAGCTAATGTAGAAGTAAAACAAAAATCGACTCCTACAGAAAACGTGTGCGCAATGTAACGAGCTCGCCGTGCAAATGCCTATTGTTCGAGTAAATTTCGACGGACGCCGTCCTAATACGAAAACAACTCATTTGCCGATTTAACATTTTCTAGCCGTGTTCTCCGATCTTCGCTTTCTCACGCTAAGAAGATTTCTTTTTTACGCGCGGCTTTTTCACGTAATCGGAGATTTGCGCCGATCAGACGGTCGATCGCGAAAAGTCGCCTGCCTTCTTAAAAGGTGACGGTAATTACATTTTGTTTCGGATAGAGTATACTCTGTATTTAAAAAAAAAGAATTTCACGAGCAGAATCTGATTAATTGTCCGACCGCCTACTTCGTGATTTATGCGATGTCCGGAATTTCAAGGAGTTGTGTTGGACGTACGAACTTTGCCAAGCAAACGTGAATTTGAATTTTTCGTAATTAATGTTTATTTCGTTCTGATTAGATCTGTTATTCTAAACTCTCCGAAATTATACATTATGCTCTGTCAGTAATGTATTAATGTATAATCCAGATCCTTCCGATGATATGGTTCACAGCAATGCCGATATTGTTCAAGTTCGGACTGTTTGAAAGTTATTAGTTCAATTACTCTCGGCTACATATTAAACTACTAAAGATCCCTGTGTTTTGACCTCATCACATGAACTGAACGGAATAATTAAAATTGATTTCATGCGAAATATTTAGCATTTTGATTCTATAAAGTACGTACAGTTTACGCAAAATTTATAATATATATATATATATATATGTATTTAGCTCTATATAATTGGAGGATAAGCCTGTTGTCTATTCTTGGTATTAGCACTAATTACGTTAATTTTTAAAAAGACACGGAGGCCACTTTTTCATTTAACTTTTAACGTCAGCGAAGTAGTCTGTTTTATCGGGGAATTTTTTGGCATCGTTGTAAATATTTCGGTTGCAAGCGGTTTTGTATTTTAACGCTCCCGGATATTAAATTAGCACGGATCCAATCGAAAGTTTTCAGACAATTTCGTATCACGCGTGACAAGCGAAGCTTTCAATTCCGTGGGCGGGTGTTAGAAGGGTTGACTGAGCTTAGAAAGTTTGTTTCGACTATTGCTATTACTTTCTTTACCGAATGATGCAAAATCAAACAAAAATCGTTAGAAACTCTGATCGGAATTACGTGAAATACACTATAACGAAGTAATCAATAGTCTCCTACAGCGAGCGAGCCCTCTGTAATGGCTTCTAGCTGATTATCATACGAGGAGATCTTAAATTTTTTCCCGCTTTCAACCGTAAAGCGGCATCGACTTCTTTTACACATCCAATAAAAGTTTTGTTTTAACTTTTCTTTCCTCCATCTGTTAAAACTTCTTAGCTGACAGGCCAAATCAAAAAAAAAAAAAAAAAACAAAAAAAAAAAATCAATTTATATACAATTATTTACTAAATACACTATTACCGCCATAGTACATAAGATGTCAAACATAATGCGTTATCTCTAAATACAATTGTCTAGAATTTAGCGGTTGGGGAGCCATTTATTCGGAAAGTATCATTGAATGTTAATGAAATAAAGCAGTACTGAATTTTTGAAAGTTATCAGAAGTAATATTATAATTAAGAAAGAAACGCGGTATTTTACAAACTTCGGTTTTTAAGTGTATTTTAAAATAATTGTTAGTGTGTAGCAATTATGATTAAAGTTGAAGAAAAAATTATTTATTTCGTAAATTATTTTAAAAAATATACAGCGTATAAAAAAAAAATGTAAATAATTTTGATTAGAAAAAATAATTTAAAATGAAACCCGCCGAAATATCATCCGTAATATTTCGGAACGAACAGAATGTGTTGCTGCATGATCGAATCTAATAAAAACCGCACGGATTTAAAGATACTTTCGCTCCTCATCCATCGGGTATATTTTAGACGTTTATATATTTAAATAACAATTTTGGACTTTTTTGATCGGTTTAAGAATAATACTTTTTCTGTGTATGTGAAACCCAATTTAAAGCGAGACGCGAAAAGTATGTTTATGCAAATTAGAAAAAAAAATTTTTAGACTTAATAACAGCAATTAAAACGGTGTATATCAAGCTTTTGAAAAAATCCCAAGTCTAAATGCAACGGTAATCGTAAGAGATTTTAATTCGTAAGTTATATGTTTTGCGAAACGGTGGGTTCTTTTTTTTTTTTTTTTTTTTTGGTTTGATTTCCTCTATTTAAAGACATTTGACTGCACACGATCATTTGCCATAACTACAAACAAAAACATGAGAAGCGAAGATTACGGCATCATTTAACGACAAAAGCTCTCCCACACATTTTCTACTGTTTTGTGTAGGCTGAAGAAATTCGTCTTTCAGTCATGCTGCAGGAAAAAAATAAATAGCAGTGAAAGACTTTGAAGAATGATCGAATAACTCTCATTTTTAAATCAAATCACATAACTTCGCGCTACATAAATTTCTAAACGTAAAAAAAAGTATAGAAAGGAAGCGAACGAAACATTAAGTTGCGAATATCGTATTTGTATTTTAAATGTTAGAAAAACGAACGAAAACAATTTCGGTTATTTGTATTTTTTTTTCTTCCTTCTTCTTCTTCATCCGCCGTCTCCGTTACGAAGGTTGGCGATCAACACGGCAATGTCTTTTCTAGACATGGCAGATCTGAACATTTCAATGGGTGAACAGCGGAACCAACGATGAAAGTCATTTGTCCACGAATTTTGTGGGCGCCCTTTTGATCTTTTGCCCAAAAGCTTTCCTTCCATAATGAGACGTAAAATCTCATATTTTTGGCCTCTCATGATGTGGCCTAGATAACGTAGTTGACTTTCCTTAATCAAATGTAATAATTCCGGGCGTTTATTGATTCTTTTGAGGACTTTTTTATTAGTTACTTTTAAGATCCACGGAATTTTCAGCATACGCCTATACGAATATAATTCAAAGGCCTGTATACTTCTTTCATCATCCGCTAATATTCAATTGGCCACTGTTGGAATTTAAAATTTGATCTGCGCTCAATTCCTACTGAAAGAAGTGTAAATGCTCGACGTTTTATTCAGAAATTTTCGCACAATCCGCCCCCCAAATAATCGGAAATCGCGACATTATATACGCGCGGATACTATAATTTCGTAAAGCAGCTCCTAGAATTCTTCATAAGAAGTATTAAATTTTGTAGTATTAACAGAGTGGCATTCGCGAGCGCTTTTACTGGTACTTTCGATTTTTAGCGAAATAACAGGAAAGAATAGATATTACTGGCTCAGCAAAATTTTTTGGGCCTATTCGAAAGGCTTGCAGTACGAGGATATTAATACCCGAACAACTCGGGGTTAAGACACTGGCAGAAAGAGATTACGGTGAAGAATAGGGTTGTAACGTGGCACTGATGTATAGAGATGAGTAAGTATGCTAGAAGTAGAAAAATTAGCGTGAAGAAGACTTTACGAGTGCATTCTTCAAAATTATCATTGACAGGATGCTACGAGCGAAATAACGTTAAGCCATCAGATAATCGTGCAATGACTAATATAAAACGCATTTTAAAGGCTTTTCTAAACGAATATGAAAGCGAAGTATAGTCCGGAAGTTTGAACTTCTCGACAATTTCGATGTTTCAATATTTAGCTAAATTACCAATTTTGCATTTTAAAAGCTAAATTATATTGGAAAAATATTGAAATAATTTCCAATTGTGACCGGCAAATCATTTTGAAATAACTCGGAAAAATCAAATTATTCATTAGTGCCATCGCTAACGTCTGAGTATTAATTTCAGTATGACTTTGTCTTTCTTCGGCGCGATATTCTACGTTCGCGTTTTAAATTTTTATAATTTATTCGCCACATTCTGCGTTCGTGCTGTCATTTCTACTTTTCTCAGCTGAAGATGGGCTTTGCCCGAAAAAAGTTTCCGAAGATAAATACATTACTCTCCATTTATCAGGTGGTTTTCTATTTGGTCTACACGTTATTTCAAATAATTTCTATTCTAGCAAACCGGAATAAAATCACATTACTATTTTCAAGTACGCCGACACGGTAATTCCTATACCTTCTTTTCTTTCTGTCTCTGTTCATCTTATAATCTCGTTACGGTCGATTTTTATTAATTCTCGTTAATGTGTTTTATGTACTTTAAGTTTTTAACAATATTCTTTGGTTTTCTGCCCGGTTTTTACATGCAACCCCCTTTTTTCGAATTTCCTCTGAAAATTTTTTTTTGTTATATTTGTCCTATAGTCCCCGACTATTACTATCAACGTATAATTTCACTTTTCTTTTTTACGATTCCTCGATTTCCGCGTTTTAAACTTTTATAGTTTGTTCGCTACTATTTTTCCAGCTGAAGCTGGGCTTTGCCCGAAAACGATTCTGAAGATAAATACATATATTTCTCTACTTATCAACTGGTTTAGTCTATTTGGTATAAAAATTATTTCAAATAATTAAAATATCCCCCCTTCATCAGTTGGTGTACTTCATAATACGCCTATTATCTGATGAAATGTATAATATATTGGCAGCCGTCACCGTATACCAGCTATTTCTTTTTTTTCCACGTAATCGCTACAAGGAAATATAAAAATATTTCACCCTAGTTATTATAATAAACATAAAAATAATTCCTTACTCGAGAAAACAAGATGTCAAAAAAAAAAACAAAAAACGATGAAACTAAATAAAGTGATGATCCTTGTAGAATAAGAGAATAAATATGTATTTTTTTTTTTTTTATTGGGCTTGTCAGACCTTCACCCGGGGAAACAATTAGAAAGGGAAATGGATCAGTTATATTTCGATGCGGTCAGACATTGCTAGTAGGAAGGAATTAAACAATGGGGAGAAAAATATTTCACGTGAAAACACACTATAACATTATTTATCACTATCGACACGTAAGGAAGACCGAAAAATCATCACGATCGCTGAGCCGTTTTTCACCCAGGCACCCCCTATTATTATATCGAAGACAATCGTTAAACATACAATGTGATCGCGAGGAATATACTATTTTAAGAGAATAGACAGACTTCGATTGCCGGTTTATTATTCTGGGAAAGTATGTAAACGTTTGTTTTCTACATGGTCACTTTTGACCCAGCGATAGTAGTTAAGGGCTATTAAAAGAAGTGTCTTTCAACATTTTCACAAATCTTTAAGATTAAATTTTGATTTTATTTTTATTATCTTCGAAGAAATAGGGTCTCATACATCTCCTTCGTAAGGTATTTCATAACGTATCCTTAAGGCAGTTTAATCGATCCGAAAACAACTATGCCTAAGGCTGCCTCGTACCTTCTTGAGATGACGATCTAGTACATTCAGATGTCTCTATACCGGTTGCGTAATTATTCATTTTTAGATATCAGCTGTGTATGTAATAAAAAGTAACACGATTAATAATAACTATTATTAATCACTTTGCTCCGCTGGAGAGTTTTTCTTCTTGAATTTTTAAAATCGCGTTTAAATTTTACGCGAGATTGTTCGGTTTTTAAACTCTTTCCTAAATCGGTTAGAATTAACTTCGATAGATGGCGCTCTTTTATGTACATAACCATTACGGTTAAGCTTCTCGATAAAACACGCGTACTTTTCAGTAGCGATGATATGTAATACAATAATAAGAATGGTTGAATGAAATTAAACGTCACATATTCATGTGCGGAAAGAGTTACAATAATAAGCGTCAGTTTGCTTTAAGGAATCTTTTTAAAAAAAAATAATTATCAACAAATAGGCCTAATTTCACAAATTTTCCGGGAACTTGGATTGTTCGATATGAATACACACGCACACAAAATGTCAATTAAAACGACAAAAACAAAGAAAGAAACAACCAAAAAGTGTAAAATGAAGTTTTTATTTTTTTCGTACATAATTAGCATCTCGCAGATCCAGAAGGAAGTATCCTCATTTTAGTGTAATTTATATAACCGTTAAGAAATAAGCATATTAACGGAAACTAATTAAGAAAGCTGTCTTAAGGAATAATATTAGATAATTTATAGATGATCTCTGTATGTGCCTTATTACAGTCATTTAAAGTAAGTCTGCATGAAACTGATTAAAATATATATATATACATATATATATATATATATATATATATATATATATATATATATATATACATATGTGCACGTGAATCTAACAAGGGGTTCCACTTTGTCGAAATTATTTACGGGGAAATACAGCGATTGTTCGGATTTTAGGTCAGAAATGTTGATTTTGAGATTTTTAGCGTTTTTGATAGAGTGAATAGTGTGTTCTTTCTAATATCGCAATCCGCAATGTGATCCGAATTCGCGTTCGTGTTCTATGGCCAAAAACCTGAATACACCTCGCCTGTCGACTGGTTGCTATGCAAAACTTTAAACTCGTTTTTCTCGAAAGTATGTTTTTTCAAATTTCAACTTCAAACGCAAATATCTCGGCCAGTTTTGTACTTAGAAGGCTTCGTGAGGTCTCAATCGATCAGAAATTTTATCTAGTATACCGTTTAAAGTGGGACGTAGTTAGGTTCATGTACACATATATCAATTTAAAAAATTAGTAGGAATCTGTTGTATTACGGCTATTTTTATTGTTTTCGATTAAAACTATCACTCTATTAACTACCGATTTGAAGAATTTGTGTTCGTGTTGATGTTGGTCAGATGAGGGGTACATCGATATCTAAACAAATTACAGTGATTTAAGGTTATTAAATTGCAAGTAAACGATTTGTGATAAGCGATTTTGTCATATATTTTTTCCTCAGATTTAAATTAAATAAATTATATAACGAAACATTAAAAATGCGGTGTAATTAGTAAATTTATATAAAAACACCGACTAGTTTCGCATTTTAAAAATTCATATATTCACGGTGTGTGTTATAGAACGAAACGTTTTTAATTTTGTTTTATTACACCATGAATATATCTGAAACTAGTCGATATTTTTATATAAATTTAATAATTACACTGTGTTTTTAATGTTTTGTTGTTTAATTCATTTAATTTAATTCAATTTAATTTCATTTAATTCATTTAATTTAATTTATTTAATTTAATTTAATTCAAGTAAGACAATAAGAATGACATATAATCACATTATTTAGTCTTATTTATTCATTAAACACTCGCGTTAGCTTTATAATTTCCTTCTTATTTTTCACATTTATAACTTTCGTTGTTTTCATTAACCGATTAGCAAACAGGCGTACGCGATAGATTTAATGCAAAAATTATTGCCGACGTAGCGCGTTCGAATTCTTTTAATTTGCTCATTTTCCGAATTTCCGCATAGAGGTTAAGTTCTCGTTTCCTACACTTACTGAAAATTATCTGATAATTACCGTATCCTATATTCTTAGCCGGTTGACTTACTTATCTCCGAAATATTTCTTTTAGGTGTATATTGTAATTATCATTAAGTTCTTCCGACCGACATGTTAATAATTTAGTAATATAAAAAATAAACGGCATCGACGCGAACAAAAATGTCAACTCCATGACATGTTTCGAAGTAACAAACTCCATAATCAATTAATTCGCGCAACTTTGCGAACTACTGTTGCATCATGTGGAGAAGCGGATATATTTCGTGTTCCTTGAATACGAATAACGGCAGTGAAGTTGGGGAAAGTATTTTCCTGCCTTATCGAATGGATTAGACTTTCAGGATTTCAGGAAGAATTAGAGCACAGTTTGTCTGCATAATGCACATGCGCCATTTTTAATTGCCTAAAGTGTATTCAAATTAATTAACGTTTCATTTTTAATTATTGCCACGCATGTTTTGTTTTTTTTTCCCCATAAATTCGCTGGTCACTAATAGCTCCATGCTGCTTAACTACCTATGAGAAAAGTGGCGTATACATTCAGCGTGGTGTGATTACGGTCGGCTTATGACCTTGAATTTATAAGAATTACCCCCCGTCGTACCGCGAAGAAATTTATCGAAACTTAATACTGTGTGTTTCAGCAACAAACCGTCTGTATAAAATTCGAACGAATAGGGCTGTTCGTGGCGTAGCTGGTTAGTCTTTCGTTTAGAACCGGGTTCGAATCCCGTTGCTGCACACTTAAGCTTTTACAAATGTCACCCGCACTCGGTTAACGCCCATATTTAAAAATAATAAAAAAAAAAAGTAAAATTCGAATACAACTCTGAATGAAACGGGTTTAAATTAAGTTTGAACTTTACAGACTAAATAACCACGAGAAAAAGCATGAAATCGGGATGTTACTTTTTTTTTCCCATAGAACTACCGATTCGAAATCAAATGCAGATAAACAAAAACCCCAAGTTTTGTCCTGGATTCGTTCAACTTCGGCTACCTGCAAGAACGTGTTACATTACACCCGGATGAAAAAGCTTTCATATTATTTCTTTATTCTTCATATTTTTCTGCGCTTCTTTAAAATCCTTTAATATTATTATTATTATTATTATTATTATTATTATTATTATTATTATTTTATTTTATTTTATTTTATTTTATTTATTCCTTATTGCAACTAAAGTGCATAACGCTGTCTCCACGTAATCCGAATGTTTTTAGCGATACCTATCTTAGCGACAACCGCTAGAAGGGAGAGCCCGAATTAACACGTTGGCCGTTAAACACCGAGCAACCAGAATAAATCGGAAATACTGAACCTGCATCCATTATAATTCTCTAAAAACGGCGTTTATGTTACATATATATATATATATTGTATGTATATATTTTTTCCTCGAATGATGTTTAAGTTTCTGCATTAAGTGGTTCTTTTAGGAAACGTGTTTCGGAGCTTGCTCAATATGTCACAGCAAGTTGAATAAATTTTAGTCGAAGGAATAGATTCTTTTAAAAAGCGCCCACTTAATGCAACGGCTATTTTTATTGAAAAAACCTTAGTCAACTTTGTAATATGTTTTTTGTTTTTTTTTTTTTAAATTTCCTTATTATCAAAATCTACGGGATGTGCTGTTGCGCGAAATTCCGTTGTGGTAAAAAGTTGCTCTCTTCCGATTTCATTCTCAACAACATCCGCAGAAATATATACATATTACATGGAATAAAGACTGGCTGTGCAATTGGTGCGAATAAAAATAATATAGTAATTTGCACAGGCTCACTTGCGACTCTACGAAACATACAAAAACGTCCATCGCATTTCATTTGCGGTCAAATAATAAGTCATCCCGTCTTTCCTTTCGATACCTAATCACGTGGATATTCCTGATAATAGCTTAGCGTATAGAGGCAGCAAAGGAAGCCGCTTGGGTGCGTCCTTCATCGAACATAAAAACTCCCTTTAAAGATACGAAAAGCTGGATAAAAGATTTTTCGTTGGAGTTGAGGCAATAAAAAATGGGATAAATGAAGCAAACGCGCCTTCCTATCTTTACGTCATCACCAAAAACACGTAAGAGCATGAAATTATCAACCGGCTGCTCGTAGAGAACGGGTCGTTTTGTGTCGTCTCCGCTTGGAACACACTAGTCTGACATACGGGCCCATTCTTGATAAACTGTCGCATTCACAATGTCTTATACGTACACTTTGACACGACGGTAAAACATCTTTTCTAGTGCACTGTCCTTTTTGTATTCCTCTCTTCGACGTAAAATATTCACGAAAATATCTCCGTTATCCCCTTCTAGATAATCCAAATAGAATTTCTTCTCTGCCCTCTTCCTTCCTCAGATCTGCACACTGGTTTTCTCCCGTCAATATAAATTAAGTTTTAAATTATACCTGCATAGGTTGCCGTACATTTAAACATAAAAGCAAAAAATTATCAAAATCTAATCGTTTGTTTACGCGTTAAATTTAGAATGTGTGACGTAACAATTTTTAGGAGCCTTTTTTTGTTGTTCAATCAACGAAATAATTTCGTCACCTCTGCTAATAAATCAAAAAAGGTGTTAATTTACTGGGCCGCTAAAAGAATTCCAAACCGACTACAGTTATTTTTGCGTATTTAGTTGTTGTCCCCCCCCCCCCCCCCCCTGGGACGGGAGAATGGGTCTAAACTACTTAAGGGAGTATTTAAATCACAGCTTTTCCAGGCCCTGCGAGCATTAAAATGTCGTCGTCAAGCACGACTTTTACGGCTAGGCGACTGCGAGATTAGCGGAGGGGTGGGTGAAAACGAAATTCCGCTGTAAGCTGGAGTGACTGGAATCGGACGCGCGCGCTATATGTCAGTTTATGTCTGACTGAACATGCGCGTGGTTTTCGTTTTAAGGGAGTTCTTGACAATTTCGCGAGTTTCAATTTGTTTTTTCGAAGTATATACCTGCGGGTTCTTAATTTGTTTTTCCGCAGTTTTTTTCTTTTTTAAATATCAGTAATTATTGCACGCTTACTTTTTTTAATCTAGATACGCAGTATCGCTGAGTAAGTAAATGCTTTACAATTACGCTTAATATTCAAGCATTAAAAGTGCGTCTGAAGAAATGTTTTACCCAATGCGACTCGACGTAATTCGTATTTTAAAAGAGTCACATCTACAAATTTATTTTTATATTTCGGAAAATATTAATTTTATTTCTTTTCTTTTTTTCTCGGGGAAAAAATTAAAATTCCACTTTACGTGATCATCAAAATTAAGCAATATCCGCCGATACCAGTTTCCTCCGGAAGCCATATCCCCGGTGAATTAGAATGTGCCAAATGTAAAGTGAATGTTTTTTACGCATCGAGGATGTTTCAGCGTTTCACAGTAATATTTTTTTTGT
Source organism: Icerya purchasi (assembly GCA_039619475.1). Taxonomy (NCBI): domain Eukaryota; kingdom Metazoa; phylum Arthropoda; class Insecta; order Hemiptera; family Monophlebidae; genus Icerya; species Icerya purchasi. The sequence continues at coordinate 70,523,643 of CM077116.1, forward strand.
TGCGATAAATACAATATCATCGAGTGTTCTATAAGAAATGTGCTAATTATAAAATATGTGTGTCCTGCGCAGTTTTTATTGATTGCACGCATTATTTGTTCTCTTTTCGATTAATATGACTGGAATTTGATAAGGTTTTTTTTCCCTTACGTTTTTTCGTACCTACTTTTATATACATAGTTATTTTGGATAACTTTGATAGTCGTAAAATGATTCTTACATTTAATGTTTCCTTTTTTTTTTTTCAGTTTTATTCGGGATCGGTAACGCAATTTTCCCATATAGTGATGGGATTCGAATCTCATTCGACAAAATACATTTAGCTCTAATTGTTTTAGGAGCTGCAAAAAAAATTAAAAAGAAATCAGATCTCGTAAAAGTTAGAAAGCGGAAAACAATACAGAGTTATGCTAAGTTTTGAGAATTGTATAATAATTCGGAAAAAGTTTATGACCCCGCATTCGTGGACGATCACAAACGCTTTATATTAATTTCCCTCTTTGATTGTTTTTGTTGTTCACGCGTTTGCAGTTAAAATTACGAATTCAGTTCTTTTCCGGGATCTGCCGACTATCGGAATAAAAGATTTAGCTTACGAACAGATTATAATGCTGTATGCAAATTTAACGAATTAATTAAAAATTTCTCCGCTATTTCGTTTATTAATTCTCGTAAAAAAGGAAAATTTTACTTCGACGTCTCTGCTTCCAAATGTGGACTATTATCGACATAAAAGAAAAAATTAATACGTAAGGATCGGGTTGTTTTGAAATTGTTTTTTTGGTATATAGAAAATTCCCTTGTTGGCAAATAAAACGAAGAATTGCAATATTACGATCGGCTGATGATGGGGAAAATAAAAAAAAAGTATAACTACGCTTTTGTAGATGAGATTTTATATTTAGCACTGACATTTAATCGTAATTTCGTATTTTATTAAAAAAACTGCGGTTATTGCAGACCTTATTATAATTAGCGCGCACGGTTTTGATTGATTATTAGGTTTTTTTTTTTTTTTTTATTAAACTACCGGAGTTTATTGAAAAAAATTCTTACACCATTTCCTATAACGGATTGAAGAACTGAGATTTTTTAATGATTTTTAATGTGCATTCGACCATTCTAAAGCAACAGACTGCGCATACGGTTGATTACTTTCGTGAATGCTTCTTCGAATGATAGATTGGCTACTATTTTCGGTTGGTGAAAGAAAAGTTAATTATATTGTATTTCTCGAATTTTCTCGAAATACTAAACAATCGTATTTCGTCGACGATTAACAGAGATATATAATAAAATTACAAATTTCACATGGATAACGGCTTTTTAAACACAGAAACTGGCTGCTTTGAGCATTAAAACGTACTTGTTACTTGTTTTAGAGATTGCGTGCTGTTTTTTTAGCGTATGCACATGTAGCATATATGGCTGAACTGAATTCAAAAATTTTTTTTGTTCCGTCTGTTCCGTAATTCTCCACCTGTATTCTCTTACTGTTAGGCCATCGATACTTAAGGTGGTGCACTGTGGGGTGCAATCGGGCTTCTTAAAGAAATCACTCCACATAAAGGTAGACACAGTACGAATCGAAGTATTTTGTCCGGTTAATTCATGTTGTTTTTCCTTTTCACCGAACACTCCCCGGCTTAGTACAAATGCGGCGGATAGAGTTGTTTAATCGTTGTTGTTATTCATAGCGTAGTCGATTTTCTATAATGAGCAAAAAGTCCATTATCATGTGCTTCATGCGAAAGGCAACTACTATAAGTTACTCTTCGGACGTATCACTCCGAACATATAATTTTTTTCCAGCGACCGTTGTTCGTTCTCAGTGCTTTTCTTAACTAACGGCAAGCTCTAGTAGATGATTCTTTTCTAGGGAGTGCGGCGGGGGCAGTTTTATTTTCCAGGTATGAATTTTACGCTCGTACATCTGATAATATTCGTTAATTTAATTGTTTCGATGATAAAATATGCGGAAATAATTCTGGTGTCGGAAGGCCAGACACTGTGGCGTTGTAGAGTATTTTTTCATGCAACCGTGTGTGAACCATTCTATGAATTCCGTCTAAACTTGATGAACGTTAGTAGTTGGATAATTCGAAAAAGTATTAAACCAAAAAAAAAAAAAAAATAGGGGAAAAAACAACAAAAAAAGCGGGACATGTGGAAATTTTTTATAAATTTTTCAAAAAATTTTGTATTGCTTTTTCCCTATATAACAGATTTTCCTCCGCTTTTAGCACAAAATTGAAAATTGTTATTATTCCTCTTGTAAATAGCGGAAATTAAATCCGCTTAAATTTCAAATATTTTGCCGTTTCGAATGACGTAATGTATTCGAAAATTGTAAAAATATCGAAGGAAGGAGATAAAATTTCCGTTTTGGTGCTTTTTTCTACGATTTTTTTTTTGTTTTTTTTTTTTTTTTATTTACTTTTTTGAAGCAGCTTCCCCGTCTAGCCACGCGAAAGGCAGCTGAAGGATGCGGTTGCGATGATAACACAATTTAATATTTTTGCGTGGTGTTATGTTCTTTACCGGAATTTCGGATGAAAACGAGCCAAGATGGAGCTTTCCTGTCGAGCTCTCAACGAATCAAGTGCTTCCGCCATACCTAGTTGGTACGTTTGAAGAATACGTCGCCAGATGGAAAAATATATTACGTCGTACCGAATATAACCCGCGAATATGGTTTTATTCGGCTTTATCTTTTAGCATTATTACACAATTTTTTACTTCTGTCTGTATTTCGCTTTTGATTTTCTATCTTTGTTTAAAGCTTTTTACATGTCACTATGCTAGCAAAAAAAAATGTGGCACCGCTACCTGTGCACAGCTGTTCCGTATTGTCAACGGCGAATTTGAAATTCGTCATCGCTTTTTTTTCACTTATATTACACACAAAGAAATTCTTGCCCGCTTGAAATCGATAAAATGTTGTTAGCATTTTCACGCTGCAATAATAATTGAAAATATTGAGCTGGTCGCCAAAGAACGAGTCATTTAAATTGAACGAGCAATTTAAATTGAACGGGTAGTCATTTAAATTGAACAGGTCATTTAAAGTGGACAATCACTAAAACAGAATTAACTCGTTCGATCGTTCTTGTTTTGTGGCATCTGTCACAAAAATGGAATCATGAAATGTATTAATACTAAGCAAAGGACGATGATGATTGAAGTAAGATAAGTTAGTGAACAAACATAAATGAACGAGTACTAATAACGGTGGAACAATATTCTAAAACACCAGGCTGTAAAATTCAAGTCATTATTTTTTGTGAACATAAACCGTTCGATACATTTTCATCGAGCAAAAATAGCGAAATTTTGTCGTTTATATTGAAAAAACAACAGTTGCTTCATGGTGTTTGTCCGGCAATTTTTAGTTGTACCACACTTAATGATATATTTGAGAAGGGGATTTCACTGAGAGCTTTCACGAGAAATTACTTCTGTTAAAAATAAACGTCTCGCATAGAGGAAGAAGGGAAAACGTCATATAGGATTTTCTAATCATCGTTAGTGTAAGAATGAGGTAGTTATTTGTTTTTGTGCGCTGAAAAATGGTGGAGGTATATTGAAGATCATTGTAAAATTTTATTTTCGTCACCATTTCTCCGTGATGGACAAAGAAGACGTATCCGTGACAATATGAGTAATACTGATACTTGATACTCGATTTCGTTACAATACATAGCGAAATATTTCAGAAAATATTAATCAGTAAAAAATTAATAAAATTAAAAATTTGCAAAGTTCCCATTTCTAAAAAAAAAAAAAATATGCATATTATTATTTAATTATCGATAGTTAGTGTATACATCAGTATTAAAAAATATGTCACGAAAAAGAAACTAAAATTTGTAAGTCCCGGAAAACACTTCACGCTTACTTATTTCTGCACTTTTTACGATTGAATAATCATATGATGGCATCAATTCTATAATTTTCAAACATAGGCCATATGTAAAGTGTTCAAGTAAAAAGCCCACAACGGGTAAAGTACATAGTTTTAACCGGGTTCGATGACGTTTGCAACAACTGCGAGATAATAATTATAAGGAATATTAAATTTAATTCCGTTAATATAGTAAGTATGGGGTTGTCTCTTAGTGTCGGACCTAGCGGGAAATAAATTGGCTGGTAAACTTTGCAAAAGCTGGGAAAGGATCGAAATCAGATAATCTCCCTAAGATTAAAGGAAATAAAGAATGACGAGTGTTTAATCTAAAATATGTACTATATAGTAAAATGCACCCATGGGGATAGACAGTCTTACCGCAACGTGTATAATCAGGTCAGGTCGCGTACTTTGTCTAGTTTAATTGAAACCTCTGGGTTTAATTGAAAATTACTTGAAGCAGTGCTGTGGGGCTGTCCTAACTTGTGCGGGAGTACGAGAAATATAACGAATCGAGAGTAAAACTAAAATGTCTATTGAAATAAGCGGGACGTTATTAAATATTTGAGGAAATCCTAAAGAGGAAATAACTGACGCATTGTTTGTCTGTTACCTTTTCAAGCTTAAACCGCTGAACCGATTTAGATAAAATTTGGTACGGAGATAGTTTGAGGCCCAGAAAAGGACATAGAATAGTTTTTATTCTGGAAATAACCCCATAATGGGGTGAAAACGAGGAACAAGGTACGAAAACCCGAGACGCCAAAAGCGTATATATAAGCGACATAATCAACTGGACGAACGAATAGCGACTATCGAAGATAAACAACACGTTAACGAGAGCGAGCGAGTAATTTTTTGTTTACATAACGAAACCAATTTCTGGTGTTTTGGTGTTTCTTAGAATTTCAGAATAAAAACATCTCGATGAATAAAATAACATATACTAACGAAATTATATGTAAGAAATAATAAAATTAATATAACTTTTTTTAACAATTTTATTTTCTGTTCTAACGGAAGAAATCTTTCTTATTGGACACGGGATGGGCCCTCGTGACATCTCCTTAACGGAGAGACATTATACTTATTTTTTATTTTCTTTTTAAAAAGCCTAAAAGCTATATCCCATACAAACTTTGCCATCCCATTATTCCCCCCTAGGGGTTGAAATTACAAAAATGGCTTTTTAGATGTCTAAAATAGCTTACATACATATCAATTTTCATGCTTCTAAGTTCAGTAATGTTATACTTCCATACAAACTTTCACCCTCTTAAAATCGCAATTTAAAAAGAAAAATATATAGAAATAAATACTTTTTTTCCTTTTTTTTTTTTTAAATACCTAATAAAAAAAAATAAAAACCTATAGTTATGATTTAATAATAAAACCTCTTTCATTTATATTTATATTGACCTCGAAACAGCCTAATTGAAATACTAATTCTCCGCGGACAACGTCCCGGGTAAAAGTGTTAGTTACGGCCGGTGGACAAACCCGGCCGCCGAGGTGTTTAAGTAACTTTACCAACAAAAACCGGGAAAGAAAACAGCAAAAGGACTTGTAAGCTGCCGATGAGAGCGATCATCGAGCCGATTGAACGTTTGAATTTTTTAATTTAAATTCCAAATTTTTTCACGCATTACTGACCTTCAGTTGAGGAAGGTTAAATTTTTCCGGCTGATAAGCGCGTTCGTGGTTCGAAATTAAATATGCAGCGTTCGGCAGCGGTTATCGTAGTTCAGGTGTGTTTGCGAGCTAGCGGTCTGTAGGAGTCCTGCGCGCTCGTGTATGAATTATTACGCTTTAATCTGCCGGCACGCTGGTAATAAGCGGCAGCGGGTTATCGTGACGTACTGCAAACGTCAAAGAGTAATTTCCACAAACAGAACGACAACCGTCTCTTCACAGTTCCGCCCGTAAATCCCGTTTATGATAGCGCTTCGCGCCCCTAGGTAAAGCCAAAAGCGCGCCAGCAACCCTCTTTCTGCTGCATCTCGACGTGCTCGGCAGAGGGAGAAAATTTCCCCATTTACCACCCACTTAAGATTTAATGAATGGAGTGGTTGCTGGGATGTCGTTTTTGTCGCGGCTGAATTTTCCGCAATTGAACAAGGGATGAAAGCTTTCCCTGGGGGACATTCGGCAACCTACGCCCCTTGTGATTATCACACGTGTGCCACAGCGCGACGCTGTCTGCCGGCTTGCTCGAATCGGACTTGAGATTTATACGACGGCCTAATCTAACTTTGTCTTCCCTGTGTCGTCGTGTTTCTTGGTCTCGTAGTTGTCGGCCGGTTTTGAAGACACGATTTAATTTATTAAACAGCGCGATTGTGTTAATTAATAAGAGGCCGCGCTGGTGCTCGATTCAATTTAAGCTCAGAAAGAGCGCGCGCTGGTGCCATTTTGCCTCGGCCACGGCGAACGAGATGACCCCGCAAAAAAAAACAAAGAAAGTCTTACCGATCTCGAAACCTCCTTAGCATCATCGGAATCCGCTCGACGATGATGCTGTTCTAAGGAAACCAGCGCGATTCGCGAACGTGCGACCGTTCATTTGACGTCAAATTTTATGCCTAATTAACCCACCCTGGGGCCGTCATAATTCGCACCCGGATATTTTTGGGAATTTGTTTTTTCTTTCGCCGTAAAACAACATGCGATAGAAGACGACTTCTTTTCAAGTAGGATAACTGTTTTTTTACGGCTATTGACTGTTTTTTGCTAATTGTTTCTCTTTTTTTTGTTTTCTTCCTTCTTCATCAGTTTGCAACCTTTAAAAATATTCTCCTTTTGTCTTTTTTTTTCTCTCTCTACATAAAGGGAAATCGTGTATATGCACCTAGCGACTAACCTGTTAAATCGATTTAGTCAATACAAAGCGTCCGTGGTCATCGCGGTGTCTGATCGTCTTACTGGTATTTCGAAGAAAACTATAATTCAATGTGAAACAAAAATTTTCAGACAAAATTCCAAAATAAGGACCTACAGAAATATGTCCTAATCGTAAAAAATAAGAAAATCAAACATAAGACTTTTTCTTACTTTCTATATAAATCCTTTTTATCGATTTCAATATTTTAACTTGAATTCGCCTTTTGCCTTTTCTGCCCAAATGACACAGCTAGATAACTTATATTAATGGAAACTTAATGAACTAGCAACGGAAGAGTAATACAGTTAAACAGTTCGGTTCAATGTCGATAGAGAAAATTTTTGTCATTTGCAGGCTAGTTTAGTGTGTCCATAATTGGCCAGAAGCCAAAAGTTAACATTGAAAAAAAAGAAAACAGCTTCAAAAAGTTTCTGGTCAACCGGGTAATTTACTAATTTTGTAAACGACACTAATGAAAAAAAAAACCTCTAATGAAAAATCTAAAAAAAAAAAAAAAAAAATTAAAATTGATATATATATATATATATATATATACATATATATGGCTATAACCAACCAGGGTGACTACCTAGACGAAAAAAGAAGACAAATTCATCTAGGATGGGTAAGTTAAGGCAGAGCGAAAAAGAATTAGGTTATTTCTTGTAAAAACAAATGTTTTTTTTTTTATTTAATTTCTCGAGAATTGAAATTTGTCGATCAATTTTAATAATATTTTTAGTTTCTCGTAATATCTGTGGTGATCCAAAAGTCATTGCAATTCACAAAATTATGGTTTCCATAGTTACGGATATTCCAACACGATTCTTAAACCTCGTGCTAAAGATGCTCTTACCATACCACTTTACAGTTTACATGCGTTCGTGCTGTTACTTATCGGTATAACGCGTATACACTACGTTTTTCATAGACGTGCTAGTTTATTACACACCTCTTCGAAAATGACGCAAAAGCTTTTGGACCACCCTGTACAATACCATAGTAATTTTTTTTCTTTTTTATGGTATACATTTCATTCTATTTTAAATTTACTTTTTCTTCCATTCGTCCGACCGATTGTTTTTGATGCACGCGGTAGATGCCAAAATCCTTTTTTTTTTTTTTTGTAAACGGTTCAGGGTAGTATTCAGTTCTTAAAATTACATTCGATTGAAATACCTTTTTTTTTCTTTAATTTGCCTGCTCTTTTAATTCTTATTCATAGAATCACTTCTCCGTCAACTGAAAGCTAAAGATTGTAAGAAAGAAAAATATCTTTTTTCTTTTTCACAAATTACTCTACCCGAGCGCTCATACTTCACTTAACTGCTATGGCTATTATGCGGCGGCAGCATTTACGATTGTATTAATTTGTTTATCGGATTTGTCCTTAGATGATAAGTTTAAAAAAATTTCTATTGCCGTTTGAGAATTTGACAGGATGTTCGTAATGTTTTAGCAGGAGCGCCCACGACGGTGTAAAAAGGACGTCCCAATTAGGCAGGTGAATCGGTTTTAGGCAATAGGGTGCGAGGGCTTCGTGTAGGTGGAAGAGATCAACGTCGACAGAGGCGGCTAATCGCAATAAATTCTCTTTGCGAAATATATACTCAGCGGTTGTTAACTTGGGCTTTTTGAGAGGCTCGTCATTTTCTCTACTTCTGCATGCTAATAAAGAACTAGCGACGAAAAGGCAGGTGAATTTCAGTTCTGGGTCGCGTCTATATTGCAATATATCGGCCCGTTCATTTACTCCGTCACGATCGGAGACAAGATTGTGAAGAATTCGAGCGGATACTGCGATTCTTGTTTTAGCAGCTGATATAGTTTTTCTAATGCTGTCACGAACAACGACTGATAAAAGTGAAAAGTATTGCCCCGTACAGGATGTCATAAATTTCTGCCTCCTGTGCATTCTTGCATCGACAAGAACGTTTTCTGAAATCAGAAGGCTAGAACCTGGAAACGATTTTTGTCTGTGATCCTGTTTAGAAGAAAACTGCTACAAAAAAAGTATTTTGAAAATAGCTGCTTTCAAGCTAATTCATTTTTTTTTATTTACTTTTTTTTTTTTTTTGCTTTCCGGACTAGGCAGGTCCGTTTAGTTACAATTTTAACCTACTTTTTTTCTTTACCGTACAATGTTTCTTCTAAGATGGATTTCTTCAACATTACACATCTCAGAAAGAATTGTATCTGTGACGTGCTTAGGAAGCGAGAGATTCGCTCGTTAAGTCTAAAAACATTGCGCAACACACCTTCACATTTCGAAAATGAATTCTAAAAATGCGATTATTATTTATCTAATCACTGTAACGACTGGAAAAGTGGCTTCTCCGTAATCTGAATAATCATTAGGCAAAATCGGTTAACATTAATAATGAATTGTTTTAAACGACGATGATGAATTAGTTTTTTGTAGAAATAATAACCGGCGTGTCTACTACCGTGACAAATTAATTTATTACGGCAGGTGGGAATTTAGGATTTACTAATCAATCAGCACCCCGAATGTGTCGAGATGCGTGATTTATCACTTTATTCAAGTGTTGTAGCTGCTAATTATATGATAAGCATGAACACTGGAATTCGAGATGTAATGAATACGTGTATTTAGGTTCGTCGTCGATTGCAATTTTTACAACGCCGGCTATTGCTGCAAGCGTGTGTATCTACCCGAAATATGAGACACTGGCTGATTTCTTCACTAAAAATTAATCTATGCAGTTGGTAATAATATTTTCGCTTGCGGAAACTGTCAAAGTTAAAAACATTGTGCTCACCGTAAAAAAAAAAAAAACAAAAAAAAAATTACCCGTTATTAGGGGCTTCGCCCTTATACCTCGCTCTATTCGCGCCTTCAACCTCGCCGTAATTACAGAGCATATCCAGGAAAAATTTTTAGAAAATTCTAAAATCGAAATAATTATTTTCGGCTTGCCGAATTTGTATTTGCCGCTTGACGTTTTTGTTATTTCTCTCTTCCCGTAACATTCGTACCACACAGATATCTTTTTTTTTTTTTTTTTCTTTCTTAATTAATGCAAAATAACAATATTATTTAATTAAATATAAAGTAATTTATATTAAGTAAATGATGAATTACCAACTTCAAAAAAGAAAGAACTTAATACGTTCGTAATCAAGATTTTACATTACCAGTTTTGAACATTACGTAATGTTTTTATTATTTTCCTTTTTTATGAAAAATTTCGAGTTATTCGCTTGTTTTTAATTAAATTTATTGAGAAATAAATAAAGTTGGTTAGTATTGATTAAAATCATATTAATTACTAGTCGTATTGGAAATCGTATACAAATATGCAGAGAAAATAATCGGACAAAAATGTTGATAATTATTAGATAAAAAAAAAATGTATTTCAGAGATACCTTACGTTATATGTTTATTTCCACACAATATGTAACCGCGTGGACTGATTTTAATGATTCTTTGTCCCTTCGAAAGCGTACCAGTCAACGGTGTTGCAGCGTGTGAGTGCTGATGAAAATTAGCGAAAACAAAAACTGAATATTCATGAGAAAACGTGAAAAAAATATCGTCGATTCGTTTAGAAATTTTTTTTTTTTATTATTAATATAACAGCCGCGATTGACTTAAAATATTATCAATATTAAGCGTGTGGAAACGTAATTTTATAAAATTAAAGTATTACCAATGTTAATTAGCACGGATAAATATAGATTCGAATAAACGAATTTTAATCCGCTACAGCTCGACGATACAAGAAAAAATGGACGGAAAGAAAGGAAAAAGGATGCGCCCCCAAACCGTTACGTGGACCAGATAAAGAGATGGACGAGTGTTTTTGTCAATGGAGCATCCGATATATGATAGATCACGACGCTCGGAACGGAACTAGAACCAGAAGGAGAAGAAGAATATTTACAAGATTGCCATTTTCCAAAAAAAGTTGATTTTTAGCCGGACGAACAATTTACATTATTGAAACTTCCTATTTCGTAATTTATAAACTCATAATTGATGAAAATATTACACGTTTACATTACTAGTTTTGAACATTACGTATAATATTTTTATTATTTTCCTTTTTTTTCCCCCTTTTTTTTGTTTATGATTAGTTAAATTTATCAAGAAATAAATAAAGTCGGTTAGAATTGATTAAAATCATATTAATTACTAGTCGTATTGGAAATCGTATAAAAATATGCAGAGAAAATAATCGAACAAAAAAGTTGATTTTTAGGTAGACAAAAAATTTACGAATAATACTAATAATTAATGTGAAATAAAATAAAAGGGAAAAATAATACTCTACTATAGACATTTAATAATTGTGCACTAAAAATTAAAATAAAAATAAAAATTAAAAAATAACTATTAGATAAAAAAATGTATTTCAGAGCTACGAATCCGATTATGATCATTTTTAAATAGCATTAACACTTATTGGAGTCGGCACCAAATTCAAAATGTAATAATAATTGAAAACTGTATTAAATATTCATTAAATTATTTCTAAATATTGTAATTTTAATTCGGTGGCTAGTCAAAAAAGTTAATGTATAAGAAGAAGAAGAAGAAGAAGAAACGTATATTTGCGCTTAATTTTTTTAACAAATAACAATACATAACTTAAGCGGGTAATCTGTACCAGAAAAACATGATTTCCTTATCAGATAACTTAATATATATATCAGAACACGAAAATGATAAACAAGAAAAAAAATCTATAATTATAGACAGGAAAAGTTTAAAAAAACCTGACACATTAGCTTATTAAATATTTTAAGTTTTAATGACTCAGCATAAAATTAGCATAATCTCGCAATTTAGTTGAAATTCTAAGAGTTCATGAAAAGAAATTAACAATTTGGTGAGAAACAGAGATATAGGGCTGTAAAAATACTCAGAGTAATACATGTTTAATTCGTCTGTGTTTATATTTCTTGTATCTATGTTTTAAGGACTGATAATTATACCTACCTATATTGTTTATAGTTATAATGTCAGACATAGCGCAATAATTAAAGAAACTTATTGCACGTTCTTTTATAATCTCACTGACATACGGAAAATGCAGATAATCATGCATGGTTTTAATGCGTGTGTATCGTGACTTATTTAATATGATTCTAAAACAATGGTTTTGAATTCGCTGGAGCTTCATTAAGATACTATGGCTGGTCGAACACCAGACTGGAGCAGCATATAATAGCGTGGGTAGTAATACCGCTTTATAAATCATGAACTTATTGGACACTGTTAGACATAATTTTCTATTAAAAATCGGAAACAGGTTACATAACTTACGCTGAGTTTTATAAATACGTTGATTTATATGCTTTGTAAACGTAAGTTTTTTATCTAGTGTCATACCTAAGTGAGTTACCTCATCTTTCCATTCGATCGTATTGTTTTTAATTTTAACGTGATTGTTAATTGTTGACCTGCGTTTTGTAAATATAATTGCCTCAGATTTATTTTCGTTGATATTAATTCTCCATTTAGTGAAGTATTTGACTAACTTATTTGCGGCATCCGTGAGTCGTCGACATATCGTATCAATTCGGTAGGATGTGGCGACAAGTGCAGTGTCATCAGCGTAAAGATTTAGACTTACATGATTTGTAAGCGGAAGGTCGTTTATGTATAAGATAAAAAGGTAGGGACCCAAGATGCTCCCCTGAGGAACTCCAGCGGCACAAAATTTCTTACTAGATTTAACATTTTTAATTTGCACGTAAAACTGTCTATTCGTTAAATAAGTTTTGATAAGCAGTACTAAGTATTGTGGATATCCATATTTGATTAATTTAAATACAATGCCTTCATGCCAAGTGATATCAAAAGCCTTTTCAAGATCAATGAGTACTAGACCGGTATGTTTATTTTGGTTAAAATTGTCAGTGATTGTATCGCATAAAGCGGCAAGTTGCATTGTCGTACCTAAATTAGGCCTAAATCCAAATTGGAATTCCCTAAAAATAGCATTTGTGTCACTGTACTTGTTTAGTCTAATTAAGATTATTTTTTCAAAGATTTTGCTGATATTACTTAATAGACTAATAGACCTGATATTTTGCACAAAGGAAGCATCCTTTCCATGCTTCGCAAGAGGTATCGTTATTGAGGTTCTCCAGGATAAAGGGTAATAAGTTAAGCGTAGGCAGGAATTAAAAAGGCTAACTAACCCGAGGATAGCTTTTTTTGGGAGATTCTTGATCATGCGGATGTGCACCAAGTCATTTCCGACAGAGTTTGTGTTTCTCAATGTACGAATGCATTTCTTAACTTCTTTAGGCGTAGTAAAAATATGTGGATTTGATGTAGGGGACGTTTGGCATAGATATCTGTTTATAGCTTGTCTGACGCTGCAAACATGATAGTGTGTAGATAAGCATTCATTTTGCTTATGTATATTGTGAAAATGGGTAGAATTATATCACCTTAAGGTTAAAATGTATTATTTCATTTTCTAACAATTATTAGTGCTTTTTTATTAAGTTATTACAGTAAATATTGAAGTCGATATTTCTTTTTCAAATATTTAATTTTAATTTTTATTTTAATATATCCAATGTCTTTTTTTCCTACTTTAAAAATTCGCCACTGACTCACAGTAAAAACTTATGAAAACCGGATCAAAATCTATTATTACCGTTTTATTAGATTAATATATATATATACAATTAATACTACTTTAAACAATAAATTTCAGCACACAAAAAAAAAAAAGAAAAGAAAAGAAAAGAAATACACGTCTGTAATTAGCGGAGCAGAAGCAGTACTTTACATCAACTGTGGTAGGCTATCATAAATCTATAAGCTATTGTGAAAAATTCGATATGGATGAAATGTATTTCATCATTGTGATGTTTTTTCTTTTCTTTTTTTGAATCTTGAACGATAGAGGCACTCTGTTTTACATGAAAGGCGATGAATTCAAATAATATCTATGTCTGATATCACCGTCAGATGCCATTGCAACAAGCAAAAAAAATAAATTATATCCAAAAACTCCCCCTACCAAGGGAACTACACCTACATATTAATTTTCAAATTCATGAAAACCAAAGATTGTGAAATTAATGACAAAATCACAATAATGATGTTAAAAGCCATGATGACAACGGATTTTCGAAAACTGCCGTTTTTTGTATGTTTAATTTAGATAAGCTGGTTTTGTAATTGAAAACAATTTTTATTAGTTCAGTAAATATTTCATTCATTTTTTGCGTTAGTTGCATTTTCACTAATAAGTAGCTGGTAAAAAATTAACTGTTCGAATTATGGCATATCTTTTGTTAGACAAACTGGCAGAAGAAGTAAGAAAAATTTAGAGACTCGTAAAATAATAGTGAACCTGAAAAATCTACTTACACGGAACATTTAATAAAGTATTTAAATGCGACATAATAAAAAACCTCGGCAATATTATTAAAATTCCTTCGTCGCTCGAAAACGACACAAGAGATAATACAGAAACTTCAGTTAATCTAAGAGATGGCATCACATCGGTAATTACGAAAAGGTAGCATTCACCAGCGTCGTCTGCAACTACAATAAGCGAGTCATACCAAATAAAACCAGCGTGCCAATCAATAAACAATAAGAATATAAAAAAAAAGAAAAAAAAACAACAAATAGGTATATTAGGAAACGAAATAAGTCAAGTTCTTCAAATGACATAAATATGCAGTTTTAGACATCGAAGAAAGTTCTACTAGTAGGAATGATCATGAAAACAAGTCTTTCAACCGTTAGAAGAAAACTTTAAAGAAAATCGAGAAATCTACCGCATTTCATTTAAATATTTTCGACCGTTTATAGACATGTATAAAGGAGCCACTGTCATAATTGCAACAGAATTTACATCGGATTTTCGAGGCTAAATCAAAACTCCTGAAACAAACCACCCCTTATTAATGGATGAACCATTAAAAATAATATTCGCGAAATACGCCCGACATTACTCTTAATGATAAATCTTGTATCGTGGAACTACAATCCGATCTTCTCCCACTTTGAAGAACTCGATGGTTCTCCTTTTGAATTACCAAAAACCGACACTTGTCGTTCCACAAGAAACACATTTAAAACTCGACCAAAAAACTACATTATCGACGCGGTACAATTTTCTACAAAATGATCCAACACCTTTACAGCAGCGGGTTTTGCGTGCTATTTGAAAAAATCGGCGTGCATTTAGTGGTTATGGAAAAATTTTTCTCGCCTATACAAATTTCAATTTATACAATTTACTGCCCTCCGGATGTACAGTACTCTTACAATGACCTGTCCTCTACAGTAGATAATGTTAAATCGTCATTTATCATAAATGCCCATTCACTGTCCTAGAAAAGCGAGCGATATAACGCAAAGGCTGTCGAATGATGGAAGAGATAATTGAAAGCTGTAATTCCGTATTACACAACACGAAGACCACTCGCTATAATGTCACTTATGAACCGTGGTTAACGTTGGACGTAATTCTCTCTCATCGCGGGTTTTTAATCAATTTTTTCAATCACACCGACTTGGCCATTATGGATATTCTTACTCAGCTGGAAACACCGGAAATTACTACATAGTGGAACTGTCGTATAACTGATACTGCGATAAATATTTCAACTGGTGTTCCAACAGTCGTCCGTCGATAAATAACAATGACAACACGCGGCAAGCAGTAACCACTTTTGCTTTGAGCATATTCGCCTCCACGAACGTACCGGTTTGTTCGCAGTAAGGCAGTCGCACGGTAGAATGAAAATGGTAGGAAAGCCTTCAAAAAACTAAAAACGGCTTCTTCTGTACTCAATCACATAATATATATATATTTGCAAAAAGGTCAAGACAAGATATGTACTAAAACAAGCTAGAGGAAGAGCATGGCAAGAATAAAGGTCTCTTCTCTAAATTCGATATCACTTAGGTCTATCTGAAGGGAATTCACGGAAGTAAAACCGGCATTTTTTATTGCTGCCTTTATTAAGGATTGATGAAAAGCGGATTCTTGATCTCGCTGCGGAATTAGCACAATATTTTGCCGAAAATTCGAATAATCAGAATTTTCCTAGGCCTTTTCTTAAATTTAAAAATAATGCAGAGAATCGATGGCGCTTCTCCAAATGTACAATCAATCTTTCCCCTTATTTGAACTAAAAACAGCGATAAAAAACACCAAAAAAATACTGCTGTAATGAACCCCATATTTCACTGTTAAAAAACGCCCCTGAAGGAATCTTAACAATTCTACTGTGAATATATAACGAAATATGGGACGTTATCCAAGCACCTGGAAAATGCGCCGGTACTCCCGATTCTTAGATCGCAAAAAAAACTTTTGCTTATTGACTCATACACAGGTGTCTATTTCAGTTAAACTCTCGGTATAGTTCTTGAGAAACTTGTAGCAGCTCGACTTACCTAGAAGCTAAAAAAATGGAAATTAATCAAACAAAACGAATACAGATTTCGCGTCCAACATTGAATCAAGTATATCTTCGAAGTGAGAAAGTTTCTACCATTTCTCGGAAAATGCACCTCTTAACTGTTTTCCTAAAGACGTATACAAAGCTTTCGAAACGACTTGGAAGCACAACACTATTCATTATCCGAGTGATCGACTTTACAAAGCTTTCCCAAAAACCGTTCGTTCCGGGTACGTGTGGTCGACTTTACAAAGATTTCTCAAAAACCGTTCGTTCCGGGTACGACTGGGAACATGACATCAGCTTCGCATACGCTACATAACGGAGTTCCGCAAAGATATTAGGCCCCATATTGTTTATCATCGCTATCAATGACATCTTTAATGAAATCCTTCCGCCGATAAAATAATCGTTATCCGTAGATGATTTGATTTTATTTCTCACATGTTTAAAACATTTTCATGGGAACGAAATTATCGCAATCGATGCTGGATAGACTTATACGCCGGACTATGAAGATTCCAGTTTCCTGCATCCAAATCTACCGTGGTACAGAAGTTATCTTCACGATGTCAACGTTGTCTACTTTAATAACCAACCTATCCTAACTTCTGATGTAGTGTGAACACCTTTACTTGATCTTAGATACAGATTATTGCCGAAATCGGATATTGATATGTTAAAGAAAAGTTGCATGCGGAAACTAAATTCGCTACGAAAGCTGGCACATGTTCACTACAGGCACACTAGGTGGTCGCTTATGACAATATATGGCGCTCTCTCTTTCATTCTAAAGTAGAGAATGGTGCGCTGTGGCACATACGCTAAAGAAAGTCTGCTGCAATCTTTAGAAGCAATACAGCCCCTTCGGAATCTGTTCTGCGACTTTTAGGATAACTCCAACGGTCACAGATTGTTTAATTTTAACTCGGTGGTTTAATATTTTATGTGCATCTAGCAGCAGTTCCAAATCTTCCCGTAACTAGGCTTCGGGCTATAAATTTCTCTTAAAAAATAATACAAATCATACCTGCTCGACTTTTAGATGGTATTGCGGAGGATATATTTATGATATATCAGAATCATTCAGCTGCTTTACCAACGTGGGAACCGAGATTTGTTTGGAGGTCAACTGTTCTGCACTTCAACCTGAACAGTTTGGCGGGCGTATGATGCGTTTCGCATTGATGGTTCCAAATCATCCTTCGAAGTAGGATGCACGGTTACATCCGGAGAAGAAATGCTTATTCGTTGCCACCGTACTTCTCAGTCTCATCAGTGGAATTATACGCAGTCAGATTGATCGTCCAATACTCGAACATACAAATAATATCGCAAGTAATAAGCAGCATCCTAGTGCTAAAAAGATCACGGTATTTCTCTTGAAGCTTAATTAAAACTTTAAGCCAACTTTAACGTGGATTTCAAGTCATTCTGGTATTATAATAAACTAGCGCAGATTCTAGGCAAGCGTCCACAATGCATCCAACTCCGCAAATGCCATAAGTAAAGATGTTTGTGAACACATCCAATCGTGTCTGCTATGTAAGTGGAATTTACGGTGGCAGCAGACACCATAATCCAACAAATTACGTGGAATTAGAACGGATATGACATTTTGGCCTGCACCGTCCTCGCTGACTTGTAAAGAAGAAATCACTTGCGTGGACCGCTTCTCGGACATTTACTTCTAACATACAGTCCCTTGCTGTGGCAAGAGAATGATCCACGCTGTTCCCGCAACGGCGAACAAATAACTATCGAACGTCTCTTGCTTTATTACAAACTAAGCGCTCCAAGTTTCAAATTCCGTCAAGTCTCAATGAAACATTGAGTCCAGACGAAGTTAGTTGCGTATTAGAATACATATAGGGAATTGGCTTGTCCAGTCAGCTCTAGTATACTTTTGACCGGTGCCTCCGGGCTTTACACGGTACGTAAAAGAGATCATAATAGCCATCATCAAAGGATCACTTAAAGGGAGGAATTTAAATATAGCCTCAAAATAGTTATTATGTAATTACAAATAAAACCTTCTCCTCAATATAAATTATTTTATCATTATATTCTCACCGTTTATTAATCAAACAAATTTCCCTGTTAATTATATAGATAAAATAAATAAATTCCTTAATAATAAACAAAAATAAGTGTAAAATAATTTACTTCAATAGATTACAATAAATATCTTAATTTAATCATGTTTATAAACATTAATAAACAGGCTATGGAATTTATCTCTAATAATTATTACGGCGTCGCTATAATTATTGTCGAACTATTTCATTACTTCGTCATCATGGTTTTTCCCGGCTTATTATTGTGCTATTTTTTACAAGAAACTATACTCTGTACTGGTATTTTTAATTATTTCGGTTGGAGATAATTGTTGCTCTATTTGTTTTTTTGTATTCCTGCTAAAGCGATTTATGTAATTTTCTGCGTCATTGAGATTTTTGAAGACAAGAGAAATAAAAGGAAAAAAGCGGCGTATTCGTTTATGTTGGTTCAAAGCGAATTACGTATATAAAACTATTTAAAAAAGTGAATTAAAGGAAAAACAAAACAATTTTCATTGAAACTGTGCACAAAAACCTTCTAGTGCAATCGAATTTTTTAAAATGAATTCAGGGTTCGTCTGCGTTGCGGCTGTTCCTTTGTCATGTTTCGCATTTTCAGCTTGTTCTTCCAGTGTTCATCTCTTTCTGTGCAGCGTTCTGCGTTGTATTCCTTTTTGTTGCGGCCTGCATTGTATTCCTTTTTGTTGCGGCCTGCATTGTGCCTCCTATATATCCTGTCCTTTACTCCTCTACTAGTTATTTCTGCTATTTGTTCCTTTTTAGTAAAGATTTCTGATCGGATTAAAATATAACCGACTCCTTTCCTTACTATTTGTTTCTGGGTAAAGGTGTCCTTAGTTGACAAGCCCAAAAAAAACAACAAAAAAACAGCTTTAGACTCACAGAAAAGCCAAAGCAGCAATTATTCTTCTTTTTGATTTTTATTTTTGTAATTTCTTCGCTTTAAACTCTAAATTACATTCCATTTCGTTACATTAACCGGTGCAGGCGCGCCGTTGATAAGTACCCTTTTCAATAGTAACGCTATTATAATATATATTCCTTCTGGTGCTGAAAAGCCAGCTGAAGAGATGTTTTCATCAACTTTGTACTGTTCTTCCGGTTCCACACTCACTCACACCAGCATCCATTTATTTGCCCGTTCATTTCCAATCGCTCTGTCTTCTAACTATTTTCATTGTTGTCAAAGTCACTTTAATATATCCACCGCAAAAGCTCCCTTTTTACCGAATCTACTTTCATTTGAATGGACTACTTATATTACGCTGAACCTATGTATATATGTGTGTGTGTGTGAAAAGGGTGTATATATCTGGTTCTCCGGTAACAGGAAAAAGGTTGAACTTTTTCAATGTTGCCGCATTTCATTTCCTACCGATCTTTATTTCTACGCCGTTCGACTCGACGTAGCTCAAACTTGGCCGATATTTCTTTTGCATTTAAATTTTTGATTTACTTTGCAAACATAGAGTACTGTCGTCAAGATTTATTTGACGTACAGACGCCTATATTTGCCAGATACTTAGACACAAAGAATACCGAACGCTGTTAAACAACAATAATAAAGAGAGTTTTTTCTTCTTCACAAAGGCCATCTTATTTGTTTTTCTCGGTTGAATTTTTTTTTTTTTTTTCAATGAATTCCAAACATTAAATTTAACAACGGTATTGATTACTATGAAGAACCGAATGAGACTTTATGAATAAAAAGAAAAATTATCGAATACAAAAAAATGGACATACTGAATTTCGTGTTTACGTTATTGAAATACGTAAAAAAAATTTTGATATTAGAACTGAAGAGAAAATAAAACGATAAAAAATAAGATAACAGAGTCCAAGATGTCAGGATGTATAGTACAAATACTCTGTAAAAAATTTACTGCAGCAGCTTTTATTATTGAAACTATAGCACGTTCGGCCGTTTCTCAGAAATATAATGCTTTGGATTTTGTTTTTTAACGGGTTCGTCAACAAGTTAGCGTCTAAGAAATGGATGAAAACGGATAAAATAAAGTTGCATTCTTAAATGTTTAAACGTAGAGGATAGAAACAATTCGAGGGCAAACATAATAGAAGCGGAATAAAATGAAAGAATAAAGAAGCACTAAGAGAGTGAGGGACGATTGTTCAGCAGAAAAGGTTACGTGGAAGGAGGATGAAAAGTGGCATGAGAGATTTGAAGTAGACGAAAACTGAGAAAATGATACGGGAAGGAAACTATGATTAAAACGAAGGCGACAAATAGCCGAAATTGTGGAAGACAGTCAAGTATGTAGAAAACACCATGGATAAGTAGAAAGAGATGACTGAATAGAGAGATTAAATATAGCCGGAATTAGAAAATGAAAAACAACACAAGTTGAATCGTAGTCCAGAGTGAGTGATTTAAAGAAAGAAGAGCAATACTCGGAGCGTAAAATGTGCCAAAAAATCAAAAATCTGCCACTGGAAAGAACGAGCTAATGAATGTCCCCACTAATTTATTACGCTCAACGTCTAAATAACCGATGTCAATCTAGTGTAGGATTAAGCGTGAGGAAGCGTATGAGAAATATTACATAATCGGAAAAGGAAAATATGGCAATCTGTAAAGCATTACTTTTAAAATCCGAGATTATGAGCACTTTATGGGAAATTATTTTACGGGGAAATAAAGAACACAACGCGTAGAATACCATTAGATTCGGCACAGAAAGTCGAGCAGAAAGAACGAAGTTTAAAAGATATAGAATGAAAATTAGTAATGGGACAAATTAAAATAAATTACTGTATATTATGCGCATTTACGTAATGTTATATTTTCGTTATATTAACTATAAATAAAAGTTCGATACCATTAACACTTGAACTGCATAGAATACAAAATCACATAATAATATACTATATATATATATATATATAGGAAACGTAAAACGTAAAATAATACAGCAGTCTGACCGGTTTTGTCTTTTTATTTAGACATATTCAACATTCAAGATAGGACAAGGAAAGCCATAACTAACTCCATTTGGCCCTTTGGAGCCGTCAGTATTGTAAGAAAATTTTAAAGTATTTGAAAATTCAATTCTGGCGACATGTATTATTATGCGTTTTGCTTTGGTTATCTTTTTCAGAACCGATCAGTAACTTCTAATCATTTTTCTCCACTTCAAGAGAAATTTCTACAAAGATTCTCCCACCGATTCTGCCATATCCTCTACAATATCTGTGCTTCAAAAGCTGACACACTTTTCTTACTATTCTCTTATTCCGTGCTGAAAATATCCGCATGTACTCTCAAACACCATCTGATAGAGCTTAATAATTTATTAGATTTCGTAGATGTCCATTGCAAAATTCATCTCTCTTCGTTTCTATTTTTACTTTTTGTCCATACAGTTTATATTCTTCTATTCTTCATAATTGCTTCTAATATTAACTGCTATTAATAATTATTATGTTTTGTGCCTTGACAGAATAAACCGTTTAAAATCACTGTCGTCCTATAGTCGGAATAAAGTGACCCCCTTACATTTTTCACACTATAATAATTCTCTTGATCTTATGTTTGCGCGGCATTTCATTTGAACCTCATCTTTTAAAACTTGATATTGATAAAAACATCAGGGTTTGTGACGCTATCCTTCCGATTAAATAAGCAACGAAAGAATCAAATAAACTGTGTACGGTCTCTAGTTGTTGTAATAGCAGTGTAATTTTGTCCGCTGCTTGCGCTGCGCACTAACCGACGAAGAATTGTCGGCAGATTGGTGTATGTGTGTGCGTACGCCGTAAGAAATCTGGCGTAATTGGGCTATATGCTGCGTATAAAGATGTGTGCGCATATAGTACACACTCCCCCAACCCTTTTTGGGTACGCCAGCCAAGGACCTACACCCGGAAACGACAAGAAGGAAAAGAGTCGTCGGTTAAATTTCTATTCGGTCAGGTACGGACAATATAAAAGAACTAGTGGATGAATTAATGGATGGCGGGGAGAAGGGAAAAATATATAGGATGCACCTGTAAGGAGTAGGTTGAGTTTCAACAGACAAGAATATAAAATACAACGTTCGACAGAAAGGAATGGACATTAGAAAAAAAAAAAAATGTGATTGACGTTGCAACCGGCGCTTCACTGAGGTGAAGAATTTGGAGAGAGGAAACAAAGGAATAGCGAAAACGAGAAAAAGGCAAAGCAGAATGGGCAAAAACTCAGAGAACCAGACATCAGAAGGAAGACACTCACAGATAGATAAAAGGATTGCTCGTTACACGAACGGAGGAGTAAATATCTGACCAAAGTTTAAGGTGAAACTTCTTACATAGGAAATTTAAGTTAAAGGATGGAATTGTTTTTAGAAAAGGAACGGGAGCAAGCAGCAACCCGAGTGAGCCAAGGAATCCGTTGGATCATTAAATGCCCGTACGGCTGGGAACCCATAGCAAATCAACACAGATGGAGTAGCGAAAAGAAAGAGAAAATGGATAAGACAGCGTACGCATAGAATAATGAAGTCGGAAGAGTGATCAGAACGACGGGAGCTGATCGCTTGAGGAACACTGGTGAAGTCAGAAATAACCGAATAATTGGTAAACAGACGACTGGAGGAAATAAAGACAATAGAGCGTAGAATGGCCATCAAGTCGGATGATACTAAATATGCGAGTATAAAGGCAAAAGTTCGGCTTATCGGAATAACGTCGATAACGGATAGGAGCGGACGAGAGTTGATAAAATATATGTACGTCGGTTTTCGTGTCGTTTAACATTTAATTTTAGCCATCTTGAAATATGACGCGCGTGATGTACTAATTGGAATACACATTTTTCTTCACGAAAAGGGGTTTTAAATATTTTTTTTATATTTTGTTTTGTGGGTTTTTCAATATAAATTTTTCAGCAGACTATACGTCTATTTTGTTGGTTAAGGCCGTCGAGTGTGTTGAAAAGAAAAGGAAAAATCGTTTTTCGCGAAAGAATCGAGATTTGTTCGATTTAAAAGAAAGAAGTATCGTTAAGCTAACTCATTAGTTCTGGCGCTCGGAAATTTTAATTAGCGTAACCGAAAGATAGCGAGCTGAAAAGCAACCTTCGGTCAAACTACACTTGAAAGGATCGGTATCCTGGAAACACACTGAAGCTCGAACAAGAATTTTGCAACCGTTTCAGATCAAATAACGCCCGCTACAGTGACAACTATGAATTCTTATAATACGTCCTATCGCAAGTCCGAAAATAAATGGCGCGGAACTGATAGTTCGTACTAATATTCCTATCTTTGTTTTTGCCCCAGTGTTCGTAGGTCCAATTATCATCGCAATGCTCTTCGAATGTAAACCATTCCTTTTTTTTTTCTATTCGTAAATCCTGCCTGGATTATCTTTTCTAACTGAGCGACTTCTCTTCCCTTCCTTTAAAATTAAATTCGCTTACTGCTCAATCTTTCATAACTGACATCTCAAAATTGCCACTTTATTTCTCATTTTTTGTTTATTTCGTTCAGTTTTATACTTATTTATATATTTTTTTTCCTATGATAAATCTCTCTCCCCTTAATTATTCACCTAATCTCTACGTTAAACTATGTTAAATTTAACTATAGTTAAAGCTGAATTTTATAATGTTTTAAATTTCCTGTTGCATCTATCATTCAGTTATTTTTACCCATGATTCTTGTTTTTCTTGTCGTAATTATTCAGATTACTCTTTTTCCGCTCTATCTATAATTTATTTCTTTTCTCTTATTATCGCTTTTTTTTTTTTTCGACCCCTTCATTCTTCTTATTCGCTACCTATTTCATAATTTATTCTCGTTCCTTTTCATTCGAATAAATCTTTTTAGTTTAGCCAGTTATGTCGGAACTAAAGGAAACAAAATATGCCTGATTCTCATTGGCTTGCTCGGCAGAGACCTCGACAAATTTCTCGCTCGCAATGTTAATTATCTTCCTAAACATTTACGCTTCGAACTGTGCAGTGATAAAAGTATCGCTTATTCAGCCCTAATTCCTTTTATCTTTCTGTTCAGCCTTTTCTTTTACTTTTTAGTTTCACAAGTTTACTTTTCTCTTTGTCGTTTCTTAATTATTTGATTATTGCTTTCTTACTGCGTTTCTTTATCATTTTATTCATCTTATCCTTCGGTGTCCTTCCGCGTATTTTTTGAATCGAGCGTTCTCTCTTCCCCTTTATTTTCGATTTTTTGTAATCTTCCAATCCGAATGTGATGTTCCGTGTACTCTTTCGTTTCCTTGCTCGTTGTTTTAGCTTTTTCTTTATTCGTCCCATCTCGCACGGAATTAAATTTTAATCTATTGCGTTGATATCGGTTTGATCTCTACTTCTACTTGAGTTAATATATCGCGGTGCGCTCTTACACCGTAAAGAAAAATAAGTAAATAAAGAAAAAATCGGTGAATGTCATTGACGATGGAATCAGAAGGCGCATTAGAATGCAATATAATTCTTTTCTAAATTTACTTTTCATTTAAGCACATGGCAAAAATTTCATTTTACCAAATAATACAAATTGACTTTAATAAAAACAAAAAATGCTTATAATAGAAATTTAATCTTGTTTTTTTTTATAAAAAATCAAACTATATTGTATTTATTTGAATTTTTATAATTCGTTCGTCCACTTGGTACACGGAATCTCTTAATGAGAGAGATCGGGGAAGCACCAAAACCAAATGAAATAAAACACAGAGTGAATTGTGTGACTCTGAAAATGCGAATCGTATAAAGTAACGACGAAAGAATTTTTATTTTGATTTTAACTACATTTTTTAAAATTATATTTAATGATACTCTAAAAAAAAAACAAAAAAACATTAAAATGATTTTTTTTACGATTTTGCGGGTCGTGTATTCTAAAAAATACTCGCTTTATTGCATCCGCTGGTTTGACGTTTTCTTCTATTTTATTACCGTCTAATAATGAATAGTTTTGAATGAAGGAAAATAAAAAAAATTCAAAAAAGTATACGATAACAAAAAAATCAAAAACAAAAACACGACACACAGGTAAAATGCGAACAAAACTGAATAATCAAATCAAGAAAGCAGCTGACTGATGAAAATTTAATTTCACTTGTGACGTGACACGACTGATTTCGTAATTCACCTTAGCTACTAAAAGTTTCGAAAAAAGAAAGAAAAGAAAACGTTAAGAATACACAGTACGAAATTTAGAACGATATAAAAAATCGTGAACTAAGAATTCGCTAAATGCGATATTTCAAAAATACAATCGAACATTTTTAAAGAACTTAGCACACTTTAGGGAGGGAAATGCATTAACAAAAAAGAAAAAAAAGTACTTTTTAAAAGTTGGAAAAGATTAAAATACATTTTAAACATATAGTACAATGAGAAATATAGTCGATAGTTGTAACTCTCCAAATACTCTAGATTTGAGCCCTTCTTAGAAGCCGAAATCGCCAGAAATGGAAAAAAAAATGATTTTTCTCGTCGCGCAAGATTTCTACATCGGTAGTCGGTTTAGTCATTTTTTTTTAAGGTTACCGCAATGTCGGTAACGAATAACTTTCCAAGTTTGAGAAAAGATTGGAAAGACGTGATAATTAACGTATACATCCCATCACGTTCGGAAAATTTCAGACATCCTTTAAATGTATGTGCATATTTGAATTTCACATAAAAAATATGAAACATTTATTTCCAATTTATACGAAATCTTCAGCGCGTGGAACGTACTTTACTAGGGGTTAGCTCATGTTCTAGTTACCTTTTGTATTTTTTACCGAAAATATATTCGCTTTTACGGTACCGAAAGGAACAAATCATACATTTCCTAATGATAAAGTTGGAAGCGCATATCTTACACGGTCGTGTAAACAGATACATTCAGTATCATTGTTAAACATTTTGCCTTTATTTTGAAATTTACAGTCCAAAACTAGGAATGTGTGTTTTAGGCGAACATGCCTTGGGAAACTTTGGAATACCAGAGATGTTTACTTAATGCAGATAGATTTTTTCTGTTAGAAAATAGGGATTTTAATATGCACATATATTTGTAAACTTCACTAATAGTGTGCAGACCGCGTGTTCATTAAATGCCAGTCCCCTATCCGGTATCGTGTTTAACATCGATGTCGATGTTTCGTGTTGAAATACCATGTTGATTAGGTCTTTTTTGAATAAAATTGTTCCCGTCTTTTATTCCCTAACTCGGATTTCTTTTTCTATTCACCCTTCTTTCCTTACTTAACCCCACTGATTTCTCGACTTTCCTTCTATGCATCGCTCTGATCTATCTTTTGCAGCTTTTCCGTTTTTCTCTCGTACCGTCTTCTTCTTGTTCAATGCAATATTCCTTCAACAATCACTTTATAATGTCTGATTGTTTGTTACTTTTAACTGAGCAAATTTTCACTCCTCTCTTTTATCAACGCTATTCCGAATACCATACAATGTTTCGTTTATTTTCTTCCTTCCTGTGTTCATTGTGTTATCTTGATTCTTTTTTGTGTATAGATCTGAGTTTCTTCTGCTCTCAGAGCAATGTCCATGTTGACGAATCCACTAAAAAAACTTACACACTCATCTAATTTTCCAGATGTTTTTTTAATTCGAATATGAAATTGAACCAAAGTTTTTTTTTTTGCGTGACACTAATTTTGTACTTGGAGCAGTGCATCAGCGACGTCACACAATGCTATTTCGGCTTTATCGAACTCGGAACAGTCATTTAGATAACGTAATCAACTGTAAGTTAGCGCGGTGGCCTAGTGGTTAAGGTGCTTGGCTACCAAATCAGAAATGGCATAGGTTATCGAGACTTATCTCGTTCCGGGTTCAAGTCACTCCTAGGTGTATACTAAATCTGAAATTGAATATTGGTTATACCAGAAAGAAATCTGGGAAAGCAAAGGCGGATAATCCAAAAGTAGAAAGGAACTGGCCCTCATATTTTCATCAGATGCATTAGGCTTAGTACAACATTATGAGAAGCTTAATTTCACAATCCCCGACGCCCTGTTATAGAGTATGCTTTACTTTTATTCAACTGTAACTGTTACATAGGAACCTGACTTGATATTGTTAAAATTAACGCGGGGAAATGTCCCTTAAGCGAATAAGTGTTAACGGAGGGAATTATATTGAACGAGTTTATAGTTGATGCTGGAAGAAAAATTCAAAATTGAAGTATCGACAGAGTGTTTTTTAGTCGATAATTATTTGTAATATAATCGATTGAACAAGGGCGTAGTTGTTGTTGAATAGCAGATGCTGATGGTGAACATTTTTAGTAATTTTACTACATTTGAACAGTTAAATTGTCATTTTGCTTTTGAAATTGCGAAAATGTGCTAATAAATCAGCTTTATTTTCGTTGCAAATTTCCGCATTTCTAAGTTGTACTCGTACTATGCTTTATTTTATGTATTTATTTTTGAAAGGCCAAATTTCATTCTGATTCTAAAACGATTTACACCGAACTAATTACGCGAGAGAAATTTCAAAAGGAAAATAACCGACAATTTATCTTTTTCTTTTTCAAAATTTTGCTGCGGATGTTGTTTTTTAATTTAACCGTAATAGCCGAAGGGAGTACTTGTTAGAGTTTGCGTATTTTTACTTTTCATAATATCTCGCAATTCCGGAAGTAATTTAACTTTTTTTAACTGAAAATTTGTTATCATCAAATTGCGAAATTCAGTGCAAACAATTCAACGGAGAGAGAAGAAGGTATGGTGAATTTTAAAATATATTAAACTGCGATAAATTGAGGACGTACGCTTAAAATTCTTAAACAGCGACGGAATTTTTTTCAATAACCTGACCGACCTAAGAAAAGATGGAAACTAAACTTTGTTAAGGTTTCATTAATCTCTATCACGTATCGTAAAATATTTAAATAAGGGGGAAAATTCATTTCTGAACTTATTTAAAGGTAGTAATTTTTTTGTTCGAGTAATTTTCGGTCGTTCTCGATACTGAAAACATTTAATTTTAATATTACCATAACACAGAGCATCATGTTGTTAATATCGAAAATTAAATTTTTTCAAATAATTTCCGGTATTATAATGTAGACATACGTTTATTTGAAATTTAAAAAAAACAGAAGGGAGGGAATCTCCGGATAAGTTTTTCTATGTTAGCCAGTTTTCGGCCTTTTTCAGGATATTTTTAGGTTTTCTCGCTAGTAATTCTGTTGTAGTATTTCAGTTGAAAGTTCGATTATCGACACTCTCCCATTTTGAATTAGCGCGAACTCTAAATGGTCGGAAACATAAAAATAGCCAAAGATGATTTCACGAGTAAGGCGCTGTGATGTAAATAGCTAGCCGATCGATCGGAAGTGGAACAACATGCTACTGAAAAACGTTTAGAGGGAAATATTGACGTGCGCGACGATCCATCGTGCAAATATTTCGTGTTTTTATTTTGCGTGCGATCTGATCGCCGGCGGAATATTTGAGTACCTGAGAGTGTTAAGATGCGATTAATTTCTTGGAGCAAAATCAACTGGTCCGGTACCCATTTCGCCTAAATTTAGGGTCGGGTTACTCAGGTAATAAAAAAAAGGTCAGACAAACATACGAATGATTTCGTGTTGGCAACAGCGTGTCATCATTATCGAATTTTAAGCAGACTAAACGCATCATTTTTTTTCTATTTGATTCCACTGTTAAGGGTTTTTTTTCCTTTCCGAAATACAACAAAAAGGTTTATATGAAAATCAGAAGTGAAAAAATACCGCTAAAAATGTTTGATGTAAATATACGCGAAACGACCACTCCGATTAATATTTGCGAGTTATTTTATTGTATGTCCAGTGCTGTATAAATCCCACCCGCCTTATCAGTCAGTATATAAAAGCCTTATTGATATTTAGTGTGACAAGAATATTAAGGTTCAGAGTTGCAGAAAAAATAATAAAAAAGCTAAATTATAATTAGGTGTAGTTCCGAAGTGGTCGCGTTAATGTAAGAAAAAAGGAATAAGAATCGAATAGAATTAACAATAATGACATGACGTCGAATGATTATTACAGCGGTAATTTTATTATTGATTATTAAAATTACAATTATAAGTACATACAAAAAGTAAATGTAAAAATTAGGAAAACAGTGTTTCTCTTTTTTTTAACAAAAGTTCCTGAACCTAATTTAATTTTTCTTTAATTCAAAAAAAGTGAATTTGCAAATCGAAAGAATTTAAAAATTAAATACTGCTTCGGATTTGAATAAATAATCAACAGTAACGTATACGATTACAAGAGATTTTTCAAAATTTGGATATTAGGACGAGAAAAATTACTAGATTTACTATTAAACTCTGTGTACAGCAGAAAAAGAAGAGTAAGCAAGGAATAAACAAGGTGAAGACCCTGTTATATGGGGCCAGTTCATGGCTTTTATGGGATTAATAAATGAGCATAGATTTAAAAGCACCATATCAAAAAAATGTATATTTTAAATATTCTTATATCTATCCCTCGAGTATATTTGTTATATTTGATAATCTTTAACAATAGATTTTTAGTTGTAGAAAGCAGTGAAAATAAGGACAATTAATTAAAAAATGGCGAAAGATTGGTAGTAATGAGGGGTTATTACATTTTTAGATGTGTCGCACGGTATAAAAAAAATTTTAGAAGATACAGTCATGATTTTTTTCCCCATTCTACAAGATGAAATGGTAAAACTTGGCGTATGTTGTTAAAAATACTTCTAAAATTGAATTTTAAGGTATAAATAACTTCTCCAGAAGCCTAAATGGTTGCTGTTGGACTTTGAAAAATTCCTCTTCAAATTAGTCACGTTTATTATAATGACGATGTTTTTCAAGTAATTTCAATAATTGGAATGAAAAAAATAAATAAAACGCAAAAAAATGTTGTTATTAGAGTTTCTGACAAAGTAAAAAAAATTTTTTTTTTTTCAATTTTTTGGGCACGTCAACAGTAGAACTTACCCAACGCAGAGAACTGTACATTATATAAGGAAAAGATTAAAAATTGAGGAGATAAAGAAAGCTAACAAAGGAACTATATTGAGAGAGGAGAAAGCAAGAATGGCTTTGGCACTGTAAGGAGTGGGAAGGCCAAAGCGCAGAAGATTGGAATAAAGGGGCACTGTCCTCCTTACTCTTGTTTCTTCTATTTCCCCAATGTCCAATCGAATTAGATTATAATATTTTTCTTCTTTCTTTTATAATCTGTTAAGTCTGCCAGATTTTTTGGCAAAGAAAAAAAAACTTCTTCTTACTATTTAAAATGTGCTTCATTCAATAAATTTCCAAAAGATTACGATTTAACATTACAAAAAGGAAAAAGAAAGAGAATATAAAAAGACGCTATTCAATTACCCAAATATTTTATCATACACTTTTGACGTACAAAATAAAAATTTATAGCAATTAAGCGAAAATAATTTTTTAATGGATGATAATTTTTTTTATTCTCTGTTGTCAAAATCTAATTGAATATCATTTCATTTAAAATTTAATTTACAATAAATATTTCAATATACAAATATTAGATATATATATATTATTTACCTGCTCGATTTTTTTTTATAAATGATATATCCATTGCTATATTAGCCTGACTCTAAATTTTTGTTTTATTCACAAGCGAAAATTTAAATATTCAAGATAGAAGAATAGTTTCCTTCAGAACGTTGATACATATAACACTCAACCCAGAACAAATTGTGACCTCATAGCGTAAAACAGTCAGTATGCGGTGATTTTCCGCATATTGAGATGGATTTGGCATTACGACCTTTGAAAATATTAAAATTTTGGTAATAATCATTCAATTTCTCGGAAGGTCTCAGCAGCGGGCAAACGCGGCATTGTTTGTCAAAGACGCATTCTCGGTTAAAAAATCGAAGGATCTGACCGCTACGCAGGGGTAGCGAACTAGTTTCGTTGTGCGTGGCCGAGAAGCGGAAATAAAGCACTTGCTGACAGTATAGGCGTTTGAAATGCGTACCGAGCTACGTTGAGCCGAAAGAAGTTATTTTGATAAAAAGCCTAGAAAAGGCAAAAAGGCAAGGTGAACTAAATGGAGGTTTATTTATGTTTTCCTAATTTTAACATTTACTTTTTGTATGTACTTATAATTGTAATTTTAATAATCAATAATAAAATTACCGCTGTAATAATCATTCGACGTCATGTCATTATTGTTAATTCTATTCGATTCTTATTCCTTTTTTCTTACATAAACGCGACCACTTCGAAACTACACCTAATTATAATTTAGCTTTTTTATTATTTTTTCTGCAACTCCGAACCTTAATGTTCTTGTCACACTAAATATCAATAAGGCTTTTATATACTGACTGATAAGGCGGGTGGGATTTATACAGCACTGGACATCCAATAAAATAACTCGCAAATATTAATCGGAGTGGTCGTTTCGCGTATATTTACATCAAACATTTTTAGCGGTATTTTTTCACTTCTGATTTTCATATAAACCTTTTTGTTGTATTTCGGAAAGAAAAAAAACCCTTAACAGTGGAATCAAATAGAAAAAAAAATGATGCGTTTAGTCTGCTTAAAATTCGATAATGATGACGCGCTGTTGCCAACACGAAATCATTCGTATGTTTGTCTGACCTTTTTTTTATTACCTGAGTAACCCGACCCTAAATTTAGGCGAAATGGGAATTAGGCGAAATGGGAATTCACCAATCAACTTATGTTCACGCGCCTAGAATACGAACTGGCCTCTTTTCGAACGTCATGTTTTTTTTTGTGATCCTGGCTATGTTTTAGGTAGAAATTTCCGCTACCGATAGAACTTGCGTAGACCGAGAAAGCAGACATCTTTTTAAGCGTGCATACGGTTAAAATTTAAATTGCGCTACAGAATTTTTTTTCTTTCCTCGTACATTAGCAAGCATTTCTTAGAAATCCTTGTAAATTTGTAATTTTTTCGGGGCAGTTTACTCTCTTTAACTGAATATTATTTTCTTATTTCCTTTTTTTAGTATTCCACAACCGATCTCCGCATCAGACAGGAACAGCGCTTGAATAAATATGGTTTTCCGGTTTATTACAGGTTTACATTTCTTCGTAGCTGTTCAACTGGTGTTGGCCAGCTACTGTAGTTGGTTAGACACTGTGTGGCGTTTCGTTCAGGCGAGATATCCCGATTTTGTAAATTAAAAATACAGAAAAATTCCTCTTGCGCTGAATTAATGTCCGTAGTTGATGAGCTGGAATGTATATATATGTATAAAAATATATGTACAATATATATGTAAAAAGAAGCTGTTAAATGGTTAGTGTATCGTTAATGGAATTTGTTACTGGCATACAAAGTAGAATACGGGTGGAAAAAAAAAAAATTGTATAAAATTAGGCTAATATAGCGGCGTGAAATTAATAGCAATAAATTATTTGTATTCGTTAACCGAACGCATCCATGAAATAGAACTATCCCTTTTTTGACGTAAACATAATCTGCCTCTGTTATTCTTGGAAAATGAACACTATATATATATATATATATACATTTATTTATTATTACTCTAATAATGAAATATAACAAACCAGAATAGCCTGCAAATTAGCTTATGGCTACCAGTAGCGATTACTTATATATATGTAGAAATGAATAGAGGAAATTTCTCTAATAGAATATATATTTACTTTTTGCCTATTTAATCTCTTCCGAATAATAAACGTCCATCACTTGTGTACATTTTACCTGTCCTCACGGGAGGAAGTTGAGGCAGCAACTTAAACGTTCGTTTTGCGGAAACTTTGTATATTTAAGCTTTTAAATTTAATCAATTTTTGAAGTACACGTTGCTTACAGATGCATTTAATGTAATATTATCCGATCGTTAGAAACATGCATCAAAGGTTGACCGGCCCAGTTAATTTAAAATTACGATATGCGTAGATGGGTACTAACGAGGGGATTATCATTAATTCAGTGAAATTGGCCCCCGTAATTTTTTAAACGATGAAATTGCGAATGTTTATTATGCGCCTGATGAAATTTGTTCCTCGGATAATATTTTTAAAAGTTTAGTTTTTCGTATTAAGTACACGCATTATAATTGGACAACTATATCTCAGCCACCTTAGATACATAGTGCTTCTTAGCGAAGATATGGATGAACTAAAAGAAATGGTACAAAAGTACTTAATATAAAAAACAAGGAAATAGGTCTGAAAATCAACATAGTGAAAACTGTTTTATTACGGAATGAGTTCTCACAAAATAGTAATATTACGATAGATCAGAAATGACAGTGCATTTAATTATTTAGTTCAGATTATAAAAGGTGATTACAAGAGGAAATAACAAGAAGAAGAATATAAATGGCTGCCCTAGTTTATGGGAAATTAAAGAACATCTTACAAAATATAAAGATTCCTATAAGTCTTAAAAGGGAAACATTTAATCAATGTGTACTTATGGATGCGAAACATGGAACATTACAGCAGTTATGGAAGAAAGGCTAAGAGTGGCACAGAGGGGGATTGAAAGAAGAATGATTGGCATAACTCTAAAGGATAAAAATAAATGGATCAGTGAAACTACGGGAATAAAAGATGTAGTACAAACGATAAAAGAATCAAAATGGAGATGGGCTGGTCATCTCGCAAGACATCCAGAACTCCTTGCAAATACAATGACAATGTGGGTGCCAAATGGAACGCGTAGAAGAGGCAAACCGTTAACGCGTTGGGTGGACGATATAAATAAGTTTTGAAAGAACTGGACGAGCAAAGATAGGAAAAAATGGAAAGAACTTCGAGACATCCAGCAGTGGATTGAAAATAGCTGAGAATGATGAAGACGACGCGTATTATTAAGCACGCCAGCGCTAAATATAAGAAATTGAGTTAACATTTTCCTATCGATAATATATATATATAAATATATAAATATATAAATATAAATAAATATGACGTTTAAAAATGGCATAGGTGATAAAACCGACTTTTCCGCCAGAATTATAAAATAATATATAGCATTTTAACGGTCTTGGCTCGTGGCGATGGCAAAATCACTAATAAGATGTGTGTGAATGCAAGAATTATTCATATTTAGTAATTCGAGATATATTAAACACATCGCGTTAATTATAATCATTTTATTTAGAGGATACACGTTGAGAAGAGAATTAATCCATTTAAATACAGTGTATTAAAAAATATTTAGAATAAATAGGAGTTTTCTGTGTTTACTTTTTTGTTCTCGCTGTGATTGGTTTAAAAATTTCCCCTGCCCGCTTCCGCATTTGCTTCGTCTTCCTGATTAAAATATTTCGAATACAATCGAATAGA
Source organism: Icerya purchasi (assembly GCA_039619475.1). Classification (NCBI taxonomy): domain Eukaryota; kingdom Metazoa; phylum Arthropoda; class Insecta; order Hemiptera; family Monophlebidae; genus Icerya; species Icerya purchasi. The sequence goes on from CM077116.1 coordinate 70,558,212, forward strand.
CGGATTTTTTTTTTTTTTTTATTCTTAATGAAAGTTGAAAATTATTTTAATACTAATTAAATAGCCAGAAATAATATAAAATTGAGAAACGTTATTTAAGAATAATCTCAATAGTATATCTGCTTAAGGTATATTACTCTGAAATAAATTATATTTTACGGATCAAGGCATCTTTATTAAATTTTTCGGGTAAATCTCGAAGATGATATTTTTTTCTACTATTTTACATTTAGTAATAGGGCTTTTGTTATTTTTGTTCCGACGTTTCTTGGTTTTCTTGTAATTTCTCATCTTCTCCATAGGAGTTGTGCTATGTACCGCAACTGTATAGGCGGGGAAGCACGACATCATAGGACGTCAGTATAAAGAAGGAGACATAAGGTGAATATTTTAGTGTTTTAAAAAATGTTGCCAAGCGAAGCGAGGACTGTCGAAGAGAGTTATATTAAGGAATTTGCAGCGGGCCAATTTGGCGTTTTAAAAGGTCTAGGACAGACGAATGCACGTGCCTGTACGATAAAGAATACATTTACCTTTTTTTTTTGCGTTACTCACCGAAGAAACTGAAAGCGTTATATTTAATCTAGATTTGGTTTAAACTGTAATCGTCGGATGCTGTTGAGAGCAAATCGGTTGTTGGAAAACGAACGTAAAAACCGCGCGCACAAGGCCTGTAGAACTTGCTTCGTCGTTGTCGCCATCGTGACCAGCGCACATTCTGGAATATAGGCATTACGCTGCAGAGTTTGCGAATAAGAGCTATTGCGTGCGGTAGCGTTTGGTTTGTACTAACTCTGAGGAGTTTCCGTGGCGAATGTGTTTATACTACCGTTCGAAGGTGAGAGTCAAAAGAGTATGAGTACACCAGGGTGTCGATAGCTTCACGTTCGGTTGTAATGTAACGTGTATCGATCAACGCGTGAGGTGAAATTTATACAGTCACAAATCGGCGATAGTTTGATAATTGTTCCCGAAGGAGAATAGAAAAAAGGGAGGTTTGGAAAAGTTGTAGAGACGGAAAGTTCAGAGATTGCAAAGAATATCTCTTTTACTTTATATAAAGAAAATTGAAATTTACTCTCATTAAAAAGGGCGAGCCGTTTCCCAAGGTTAAAGCTGTACATGATCAAACGACGAACTGGAGAAAAATAGCGTGTGTATGAGTTTTTTGCGATAAAAATTGCAAGCTACAATTCTCAAACCACGTCCGAGGTTTAAGAAACCGTTTCATCAACATGGGACTCTGAACAGCGATTGTTAGGAGTCGAATACGTCAACTACAGCGTGTTTCAGAATGTTTTGACGATTTCAAAATTGAATAACACACGTTAAAAATGAAATACAGCGACGGTGACGCCCTCTGTTAGTGGCCCAATTTATCAATTTTCATCCAGCATAGTTCAGTAGTATCATGGCGTACAATGCAACATCGTACGTTTGCTGTCGCAAGGATATTTTCACACGTGTTGTGCATGTGCTACGTGAATTTGTAAACATTTTAATATACCGCGGCGATATTCAATTCCTGCACGGAGGGAATAATATTGAATCGGGTAAAAAACTTCCGTGAAACTACTACAGCATCAAATCGAAGGTCAACCGACGTCCCAAGGACCGTGCGAACATCGAACGTATGTGTCACAGTTTGCAAATAAGCTCTCGCGTCGTTTGTTAAGAAAACGTGCCACTCGTCGCATATTAAGGTATATGATTTGGATTGTAGCATCCTTACAAATTATCCGTGACACAAAAGTTAGATCTTGAAGATTATTCCAAAAGAAGAAGACGAAGAAGATTCACCGAAGATGAGCTCGATAAAATCGAGAATAACGAAATTGATCCTAATAAAATTCTGGTGAGCGGCGAGGCACATTTCCACTGAACTGGCGCAGTGAGCAAACAAAACTATTGTTACTGGGCTCCAACACGTGTGATAATGCTAAGGCTATCGAAGAGAAGTTGCTACACGATTAACGAGCAATAACCCCGTATGGCCAGGTGTGGTATCGTGGAGAATCGTCGGTTCATATTTTTTCCAGTGAAATGTTAATCGATATACAGAGATGTTGAAGATATTCCTAATCCCTACCCTTCACCACAGTAGACGTTTTTGATCAACTCGGTTCCAGCAGGACGGCGTTACCTGCCGCCACATAGCCAACAAAACTTTAGACGGTCTCCGTGAAGCGTTTGGCAACCGCATAATTTCCGAACTTGCTCGTTTCGAATGGACACTTTGTTCGCCAGATTTAACTGTGCCAGACTTTTACCAATGGGCTTGTCTAAAGGCAAGAGTGCTAGCGACCGGCCGAGAAGTTTGAAGCAATTAAAAGATCGAATCCGCAATGAAATTTCCAGAATTCCTTGCCTGTAGTTACGAAAAAAGGTGATCAATAGTTGGGTAAAACGTCGTCGCGAGTCTTGTGCAGCCGCGAATGGTCGTCATTTGTCTGATATATGTAGTATTTCATAAATAAAATCGAATAAATTTGGTACTTTGTGTAAAAATTTTAATTCTTTTTAACTATTAGTTTGCGAGTTATTCAATTTTGTCGAAACACACTGAAACACCCCGTATTTTATCGCGGCATGTTGAAGAATTTAAACCTTGCGTCTGGATAATTTTCGACTCTTTTTTTTCTCCTCGAATTGTAGTCGCGCGGATTTCATGCAAATTAACTATTGTCGCAGGAAAAATCCGTAAGAAAAATAGAACGCTGAATAATATACTAACCCCGATGATCGCTTAATGTTAGGGACAATATTAAATCACGAACGCATAGCACACATCACATTTGGTGGCTACAATACTACTTCGCAATTTGTCAGTTCGAATAATGTACTTTTGCTAATGATGTAAATTACGTGGTTGATTATGGAACTTTTAATCTTTTTTTATGCCAAGCATTCCGTTAGTTACCCACGAATTATATACATTCGTATAGAAAGTCACTTCCAGAATACTGTCGTACATATCGGAATTTTTGCGCAATCGAACTGAACGAAACTGACCACACAAAATCGACTGACCGCGATTTCTTCTTTTTTAATATATATGTATATATGTGAAAGTGCATAGTTTTTTAAAATTAACCGTGCTGGTGACAACGGCATTATAAGGTAACTGCAGCAGAGGTGTAACGGCTATTGCAATTCGGTTTAAGGACGTCATAAAATTCGGCAGTAAAATTTAATTGCTCAGAATTCTGTCGAAACTGTGGCACAGACGCGAATTCCCCCCACGCAATCAGGTTCTCCATACTGGTGAAGTGAGAAGTGCTGCGACGAGTCGGACTTATAGTCCGAAAAATTATGTATACAGCACCTGATAATTTTATTGATTACTATATCGGAGAAAACAGAATCATTTTCCAATCACAATTATGTTACTTTCGTCTCTAATCTGCCCTACCCAGGTGTGCCCTATTTTCATTCGGTTTATTTAATTGGACGTGGTGCGGTCATCCTTCCGGTGTATTTTATTTCTATCATTACGGTCGGACGTTGTTAAAAGCCTTTGCGATTTTTTTTAATTGTTCTTCTTCCACTGAAATCCTTACAGAAATTTAACCTGCAGCTGTGGCTCGTGCGAGAAAAAACAAAAACGACGATGAAAAAATCTGGAAATCTACGGATGAGCAGTGATCAATTACTAATTTCCGTAAAACTTTGTGAAAAATGAAGCGGCAAACGTGTTTTATTTCTTAAAATTACTCTACTAAAATAATATAACGAAACACGAATCCCAGTCGCTAACAGCTAATTTTTAGATTAGTCGATGCTTTGAATATTTTTTATGAACTACTACACCCTTTTCAATTTCTTTTTTATCTTGTTTTTAAATTACCGGATGTTTTTGTTTTATTTTTAATTTTCGCTCATTAATTAAAACAATCGCTCTTCCTCAGAAATGAACTCAGTTGTAAACTAAACGAACTGTAAAAAAAAAAAAAAAAAAAAAAAACAAATTCACTTAACGGAGGAAAAAAACATACCGAACGAAGCTCATTTGCTCCATATTATTAATATTTTCTCTTGCGGACTTGTACACATCGTTTCTTATACGTAGACTCGGAAACGGAAGAAAAATTTGCAAAATTCAAAAAAGGAAAGAAAAACTTTCGCTTTATAATTAAGCATATAATTGTTCTACAAACAAAAGCAGGAACTGGCTAGCTCAAGACGAAAATGTTAAAGGTGGTAGCATTAAAGGAGAGAGAGAGCTTTGTTATGTTTTCGTGTAACGACAATAACTGCAGACACCTGTTGGAAACATCGTGTAGCCGATTTAAATTTCTGCGGGATCTCTTAAAACAATGAAGCTACCAGATTGCCTTCTACTGAACACCGAGAGAGGAGGTTACTGACTCACTAGCATCGAGAAAAGAAAAAAGTGTTTGGGGCTTTTCTTAGTTCCTTTCTGGTTGTTTCGATGGCTTTTCGAATAAAAAGTAAAACAAGTACGTCTCCGTTTAAAATTGAGAAAATGAGTTTTCCATGGTTTTTTTTTTCTTTTAGTCTAATAAGATCGCGACAGTTTTAACTTTCCGGTCGCATTTTTGTTCCTGTACGACTTACCCGATAACCAGTTCGATTTCAAAAATTAGGCATACACTTGGAAGCAACCTGATTCTCGAACAAGAAGAAACCCATATAATAAGCTCCCCTCTCGGCTTGTAATTCGAGTTAGCGCTAGTACGCTACCGCACCAATTAATCACCTACCAACGTATTATTCGGTACTATATTCTCTTTCACGCGCAAAATTTCTTTTTTCTATCTCCTGTTAGAACGAAAACATTGCGTTGGCCAACTGTTTACGGCCTTAATAGGAGTACACGTGGTTATGGTGTATTCGATTCTAATCGAAGCGCATGCGGTATAATATAACGTAAATAAAGTAAGTCCTGCATACTCTTGATAAGGTACCGTGGACTGTGAATTAAAACTTTTCATAATCTACTAAGCCTAATGGACTTGAAGAGAATATCCGGGGACCAGATTTTTTCTCACAAGGTCCGCCTTTACTTTCCGAGATTTCTCCAATACTCAATTTCAAATTATGTATATACGTGGAAGCGACTTGGATCCGGAACGAGACAAGTCTCGCAAACCTTTGACACCTCTAGTTTGGTAGCCAAGCATCTTAACTATACTAAAACCTGGCTACCTATAACGTGAATAAACGTTACTGCAATTATTGGTCAAAATGTAAAGGTAAATTTCAGTTAATCTCTAGCGACCGCATACATCTTTACACATAGTAGAAAAACTTTCTGGTTCTACAATTTCTAGCTCAAAATGCTTAATACGAACATATTATTCCAGCCGGTACACTATAAATTTTGCGTTCGTTAAATCGCAATCGTTAACATTAAATGATTTTAATGTGTAACTGTGTTTAAATAAAACTACGTCGACATTAATATTAACGGAATACTTTGTCAAATTATCTTGCGTTTTCGAAACTATGCTGAATTATTGCAACTTGAACGTAACATTTTCAAAGTTTAAGAACGCAAAATTTTTGTTAATTCTCAATTATTCATTGTATTCTATCTATGTAGTAGCCATTATTTCAGGCTGTTTGAATTCCGATCTTATACATACATACGTGTATATATATATATATATATATGTATGTATGTAGTTGACGGCGCATGGAAAAAGGTACCTAAGGGTCAAAAACCGATTTTTTCTTTCATAATCTGGTGTAAAAAAAGTTGGAGAATCGAGTAAAATTGGTCCCTGGTTTCTAAAGTCATTTTTGCGCCACCCCCTAGCGCGTAAAATGCGTACGAAATCCGAAAAGCTAATTTTAAACTTTAAATGGCTCTCTTGAAAAATTTTATTTTTTACCTTAGATCCCTTTCTCCATGCGCCGTTACATATATATATATATATATGTGTGTGTGTAGTTTTTTATTTTTTTTATTTTTTAATTTTACCCCGAAATAATTAGAATAGGAAGGAGTCAATTATATCTTGATACGGTCGGATATTGTTAGGAGAAAAGAACAAATAATAGGAGTAGAGGGGAAAAATAAGATATAAGATGCACAATATGAAGTAGGAAGACCAAGTCGCAGCAAACTATAGTAGAAAGCAGAACACTCAGCAGAAAAAGATAAACACTTAATAAACACATGATCACGAAAAACGAAAATGGGAGGAAGATAATAAAAAAGTATTGCTTAAGAACGCAGACGAATAACGGAGACAACAACAAAGCGACGAAGTGAAAGAAACAAAGAGAACCATGGATTGACAGGAAGACTCTACAGACAGATAAAAAGTACACCTGTTAGAGAAAGATGAAATGTACAAAACCCAAACCAAAACCTAAGATGAACACCTTTGCACAGCGGAAGTGTGTGCAGAGTTAAGGAGCAATTAAAATACTCGGATAATGAACGTAGAGAACTGTCGGTTGATAAGGAAAATCGGAAATTTGAGTGCCAATTTTGCACCGCTGATGGTATTTGAAATTTTAACCCTGAGCGGGCGAAATTTTCGCTTCGGAATAGAATTCTCCGCCACGCATCAGCCGGATAGGTTAATTTACCGTTAAAATAGCGAATAAAAAATTGAATCTTAAAGCCGTACGCTAATACAAAAAAATACGTGTATTTCATGACGAAGTGTAAAGTCATACACGGTATTTGTTAGATAGGTAATTAGTTGCGAACAGTACTTCGTTTTTCTCTATTGTTTTTCTGCGCTCTAGCTGCCGCGGCGAATCATTAATGTTAGTAGCTGCGGATTCATCGAATCAGTTAAAAACAATCGAATATCGTACTGATCTTTTACAATTTAATGTAAAATCACTTAAAAAATAGCGCGGCTTTGATTTTTGTAAAGATTATTCTTCTTCCGATATGTGCGCCATTCAAATGTCCCGAAATTAACCGCTCGTTGAACGTGAAATACGCAACATTTGAAACGTTACTCAACGTCACAACAGTTGGCGTTAAATTTTCTGAATTTTCTCACGAATCACGAGCGGATTATTTTTGCGAATTTCAATGGCTCCGTGGCACCGGTAGTCGTACGAGCATTCGTGCGTGTCCGAGTACCTATGCTTAGCGCAATATAGTCCGCCGCATCGACATCCGAAACCTATACGGAAATGTGTAACTGTTATTAACATTTATTATTTGCTACGCTGATCAACGTATAATGGCAGGAAAGCGGGAAGAAATGGAATAATGTCAGATGACTGAAATACCCTGACGGCGAGGAATCATTAGATTTTCAAAGATAGACTTTTCACTCGTTATTGTCATTGGACTCCAGGTTAGGTTTGGTGATCTTGATGAATTTTAGTCCAACGACACTTCTTAATCTTTTCACATCCACGGGGCTCCGTTTCCTTCTTTCTCGCTGCTTGCATGCTACAATTTCGAAGCCCTTCGGCATCCTAGAGGTAATTTTTGTTACTTACTCGGTGACCCTGTGATTAGGATATTCCTAAAAGGAGTAAACTCAATAGGAAATCATAATCGCGGTGACACTTGCAAAGGTTTTAACTGAAAAATTCATAGCTCACACATATCTTGTTTCCTGCATTAACGCGCTAGAATAATCGCATGAATTCAACCAGAAGTCACGGCAAAGCCCAGCTTGCAGCTAGATTAATTTGGCTTAGCGTGTCGGATTTTAATTTTTTTTCCATTACTTTTTTCCACGACTTAACTAATTACTACTAATCTCACGGACTCGTTGATGACGTTGGAATCTTTAACGAACCGATCTATTGTTATTAACATTCTGCTATCGTTTTAAATATTATAATTAACAGTATTAATTGTATTTCTTGTTTTAAAGCGGTATTTACGACGTCGGAAAATAACTAATACTTTTATAAACTGTTTCCCTTACATTATGTCACAAACCGGTTCTAACATAATGGTTAGATATTTTTAATTAAAGAAGTAAGGTTTTTCCCAATATGTATAAAAATGGCTTCACAACTTATTTACTTAAACCGGAAAGACTAATAGTAAAATAATAATAACGGCTTGTGTCGGGAAAAAAAGAGATGTTTAACACCAGTTTGTACATGAAAAAACATTTTTTTTTTTCCTCTTCTTTTTGGGCTCGCGAACAAGGACCTTTACTTAGAAACAAAAGGTAAGGAAAGAAGTCGGTTATATTTTAATCTGATCAGAAATTTTATCTAAAAAGGAACAAATAGCAGGAATAATTAGTGGGGAAGGAAAGGACAGGATATAGGAAGCACAGTAAGGAGTAGGAAGTCCAAGCTTCAGCAAATACGAATACAAGGCAGAACGCTCCAGATAAATTGGTCGAATAATAATGTCTTCCATTATTTCGCACCTGTAGAACAGCGAAAGAGCAAAGTATTCAAAACGCTATATTCGGAGGCGGTCCGTTACAGGAAAAAAACCGTAAAAGCCTTCACTGACTACCTATTAATCATGCAACGTCTATATACTTTATTTACTTTTTCAATAATATCTATGATCCAAAAAAACAAAATTAAACTAAATTCTGTTTACACGTGTTAATCATTGAAATTGTATACTTAATGTTTATTATTACTTTCTAAAAGAAATTATATAATATAGTTGCTTTTATCTTCGAAGCAATGCATCGTGGATAATGTGGTGTAAATTTTGGTCAAATGATGGCACTTGAGTCTGTGTGGAGGCTGTTGCAGTTTTTTCTGCGGCGATCCGCCCCTATTACCTAAACGTGTACTCATCGACTATGATCCCCATAACGGATAGATCAGTACGGGAGACTTCAGCTACCCTCATTTTAGGCAACTTCTTCTTTCTTTTGTTGACAACCCTAATTATTGAGTTTGTATTTTTATCCTCAAAATAACGTCCGATGCACTGCATTTAATTACATAGACTATTACAGCACTCGGAAGTGCGGCCAGTTTATTCGGGATATTTCGCTAGTGTCAATAAGGCAAACAGGATAATGCCGGGCTGTCACAAAGTATCGGCGAGCTTTTCGGAAAATAAAATTATAAGACAAGATTGGTGCGCTTGGCGTAAACGACTGAGAGCAGGTTGGCGATGTTTCTGGCCCCATGGCTCGGTTGAGAACTTTATGTGAATCTAGGCAAATGTATAGTGGGAACGGGGGAGCTATTTTCATCGCGGAGTTAAACACTAGCGTATAACGCATCCATCATTCCTGGAAATCGCGCGTTACGACCGTGAATGGTTTAGTTTTATTACCTGTTGTGAAATAATTATTGTTGCTTATTTGACGCTTCTGTAAAGTTTGTTGTTCCTTGGTTTCTTCACATCAGAAAATTATTGCGGATGATCGCTGGTGGTCCTCTTAAAATTGCTGTAACCTCGTATTTCCCGAAATACGATTAATACTCGTAAACGTAGCGTTCATTAACGCGTTTGTTTAAAAATAATTCATCAAAGTACTCTTGTTTCTTAGTTGATTTTTTTTTTAATTGTAAACTTTTGACAGTCGTGGCGATCAAAACGTGATTATCGAGAGTGTGCTTGAAGAATGCGGTACACGATTAACTTGATGATTGGTGGCCTAGACTTTGACCAAAATAACATCAAAACAACGCTATTCTTATAGATGCACTATTAATGGTTAAGAAAACCATTAAGAGCCGAAAGGAACACGTAAAGTAAAAGTTGTTCGAACATTTTCTATACGAACTAAAATTTTTCCAGCACTTGTTGGGTAGCATTTTTTTATTTTATTCTAGGGTTTAATAAGCGAGAAAATGTTCATCTTTGAGAAATGTAATAACCAACTCGCAAATAAAAGAGTTTAACATTAAAAACAAAAAAACACCACCATTATTGAATTCGATGTTTATAATCCGATTGCGTTTGTAATTAAACTTACAACCTTCATTTTCGATGTTCAATAGTTCCATTTCAACTTACGTATACAGACAATTAAGTTGCTTGAGTGACGGCGGTCAAGCGTACTTCTAAACTCGAGCGTACTCTAAACGAAATTAACAATCGTTGTAAAGCCACTTGCAAGGCATAAAAAGGTTACAACTTCCCCATCACGAGTACAGAGTTAACATCAAACGTGATCGGCAGTACGCCTGATGGCTATTTTAAGTAATTTGTTCAAATGGACGCTAAAGCAGTTAAAAAAAAACAAAAAAAAAAAAACACGAAAATACATACAACTAAACGTACCTATCAATCCAACTTTTTTTTTACATACTTGGCACCTCTGTTTCTTCTTGTAACTATTTTCCGATTTCGTTACGTATTTACCACCAGAGCCGGACGTATCATTGCTTAGCCTGTACTCATTTACCTGAAGCATAATTTGGAAGCAATATTATTTCGAAATCGATAGAATCACGGTAGAAGATGAAAATTTATTACCGTTATAATTGTTATTATTATCTAGAAACCGTTTAGTGATCTTGTAGGGGAATATAGGACTGACTAAAACAAAATGCGATCAAAGGGAACGTCGCACTTCAGTAACGGATCTGAGCACAACCGTAATACGTTGACGAAATCGGCTTTACTCGAGTAAAGAAAGTTGCGGTCGAGGATTACACTACACTTGTGAGTGACAAAAGGCAGAAAAGAACAAACTAGTGAGGAAGTACGGGAAATCTTTTGGACTTGTCGGCATTGTTGGTCAAGTAAAAATACATACTTAGATTCTTTAAATTATCGACATCGGAATTAGTTCCGAGGAAAAGTGTCCCAGAGGAGTTACTTAAGCTGACCAAAACGGAAATTTTAAATCCAGCTGAAACTTTTAGGCAACCTAAAAATATTTAAACTATATATATATATAATTTCGGGAGACCCTCGAGCCATTGAGATGTAGCAAATATATCAAAAAAAAAAAAAAAAAAAAGGTGTGAATTTACTATATATTCGGAACTGTACAGGCAACCGGATAAAGAACGTTCATAAATATATAAAATGGAGAAACAAAAAAGGTAGAAATGAAACGTTACTTGAAAATTTTTCATGTTCGGCATTAAACACTTCGATTGCTATTACAAAACTAAAATAATTTAACGATCGATTGTACTAGAAAAATTGCAAAACGAACGAAATTACGTTGCCATAAAATTATATCTGTTTGAAAAATTTAAATTTACTTTCTGGCTACTCGGCTATTTTCTTGCGTTTTTTTTTTTTTTTTTTAAACAATTTACAAAGACAAAAATATATTTAAAGCGTTGTCAAACTTTGCAAATTTCACTTGCAAATTTGATTTTATTCAGTATAGCGCAGGCGAGATTAATAGTGTTTAAGTAAAATGCACGAAGAAAAAACCTAAATTTTAACGAGGTGAATTTTATTAGCATTCGAAAAATCAGCAAAAAATAAATAAATGAATGAATTTCTGCATTACGACGTAGATGAAGAGGATTTTATTCATCTTAAATTAATATCGGCAAAGTAGCAATTGAAAATTAGCTTATTCTTATCTATTGCAAGCAGCTCAGTTCGAAAATGGAAAAAATGTCAAAAAAAAAAAAAAAACAACAAATTCGAGCGCTTTTATACAAAAACACAAGGTGTTAAAAATGGAAACTACTTCGCAAGTATTTACGCATCACGCATCGTCACGAAAATGAAACACTTGACTTTGACCTGGTGGTAATTTTTAAACCTAGTCGTAATCGCAAAAAGATTCAACCAGCCCATACGCATTTCGGAATAATTTCGGGAAACTTTTTATTTTGCTCTTTTACTATTTGCCTCTGTCGCGCTTGCTGAATTGCCTGCGATAGGTCGGTTTACCTTTCTCGAGCCTAAAATAATCCGGTTCGGCAGGCTTTTTCGGTCGTAATAATCCGGATATTATAGAGTTACATGCAACGCGTTATTCCTTAAATATTAATTTTCTGTCCGAGAATTTCCTCTTCATGTTATGGCGCACGAAATCTATTTTGCTAATCTTCGTTAGTCCTTTTATCTATTCAGCTAAATTTGCCTTCTCCGGCACTGCGACTTACTAAAATCTCTGTCTTTAGCTACCATTCGCCTTTTTCATCATAGTGTCTCTCTTCTCTTATTTCAGGTTCCTTTACCGTTTTGTACCTCATCATCATTCATTCGGATGATGATATTCAGCTCTGATCTGTGATTCCGATCTTATTTCTTTGAAGCTTTCCTATTTTAACTATCGCTTTTATAATACTTAAGCCCCGCATTTCCCCTTACAAAGCCTCCTCTTTCGCCGCCATGTCTTACCTATTAAAAATATCTTCTTTCATCTACTCGCGCAGTTACGTATTAGAATATAATTTTCCTTTTGGTTACTATGATGTAACTTCGCCGTCGGCGAGTAATTATAATTATAATTATAATTACAATTATAATAATAATAATAATAACAATAATAATAATAATAATAATATTGTAATAAAAAGAAAGTAAGCAACGAACATTTTTTATACTTCGATCGATGGGATATAAATATTTTATTTTTGTCTCTGAGTTCCAATAAGGAAAAAATATTGTTTTGGGATCTTTTTGTATGAATTATATTGTAAAAAAAATTATCAAATGTGTTGAGGAAAATCAGCGGATAAAATAATTCATAAAAATGATGGTTATGAAACTGATAAAATGCAAAAATGAATTTATTAGTCTATTTAAAAAAAAAAAAACCGGAAACAATAATAATAAATTTTTAATCAGTTGCGACGATTTAGATGAAGCTTCTACTAACTAGTAAAAGACGACAAATTTCCTATAGCTAAAAATTTATCCGTACAAAGTTAGAAATATTTCGAAATATATGCCAGAACACAAAACTGAAAAATAAGCATCGGTTAAAGAAATAATTGCGGAATATTAATGGAACCTTATTTTTTATTTGCGATATTAAAAGGATATATTAAAATTTATTCACGAAATAAATACCATAGTAGCAACATATTTCGCTATACTTAACGATTTCTAATTTACATATAATTCGGAATAATTAATTATCTAGAACTTATAAACAGATCCGGTCCCCGATTTTCTTATTCGTAGAATAAATCGTTACGGTACGTTTATACTAAAAAGAGATTCTCTCCGTACACGTTTGTCATGGTTCGCGGATATTTCTTGATATAATAGTCTACACTATTTACCTTTTGTCGCGTATTCCATTTTGTTTTTTGAAGTTTAAAAAAAAAAAAACGTCTTTTTAATTTGTTATCAGTGTTACGTAGTAGTGAGAGCGGATGAAATGGATTAATCACATTTGAACGTTTTTCTATCTTAACGAAATATCCGGAATCAAAATTTGCCCCTGATACGTATACATATATCATATATATATATATATATATATATATATATATATATATACAGGGCCGCATTTACGCATAGGCTATATAGGCTGCAGCTTATGAGCCCGCACTACAAAAAAAAAGAACAAAAAAATCAAATATTTTAATTTTGAATAGATTAAAATAGTGGTGAGGGCCCTCTTGTAATCATAAAATACGTCGACTCAGTTATGTTTTGTGTGGGCTATTTCGGCTGAACTCTTGTGAACAGCTGATATAAGTTGAGTCAGCATTCAGTGTAAAGTCTACTGTACTAAATTTTTTATCAACGCATTTTATTTCAAATAATTTAATATTTCACTTTTTCCTTTTAAGTCTGATTATTTAGGAAAGTACTATATTTGAATTAAATATAAGTAAAATTTGCTATTTGTTGCTTCCATTTTTATATATTTCGCATTTGCCTAACATTTCAAATTACAATATGTTATTTTTAAAATTCAAATACTTTTTTTCCATATTTGGCAACGTAGACAGAAAGACATCGACATTAATCTTAACTTTATGTTCTTTTTCTAATATAATTGGTCATAGTAATGTTAATAAATCGTATTGAATACCTTAATGATTTTCAGTTCTTTTTATTTTTATCTCATCAATTCATTAAATTCGAAATACTGTGTAGTAAACTTTTCTACAATCAACTTTAAATGTTTATTTTTAGGTTTTTAGTTAGAAAATTGCTCTAAAATACAATTTTTGCAGGTAAATTTTCAAAATATTTTCGGGGAACCCTCTACTTTACCAAGGGGTATTTCATACCCATCAATAGGGCCCGCATCACAGGTTCAGTCTAAGGGTCTACAAACTCTAAATTCGGCCCTGTATATTAATTACAACGTAATTCTTAACCTACCCCCTATTCGAAAAAATGTCCTAAAAAAATGTCCCAATTTTATGTAACGCAAAATGTCCCAAAAAAATGTCCCAATTTTATGTAACGCAAAATGTCCCAAAAAAATGTCCCAATTTTATGTAACGTTTGTTATATTTTATAGGATTTTTGTTATTGTTATTTAAAAAATGTCACAATTTTATGTAACGAAATACGTAACGGAAAATGTAATGAAACAATATCTTAATTTTATATAATGAAAGTTAAACGTTAGGGTAGGATTTTTGTGATTATGTTTTGTTTTTCTGTTTGTGTTGATGCCAGTAAGAATTACGTCGTAAATTTTGATCATTTTATACAAAGTATAGAAGAGAAAGAGACATAAATGAAAGCAAGAGGGGTCAAGTTGCGAGGCCAAAATGGCCGAGTTATATATATATATATATATATATATATACATATATATGTATAAAATATACATTTATATGTATATAGCAAGTATCATAGGGGTAATTTTGTGTAATTAAGTATTTTATAATATACCCTAAGTAATGGATGATCTCCAAAAGGAATATTGATCACCGGTATTCCTTTCTTTCGGCAGTCTTTAGCCGGATCCGATAAAAAAACTATACTCGATTGGTCAAATTAGTCAGCAGAGAAATATGCGACAGCCAAAAGACGAGCAGCAGCAGTTTGAAAAGCAGTTGGCCACTCTGACCAGTACTGCTGAATAGCTTCTTAACTACCGACTTCCAAACACAGCCTGTACTCACTGTTTACGCTACCGTCGAGCTGTTTCCAATGAAAAGTCACAATTTGTTAGCGAGAATTAATGTCATCGTTCTACAGGTGTTTCCTTTCAATGCAGATTAACGCCAGTGTCGTTCTCTCGAAAGCGGAACTATTAAATCCTCGTTGCGCCGAGAAATGGAACTGGAAGCGTTTAGACTTGTGAGTTGAAGGATGCACACGTTCCCGGATTCATCACGGTTATAATAATAGCGAGAGGGTAGCGAACTTGGAAGAATGTGTGTACAGAAAAAACACCGGTGAATTAGCAGCAAAAACGGGCGCGTGACTGCAATTCCGATGAGAAGAACGAAAGCAAAAGTAAAAAGAGAATGACGAGTGAAAAGGGAACAGAGATAAGTTTTGTTTTAGTGTTGCCCGGTGTAGCGGGCAGCGAGTTATTTCTGGCAGATGGTTCCTTTTGATAATTAGGCGATATTTCATTTTCATCCAGAGGCCGCTTTATTAAATTTTATTACGTGTTTGTAGCGGCGCTGGCCGTTCCACTAATATAATTCCTCTCGCGTTCGTCGGCGGATTAATTTTAAATTTCATTTTACTCCCTTGCCCTGAATACCATCTTATCTCTTTCGCTTCAGGTAAATTAGCGGAAAGGTCTTTTGATTTGCAGCACAGCTATCCCGGCAATAATTATTCTTCGTCTCGCATTTGAAATCCACCAACATTCCTCCGTAAGGAATAATCGAAATTCTTAATCGTACTCTGTGGTCCTTCGATGATCTGACGATTCGTTGATCCACCGAAGAGCTCGCGCCCAACACCCTTCCTCGGCATTGTACGAAAAACTTAAATTCGAAATTACAAATTTTCCTTAGAGTTGAACTTTTTAACCGACTTTGAAAAAGGAGGAGGTATTCAATTCGGCTGTATTTTTATTTTTATTTTTTTTTTACGTGTGTTACCTCAGAACTCTCTTCTGGGTGAATCGAGTTTGATGATTCTTATTTAAAAGGCGATGTTTCTCATGTGGTCCCATTTAAATTTGATCAAGATCTGTCCGGTAGTTTTTGAGTTATCCTTAATAATGCGGGAGATTGAAGCTTTTTGGATGCTTTTCATTTACGATTGGTTACACCGTCGGGTTAGATTTATTCACTTAAAATACTATAAATTTGCCAGATTACCATGGAAATATAGCTTTTGATGTTTTCACACCGTGGAAATGCAGTTTAAAATAAAGAAATCGATTTTTTTTAAGTATAAAGTATGGAGAATAATGTGAAAAAAAATTGATTTTTAATAAGAAAACAATTCAATTATAACGCTAAAAATTGTAAAATAAAATGCTTTTTTACAAAAAATAAATACCGATACTTGAAGGTTTATTATAAAAATTTAGTAAAAATGCACTAAAAAGTAAAAAATAATTACTCCCGATAAGAAAATATATATCAGAGTGATGATATAACGTGGTGATATTATCGTAATTCTTATACAACACTGATACCTTAATTAGAGTAGGGATTCATATTACATATTAAAATAATAATTAAAAACTGCATTAAATGTTCATTAAATAGTTCCTAGATATTGTAATATGAATTTTATGCCGACTCTAATTAAGGTATCAGTGTTGTATAAGAATTACGATAATATCACCACTTAAGTTATATCATCACTCTGATATATATTTTCTTATCGGGAGTAATTATTTTTTACTTTTTAGTGCATTTTTACTAAATTTTTATAATAAACCTTCAAGTATCGGTATTTATTTTTTGTAAAAAATCATTTTATTATTTTTGATTCCGTTAAACATTTGAATGTATTTATCGACACTTAAATCTGGCTGACTGAACACACACAATTTACCGTTAGCGCAAATTTCTCACAATCTCTTGCGTAAGATTTTTTTAGTATCAGTAATTGAAATACAGACTCGGAACACCACTCAATGTGTACAATTTTTAGCCTTCTATTTTGATTCATATTTTGAAAAATATTACATACGCTTACTGTCAACTTGCACTCTGATGATGTCCCGTAAAAAAAAAAAAAACATTAAATAGCCTTGGTTCAACAAGCATAAATTCAAACATTCCGCGACGAATCCGGGAGGCATGTAATAAGGAAAAATAATATTTTTTTGTAAGTTCCCGCCGAAAACTGTTCGAAACAAGTACGTATCAAATTCACGTTACAAACTATAGTTATTGGTTCAGTCGGTTAATATAAAATACAATTTTTAACGGGGAAAAATGGAAAGGAAAAATTTTAATGACCCCAAAAAGCGAGATAAATCAGCTCTGTGTTCGACTATAGCTGCTTTCGCGGTAATTTAAGGCACTGCAAAAGAAAAAAGAGCGCGCTATCGAAAAAATTGTAAAATCACTATTCTTAATAACGACTTTTTTGCTTGATTTTGTTAAATTTTAATTGGGAGTTTCCGAGATAACTTTTCGATCGTGAAAAAATAAATGAAGGAATAAATAAAATTTATTCTTTTCGTTGAACTTTTTTCATAGTTCGATTCTGATACCAAAAAAAAAATCTAATCGGCTCTGTTACCATCCGATTTTGTGACTTCCTTTTACCTCGAAATGGAAGTACTCTCGACAAATCTACTTTTTCTCGTAAAAGAATTTTCGTTTGTCACACTGTGTAGCGGCTACGCAGATTTCTAGCTGATTTAAAAAAGAATTACCATTTCCGAATGGCAACAGCCTCGATCACTAGCTGCTATTGTTCCCCCTGTTCACGTGAATATAGGTAAAATCCTAATAAGTTAAGATATATAAATTAACTAAGGGGGGATAAAATAATTTTTTTCGCGTTTTATTTTATTTGTTTAATTACTTTTTTTCGTTTAATTCGTATTTTCGGTTCCCGATATGCTCCCTGCAGCTTATCCTCGGTTTTCAGTTTCATCTTCTGAACTGTTACCGAGCATTGACGAGAAGAACCTCCTATTCAGGCAGATTTCGTCACCGCTGGAAAGAATCGATTTTTAATTGTTTCTTCTTTCCGGATTTTTTATTCGGTCCTCTTCCCTCATTTTCTTCTAATTAGATGAATCACGCGCTAATTAAAACGCCGTGCTCCGTTTTAGTTTCAAATTTAGGGCGAAAGAGAGAAAACGGCCATGTAGGTAATCTTTTTTTTTCCCCAGTAAGTTCCTACTCATAAATAAATAAGAATAAGACTAAAACTTCGAGCCGTTCTAATTAAAGGAAAATTTCAAACTTTGATCAGGTCGGAGAAAAAAGTTCGACCCGGATACCGCGCGTACATTCGCACGTATAATGACGGGAAGAAGAAACGGACATATTTATTCGAAGTAGTGGCTGCTGGCCGTCGGGGGGAACTTTCAGGCAGGCTGCCTCTTTCTAGTTTAATTATACCGAAACAACATCTGTGTCGCTATGACCGAGAGAGAGAGAGAGAGAGAGCGTAGGAAAATTAAAACAGTTGCGCCTTTTGTTTTAAAGTCGTTTTTTCTAAACTTTTGCCATAATTTAGCCGGCTCGAATTGATGAGCGTTTAGGAATTAAGCCTACAAACGATCCTCCCCGCGGTGGTGATTTATCACGAACGAAAGTGTAACCTTTTTTAAGTACGTGCACGAAATTCCACGCTAAAAGCTGTCTCTTTTTCCTTATATCGGTTTCGCCGCTGTACATATTTACGATTTGAAAATCATAAAAAAAAAGGACAAAAAATAAACATTACTCTGCCACAATGACCAAATCGAAATTAACTGTTTCATAAGAATTATAGAAGACTTTCGAAGAATCGAGTTTAGATTCACGGATATTTTCCGGAAGGACAATTCCCCAAATGAAAAATATCCCGAAAAAATATGTTTCCGAATATCGATTCCTGGAAGCAATGTATTTCCGAATACTGAATTATATTTACGTTTCCATGGAATGTAATAGAAGGTGATATGTAATTCGTTGCAGACGTAGCCCAACCATCTCCGCTCAAGTATTTACAATACTGGAGCTACACAGAAGAGACAGTACGATAGGCGTTCCTGTACCTCTCGTGTACGCTCTACTCTTACACAAGACAAGGGATCAATACGCTTCCGCTTTGATCGCTGTAAAACGGCTGTTGATTAGTATCGGCTACACGATTATACACCTCCGAAGATTATGATTGACTTTGAAAAAGCAATTATCAACACCTGTGGCCGAGTATTTCCAGGAGTGCCAGTAAGTTGTTCATTTCATTTCCGGCAGGCTTTGCACCGGAAAGTACAAGAAGAAAGACTGCACGTAGTATACAACGATGAAGCCGATCGCATCGTCAAGATCTCTATGCTCATGATACTCGCACTCGCCTTAAGTGTACGTGCAACGTTAGTAATTTTGCGACATAAATGCCCGGATGAATACCTGTTATGGATTATTTTGACAACATATGCGTACGCGGCAGACCCACGAGGGAACGACGACAAAACCAGTACGAAGCAGCGGTCAGTAGGAGTCATCGCACTAATAATGCAAGTGAGGGCCGACATATCAGATTTCGGGTGGTAGTCGGTAAACACCACACCCCGATCTGTACTCTGCTCTGAAGGAATTTCAGAAACAACAATAACAGAACTTTTACTAGGGCGGCAAGTAAAATCAGCTCGAAAACGAAAATGGTGTTGGAGTTACATACGCGGATATAGGCAATAGCGACTGAATGTGACGAGTATAGGCAGACAGACACTGTACTTGACTACCTGCGTATCACATTGGCCGCAATATTATACTTACATAATGAAGTTAATAAAGAGTAATGTGTTTTCACGCGGGGTTTGTTAATTCGGGGTAATGAATGAGGGGAAAAGAATTCGGGATAACAGATTCGGGAAATTGTCCGCGAACCTCGAGTTTTTATCATATACTATATATTCTGGCTTATCAGAAATACTGATTCTGAAGCACGGTCAAATTGAAATGTGCCGCGCTACGTTACTTTATCAGACTCGAGAATGGACTCTCTTTGTTGATCTTAATACACACATAGCTGATAACATACTGTAAGGAGATCTGTTTAAAGTTTTGTCAGACGCGTATGTTGCTTGTTCGTTCTTTTTTAACAGATACCTTTTTTTGCTTTTTTTATTCAACCCGTCCGCCATTCTTGGTTTCGTAACTTCCTTTTTTATGATACTCCATAATCTGCTCCCCCTTATCGGTAGCGTTTTTTAGGTTGCTTCCCACTTACCGTTTTTCATTTACAAACTTTCCTCTTCTTATTCGCGCGCGCTCTGTCTTCCGAACACAGTCTTTTCTCGTAATTCCTTAAACTCAAAATATTTACAATGCCGCATCCACTCATTCGTTTCCTTCGCTCTTAGTTCTCCCCTCGTGAACGATTTTTCCGGTTGCTAATCGTATACAACTCTCCAAATAACCTATTCTAATTAGGGAAACAATTTAAGGTAAACACCATGTTTAAAAAATTAATCTAAAACCTTAACGTTTCGAAAAGCTTACACTTACCATCATCAGACACAAAATTTAAACACCGTGTCTATCGTAAATTGTTTTCCTAATTAGAATACCATGTAAGTTTTAAATGTTTAATCCGATTATGTCCAACAAAAGTCCTAATGGTCTCTTTTTGAAAAGCCCCCTCCAAAAAAAAAAAAAATGACACTACTAGACTGTAGTTAATGTTACTCTATGCGGTTTCTTTTGAGATTTGTTAAATTCTCTAAACTAAGTTTCTAGCTCGGAACTAGTGTCATCATGCCAGTGAGAGATTTTCTTTCATGCCGGTAAATAAAGATCCACTGCCTAATGATTGCGATAAAATTCGCCAGTTTTGTAATTTTTCTAAAATATCGCAATGTGTCTGGAGCTTTTTTTTTTTATTTTTTTTTTATTTTTCTTAGAATACAGTCTGCGCTGTTTTTGCAATTTATAAGAGGAGATCTTCTCGTTATTTCAAATTAAACGCATAATATAAAGCATCTCGTTTGGTAGAAAATTTGTTAATAAAAAAGCTCTAGAAATTAATATCGCCTACGCGGTGTATATTTCGGATAGGTTTTTTCTTTTAAATGTACAAAAATAACGAAAAATCTAATAACGAAATATCCATTAGTGCAAATTCCGTTAATGAAAAATGTCGGTTGATTAATGAAAGATCCGTGAAAAATCGGTTATTGTTAGCTAGCTATCGTAAGGCAATGGAGTTTCAATCGGGTGCGACCTGGTTCGAATTGCGATTCTGTAAATTAAGAATACCGAAAAATTCCTTAACTGCTCTCTCAAAAAAAAAACAAAAAGGTCTAATATACGTAAGAAATTTGTTAACGAAAAAAATGTCGATGAAAAATTTGATAAGGAAAAATCAATTAATTAAAAGTCGAATGCGTTCATCGTGCGGAATGGCAAAGATATCGCCTGTCTGGCCCCTGTTGCTGAATTAATTAATTTTTCGGTCTTGCGTGTAAACCGAAAAATGATGCGACACCTTAATGATTTAACATTATTTACAAGTTCGGACCACGACGAATGTAACGTTGAACTTTAAGAAACGCGCTATTTTAATATTCGCTAATATTCACTTATAATGCATTTCTTTCAACGTTTCTTACACTGAAATCTGACTGCTGCGTGTGTGTAATTACGGAAATTACACTTTAAACTCTATGCACTAGCAGCTTTTGAGTGATTTAAAACTGTATTTATGTTTTTCGGCGATCCGAATAAAACTAAATCGGTAACATTTTCATAACAACTCAAACAGATATATATATATATATATATATATATATATATATATAATAAATACACTCGTTTAATCAGTGCAGATTTTAGGGTCACTTCTTCCAAGTAAGCGATAAAATTTAGGGTACAGTCACGTTTTAAATTGAAACTAATAAAAATCCCCTAATTCTACGCAAATATTAAAGTATCAAAATACTGAGCCGATTAAAAAAAATATCTAAAAACAGAATGAAAGAATTATGTAACAGCTGGAGTAGCTCTTACGGAAACGAATATTTAAGCGCAATAGAAGCCATTTGTTCGGTGTGACTTGTACTGTACAATGTCCCGTATATATAATATCAATGCATGGCTACGTCGATATATTGCAATAAAAGGATAATACGCACGAAACTTGTTCTTTTATACTGTTCTTTTTTATCACGTTTTCATTTAATGAATTACTTAGTATTTTCTAACGAATATTTTTTTTAAAAATCGCTCTAGTACGAAAGATTTTGGAATTCGGAATACAGTTAACGTTCGAAGAATGTGTTAGTTTTTGCCGGTCGTCCGAAGACAATGACGATTAAAACTTCAACGAATAAAGGAGAAAAAACGACTTTATACCGTGTATTTTTGAAATTCCGTGCATGATTTAAATGAATTTTTAGCCACGAAGAGGAAGCGAACGCTGCTTTCCAACTTTCTAAAATCGGATTAAGAGTTTTTAAAGACACATATTACGTTATCGGTTCAATCAATCGATCAATCGTTAAATATCGTGACCATTATTATCCGTCACTTGAAACACCAAACTGCGCGCTACTGACCTCTGTTTCGCACGCATCGAATGCATATTAACTTACGAGTACAGCGGCGTCCATTACTTTACAAATAGCATCGGCCCGAGCGATTGTGTTGGATATCATCTCGGTGAAGAATTTTAGCTTCGCTTTCGCCATTATTGTCTTATAATAGATCCTAACTATATTAACCGGTTCACGACTCCAATATCACACTTATCCCTCGCGTCAAGACGATTTATTATTATGATCTTTGTTTTGATTTATTAATTAGTAGACCATAATTAACTACTTATTAATCTTTATGTTTGTTATTAATGTAGTGTCGCCCGCATATCAAAAGTTTCCCATTTGCGTGTACTCAAACGAAGTATTTTATTATCCAGGTATGTGGAGAGCAACTACCCCGTACAAGGAGCTTTAAATACCTTGAATCCTATGTCCAGGCTGACAGTGGTGTTTCCGAGACAACCCGAAATCGGATAAGCACAGCATGGCTGAAATGGTAAGCCGTAACTGGGGTGCTATGTGAGAGGCGCATGCCCATTCGGCTAAAGTCAAAAATTTATCGTTCAGTCATCCGCCCAGTTGCCTTATATGGTGGTGAGTGCTGGCCTGTTGCAAGGCGAGAAGAGTAAGCGTTGCATGTGATGGAAATGCGTATGTTAAGGTGGTCAGTGGGCATCATCTGACCGGATCAAAAATAAATGCATCCGCGCGGGAGCAGAAGTTGCACCTATCCAAAGTAAACTCCGCCAGAGCCGTTTAAGATGGTACGAGCATGTACTGCGTGCTCAGAAAACCGAAAGTGGCTCGTTCTATCTGTCGCGCATTCATTCCAAGTCCCATGGATTGGAAGGCCAAGTCGAAGATGGCTCGATGTAATTACTGCGGATCTCATTGGAGCCGGTATTGATTCAAGCCTAGCAGTAAATCGAAACAGTTGGAAACAATCATTTTGCACGGCAGACCCCACACGAACGGGAAATTTCCAACGATGAAGAAGATCGGCTTAATCATTGGTGCTTAGGAATTCCTTTACAGTCTCATGTATTACGTGTTCCCCGTGTATGTTGAATGATAGTGGGGATGATTTGGCGAACTCCCCGTTCAGGTTGAAAGTTTTCTGACTACATGAATTTGTTCACGTCTACGTGTGCCGTACACTTCCCTCTAGTGATGGCCCGGAAATTGCGGCGCCGCTTTTTTGTCACTGCTCCGACAAAGGAGCAGTTGCGATTTGGTGCAGTGATCAGAAAAACACTGCTCACTGCTCCGGCGACAATCGACTATTGCTCTAACGACAACTGCTCCAAGTACTGCACCAGTGACAATTACTTCGACTACTACTCCAGAGCAAAGAGTAGGGAAACAGCGTTATTATAATAAAAAAGAAATAGGATAAATTTCATTTGGGAAACGAGCATTACAGTAATTATAGATTTTAAAGTTTCTGATAAAAACGTGCTTATTTTTTTAAATTGACCGTTACCAAATTTTTCAGCTTTAAATTTAGCAAAACTTCGATGATTTGTATGATTGGAAAAATCGAAATAAAAAAAAAAAAGGAGAAGTGGTGTCTAAAAAAGGACACCTGGTAGGAACCAAGTTCCTTTCACTTTTCGGTAGATATACAAGTATAAAATCATTCATAAAGTATACCAAAAAAAAATGACACACAATATATAAATCCCGTATGAATTAATTAAAACAAAAACAATAAATAAATCATTAGACTTGTTGAAGTGTGGTAACGTTGCACAAAAAATCTGCGCCAGTTTTCAAATTCAATAAAATTTACGCGTGTTTAGAATTGGGATGATACAGCTGACCGCGTACGATGCTGGCTGCTCGAATCTCAACACTCGCTCGAACGCACACTACAGCGGTATATAATAGAAAGAGACAGAGTGAAGGAGAACGAGAGTGAAGGACGACACATAACGCGATTTTCGTTATCTCACCTTTTTTGCTAGTTTACTCCTACCGACAAGTTGCGTAAAAGAACCTCGTTCCAAAAGTGTATGGCTTAACACTACTTTTTTTGTAGATGGATTGAAGTTTTCACCTTCGAGAGAAATCATGTACAATATCTCTATCGGCTACATTATTGACGAACTAAAATTCACCTGGTACGATATTACCGATTTAACGAATACGATGTAAACTCGTAGTTCATAATTAAATCCTTATCGTTAATAAAAATTACGCGCCTTTTCTTACTTTTACAGTATCGAATTAAATTTTCTTTACGCATTTATTATTACGGAAGAATTATTGCGAATACAAGTGTAGAAACCTTTAAAGAGCTTTCGCCGTTTTCTGAAGTTTAAAAGTTGAGCTAATATCGGAATGTTTTCACTTTTCCCCATTATGAACCGGAAAAAATACGCCAACATTCGAAAACGTAAAGAAAAAAAATACGAACCTGAATTTTAATTTCATCTTTAGAGTGAATTCGCGTAAATTTTTCTCCTATAGTTTATTCGATTTTCGAAAAAACGTAAATATTATACAGTCGGTTTTTTTCCTAACTTTTTTATTTTTATTATGGGCGCGGCAGATGATATTTTGTTGGTGGGGACTAATTTTTATCTTCATTAGCTTCAATTTACTAGCCTGCTGCTTCTTTTTCACTCGCGAATTTCAACGAGAAAGCGTCAATTTTCTAAATAAGCCTCTCTTCCTTCAACATTCGACCAATTGCGTAGCAACGATTTTTATAAATGCGACTCTTGTATAAGATAATTAGGCCGCCACTGATGTGCGGTACACTGTGCTACATTTGTTATACTGAAAATGACGAACGATCGTTCAACGTCGAATGACTGCTCGATGATTTGGACATTTGCAGCTTCATCTTTTAAACAATGCGCTCGATTACTTCTGATTGCGTCAGGCTCTACGAGCGACAAAAAACAATGCCGACAGGTTGTAATAATGAAAAACGGCGTTGGAACCATGATGAGCGAAAAAATACGTATGTACGGGGAAGTGAAAAAATTACGACGATTATATACTTGACCCCGTCCACTGTAGTAATCGTAAATTACAAAATGGGCTCGACTAGCTCGGATGCCTTCGGTTAACCGGTTTGCAGAAAATTCAGAAGTCGACTTTTCGCATAAAAACAAACTCTCGTTTACTATTCATTCCGACTAAGAACTCCTCTGTTGTTAGATCATTGATTTTTATTTTGCGAAATTCTGATTAATTCTCGATGAGTATCTATAAACGAAGCGAGAGAATGCATATGGCACAATACGAGTATATGTACACACACACGAGTATTTTTATTCATCTCCTCGACCCGGGAAGACGCCCGGTACGTACATGTACGTAAACTTTTGCTGTGCAGATAAAGCTCTTGGGACTATTCTAGAAAAGCTAAAAAACTGACTCCGACTCCGACTCCAATCATTTGTTTTACATCGATATATATTCGGAATGAATATTTAAAGCTATGAAAAAAATAAGCTTCGCATCATATGGAAAATTTTTTGGTTTTTCTAATTTTGTGGTGAGCGTACGAGCTATGTAATATGCGAGCGTGATAATGCAATGTTCGCTATCTATTATCTGCTACATTGTGCTCACTCGGTTATTTTTGTTTTTCTATGATATCGTTTATGCCTGTTCTTTGGCACATACGCCTATAATAAAACTTCTTGATTTCCTTCTAAACCCAATTGTGCCATCTTCTCTCCGCAAAAATAGTTTAAACCAAAGGTCTTTTAGTAGGAACCCTTTATGATAAAGCGGATTCCGTATGTGACGGAGGCGCGCGGGCATCAATTTTATTCCCCTTCGAGTTATGAAGCACCTTTCGATGACCGCGAGGCATATTCATCTGTAATTGTAAATTTCTAGTATAGCAACACTTTACGGCAAAATTTAAACCGAGAATAATGTGAAAAATACAATTAAGTGAAACAAACTGATGTAGCTGTCACGTGCATGCAAAATCATAGCATCACGTGCTAAAGAGATGCTTTTATCTTTCATTAGGTTTTTGTATATTTTTCAATGAAAAATAGGAATGCATATTTATGTACACTTTAAGATTTTTAATAACCCGTGTTTTTGCTTACATCTTCTCTCTGTAACATACGTCCTTTGCATTGATGACATCTCGTTATAGAGAAATTTCACCGCATGTTTTTTTTTTTTTTTTACTTTTTATTATAAACAATGGTTTACGAATTACTATTATCGTTTTTTAATTAATAGTCTCTATGCTGCCACTATATATATATATATATATATATATATATATATATATATATATATAATCGTAAGTTAAAGCTGTGGCATTTTCTTTTCAAATTTGTTGGAAGGGTTAGGCAAAAATTCTGGGATAACGACAAAAACTGTGAACAAATTGTACGCGACATTATATTTTCTATATCTGTTTCTTTCACTCGCTGTTTCTTTTATGTTGTACAGTAATTAATTTTAAACACCAATTTAAACACAATTATTTAATATATCAAATACCTCGACGCGCTCCCGTGATCATGAAGCTTTGTCCTTGAAACGCGTCGGGGTATTTGATCAAAAATTAAATAATTGTTTTCAAAAATTAGGTGTTTAAAATTAATTATATTTTCTCCTAAATTCCATTATGCTGCAGGAGGAATAGAGACATCTATTTATTTTTGTAATAACTTTGTACTCGTCGTTTTCGAACACTCTAGCAGCTTAATTATCGCGGCGACGTACATATACGTTGTGTATTAATAACTATGTCATTCTTATGCCCGGTGTAAATCCTGTAACGAAATCAGCAGCATTTTTGAGTCGCGCTTATAAGGTATTTTTATATGCTACGAAGATTGATACGGCCAGTTAAATTTATATGAATTATAGAAGACTCGAGGATCTGTCTAGGGAGCTTCGCGCCAAAGCAAGGTCAGAAAGATCCAGTTTTATAAATATACACGTGTATATTTATTCAATTTAATCTTCGGACCTTGCCATGGTGAGCCCCTCTCTGGATCGCCAGCTGATAGTTCTCCTAGAATACTTTTATATAGAAGAATAAATTTCAGTACTAGATTATTCTTACAAAAAAAAAGTATTAATTTACTTGTTTCGAAAAATAACTGAAAATCGTCACATATTGTTCATAACGCTTTTTTCATATAACTCTCCTGAGAACGACGTTATCATTAATATGCATGTATATATATATATGTATTGTTATTTTAATTTTATGTTAATTCATTTCGTTAAGAAAATTATTTTTGATTAATTGGTTTTCAGTGCGATAAAATTACTTGTTTTATTTAAAAAATGTTTTTTTTTTTTCAATTTTTGACGAACGAATTATTTTAACGGTTTTTAATAGAAAATATTGGGGTTCTTTCAATTTACAATCGATGGATTTTTTCACTTTTCGATTTGGTATTATTTTTTTTCTCTCTTTCTTTTTTTTTTTTTTTTTTTTATCAATTTCTCGCTGTTTAATTAAATCATTTATTTACCAGTTTCTTTTGCCTTATTTGTAAATTTCGTTTAACGCACTGACGAACTCTAACAGTAGAACGAACTACTGCTGGAAAAACATACTTCGGCAGGTTAATGCACATCATCATCAGTGCCTTTTAATAACGCACAACGCTAGTTAGGAATTATAAAAGTAACATTCGAATATTGTATGTACATGAGCTATTAGACACTATTAAGATTTACCCTCTTTGTCAGCGAGCCCAAATAATAAAAAAAATAATAATAACAATAATAATAATAATAATAATAATCAAGATTTACCCGCCGAAATCTATCCGTTAGAGTTTCAACAGTTTAATCTTTTTAGCCGAATCGTATTTCGCGCTTGAAACCAGCTACGATCAAATTTCAAGCCATAACAGGTATGACGTTATTACGGAAAGAGTTAGAAATCTTATCATCGCACACCACACTCTATCGACTTCAACAAAAATTAAACCAAAGCTCCTAAACGAGGCAAAAAAAAATAAAACAATTTTTCCCTATTTGTAGAAGCACCCCCCCCCCCGCGCTTTATTGTTTTACTCAAAAGTCAGTTTTATCAGAATATTTCTGATTAGTATTAAACACTAGCCCTCATTTTTTTTTTCAAATACAGAAAGTTTTTTAAACTTACCGGTTGATAAAAAATTAAATAGTATCGGATATGAAAATAAAAAAAGCCACTCATACATGCAAAAGTATCTAGTTAAATTTTTAAAACTACGCCATTTTCCCCGTTCCCGGTAAGAAAGCTGCGTGAAATTTTGCCCTGGTCGTAATCTAGCTACACCTTAAACCTCTTTATTTCTCTGTATTACGTAGAGCCATTGCCCTAATAACTTTTATTGAATGGTGGCCGCGTGCTTGTTTCCAACTTAAGATACACATTTTTCCAGGAACGATTAGCTAAAGGAAACGAGGAAAAACGAAAAATTTTCTTCAGAATTTCTAGGACGCGTTTATTTTCCGCGTAATAAAATTTCTCAACGTTTATGTGCAATTGTAATTTACGTCGTTTATGTGCTTCACCCGTTTTTTTACGAACTCGATCCGTGATATATACATATACATATATATATATATATATATATATATATATATATATATATATATATGTATATATGTATATATATCTACGTAATATTTGCTAAAATTTAACCCATCTGAAATTAACCGCTACCGTCCAGCGGAATATTTTACTGCGATAAAGAACATTATGCGATATTGTTAATCTCTGTACCGGTGCAATTGCAACGTGTTCTTCTTGTATTTGATGCCGGAGTCATTAAATGCAAAATTCGAACAATCAGAACATTTTCCGACGCAAATTTACGCTCGAAGCAAAACAAACGGCTTCCTCGCACGAAGTGAATTACGAGTGAATACACGGTTAACAATTGAAAGTTGTGTTTTGTAACGGTCGTGTGGGATGCTGTCCCAGAGCGGTGCACCAATACTTTAGCTAAACCGAATTCGCATCGTAACGACAATTTATATTAAAGTGTTATGTCGCTTCTTGAAACCGGTCACACTAAAAGAGGAAGTCATTTTTCACGAAACCCCCCGGGGGGCATTTCACCTAGTATTACTGGACACGACTGTATGCAACAAATTAGTGAAGGAAAGAACGTTTGGTGCGCCTCGCGCGCTCTGGTATGTGCGGTGAAACAATAAAATGCCACGGAAAAAACCAAGGTGATCTCATCTGAAGAGGAATTAATTAGACTGTGCACGGATGATAACGTCAGTAAAATTAGTAAAGGAAAAGAAATATTAGCGAAGGGGAATTGTATCATTTCACGACGGTAACAGTTTATCTCCCAACGTAGTAACACTTCTGGGTTTAATCTAATCATTCAACATTTTACAAAACACAAACTTACGTTACAACAACTTGTTGTCGCTTTAGGCCGGAATGATGTGAAAAATGCTTCAAAATAGAGTGATGTTCTAAAAGCTCCATGTGATGTCTACTGGTTGAACGGATGAGCAACGACGAATAACGTGAATAAGAAGAGACGCGATTGAGATCAACCGTATCGGTAATTTTATTCAGAAGCCCTTTTATGGAGCTTATGCGTACATGCAAATTTTATTCGGAGGAGGAAGGAGATGATTACGGGATTTTTTTTAATTATCCCAAACTCGGGGTTCACTGTAACCTCCAAATGACGTGATTGAAATTAAAAAATCAAACGAGAATTGCATCTTCAGAAGCGGTGTAATTAATTTAAATTTACTAAATATTTATTAATTACAAAATTAATATGCAACGCTATGTTCGTCTTACGTAAAATGTTCGTCAGTTTTGATTATTACAAATTTCATGGTCCGGATATAAAGTTTAACTTATAATCTATCCCAGACATATATTTAATGCAATTATTTTTCTGTTCTTTCTTTTTCTTTTTCTTTTTCTTTTTCTTTTTCTTTTGCTTTTTCTTTTTTTTCTTTTTTTGGGCGCACTAGTCAAGAACCTACACCCAAAAACAATAAGAAGAGAAAGAGCCGCCGTCAGTTAAATTTTGATTCGGTCACATATGGACAATATAAATGAACTAATGGATGAAATAATGTAAATGGTGAGGGAAATATAGGATGCATAATAAGGAGCAGTTTGAGTTTCAGCAGAGAATACAGCCTTCGACGAAGTTGAAGACTATTGTTGTGCCGGAGAAATCTGAGGAGGAAAGATGGCCGAAAGAAAACAATTAGTTCACTGTATCTCTTTCAGATGGGACTCTAGTTGCGGTAAGATAAATAATCGAGCGTGGCGTTCGCGTGCGATCCTGTGAAAAAATCTTTTGACAGATAAAAAATAAAATGTCGACTGAACAAAAAGCCGGTGTTACGGAATAAATGACTAATGTTTCCGAAAAAATGACAAATAAAACGCGGACGACATCGCGGCATGTCTGTTGTCATCACAAGACGATCTAAAGTAGAACAGAAAATTTCAATAGTAACGAGTACGGCGAGTAGGCTGAATAAAGAGACGACCCCGAATTTCACAAATTGAATATGGCCGCAATTTAATAAATCACATAAAACGTGAGATAAACGCAAGGAAAATCAAAGTATGGCTAATGTTTGCATTGGTCCAGGTTGATCGAACAAAAGCAAAAGTTGGCCAATAGAAATATAGCTGGCGAAAGAATAATATCTACTTGCAAACTGAAGGAATTAATCGCAACGGTGAAAGAAGGGTTCATTCACTAAGGCTGTACAAATGCAAATTGAAAGCGACATAAATCGGTGTGCGCTATTTGATGTCGCTTATCAAGTGTCAGCTGTGTACTACTACCGTCATCATGACCATTGTTTCGTAACCTAACCGAATTTTACTGCTTCGAAACAACAAATTCATTTCAAATTAACGACCCACCGAAGCTCGACGGCTTATTGTTTAAAAGGCAAATTTCTGATTTCCGGTTATTATACCCAATCGCCATGGTACCGTGAATAACACCTATTTTCTTCGGTATACGCTAACTTCTTAACTTGCGCGATTTAATAAACGATCTTCGCGACGGAAATTGCAATTGCACAATTTGATAATTTTAATGCTAGAAAAAGAAACCATTTAATATATTTAATAAAACGCATAAAATACACATCATTAAAAACGTATCACGGATGGTCTGCCGCTCCGTAGTTTGTCCTGTACATTCGTTCTACCTTACCACGAACATGTTGAACAGTCATCACAATGAACTTCGACTATTTGTCGATTAAAATTGGTGCAATTTTTTTTATGGTTTAAAAAACGAATAACTGAGCGCACCTCGTAGTCGGCGGCAACTTTCAGAATTTCACTCACAATTAATTAACGTAACTCGAAAAGGAAGAAACACCCAGTATTTCAGTTAGTACTAGATTAAACTAGAATGTTGTACCTATAAAATAAGACCACGCCCATTCCCGCCAGTTCATTCGAACCGGTATTACAGAGGTGCGAACTATACTTTATGAAGGTCCCTCGAATATATAAATATATATATAAATAAACTCGGCCATGTTGGCCTCGCAAGGGGCTGTGCCCCTTGACCCCTCTTTTTCATTTCTGTCCCTTTCTCTTCTATGCTTTGTATAAAATGATCAAAATTTACAACGTAATTCTTACCGGCATCAACACAGAAAAAATAACATAATCACAAAAATTCTATCCTAACATTTAACTTTTATTATATAAAATTAAGACATTGTTTCGTTGTTACATATTTCGTTACATAAAATTGTGACATCTTTTAAATAACAATAACAAAAATCCTATAAAATATAACAAATGTTACATAAAATTGGGACATTTTTTTTAATGGGGGTTAGCCGGCGAATTACGTTGTAATTAATATAATATATATATGTATATATATTTATATATAGAGAGAGGGGGAGAAAGAAATGTTTTCTTTATTTATAGAAGTAATATTCTGTTCTGTAAACGGTTTATTATATTCTGCTTTATTTAGAAAAAATATGTTTGTTTTATGTGCAAAAATTATGTACTTTTTGTAAACAATTTATTTTATTCAGGAAAAATATTCTACTGTATTTATAAAAATAATTTATTGTTTTAGAAAATTTATTGCGCCTTTTCCAGGAAAAAAAATTTATTTAAATGCTCAATTATGTTTCGTTATATAAACATTGTAATTTTTTGTCATGAATAAAAATTTGATTTGATTTAAATTGGTTGATATATATATATATATATATATATATAAAAATATATATATATGTATATGTATATGTATATATGTATATAATCCTCCAGTACTTCTAGTGATACAGCGAAGTAGCGCAGAAAATTAAAAAAGAAAGAAATCTACTACTAGTACTTATCCAGCAGCAGAGTTAGATTTCTACCTGGGTTTTTTGTTTTACAAGTTGAAATGATTTATTATTCATAATAGATTTTTTAAAATTTAATCTAAATTTAAATATGAGTTTCCTTTTTTATTTTTTGAAATTACTAAAAAAAAAAGTAGCTTCTTAATTTGATTTTTTTGTGTGATAATTAAAAAAAATATATGTATTTAAAAATTTCAAATAGATTATACATTATAAAGAAAATAATTATAAAGTATCGTCAAGCAAAAAGTTTTCAGTCATTCTTCCAAAGTTATAAACAGTAAGTTTTTATTTTTAATTACATTTGTAAAAAAATTATAAGTACATAGTTCATCCCGTCAGAGCAATAAATGAAACTGTTCTTCATGATACACTGATAAATTTCTAACACTGAGACTTGGATGATTACCTAAAGTGGAGCATACATATAGCACAATCATGGAAATCTTATTGGTAAAAATAAAAGAAGGTATCGTGAATTGTGAAATTACGGTTCACACTAAGTCCAACGGCACTAATGAGAGTAGGGGAGCCAGTTCCTTTCTCTCGGCTGCCTTTACTTTCACAACTTTTTCTGGTACTTAATTCAACTACAGATTTGGTGTAAACTTGGGAACGACTTGGATCCGGAACGAGACAAGTCCCAAAAACCTATGACACCTTTGACTTGGTGGCTAAGTACCTTAACCACTACGTTATCGCGCTACATATAGTCTTATTGCAATATCGCAACTAATACGATTAAAAAGATATTTGATTCGTCGTGGACGGTATAGTTAGTATTTTCATTTTACGCGTATATCTTTTCATGGGACACAGCGCAGTTATAATGATCTATAAAAAATATACTTAATCAGAAAGAACGTCAAATTTTAAAACGAAAAAGAAGTTTAAATAGTTGACAAAGTAATAAAATCATATAAACATTATAACGAATACTAAATTGTGTGTAAACGTAAACTATTATACCAGACGTACGTTTTTACTATTTTATCTTATGGCATTTATCGTAGTGTTTATAATTATATTATTTTATCAACTATTTAGCAAACGGCGCGCGTATAAATATCGTATATTTAATTTAAATTTGATTTAGATAACACCGAAAAATAAATAATCTAATTATTAATACTGAGAAGAAAAAATAAAAAGCGTCTACAAACGGTGTAATATATTTTCTTTTATTTTGCAAACATAATTGTCGCGCAAAAAAAATTCTGAAATCGCCGAAATTAATTTTTTTAAACTTATACACTGTCTAGCAATTACAAACGGTTCCCGGCGCTATATAGTATTCCCCCTTTGCCAGCATCAAATTGGATCGCCGAAACAGAAGCAATATGCAAACACGGTACGAGAAAGGCAAAAAAAGACCGTTTACTCTGATTCAGTTCGCTGTCTGGTAATATGCTTCAAATTCGCAGAATGGGTTTCACTCCTCGCTGATGGGGCAGTTATAGCGGCTCGAATTTTCATCCTTTTGTTCCGCTAAAACCTTGGCACCTTAGTAACAATTGAGAATGTTACTTTCTTATCAAAGTGCGAAGCCTGTAGACTTCGAGAATGTGATGCTCACTAAACGTGAGCTCCTTACTCGCATTTTTGATACGATTCACTTCACGACACCGACCAATGTTCGAGCTGAAACACTGCCGCGGGAACTAGATCGAGTAAAAAATGCCATCATCCAATGCCGCTCTCAGTCTTACTACCGAATTTCACTGTAATGATCCGAAGTCCTTCGTAGTGTTCCGATTATCCGAATAAAATGGCGCTAGATTTGATGCTATTTGTTTTTAATATAATAAAGGATGGTCATAAGTGTCCGATGAAATTTGGCTCTCGTAGAGAAAATAACAATTTCCGAATTACAGATGACGCTCTTTTCTAGTACGATTACTGTCTCATAAAACGCTCCGTCACAATGTAGTCAACACCGTTCCGTTTTGTCACTATCGTTCTCGTTTTTTTACACCGAACTGTAAACATCAAGCATCAGTACACGCAATCTACTTTTCCAAATGATGCTGGTGACATCACCGAACTGACAAAGTGAGCGAGATGAATTGAGTCGAATGATGCGTTCGCTTCCAGTAATGCTCCCGCCAAGACTTTTTTTTCCACAAACGCTATTTATATATATATATATATATATATATCCACTAAAATGAGCTAAACAATCCAGAGAACGCATTCCAGCACAGAAGCTGACTAATAAGTAAAATCCTATTTTTTCCATCCACCTTATCAGTCTGATTTTTATCATTGCTACAAGCTTTTGCAAGATATCACGGATATTAAGCAAAAGACCGATTGGTTGTTAATGTACGACTTCTGAACAGGAAATACTATCAAGTCATTCTTCCTATGCTGGGAACAGACATGCAATTAAACAGTCGGTTGAAGCAGTTGCAACAGATACCTAATGATCTCGTGAATGTTTTAAGATGTAGTAGGTACACTTTATGCATGCCCGGGACTCGAATTACCGAGGATGTTACCTTTAAGTTCCACCAGCTGAAATAATATGTTTGCTTGATAAATAATAGTACTGCGTAAATAAAATAAAAAACTTAAATGCAAATCTACACTCATAATTACTATACGCGTACTACATATATTGAACGACTAGAACTAAAAAGATAAATAAAATCCTAATAAACTGTTATTTATGTATATAATCGTCCGCACTTCTTGATGAATTCGCCATTTCAGAAAACGCGCTTGATCGAGGATTACGACAATTGGGGTGAAATAGTCTTTCTTTTAATTTTTTTTATTTCGCAACTTTTAAAAACTGTTTCAATAGATTGTAACTCCTACTCGAAAAAAAACAAAACAAACAAGAACCTAGCCTTAGTAGTTGCTGTTATTTGTAGTGAGCCTATATTTTATTAAATAGATGAAAATAAATATTTAAAAAAACGAACATCTTTCTCTAAACTCTTGAAGGATGGCGGCGAGTTTTTGTCTGAAGAAAAAACGAAATCTAGTGAATTAGTAAAAAATGACAAATCCGGCAGAAGGAGGTGTTTCATTCTAATTGTATGGGATGTTTTTTTAATGTAGACGGTGTCGGATTAAGGGCGAGCTGCTGATCAAATTAATGGATAATAAGTAAAACAAGGCGAGATAAATTCGCGGAAAGGTGGCAATGATAAAACACGAATAGAAGACGTTATCCATCGACAGTGATGGATATTGCTCCACTAAAATTCGAACGAAACTGAGACGTGGAAATTTTCACAATTTGTTAGCCGGCCTCGTTCGAGAGCGCAAAGTTAACCCAGTTCGCAGGATAATAGCGGACGACTTTATGATGGCTGCTGGCTAATATATCATTGTAAATGGTGTTTTAACAGGTGCTTTACCATCGCAGCTTCGCCATGTTTCAGCAATTTGTTCTTCTTATGCAGCCGCTTTAGTTCTGCTCCGTTGCTTATCCAGCCATTTGCCTGCTCCCTCTGTCAATGTTATCAGCACGTTTATGTAAATGTCTATCACCCGCTCCAAGCAACTTTTTTCTGCCGACATCCTGTCACTGGCTATTATTCTTTCTAAATCGATGTTTCTCGAACCTCTTGTTAAATCGAAATACCAAAATTTTCTGCCGAAATTCTCGAAAAAAGTTAACGTCCAGTTTCATCTCATTTTACTGATCGCTCAGTAGAGTGTTAAAAAAATTGAGAACATCTACATGACACGAAGTTTAATGTTTTTTTCAAAATTGGTGTGCCCCCCCCCCAATCAAAAATGCAAACTTACTCCTATATAATGTGAAGTGCACCGGTTTACACTGGCTCCCTTTCAGTCGTTAAAATTAAATAACATCGGATCACGCGCTAGAAATGGGCTATCTTCCTAGACTAATAAATTAATTACTTTTTTGCAATAGAAGAATTGATTTGAAGTTTCTTAGATCTTCTAAGAATATGAAAGTAAAAATATGGCACGCATTAACCAATGTGTACAGTAATAAAAATAGTTTTCATATTTCATCTTGTTAAATGAAAAACCCAAATATATCATGGGGAAAGGGATAGAGAATAAAATGTGTTGAGCTGCTACAAAGACTTCCTTGCTTACATACATATCTTCTCGTTTCTCTTCTTCTAACGATGTTCTGAAATCCCGCGTAATCAAATTCTGGAGCCCAGTGTTCTAAACAACAAAACCACCTTCCCCCCGTTAAACCTAATACTCCCATCTCAGTTTTCTCTTCCGTTTCGATCAAGAAAAAAAAATATTACACTTACCAGACCTAAAATTTCCCACACAAACCTTTCCCGTTCTTATCTTCTACAACAACGTACATCGTCCCTGCCCTTGCTGCTTTGGCTAAGTAACACAATTTTCGATTCCACACATACTTCTTGTCATGCTCTTATTTCACTTGAGCCCAGCACATCTTTCCTCCTTTCGTACCACAATTCTTATCTGATTCTTCCTGTCGTATTCATAATATTTTTCAATTTCTTCATTCGCTTAACCACCTGAATTCAATTTAGTATCCCTTTCAGACCCAGGGCGTACATGGTCCTTTTGAGCAGCCGGCACCCGCATTGCCAAATAATAAATAAATAAATAAATAAATAAATCTGTATATATATATATATATATATATATATATATATATATATATTAGCTGTGCCCGCCGCGTTGCTCGCGTGAATTAAGATTCTAAAAAATTACTTTATTTGTTAAATTACACCCGCGCGGAATTCAGTTCATGTCTGTGTAAGAGTATCAGTGAATGATTATTTGTCAAAAGATTTTTTATTGACCGTGGCGGCTCGTGAATATTGGGGAGACTAACTTTTCCAGAAGCACAGCACATACCATTAGATTCATTGGCCCATTTTTTAGCAGAACACTTGGAGCAGATCTTATTCATGGCTCCGATTTGGACGGAAGACTGTTGAGCATAATTAATCTGTGGATCGTATCTGAAAGCCGATCTGTTACTGTGAGCTAAAACTCGATTACGAACTCTAGTCGTTGACGTCTGTTGTCTTTCTCTCTGATCTCGAAGGCGTTAGGAACGCTCAGAGCTCGATTCCCTAGTGCGAGCTTGTGTATTTCTAATATTTTGCTCTTCAAGCCGCTGCGAACGCTCGATACTCGACTCTCTGGCACGCGATTGCGACGCGTATTCTCTCTGACTTGCAAGACGATTTTCAGTTTCTGATGAAGATTCTCCATTACGACGTATCTTTGATGCCCTCGCCTGGGAACTATTTCTAGAAAGTTGAGATGTTAATCTTTTGAGAATTTTGTACCTTTTACAAAAGATAACGGTAACGCTCGAAAATTTTCATTCCTTACGTTAACACACTATTTCCATTAGTGATAAGCTTGTAAACGAAGCTAAAGCGATGTTTATCCAAATTTACATTTCCCCATGGTAATTAACATTGATATTTTTATAAAAAAAATTTTTGCAGCGCACGCGATGTAAGGAATTATTTTAGGTCATTTTTTTACACCTTGAGTTACATTATTGGAGTTTTAGTAAGGATCCCTAATTTTTTTGAAAATATACGGAGATAGTTTTGCTTCCCAGCGGTGAAAGAATTATTCAAATCGGTCTAGTAGTTTCGGAGCCTATTCAATGTAAACAAACAAACAATCAAATCTTTCCTCTTTATAATATTAGTATAGATATATAAATGAATGTTTTTATGTACGGTTGTCCCGTATGCGTTCCTGTTGGACGGATCGTGCTAAAGTTTTCAAAGTGTATTCCAAGGTAGGGCTAAGTTTTCTACCGCTTCTCCTTCACGAAATATGAGGTTTTGGAACACGTAGAAGAGGCAGACCGTTAACACATTGGGTGGACGACATATGTAAATAAGTTTCAAGAGGACTGGATGAGCAAAGCGGCAGACCAGAAAAAATGGAAGGAACTTCAAGAGAGCTACATCCAGCAGTGGATTGAAAATAGCTGAAGATGATGAAGTATGTAGTTGAGATGAGATCAGCGGTACAGTACTATATACGGGACGAGTAAAAAGAAAAATTTAATTTTTATAAAATTTTAATTAAAACGATTACTCTACGGTAAATAATAAACTCTAGGTGACATTTTATTAATTTCTGGCGTGAGTAAATCACCGCGTTCTGCTACTTCACTTTTTCCGAATCATCAAACCTCCGTGTCATGTAAACATTGCAGAGAGTTAAAAAAAAAAGAGAGCAGTATCTTCTATTTTTTTACAGAAAAATAAAAAATCCTTTTAATATTTGCTACCGAGAATGTTATTTACATTCAAATTTGCAATACTCAACTACTGTTATTTTGATTTTATGGTAATAAATTAATTTTAATAAAATGCTCACGATTGAGAGATCGGAAGAAAGATGTTTTTTTAAATGTGTAAAATTATGAGAGATTACCGTATACATAACTCGCACCCTTCAAAATAATGGCTGTGTGTGCTGTCTAATTGAGCAAAACTATTAATTAGATCACGACAGAGAGATTATAGAAAGATCGATAATCTTTAATTAAACGTGAAACATGAAGACCGTTTTATGTTCGACGGTGATAAACATGTTTTCCCTGAAAGAAAGAGAAAGAATTTTTACATAAATATAATTCCAGATAAAACAAGAATTTTTTCGGAACGGGTGTTAATACACGAGCGAGCGTGAGTTAGTAAATAAAATAAAACTACCGATATTAATAATTTTTTTTTTGTTTATTCCGTAAAATTTAATTCAGTTTGTATTCCTAATATTTCAAAAAAAAGTAGTACTAGTTACATTTGAAATAGTAATTTTAGCTCGGGTTTCTTGCGTTCGCACCACTGACTGTGTTCTGTTAGTGGTAAAATTATTACGTTGCAATCCTAACAGCTTTTATTCAGCGGGAAGAAAAAATATCTACATGTATATAGTTGTATTCGGCAAAAACTTTTAGATTTTGATTGTGAAATATTTAAAAATGTTCCGCATAATCAGCTCATAATAGGGGCGATGACTGTTATCCGATTATTTTATAATCCGGTTACAAAACGGGAAGTATTAAAGCAGAAAAAATTATAAAACGCTAGAACAATCGAATGTTGGCAATGAATAAAGCTCCTTTTATATTAGTTATTATTTCAGCGCGCAAAAAATGTAATTATAATACCGTAAAATCGGTCTGAAAATTTCTCGTAAAACCGAATTTATTTTTACTCGCCTGCTTGGTATATTGCATTCTTGTTTTGTTTTTTTTTTCAGGATTTTTTACGAACAATAAATAATAAATATAAATTAAACCCGGTACAAATTTCTCACCGAAAGGATTTATACTAATACAATTTACGAAACGTGGACGTTTTGATTTTATTTTTGTTCCGTAAACATTATTATTGTTCGCGATTTTTTTTTTACTTAATTAATTTAAAACTTAAACGAATTATTAATGAAATTAAAACGCACTCGAACATTTACCGGCAAAGCACCGAGCGCAAGTCAAAGTAGAAATAATACTGTTTAGCTAAATAGTCGCAGTAGTAAATGGTTAATAAAGAGAAAATAGCATGCCAATATATGTACATTATTCGCAATATCATTAATAAACCGATTTCAGTTGTTAATCTTGTCGGGGATAGCGGAAATTCATTAATGGAGGTTTTAGTAATATCGAATAAATTCTAAAAAATGGACGACGCATTTATTTAGGGGAGTCTAATTGTAGACAAAATTCGTTCTCGAACGGATTATTTTTTAAAAATATCCGTTCAGACATTCATGATACGCATTCTATACAATTTCCTTCTATTTTCTGCTTCGTAGAGATCGAAATTTTCCTCTCAATGTTATTTTTCATTTTGTTTTTGGTCTTTCAACTCCGCGGCTGATTTCTTTCAAATCATCATTAAACAGGGGAGCCAGCTTATATCATATGGCAAATGCGGCGGGCGCGCTGTCGATAACGAATTCGTTAGACTAATTTTGACAGTGACATTGCAACCGTCATCGCAGTGTTTATCCGAAAAGTTAATATTGTGTATTTCTCGTCAGTTTGCGGGCAAAGAAGTAGAGAGGAGTGGGGAGGCATATAGCGCTATGAAAATTCACCGCGTTCGATTGAGTTTCGACGGTGAATTGTGGTTGGCGGTGGTAGCAAATTTATGCAAAATTTTCCCGAAATAATAT
This sequence comes from Icerya purchasi, assembly GCA_039619475.1. NCBI lineage: Eukaryota > Metazoa > Arthropoda > Insecta > Hemiptera > Monophlebidae > Icerya > Icerya purchasi. Next base: position 70,599,113 of record CM077116.1, read on the forward strand.
AACATGAAAACCGCCTTTTTAACGCTCTCATCGCGGCTAAATCAATCTGCTACACAGTGTCACATTCATATCCCGATTTGGAAAATATTTCATTTTTTGCTCGTTGCTGCTTATTCGTTTGGAAAAAAAAAAAGAAAAAAAAAAGAGAAAACCGAAATGAGAACAGACGCGCGCAATCACGATATAAAATGATGGAAAAGTTTCCGCCTGAACGACAGATAGAGAAAATTGCGGGTGATGCAAGCCGCAAGTCTAATGATGGCGACGCGAGGGATGAACTTTGATTGCACTAGAGACAAGACTGCTTGAAGTAGAGGGAACTGTTTAAAGGGGTACGAAGGTAAGTGAGAATTTTGAATTCCTGATAACACGGCGGCAGCTTCGATGTCGAAACTTTTTCGAAATTTCGGTGATTTCAGTAAGTAATAAAAATTTAAAGAACCCTTTTTTATTCAAACCGATTCTAAAAATAAATACAAAAAATATTGGACGTATCTTTCATCGATTTAGACTTGTTCCGTTTTGAAACAAGAAAATAAAAAACTTTTTCAGTTATTTTGTTATTGTTTGCTTTTTTTTTTTTTTTTTTTTTTTTTGCCAGCCCGTCTACCGACATTAACTTAGCGCAAATGAAATTATTACGCATATTTCTGGTGTGCCCGGCGGCGGGATATTTTACCTGAATGAAACACCGCTGCCTAGCCAACTCTAACGTCACGGTAGCCGGCTGACATTACAGATTCGCTGTAAAATGTTTCAAGCGTCGCGAATGTTCAATCGCTTTTTGGGATCAAGCGGGCTTATAATGGAGCACAAAATTTGGATGTGGTCTGCTTATGGTTCTGCTGCTCTTTTTGTCCCGACTTTAATTAGATTCTGAGTCTTTTAAACTTTCTTCCTTTTGCTCAATTTTCTACGCGGAATCTATTGCTATTCTACGTGCTGTCTTCTTTGTTTCCTCATTAATTAATTTCCCATAAAGTGCTCATAATCTCGAATTCTAAAAGTAGTGCTTTACAGGTTAACCTAGCCTTCCTTCTACCTCTTCCGATTATGTAATACTTCTCATACGTTCCCTCATTCATGATCTTTTCCTTCTTCACTCGATCAAGATTGATATCTTTTGCGGATTCCTGGTCAAGCATTGTAATGAATTAGAACCCGTTATTTCATTTGCAGTGGCAGATGATTTTTAGGCACCTTTTCTGCTCATAATATTGTTCTTCTTTCCTTAACCGGTTTCAAACTACAGTTTAATTCTTATTCTTCTTTATTTTCTAATTCTGATTCTATTTAATCTCTCCATTCAGTCATATCTTAAACTTCATCCATGGTTTTCTTGATACTGGCCCTCTATCAAACGCTCTACAATCTTTGCTATTTATCGCTTTAACCACAGTCTCCTTCCGGCATAATTTTCGCGGTTTTTTTCTACTTCTACTCCGTTTTATTCCTTCTTTCTAATTACTTTCTTTCTGATCTTGACATTATGTTTTGTTTGAATGCGCGGTTTTCTCTGCTGAACAATCGTCCGTCCATTCTTCAAACTCGATATCTCTACTCCTCTTATCGGTGCTTCTTACATTCTCTCGTTTTATTCTGTTTCCGTTATTCCTGTCCTTAAATTATTTGTATCCTCTATCCTCAAGCGTTTAAGAATATAACGTTATTTTCTTCTTCTTCCCATTTCTTAGGCTAATGTACTCGTTGACAAATCCATTAAGGGGGGAGAAGAAATAAATTTAAATTGTAGTCGCGCTGAACATACTTCTGCCGGAACTGCCAGAACTGTAGGATATAGATGTACTACTAAAAATGACAATACACGACTTTGGTTATTACATTCAAAGGTAAATCCCGATGAATTTTCCGATACGTACTTCAGACTGAAAGTAGCGAAACCGAAAAATCGCTACTCAGGTGTGCATCGCGAATTTTTCCGATATTCACGTGTGGCTTTTCGTAATGTAATTCAGACGTTTTTTTCTTTATTACATAATTATGCTTTCTCCATTTTATCTCTATCAATTTAAGTTGAACGCGTGCTTATATTTTGGTCTGTGTTCGAAGCACCACGACGCACATTAGATTCTTACACAAGCCGTTGTCGACTAAATCTTACCGATTTCTTTATTTTCAAAGAATAATTCGATATAAAATAAAACTAAAGCCGATTATTTACCATCGCTAACTTCGCATAGTCGATAGCACTCTCTTAAGAATGTGCAAGATTCATTCTTTCGAGCTGCTAGTTTTCACCTTATGACACTTGAAAAACGAAAATTTATCACTCAGACAAGCGTGCGCGAACTAACAGATTTTTCGCATAATTTTTTCTAATCGATTTTGCTCGTCCGTTATTCAACTACTACAACTGCAGACTCGGTCAAAATTAAACTTGAAAGAACTGTTCATCTCTGATCTGCATTTAAATTTATTTTTCCCGTTGTAATCAGCGTGTTTTAGAATATGAAAAAAATCACGAAATGTCCGAAGTTGTAATTTTTAAAGCGCCAAATTCCAGCTGCCGTGACGTAGTTGATTTTAGTTAATTGTTGTTCGTTCGGATAGGGCCAGGTTCAAATGCCGCTGCAATTTTTAATTTGCACCGAATTAGTACCCATAGTTGACGGGCCAAAAAAGAAGAACATATTCCGAAAAATATACACAACACATTAATTTGTAAACATGTAAAACTCAAAGAAAAATTCTCAGCTCGTTACAGTGTTTTTTGTTTTTTTTTTTGTAATCGGCGTATTTTTGTTCTCTTATTAATATCGAAAAAATGCCAAACTCTCTTCATTTTATTAAAAGTTAAAATGAAGAGGGCGATGAACGCCGGTAACTCTTAAATTATTATCACTGTTTGATTATTAGAAGAAATAAGTGTAGTTGTTTCAAAGAATGTATTGATTTTTTTCTTTTTTTAATGTTGGGTTCGTCAAAGCGACATCGGCCGAAGAAGAGTTAAAATATTTCTCTCACACGCTAACTGTTGTGTATTTTAATTGGAATGTTACCTTTTTTGTTTTTAACGCATCACATTTTTTGAAAACATAAAACGTTATATGTGCGACACCGCGAAACACTTTTTATTTGAATAATTCACGAATTAAAAGAATTTTAAATCGGAAGAACTGCGGGCAGCAGTCTCCTAATGTATAAATGAATGTATAAAGCGGGGGAGCCTTTATTATGACATTACTCATAAATCTACAAAGGAAAAAATAGGCTGAGAAGAATAGTGGAGTGTATAGGAAAGTGAATGAGACTGGGCACGAAAAAACACTTGTCGAGCTGGGCGGAAATAAAAAAGAATTTCTGCCGTAGCCGCAGGCCGGGTTGCGGCTCCGTGTTCAGTCAACGAACTGAAGTAGACTAACGCATCTTGTTTTAGAGCTAAACAGATGCGTGTGTAGGGAGCGGCGAGGAAATCTAAAAATGGAAAATAAAAACACTACTCTGCATCTATAAATGTAAGATGCATTATTACACGGTGGAAAAGGCTCATTCGGCCACTAGCGGCCAACGAAAACAGCTGCTTTTCAGTCATTACCACCGGAAGGATATTTAAACAATCAAGGTCTTCTTATTTTTATGAGTTCGATGCGGCCTATTCTCAACACCATCTTACTGCAGACTCAGGCTACGTTTCTCCCGGGTCTAGTCTCTAAGCCCGATTACATCGGGGTTATCACCGATAGAAATCCGCGTGTCAAAGTCCCGGCTGGCATTTTTCATTTTCGGAACGCTTTAACTAATACCTCTATAAGATATCTTTTACAATGTCGCTGTTTTAGTAAGCGCATTTCCAGCGAATTATCAGAGCGCTGGCACAATGAAACGGTACGGTATTATTAAACGTCCGAGAGAATCGAGAAACGAAACAAGTTACACTCGGGTAAAATGAACTACTTGTCGCAGTATTATTTACTTTTTCTTCGAAAGTTTTTACCATTTTTAGATACAATGAATTATAACAGCCGAGATTTGCCGAGAGACCGTCGCCGCGGTGGTCTCGAGTAAATTCTAGAAGGGTAAGTTTTTCCTCTAATGAAGGGTCAAGTAGGATACTGGTGACACGGTAGCATGATAAATCGCGCTAATAAAGTGAGTTTGTGCACTAGGCGAGAACGGCCGAACGATTATTGGATTACGGTATCCCTGTCCCGGTGCATCGTGCTCCCTAACAGAATGTCGATATTAATTTTTGCGCAAATACACCGTTGTTAGCGCGTCGTGTCGTTTTGAAAATTCGCTCGTCGCATAAAATTTTCTCTCACGAAGCAAACCGTCGATTCGATGTTCTCGCTTAATGCGTTGGATTTTTCAAAAAAATTCGGCGCTTTTCGAAATCCGCAATACTCAAAATTAATTCGCTTCTCGCCATCGTTATTTTCAGGTATTATTACGCGTCGGTGTGGAAAGTAACAATACGTTTGTCGCTTAGTCTTAGTCTTAGCTACACAATTTATCCAGTCTTTTTGTGATAACCAGTCCTTTTCCAGTACTAAAATTAAAACCACACATTATTATTTCTATCAACAGGTAAAATTCACGTGAAGTACTGTACAATATTTAAGGCAATAATAATCAATTACGAGTGTTACAGTTTCGAGAGCGATCGAATGTTAGTCGTTTTCTATGAGCAGCTATCGGTTTCGAAACTCGTCCGAACATGTAAATAATTAAATATCATTTTATACAAAGCGTATTTCACGTGCATCTCATTTATGACGGAGTTTTTTTTCCATTTCGCTGTTTTTTAACAATAATCAGTTTCGCGGCCAGTTAGCATTCTACCACCGGTAGTAATATTACACGGGAGTCTTATTAAGCGGAGTGCTCGAACGTAAGCGGGCTTCCCCATAGTTAAATATACAAGACGAAGCTTACAACTATCGAGACTTTTCTTAATGTAGACACTTGGCAGTGTTCCACAATCAGTCACCATTCCCGTACACTAAACGGGACAATAAGAATGGTCTTCGGCCGTTTATATTCCGCATACAGGTTTTATTTAAACCTATCCAAAAAGTAATGTCGTTGAAATCGATGCTACCGAACCAACGATATACATATATATAGGTGTATATATATATATTGGACAGAAATCACAGTTACCGAGAAACATAAAACGAGAATTGTAGCTAGAATCGGTCTATTAAAATGTCTAGTCGAAAAGGCGCGATTTCTCATGCGAGCATAAAACGGTAGATGATGATCACTTTTCATATATCAACTGAAACAATGAGTTCTCCTTCCACTTTTCCATCGCGACGAATGTAATTCGATTTTGATAATGTGCAAAAGTAATATTTTAAACTTGCAAAAGATTACTTTGCACGACAATTTTTATGCGAATATTTAATAATTTAAATATAAATTAATATCGAAATTTAACGTTGTCCGAAAATGAAATGCGGGCATAAAAAGTGTGATCATATAGAATTTATGGTTGTCTGCGTGATTTGCGGCACATATTCTTCCAGTATATCATTTTCATTACAAAGACCACTGGCTGGTTAGCTTCACAATATTCATCCGTGAAATTACAGAAAAAAAAAAAAATCAACACCGCCTTTTGCACGTTATCAATTTGGATGTAATGTATATCTTACATACTTTCCTATGTTTTGTGTCAGTTTTTAGCAATAGTACATATTTTTCTTTCTACTTTTTCCTTTTTTGCCTGATTGCCTTGTGTGGCCAATTAATCCTTAAATACATCCTTGTCTGGGGGAGGTATGAGAGCTGAATATTATTATAAATACACAAAAATCTCGAAAAAAATCAAAAATTTAAAATAAATATTGATGATTTTTCAGGGTTTTCTTACCTTTAAAGAAAAAAAAAAAAAAGAAAAAATATTCTCCATATTTTTCGGGACTTCATTAATTAATCTTAAGGAAATTTTTTTTATTACGAACGTAATCAATAACGTATGTAATTTTTTATTAATGTTCATATATACGGGGTAATTCATTTATGTAAATTATTAATATATAAATCAAAATTATGGAAATTATTAATTTTTCTAAATATTATTGAAAAAAAAGTTATTGTTATTTATAAAATAAATATGTGAAGAAAATCTCCCCTCCCCTTTTTCAACATTTTGGGCGCGGGCCTGCTACATACGTATGTCTCATATTGTATATACTAACTCAGAGCGCATGCCTTTGCGGCGGAGGCTGGTAATACAATATATCGAAAAATTACTTTGAAACATAGTTTTTCTTATCGCGATAGGTTCAAAGAAAAAATTGTTATAATGTAGAAAAATTATTTTATTCATATACATATATATATATATATTGTTTTTGATATATAAAGATTGACAAATTAATTATTTAATAAAATAATTATCGAATAATATGTTTTACTCTAAACGTTTTTAAGAAACGAAGTTTTTCAGTCTATACTCTTTTCATTTTTTTCATTCTAACGTGTGATACTTTTTTAATACTTTCGAAACCTCTATCATAGGGAAATTTTTTCTTAAGCGCTAAACCGTGTAAAGATTTTAGATAATGCGACGTATGATTTTTATAATAATTCTTAATATCGCTCAAACCAAAAATTACAAATAACACTTACGCTTTTTAAACATTTTTATAAATATTAAATTAACCGCGAATTTTTTTCGACATTTGAAAAATCTGTAACAAATTCGTAATATCGAGCGTCATCTCGAAAAGAAAGTTCTCCTTGTCGATTTCTTGTGTGACGTTTTAATAATCGATAACGTTTCTTTACGGCCAGTAAGAGTTTTTTCCCTTAATGATAGAAAAATTTATAATTAATAAATTAACCTCGAACTTTAATACGATAATATGTTGTATTTAATAAAAAATTATAATTTTATTCAACATTTTTCTAACTATAGATGAAAAGGCCTCTCAAATATAATACTATCCTGCCCTCGGCTGGCGATCCCAAAAAAAAAAGTAATACTATCATCATCATCATCATCATTGTTGAGTGGTGAATCCTTTGTGGAGATATCGTGATTATCCATGTATTGTCGCCGCTGATTTCTATTGCGGGCCAATCGAACACATTCTACGAAACTTTTTCCTACAGCTGTCCGGGGATCATGTCTGACCATCATCCGGTTAGAACGCGGGGCGGCGTCTTCTTCTTTTTCCTTCTACTATTCCTTTAAGAATTCTCGTTTCTCAAATCCATTTACTCCTATCATCATGTGACTAGAGAGTATTTCACAGTATTCTTCTAATTATTTCCGACACACGAGATAATCGTCTTTTCGTTACGTCTCTATTTCTTGTAACACCGAACTGTTCGTTTTTCCGTCCGCGGGATTCGTAGCATTCTCGTTTCCAACAGTATAATATTTCTATCGTATTTGTCTTCTATCGATATATCGGATTTACGTAGAGTAGAGTACATTGCCTTTTTTAGGCCTAAATGGAATGTTATAATAAATTTCAAATTTAGAGTTTGAGTAGTTTACTTTTTTTTTTTTTTTTTTTTGTCATAAAAGGGCGTGACAAAATGCAATTACTACCTGATATTAGAAGTCGCTTCGCTCGTCCTAATTATAATACTACTATGCACGATTTACTCTGTCCCGATTTCGAATTATTCTTTTATTTTCTACACTTAAATTTATACACGCCACCGTTGCCGTTTTATCATCGAAAACCTTAACAAATTTCAGATAAATTTAAATTAAACAACAATTTGAGTTACGCGTTAGTCCTCGCATTGTTCTATCGGATCATTTTCAATATTTCCCCCTTAATGCGATCTCTGTCTTTTTTTTCTTTTTTTCTTTTTTTGTCGTCTCTTTTAATTCATTTTTTAATCGAATTAATCACGTTGGAAACTGAATACATTTAGTTATTTATCGTCGAGTTCGTTCTAATTAACGGCTTAGTTTTAATTTATCGTTTTATTGTCGGGCACTGGAGCGGAATATTAATGAACTTGAGAAAGTCTGCATTCGTAATAGGAGAAGGGTTGCTTTTATTAAATCGATCCTTACCGATGGAAAATACCGGTTGGTTTTTTATAATTTAATTCACTCTTTAATGGCGCGCGGTGTTAATTTTATCGGCTGTTCTGTAATGCAAATAACCGAAATATTCAGAAATGCGCCGAACTTTGGGAAAGAAAGAGATATCAAGAAACCATTATTTTGATAAAAGAAGAAAATTTTGTACGCTGCAAATACCGACTTCGAGATTTATTTTCTAAAAATTGGATAAAAATGTACCTAGTAAAAAGCAAAAAAAAAATAATTTTATACGTGAGAAAATTACGAAAATTCTTAAGCGACATTACTACTTATCAGACTATCGGGGTATATCAAATTCAAATTACAATAATATTTAGAGACCATATTAAATCAGTATAACGACGCACAATCACTCTCGTTTTCTACAAGCTGAATATTAGAAATATTAGGAATATTTTTAAAATACGGTCTTCAGTTAGTTTTGCAACTCGCGATTTCCGTGCCTACTCAGAAGTATTAATGCCGTTAAAGGTTTATTCCAATATCATCGTGATTTATAAGAGTTCTGTGAAACATATTATGTTCTTTTATTTTTCAACGTTTTTAGTGCATTTTTATTAAATTTGTAAAGTAAATCTTCCAATATCGATATTTCTTTTAATTACGAGTAGTATAAATATTTTTAACTAGTAGTATGAGTAATCCGACCTAAATTATGCTACTTAAGCTACTGTAAAAATAGTAACGAAATTCTCCGTCAGTATGAGCCCGTTAATCGCGATTAGGGCTTTTCGAATTTATTATCTTTATTAAAATCTACACTTCAACTGATGTGGATAATGTATTAAACCATCCACTCCTTTTATATTTTTCAAATTTAAGCTGTTCAAATTTTCCCGGTATTTTAATAAAAATTTTTCGGCTAATTTTTATCCGGTTTTTTTTCTTTTTGTTATACACTGTACCGGTATACTATATCATAACCAACGATGAGGGTATACAAAATATAACTTGTTGTTCGCCCCTTCTTCCCATTAGGAGTAATGGAGTTTTTTAAAACTTAAAACGTTACTTTAGTTCGGATATGGAACTAGTTGTGTGATAATAAAATTAAAACGGTACTTCCATCTGCGTTTGTAGGACATCTCGACACCATCTTCTTTTTAATCGTCTCGCAAGGTTTCCGGCTAGAGTCCGAGTGTACAGTTTCCTTATGTTGGCGTTACCATGGGGATTAAAAGATTTCTGATATTGTGCCATATAAAATTTATCGATAGATGGAATGCAGAGATAGCGATTCTAACGTCTCATTGGGTACATATTTTGGTGCTGATGTTATCATGCGTAATATCTTGAACTGTTGGCGCTGAATTATCCGAGTATTTGACCTGCTGGCGCTACCTCCGTATTTCCAGATCGATGATCGTCCAGTAAAGAAGCCTTTTTAGATTGAGGGTTAATGATGACTTCCGGCCCAATAACGGGTAAAGTGAGCTGGCGCGCACTCGCATCTTCGTTCGAACTTGAGCATATGTTAAGTAAAGAATATACACTTTTCTTAAGGGAACTCGATTTCTCTTTAACATTATTTGGTGATGACTCAGACTTACCGATACTTACCGATATATACCTATATAAGACTGACCGTAACAATTTCCAATCGAGAATTATTCGAATTACTCGGCATGGTCAAAAATTATACGCAGTAATGTAAAAATGTAAATTTCGTCACTAATGAGTTTTTAAATGGTGCTGCGGCGATTTCAGATTCGCTCTATTCAAATATAGTCGCAGATATTTGCAAAAACTTTATGCGTCAATGCAATTTAAAAAAGTGTGTGTGTGTGTTATGATTTAGCCGGAAATGTGTGTAACGCAAAATGCCGAGATGTTGCCAAAAGTGGATCTAAAGATGTCGTCATAGTGTGCTACGAAGTCGAATTTTGTGCGATTTCGGAGGAAAAATTCGATTTGGCCGCTTGCTTTTATTCATTGCGTTATCGTTCGTCTTTAGAGAACTTAAACCGAAGATAATATAAAATGATAAAAAGTAATTAATTAAAATTAATTAAACGATAAGAGAGATTTCCTTCTTTAATCCTGCTGGCTGATTTATCTGTAGTGCGGCGGCGCGCCGAATCTCGCTCATCAGCTCATTCTATTTTTGCAGTTATTTCGACGACGGCGACCACGATAGTGTATTAGAGTGTGTATCGTGTCCGATTTAGAACGAGAACGGCGCTCTGTTCTGCCTCAGAATTCCATTCGTCCGATGTCTAACATCTTCCAGAAAGGCCCGTTCCGTTCCTGATTACAGTTTCGCTATCCTCCGTGATGTCAGTCGGTCCTTCTCTGTTTACGCACTGACTGAGCTCGCTTCTTCCAAACGGTTCCAGTCTCTACGATGCTCTTTGTTTGTAATCATGCGCATTTCCTGCTCTTCTGAACTACACAAATGCATTTGTTTACACGTTCGTCTGCGCAATTCGCGCCCCGAGCCCCGATCACCCGATCGGCAACCGTGTAAACACTGACGTGACTGCGGAAGAATCGGCCAAAACGAGACACATTTTACTCCGTTTATAGTCCGTTCCGCGTCTTTCGCCAGATGTTTACTCAAAAATAGACATTGTTCCCCGCTACAAATTCACGCTTCTGCCCCTTGCACCCTTCTCGACGATCCCCTGTCCGATGATCGGTTAACTTCGAGCGGCCGACTAAAGAGACACGCTAAAGAGCGAAACCGCTTCCCGGTGCTTTAGGCGGAACTTTTTACGCGGCAATATGACAGAGAGGCGGCATTTAAAACTAACAGCAGCAGCGGTTCCTAGTCGACGCGACACTTGGCCGGACTATTAAAAGGCATTGTGCTTATAATGTCTGCTAACAAACTGAGGGAGATATTTTCATCGCGCTTCCAACGACCGTAATAGTTTTCGAACCAGCGACTGATTTATAAGGATATCTATCCGATGTAGTATTAGGCTGCCAAGTGAGAAGTAGATTACGACAAATGAGAATATATCCTTAGGAACACGATGTTGCCGACAACGGGCTTGACTTTTCCTTTCGGATGTTCCGACATTTCCCAGTCAATAGTATAATCACCGGTGTGCCGCCTGATTGATCTCATCTGCTCGGAATAGTTAAAGATTTCAGCAGTTTTGGAACAATCTACTGGTCGCTGGCGTAACGTAAGATGTCGTAATTGTTAAGTGAAAAGGGCATTTAAGGAATTTCTGGATTAACCGACCGGTGGGAGAGAATGATGAACAAAAAATCGCATCTAAATGTATTACATTACGTTACGCATCTATATGAGGTCGATATATCAATTAATTGTTTATATTAGTGTGTTTCTTTCTGTTACATATATTAAAGTTAAATTAAACTAAACAATGTGGTGACAAAAGATTACATATATAAAAACGATACGTGAAATGCCGGGCAATAATTAACGTGTTTAGTGAAGACAATTCGACGACGGCCTTCCCAGTATGTCCATTATTACTTCGGCTATCGCTATTATTTTGCAGATAATTACTTATTATTAGGATCGTATCGCCATCCAGTTAATATTATTTCTTCGCTGGAAAATTAAGGAAAATAGATTGATAATAATAATAATAATCATCATAATAATGATGCTCGGTAATCGAGATTTAGCGGCGTTAAGAAAATAAAAGCTGGCTTCTTTGTTACGCGCAGATTACCGAGAGTCGGAAAATCCGAGAGAAGCGTCGGCCGAGTAATCTGAAGCACTCCGCAATGGGAGAAACGGGCTGGTCGCTCGAGTGCGCACAGTTAGATAAACATATTTCACACGAGATGAGGATGTCGGATAATTTTGCAATTTTCCTGGCGAGCACTCGGTGCCACGATTTATTTCCCCTCGCGTTCCCCCCGCCGATTACATCGGGATGAGAAATAGCAGCGCGCTGTAGCCGACCTAATGAGAAACTCGCGCGAGACGACTTTTTCTCATCAAGGCTCGGGGTCAGTTTCAACGATGGCGACAAAACTCGAAGCGATGTTTTTAATTTTTAGAATTGAGCTGGCGCTTTCGCCGAAAAGGAAAGAAAAAAAAAACGCCGACAAGAAGGTAATCCTTTAAAGGAAGATAAATCGTAGTTGAAGTCGACTCTGCCGAGTAATATTCGCACATATTGAAGATGTTATCTTTGCGACGTGCCGGTACAGCGGTCGCGGTTGGTCGCCTGTTCAACTGTTGATATCAGTAAATGCCGTCCAACGACAACGGCCTGATTAAAAAATTCCTTCTCTTTCTATCGCCCTAATTGTCCAATTCGACCGCTGCCTTTCTTTCTTCGTTACTTTCGTAAAACGGTTTTTTTTTTCCTATCTGGCTCTATTGTTTTCATGTTTTTTGTTATATTTCCTTTTAACGTTACTCATTTCATTTACTTATTCCGGCAAGTTCAAGTGATGCGGCATTAACAATTTTTAATTGCATCGTACGCCTTTTCGATACTGATATTAACACAATAAGAAAATCCTATAGATTTCTGCGTCGCGCTTACGAGACATTTATTCTCTTTTGTGAAGGCATAATCAGCTGAACTCTTCCGTAAGAATTAACGAAAACTACCGTCCGAACACCTGAGGTGGACCCTTCCGTTGCAATGTCCAAAGTATCGAATTAGTACACGTACATACATATTACATATATGTATATATATATATATATATATATATATATCTTGATGACTATGTCATTATTACGCAGAGGGTAGTATGAAAATTCAGTTAACTTTTTTTTGCATTACTTAGAAATCACGTGACATTTTCGTTTTACACTCCATCTAATTGAATCGAAACGGCAAATAGTGTGCTAGATATTGAAGGTCTAGATCAAATTTATGCCATAAGTTGTATGGTATACATATATATATATATATATGTATACATCAGGTACATGGTTCAAAGGACAGTTATCCATCATAAGGTCGAAGATAATGTAGCACTGTTAACTAGCGGTCAATTATATATTAGCGTGAAGAAGGTCGGTCAAAAATATTTGTTTCTGTTTGACTGCACTATTGTTTAGCGCAGGCAATTGACATGTTAAACTGCGTAAATTTACCATATTTATTCAATGCTCCGTGTTTTTAAAATTACTTCGCTTCTTATTCAGTCGATATTATTTTAACGTACGTTACTTCACTTTTATTTTTCGCGCTATTTTATACAGATTTTAGTTCGTTCGTTCATACTTTGTGTTAGTTCACATACTGTGAGTGATAGCAAAAATGAACGAACTAAAATTTCAGCCAAAACTGAACTTTGACTGATGTAAACGCTTACTCGGATGCATTTTTCTTGAATGTAAGCTATATATATTCGGTATACTGCGCATAAAATGCTTCGCTACATAAACCAGCTTAAGAGTTGACTGACCTTTACCTAAAAGTGATCTTAATAATTAGAGCAAAACCGTATTGCTGTATAAACAATACTGAATCGCCTGCAGGACCCTTCAAATCTGTCTTTCTTCAAGCCTACCTGCTGTCAGACAAACACCATACATGTTATTTTACATTAAAAAAATTTAATAAGATTATTAATATACAAATGCGAACAATTAATTTCAGATATAGGCCTCGCGTGACAATTCCAGATTACAAATATATTTTTTTTTTACAATTAATTTCAGATATAGGCCTCGCGTGACAATTCCAGATTACAAATATATACTCTAAATATACGTAAAATTAAAACATACACATACACACACGCATAGTAGAAATAAATATTCTTTATTGGTAACTATCAAAACTCCGCAAGTTTCCTACGTCAGTAATATTTCATCTTCTAGACCAGTGTTGCTATTCTAAAAATAAATTTAATAATTCTATCGCGTTTCATTAACTTATCAGCCGATAAATTCGGAATGAAAATGAATTGTTGTTAAAAACTTTCTTGTCAAACTGGCTCACGAAGCACAGTCGAGAAATAGACAGTTTATTTTCCCTTTCGTACGATGTGACATCTTCCTGAAAGAAAAAGTAGACGTTAGTCGTCTGATTAAAAGTTCTTTCCTCTCCCCTCTATTGCTGCCAAAGTTGCCGTCAGTTGAAATAGATTGTGCTCTGCACCCCCAGCAGATGTTTCAACTGAAATCATACTTTCGTTTACTTCTTATCAGCTCGAAAGATTTTTCTTATTACAGATTTCCTTGGAGAATCGATTGAAGTGATTTCATATTTATATACTCATGTATATGTGTATATACACATGTACACACCCACACACACACACACACACACACACACACACACATATATATATATATATATATATATATATATATATATATATGTGTGTATGTATATATGTGTATATATATATATATATATATATATATATATATATATATATATATATATATATATGTATATATGTATGTATATATGTATATATGTATATATGTATATATATTCCAGTTGTTAACCATGACTTTCCCCGCGCGTTTATTACCTTTTTGGATACATTTTCCTTTGATGACTGCTATCATCTTTTAATTTTCTCTTTAGCAATCCGTCAATCTCATGCCATTTATTTATTTACTGAACTCTACCTAGGCTTGAAATGTAAATGATTATTATTGTCTTTTTGTTTTTAATTAAAATTTATGTATAAGCAAAACTGAAGGTAATAACGTATCTCGATATCTAAAATTTAAAAAGTAACATAACAAATATTATTAAGATTCCGTTATAATATTTATCCGCATTTTCACTCCTAAGATATTATAAGGTAAATAAGATAGTTGTTGTCCAATCAGAATTCTTAAACACCGTTGGCTCTCTTTTCCCTAATCATTTTGCGATCTTCACTGACGGTTCCAAAGGACCCAATGGAGTTGGCTCGGCCTTCTTTTGTCCTTCCCCAAATTATTTCGAAACCTTCAAACTTCCTTCCTTTTGTTCAGTGTTCTATGCCGAGTCTACTGCCATCCTGCGTGCCGTCCTTTTTGTTGCTTCTTCCCTAGTTTCGCATAAAGTCCTTATTATATCGGATTCCCACAGTGTCCTTCAAGCCATCTCCTCTTCTTTTCCTTCTTCCTCTGTTGATTACATAATCCTTCTCATACGCTCTCTTATTCACAACATTTTCCTTTCTCACTCTATCCAAATTGACCTCCAGGCCATTCTGGAATCAAGGGTAACGAGTCGGCCGATACACTAGCTCGTTCATCCTCTTCTACCGGTGAATTCCTCAGTGTCTTTTCATCTCATAATATTAATCTCCTCTCCACTTCAGCTCATTCCAAACTATGGTTAAATTCGTATTCCTCCTCATTCTCAAATCCGGATTCCTTCTATCTCTTTATCCAGCCTAATCTACCGTCTTATCCATGGTTTTTCAATTTTCCCTCCATACGGCGTTCAACTCTCTCTGCAATCTGTCGCCTACGCTTTGGGCACAGTTTGCTTCCTGCTTCCCTATTTCGCTTTTCTCTGGTCCCCTCTCCTCACTGTCTCCTACACCCTTCCTCTCACAACTTTATAGGTTACGCTAATCACATTTTGTTTGAGTGCACCTATATCGCTTCCGAACGTTCTTCCTTTTACTCTTTTCTTTTGTCAATTGGTCTTCCAACTCCGTATTGCGCAGCTTTTGTCCTCTCCTTGCCATCACCCTCGGTCATTCCAGCACTTGAGTCTTTCCTATCTTCCATATCTGATCGCATAAACATCTGATTCCGCTTCTCATTCTTCTCCCTCTTCTTGGGCCAATGTCTTTATGACGAACCCAAAAAAAAAAAAAAAAAAAAAAAGATAGTGACGAAAACAAACCCAGCCCCTTCACTGTAATATAATGGGGAACTATTGTACCGTTAATACGTATATTGATTCTAAATTCATAAATAAAGTGAAAAGTAATACAGATATGTTTCAAACAATACAAAATTAAAATTAAACGGACAAAGGTAAAAAATTAAAGTAAATAAAAATTGTTAAATGAACACATATAAGTACCACTGTATATATATATTTTTTTTTTTTTTTTTTTTTTGGGCTTGGCCGACTAAGGGCAGCTACCCAGGACAATTGGACTAGATTAGATTATTAAATTTTAATCCGGTCAGAAATTGATGACAGAAAAGAGACAAGAATAGGAATCACATTGGATGACGGCAAAGCTAAGACATAGGAAGCACTATATGGAGTAGGAAAATTCAGCTTTAACAGCTGAACGTACAGGATATTACGTTCGGAGGAAAGACTGGAACACTCAAACAGCACGTGGTCAAGATCACAAACGAAGGAACAGTGGCCAGAGTGCAAAGGACAATAAGGGGATATGAAAAGAGCAAAACGATGCCGTGAGGATGGGAGCAAAGTATGATTGAAATATATATTAATTACAACGTAATTCTTAGGCTACCCCCCATTCGAAAAAATGTCCCAATTTTATGTAACGCTAAATGTCCAAAAAAAGTATGTCCCAAAAAAATGTCCCAGAAAAATGTCCCAATTTTATGTAACGTTTGTTATATTTTGTAGGATTTTTGTTATTGTTATTTAAAAAATGTCACAATTTTATGTAACGAAATATGTAACAACGAAATAATGTCTTAATTTTATATAACGGAAGTTAAATGTTAGAATAGGATTTTTGTGGTTATGTTATTTTTTGTGTGTGTTGATGCCATTAAGAATTACGTTGTAAATTTTGATCATTTTATACAAAGTATAGAAGAGAAAGAGACAGAAATGAAAGCAAGAGGGTTCAAGGGGCACAGCCCCTTGCGAGGCCAAAATGGCCGAGTTTATATATATATATGTATGCATGTAAACATGTATATAATTTTTCTCATACTATTATATAATCATAAAAATACCTTATTTTTAATAAAAATTACATAAATAGTTCACAACTGTTATACAAATTGCGGGCTTTAGTTGGTGATGCGTGTGTAGACTTCGTGGCAAAATTTTCGATTTATCGTTCCCTTTTTCATTAAAATTTTTGTCGCCCAATTATACTTACTAAAATTATTCGATAATCTGCATTACTCAATTTGAATAAGTCGATTTTGTACGTAGCGTTTCGTAAAATGGTAGTTTTACGCAGCTCGGTTAAATTCGTTTCGATTAATTCTTTTTCGCTTGTAACTGGGATGGTGTTACCGCCGTGTAAACGTTATTCATTATTTTTGCCGATTCAAAGAATCAAACAATAATCGAACATGATCGTTGAGCACCTGACTTTGCATCGGCTAGTGAAGAAATAACCAAAAATTAGTCATTTTTTCGGCATTTGCAAAATTTTTATAACGAAACATTTACTTTCGTCCCTGATCTCGTAATCAGTGTGAAATTATTATTGAAAATTATCGGAAAAAAATAAATAAATCATTTATATAAATCTTTTCGGATACCACGCAGTCTCTTTACTGAATAGAGAATTTCTTAAGGTGGTTGGGGGGGGGGGGACTTAAATTCATTAGGGAAATAGTTTTCGAATCACGGCCTACGCTGAAATATTTCCCGGAAAATAAGATTCGGATCCGATTTCAGCAATATTTGTTGGCTTCGGCCGAGCTGGAATTTTGTTCTAATCCGGATCAGGCGGCCTTTGTCACATGTGCGAACGGTGGCGGCTCCGGGTCGTAGAATTTTTCTCGTCTATTAATTTCGCGCAATTTTTGCTGATTCGAAGGTTCTAAAAAGTGAGTAAAGGTAGAGGAGGCCGGCAGAACGGTATCTCCTGGTGCTGCTAGATTTATCATGGCGTCGTCTGGTATCTTGCTGAACGTACGCGTTGTTCTTTCAAATGCGTTTCGGTTATCTGCTTTCACACTTGGTTAAACAAAACTCCAGTAAACCGCAAATTTTCTCAACAACGTCGGCTCAAGCTCGCCTTTTCATTACCCCGCGTCTTCCGAGGCCGCTGCCGCGTTATGTTTTTTTCGTCATACGCCTGTATCCATCTTTGTTGCTTTTCCTAAGAAAGACTTCCAGTTTCGTTTGTTGAGTAATTTGCATGGAAATCCCGGCACAATCAGAGAGATGCCGTTTACGTTGGCCACTTTCCGCTGCCGTCTCTTCTTTTACTTCTTCAGGAGCTTAATGATATTGTATTATAATTCAAGAGAGAATCTCACATTTCAGATGTTCTTTGTGAAATTAATTAACAGCTACAGATTTTCGTTTGAGCGCGTGCCTAGACTTTCTAATGATTTTCGTTCGTCTGCCTTCAAGAAAATGTGTTATTTCTTTTCTGTCGACGTTATGCTCGACCTAGCAATAATGATAATAATAATAATGATAATAATAATGATAGTAATAATAATTAAGCTGTTTATAATCGACCGGTCGCTGAAGTGACGACAGGACTAGAAACGTTAGCTGATTAAAATAGTCTCGCTCATCGGCGGAAAGAATTGTTACTGAATAACCAGCATAGTAGAAGGATAGAGCTCCCTTTAAAACTCGACTTCGTAATATTTGGCAAAATTCGAGATTGAGTTGTGTGTTTGTATCGTGTCGACAGTTTTAAACCGACCACGATGCAGAAGGTTTGTTTCGTCAGATTGCAACATCCATCGTATTTGGTTACCGGATTGTTGAACGATGGCCTGTCTTCTTGACCGCACTGAAAATCAGTGGAAACCTGAATTATCCGTGTCGCGCCATTATCTAAGTATTAAGATAGCGGTTTCCTTTTGATCACTCACTTTTAATTCGAGTTCTAAGAGCAACCTAAAGATTCTTTAACCTCCGTGTTGTGAGAAGAGAACTTCTGTGTATACGTTAGTCCTATACACGTTTTCACGCTGTTTAGGACATTTCCTTCGAGTGTCCATTTGGTTTGGTACATGACAAAAAGCTTAATTTCGCAATCCGTAATAGCCTTCGTCAACAGTAGTCCCCATGGGAACACAGAAAGAATAGTTCCGAGTTAATTGTTTGCATAAAGCAGAAAAGTGCTCTATTATTTTTGTTGCAAATGTTTTCTGAGAGATGTTCAAGCGAAGCAGAAGGAAAGTTCTCATTTTATTATTTTTTTTTTATATTCGAGATGTTTTCTACGGAAGTTTTTTTTTCATAATTAGATGAAAGATTCTCGATAGTTTCGCAACTGATACATTTCGATATGAAAATATCAACAGAATCTGCCGTATATTTCCTGAACGTTTCTCGATGGTTGAATTGATGAGGTACTGATTATGATTTATTACTGAGAGTGTGAACCTCCGGAATCTGATTAGTATAAATATATGTTCACACACACACACACACACACACGCACATATATATATATATATATATATATATATATATATATATATATATATATATGTGTGTATATATATAATTTGATGATTCTGTTTTTTAAACGGAATTTTAACTCCATGGAATCGTTTAATCACCGAAAAAATCAATAATAATAAACGTTCTTGCTAAATATCCTTCGCGTGAGTTGCGAGGATTCTAAATGTAGATTAGTACGAGAATTTTCGAAGGAGGAGTCTAAAAAAGAAGAAAATCATTCCAATTAATCGTACCGTACCGTTTAGAGTTATCGGTGCAAATACGTTAGCCTTTATTATTATTATAAGAAGGAAATATGATGAACGAGATATACTCTTCTATACTTTTTGGACCTCTTATATACATGTAAACTTTTCTTCTCCTATCACCAATACCGAATTTAACCGAACTTTAAACTCCTCACCCAATATCCTTTTTATTGATAGTTCTGGAAACGATGAGGGTGCCCCGGAGTTTTGATTTTTCATCCCTTTTGAGCTACGAATGTTTTAAATTTCCTTCTATCCACTTAATTTTTATACAGTTCAATCATAATCTGTCCATCTCGACCTCCTCCGGTAACAGAGAAACCTGGGAACGTTAAGGCGGATCCCATGAAAAAGGAATTAGCTCCAATATTCTAATTAGATCCATTGGGCTTAGTACATTATGAAAAGCTTAATTTTACACAATCCATGATGATATCAACGATGTAATATGAGACTTACTTTATTTTTACTCTATTACGATCGGATAAATTATTTTAAGTCGTAGAAATAACACACCATCGATGTTAAAAAGAAAATCAATTTTAAATGGCAATCGAGGTATTCTCTACTTTGTCCGCTTTTTTCATGTTGCTTCGAAGCAAAGACTTGATGATCGTGTTCGGAATCTATAATGAAATCGAAGTTTGAGCCCGTCCATTTCAATCCATTTTTTAGAACATACAAATGATGTTGAATAGAATTATTTTATTATGCGGCAAAGCATTATTAGTTGCTTGCATCATCTTACCTACAGTAATATAGATTGGCAGCTGACCACCGATGAGTAGATGTTGTCACGAGAAAGCGTCCTATGTACTTAGGAATGCTGGAGCTAAAAAGGAAGGCTATTAACAATAAAACAGAAGCTAAGCAACGATTAACGTACATAATAATAATAATAATAATAATAATAAAGACTTTAATCTAAGATGAAATAACCAAATTAATAAATTTAATGTTCATGGATTTAGAGAGTGCGGCGCCATTCCGGGGACAAATAAAACAAACTAAACGTTACATTTGGCATTCCTGGTAGAAATAAAAATAAATTTATCAAGAATCTAACAATATATATATATATATATATATATATATATATATATATATATATATATATATATATATATATTGGACTTTGTGAAATACCGGCAAAGTAAGCATTAAATTAAGCTATAACCGTCTCCGATCTGTACGAGCTACAAAAGAACGAATGATAGGTAGCAAGTCTTAATTAGTACCTTTACAGTTTGCTAATTCGTTCATGAACTACAAAGAAGCGGTTTTGAGACGTTTAGCGCAACCAACGCTCTAACTTCAAGCATGTTCTAGTTCATTAGTAATTACTATTCATGGAACAGTTTCTCCGCCTTACTTAACGCCTATCATTAGCTTGCGCAAAGAAATTTTCGTTCAATTAATCCCTCTCCTTCGCGTTGCAAGAGCTCTTTTGCTACACGTTCAAAAGAACTAATTTCACTCGTTCATCGCAGTTTTAAAATGTAAACTAGTAATGGGGGCGGCAATTTCACGAGTTTGGTTAATTAAAAGAAAGGCAGAGAAAAGGAATTTATTAGAAATTATTGATATTTTTTAACAAACATGAACGGAGGAAGTACAATGGCGCTTTTCTATGCTAGCTTTTACCGTCTTTCTCTGCCCTACTGAACATACATATAATAATAATAATAATAATATTATTATTATTATTAATAATAATAATAATAATAATAATAATAATAATAATAATAATAATAATAATACTATTTGTACGTAATATGTAGTTCAGAGAGAAAAAAATACGAAAAAAACCCTGAAGCGTAATGGTAGATATTTTAGTAATAACTTAATGGTCGTAAACTAAGAAATGCCGGTACACACCCGTAAATGAAATAAATTGTAGGTGTCCCCGGATTAATCAGCAATGTAACTTTGGTAGGGTTTTGAAATAAAAATGACTAGCCTGCTCTGTGTCATAATTTCGCAAGTGTGACAAAAAAACTAGGTTCCTTATTTGGTAATTTACACGTGCGCGCGCTTAATACCGACATCTAAGCGGCATTTTTGCTTAATTAAAATCGTATAAATTGAAAATTGCGTCCTATATGTATGTATATATATATATATATATATATATATATATATATATATATAGATATATGTGGGTCAAAACGGGCAGTAATTTTTATACAGCAGTAAACTTATTATATTGCAATTTTAAAATGGCGAAAACAAAGTTGTAATATGATGTACCAAATGTGCGTCTTTCAAAAAATATGATCGTTTTGTAAACTTTTACCTGGTGTGTGTGTGATTTCTAAGAATATTTAACCTGATTAAACTGTCGGACGTTGGTTATTTAAAATGCGAATTTTGCCGGTTTGGGTCGCGTTCGAGAAAATTATATCGCTTTCGTTTTACTCGAATCTATTGAAATCTATTTGAAATGCCAGAGTTTATGTCCAGCCCCGCAGTTTATTACGTAAAGCACCGAATCGATGCAAACTGCAGTGTAAGATAGTGTTGTTCAGTCGACGTACACGGCTAATGCCAGACAGCTATGGCAAATCGTAGAGAAATTAGGAAAATAAATAAGGCCCAATAATGCTTCGTGAGACTACCGCGGGTTTTCAGGATAGCGTAGTGCCGTGAATGATTTATTTCTTAAATAGAATTATTGGTTTTATTAAATTCTCCGGGAATTCGATCTTGGTGCTGTAATTTTGCAGAGTCTAATAGTCGCGGTGTTCCCAGTGAAGTTGTCGGTGGTGTATCGTTAATGAACAGTCGAGTAATGAGAGTTGGAACTGAAATTTTTCAAAAGGTATCGTATTTTTATCCTTGGAATATAGTTGTAGTCAGGAAGATATCTAGAGTTACTGAGCAAATAGGACGAATGTTAGCGGGCTGCCTGGCTTCGTCAGAAAGGTTTTATAAATCTCGTTCAGAGAGTCGTTTGAAGTAAGCAAGTCTGAGAAATGACTAAACATGTAAAATAGCTTTCGGAGGTAGACTTTTTACGGCTACAGTGCAGATATTTATTTAATCCGGTGCCACTTTTTACCTCTAGTCTGTTCCTATTTTTACCTTATTTGTCGAAATTCGCAAGCTTGTCGTCTGGTGGACGCGATAACAGTTCACTAAGTATAGATGTAGGTTGTGGTTTTCAAAGAGCAGCGCTAGAGTAGCAACGGCGTGATTATTATACAATTCTGCGAAAGTTTGCGTTGAGGTTATTATTATTTTTAAATTTAACGAGGGAACTGCACGAGCGGCCTCGATAAACCGGACTTTTAATTCGTTCTTTAATGTTTCGTAGCGTAAGGGTTAATATTTAGGGTGAAATCTTACAAAGGCGATTTTTTTAATCTTAACGATGGACTCGTCGTAATCAGCAACAGCGATTAAAAGTGATTATTTGCATTTTGGAAACGGCTGGTTCTACCGTTCCATCCTCATTATTTCGACAAGAAGTTAGCGAGAGCATGAAGTTCCGTAAATTTTTCAGCTAAATCAATGTTAACACGCATTCTTCCATTTAAAACCATTCGTGGATTCCAAGCGCGTTTTAGTCTCGCTACGTGCATAACTGCAATCCGAAGCTAAGCTAAATCATGCTCATGATGTTACGTCCGTACTTTTTATGCAATCATACTATTTGTCATGAAGGGGTTGTTGCCGGTTATTTCGCAAAGAGAGTTGTTGCGCTCACCAAGTTTTTACTGAACAAATTCCGTAGTTTAATTTCAAATACCAAAATTCTCAGAATACCTTTATTTTTATCGGATATAGAAGGACTGCGCCGACATTGTTTCGAAAATTCCTTGTTATTGTTAGAGGTCTTGTAGATTGATTATATATGTTTACAAGGAGTTATTGTTCACCGTAACGGCTAGCCTAATTTATTTATCCCAATGGCCCGCGCATACACGCAGTACAGAGGCGGAGGAAGAACATTTCGTTTAATTTGTCTGCATACAAAGTTACACCTCCATTACCCAAAAGGCTGTCTCGTGTCTGTACCCGGAGAGGAGGAAGTTTAATGTTGCCGCTTAATTTTGTTTCAAGACATGTTATTACGATTGATTGAGAAATTATATTTAATTCAGTTTTTTAGATGCAACTAAAAAATTACTTAATAATAATTATCGGTTACAGTTTGATCATTAACTTCTCCCCTAACGTACTAACATTTTCCGATGAATTTAAAATTAAAAATAAAAAAGACAGAAGTGGCTCGGTAACATTTCCCGCTTTAGTGTACCTACGTACTAGTGAAGGGGCTTGATGCCTCAGCATAAATTCTTCGTTTCAGCCAATAATCTGTGTGATAGAAATACGAGTAAGAACAAGTATAGTCTGACGACCTGCGAATGAATGGATGCACTGGCATTCTGCGGAACCAGCTGATTGAGTGTCCCTTCTTCATGGACTAATGTTACTTTTACGAATATATTTTCCCACTTCACTTTTGACGGAAGTGATTTCACCTATTCTCGTATCCGACCGAAAATCGCCATGCGCATAATTGATCTTTTCTTAAACTGCGAGTGACAGAGTTCATTCTACATGCAGCTCTCAGATATAAATTGAACTTCAGTCAACGGAACGGCATTTTATCATTTTTTAGACTAGCTAAAACTTTATTTACAAAAATAGTTCTTTAACGGAAGTTTTCAATGTGGAAATTTGTTTGTTGAACTCTTCCAATGGTTAATAATTTTAAGGTTTTAGCGTCGAATTTATTTTTCTGATGTAGTATCATTACGGACGGATCTTTCCGAGAAAAGAATGCATTTGCCGCATCAGCATCAACCCCCCGGTTAAGACGGTACATAGCGCCATTTCCTGTTTAGGTTTCTTGCTTGAACGACTTCCATCCGTAAAAAATCAACTAGCGAACTGACGAGTCGTTCTCGTTGCTTGTTTTATTGGAGTATTTTTTAGCGGCACCACCATATCGATATGTTGACACCAGTGGCTAAGTATTCTTCTATTATAAAGTCTTAATGGTAAATATCCCCCCCCCCCGCCCCGTCATAATGCGAGTTTATTTCTTTTATTCAAAAAAAAAAAACATAAATCGATGTCATCAGAATTTTACCTCCGATTTCATACGCGATTCACTTCTTGCGTTTCGGGTACTTCTTTCTGCGGCCACATTATCCAATAGCGGCAAGGTAATTAACATAAAAGTTCAACATCAATATGTATTATTTAATTTTTTTTTTTTTTGTGCATTACCGCGTGACTGCGACAGAAGCAAAGGAAATTTATATAAAAAAAAGTTGATAATTTTGTACAAGTTTCAGGAAATTATGGAGGAAAAGTGTGTAAATGGTACCACCTAGTGTGACCGAAATTTGCTCGAATTTATTCCAAATTTGCAGATTTTAAAAATGAAACACTAATAAATACAATATTATAATAGTCTATAATGAACTAGAGGAAAACCGCAATTAGTAAAAGCGAAGTGTAGAAAGAGGAACACGTGTGGAAACGATGCCAGGAGCATTCGAACAGAATGCGATCAGCGTCGCCACTAAAGTTAGCATAGGGGAGGGGTAGAGGGCACAGGGTAGGAAACAAATCATAAAGTGGAAAATAGATGCAGCGAGCAAACTGTGTTCAAAGCGTGGACGACAGATTGCAGAAAGAGAGTTGACCCGAGAGGGAATATTGAAAAATTCCGTCAGTGGATTTAAGTTAAATAGGGGGAAGTGAAAGAAATCAGGATTTGGGAATAAAAAGGGATAAGAGTTTGATCATATAGTTCAGAGTGAGTAACTCTGTGGCGAGACAAAGAATATTTTATAGGATGAAAATAATCATGAACGAGCTAAAATATCGGTTGTGAGTTGTTTCTTTCGATTGTCCAGGAATTCACAATAATAAAGGTCGGCTAAAGTAAAAGAAAGAAGTAGCAGATAAAAGAGCGAATAGGAAATAACGACGGTGTTATTTTTGTTGTCTAGAGTTAAAATATGAAAAAAAGGTCGTAAAAAGGCGTTGCAAAATATGTAGCTGAAGGGCAAACGGTATTTCTATTTTTTTTCCCTTTAAGAATATCAGTTGATATTTATTCTTTTGTGAGTTTTATTGAAGAGCTAGTATCTCCCAGAATAATAGTTCTTGTATAAAAACTTACGAGTTGAATTCAATCAACTGCGTCCTGTTTGACAAAAAAAAAAAAAAAAAAAAAAAAAGCATAGGGGTCATTAAAGGTAACTTAATGCAGTTTGCGTAATAGTTTCCATTAGAACACTTCCGTAAGGCGAAAACATTACGGATTTCCGTATTAACAGTCTCGCCTTATAATTTCACTTGTAAGGTTACTGCGGGTCTTTTATGTTTGTACAAAATGTTTTTGTATTCATTTCCTCGTGTCTTTTTAAAATGCCGTATACTTGTATCGTTAGCGGAAAGACTTCAATAAGCCGATGGTAATATCGGAATGGCGAAATGTTTTTAATAATTATCGCAGGCGACTGCAGTGATCCGAGAGAGTCGGTTTCGTTGCGCAAGCCGAACAGTCCTGCCGAGATGAAAAATCGTTGTACGTGTAAACGTCGTCTGGGCGCCTGCAACTTTTGAAATTGTTTTCCTGCATTACGACGATGTTGTACGAAGGGTTATCTCGCAATATTCTCGCAGGCGCCATTTTGGATAAACGGTCAGACCTATCTTTAAATTCCCTCTGAACGCGTAACCTTCGTTGTTGTTCTACGCGTTATCCTATTGTTCGCTCTGTTTCTTCTCAAATTTGTCCTTTTTATTAGTCATTTGTTTTCTTTCCCGTTTTTTTTTTGTTTTTTTTTTTATTTTTTGCTTTTGTTTTCATCTTTTTTGATATGCGGAAAAATTTACTTTGAGCGGGAAAAATTAATAAATGTCTAACTTTGCGCAGTTCGCCGGAAATATACGTACGAAAAGGCAGCCGCGATGTATAGCTGGATACGGAAATGATTAATTGTCTCGTGACTGGGAATTTTCTCGATTATTTAAATGCCGACCCGTATTTAAATCCTCGCTTTTTTCTCGTTTCTTTTCCCCGCTATCGGCACCTATGAAAAAGAATCGACAAACAGACATCGACCGATTATCAGATTTCATAAGAACGATGGATAGCATTTTTACTCTTTACATTATTAAATTCATCAGAGTGTGCAGTATGTGTAAACTGATTTTTCGAATCCAATAAAGATTTTAGTAAAACCCGCAGAGATCTATTATGTGGCATTTTAAATTTCATAAGAAATTCCATTAACAAGGGGGGGGGGGCACAACGTCAGAAATTCATTTCGGGTCAAGACTCTGTTTAATAATAGTACTCACCCTAAGGGTGTTCGACCTTTAATAATAATAACATCGTCGAATGGCCAGTCAATTCAGAGAAAATAGCCTTTGAAATACCAATAAGTTTAGTTATGCTCAAGTTCGAATCTCGTGCCCGACTAACTTTTTTTTTTTTTATTTTTTAAATTTATTTAATTAATTATTTTTACAATTATTAAATATAAATCTATTATTTACAAACATTAATAATTTAAATAAAAGTTATTGATGTTTGTAAATAACAGATTTATATTTAATAATTGTAAAAATAATTGATTAAATTTAAAAAATGAAAAAGAAAGTTAGTCGAGCACCGGATTCGAACCCGAGCATAAGTAATCTTGTTAGTATTTCAAACGTTTTTTTCTTCGAATTGATTGGCCATACCAAACAAAGACAACTACCTAGACAGACAGCTGCAGGTTTTAATTGGAGGAGTTAAGATTTAACTCGACCGGGTACTGATATAATAAAGAGGAAGAAAGGACTGGGATAACTTGTACTGAAGGAAACGTCGACACATAAAGCCCCAATAGGTGCGCATACCAAGTATTCCGTTCGGTAAGTAGAGAAGAGCACTCAAACAAAATATTACGGTTGAGGTCACCTATAAAGCAAGAATCAGAAGGATGCAGCGGGAAATGCAGGCTTAGGGTAAAACAAAAATGATACCGGGGGAAGATGGAAGTAGAGTGTGGCCGAAGCGCAGACGACACATATCGTCGAAATTACGGAGCGACTGAAAATAGGGAAGTCATAGAACCGTGGGAAGATTGGGATATCAGACTGAACCGTCAGGTAATGAATTTGAAAAGGAAACCACACTTAAATATTCGAACGGAGCTTTAAATGATATTCTCCTTGGCTAATGAAGTGCATCGCATGCATCGAAAAACTAGAATTCGCCGCTTCATTAATTCCTACGTGGCTGGGAACCCGCGCGAGCTCCTCGTCAGAGACGGAATGCGTAGAAAGGATATTATAAATAAGAGAGCGAATACGTTATACGATAGATGATGAAATTATGAGAGCATGAAAGGAAGGGCGACTGTAGTGCACTTATAAAGTTGGCAATAATTAGGTATTCGTTAAAATAACGAGTGAAGAAATATACGTCATAAAACTTCTCGCCTAACCCCTTAAGGGAAAAGTTCAATTTTCTGGACCGATACAATTTTAGGACTATGAACTCGATGCAATTAAACTCCCCACTTTAAACGTTCAATTAAAAAGAAAATATGAATTAGTAATATCGAAAATTTTTTTTTTTCACCGTTGCGATATGCCTATTTGCGTAGGAAAAACAGTTCCGTAATCGACATTAATACGTTAAACGTTTTGAGAAGGCTTCCAAAAAGTTTAAAAAATTTTTAACAAGTAGTAATTTTTAGTGTTTAATTTTACGCTGGAAAATACCGATAATTCGACTTAGAATTAGGGGTTTTTCTGCGGTATTTCTTCACGACTTTTCCCAAAATTTGATAATAACGAGAATTACTTTCGAATAGTTAAAACAACTCAAAAAGCGAATTGAATACGGATTTTGACACGTGAAAAATAACGATAAATGTTTCAAGTGTGTGTGACTCTTTTCAAGTGTAATTTTCGGCAGATATGGAATTCGTTTCCTTTTGAGACAAAAGCCCGACTGCATTTACGACTGCGGAGTTCGTACGCTCCCGAATCTCTAACCATTACAAATAATATACACAATTATCGAACTTCTAGGTGTTTGCATTTGTTGGACGGGCATATAAAACGTGAAAAGTCGATCGATGGTGTTTGTTGGCATATTTTTGTCGTTGCGAGGAAAGGTCGAATATTCACTGAAGCCGAAATCTAAAACTTCCGTTTTCATTGAATTTTCCGAAAAAAATTATTATCCGTAGATCATTGTCGGCAGAATGGCTCGTTACCGAATTTACACGCATCTTTATTCGGCTACATAAAAGTTTTTCATTCGCTTTTAATATTACATTTTGAGAAGTAGTTCCCTTTCAGGGCTTTTATACTTTGTATATTTCGCCTGCATCTTTTCGAATACAGCACTATTTTCGCTCATTAAAATTCCACAACAACCCGTTTACAAAACTTTCGAATAATTTTTATCCCACAATTAGCTCGAATATAATTTGTTTTTCTCTAAATTTACTCAAAATTTACTCTAAATTTACTCTAAATTTACTCTAAATTTACTCTTAATTTACTCTAAATTTACTCTAAATTTACTCTTAATTTACTCTAAATTTACTCTTAATTTACTCTAAATTTACTCTAATTTTACTCAAAATTTGTTCAAAATTTGCTCAAAATTTACACAAAATTTACCGAAAATAAGATAAATTCAAAGATAGATAAAAAATATACGCGACATTCAAAAAAGCTCAATTTTACAATCATGTTTTGACACGGAAAGAAAGTGAAACCTTAAGCCCTAAACGTACTCTCATGTGAGTAAAACACACTTTATTGTGCACTGTCGAACGTTAATTTTTTGTCTAAAGCAAATCTGCACAGAAAATACGATGGTCTATTCGCCATTTTTCTTCATTTACCGCGAAAAGCACGCCTTAGAGATTTTCACGACGTTCAATATAATTACGTTAACATCGTGTCGCATTCGATGAAGCCTTCCTCGGTTGTTAAATTTTACTGGCGTCGAAATAATTGAATTTGTTATCGACGAGCGGCCGGTTAACAAAATTATTTTGTACTTTGTTTATAAGAGACATTTTTTCTTGTTTATGTTTCCCCCTTTTTAGGGAATCTGCGTTTCATTAATTTCTGTCGAAGAGCGTGAAATAATTCGGATTAATAAATTTTACGCGAGAAGTAGTTACTCGGAAGTGCACGTATTAATCTAGTTCCGGAATTCGTTGTTTCTAATTTCATCGCCTGAACTAAAATACAATTTTCGAAACATTTGGACTGATGGGGAAAAACCCGTGATACGTGAAATTTTCATCACAGAGACAATCGGTTTTAAATAAAACCAGATAAAATTACGGTTTCTTAATTCTTTTTTTAAAGTTAACATTAATACTACTAAAATAGTTTATTTTTTACGCGTAACTACGCCCTCTGAAGGGTACGGGACTTATACTTTTTACGTGTGAATAAACGAACAATGAAAAACAGAGATATAATAAAATTACAAAAATTAGTATCTTTAGTTTTCCTCGTTGATTCATTCTTAGTCTTCGTTTTTTTTTTTTCGAATCTTGTTCTGCTGATCACTTTTGAACTACCGATGCGATGCGTTTATTTCATCAGAACGTATATTTCTCTTTGATTTGAAATGTTTAGGGCGCCGCGTATTTAGTGGCTCCACTAAGACCGAATATTTTTTTTTTTTTTTAAGCATGATTATTTCGCGAAGAGAGATTATTAGGAGCACCTGCAATAGTTATAATTTGTTTTGTCCGTTTTTCCTGTTTTCCTTTTTTGTCCTTTTTTTGTTTTTGTGGAAAGCAAAATTTTTAAAATTTTTCTTTAACTTTATGCAAAAAACTTTTACAAAAAATATGAATACTCCTCTATTTTTTTGAACAAAATAGCAATACTGTAATATACACTAGTCTGTTCGAAAGGAAGCTGAATTAAACACAATTATCGTACTACACTTTATACACACGCGTCTGTCCCTTTTAATTTTACTTGCACCGCCCGATCTGCTGTCCCCCCCCCCCCCCGAAAACACTAGCTATAATAACTGTTGTGAAGAATTTTGATCGAATCTCGTCTACGCATTGAGTGTCCTTTTATGGTATAGTAGTTTTTGGACACAAGGAATACGAAACTAAATCTAAGAAACATTTCTCTTTAGAGTAGTCGAAAATTTGTCAATTGTGGTTTGATACTCTCTCGTTATGAAATGCGTAGTTTTTCTTTTTCCATGTTTCTCGACCGTATCCGTCTTTTCTTAAAATCCGTATCTAAAACTTGCTATTGACGGTACTGCGACCAGAAATTTCATTTCCTCGACGATAATCAAGAAAATACAGTCAGCTTCGAGACTTGTCTCGTTCCGGATCTGAATCGCTCCCAAGCTTACCCAGCCTGAAATAATGGGGAAACCAGAGAAATCTGGGGAAGTAAAGGCACATCCCAAGTAGAAAGGAACTGGCTCTCCTACTCTCCATTAGAGTGCCGTTCGGCTTAGTGCATTATGAAAAGTTTAATTCCACAATCCCCGACGCCCTGCTAAAGGGTATGGGACTTACTTTAATAGCGGTCCAACCAATCAATTAATAATTGCATTTGTTTATTCTTTTATCTTCGGACTGGTTAATGTGGCTAACATGAACCGATACGGAACATTGTCTTAAGAACGTTAAGTCCGTACATCAAAAAGGATAATTAGCGCGCTATTACAATGTTTCGTTTTTTTTTTTTGACACCTGAAATTGCATACACACAAAAAAAAACTGATTTATCCCGTAGTGTAGGTAATTTTTATAACGATGTGCAATAATTTCTTGTCGTCGCCTAGGAACCTCTATGACGTAAATCAAGCGCTCTGGCAACTAGGCTTGACGTAATAAATAATCGCTAATGGTCACGTGGAACGTAATGGCAAACTATCATCATATGTGCACGCTAGTTGGTATACAATAAGTAGGCACACTTGGCAGAGTACATATTTCTATATCGATAAATCACTACTGGATAACTAAAAAATATACATATAGCTAGTAGTATCGAGCAAGACGACTTAGGAGATGGGTAATTTTTAGAGCGCGTGTCCCTTCTTTTTCGTTTTTGTTTTCTTTGAACCGTAAAATAGTTGAAAAAACGTAATAAAACGAAGGAATAAAAGTATATCGGTGCGTGTATATAGTAGGTAAAGTGCGGCCCAATATATCTGATATAGATTGCGAAATTATGATTTTCAAAGTGTATTTAAGGGCCTGGGAATGGATCTGAAGAGGATATTGGGGTCAGTGTTTCTTTTTTCTTTGAAATTCACTTTTATTTCCCCTAATTTCGCTTTCACCCAATTTTATTTCGGATCAGCATATATACGTATGACTTGAGTATGAAATGAGACTAATCCCACGTCTTTAAAAGGCTACCGCGCTACCGTGTGTGTATATTTATTATTACTATTGTGTATAAATAGGCAGTCAGGATGATCGAAATCGAGCGATACGACTTTGTTGACAATGATGATGATGATGATGATTATTAATTAGCCTTAAACAATGTCTATGATACAAAAGAGAATTTTTTTAATTTAATTTTTATCCCAGTATATATATATATGTATATAAAAATCGATCTTGCGGACGACCTCGCCATGGGAACACTAGGTCCGAGGGATTGTTGAAATATATTTGTATTATATATATATATATATATATAAAATATCTTTTTACAGATTTCAAAACATCGAAATAAATTAATGTTATATCGGAAAGGATTCCGTAAGATCATGCTAAGTTTCTTAATTGATTAATTCGCCGCTGAATAGTATTCCTAGAATATCTCACTCTGTTCGCAGGGTGTACCGTGACTTTTGCAGCTAGAAGATGAGATAGGTCTATTAAAAAGTGTATCGTACGCAACGCCGGTTACTGAAAGAAAATTCAAGGCAGAAAATAATCGGAAGCGAGCTGTACACGATGTTCTAAAGCTCAGAGTGTAGCGTTCACGTCACCAATACCTGCCGTTATTATATCGTAACTTTGATCGATCCCTACGTAGCAACGAATGCTTGACAGCCGACACTGCCTTAAACAGTGGCCTACTCTGCTGTTAATAACGCACAACATGTGGGCAAGAACCCGATTTTCGCTGAAGACATCATCGTACTAGTATACCGATTATGCCTTGGTTACTAGAAATGCACATGCGACATTGATGCCGCGACAAACAGTCACCCGAGTCAAATGTTACGGGGCGTCATTTTTTTAACTATCCGTGCAAACAGCACGTTGACGATGGAAAATAGTCTCGTACGTCAGTCATCAATTTCGGTCATCGGTGAGTGACTGGCAAGGTCCATCATCTCCAGATATCACGATGTCCCGACGGTCCGGAAGCACAAACCATGCTCTCGAGTATTGCAATGATCTGGGAAAATCGATGGGACTCAATAGCGCCCAAAGCTGTTAGCGCACCTTGTAAAGAACACATTTTAACAGTGTGTGTCGATAGTTTCAACGATAGCAGTGAGCTCTGTCGTAGTGCTGGTGGCTGATCCAAAAGGGACGTTGATAAATCCGGCCAATCTCTGAAGTAGTACGCAGTGTTAAGACTTGAACGAAAGGACGCGTACCGGCTGGGCGGCAAAGCATTTCCCGCGATAATTCGCCTTTGAACGTGCGCTTTCCATTGGAAGAAGAACTTTTTACAAGTTATCGGTTTCGAATTCGTTCTCTTCCTGTCTGCGCGCGAAGCCTTTAGTAGCAATCGCGGTTTAACGAGACCGGGCAGAGTATAAGAAGGGAAGTATTCAAAGGCGGTTCGGAGAATTGTCGAGTTCGACGCGGTTCGATTTTCCCGCTACAAATTGAAAGCGAAAGACGCGACGGAGAAGTTGACAGCGAAAATGGGATTATTCGGTTGTAAGGGTCGGATTTTTAAAGCCAAATGTCACTCTCTGCTTAATAGAAGAAACTTTATTTCCAACTCTTTAAAACTCCACTTCTCCGCTTTCCTGTCGTCGCTTCTTCACCACGATCATCCGAACCTGCAAAAATCTTTGCGCTTCGAAAATTCTAACGCACCACTGTCATCGTCATTAGTGTACTCGGCTATTGTTGTTAAATTTAATAACTGCTCGACGTGCGGGGAAGGGGGGGGGGCAGTTGTGGAAAGTTTTTCTCGGCAAGCGTAATTTCATTGTTTTCCGCTGTTGTCTGTTCAGCAGCTACCACGCGCCATTGCTATTGGTGGCCGGAAATTTTTATTAACTTTTAAACAACCACTTGACCCGCGCGGCTTCATGGGAAACAGAAAAATTTGTCACTTGGCCCCTTTTTTCTCTTCAACCTTCTCTTGGACAATTTTTCTAACAGCAACCCACTATCGATATCACTTTCACCTAACCTTTCAAGTGGATCTACGTAACAAGAAGATCGCATCGGAACCCGGCTGGTTCGTTTTATTTTGCTTACGCTATAACGGCATTGCTTTAAAAAACCGCTGCTGCGACGTTGACGGCCATGTCTAACTGCGGGTGACGTCCCGAAAAATCACATGCGCTATTCCGGTATTAAACTTGT
Organism: Icerya purchasi; assembly: GCA_039619475.1. Lineage (NCBI taxonomy): Eukaryota > Metazoa > Arthropoda > Insecta > Hemiptera > Monophlebidae > Icerya > Icerya purchasi. The sequence continues at coordinate 70,633,212 of CM077116.1, forward strand.
ACTGCGGGTTTGCGCATGGTGTTCGAGTTAAGAATATTTTTCATCGCACGTGAAAAATTTCTCCTCCTAGTTTGTAAGAGAATTCTCCTGATTTAGTTCAAATTGCGTGATAATAAACCGTGTCCTTTGAATGTGAATTATGGAGCGAAAACCAGGCCCCTAATAAGAGAATTAGTGAATAAAATCGGAAAGGCTGAAAGACAAACGGAACGCGTGCTACTGGGAATAACGATAAATGGCAGAACCGAAAATTCCGATATACGAAAAAACACAGCACTTGAAAATATTGCAGCCAGAATTTCAACAAATAAATGGAACAGGACATGTAGTGAGACTCTAACAAACGGAAGATGAACGAAGGAAGTACCGAACTGGCGACTATACACAAGAAAATGGAAATAAGGAAGATCACCAAGAAGAAGGTTAGGAGATAAAATAAAACATGCCGGCCATACATGGATGCGCGAGATTCAGGATAAACAAAGGAAGAAGAATTTAGGAGAATCCTACGTCAAATACTGGCATCAGAACGCTGCTTGAAGAATCAAATACAAACATATATATATTAATTACAGCGTAATTTTTAGATGTCCCGAAAAATGTCCCAATTTTATGTAACGTTTGTTATATTTTATAGGATTTTTGTGATTATGTTATTATATTCATATGGATCGATTTAGAATTACGTTGGAAATTTTAATCATTTTATCACAAAGTACAGAAGAGAAAGAGACATAAATGTAAACAAGAGGGGTCAAAGGGCATATGCGAGGCCAAAATGGCCGATTTATATATATATATATATATATATATATAAATATCGTAATGTAATATACACATTAACAGTCCGAGAAATTAATTTTGATCTATGCTAAAAACCGGCTTCTTCTCACTCCGACTTCTTAGTCATTTATTAGTCTTCCCGAAACGTTAGGAACTTTTTTACATTTGTTTTTCATGTGTCCTGTTAGTGTCGTGAAATTAATCGTGTCTATAAGCAAACTTACTTTGCGGTTTCTTTATTATTTCGAAAAATTTCACATAAATTCTAAAACATTTCTTAAGCACAATTACTATATTTTACGCGATAAAAGCGATTAAAATCGTTAAAATTTTGCAACTTTGACAAACTTTTTATCATTTTTAATTATTATTATAATAATATATTTCGGTTAAATTTGTAATTTATATTTTATCATACGGCTGTTTCAAATGTCAAACATAATTTGCAATTAGCTTTGTTTTTAATTTACACGAAATTTTTTTTTGAACTTCTTTATTGAATTTTTAAAAAATTTTCAAGCATAGCTTATCTTCGTTCAATCACTGAAAACGTGAAATATACATATATGGAAAAGTGGCAAATGCAGAAGAACTATTACCAAGTCTTCCCTTATTTTCAGTATTTCTTCGAGAACACGATTACCGAACGGACGCCAGTAATTGCATATTGTGCTGCATAATTAAATATTTGTTACAGAGATTTTCTTAATTAAAAATTTGCCGGAAAATTATAGCAAATCTTAAATACAGTTTATTACAAAATTTGTTTTTCTGTCGTCACCAAAATAGGACAAAAGGTTTTGTTCGCTAACGAACTATACATTAAAGTGAAAACTTAAAAAATTCTTTACAGCCACCAAAATTAAATCAGTTTTATGTTCCCCCGACAGACCACATAGAAAATCTTCTTTCATTGAAAAAAAGCTATATAAAGAAAGAAAGATAAAAAAATCAAAAACAATTGAAACAAGTTGAATGTGAATTATTGAGTAATAATTTTGGCTAGTTCCTCATACGGCTCGCTGATTTAGGGAACCTAATCAATTTGTTTCGGTACAACCTCTCTATTCTCTACTAAGAGGTTGTGTAATAATCTCTCTCATAATTTCTCAACAAATAGTACATCAACATAGACTTCTCAGTGAAACGCGGTATATTATTTAGATGATTTTATTGAAACAAGAGGGCCGTACAAAAATTTTCGATAAATCATAAAGAGATAAACTTTTTTGTAATATGTTAATACGGGGATATACACATTTGCCGAATCTGCGATAGTGATAAAAGTACAAAAAAGTAGCGTTTAAAGAGGAAGTTGTGATATATCGAATAAGAAAACATTAATAATATCGTTATTGCAAAAATTTTATTAAAATAAAACATAATTTATTATATATATATATATACCTATTTAAGTAAATGAAAATTCGTATAATTTTCGCCTTAGATAAAAGCAAATGGGTTATTGAAAAGGCAGCAAAGGTCCCTAACTTTTTCCGTTTCATTTTCAAAAATTCCAACGCGTCTCGAAACTTTCAAATGCCTATATGCCGATAGAAATGTTTTCCCCTGTAGGTCGCTAGCTGTATAATTTTCATACTGTTTCTTCTCAGCTTCAATGATACCACCGAAATCGCAACCTATATTAAAAGAGTAATTTGAAGTATTTGGTGTAATTTGGTGTGGAACCCTCTTTACTGCTAGTTGCAAAATGTACGCCGAAAATACTCTCAGTCGACACATTATTACAGAATATCTGTGGTGGTTGCATTTTATGAGAATCTTACGCGTTGTTTATATTTAATGTTCTTTTGAGTTTTTTTTTTTTTAAAGTCACGCGAAGGCGGGCCAAAATAAAATCCGGCGATCAGCGTATTGGCGATTTTAAAGTTATACTTAAAAACAAGTTTGTTAATTCGAAACGGCGTCATTCGGAACAGGAAATATTAATGTTTCTTTCGTGATATGTCTGTCAGTTGTCCGATTACAGCTTCAAACTAATTAACTTCATTCGGCGCTCTTCTCTGTTTATCCATTTTATCACCTCTTGACTGACGATTCTGACAGAATTTAATTTTAACGGCAACTCGATTTAACCGTTTCGAATCTTTTCACTCTGTATCGCCGAATAATGTGGCCAACGTAATTTCGATCGGTCCTCATATCAGATTAATATGCTATTGGATGTGTTCATTTAACAGTTTTCTTCGTGTGAACGTAACGCTCGTCACGAACCTAAGTTAAACTGAACTAAATTCCTGTTCTGATTCGAAACATCTCTATTTTCGTAATGAGACACATTTAGCACATAGCTGAGCTAGTTAACAACAACAGAGAACGAGTAATAAAGTCCTATGATGCTGAGAAGAGAGGGTTTAGGCTCAATTAAAAATCATAAAAGCCGGACATTAGAAAAAGAAATAAAAATAGGGTAGATAAAGAGACAAGATTCCGGAAATGATGGAATGTCGTGGCTGAAGATTCCGTTTATAAAATTCGTAGATTACCAGGTTAGTTGTTTTTCTCTTTTTCAATTGCAACGTGATTATTATTCCAAATGGAAAATGTACCTCTATAAGCGGACACGTTTAAAATATAAAATAAAATAAAAAAAGCGACGAAAACCCCGAAACAAGTGGGGTGTATAATGAAGAATTTGGACGTACATTCGACGACAGCGGGGAAATCTGAAATATTAGGCAACGACATAATAAAATTACGTCGCAATTAACGCCTGGTATATATAAATTCACGTGGCCTGACATTCAGAAGGAGCGGGTTATATAATACGTAGGTACTTCTTCGTTCGATATCAGACTTCCCACACGCATCTTGTACACCGATACTGATACATTGAGTAGTAGTTCGGCGTACTATTTTCAGAAGCACTTTGTTTTATGCCGACTTTAAAATCGTCCTCCTATATGTGAGCGTAATGATTCGTTCGTAAAACCCGCTTGTGAATGAAAAAGATAAAACTGTATTTAAAAAGAAACAAAAAATTTAAAAATGATTTACGGTGATTATTTTGTTGCCGAGAAAAACAAGTTATTCTCCATTTTCTTTTTTTTTTCTAATCGTTAATTTTTCTGTCACGCCTAGAGAAAAATTTTGGAGCTCGATCCCTGGTGGCGGTAGAAATCCTCGCAAAAATGAATTAAACAATGGCTAATAGAATAATATGGAAAGCGGAATATGCATACGATGACATAGGCACGCACCGTATAGTATGCAAGTACATTTGGGGGACTGTATTTGTATCAAACATTTACAGTTAGTTTCAAGTGTAGTTCCACGTCTACACTAGCGCTCCATATTAACAATTGCTCTTCTTCGCTCCCACTTGTACACCTAGTCTGCGTGTGCACCAGAGTTATATAGCATGCCTGGTTGTCTCGATTTAATCTTGCCTCGGAATTACTTATCATAGAGCTATATAGGTAGCACAGGAGCTGCGGTGCATCAGTCCCTTTGCTCGGACAATCGTGTACCCTATCCCATTTTCTGTCATATCATCAACTCTTCTCTCCTTGTGGATGGTACTGCTTACCAGCACATCGAGTGGATAAATGTTGATGATACGTATATAAGACCATAATCGCTACAGTATTTAAATGAATCACGGCATTGTAATCATATAAAAATAATTAAGTGAATTTAAAAAAACTGATACATCGATATATTTGGCAACTAATAATCGATTTCGACGACATAATATGCAAATTTTTTTTTCGTTTTTTTTTTTTTTTTTTTTTTACTACTGTTAAAGTGGAGTGTAAGTCTCATTTTAAATCGAAAAACTCCATTTCATATTCTTTTACTTATATTCGTTGTCTTTTATTTCACTCCGCTTTATTTTATTTATTTTCTTTGACGGTAAATAAAAGACTTCGAACCGGAATGAAGAGAAAACTAAAAACCGGAAAAAATCATAATAGGTTTTTGTTTTTTTTTAATTTTTAAAGTTCATCCATTTTTAGTTTGTTTTTTTTCTTGCGACACTGCTGCACTGACAAATTAAATTATTCTGCTCCGTTGTTTACTTTTTCATAAAAAATTCCAGCGAACGGTTTTTCATTTGTTCTGTGTGCCGATGCCGAATCTGATTAGAAATGGGAAAAAAAAAGAATGAAGTACAAATGTTAAATTTATTGATTTTATAAAGTCGGCAAAGACAACTTCAACATATCCCACCTTATAGATTTTATAAAGTCGGCAAAGACAACTTCAACGTATCCCACCTTATAGATTTTATAACGAAATTACACACCGAACATGTCAGAAATAGATCGAGAGCAAAATGTTACATCTGCTTTGAAGCACATTCGCAAAGGTAACTATACAAAAATGTAAGATTGATCGAGCCCGAAACTTCCGTTAAACGGAAACCAAGTGCTCTAGCAACTAGTAGTCTACCACGGCGACCCAATCATTATTTATACGTCTTTATTTTGCAGCGACAAAATTTAATACGGATCAAATCATAAACACGCTCGTGTCACCCACCGTCTTTGCAAATGTTTCGAAGCTGGTGTAAGAAAATCTTACTCTCGATGTATTCCACTGTTTCATTTCTATTCAATAAAGTTTTAGCCGCTTTAGCTGTATTTGCGATCATATCTATTTTTGTAGGTATGGTCAAACAATTTTCAGATGTACACGGTGCGTTCAGAAAGTTTCAAGACTGATCTGAGAACGAAAAATTTATTAAACATTTTTGTACAACTTACTAAAATTCTTCGAAATATGACTCTCGGGCATCGAAACACCGCTGCCAGCGTCTTTTCCATTGTTCATAGGCTCCCTGGAACTATTCGCGCGGAAGGCTGTCAAAGGACTTTGTCGAAGCTGCCTGGATCGCTGGGATCTCAAGTCTTATGTATATGTTAATTACAACGTAATTCTTAGACTATCCCCCATTAGAAAAAATGTTCCATTTTTATGTAACGCAAAATGTCCCAATTTTATGTAACGTTTGTTATATTTTATAGGATTTTTGTTATTGTTATTTAAAAAATGTCACAATTTTATGTAACGAAATATGTAACAACGAAATAATGTCTTAATTTTATATAATGAAAGTTAAATGTTAGCATAGGATTTTTGTGATTATATTATTCTTTTTGTGTTGATGCCAGTAAGAATTACGTTGTAAATTTTGATCATTTTATACAAAGTATAGAAGAGAAAGAGTCAGAAATGAAAGCAAGAGAGGTCAAGGGGCATATGCGAGGCCAAAATGGCCAAGTTTATATATATATATATAAATATAGTTTTATCGAATATAATTTTAATCAATTAATAAAGGTTATAAAAGTATTAAAATAAATGTTTTCTTGTTTTGCAGGTAAGCGCTGTGACTTTTTATTGAATGTACGAACATCGCAGACGGTATGTTTAAATTTTCTTTAATAAAACGCTGCGACTTTATTCGTTTGTCTGGAAAAATTCTTAATTTTATTTAAGCCGACTTTAATTAGCTGGATGAAGTGAGCCGCTTTTGAGCTGTTGCGAAATTAGCAGACTGTCGGCTGTGTGTGTGTGTGTGTGTAGCTTTTAATTTGCTGCCTGGCGGGCGGACGTCGGGCGTAATTAAGCTATCGGCAGAAGAAAAGATAATTGCCAAAAGCCGACAAGAAGCTCTTATTAGTCGTTGCTGGCCGTATAATGCGTCCGGCTCGAGGCCGCCTCCGGCTGTTTATGCGTTTGCCGGCATGGAATGGGACAAGTTCGCAAGTTGCCTATTAATAGTCTATGTTGCATTGAGCGTATTTCTCGGTACGTTGAGCGGTCGGCTGGCGTTGCATTCGATTTTATTCAGATTTTAATCGGGCAACTTTTTCGCTGCCGTCTTCCAAATGACTTGCTCGAAAATGCCGCCGAGCCCTGATGTCTTTAACCATTATCCTCTGAAGTATAGTTTCTGTCGCTGCCTGTACGCGGGGCCGTTAGTGCGCCTAAATCGGTCCGCTCCGACGGAATGGCCTTTGGATTACAAGATAAATTACCGAAAATTGCCGCTTCTGCTGCAACAAAGGCTGTTTATAATAATGAACGGCTAGTCGCCGCGTCTTCCGATATTATTCCAATAACGGCGCGGGCTCGCCGTTTATCCTCTAATGGCTAATTCACCTTTTCGTTCGGTCGGAGAAGCCGCTCGTGCGTCAGCCTTCGAAAGTCGTCGTCCCAGCCGATACAGCGCTTTAACACAGACAGAAGCTCCTTCCTACTTCATCTTGCGCCGCTGCCGGGTGCTTAAATTTACCGGCAACAACGGGTCCAAAATAGGAAATCCCATATTTACATCCTCACAGTTCTGCCGTTCTTTGTTTGGAAACTTGGAATAGTTTACAGCGGTAAAAGATTTTGACATTCCCGAAAGTCAATTAATAACAACGAATATAAGTGATTATCCGCTAATATCATTTATAATTTAAAATGCGGCAAGTACTTAACACGCACATGTAAACATACAGAAGTAGGGGAGTTTTGTTTCGCTGGGACCGGAGGTGCACAAGAGGTGCACACGGTAGCAACATGAGATCAGTATACGCAATAGCAAGCTCCGCTAATGACGTAATCTGGTAACCAGCGCGGCTTTATATTCGTATATTATTGGCATTTTTGTGCATTGCACTATTCGCATTAATTTTTGTGCTCCAAAAAATTACCGCTCGCAATAAGTAAAATTTTTTAGAATGTGGGAATACTGTTTTTTCGGCGTGTGTCAGTGAAAAAAGGCGTTGAAATAGTAGTGTATAAACGACAACAGAATAAAATAGTGTACAATGAAAAAAGGGGCAATCTTCTAATATTAATACTTTTTCTCGAAATTTTCACCTCAAACTAGGGCGTCATATCTAGCCTACCCCGATAACTTGTTCTTTTATCGTACTATTCAACCTTCCATCTCACCTTTGTTATTTTCTTATCTCCTCCATTTACTTCGCTTTGGTCATAGTCGACTTCCTGCTTCTTCCTTTCGCTTTTTTTTTTTCTATGTCTCGCCTTTTTATTCTTTCCATCCTGTTGATTCCAATTTATTTTGCGATACAAATCACGTATTCTTCGAATACGTTCGTCTGTATCCGCGCTGAGGCTCCTTCTTCTCTGATGAGCCTTGGTTGAAAAGGATACATAAGTTTAAAATTTTCAATAATCTTTTATTAATTACCGCTCGCAATTTAGTTTTCGCAATACGGATTTCACGGTAACTATAGTCGTACACGCGCACCTATTCAGAATTGTGTACTTTGCGAATGTTAACACTAATTTTTCGCTGGCAAACGTTAAAGCATTTAATATGCCCCCCCCCCTGCCACAATTGGTCGACGTTACAACTGAAAACGTACGCGGCAAACTCCTATCCTATTTCTCGTCATCGTGAAAAGAGCCATTATATTATTTGTTCGTCGAATACGCTATCGCGGTGTAATTTTATTAAATTTAAAGAGAATAAAATAATACCGATAGAAATTAAACATCTAAAATGGTGCGAACTAAGTAAAGTGTGTAGATTTTAGTCGCTAGCACGCACTGCGTTAAATATCGGGAGAAATCTGTCATCGCATTTGTTAAATATTTGCTCGTATTTCACTGTTTGATCTTGTAAGATAATACTATTATTATCGGCTTTTTTTTTTCTTCTTTTCGTTGATTCATTCTCGGTGAGCCTCAACACTATAGTACCATGAATCCATGTTGGCGATCGTTATTTCAACAGCACAAATTTGATTTGTTTTTGTGTATTTTTTTCAGTCAGTTTTATTGTTTAAATACCAATATGGCAATAAGTAATCTATTGAGGAACGCTTACATTGACCAGCTACGTATTTTGTCATACGTTTGCACCACATTCCTTTAAAAATTCGATACAAATACCGTAAAATTCTCTTAATGTAGGAAAATTAATTTGAACTACAAAAATCGGCAATAAAATCGTTTTTGCACCTAAAAACGAAATACCTCAAATCATAAAAGGGTCGAATTAAAAGCGATGTAATTTCAGACTTTGGCCGGGCGATGTGTCTAAAAGAACAAAAGGGAAATTAGAAAAAAAAAAAAAGAAAATACTACATGGAAATCTTGGATCCTAGAGAAGAAGAAGATTATGTAATAAAAGTATTTAGGCCGTGATCATTCCGAGCCATCTAAAAAAATTAACAATCATCCGGGAGACAATGTTTGTCAAGTAGCAAAGGTTGCTTTGAAACACGCGCACAGTGTGGCCATGTTCAAGACTCTCTCTTGCACATACATTGCTCAAGGTATCGGAAGAGATGATGCCGAGAAACACCGGCTTTTCAACAATTTTAACCCAGTTATTGCTTATTTTTAAAGAACAGTTTGCGAATTCAAAACTGTTAATGGCTTCTTTTACCGCTCTCTGCGAAGAACGTTTTTTTACTTTTTTCATTTAACTTTTATTTCCCTCGGCGCGCTATAGAATTATTTTTCGTTTCACATTCAACATTAGTACTCGCTATTAACTTCACAGTTTTATCAGCGGGAGCAACTGAATCTGATAACAATGATTCTCACTGGTAATTTATGCGGGGCTTTCAGTTATTTCTCATCGCAATCCGTGATGCGTCTTTTCGTCTGGTCAAAATTGTCGTTGTTCCGTTACGAATTAATGAATAAATAAATACAGATGAAAAGCCCGAAAGGAATTTCTAGGCATGAACCGATAACTGATTTGTAGGATAAAAAAGTATTAAAAGAATTCTGGAAGTATTTAAAATATTTCTGTTTATTCGATTTAGCGCGTTTATTATTATTGTACGCGATTTAAAATATAGCGAACCGGACTGATTTTTTTGTTCCGGAATTTTTTCTACCATCCGCTGTATATTTTAAAACGAATTAAATAAAATGAAAATAAAAATCATAAAAGTCGGAATAGTGTGTCCCGTGTTCAACTGGTTTGTCGTATTCGTAATATTTTGGTCGTCGCTAAAATCGTTTAAAACGACCAATTAGTCGAACTAGAAATATTTGAATGTTCGCCATCGCCGTTCGCAGTGCTTATCGGCGCCTGATGCATAATTAATACGAAAGCTACTTCACGACTAACACTCTTTATCAGGTGCGGTTTTTAAATGGAATACATTGACTTTTTTCAACGACTATCGTCGACGAAAATCAATCAAGCGACCGGTTTGGCGTTAATTTGTATTTTTTTTACGTAAAATTGCGAAAAATAACTTAAGCATATTTCGAAGAAATTTATAATAAAGGCACGCTGGCGAATTATTAATTTATGTACTCCTATATTATTATTATACCGATATAATTTTAAATCGGATGTTTTTTTAATAGCCTTCAACCGATGCTTATGGTAACATTAGCGTACTAACTAATCTCGTACGTCTCATTATTTTACAAGTGCAGTTATCTCGTAATCATTTTCAGTTATTTATTGAGAAGAAACTGATTGCGTTTTCTCGGTGTTAAGAGACGTATCTTAAAGTCTAACACGGTGCTGACACCGGTACCTATTAAACGTTACAGGTTGTTTATGCTGTACGAGAATTCCGACGAGTTGGACAAAAAAGAAAAGGGAAGTAGAATGTTCGCGCATAACTTACATATGAACCGATTTAGAATTACGTTCTAGATTTTGATAATCTTACACAAAGTATAGAAGTGAAAGAGATAGAAATGTAAGCAAGAGGGGTCAAGATATATATATATATATATTAATGACAGCGTCATTAGACCGATCCCCATCACTTTTTTTGTATCAAAACATTTCATTTTTGTCCCAAAAACGTTTTATTTTGTCGAAAAGTGTTTCATATTTATTTTCTCAGACGCTCAGCCCTTTATTAAAATTTGCTTAGCCTTAGCCTCCAGATTGCTTTCTTTTTTAATGTTTCCTTGCGCGTAACTTATACTTATGCGGACCGATTTTAATGATCCTTCGTTCATTCAGAACTGTGTCAGTCAACGGGCGTACCACGTGAGTCATTATCGAAAATACTCAGTACCCATTCAAGTAAACGTTGAAAAGATGGTCCCTTTAGATTTTTTTTGGGGGGGGGGGGGGTTATATGCAAGACAACCCATCAGCCTTTTTTAAAATTTATTAATGATAACAGAAAACGTAATTTTAAAAAATTGAAGTATTCTCAATGTTAATTATCACAGATAAATATAGATTCGAATAAAACAAAACGAATTTTAAACCGCCATAGCGCAAATTAAAAAGCTCGTCTCTTCTGAAAAGGTTGATTATTAGCGAGATAAAAATTTGAACTATGTTAAAGTTTGTGAAAAGTTTTAAAAAAAACCAGTGATACTTGAAAATTTACTCCTAAAATTTAATAAAAATGCGTTAAAAAGTAGAAAACAATTATTCAATAAGAAGATAATATATATATATATATATATATATATATATATATATATATATATATGTATATACTACAGTGGAATGTATACTTTAAAGTGTGATATCATGATAATTCTTGTAAAACAACATTTATATCTTAATTAGAGTCGGCACAGAAATCGCAAATTACAATAATAATTAAAAACTGCGTTAAAAATTCGTGCAATACGATTATTGGATATTGTAGTCCGTGATTTCCGTGCTGACCCTAATTAAGACATGAATGTTGTACAAGAATTATCATCAGCCTAAGGTATATTTCACGTAAAACATATATATTATCTGCTTATCGAATAATTATTTTTTACCGTAATAAACTTAATTGGATGGGGTACATTCATTTTTGTTGTCATATACCTATATATATATAATGAATCTTACAAAATACATTTGCCTCATCGGTAGTATCCGAAATGGGGACCTAAAAAAAAAAATAAATAAAAATAATTATTTTTTACCTTTTAACGAATTTTTATTAATTTTTGGAGTACATCTTGAACTATCGGGTTTTTTTTTTTTAAGCAACATTTTATTCGATTGCTAGCGACGTCGGAAAAATAAGGACAAATTACTTTCTTTTTTTTTCTTCTTTTAAATCTAGAACTGACTATATAATCACGGACAAATAACTATTTAACTCTTTCATTCGTACTATTGAAGCGATTATAAAATACTCGAACAAAACGGGCGTGTGAGTAGGTCTCTGAAACATGTAATTGTGGGATATGACCAACTCAGGTATCTGATTCATAACGGAGTAAGAGCCGGTAACTATGCGTCAATTGCTGATTTTTAATATTCTTAAAATGGCGGCTGTATGTGTCCTTTACTTGAGCGAAACTTTTTATTAAATCACGACAGACACTAGTTACGGAAAGACCGGGAGTAGTCAGCTGAACTTGTGGAGATTTTTTTGTTGGACGACAATTATTCTGGAGAGATAAAGAATCTTTAAATAAATATATTAGAAAAAAAAAAAAAAAAAAAAAGAACGATTCGCACTTAAAACCAAAAAATAAGCAAGCTTGCTAGATAGTTTATAGAATAATTAAATGGTGAGAGGGAAATGGAATGGCTGAGAAACAGTAAAAAAAAACCGAAGATCATTACAGTAACGAAAAGCAATTTATTTTTCAGAAGCAAAGCTAAGCTGACCGCAATAAGTATTTCAGCAAAGAAGAGGAAGCAGCTTTATTAGCACATACTAAATTACTGCATTCCCGCGAGCATTACGTTATAAATAACTTTTTTTATAATAATAATATATTTTAATTTTTTTCAAATATCTGCATACACGATTTAGTAAGTGCGCAATACGTCGACAATACTTGTTCTACTTCTTCGATCGGCTAGTGTTCGGATGAATGTTTTTCTCAATCATTTCCAGGGCGCTAGATGGTTGTCAATTAACGTCAACACTTTTCAAACGTACGATTTTTATCATTAATTTACCTGTTAATGATGGAAAGCGCGCCTTGGTACGACGTGAACGCGGAGAGGTTGACGGTATGTTATAACGAGTAACGTTCTTAATTTCAGGACAACAAAAAGAAAATTGAAGTGATCGCATCTAGCGAAAAAAACGGGAGTTGTTGACGTTTAAGTTCGATCATTTCGTTTCGATGTTATCTACAGTGCGAACGGTTCGGCATGGGCCACGGGGAGAATCCGTAACGATTGCGTTTGGTAACTCGTTTCGAAAAAGAAGCGGACTCTATGCTGAATAGTAAATGTCTTACATTTGAAGAGTTCAGCTGCCTGCGCAGATATCTTCTCATGATAATAGATAGGAGACGCTCTGACTTAGCATATGAAATTCACCGAGAGTGTGACGAATACAAACAAGGCAACAGCCAGTCACGTAATAAGGCTTTGCGTGGCACGCAATTCAGACTTGGAATTACCTTTAAAATCCTCGATAGCCATGCCGCTTTATTTGACGTCGAATAATTTATTATACATTACCAGCGGTGAAAACGGGCTCTACGTACAGATTAACTTCTTATAACCGCTTTGCCCCTTGTTTATCTATAAACGACAAATAAAACGATAAAAATGCAATAAAATTTTAAATACTGCAAGCGACAAAAAAAAAACCTCAATAAATCGTTTTTTTTTCTTTTCGTTTTTTCGAAATATTAATCTTCTGTACGTACTAGTCACTTCAGTATTTATTTTTTATATACGTTTAATACTGTACGTGCCCGTAAAATATAATTTATCGAAAAATCTTTGAATAATTTGAAAAATTACCCGACCCCGTGCGTGCTTTTACCCCACTCTAAGAACAGCTCATACTGTTGCACCTTCCAGTTTCTTAGGTGATGTTTCACCATTGAACTCCATTTTTCTCCATATCATGCATATTCTTTTTTTAAATTTTGAATAAATTCTATATATATATATATATATATATATATACAGGATCACCACATAAACCCCATGGGCCTGGGGCAAAAATATGATTAGGAGCCCTCTTAAAATGAGAAAAAATATTTTACTAAAAAGATATTAAATATTTTTCGAAGCCTACTAATCTGGTATTTATGCAAATAAATAAATAATAATAATAATAATTAAAAAATAAAATACTCCCATCAATCCACATTCAAATTTTACATTGCAGATTTTAGACTTTATATTAAATAATACAAATGTACTATAAACTAAATGAAGTGTATGGCAAGTAATAGTGGGCCTGAGAGATGAATGTAAAGTTAACCTAATGATAAGAGTTCTTTTTGTTGTCTTTATTATGATAGTCAATCAACTATATTGAGGAAGACTTTTGTAACATTCGAATTATTTACGCGTATAAAGATAAAATATGATATTTTTAACTGTCATTTACAAGAAATCTAGTGAGTTCTAACAAAATGAAATACATTCAAAGGCGATCTTTTGTGTAACTTTGTAGCTTAAATTGCGAATGATTAAAACATTATAAAATAGTTCTTAAATAATATTTTTATCTATAATTGTAAAAATAAAAAGTTTTTATATTATTTAAAAATGAAGCGAAGTAACTTAAGCGGATCAGAAAAAAGAAAAATTAAAAGAATTAGAAGATTCAAGAGGTCGAAGAACTTTAGATCAGTTTGGTATATATATATAATATAAATAAAGATAGTGATCAGAATGAAGTAATATTGTAAATCAGCCAATCGAAAATTGTTTAGAAGAACAAAATGATAAAAATAAAACTTTAAAGGAAAAAAATGATCATTCAATAGAAAATGTAAATTCAGATGATTTATTAAAAGGAACTCAAAGAGTACATAATGATCCTGGCGCATGGAAATATATTTCCCCGCAAGAACGAGACTTAATTATTTTAAAAGGCGAACCATCCATCAAACTTTCCTAGAGACTCGTTAAATCGCAAATTTCCAACAGAATTTGTAAATATACAATTACAAAATGGGAAAAAAGTTATTCGAGATTGGTTGGTTTGGAGTTACTCCATGGCAGGGCTGTTTTGTTTTTTGTACTGTTTATTTCGTTCAGTTGATTCAAAATCAAGTGCATGTAAGTTGGCTAGCGGTTATAACAATAATCGGAGAAAATTTTGCGAAACAGTTCCAAGCCACGAAAGTAACTCTTAGCACATTAATAATTATCTTTTGTGGAAAGATCGAAAGAATAATCGTGTAACTGCATCAGATACATGTTATGGGAATCTCATTAGATTGAGTCCAAGTTTTTAAATGACGAATTTTTTTTTCTTTGTTCCCTTTTTTATATTGTTCAAAAACATCAAAAGAATATTTTAGAAAAACAACTTTCAACTAAAGATGTAGAGGGTGCCCCATCTAATTTACAAATTTGCTCCATCTCTTATTGAATTTCGATTACCGAACAAAAGCGTCCAGGATAAAAATGCACCGATGAAAATCACACACGGTCAGAAACGCACACGGAAAAACGCGTACTGTGATAAATTCACAAACGGACAAAAGCACACATCGATATGAAAACAAATTCAGTCAAGCATGATGTTTCATGCGCCGAGAGGATTCCGTATGTTAAGTTAACGACAACTATAATTTAACATATAATAAGTAAATAACACCAATATAAAACAATTAATTTATAATTATTTACCCAGCGCGTTTCGAAATGCTTCATGATCACGGCATTTACATAATACTAAATTCAAGAAAAAAGGGATTTGATTTTTCCCGCGCGCAAAATGGAAAAGGCACGTCATTTATTGCGATTTTTTGAATCATTTCGAAATTTTCATTAAAAAAATAAAATACGGGTTCGTTAATAACAAGTAGCGATCTTTCAATCGATACATTACATGTCCGAGAAAAAAATTTTTTCCCAAAAATTTCGAACTTTTTTGCGCCTTCGGGGACTAATTTTGACGTTGTAAATCCGGATGCCCCAAATTAAAAAAATATACGGGGATGTACTTATTTTTAACTTTGTTCACAATTTTTAACTATGATACTCGAGAGTCGTCAAAGAAAGGACATACATCTTTCGCTCTTTTTTGAACTTTTCGTCAACTTCGAAAGATTCGTTAAGGAAGTGTGAAGTACAGTTTCCTTTCCGACAAAAATAACGATATATCATACAGGCCCGGAAAAAAGAAAAAGATTTTCTTCAAAATTTTCGAGCTTTCAGCGTCCAAAGGGTCTGAATACAAAATTGTAAATTTGGCTATATTATTCCTATGAAGCGGTCCTTTATGCATATGTTTGAGATACGTTTTGGTTTCCCCCTAACGTTTTTACTCGGGCTATTAATTACGTGAACTTTTTTTTTTTGCTGTTTTTGGTCCAAATGGGGGGAGTGGTAAATAATTTTTTATCTACAATTTTTCGATTTTATGAAAGGACTTTTGAATTTTATTTTATATTTTGAATTTCACGTTTAAAGGGTTATCTCTGGTGACGAGTTATGAATTTTTCAAATTTTTAAGGTCGTTTTAAATTCCGTACTATATATTTTTGACGGTTTTTTTTAGGGGGGGGGGGAGTTATTTTGCTGCTCAGAGTTATCGGTCAACTTGAAGTTTCAGATATCCGTTTTAAAGAGAATTTTAATTGTAATTTATGTTCCAAATTTGAAGTTTATAAGTCAAACCGTTCGTGAGTTATTGATTTTTATTCGATATTTTTGTCGTTTCTGAACCATCTTATTGGGATTCCATACATTTATATAGACTTATTACAAAAACGAATTATGAAAAAAACACTACTATTCAACGAAATGAACTTGAACACTATATTCACCAGCTATAAAAATACATGTAGAATAAATGACAAAAAAACGGTGAAAAATGATAAAAAACGAAAAATCACATCAAATACTTGCCGACAGTACAAGTTGAAAACTGTAAATAGGCGCAGCTATATTCGTATTTTGTTGACATTAATGTTGAAAAAAGAGCGACAAGTCCGTTTGAATCTTCTCAGAAAAATATAAAGTAAACGAAAGAAATGAACGAGTCATTTTGTTCATTCCGTTATTCCATCTTGATTTTTTCTTAAAAAATATGAAAATGTTTGTTGGACTATCCGTTAAAAAACCAAAAACACCGGTAACAAACTGAAAACAAAAATTCCTACTCGATATTTATTGCAAAAGCAAATGATCCGGTTTTATAGTAAACAGTAAAGATATTATTTTAGCACGAATATCAAAGTAGCTTCTTCCGACCAGAATGTGTTTTACTACGAATTGGCCAATTGATAACTAATTTCAAAAGGCACTGACGTCAACTGATAACTGTATTCTAGGGTACGTGCGTCTCCGAGTAATTGGTCAAATGGTTACCGGAACTCAAGCGATACTGGCCAGAGCTGCTAACTAATATCCAACCATCAAGAAATGTTATAAAAGTGAATAATTTCCGGCCCAATGTTTTTCTCAAATTTATATACCAGCCACTGGCTAGGCAACGTAAACTCTTGTTTACTTTCTCCCAAGTTGGTAAAAACTCTTTTTAAAAAGTACCAAACTAGAGATTACAGTTCAAATTTCATTGGGCTATATCGAAAACCACGAATTTAGATTATTCACTTTCACAGAAAAACATTAAATTGTTAACCGCACCACCACCGCCGCTATATTTGTATATTTCACATAATTGAGTATATACGTTAATTGCTTTTATAAGAGAATATTTGGTAAATTTAATTTATCGATGAGTGGGAAATTAAATTAGTAAGAAATAAAAGTAAAAATTCAGCGATTATGATAAAACAAGATCAATTAAAAATTCGCATAAATAATAAATTTAAAACACATTCCCATTTTGATCATTGTGATGACATATTTTTCTCGCAGCATTTCTACAAGTGTATACATGAGAGCGCGTAAAATGTTTACGTCATTATTGCTCTTTTCCGAAATTTTTTAGAACTCAAAAAGTTTCTACCCCTTATTAAAATTACATTTTTATTTGCTATATTAATATCTATCATGGCGCGCTCGAAAATAAAAACTGTCGTAATATTAATTTTTATTTTTCTCAACATTTCTAATGCGATTGTAAGGAATTCAGTATATCGATAAACTGTTACCGGACAATAAATATAATAAAATTACTTTCGCGTCATGTAAATTTTCTTATTTGTTTCAATTAATACTGGTCCGTAAACGAGTTATTTACTAGCGGTAGACAATACAAAATAATCAAATTTTTACCGGCTCATAGTATGATAAAGATACTTTTTTTTTTTTTTTTTTTTATTGGCCCACTTTGAGAAGCACTAGTCCGGGGAGTAATGAACACAGATCGTTGTCGGTGAGAAGTTGGCCCATGTGTTGTTTTTTTTTTTCGGTTACCAGTTGACGTGTCTTCTCCTTAATTACCTTTGATATTTAGTTACCAGTTGGCTAATTCCCTTCAAAAGTGTTTAACGAAGAAACACGCTGATTGAGAAAAAAACAGCGGTTAATTCATTTCTCTAGACCAGTAGTCGTCAACTTTTAACCGTGCTTCAATTGTGAATCATTAAAAATTTGAAAATTTTAATTTTGACCGGTAAAAATTACGGACCTATCACACAAAAAAAAAAAAAAAAAAGAAGCCCTCTACGTGGCAAAAATAATTTTATAAACATCACATATTTATAACTGTATCTTGTTGCCCAGAGATATTTTATACATAATAAATACGTAAAATGTATTAAAATCTTTAAAAAGTACTAATTTTGCTATAGTTCTTTTTTTTTTATACTTCATTTTTTGACGCGTTATGAAAGACATATTAAGTCATGATAGCACCGCATACTCAAAAGCAAACGATTCAAGAATTCAATGTGCACATATTAATGACAACAAAAACGAATTTTCAAAAATCTCAGTTTTTTTCTAAATTCTCGAAGAAGCAATAGCTACTTCCGGAGATATAGTCCATTTGAGTACCTGTGATTGCTATAAAAATATTGTTGTACATAAGAACTGTCCAAAAAAAACTCAATTACGCGGCGCCACAATGTAAATTGATAGAAATAAATGGACGAGCTCCCCTCCCAGACTGTCTTATCACCTTTTCAATCTGAAAATGCGCAAAGTGGGTGAATTTTAAAGAGAGCTTTAAACTTTTATTATAACTATGCCAATGAAATAAAACAATTAGAAAAAATTCCGTTGCCTCATTCATATATCGGAAAAAGAAAAAAAAAAAAAGAAAAAAAATTGCTGCTACAGACTGAAAATTGGCTTTCTTATAATTTTATACATATCGACGCATTTGCCTTTCATCACTTCTCTTTTGGCAACAGTGTCAAATCATTAAACTTCCATAAAACAAGTAAACCACGTAATTGCTGCACCCAGCGCGCAGCTCTGAAAAACAAATAAGCAAAAGTTTCATTTTATTATCGGGCAATTATTTGTTTGTCTTTAATGCAAAAATTGGCAACAATAACTAAGAAAATGGTTTAAATTAACGGTATAGAAGGAAAATTGTCAAACAGTAGCGTCTTTCTGAAATGCGGATCTTATAACTTCAACGATACCGTCATTTAAACGATTCTCGGGACCGCGGCGAACAATTTTTCCTACATTTATCTGATTATTTCGTATATTATGCGTAGATCTATGTGTTCGTGTGAGATCTCAAAAAAAAAAAATAGAAACGAACATGGCTGTACCGCTTCTGTGCGCTACAAGCACGTGCCTCTTCCTAGCTAAGTAAGAAATGTGTTTTATTAAGCGTCTTTTTTTCGATCGCTATCGTCTTCCGAAATATAAAACGGGGGGGGAGGGGGTTGATTTTAATACGTCGGCCGTTGGAAGATTGCGTCACTTTAGAGCCGGGTCGGATTTTGAACAATAAAAACGGAAGATGGCGCGGAAATTGATGCGACGTACGTGAGCATGCACAGAATCGTTTCGATATCCATTGTAAATCTGCGACAGTGTGATAATCGGTCGAGTGAAAGTCGCCCAGGGAAAGTCAGTTTTACGATCAACGTCCAGTCCTAGAATCGCTCGCAATCGGTCAGACTGTTTAATTGATTATCCGTTTTGCCGTCCGAGTGCAGAATAAACAGACTGCAGTAGAATATCCGCGGCTTACACGGTCACTTTATTACCGGCAAATCGATATTTGTATATCCGTGGCGCGCAGTTCAGTTTGCGTGTTGCAGAGATTAAACACAGTCGCCTCTGTCTTTCTACGCATCCGGCCTATCCGTAATGTCGATGGGGAAGACTGAAAGAATACGGCTTTCCGGTAATAAAATTAGCGGACAACTGAACACCGAGTAGTTCATAAAAGAGTGGGGTCGAAATGAGGGAAATAAAATTTTCCCGAATGATATCGTATCATCCGGCGGTAGGCAATACAATGTACGATCGCAAAACTACGCCATGGTGATTTCTTTAACAATTTTTCCCTTTGCATTATTATTTTTCAATTTCCGATTTCCAGTGAATAGCAAAACACGCTTAAACATCATACATTTTTGTTGCATGGTTACAAAAGTTCGGGAAAGGTAAAAAAACATAAAAAAAAATTATTAAACTTCCGATACGTTTAAAATTATAATGATTCAACACTATAAAATACGCGTTTATTCTTTTCTCTGGAAAATCTTTTTCGATATGTAAGAAATATGTAAGACATAAACAGACTGAGAAAATGGGAAAAGAAAAGGTCGTCAGCTTAGGCTTTTCATCGAGCTTGGAGATATACAACAGTCAACAAATTTTGCGCATAAAAGAACGCCTAGAAATATTCGCAAAAGAATTTTTATAGAATAGAACGTATCCGATTAAAAGTGCATCCGGTCAATAATAGAAATTCGTCTATTTTCATTTGAATTATCTCATTCACATTATATTATTATTATTATATTCGTTTATTTTAAAGAAGTAGGTTAATTTCTGGCTTACGCCAGGTATTCTGTGCAAGTTTCATTTTCGTTCGGCAGGTCAAAAAAGAATATATTTCGCCCCTTAAAGCAGCAGAAAGATTACCGCTATCGTCTCCTTTTCAGTTCGCCAAAAGCCGAAACGACCAAGTTTTTGGCTCCATTCCTACTCGTCTCTGAACTGCTGCGTATATAATTATCATTATTATTATTACCGTTACCATTATTACTATTAAGCTCGCGTTATATTTATTGTTATTATTAATTACTTTTAATTATTTTTAATTATTAATATTACTATTATTATTTGAAATGAAAATTAGCGAAAATTAATTCTAATGAAAACTGTTCGTAACTTGTTCGAAAAATTTTATAGCCTTAACATCATCCATTATTGATATTTCAGCCGTTCATTCCACGGCTTTTCTACTTCACTCGATTCGCTAGTCTGCATCTTTTTTTTTTCCTTTTACGTGAACCGGTTGACAGGACTTGATTAACTATTAGGAATTACGAGGAGCAATCTTCGCTATATAACGGAAACATGAGCCGTATTAAAATTTTCCATATTTCCGCCGATATAATATTAAACCGTGTAAATTTACTGCACCAAAACCCTTTTCTACATTTCTATTTTGCGCGAACGAACTGCCCTTTTAATGGGTCGTCACTAAAATTCAAAATATCACCTTTTGCTGAAAGGATTTTTAGCTTTTTTATCATAAAACAGCCTGTTTTAATAGGTTGTTGATTAGAGACACCCGATAAATTTTGTATTAAATGACTCTAGAAAAAATACGAACGCACATCGAAATAATGCGATGGATTCGATCGAGCGCAGCTGTTATAGTTTTGTAAAACTGTGAATAACACTTTACCCATACACATACTAATCGATTAATTTAGAAAGAACCCATTAGAATGAGAAGCAGCAAAAGAATTAGAATTGAAATAACCAGGGGATAATGTTTTGTGAACTTTACGTATCAATTATTACATTTGACACTTCATTGATTGTTATCTGGATTGAACGATGATGTTGAAATAAAAAAATTAAGAAAAGAAAAAAAAAAAACTGACCGAAAGTCGGAACTAAAAGAAACAAAGAAAAAGAAGTGAATAAAATCGAGATTGAAAGAAAATTTGGAAATAGAAGAACGCCAAAAGTGGGTTACTGAACTGGCGATTAGAAAAAGTACACCAACTATGCCTGTGAAACGTTTTATTTCGCAACGTCTGGCCGAGGATCTCGAATTCGGTTAGGGATTTTAGAGAAATCAATTCGGCCTGATCGTTTACACTTTGAACTGGATATGAAACACGTTCCCTCGAAGGCAATCGATTTATTTTGTAGGAAATTTCAGAATGAGAATCTGTGCGCGGAGTTCGTGTGTGTGAAGCGTGTTACAAATCACTGCTTTAATGTAAAATTCCTCATTTATTGAAATCACGCGGCTTTTGTTATTCGCTGTGATTTATCAGAGCAATTAGTGAGTCTGCACGTCAGACGTTTTTGACAATGGTTTAACGTTATTTTTTCTTTTCTTTTTCTTTAGGCGCGCCAATGAACAGCATTAGCCCGCCAGCAAGGGGGAAGCTACATCGCATTATTACCCGATTAGAATTAATGGAGATAAAGGAATCTAATAAAGGAGTTACTGATAAAAATGGAGAAGAAAGTGTATACGAAGAAGTGGGATGATTAGGTAAAGTAAAGTAAAGCAAGTCCCATAGGAGTAGCCAGAAATTAATGAGAAAAGAAAGAACGTTCAGCTGAATTCAAAGAGAACATAATTATTAACAAAGGAATCGGAATAACAAAAATTATTGAGGACAGAAAAAAGCAAAAACTTGATGAAAAGAGGAAACACCGGTCGATTCTAAATACTATAATAATAAAAAGTAAACGAACAGAAGGAAATACTTGAAACCAAAAATTTCGATTAGTAGATAGATAATGCGAGGAAGGATTAGACAATAAAAAAGGGAACGTATCAGAACATATAGATAAGGATAACAATTGAACGGCCCCCGGAGAGTGGAATATTAATTCACTAGTTGACTTTTAAAAGCAGTCGAATGGTGAGCCGGCAGCGAGTATCGAAGGGCTTAACTTCAATCTCACCAACGATTTCGATCCGATTTTTAAATTTGTATTAATGTTTCCTTTAAACGTTACATCTCGATGCCTAAGAAACAGGATGTAGTTGAAGGTAACAAGAAATCGGAGTCAAGAGTCTTCGGATTACATTAAAAACCCGTGCGATACATCAGAAATATTTCTTTGAGCAAATGGTGTAGAGCAATCAAAATCAAAGCAATATGTAACAGGCAAAAGAATTCGCCGTTTGCGGGTGTTTTTTTTTTTCATTTTGATACTCTTACGCTTAGCTTTAGCCAAGAATATTATTGCACATTTTTGATTTGTGTATAAGAGAAGTGGAAAAAATCCTATTTATATTTTACGCCAAATTCAATTTTAAAGTTAAAAAAGTAGCAAAAAAGCAGTAAAAACGTCTCTTAATTGTGCAGCGGTATTTTTTTTCTTTGTTTTTGCTTTTTTTTTTGTCAGCCGAAATGCTATTTTCCATGATGGACAAAACGATTTTGCTGCAGTTTTTTCACAAGTCTATCTGTTACAGGATTCGCTTTAGAAGAACAAACATTAAAAATTTACAGAAAGCCCGAGAAACGGCTTCGGCTTATTTCCCCAGTTACAGGACAGCTGCTGTCAGCATTGGTCCACTGTTTTTTTCTGCTTATAACGTACATCATTATTCATTAAATTCATCTTGTCGTCGAGGTAACGTTTAAACGTGCAGACTCTGTTAACTTTAGAACACACCAGGTTTTTGCTGTTGCCTTTTGTAACGATGTCATGTCCGTAATGTTATTTACTTAACAGAATTCCTTAATGGTTTGTAGAGTTATTTTAAAAATAAAAATACGCGCTCAGTTAAAAGTGTTTTTTATTCTTTAAATTAATAAAAAAAAAACAAAAAACATTTTGCGAAAGTTGCTTTCCATTATCTGCATTAAGAATGTTATTCTTACGCATCTGAATTCAGCCCCCGAAGGGTGTTGTTTTTGAAATATTTTCCTATTTCTGTAGTTTTTTACTCTTTTTATTTATCAAAGCTTCTATACAAAAACGGTGGATATTTATTTCTATAAATTTTACGGGAACTTTCTATATTATTAATACGGAAAATCGTTAATTCTGATAAATCGTTAATTATGATTGCCCTGAAAACTACTTGTTTTCACCGTTGAAATCCAAATGAGCAAATCCCCCGTCTCCGATGTCCATTAAAGAACGGAAAAAAGAGATTATCCTTCGTTAAGACTGAACGTTAAACCAAAGAACGCTGATTTAATGGATTAATTTTTAATTAAAAAGAAAATAAACAAACCACCAAATCAAACTAATAGTGTAAAGTGGCAGCCAGTAAATCAAAATATAATTAAAAAGAATATTTTTATTTAAATTTTTAATAAAATATGAAATAACAGCGACGACGAACGTACCAATGCGAACTGTAAAGGGGCAGAATGAACTGGTGTACATCTTGTAAAAATTTACCCAAAGTTCCTCTCGTCAACCGTCCATGAAATGGCACCTAACAATTTTCTCACTAATGTGGCCAGCGAATAAGTAAATTTTATAGCTCAGCAAATGAATCAATGTATATTTTGCATTTAGATAAAGTTAGTGGAAAAGGCTGGGTACGTTGTTCGAATAGCTGTTGCGGCGTTTGTATATTTCAGTCTACTTCTCAAAACAAAACAAAAAAAATCAGTGAGCGGATTTAATCAGGTGTAGTTTAAGTAAATCGGTTAGCAATCAAAACGATTGACCATTATTATTTACACGCTGTTGGCGGGGTTATATAGCAAAATGGAAAAATTGCCCGAAAATAGTTTGAGTACCAGTTGCTGTATTCTTTTCTTATCCCCTTCGCATTTCAAAATGCAAAATTTGTTACTGGAAATTAAGTTTTTGAACTTAAGCTAGTTTTTTTAAGCCAGTTAGTACCCTATTCTTATTTTTCTCTCTTCCTCGGTAATAATAAATTAAACAAAAACTGTATTTAACTTTATAGAAAATTAAAGTTTCAAACTAAATTTATTATACGAACATAATCAACGAAGACATTACGAAAAAAATATACAATAAATAAATTCCCCGTAATAACAGACAAAATAAGTATAAATTTACTTTAATAGATTAAAATAAATACCTTAATTTTTAAAGAAACCTTTTCAAACATAGTCAATCGTCAGCTAACAATCCACAATATACTCAAATAGAACTAAAAACACTCTGCAGATAAATCATAAGACTACAAAGCAATATATATATACACATATATATATATATATATATATGTGTGTGTGTGTGTGTGGGTGTGTGTGTGTGTGTGTGTAGGAGAGTAATAAGGTGGAGAAATCTGCATTTACGAAATACTCTTTATCGCTTTTTTCTCACTTATATCCTTTCTTCCTTTTCTCTTACTTCCCTGTGCCTAGCTTTCGCCATCTGGCAACATTTTTTTTTATTATTATTATTATTTTTTTTTTATTAAGTTATTATTATTATTTATAAATTATTAAAATAAATTACATTTTATACAATCGTTTTATGTATTAGTACAAAATGTATGCAGGTTCCTGATCTGGTCCTCGCACCATCTGTAATAAGGTTATTAGCATGGTCTTATAGAATGGTAATAAAATTAAAAAAAAAAATTTGTTCTATGATCATTATATATTGATCACATTGCTAAATAATGTGTTCAATTGAGCCAATCTCTCCGCATTCGCATAAATTATTCGTTATTATACCCCCAGCTTATGTAATTATTTCCGGAGTTGTTGTGTGACCCGTACGTATTCGGCACATATAATAATATATCTCGGCTCATTTTATTTGTAAACTACGTCTTCTTCTATATAATTTTTTTTTTTTTGTATTTCGAAGTACTTCTTCCCAACATTTCCACTAGTTTTTTCATATTGTGCTTGCCATTCATCATTTATCATTTGCTCAATGTGATTGAGTATATATTCGATCCACGGTATTTTAACCTTTTCGATTCTATTAGTTCGATTTATTTTTCTAGTTGCTCTGTCTGCTATTTCGTTTCGCTCGATACCGCTGTGTCTCCCAGGTATTCATTTAAAGTATATTATATTTTTATTTCTTTGAAGTTTACCAATAATATTTAATATATTATGCAATTTTAAGTTATCGGTGATAAAATTTTTTCCAATTATTTTTTGTATTGCTGATATGGAATCTGTCAATATTAAAAAATTTTTATTTTGTACCTTCCCGAATGTTCTTAAAGCTCTCTGAATAGCCATTAATTATAATATGATGAATAACGTTTTGGAAGTAGAAATGATTTTAAGTTATTTTTAGTTTCATTATAACCCGCTGCGGCACATTATTGTCCGTCTTCTTTTATCGATCCGTCTGTGTAAATAATTTCGAGTTCACTGTATTTGCTTTGTATTGTGCTATTTAATATTATTATCGTTGTGAAATGTTCCTAAATCAGTTCTTGTATTCTCCCTGTTTTTTGAGGTATTACGTCGCATTTATTTTCTTTACGTATCACACAACCGGGAATGCTGCCTAGACTTTAGTTAGACCTTCAATATTTATTGAGATCGCCCCAGTGCTATTTAATATGTATATTAATAACCAAACCTATTAGGAAGAATACGCAACGTGTATTATGTGCTGAAAATCTCATTGCATTAGCACAAAAAAGTCATTCAGACTGTGTCTCCACGTAGAGTTAGATGAATATTGCAAAGAAAATGCACAGCGACCTAACCCGAGTTCAGGCGTATTATGGATTTGAAAATGAAGCGACATGCGACTGTGGCGAGATGGAACAGACAATGCATCATATCCCGAAGGAATGTCGGAAGCGAGCTTTGATGGGTGGCTGGGAAGAGATTATCAAATTGACGGGCCTAGCGGCAAAGTGGCTACAAAATCTTGACGTTACAGTATAACACGTATGAGAATATATATAGTTGGTGATGATGTAAACGTGAAAATTCATATGCGATACTGATCTCTGTTTAATTATTGGTTAAAGCGTTTAGTGTTTTTCGCTGATTTAACCCATTTTTGATACCCGCAGACGTACGAATAAATAAATAAATATCTTTCACTTAAAAAATGCAACGGTTAAATGCAAAAACAATAACGTGGGCTGACTTGAAGTTTAAACAACACGATAGTCCAAAATATCTGAGAATCTCATTGGATAGGACACTTAGATACAAAAAAACATTGCGAGAATTTTAGAATAAAGATGAAAGCTAAGAGTAGTATTAAAAAAAAAAAAAAGACGTATAAGCCAGGAGAGTTACTGCGAACTATTGCTTCGGCCTTGCGTTTTTATTAGCAGCAGAGCATGGTCATCCAGATCAAAAATAATCGATATTAGTGATCACAGGCTACTTACGGCCGACAAAACTAGAAAATGTATACTCTTAGCATTCGCGCCATAGCTCCTTCAATAATTCGACCAGCGTGACAAGAAAAGAACAAAAAAAACTGAAAATGCATGGCCAAGAAACTTTCTTCTAAAGTCTTAAATCTAGGAAAAGCTTCCTCGCGTGTTCAGAGTAGCTAATAGTTCACAGTTAAAGGAATACTTATGAAGTAAGATGGTGGGGCATGGCAGAACGTAAAGAATTGATGGCAGAAAAATTGATTGCCGCACAAAGCCTGGCACACTCGGCTACGGTGGCGTACACTTAATCGTCTACGCACTGGATGTGCTAGAACAAAAGCGAATGTAAACCGCTGCAGAGTAACCAATGAGAACCGATGTAATTGCGGAAAACGGCACGATCACCATAATTTATTTAACTGTAGTTTATTGTCCTCTAAAATAACAGAAGGGGAGCTGCGTGGTGAGCAGCAGCGTTTTCGAACGAAGCCAGAAAATTGGTTGATACCCGTAGGAAAGATATGACATTGCAATTCCAGCAACGAATTCTATCAGATGTTTATGGATAACAGCGTCTTCAACACAGTGTAATAATAATAATAATCCTTCTTGTCTACTTTACCTTTGATCGCCTAAAGATCTAATTACACTTTCTTTTAAGCTGCGGTTTTGTAATTTACAGTCTGCTCTCTCGGATTCTGGAAATTAAGCTTAATTTTTTAATTTATGAAGTATAGTTTAAATCTTGAGCTGTAATGGTTTAATAATTGTACACGATTATAGAGTCTACAAAAACAAAAAAAAAAAAAAGCAACTAAAAAAAATCACTAATTATATACATATAATTAAATAGTTTCTTAGACGGTTACCGTGTGACACATTAGACAGCGGCGTGTTTCATTCGGACGGATATTCGAATACCGCTGCGACCCTTGAAAGTTTAGAAAAATTATAACTGCACCCGGCTAACAACGTGCTAATATTTTCTTACTAGGCGAGCCAAAATAAACTTAAAAAGGACTTAATAACAATAATAATAATAATAATAATAATAATTTCTTAACGCGTTAAATATTCAGTATACTAAAAAACATTAGAATGATACAAACGAAAACAGTAAACAGGATCACTTTTGAATACAAACGTCCGTGTATAAAAAATACTATTTTCATTTACATTTTTTATCTATTCAAAATTGGCAGTTATGTTTATTGCGAATTTAAATGAGTTTAATGGTTTTTAATATATCCTCGAATGTGTTTAAATTTTTTTTCAATGATTATTCTCATTCAATATAATTACTTTTTGAAATTTTTCTATCATTCTCCAAGTTAGTTTCACTGATTTACGGCGTAACGAACAGATTTGATACTGATATTTTTATACGGCATAAACTCATCATCGTCATCATCAAGTAGCAGCCCCAATCTGGGGATTGCTCACACCATTTCTATATTTCGCGGTTCCTTGCCATCTGAATTAGTCCGCTGCATTTTTTCCGGTCAATGACTCTCCTTCCTCTTGTGCTTTAGATTTTCCCTTGCATCGCTGTAACGAAAATTCCTCCCTCTCGGATCTTATGCGCGAGGTATTTCCTTTTTCTCTGGATTACGTCTTTTGCTATATCGTATTCTGTCAGTTGCCACCTGCTTAAAACGTCTTTATTTTTGACCTTGGCCGTCCATGGCATTCTCATCATTCTTCGTAACGTCCACATACCGAATACATTTAGCTTTTTCCTGCATTCCGCATTCATCGTCCAAGTTTCTGCTCCGTATTTTAGCACTGACATCACGTAGCAGTTATTGATCCTTAGTTTCAATTGCATTCCAAACTTCCGGTCCTTCAACACCGCTTGTAAATTATTAAATGCTTGTTAGGCCATTCCTATTCTTGCTCTAATTTCTTTTTTATCTCGGCCATCTGAAGTGAATAAGGTACCCAGATATCGGAATTCTTCTACTTGTTTCAACGCTGTATCATTTATTTTAATTTTTACTTGTTTTCTTCCATTTTTGGAGAATCTCATCACCTTTGTTTTTTCAGCGTTTATCGTCATGCCATACTTAATTCCATCTTTATTAATTCGATTTAGCATGCTTTGCAATTGACCAACTGACCCGGCAATGAGCACCCTATCATCTGCATAGCTAATATTATTAATAGTTTTTCCATTGATTGTGAATCCAGTGCTTTCCAACTTTGCTTCCTTCATAATTTCTTCCGAATAAATATTGAACAACCTTGGCGATAAGGGACATCCCTGTCTGACGCCTCTTTCAATCCTGCATTTCGTATCCGAATACTCGCCGTTCAATTTCATCCTTGCTGATTGATTCCAGTATAGATTCTTGATGACTTGTAAATCGTTATTATCTATCTCGTGTTTCTGCAATATACTTATGAGTTTATTATGTTTTATCCTGTCGAACGCTTTTTCGTAATCCACAAAGCACGCTATTACATATCGGTTACGATTTATTGCTCTTTGTATTTTAAGGAAACCGTTCAACAATCGAAAGAGAAGGGTTCCCTTAAAAAGCAGAGATATCTTCTTCTTCTTTATAGAGCCATACCCAACTTCTGAGCGTCATATGCGGCGCGAATGTACACGCGCAAGGCTTCATTCAGAACTGATTGTAATCGTATGATTTATCGATACACAAGTTCAGTCCCGCATGTATCTGATGTGTACTAACTAGCGCGCATATGATGGTATGCATATTTTCCATTACCTTCCACGTGATTATCAGCGAGTATTTTAATTTAATTCTTTGTAATAAGTTCTGTCGTCGTCCGGGATCGAACCCGTGACCTCAGCAACGGAAGTCAAGCGCTCTAGCATCTAGGCTATCGCGACGACAGATATGCGCGGTATAAATTTTAAATGCGTTGGAATGCTGTTATAGAACGAAGTGATAATTTAAGGGGAAATAATCATACGCCCAGATTTTTACTACATGAACTATTATTATATTTCATCCGGTTTAAGTCAGCATGCCGCGGCGAGTTTAATATTGTCAAAGATTTTAATTTAACGCTTACCGTCCTAGTATGTTATGTATGATTATTTGCATTTTAAAATCGTACGGTAATAATAATTAGCGGAAAAGAATAACACATGCGTATCATATAATGTATGGAAAAGCGCTCGGGGGGGGGGGTGGGGGCGAGATACATTCTAGAAGAGTGACGGTTAAATGCGTATATAATGATTGTTCCGGGTTTTCGTCAACAAAATAGTTGCGATGAATATCACCAGAGAGAGAGAGAGAGAGAGAGAGAGAGCAGCGTAAGAGTTTGCTTAATGTGTAAGTACGGTGAATTTGAAGCATCGTAATAATCGTGTTAAATTGAACAAGAGCCCGCGTTTAGCCTACATAGCGCTGATTAAGCGCAGAGTGACTCAGGTCTTCAAGCTACAAAGTCGTCTCATCTCCGCGTAATCTGTGAATGTGTGTATCTGTCCGTTACCGGGTGAAAACTGGAACAGACTGATAAAGATGATGTTGCAGTGTCGGGACTCAAACGACCGTCTCTCTATGTGAACCACTTGAGCGCAATAACCCTTAGTCATTGCGTAATGAGTGTATTTTTAAGAAGAATACGATTGGAGCGATTAGAGTCGAGAACCATAATTACACATAAACAGTCAGTAAACTGCATAACGTTTATCATCATTATCAGCGCTTGACCGTTATTATGCGAGTCTGTGAAATAGTTCTGACGAGACCAGCAGTGCTGTGTTACACCGTCAAAGAATTCCCCGATTATAATGACAATAGTCCGTTGATTAACAAACACACATTCGAAGGAACGGATAGATCCTCTGCTGTTGGCCGAACGATGAGCCACCGCCATTCAAAAGATCCGCGTCTAAGCACGATTTCTGCCTGCTAAATTCTCTTATTAGGATCATCCGCGGCAAAATATCTCACTGCAATGGTTCGTTTTATGCGCGACTCGTCAAAAATTAACGCGCCGTAGCAGAGAACGCGAATAGCTCATAAATTAGACCAGTAGGAATGCTTTCATTTTTTTCGGACCGTTTATCGCGCTTACCTTTAACCGCCAAATACCGTTTTATAACGGGCGAAATTGATCTATGTAGTTGTTTTAATTGCAAACCAGCACCGTCTATGTAATAGCGCTGATATAACTGAACTATTGTCAATTGTGAATACGAATGTAAATCAGATGAATTACGGAAACACTTCATCACCCGAACGCTTTACCGCGAATTTTTCGAATAGCATTTAAACTAGTCAACCGGTCAAAAGTCGACCGGCGTTAAGAAAAAAAAGTTTTTGATGTGATAAATTTGACATATTACTGTTGCAAAAATGACACTAATCTCCTTATCACATTATTCCACGAGCTCTTTAAAAGACAGTTCTGATTATCTAAAATGTTCGCAATTACCAACATTCTAAACATCTTTATTATTATAAAATAGTATGTACGCAAAATTATATATTACTAAATTTTTGATATATGCACTCATATACATAATCTTTAGCCCATATATGCCAGCATGTATCCCCTAGAAAATTATTCCGGTCTTACTATTAATATACTTACTGTTCGCTAGTTATTACTATTATATATATATATATATATATATATATATATCACGTTAATTATTCACTCTTCTATACAGGTGAGCATTAAATTTATTTCTTCTAAATTAATCTAACGTTTTATATTACTATGTGTATGTACATGTGTGAGTATGTGTACATATATGACAGTGTATATCCATATGTGTAGACACGTGAGTCTATATAAATATGGATGCACGTGTGTGTGTTTGTGTGTGCGTGTGTATTAGTGTATTGTACACAGATATATATATTTTCCGTTCGCACAGATTGTAAGCTCTGGCTAGTTTCTCATTAAACTAGTCTGTGTACTGTGATGTACCCTGCTGCTTATGTATTTTGCATATAAGCAGGAGTTAAGTAAAATTCTATTTTATGTATCACATTTTATAATTTTTTTTTTTTTCCTACCCTGGGCGCGCCAGCGGCCTTGACCCAACAACATGAAAAATTAAGAGTTATAACTAAATAGCCAAGCGGTCAGAAATGGAAAAGACAAAGGACAGCAGCAATGGAATAACTGAAGGCAATGGGAAGGAAAGAATATAGGTAGCGTTAAAGGGAGTAGGAAGACCCAAAACTAGAAGTTGGGCGTAAAGAAAGAAGCGTTCGTTAGAGAGTGTAGAACATTCGAATAGGATGTGATTTGAGTCACAAACACAAGAAGGCTCAGAAGCGTGAAGAGAGCAGAAAGGAGAAGGGGACAAAGCGAATCGAAAGCGAGAAGAGGGGAGTAGAGAATGATTGATTCCAAGCCTAATTAAGGAAACAACAGTGGAACGACGACAGGTAGGAATAGATTGAAACCAAGGCAGGAATCTAGGAACCGGTTGAATAAGACGGTACTGTGAAAAGCGATTTGAGAATAAAGATGGATACATGTCAGACCAAAGTCTAGAATGATTAGAGCGTGACAGAGAAAGAATATGTGAGGACGGGAAAGAGTCGAGGAAAGGACCAATACGAGCGGCTGAGCGAGCTAAAGAGTCAGCTGCGTCATTGCCCTCAATATTGGAATGACTAGAGACCTATAGAAAGTCTATGAGAATGGATCGGAACGAGAACAAAGAGGAGACAAGAGATCGAATAGAGAGAATGATACCGTCAGAAGTATGAGAAGGAGGAGAGGAGATGGTTTGAAGAACTAATTTTGTTATTTATGTATAATAAAAATTTGATTTGATTTGATTCGATTTGATTCGATTTGATTATTATTGTTATTTTTGGTTACGCCTAGACGAATTAAATAATATTACAAAAAGCTACAAAATTAAATTCGATAGGAATTTAAATAAAAGAGACTAAAACAGAAACACCAAACAAGAAAGGAAATGAAAATAAGAAAAAAATATGGAGATCCCGAAAAGTGGGAATAACAAAAAAAGCGCCCAGAAGAAAGGTAAGACTGGCATAACGTGGATAAAAATATCACGAACGAAAAACTAGAGAAGATACAAGGGAAAAATATGAAGAAAGGAGATAAAACTACCTCCAAAACGAAGGATAGCAAAAAAGACATTTCTATTATCAGTATCGGAACTTTCATCTAGAAATTAAACCGATTTCAAAAATAAATCTTGAATTTTTATAGTAAAGCAAACCGTCAATATATAAACGATCATGAAGAGAAAATAATTTTTTTCAACTCGGCCGTTGCTTTCAAAAATTAATATTATTTTTAAATTAAAATTCTACCTTGCTGTATTCGATTATCCATTAACTACTAGAATATAACATTTTGTCTTTAAATCGAATTTAGTCATTAACAAATATATATATATATATATATATATATATATACTAGCTGTCCCAGACACGCGTTGCTGTGGCTTAGTTGTTTTTTTTTCCTTTTTTTTGGGCTTGGCCGACTAAGGGCAGCTACCCAGGACAATTAGACTAGATTAGAGATTAAATTTTAATCCGGTCAGAAATCGATGACAGAAAAGAGACAAGAATAGGAACCACATTCGATGACGGCAAAGTAGTTATAATAGATTAAATTAATTTTTTAGTTATTATTTTGATGCAACCAAATTAATTTTTACTAATAAACCTGAAATTATTTAGCCGATTTTGAATCATATGTAAAGAATGAAATTATCCAACTAATATACACTTATTGAATTTACATTTTATTTATCTAATCTTTACTTTAATCTTTAATCAATGACTTATTTACACAATATGCTAAATAAATTAGTTACATAAAAATTAAATGTTATAAATGAGGCAGATAACATTGGTTTCGAACTATTAGTTTTAATTATTTTATAAAACTGAAAATTATCTAAGCACTAATTTGTGCACAATGTTCTTGGTCAACCTGTCTTTTGCTAACACGAATAGACTTGATGGTGTTCCCACACGTGAGCAGGCAATATGCGTTTATTCTTGCAATTTCTTCTTCCGATTCAGTAGCTCTCATAACACGCATACGCCGTGCATTTCTGCTACGCACATTGTTGAGGTTCAATTGTCTCCGCGGCATTATCTTATACTGACATATAAAGCAACTTAGACGCCCAGCAATGTCAGAGAATTGTATCACTGCCACAATACTGTTGTGGGAATATTAAAATAATTTTTTTTTATTTTTAAGTTTATAATGGAGTGTAAACTTTGATCAAGGTAGGACGTTTATTAAATACACTGAAATATAAATAAATTAAATGCCGCACAATATCGCACAATATTATTTTTTTTTTACTTTTAAGTTTATAATGGAGTGTAAACTTTTATCAAGGCAGGACGTTTATTAAATACACTGAAATATAAATAAATTAAATGCCGCACAATATCATCGCACAATATATTTTTTTTTTCCTAAATAACAACTCCGTAATAGCACGAACTTTTTTGTAAATGACAGCGAAAAAAGCGTTTATTTCATCATTCATCGATAAAAACGCCATGCGCCAGCGATAAAGATGGTTGCATTTCGATTAACATCGCACGATACACAAAAGTCGCCGCGAAAAGTAGTTGGTGCTCAAAAAGTAATACAATTGTCAAAATTTGTTTTATTTAATATAACAAATATTTATGTAAATAATTAAAGCAAAAAGTAATAGCCAACAATTAAATTTGTTTTTTTTAAATTGATTGATTAAATTATTTAATATAACAAAATTTATGTAAATAATTAAAGCAAAAAGTATGCTATCTGTTAAGAGTTGGATTAAATTGCATGTACTTTCAAAATTTGATAAAAATCGGTCAAGTAAATTCCGAGTTTATCCTGCACAAACATAAAGACACGGGATTTTTATATATGTATAGATATATAAATTACAAGTAATTCTTGAGCCGGCTCCCATTAGAAAAAATGTGCCAATTTTATGTAACGGAAAAATGTCTCAAAAAATATCCCAATTATGTGTAACGATTGTTATATTTTAATTTTTACCGACTTCCAAAAACTAGAATGATATAAGTTCATCGCATATGACTTTTTATTTTTTTTTTATATTTGTTCGCGCGTAACTTATATTCATATGGACCGATTTAGAATTACGGTGTAAATTTTGATAATTTTATACAAAGTATAGAAGAAAAAGAGACAGAAATGTAAGCAAGAGAGTTCAAGAGGCATAGCCCCTTGCGAGGCCAAAATGGACAAGTTTATATATGTATATATAATCTTATTAGTCGTTCGCTCGATTTCGAACATCGACACTAACTATTTGTACTATCTTGCTTTATAGAATAGGTAGCGTTCCTGGCAATCGCTATATGCAACGCGAGTGTGCACACGCAAGACTACATTCGGAGCTGATTGTAAACGTTTGATTTATCGCGCTACAATTACAGTTTCGTGTGTGTCTGCTGTGTACTAACTAGCGCGCATATGATGGTATGCATGTTCGCCACTGTCTTCCATGTGAATTGGCGAGTATTTCATTTAATTTTTTCGTAATAATTTCTATCATCGCCCGGGATCGAATCCGAGATTTTCGTAACGGAAGCCAAGCGCTTTAGCATATTATACATTTATATATATGTGTGTGGGCGGGTGTGTACGTACATTAATGGCAATGCGCCCGGGGCAATATGAAAAAAAAAAAAAAAAAACGATACGAAAACCATTATGGAATATGTAACGTTTTTAACAGAAATTGCTGCTCAAACCGGAAATTAATTTTATTCTTCTTAAAAAATGGCCAGTTGGCTGTTAAATTTCAATCGACTGTGTCGCTTTTAAACAGTATTTATGATCCATATGATTTTTCGTATTACCTCCAGCATTATAAGGACTAAACTAATTCCGGCCGAAAGTAAGCAAAGAACGGACAGAAACTTCAACATTTGATTGAATATGTAACGTAAACTTCACTGATTTAACAATTCAAAATCGAATCTGTACTTGGAAAATATTATAACTCTTTTTTTACCCGAAATTGATGTTTTCAAACGTAAATTAAAGGCAACAAAGCAAAAAAGGAATAGAACAGTTATTACTAAAAAATCGTTTCGTTCGACATTATTTGTCGGCCGTTAAGGAAAGAGCTAGGCTGTGTAGCGTATCGTAAAACGGTTGGGAGCATGGGGTTGGTAGTAGTGGCTCTTGTTATGTCGTACAAAAAAGAGGATTTATTGAATCATCATCTGCTGCTGAGTTAATAAAAAAGTGGCTGGTTGTAAACAAAAAACTGAAACAACGGACAACTGTGCTCGGAGCTGGTCGTTGGTGCGATAAATTTGCGCGAATCGAAGAACATTTATCGGCGACGTGAAAGTTTGTAAATTATGGAAGTTCAGCTTGGTTCTGGTGCACATTTATTCTCGGACGACCATTGGATTCGTTTGAAAGTGCAAGCTAAAGGCAGCAAAAAGAAAACATTCTTCCAGTTTCGGGCCAAGGCTACCGGCGAGAGACTTCGGATAAGCAGCCAACTTTTACAGCGAATCGGCTGTTTAGCAAGTAGTTTACTTTGCTAAGCCCGTTCCGGGGGAATAAGCTTGTAGATTTTTGCTACTCTGTCGCCGTTTAAATTGAACCTACCTCAAGGCAAAAAACCGCCACCGCTATTTATCCAACGCAGACACATGCGGACATCATTACAACCAGTCCATTTGTCCTTCCTTTTATTATCTGACCCGCCGGTAAAACTGCTGGCAATCTTTGCCAGCTCTCCAGTCCCATAAAAAATTCGTCAGCTTTTTCCGTAAATAGCGCACAATAGCATCGCCTGCTTCAATTTCAACATGCAGCCAGGTAGCTCAAAATTCTTTTCAAATCCACTTCCGGCTTCGTGCTTGACGGCAGTAATTACTAATTACATTAGATAAACTGGTATTTTAGCGGTGCAATGAAATATCGACCGTCACTTACAATTAGTATTCAGTTCACAAAGAGGAGGAATTTTTAGTATTGGTTTTGCATGTTAGTGTAAATGTTTGTCGATACCTCAAAAATTAACTGGAGATTAAATTTCATTACATGTTATTTGTTTACGGTAATTTTTCGCGCTAATAAATCGTAAATACAAGTTTGGTCACTAACACGAATGGCCCTCACTTCGTAGAACTAATCAATTTCTGAACCTCATAGGTCAATTTTATCAAAAACGGTTAGAGCCATTTTCAAGATATACAAGAATTGTTTATTTAATAATATACGTATTAACCGAACTGCGCTTAATTTATTCTGGATTTAAAAATTGTTCAGTGGATTAGTTATTTTTCTCTTTTTTTTGTCTGTCCAGCTCATACCGTTTGGCCATTTTTTCTTTAATTATCTTAAAGTTCTATTTCCGTGGCCTTAATAAATTTATATAGACATATATGTTCAAATGTAATTTATGGGGCAGGAGAAGTTCAGTTAAGAAGTGGAATTAAAAAAGAAGAAGATCGCATAGACTGCATAGATAGCATATTTATGAAGTACGGAACAAATGAAATTACTTCGGGAATAATTAATACAAAAATATCTGACCATTACATGATCTGTTGTGCATTTGGTATCTCGAATCGGAAAATTCTACGTTTAAAAATTTCCCTGAAATATTTATTTGATGAAAAAATAATCTTTTCAAAAAAATTATCAAGTATAACTGGAGCGAGGTGAGTAACATTTCAACGGCACGAGACATATATAATCACATACATTCAGTTTTTAAAAATAGTTATAAAAAATGTAAATGGAAAGTAAGCGAGGGTAAAAATGTAACTATATATAAACCTAAAAATAAATGGATGAGTCAAAAAATAATAAATTTCATGAAAATTTGCGATCAATATTTCAAATTTAGTAAAGGAAGTAGCTAACCAGTATGCGATATGAAAACCTTTTCAGAAAATATCGAAATATAGTTAAAACAGAAATAAGGAATGCTAAACAGAAGTTTTATATCGAAGGCAAATAGTATTAGCAAACAATGATAGTAAAAAGACATGGCGTATAATTAATAATATTGTTAATACAAAAAAAAAAAACAAAACAACAATAGATGACTTCATTGTAAAGCATTTTGAAAATACTACGTTAGTAAATGAACAAGTTAGTGAATACTTCATACGTTCGGTTGAACAGCACCGACGACACAAATGTCACATTCAGCTACTGAATAATAACTCCGATAATTCTATATTGTCATCTTTTTTCATTCCACCTGCAAATACATCTCTAGCAGAAGCAATAATTAACGATCTAAAAATACATGAGGGGCTCTTGGGTGGGACGAAATTAGGGTAAAAGATATTAAACAAAACTTAAATATATTTACTCCTATTTTAACCAACATGATCAATCGCTCTGTAAAAGAAGCGAACACTCCCCAGATGAGCTTAAAAAAAGTATTATTAGGCCGATCTATAAAAAAGGGGTGCAAAATCAATGTGAAAATTACCGCTCAATAAAAATAATACTTGCAGTAGCTAAAAATTTTTTTTTTTTCCCTTTGGGCGCGTCAACACAGGACATTTACCGAACACAAAGGACTAACAAATAATGGAAGGTAGCCAATACAGGAACAACAGATGGAGAAGGAAGAGCAAGAATGTAGCGGGCACAGTAAGGGGTCGGGAGGCCAAGACCAAGCAAATTAGAATAAAGGACTGCGCGTTCTGAGGAGATAGATGAGCATTCGAATAGAAGATGATTCAAAAATATTTTGACAAACATTTAAGAAATTATACGGAAAAAAACAATCTACTCGATGAAAATCAAAACGGATATTTTAGAGGAAAAAAGTCCACGATAACGCTACTAAGAACGGTGATAAATAAGATAAATATGGGACTATCGATTGGTAACCAATTTATAATTACCTTCATTGATCTATCTCTAAAGCGTTTGATTTGGTGGACCATGATCTACTAATTAATGACCTAGAAAATCTGGGTATTTCACATAATCAACTAATGTGGTTTAAGAATTATATAAAATATAGAAAAAGCATAATAAAAATCGCAGGGAGTAACAGTAATGAAAAAAGTATTCAATTCGGGGTAGGTCAGGGAACTATACTGACTCTTATCCTCTTTCTAATATACAGGCATATTAAAAATGCAAAGGTATATGTTTCTGCTGAAGATATTGTCCTATTAATTAAACATAAAAAATTAGAGATGGCGGAAAAATTACTCCATGAGGATATAGATAATTTTAGTAAATGGGCACATGATAGGAGGTTATGTGTAAATATAAATAAATCTAAAATGCTACATATCCGAAACAGTACTCTAGACGCATAAGATACACGATAATCATCCTTTCTTAATAATGAACGCTTACATGAACTCCATGAAACTACTAACACTCTTTCATGTTAATGTCCACCTTTAGAAAACATAAAAGATTTTAAATCTTTAGGAATATATATATATATATATCGATAAATCCTTGAACTGGAAAAAGCACGTTCAAGTTTTAAATTCGAAAATAAGACAGTCAATTCATATTTAATATAAATTAGAGGCAGGTGCTTTCATATAAAACATTACGTATATACTACAATGCAATAATAATGTCTAGAATTCTATATGGAATCCAACATCCGAGGGACGAATGTCACAATGTACCGCTATAGGTGCAGGGGTGCTGGTTTTTTTTTCACACGGCGAAATACAAAGCATTGACTTATGTATGTGTATATTTAAACTGTTGTCGCTGTAGTCAGTCAGGTTGCTATTGGCAGCGTTCTGAGGTTGAAAATTAACGGCGACGAATAAAAATGACTAAAATATATTAAGAGTCGCAACATGCCTACGGATATAGAGGTATACGTTGGCTACGGCAGCACCTTTAAGATGCAATAAGTGTGAAATAAAATTGCCCCGAATAACGTTCTGTACCCGTTCAGCGTGATGTACAAGTAGGTGTCTCTAGTCACTTGAGCTCAGACAGTAACGAGATGTACGTATGTCAAAATTAAACTTAAATGTTAAAACGCGTTTACTAAAAAGCGAATAACTCTAATGTAGAAAATTATCTGCGTAAAAAATATTAAGACAGCTGGAACAAAAAAAAATCGAAAGAACCCGTTCATAAACATTTTTTCTGTTCCAGTTAATAATTCATTATTTAAATAAACAATAAATCTTAAAGTATTATATCTTAAAGCCTTTTTTTCTTCATTCAATTCATAAATATGTCACCATTCTGAGGTAATTTTGTTGAACGGTTTTTTTTTGGTCGTTTGATTTTTTATTATTATTATTATTATTATTTTGAAGTTTCAGTTTTATTTACTAAATTAATTAAACCCGATTGTTCGCTTAAACTTAAATCAAACTTTCCCAGCCCACTTTTATTTCTCGCTATCTCGTAAAGTTCTAACAAAAGCGTAAAACCTTTTGATAACGAAAAGTTGTTAAAAGTTTAAATATTCCGTTTTTCTTCTGCAACCGAAAATAAATGTTTTTCATTTCATCGAAATATATTATTGAATATTTGAAAAATTTATTTTTTTCGCATATTTTTAATGAAATCGTTTTTCTCGCGAAAAATATCAATTTTAAAATTTATTTTAAAAATTCAATATAAACGCCCAAAAAGTAAAAATCAATTTAAAAAAGAAAACTAATCCAGAGCAATATACTTAAACGGGATATTACAACTGTTCTTAAACAGCATTAATACTTATTAGAATCTACACCGAGAATTTAAATTGTAAGAATTAAAAAAACTACATTACATATTTTATTTTAAAACTTAGCACACTCCTGCTTCAAATATTACTCCAAAACATGAATTTCTCAACTGTACTTATTGTTTACTTGCCTCTTTTTTTTTAATAGTAATCAACTGTGTTATTAAAATTTCTTTCGCCTATTTGTCACATCTACTCCCAAGAGCACAAACTTTTTGACAATGTTTAAAGAGTGGTTGATTGCCAAACTTGACGACGGGGATATTGTTGCTTTGTACTTGAGTTCTACTTGATTTTGAACGGTAAAATGAAAGAGCCAGCTCTTAAAATGAATCAACACCAGCCTCTCTACCGTCCATCTCCATTACGGTAAACCTTATCTCTCTGTCGATAGAACTTTAAAGCGGGACCTTTTTTTTTCGCGTGCCGCTTCATATTAAAGGCACAAGTTCAGCTTAAAATAATCAATCGATAAAACACATTAAATATGTAAAAACCGTGGGGTTTAAGAGGCATTTGTTTGCTTTTTGTTTTTTGTCGGGTTAAATTGAATTCCTTATGTACTAATGACGAAAAAATGTATGAAATTTCGGAGCAGTTCCATCATGTTCCGTTAACAATGAGACTGATAAATGGAATGTTTGTTTCGAAATTCATTTACGTAGAGCGCAAACGAATAATTTCGTCGTTACGGTTTTTCATTCATGTTTAATTTTTTCAGTTTAGCAAAAGGACAGAAATACCGAACGTCTCGTCGAAAAGCGGCTAATTGCGAATGACGACCTCAGAACGGAATTTAGACGAAGAATGGGCTCCGTTTGTTTAATGGAAAGCGTATTTCGTTCCTTGCTTTTTTACCGCGAAAAACTCTTAACTTTGCTCACTGAGAATGGGACAGAAGTTGTCGCTCGCCTGAACCAACTTTTCCAGTTAGAGGCAAGACAAAAAGACCTCCGTATTCGTATGTGATTTTCGCTAGTTTTGCATTTTCCATTTTGGGAGAGGAAAATTTAAAAGATTTCCCGCTACTCGGCGAATTTGTGTTTTTAATATAACACTTGGCCCGTCCCTGTCGCTCGGTATCTTTCCTTCTAATGAAAATGTCGAAATTGGAATTCTTCAACTTTTCCACTCACGGTTCCTATTGGTACAGTTAAAGCGAGCGAAACTTTCTGGATCTGCCAAATTTCCTATTTGTTTCATCCTGCGTGTGTAAACAGGAGTATAAAGTGAAAAATTTTGCATAGCGGAAATAATAATAGCGGTTGTTTTTAAGGAGAATTTGTGTAAACCGTCAAATCTACTGCCTCATCGCATACAGTCAATAATTATAGACATAGCAGTAGGGGTCGTGCGCGTATATTGTTTCTTGTGACGTCACTGGAGACCACGGATGTGTGCTATTATATACGCCGTATCGACAAATAAAATTATCATTCAAAGCTTTTTCATTTTATCTTTTCCCATCTATGCATATCAGATATGTTTCGGTTCTAAATAACTTCATTTTATAATTCGTTTTTGCAATTGGAAAGAAATAATGTTTTTATTCTTTCCTTCGATGTAGTAAAAATAATTATTAATTTTAGTCGTGATACTTTTAAATTTCATTTATTCAAAGTTTTTTCGTCCATGAGAAGTTTAACGCAGTCGAAAGCTTTTTATTTTGACTAAAGAAAATTTATTTCTGCGTCGATGCACACACTTCTTTTTTTTTTTTTTATAATTTGCGGGTCCCACAGGGCAGCCTGTGGGTTCCCAACATAATTATATCGTTTATTCGTAAATATACATCTTAAAGCTAATACATTATATTCATCTTATATACATATTACTTACTTACAGTTAACTTCTACTTTCACTAAACTACGTCTAATTTTGAAAAAAATACATTCATATCCACCGCACACCCTAAAACAACATTTACACGTAAACCAAAAGGTATGCAGCTAAAAGAAGCATGCATTAGTACCTAAGGATCAAAAAGCCCTTTTTTTTTCTCTCGATTATTTATAATTATTCTCTTTTTTCTTTCCTTCGTCTACTCTTTTCACATTCTTTGCACCAAGCTATCAACCAAATTTTTATTTTGTTCTTCCATATTTCCAGATTTCATTCTTCAATTTCCTTTAGTATGTTACCCAATATTTGACTCAAAACTTCCTCCTGAATATTGTCAATTTTATTGTTAATTCCTTTAGGCCTTATAAAACATAATTTGTCACGGTTCCTGGTTGCATAAACCTTTTCCCTTGTCGGTAATCTTCTGTCTACTCTCATACACTTCACATGTAAACCTACACACGCGCGACCTGTCTGATATCTTGCAAAACACTACTAAGTTCTTATTATCACTTAACGCTGTTTCTATATCTCCTCCCCTCTTACCTTTCCTTGTACCTCTCCTACCTATCTGAAGCTTATACATCCGGTTCCTTACCACTGATCTCAGTCCACTATAGCCCAGCAAGTAAACCCTTATTCACGGCGTTCTCTCAGTAATCGCGGTTTCTTTTAGCACTGGCATGCACGCTTCCTTCCTTAACACGAACTTTACCCCCTTCTCCTCACTGCCCTACCACCTATGTAACTCACGAAAATGAACACGCATTCATACAGAAACATACCAAAATTTAGTACATAATTAATACTGGCGAAATAGACAAGGGGTTAAAGCAAAATGTTGTATGGTAGCGGTATTGAGGGTGGCGGAAGAGAAATGAAAATATGAGAAATAGCAAGTGGAAAGTAGCACATAGAGCATATAGGAGCTGGGCTGTTGCTAAAAAGTTATCAAGGTGTGTAGAATATGATAACGGATTACACACACCAAGTCTACAATGATGGCCTATTTCGAGCTCCACCACGTCTATTGGTTTGTGATTTGTTGGCTACCATCTCTTGTGATTATCCCGAGTTTAATTAATCGGTTCTAGTGCGAATTCGTTGTTCGAGACACTTTTTTTTCAGTGTGAACAATGGGGATATTGTTGGTGATAATTTTACCATTGTCCGATTCAAACGTGATAACAAGCGACAAATTGCAGTAGTCTCAGTTTTCTGTTTAAATACGACGGAAGCTCGCTGCACATTCCCTACACATAATTAATTATTACGAGAGAAGTCACGCTTCCTGCTCAGTCTGGATGATAACTGGGTAAAAGTGATAGGAATGTTTGCGTTTTTGTTATCACTAAAAATTCAGCGTTCACCGTGTACGGTGAAGTTGAATTGGTTTCGTATTCTTAAAGATTACGATGATGTTTTCTTCTATTGTTCGGCCACGCTGATAGTTGAAGGAATGGATAAATACTTTTATTTTTATTGTTGTTGTTGTATTTTTCGGAGGTTGCCAACTTTGCAATTAACCTGGGGTGGTGCAGGAGGAATTTATTCTACATTTTTAATTTACGGAATTTGGATTCAAACCAGGTCCTACGCGAATAAAATACATTGTCGAATTCAGGTACAGGAGCGGCTTTGATAAAAAATATACCTATTGTGACTGGTTTAACCAGTTTGACTCGAATCTTAATATTTAAAATTATCTTCTTCTCTTGCAATCAATAGGAGGAGGTTCTTTTAAGTGTGATTTCAAGCATTCTTTAAATTTTGGAACGGAATCTAAGGACACGCTATTACTCGAGTTTTCTGAAAAAATTTTTGATTTCGAGTAGTAAAAACCTTTAGCTTAATTTTGCCCCTAAAGCGGAATGTTGAACTCTACCAAAGAACCCATGCAAAGTTTATGCTATCCAACTGCGTGCAATTCATCTTCTTCGAGCTGGATTGCTTCTTTTAACCAGCCTTTTCGCGTCAGTATAACTTTCACCGCATTTTGAACAGCTTAGCAACGATAAAAATGCCTTTTCGTGTTTCTTTTTTCTATCATGCGCTCATTAATTCTCTTCCAATTTGACACGTTTCGCGACGTTCGTTTTACAACGGAATGCATCAAAGTTTTATAATT
This sequence comes from Icerya purchasi, assembly GCA_039619475.1. NCBI lineage: Eukaryota > Metazoa > Arthropoda > Insecta > Hemiptera > Monophlebidae > Icerya > Icerya purchasi. Next base: position 70,677,874 of record CM077116.1, read on the forward strand.
GTGCACGTGTGTGTGTGCGAACTACGAGCAACGAAATAAACTCTGAAATTGGGCTCCCCATCCGAGGTTCAGACAACACATAATATCGTATGATTTTTCTTCTTCAAATGAAGATGGCCACTTCCGGAAATGGTATTTATTTTTATTTGAACACTTACCTCTTACGTTTATAAAAGTATTCGTTATTTTCAATGGAAATCGGCATTTCAAAAAGTTTTTAAGTGTTCGTTAACCGGTTCCTACTTGTCTCCGAAATATCCTTCTTGAGGAGATAGCCAATTTGATATTGCGTCCAGTTTTTGAGTCGCATGTATTTTACTATATTCGCGATGTTTTAAGATGTTTCCGATAATGTTCGAGAATATTCGAGAATCCATTTTCCGTGTTTAGCATCGATGTTCGTTACACAGTACAAGGGTCCGGTTGAAAGAAGGCGTCTTAGTATGCTTTCTAAAACAGCGACATCACGCTGAAAAGGTAAATTCGCCGCCCGAGCCGGGTTTAGGGGGAAAATTGAAGATTTCGGAGCAGCCAGAGCGTGCAGAAGTTTTATAATTCCGGGACAAAGCGCTGGAAGAAGAACTTTTAATAGCATCGGAGACACGGCTCTTTTAGTTTTCTGAAAACCGAATTGTCCTCGTTCGCAAAAACCCGCTCCTTTTCTCATTCATTCGAAGCCCTGCTCGCTGTATCATTTGCAAGTAAAATGGCAAATCTCTCGAGTATCCCCCCCGACCGACCACATCGAGCGCCGTCTAAGCCGAGAACCGTTTGCCGCCATTAAAAATAAACGAACAAGAACCGATTCGAATAGAATTTGCCTTCGTATGTGCACCTTCTGCACCGCCGCCGGTCGCACTATTATACCTTTCGCTTAGAGCAACTCTTGGCGAGCTCGACCATTTTCCTCGCAGCCATTATCCGACGATATCTCGAAATCTGGCCCGGCTTTTCCCGCGTTTTTATTAAAGATCAAATTTTCTTCATTTAACCTTCAGCCTTCCTTGCGGCAGCGCATTCGATGGATTACTTTATTATTCGTTTCATTGATACGTAGCCAACTTTTCCTCTACCCTCTGATAAGCGTTCGCGCGCGCATCTACTTGTCAAACGACCGATTTGCAAAATCGTACTGAAAACCGACCAATCCCCCAAGTCGGTCGACGTTTTTAACTCTATTACCGCTACCGTCTATTGTAGCCGGCTCCTGACTTCCGTCATCTCCGTTTTTATCGCCGTTCTTATTTCCATTTTAGCCGATTATGTGCGCCATCTCTTCCCCAACACGTTAACGATTAGAAAAATAAACGCGGCTGATTAAAGCACACCGTCTGAAAAGATGTTTTTTTTTCTTTTCTTCTTAAACTTCCCTTTTTTCTGGCTGCTACACACAATGGCGTTCTTCCTTTCTGAATGCAATTAAAGACCAGATAGAGCTACATTAAAAGAAAACAGCGCAAATGGTGGAAAAAATTTAATCTTCTTAAGTCATCAAGCCGAAACGGAAGAAAGGTTGCTTCATTGTTTGTATGCGTCAGTTTCTTTTCCTGTCTTGAGCGCTTCAGGCGCTGTCGGGAAATATGAAGTGCACAGTGCATATTCAAGGATACTTTGTTACACGCTTTCCACGTATTTAAGCAACCAATCGTCGCTATGGTGGCTAAAACGATTCGCGTCAGCTGGATCATCAGAACGAGGACTGCTAAACTGAATAAAACCGATTAAAAGTAAAATAATCGTTTAATATTCTTACGTGGAAAGCAAAACCAAGCACAATATGCACTTGGATAATACCGATGTATAGACATGGACCTCTCCGTATGTACTACACATCGATAAATCAAACATTCACAATATCAGCATGAAGTCTTGCGTATGATTTGCGTTGCGCATTTTAAATAAAATGATTACTCTACGGTAAATAATAAACTCTAGATGACATTTTATTAATTTCTGGCGTGAGTAAATACACCGCGTTCTGTTACTTTAGTTTTTGCGAATCATCAAACCTCCGTGACATGTAAACATTGCAGAGAGTTGAAAAAAAAAAGAGCAGTATTTTCTATTATTTTTACAGAGAAATAAAAAATCCTACAACGGAATTTTTAATATTTGCTACCGGGAATGTTATTTACATCCAAATTTGAAATCTATACTCAACTACTGTTATTCCGATTTTATGGTAATAAATTAATTTTAATAAAATGCTCACGATTGAGAGATCGGAAGAAAGATGTTTTTTTAAATGTGTAAAATTATGAGAGATCACCGTATAAATAACTCGCACCTTTCAAAATGATGGCCGTGTGTGCTGTTTAGTTGAGCTAAACTTTGGTTAGATTACGACAAAGAGATTATAAAAAGATTGATCATTTTCAGCTAAACGTGATACGGTGATAAGTATGTTTCCTCCAAAAGAGAGAAAGAATTTTTACATAAATATAATTCAAAATAAAACAACAATGTTTTTATTTATTTCCAAATACAGATTTAAACGGTTATTAATACACGAGCGAAACCGTGGGTGATCTATACAGTTTTTTAAAGAATATTAAATTTGTAATATTTTAAAACCCAAAAATTAGTTGTTTTTTTTTTTTTGTAATTTCAGTAACATATAAAGTAAATTTACGAACTGCGAACTCCGAAGTCGTATAGTAAAACTTTCGAAAATATTTTAAAAGATAATGATGATAATAACTGCAAAGAACGGTTAATACAGTAAACACAGGTTCCTTAACTATTAAGGAAAATACATGATTACTCTTTTCGCAATGTGTGCGCAAAGTCAACTATTACGGGATTAACCCTTAAGCGGGCGCGCCTTTTGCAGTCACACTAGTGGGCGCGCAGCGTTATGAATACCGTATCGTTAAAATTGCTTATTTCATGGAGTTTTCTTTAATAATATGGGACATTTGTTTTCAAAATAAACGGAATACATCCCCATTGAACACTTATAAACATTATTAGTATAGAAGATGATAATAGTCATATAAAGAAAATTAAAGACCGTGCTTAAAAAGTATAGCTACTTATAATTAATTAAAGAGGAAAAATAAAAGAAATTATTTCAACAAATTTAAAAATAAGTATGAAGAATAATTATTAAAAATTTTGAAACTACATATTTTGAACATTTAGGAAACATTATTGTTAATAAAAACAAAAAATCACATAGTGTAAAATATCTAGTACGATCTAAATAAATGACCAAGAAAAACAATATTTTTTCAACAAATTAAAAAATGGATATAACAGTTTAACTAAAAACTAGAAAAGTAAAATATAGGGATATTTAGAACAAATTATTCATCGACTTATCAACTGAACCATTTGTACACTCTGTACACGTAACTCTATTAGGCGAGCTGTGTTTCTTGCACACAAAATATTTGCAATCGGAACAGCGCGAGTTTTACATTTTTGATTCCTGTGTGACCCGCACAATTTACAAGATCCTATGTAGATCTGTGTTTCTGATGCAGGCGGTGCAGTAGGTGAAGCGTATTTTTTCGAAAATTAAATATATATATCTTTTGATGGAGATCCAATCTGCGCTCTTATTTTGAAATTAGCTTCCATTAGCGAGAGAGAGATAAACTATTTAAGAAATTTCGGCGAGATATTTGCGTTTGTAAATTATTTTCCACAAAAATAATGTGGCCATTGATACCAGCGATGTCCCAAATTCGGAAAAACAGTGCCATTGGTCATCTATTGTGGTTCTTCTATGCGTTGAAAACAATAAACACTTCTGGTCAACTGTATCAACCCCACCTTTGAATTGGTTGTAATCTAAAATAATTACAGGTTTCCCTGTTTCTGGGTCTATTTCATCATCGCCGTGCATGCTGCTTAGTAGTAGCACGATCATGTTTTTCTTGGTGACATAAGATACTAATGCATAATCATTTTTAAACCCAAATAAACATGAGCCTACCTCGCGGTTCTTAGTTATTGCGAATTGTTCTGGAATTTATATTTCGGTTCAGTGTCCCTAACGTGGTTATTCTTTATCCAATATCAGATATTCAGCGAGGGGATAACTTGTATAATAGTTATCTGTAGTCAAGTTTCTGTTTGAATGCTCTTTTGACTTTACCAATCGTTTGACAATATCAGAAGGTTTATTAGATGTCTGGTATTGCCCTATACGTTGTTTGTCATAGTAAATTTCAAAATTGAAAGTATAAAAAGATCTACTATCACACAGAGCGTATAATTTTAGGACATACTTAGCGGGTTTCTTTGGGGCATATACTGAACAAAGCTTACTTACGTTCGTGGTCGCCTAGCGGTACTGGTGTCGCAAACCTAAAGTGAGTCACACTTCGCGCTGTCCTAACTATGAACTTGTTGCACGTACACGCATGAATCAAATGAAGATTTGCGAGATACACTCTAGACATAACATACCTAGCAGTTCGTAATATTTCATTAATCCGTTTCATAAATGTCGATAGTTGAATGATGTTTGCCGCATGCATATCGCAGCGCGCCCGCTTGAGGGTTAAGTAGCTTAGAAGAAATTACAAAAGAATCCGGAATTGAAAAAATAGGAATAAAAATAAACGGCCACAGAATCGGAGAAATAAGCTATGCAGATGATGGAGTACTCATAGCCAAATCCGAGAAACACAGGTACAGAAAATGATAGACCGCACGAATAATGCTGGCAAAAAATACGTCATGAAAATTAACGCCAAGAAAAGTAAAGCTATGAAATTCTGAAGAAACAGTGGCAGCAAAGTTACTACAAAAATCGGTGATTAAGAAATATAAAATGTAGACCAATTCGGGTACTTGGAAGTGATAATGAATACAGACGAAAGCAACCGTAAGGAAATAAGAACGCGGATTGATGTGGCGAAAACAGCATTTCATAACTTGTATAAGGTGCTCGGAAACCAAATCATGAGCCTAAATTTTAACGAAATGTTATGTCTGGAGCGTATTAAAAATACTTTTCTTTTTATGCTGGTCACATCGCGCATTTAGTTTAAATAGATATAATATATTATAATCAGGTATAACGGCTAACAAGACATGAGAGCTTTCCTTTTCTTTAAGGTATCCCCTTTATATTTTTTCGTCTACACATTTATTTCCCTTCAGACTGCTAATTGCACGGGTTCTAGTACCGATCTTTTTTGGCTTCCTTACTATCTCTCCACAGTAGTTCTGGTCGTCTCCTTCTTCCCCGAATAACTTTCTTAGTGTCCTCAGTTTCCTTCTGTCCTACGTTCTTCCTTCTTGATGGGTAATCGTCCGTAGCTGACAAGCCCGATAAAAAAGTAAAAAAAAGAAAAAAGTATGACTGCGAAACACGGACTATGGGAGCAGATTGCGGAAAGAAAGTAGCCGCTTTTGAACTGTGGTGTTACAGAAGGCTGATGAAGAGATATCGTGAACCAAACACACAACAAATACCGCTGTATTGACAAAAATAGGAGAAGAAAAAGAGAACACTGCTGGAGGATATCAAAAACAGATGAAATACTTAGCTCATAAAATTCGAGAAAATGGAATCTTCACGATGGCGATGCAAGGGAAAATTCCTGGAAAAGCAATAAAAGGAAGGTCACGGTTAGAACTAATGACTACGAACTTACCAATAAATCCACCGTTCAAGAACCTACAGGAGATAATAACTCTCTCTAGGGAACGAACAGCAAGAGTGTATGCAATCAGCTGACTGTAGCTCAAATTTAATAAATGTACCTAAATCTCAACAGAGTAATTTTACCGTACAGGTGAAAAAAAAATCCGATCGGTTTAATTATATTTGTGATTTTTAAGTGGGTGTGAATATGAATTAACGGGGTAGTTTTTATTTAAAACTGCGATAAATAATATTAAATTCTCACTAGTAAATTAATTAATTGACGAAAGCTGAACCAAAAAAACAAAAACAAAACAAAACATGTAAATGAATTAAAAAAGAAAACCAAAAAGAGCTACTTTTATAAAAATAACTTTGATCTTCTTTAAAATTAAAAATAGCGAACATATTAAATTACTGTAATTTAATGAAATTATTATTATTATTATTATTATTAAAATATCAGTATCATATTTCTTTTCAAGCTAAACAATACTGTAAAAAGACATACAGCGTACTTACATTTGAAAACTTTTGGGTACTTTTATTATTTAAGAAAATACATCTGCACAATGTCGCCACGTCATAAAAACTTACACCAGCACTCTTTTCTTATATTTTGATTTATGTGTCACTATTTGTCACTGGAATCGGCGCTGCTAGCAACTTTTCCAAGGTCATGACAGTTGCTGCTTCTGAAGCTCGTTTCAACAGTCACCCAGCACAAGCAACAATCTAGTCGTGTACACACTGAAATAACCTGCTAGTATTCTAAAAATAAATTTCGAGAAAGAAATATTACTGTTATTTTTATTAAAGCGAAAGCGGCGGGCATCTTAATCCACCGAATTATTCGTTGAGATTTCACGGTGATAAAATGGAATAAAAATATTTTTGAATATTTAATATTATTCGGTATTTTCTCGAAATTACCGCGCAATTTAGCAAAGTAAATGGTACTAGCAATTTTTTTGATCATTCAACTGAATAAATTCTTTTCGATATAAAGGGAAACCGCTTTTCCATTTACAATTTAAACAGGTTGTTGCACGGATACGTTAAAGATTCACGATGCGTTAAAACTTATAACGAGACCAGTTCGAAAATTTCGATCGATTCTTACGGTTTGCCTGTGTTACTGGAAATGTAATTATTACCGTTATCACTATTATATATTAACCGTACAGATAGAAACGATAAATCTCCGCATAGGTGACTAAGTGCTCGACAGACACCTGTTGTCATTCAATAGGCTGATTGAAAGATGAATGAACGGCAACCCGCGGTCCAGCAACCGCTCTGCATTGTCGTTGTAAAGCGGCCCGTGTGGGATGTTCCCGCTACAATCCTGTATATCACGCTTACTTCCCACATTTCCTTAAGTAGACAAACGGGTTACTCAATGTACAATCTTTTATCTAGTGTGTCCGGTAGTCGCCGAATAGAAGTGAATTAATGAATATTAATATAATTTAAATATTGTCATTTTAATTTGCCTCGCATAACTAATGCGGTACGTATTACCGTTGTTTTTTATCATTTGTCCCTTTATTTAAATTTAACTTTCCAATATTTCTCAGCTTACACAAGAAATAACGGTGATTTTTACGTTTTCATTACTTAATCTGTGAAAGTGTTCTAAAACAAAAAAAAATAACAAAAAAACCCACCAAAAACAAACATATTAAAAAAAATGACATTTACCTTAGTTAATTTATTGATCCAACTAGTATTAAATTCACCTTTTGTCCGAATAATTCTATTTCATTTTGCAGTTTTAAAGAAAAAATAAATTATTTTTTTTTAAATTCATGTTTTATAGGAAAATCTGATGAGAGTGAAAATTTTAAAACCGAAATACGTAAAAAAGTATAAAAATCTTCGAAATATGCGAATATATAATTGCATGTAATCCGATCCCTACTAGGCATGAGTAAACTGTTATATCCTCGGTAATACGTAATCCATGTTTGGACCCAGTCGCATGTATCCCAACATTACGATTTAGTAAGAATAAACATCCGGACATATCCAGATGCCTGATGTAGTGTGTGATTTAATATGTTTCAACTCCGAAATTAGCTACGGTCGCAACTACCAAAATTTGCTAAGAATGTCCTGTTGCTCTGTTCGGAGTATCGCGCGGAATTGGAGTTGAATACGCGATCATTAAATATAAGTTAATTCGATCGCAGTTGGAGTTGAATGAATATACATTTGCATCCGGTACGGGCACTTATTTTCCAAAAATTCCTCCAACGAATTTGATTTGGACATCTCTGAGTATTGTCATTCACTGAACTGCCTCTATGATTCTTATTTTATAGAATTTTTGTAATTGTTATTTTACAAATGTCACAATATTATGTAACGAAATATGTAACGAAAATGTAACGAAAAAATGAATTAATTTTATATAATGAAAGTTAAATGTTAGGATGGGATTTTTGTGATTATGTTATTTTTTTTGTGTTGATGCCATTAAGAATTACATTATAAATTTTGATCATTTTATACAACGTATAGAAGAGAAAGAGACAGAAATGAAAGCAAGAGGGGTGAAGGGGCGCAGCCCCTTTCGAGGCCAAAATGGCCGAGTTTATATATATACATGTAAGTTCGATTTCGAATAAATGATGTTTCGAGGTTTCAACTATAGAAAGTTAGCTTTATTTAGCATCTTTATAAAATTATAATTAATACATTAATCGAATGATAAGAGTTTAATACATACCTATAGAAAACTCGAAAAGATGTACATTTATCCTTATACGTAATACTATGCGATAATCACCAACATTTAAAGTTTTAACCGTTTACAATAATCAACTACGCGTATATGTAATATAACAACGAGTATCTCTATTATTAACTTACGTACAATAAACGATAACGTGTATACGGGAGATAAGCGGACGAAATAATCGGATGACCGGTTATCAGTACCTGACAAATGTTACATCTTCCCTACCAAACCTAAAACTGGAGGACTTCAGTTTTCGGCAATAATTTGGATATGTGATAGAACCCTTTGTCTCTTCTTTTATTAGTTTGGATTTCGTAAATTGTGTTTGAACATTTATTTTTTATAATATAAGGACCTTCTCTTATTTCGTCTAATTTTTGTCTGTTAAGTCTGTTTCCTTTTTCGACATATACTTCATCCCCTACATTAAAGACCACGTCCTTTCTATTTTTATCATAATATTTCTTGTTCTTCATGTGAGAGCACTCAGAGTTTTGGAGTGCTTGTTTCCTATCTTCTACTAAATTGTTTATTTGCTGATTTAGATCTGTTATTGGAGATGAGCTGTCTCCTGACAGAAGATAGTTTGGACGGAATTTTGTTGCGTCATGTATTGTGTTATTGTAGTCGTCTATACAGAGCTTAGCGATTGTTGTCCAATTGACTTTCATTTTTTTTTCTTTGCATTCGTTGTATTTGCAACGTATTCTATTGACAAGAGTTTGTCCTACACGTTCATTTAATCCATTAGAACTTGGAGAGTCGACTGCTGAAAATATAGTTGTAATATTATTCTCTTTTAACACATCTTGCAATTTTCGTGATGTAAGAGCCGCATATTGATCCAACATAATGATTTTGACCTGACCAATACTTAGCACTGGCTTCACCAGTTTGATGTAGTCGTGTGCTGCTTGTGTTTTGGATGTTAACCCGAATACATATCGTGAAAAATGATCGATTAATATGTGCAAATATCTGTGTTTTGATGATTGCTCATTAAATCCTCCAATTGTATCAATAGACATGATTTCAAATGGATTCTGTGCTGGACCCAGATGCGATAATAATCCTATCTTTCTCCCAATTCTTGTTTTATTTTTTTTGCATACTATACATGCTGAGCATATTTTTTTTGTTAATGTGTACATGTCCTTGAAATAAAATTTTTGTTTTATTTCTCTTAATGTTTTATAGGTATTTATATGACCCAACCTAATATGAGTTTCCTGCACAATTCGCCTTCCTAACTCTTGAGATATTACTATTTGCTTTTTATCGGCGGTTCTATAGATTATATTTTGTTCATCTTTATTTTTGATCATATCTTTTATTTGAATTTTGTTGTCTTCTTGATCTTTAATGATATCTTGTGCTGTTATAAAATTCACAATTTCTATTTCATTATTAATTTCACATGAACTTTCCATAACTGGGTTTCTGGATAATGCGTCTGCTTCTAAGTTTAATTTTCCTGCACTATATTTTACAATAAAATTATATTGTGACAACTTCATGGTTATGTTACCCAATTCCTCATCGATACGTTGCTTGATATTAAGATTCTCAAGTGGTTTATGATCTGTGAGTACAACAAATTTTTGATCTATCAACCAGTAATGCCAATATTTTATCGCCTCATAAATGGCTAAGCATTCTAAGTACACAGCTTTCTTTTTTTTTTGTGCTGGTGTCAACTTTTTTGAGAAATAGGCTACAGGCAGAAGTTCATTATTTTCTTGCTTCTGTTTCAGGATAGCACCTATTCCTATTCCTGAGGCATCTGTAAATAAATATGTTTCTCTATCCGGGGAAAAGATTGCCAAAATAGGAGCCGAGCATAGCAAATTTTTAACTTTTTGAAATGTACACTCGCATTCTTGTGACCATAAAAATTTTTGGTGTTTACGAAGTAAAGCATGTAATGGTTCCAAAAGTGTAACACTATCTGGAATGTACTTGTGATAAAAATTAATTTTTCCCAAGAATTGTCTTACGTGTTTTTGCGATTTTGGCGTGGGAAAATGTTTTATTGCTTCAAGATTATCACATAATGGCGATACAGTACCTTTATTAATGATATGACCTAAGTATTTAACCTTTGGTGTGGCAAAATTACACTTTTCCAGTTTTATTTTAAATCCTTCTTGTTTTATCGCTTCAAATAATTTTTCCAAACATTGTATATGATTGTCAAAGTTTTCCGAGATAATAAGGATGTCATCGATATAATTGATACAGGAACTGTCCAGGTTATACTTTCGCAGCATGCTTGACAAAATTCTTTGGAAAATAGCAGGGCTATTTTTCATTCCAAACGGTAAACACGCCCATTGGTAGTGACCTTTCTGAGTTGTGAACGCTGTTTTATATCTATCTTTTTTACGGATCGGAATTGACCAAAAGGCGGAATTTAAATCTATTACTGAGTATATTTTACTGTTCCGGCTTTTTATTAGAATATCTTCTATTCTAGGAAATGGTTGTGCTTCAGGAACAATTAATTTGTTCAATTCTCTATAGTCTATACACAGCCTTGTCTTTTTTTTTTCATCTTTTTTTAACACCAATGTGACAGGCGCTGCGAAAGGTGATTGGGATTCTTCTATTAATTCTTTTTGTAAGAGGATTTTCACTTGTGAATCTATTTCTTCATTCTCTTTGGGTGAACAACGGTATGGTTTTTTGGCTATGTTCTTATATTCGCTAAGCTTAATCACCGCTTCGTAGTTTTTTACTAATGTTACATCGAATTTATCTTTTGCGAATATGCAGTCATATTTGTTTATTAAATCAATCATTTTCCCTTTATTATTTGGTTTTAAATGATCGAGTTCCGAAATAGTTGTGTATGATATTTCATTAAAAGGTTGATCAAGGTTTGTGGTGTTTGCCTCGACTTGGGTTATTTGGGTTTTTGATTTTTGCCAAATATTACAGTTCTCATCTTGCGATAATTTAAATTTTTTTATTGTGTCGAGTCCTAGTAGTAAGTCTTTTTGTAAATTTTTTTCATTTACCACTATCGCCTCGCATCTGTGTGTTATTCTTCCTATAGTTAGGTTTATTTGTATGGTTTTATCGGTTTCAACGTCACCACTAATTGTTCTCAGAATTTTTTTATTTCTTGACAATTCGTATTTAATATCTTTTAACACTTTATTATTGATTAAGGTCGCGTTCGCACCTGTATCATATACTCCGATTACTTTTTTATTGTCGATTTTAATCTTTAACAAAATTAGTGGTGAGTTTATTCGTTTTTTGAATCAGTATGTGTCTCTTTTTCATTTGATTCGATTAAATTTATTTCGATTCTTTTTTTTGTTTTGCATAAGGCTTCTGGATGAAATCTTCCTGGTTTACCTATCTTTTCACAAATTGTACATGGCTTATAGTTTTTCTCTACATTAGTTTTTATTTGTTCTTGTTTTTGAGTTTTTTCTACACTTTGAAACTCTTTCTTTTTGGTGTAAGATTCGTTTTCTCGTATGCTGCTTGAAAGATCTTGAATAGATTTAGTTTCATTCTTTTTGATTTTATCCTGAATGGGTATTGGTAGCCCAATAACGATAAGACTAATTCTTGTTTCCTCATTCATTTTAGGCTGCAGTTCCAGAAGCATACGTTCCTTTTTTAATGCATACTCAATTAAAGAGCCTCCAAGATACCTAAATGAAAAAGCTTGACGATCAGATTGCCAACTTTTGTCTGAGAATGTAGATAAAAACTCTTGTTTCCATATCTCAAGATTATCTTCATCCGAAAGTTTTAGTATTGTGGTATTAAACCATTCTAACGCCGTATCTTCGACACTCAATTTTAATATTTGGATTTTTCGTTTAATATTTTCGACTTGGTTTTCCTTACATTCCTGTTCAAATTTCCGCCACCATTCCGGTGCATTTTGATTCTTTCCTTTAAAATTTTCTAGTACAAAATTTTTCTTTACATGATGAATAGATTCTTCTTTTTCTCTAGTACCCTGAGGCGATTTTTCTTTGATTTCAGCTAAAATTTTGACTAAACTATCCAAGGTGATGGGGTCAGGGACTGAGGTTTGAGGTATAATTTCTTCTTCTAGATAATGATCTTTAAATACAGGGTTTAATTCATCATCAAAATATAAATTACTTAGCTCCGGAGTCATAGTAATTGTAAAACATCGAGTTTGACCGACTTTGATCAGAGACTTGTTCGTTTTTGCAACAATGGGATGATTAAAAAGAGTTGTATGCATAGAATCGAGACACATATCAGGTGGAAAAACATAAAAATTTACATCACCGAATTTTTTTATCGCGCGTACTATAGTTACCACATTTTTCGATGTCTTCGTCATGCACTTTTCCAATCGGATCTTGACACGAACGTTCTCCAATATCTGGGTTGTATTTCCATCCGTCATGATATCAATGATGACTGATAAAAGATTCTTTTCGAGTTGTAAGTTCGATTTCGAATAAATGATGTTTCGAGGTTTCAACTATAGAAAGTTAGCTTTATTTAGCATCTTTATAAAATTATAATTAATACATTAATCGAATGATAAGAGTTTAATACATACCTATAGAAAACTCGAAAAGATGTACATTTATCCTTATACGTAATACTATGCGATAATCACCAACATTTAAAGTTTTAACCGTTTACAATAATCAACTACGCGTGTATGTAATATAACAACGAGTATCTCTATTATTAACTTACGTACAATAAACGATAACGTGTATACGGGAGATAAGCGGACGAAATAATCGGATGACCGGTTATCAGTACCTGACAAATGTTACATACATATATATAAAAATCACGCATATATATATATATATATATAAATCATATATATGCTATACCCCTCATTAGAAAAAATGTCCCAATTTCATGTAACGTTTGTTATATTTTATGGGATTTTTGTTATTGTTATTTAAAAAATGTCACAATTTTATGTAACGAAATGTGTTAATTATTGTATATTTGTCGATTTCAATGAAGTTTTAGGTAACGTATTTGTATTCCTGCGCTTCCTAATCGTTTTAAATTCCACAGTGCTGGTTCTTTAGGCCTATTACGGTCAGAATTGCGTGATTTACAATAGTAGGGGCTTGAAGTATTCTACCTGTTTTCTACTAGTGCACTGCGAATGTATCGACCTGAAAAACCGAGAACACCTATATACTGTGAAACAAATTCAAGGAAATGAGGTTTTCGGTTCTGTACTCGAGCAAATGAACGCTTCGGATGTTTTTAAAATGCGGTAAAGATATTTACTGATGCAGATGTTGTTCGTGTCATAATTAATTATTTTCAGTTTAGTGACGTTTCGGTTGCACTTCTGTTTCGAATTCCGTAGCAATAAATAATCTTGCAGGAATTAAGCGAATTTCTGTTTACCATACTATCGGAAAGTGGTCCGTTTAATTATAGATGGGAATTAGAAGAATTTGGTAATTTCATTTAGGTCTGATTTTCATTTCAACCCGCTTTTCCAGATGGTCGAAATAATTTTATAGCGTCTCGTTATTAGCAAGGATAAATTTATTAATCTCGCACACTCCCTCATTCTCTTACTCTTCGCTCTGTCGAAATAAAAATTCAAATTTAGAATTTACGGCAATATTTCATAATCCGGTGATATTTAATTTAGTCCTTAATAATTTTTAAATTGTCTTCCGTTAATTAAGACGTCTTCGAAATTATGAAAAATACGTAACGAAATTCACGAACCGCCTTTTTCGCTCGTTGTTCTTTTTTCCGGGCCTAGTAACGAGCTATTTGATCGCCGTTGATATGCGAAAGCACGGACAAAGGGAACAGAATGCGATTAATTGTAGAAACAATATAATCCGGAAAGCTGTTAATCAGAGCCTTTGCAGGGTAAAAACAATATTGTGATATAAAAATATCAAACAAACGTGGAGCCGCGAAAATTTATTCTTGTATACGGAATTACTTTTTAGGGGAACACTGACTAAACCAAGTCGAAAATGCTAATTAGAAATGTAACGTGATGACCGAGAGAACAGTAAAGTATCATAAAAAAAAAAAAAAACAACATAAATACGAAATTAAAATTTTACGGCGTTTAATATTTAAACAAAATAACAAGAATATTGCACCAAATTCAACAATATAAAAGGGGAAACAATCGCAAGACACTAATTTTTCAAAAAAAAACAAAAAAAAAAGACTTGCTTCGTTAATTTAAAATATAAAATGATTAATGCCTTCAAAAAATTTGGCATGCAGTAACATTGCTGTCATAGCACTCGCTGTAATTCTAGCTTGAAAAGTTCAAACCCAACTCGTACGTAACGGACATAAGCACACAGTTACAAATGAGACGAACGGTTGCAAACAATGCCGGAAGGGCCAAAATCCGACTGACCCATACGGTAACGCAGACTTAGGCAGAAATAGCTACTCTTTCTGAAGCTGTAATAAAACGAGTGCCGTACAAGTTAACGAAAAAAGGAAGTTTCACGTAGCCCTAAAAGAGGATTTTGCCATTTATTTCAATTTACTGCTTAATTTTTTGTTTTAAATTACATCCTCTGAATGCTATCCTCCATTTTTTATACTAGTTTGCAGTTCTAAAGCTTCTCATTACCCGCTCACTCGTCTTGTTGCAGCAATTTTCGACTTTACTCTCTTTCACTTCATGAACTTCAGCTCAACCGCGAAGGAAAAAGCCTCTAGCAACGTCAGGTGATCATGTAGGTCACGAAATTAAGCGCCTTCTAAACGTTTCTGTCAGAAGACTCCTTGCTTCGCCTTGCTGCTTAGGCGGTAGCTAAATTTTTTTTTTTAATAGAAACATTCGGCGATTTTAATAAACACGATTAGTTTAAATACTCTCATCTTGCATCAAGAACTGGCTTAATTATCATCACTCCCGTAATTTTGCTGCGGAGATGCAACTTCGCCTTTTACAAGAAACTGAAGAATTTACTACGACTCATCTATGCTTTTTTTTTTTTTTTTTTTTTTTTTTTTTATTCGGAAGGAAGGATAATTAAAACTTCGATTCGATCGAATACTGTTAAAAGGAACTATAGCGGAGTGTAGCCGGTACAAAATGTAGGAACCGCAATAAGGAGTGTGGGGAGCCAATTATGTGAAAGTTTCAGTAGGAAGAGTTGAACATTCGAAGAATATGTGGCGTTACAATCAAATGGCGGTATCACACATTTCATTCGCGTAGAGAAAACGTTGGGACAAAAACTCTTGACCGTGCATCACGCTTTTTACATAGGTCTGAAACATTAAGTATAAGACGCGGAAATTGAAAATAAAAATATCTCAAGCGAATACGGATGTGTAGAAGGCAAATCGATTGGGTTTATGTTAAATAAAATGAGACTAGAAAATGTATAATCATAATTAGTTTTGATATTGAACGGTATAAAAGGAATAATTGAAAACAAAATTATTAACAATTTCCTCGAAAATGGTATCTTCGATCGGGAAAGTAATAAGTAAGAATTATTATCAAGAATCAACCCCACAGGAATTAGCATTTGTACACTTTTTCAATGTAACGACGATATGAGTTTGATATACAATCGATAAATCTGCAAACAAAAATAATATACTGTTTATTATTTATGTTACAAAAAAAAACAAACAAAAAACAAAAAGGCATATCTATATATCACTTATTAGCAACACCAATTTTGGTCTTTTGTAAAAATTCGATTCGGCTGCACTCCCCGCATTATTTATTGAAATGAATAATGCCGTCAATACAACCGAACATAATATATAATTTGAACGTAATTCTATCATTGTCATTTTATTGGCTTCTGCACACATTTCAGACCACTGTTGACAATACGCTGTCATTACAGTTACTGAAATTAACTAAAGTTAGATTAACCTTAATAATTAAATACTTATCTCTGTCAACAAAATTATATTATTAATTTATTCAATTCAATAGAATGGGAATAAATTTGCTTTGTATAATATAAACATTTTCTACGGAAAATGAAACAGAATAATAGTACATACCATGTTTTAAAACCTCCCACCTAAAAGCGTTATTATATGCAAAAAAATGTATATAAAAATAAATAACTATTTAAAAGACTACGAAGAAGAAAAATCTATAATTAACCAAAAAAGCATACATATACCAAAAACTCGATTTATAATTATTTAATGATATCTGTATAAGGATTTTTTTGCCAGCTAAACATAATAATTCTTGTGTATTTCAATCGCGTTTTGCGCTTAATGAAAAATTATAGTTCAGAAGTTTTTTTTTTTTTTTTTATTTATTTATTTATTTATTTATTTATTTACTCCGCTGTACCTTGCGGTTTTTCAGCCAGAGTTTCTGATTGTTACTGTTATTATTTGTTGTTTATGTGTTTTGTTTTGTTATTCATTACATGGTTGACAAAGCTGATCAAATTAAAAAAGTTTTTTTTATGTATTTCGGTTATTGGTTTTTTTATTATTTTCCGTTTTTCTCTTTCGTTTTTAAACTTATTGCATTCGAAAATCGAATGTTAATCATCTGTTTCCTCTTTACAGTCTATACAGATGTTTGTTTCAGCAATTTTAAATCGTTTCATATAGACACCATTATTTCCATGTCTGGTTAAAAATTGAGTGAAGTTATAATCGGTATAAAAATGTTTCATTTGTAGTCTTTCTTCTAAGTTTGGTACTATTTCCCGTGTTACTTTGCCAGTATTTGATTTATCACATCTGAGTTGCCAAAGTCGTATACTACTTGAATTAATTTTATTGATTTGTTTTCGTAACGTTTTTTTGTCTAAAATTTTTTCTTTTTGTTTCCATGTTTTGATTTGGTTTACAGTTTCTAACTTTAAGTGTCTATAGGTACTATTATTCCTGCTATGATGTTGACTGAAGTATACGATATTGTGCGATAATAACCGGAGATTGTTCCTATTAATATTTTCCTTTGTAATTTTAACAGCTTATTCTTGTCTTTTTCTCGTAAAACTGGAAAATATACTGTAGAGCAGTATTCTGTTATTGATCCAAAAATGGCTCTTTATAGAGTACTATTCTATCTTTATATTTGAAACCGAACATATTTGAATATAGTGATCTTAATTTGAAATAAATTTTTTTAATCTTGTCTATTATGAATTCGATGTGTTTTCCAAAATTTAAATTTGTGTCTATGATTATTCCCAAGTATTTTATTTCTTTTACTATTTTTATTTTATCTTTATCTTTATGCATAAGTGCTGTTCAATGCAATGTACCATTTCTTCCCTGTCTTGTTTTCTACTTATTAGTAGTGCTTGGGTTTTATTTATGTTGAATTGTAAGCCTAAGTTTTGAATGTTTTTACTCAATTTTTTTATTGTTTCATTTATATTGTAAACTTCGTCCTTTTTATTAATTCCTGCTACTAACATTATATCGTCTGCGTAGCTTATCATATTGCAGTGTTGACTGAAATGCAAATTATGAACTTCGCTCATTGCTATGTTGAAGAGTACTGGCCCTAGAACCGAACCTTGTGGTACTCCTGAGTTAACACTTTTCTTATATAGGATTTTGTTTTCTTGATTAAATAAACCGATTCTTCTATCTGTTAAGTAGTTACGAATTATAGTTTGTATTGTACCAGATATATTTTTTCTATTCATTATTTTTAAGATTTCATCAATTTTTATTTGATCAAATGCTCCGGATATGTCAAAGCTGATTAGTAACGTATGTCTTGTTCGTTTTTTATATTTTTCAATGTAATCGCATACCTTTTTTTATTGCTAGCTCGGTTGATTTGTTTTTAAGAAAGCCAAACTGATTTTCGTTTAAAATCGCTTTTTCTTTTATTTCTGTATCCAGAAAACTTTTTTATTATTTTTTCGTATATTTTACTTAAACTAGACAGTAGCGTTATAGGCCTGTATGATTTCGGATTTGTTAAATCTTTTCCAGGTTTGTTTATTATTTTAATTTTTCCTTGTTTCCAGACGTTTGGGAAATAATTTAGTTCGATACATTTTTGGTAAATAGAATTAAATATTTTTTCGTCTACTTTGTGAAGAAGTTTAATCATCTTGTTAGAAATTTGATCGTGTCCATTGGCTTTCCTATTGTTCAGTTTTTTGATTATTGTAGTTAATTCGTTTTCATATATTTCAAGAGTTTTATCTGGCTGAGTCGGTTGCAACTTAAGTGTTCGGTTTGGAAATAATTCAGCAAAAATTATTTTATGTTTTTCAATGTTATCGTGTACGATGCATCCACCGACATTAAAAGCAGGCATGTCTACTCTTTGTTTGGTTTTGTCCATACAGATTTTATACGGCTTGCCCCAGATTGTCGAAGAATTAATCAGTTCTTTCCATTTTTCATGCTTTGATGTCTGCAGTTCTTCATTGTATTCTTTTTTCAGTTTTCTAATTTTAATCCTTAATGATTCCACTTTATTATTTGTTTTATTTTTGCTTTTGTATAGTCTCCTTTGTAGTTTTTTCAGTATCTTTTTAAAGCTTTCTAATTTTCCATTCCAATAAGGTGTGTCGCGAATTTTTGCTTTTGTAAGTGAATTGTGGATTAGTACTTTTATTATGTTTGTAAATTCTATGATTTCGTTCTCTAAATCTTCTTTTTTAGTTACTTTTTCAATGTGTTCTATTTTTTGTTTTATTTGAGGTAGAGCATTGATAATTTGTTTTTGAAAGATCTCATAGTCAACTGTTAGTGTATTTTCATTTAGTGATTTACTATCTTTCCTTATTGCGAGTTGCAGACATATTGTTAAGTGTTGCGTTACTGAAGAAGGTAATATTTTTATATTTCTAATGTTCTGGCTGATTGTTTCGTGGATAATTATAAGATCAATTACACTGCTCCCATTGTGATTGTTAAAAGTTTTTATGTTATAAGGATTACAAACGCTTAGATCATTGCCAAATAGGAATTCTTCGAATTTTTCTGCTCTTTTCGTATTATAGTTTATATTGTTTAAATTTTCATATATCGTTGATCTAACATTAAAATCACCTAACAGTATCGGTTTTAATTCCTGAAATTGTGTGATTAAATGGTTAATTATAAGAATGTGTGGATCTATACTTTCATTAGGGGAAAAGTAGGACGCAAATAAAATATAATTTCCTATTTTAATTGAAATGATATTTTGAGTTGTTCCTATTATTGACAAGTTTATATTTTTATTATAGGCTATTGCAATATTCGGCTGTGTTATTTCATACTGTTCATTGTTTATTCCATATAGTTTGTTTTTGTAAATATACGGTTCCGGTATTATTATTAAGTCTTGTTCACTATTTGTTAATATTTCGTACTGTTGAATTTTGGTTCTGCCCACATTAAGTAATAATATATTTAAATTACCTTTCATCATGTATTATTTATATGATTATTTTGTTCTTTGGAAGTGTTTAATTGATAAGATAATTTTTTGATAATTTTTGTGAACTGAATTTTTGCTGATCTACTATGTAGGATAGGTTTATTTTCAATTAGCATGTTCATTAAGCCATTTATGTCTTCCGTAAATTCTTTTGCCGTCTGAAGAATATCTTTTTTCCCCTTACACATTCCTACAAATAACATAAAATTATTTAACGAAAGCGGATATTTATCTTCATTTTTCTGGATATTTATTTCTAATGGCTTGAATATTTCTTTTTTTAATATCGATTCATTTTCTTCTTCATCTGCTTTTATGGACTGGTCGCTGTCGTATGTTATTGTTGCCTGTTCTTTTGTTTCTGCTGCATCATCTGTTTTAGCGTTTTGGTCGTTTAATAATACATTGTTAATTTTGGGTTTCTTTTCATTTTTTAATTTATTACCTGACATTATTGATTCGGAAGAATTTGTTGATAGTGCTCTTTTAGCAGCTCCATTTAAGAGTTGCATTAACGGAAGAGTGGGGAAGTTGATGTCAACGTTTACATTTTTATTGTCATTTATTTTATCACTTACGTTGCTTGAAATGTCTTCGTCTTCTATCGTGTTTGGACAGTTTTTACTAGTATGTCCTTTCTCGTTACATACAAAACATGAAACTGTGTCTGGGGATAGAAATATTCGGTATGTTATTTCTTCGTAGTGTATGAGTACTGTTTCAGGGATTTTTTTGATTTCCTCTGGGTTTATAAAAAATTGCCGTTTGGCATTTAATAAGTGCTCGTATCCTCTCGTTTCTCCCATCCCGTACTTTATAAAAGAGATCGGGGTTTCTGGGTTTACATTATAGTCTTTTTTGAGTATTTCTTCTATAATGTAGTGTGGTATAGAAGGACATACATTTGAAATTATTATTCTTTTTTTAGGGTTTATTAGTCTTCTTATATGTATTACGTCGTTATTTATTGTGATTGTTTTGTGCGTGTCTACTAAATAATCTACGAATTGTTTACTGGATAAAAATATTGCAAACCTGTCGCGCGACATTCGTGATATATATTTAAAATTTTGAGGTTCTACGATTTCTCCTATTTTAATAATGTAATCTTTTTGATTGATTCCTTTCGGTATATTAAAAACTATTGCTTGTTCTTTTGATGGGAAATTAAAAGCTGATGCTGTTTTAGCGTAACTGTTAGCATTGTTGTTTGTGTAGTTAGTATGTGAATTGTTGTTACCTGATTTCTGTTGGATTTGTTTACCTATATATGAAGATGTTTCTTCTGATAATAGTGGTGACGGTAATATTATTGATGACGATTGCTGTTGATGTGTTGGTAAAGTTGGTGTGGGAAGTTGCTGAGAGGTTGATAAGTCGATGGCTGTATCAGGCGGTGTTACCGCCATAATACTGTTAACGTCCGTAGCCCGCACTAGACAAAACTACACACTATCGCGAAAGATAAAGATAAAGACAAAATACGTAATTCCGTGTATTCAACTAACGAGAAAACGTTTATTACAATAAACGCATGAACACACGACCGAACTATCACTTATCAGTTCAGAAGTTAAGATATACAAATTTTCTAAAAGAAAATAAACTTTTATCTGTAAAATGTTAAATCTTCTTTTAGTAAAACATGAAAAATGAATACATAGAAATATTGAGAATATATAAGGCAAAACAACGCTGTTTGTTTTGTTTTTTGTTTTTGTTTTTTTTTTTTTTATCGCGTCTATAAACAGCTGTTTTAAATAACAACTGTAACGAATGAATTTCACAGATTTTTAATCGAGAAACGAGAATATTATTAGGCGAATAAAACTCAAATTAGAGGAATACATAAAATTTCGGATAAAAAAGAACATAATTTATTACGCACTGTGTTAGCCACATCTAAATTTCGGTATAATGGCCCGAGGAAATAAGTAAATATTTAACGATATTAATAAATAATAAACGATTTTAGACAAAAGTGCTACGTACTAACATTCAAACTGTATAATAGAGAATTAAAAATGATATACAAAATAAACGCGGATTTACACATAATAAGGCAACACGGATATCAAAGACAAAATTAGTCACAGCGAAGAGCAAACACAATTCTCTTTATGATGATTCTCAGTTCCTGAAAATATTACAGAAAAAAAGGTATCACAAAATACAGATGTAGGTTGTGTTCGAGGCAGTTGTGTTGTATGCCACGTGTAGAACTTGGAACTAACTGTAAATATGCTTTCCGCAGTGTGTATTCGTCTATACACCAACCCGCGTCCATACGAGATGGCATAGGTGGTTTGCCGTTGCCTACTACGTAATGACTATTGACGATTGTGTTTAATTATTTCTAATAATTTCTGTAATTTCTGTTGTTGCTTCAGATCGAACTCAGAACAAGTCAAATAGAGCAACTAGGCTAACGACATATAATAAAAACAAGTTCAGTCGAGCATGAGGTTTCATGCGCTGAGGATTCCGTAAGAAAGTTAACAATAACTATAATTATTTAGTATGTAAGAAAATTTGTTTGAATAAACTTCCATTTTCATTTTATTATTTTAATTTAATATCTTAATAAATTTCAGGGATCTTTTCTAATAATAATTTAAAACGGTAAAGCAAAATACTAATTTGAATCGAAGGCTTTGCAATGTAATGGTTATGAAGAAAAATTAATTAAATCCTTTTCTTATTTATTTATTTTTTTGAATTATTGGTTTAGATTTAATAATATCTACTAATATTAAGGTTTTATGATTTTTTAAAATGTATAATTTCATTATTCCCTACACCTATCTTTCTTGAATAGCCGACCGTTAAAGACACTTAATAAATACATAAACAAAAACACGAAAAAAAGATTAATTAGAAATAATATTAATGCTACGTATCACTCTGCTGCGGCTGCTAGAATGTTCGTGCTCCCTAGAACAAATTGAACTCCTAAAAATAAAGGAACGAAAAATCTATAAGAAATGAACTTAACAAAAAAAAAAGAAAAACCCGAAAGGGATAGCACTCGTCGACATAGTAAAATCCTTTCTTGAAAAAAAATCGAATGAAGCAAAAATCAATGTAACGACTATTGACAGAAAAATATAATTGAAAGCCCGAAGAAAGTAAAAAGAAGAAAACTGGGAAGGAAAAGAGAATTAGGAGATGAGAAGAAAAGGGAACATAAGGTAATGATGAAAACACCCTAAGTGAAAATTAGGAAAAGAGCTGTTTTCACGTGGTCCATAAAATTCGAGAAGAAAAAAAAGACGGGAAATAAAAATCAGCCGAATATTTTTGTCTATTAGCATGGCAAATCACGCTGTTTGAATCCGAAATCGTTATATGAAAAATTTCCAACTTTTTTTGCATAATAGAGAGATATGGTAAAGAGAAAAAAACGTTAATTGAGGTGTTACAAAACTGGAAATGGCTAAAAGCCCTTAGTTAAAATTAGGCTGTCTATGAAAGTAATAGAACAAGAAAAACAGAAGACTCTATGCAGAATTATTATTATTATTATTAAAAAAGACGCGCTCCATTTAGTATTACGATATATGTCGAAGTTGTTTTGTTTTCTGAGTTCTTAAAGTGTAAATTATATACGTAAAGGATTACGTAATTTAATTATGTACCTGTCTAAGCAGGCGCTGGTTAAATTCTTTAGCCTCTACTGTTAAAAATCCACGAAGTTAATATTCGATTTTCCGCCAGAGTAATCGGTTAGAGAACGTAACTAGAAAATTTTCGCTGAGAAAGGAGCTTATTAATTTGTATACAAAAATGGAAAAAAGTGAGTCTTCCATGAACCGTTGATGGACCATGACGGATATTGTGTAATTAAGCTTTTCATAATGTACTTGAAGGTCTTATAGATATGTAAAAAGAATACTGAGTGGTGGGGGGGGGTGGTTCTTTCTCACGACCCTTTCCACTCGTATGACTTCTTTACTCAATGTCAGATTCGATGTATACCAGCAATTTAGTCTGGAACAAGAGCGGATTTACTCTGGGATGCGTGCCGTATACGAACGTAACCATATTTCTACCGCATGATAATGAAAATAATACAATTTTTATAACCCTCGTAACAAATTAATGTTTGCGAACAGATACCGAATTCCTGCCGCCAACGAATGAAACGGGATGTGCTTATTTTTCCCGGAGGATGAATTTTTAATGCGGATTTTCGGTGTCCTTCGAACGCTACATTGGAGAGGATTTAGCCCTCGAAATACCGAGCGAAACTTTTAAAAAGAATAAATAACGACGTTTCACGAGAGACTGAAAACTGGAAAAACGCTCTGCTGAAAAAATTAGTCGCAGATGACGACGCGGAAGCTGAAAAAAAATATTTACACATTTTCTTACCGCCCGAGTAGAGTAGTATGTGTAATGCGAATTTTAAAAATATTACCGAGGAAATAACGGCAATGTTCATAACTTCGTTAAACGCAGACATTTTACAAAAGAAAAAGTACTAAGAATTTTACCCTGCACGTGAATGACAGATTTCGAACGACATTTTGTTTATTTTTCTTTAAAAAATTATTAATTAAAAATGTTAAGTCATTTTCTAAATAGCAACAAAACGAACCGAAATCCGCATTTAATTATTAGTTTTAATTGGAAGAAATACCACTCCACTCATAGAGAATTCTGTACTTCCAATATAATTCATCCTAGTGTAAATAAGCGATTGGTATTCTAACACGCTTAAGTTTCAGGTCAAGTATTTGCTATTATTGTATGGTAGTTTTAGAAATATATGTGTGTTAGAATATCATAAAACTCGATCTATTGGACCTCATGGAGAGAAAGTGCTTTTTGAGATCTTTAGCTGTCGGTTTATTTATAATAATCGAAGAGTTCAATGAAATATTTTTTATAAACGTGGTCCAAAAACCATACAAATTTCGTTTTAGGATATTTTCACATTATCTCCGGCTTAAAACATTTAATGTATGTAAACGTTTTGACGAACACACGAAATACCGGAAGAAACATAAACAATAAGAAGGAAAGTGTAACAAGAAAATAAAGCCAAAAAAAAAAAGAAACAACAGAAAATACTTTTAATTAGCAAAATAATTTTTGATTTAGTTCGCTTCTGATGATGATCAGTGTAAGCTGTCCGAAACGTTGAGCGTTATATATGTATAAAAGAATTTTTGTAGGTCCTCCGTGAAATTATTTTGCTAATCATATCCACAGTGGAAGTCTCATATGTTTAAATGCTTTTGATTTTTATACGGTTTCTCGAGGACTTCATATTTCGAACATGCGACGACCCCTTTATTATTTTTCTACTCTCAACATGAGATCGAAAAATTGTGTCATGCCCCTCCGAGTAATGACAATTTTGCTTCGCAGCGACCTCGTCTCAGTAACCGCTCCGCGCACTAGATTAGGATCGGGCCGTGCAACTGATGACTGTTCCGAAATGATGAGCTCTTTGACTCCGAAATATTTAGGTAGTCATGTTTTCAGCATTCTTATCACCTTGAAATACTTTAAGGTTCGATCGCCCACCCTAAACTTCCCCACTCATCTGTTGCTTACACACCAGTTACTGGCACTATCCGAGAAATTCTGTACATTCATCAATACAAAAAACTTATCCTGTCGTATCTTTGCTGGGCGTCTGCTAGCGGTGTGTTTGTTTGCTCTTTCTGTGCTCGTTAACTGTGGCCATTAGTCCCCAGGGCAAGAGAAATTTTTCTACATTCTTAATTTACAGAAACCGGCAATCAGGCCCTCCTTGAAGCAAATATTACTGCCTATTCAAGAACTATGGTAGCTAGCTAACGGAGCAATGCGTCTTTTACATCGTTCCTTTAAAAGAACGCATTATAGATCCTTAGCCGACATTCATTCGCAGTTTACTTAGGAATTCCGTAAACATTAACGCAAGAGGGAAAATTCAAAAATGAGACACATAAAGCAGCGGTGGCTTCGTAATAAATTATTACTTTTTTTTTTCAATCGACTTCCAGATAGTAAAGTCCATCGAACGAAATGTCGACGTTCGTGCGCCGAGAAAATTTCACTGACAAACCATGTTACAAAACAGCAAGAAATCATGAAAAGAATTCAACGATATCGCCGAATATCCCAATATATTTGAAGGCCTAAAAATGTATTCATTCTTTCCATCGGCGCAGCGTGGAATCGTTATTTCTTTAATGAAACTTATTTTTTTACCGGAGGATAATAGTCGGAAAATCATGATGGAAGGACAGGTTTTCTATGTTTATTAAGTTCGGAGATTACAAAGGATTCAAAGTAGCAACGAAAAAATTGAAAGTGGCAAGAAAGATTGGAACATACGAAAATGATAGCCCCGATAGTTTTCATCGTCTAAAGAAAGTGTTTGCCGAGGCGATAAGTGGTGGAGAACAGGCCCGTGCCTAGAATTTTGAAGGGGGAGGAGGATTTTCTTTGCATACTTATTTTATAAATAACAATACATTTTTCACTAATATTCATACTATTAATCATTTCCATCATTTTGATTTACATGTATTAATAATTTACATAAATGAATTACCCTTTATAGGAACATTAATAAAAATTACACATATGTTATTGATTATGCTCGTAATAAAAAGTTTTCCCTTAAGATATTAATGAGGTACCTAAAAATGTGGAGCATATTTTTTCTTTTTTCTTTTAAAGGTCAGAACACCCTAAAAAATCATCAATATTTATTTTAAATTTTTGATTTTTTTCAGATTTTTGTCGAATTTATAATAACTATTTTAGTTCTTAACCCCCAAAACCCACCCCGTGGACACGGCCTTGGTGGAGAACAGGATTTTCGAAAAATTCATGAAATTACTTTTTATTTGTTTTTCTTTATATGCTCCTAAGCGTCATAAATATATATATATATATATATATATATATATATATATATATATATATAAAACTCGGCGATTTTGGCCTCTCACCCTTTCTGCTTACATTTCTGTCACTTTCCCTTCTATACTTTGTATAAAATGATCAAAATTTACAACGCAATTCTAAATCAGTCTATATGAATATAATATCATAATCGCAAAAATTCTATAAAATATAACAAGCGTTACATAAAATTGGGACATTTTTTAGTAGCCTAAGACTTTTTGAAATATTTC
Source organism: Icerya purchasi (assembly GCA_039619475.1). NCBI lineage: Eukaryota > Metazoa > Arthropoda > Insecta > Hemiptera > Monophlebidae > Icerya > Icerya purchasi. Next base: position 70,704,744 of record CM077116.1, read on the forward strand.
CTAAATAGCAGGCAAACAATAAATGTGAATAGTTAACGCAGAAACGTTTTCAGGTCTTCATCTGAAAAAATAATACAGCCGAACATATATTATCGCGAATAAAACTACAGAAATTTCCGAATATGGAAGAGAAATATGTGTCAATTTGGAATAACGACATTTTTCGGCCAAATCAAAAATACAAAACAAAAACATAAATAAAGAAAGAAAAATGCAGTCGCGAACAGAAATTAAAATCATACTAAAACTAAAACGGATTTAACGTGTATCTAAGGAAAGTTATTAGAAAAAAAAAATTCGGTGGTAGTTATAGAAGGAAAGAAAAAAAAGAATACGGTAAAAACTGAATAAATGCGTAGAAAATGCTATTAAAAGCAAAACGGTTGCAATAAAACCGAGAAACCCAAAAAAAAATTTTTTAAAAAAATATCAGTAGGAAAATCAAAAATTTTTTGAAAGATATATATAGAAAAGTGGGTTGTGGAAAGAAAACAACCTGACAGCAGTCGAAATAAGGATTATTAATATACCCAATTACGAAGTCTTACCGTTATTCAATGACACACACACACACGTCAGTTTGCTTTTGACGTTGTGATGTCGTCGGCAGCGGCGAATCGTCTTCGCGGCGAACGTACCGGCAACGAAATCCGCTGAAGCCCGACCATTTATCGATTTCTTTGCATTCCAGTCTTCTCGCTAGGTACCGAGAGAAAGAGCTGGAAGGATAATTACGCTTTCGTCGGTTCGGCTTGAATGAAACTTTTAAAGTGTGAAAGCGTGAGTACGAGCAGATTTGCGGAATTACACGCTTTTGCAGCCACTATCGTCGAGTACTGTAGTACACTGCTAAGAGAGCGAACGGCGGCGAAAAAGAAGAACAATAAACGTTGACGAGGCCGAATGATGATATATTAGCCGGTTCGGTTTTAGCCGGAAGAACAAGTGACAAGCCGTTGCAAAAGAGCAGAAGGCCGAAAAATGCTCGTCAAATGGGTTGACGCGAGCGTGCAAAATCTTTTGTCCCAGGCACACACACACTCGCACGAACACGCAAACATGCAAACAAACGCACGCAGTACACGCTCCGATTTATATGATAGAGCGTGACGTTCGCTTTCGAGTTAAACCTTTACCGGTATAGAAGAGTTTATTGTCGACCCGCTACTAATGGAGAAATCGGTCTGTCCTGTCTGCCAGATTAAGAGCGAATAAGGCATATTTGTTAAAAGCTCTTCCGAATAAAACGCCTAGCAGATGCGACATAGTCGCAGCAACCGAACTAGCCTGGAAACCACCAGAAAAACCCGGTCAGTCGTCTTTCGCAATACGATTGCGATATATTTATATCGTAGTTTATTTTGGGCTCGTTTAGTATTTCGTTAATTTTCCAAAAAAAAAAAAAAACTCCACTTCGCATACTGCCACCTAAGTTCGCATTAATCCGAAAAGTCTCTAATTGGAACGATTTCGTCAAATACGGAAAATATTACAAAAAATGAATACGAAAAAAAAGATCTTCAAACTTTTTACACAAATTATGGGAATACAACTCGGGCTACTCCTCGGATTTTCGATCTTTTTCAGGATTCTGTTCACGCTCCTGGTCAGACAGCTTAGGAACTCCGGAAATTGTTATATGTTTAAATTTTTAATAAATTGCGAAATCGACTGAGATTACTCTGCTAGGTACCGAAACCAAAGAAACAGCAAAAAAGAACATGCGTCCGATGTAGAACTTGTAACAGTTGCGTAAAAATCAGTTAATTCGACAAACGCGAAGCGCTGAGAATGTACGGTAAAAAATTAAAAACACTTATTTTTTTTTTAATTTGGCAACTGGGGGGAATTCTCGCGAGCCTTTTTCGTACTTCAATTCTTCAGACGGTTGTATATAATTTTCGATATACGTATATTTCATTTTTACCTTTATTTTAGCGCTTCTCGGAGTTTTTCATTTTTTCTCCCGGTCGGCTAGTCCAGCAATTTGCTTTTTTAACCCGTAGAAAAAAAAACTGTAATTACTTCCAAATTTATCTGTCGCGCTTGACGATGGAGGTGATAAATGTTTATAATGTTCGGCGAATTTCAGACACATATTGAAATATTTCTTGCTAAGTAGTTCGGTGAATTTTTTATATCGCTCGACGTACGTGCCCATGGGAATTCCGGAAGCATACGATACTTTTGCACAAATAGATTTTCGATATTTCCTGCCACGGTGTCACATTGGTAATTCTCGATTAAACGTGTAATTAAGGGTACACAATTTCACGTTACTGCGTTAAGAGATGCACTGAGTAATTTTTATTCGCCGTATCCGGTAGGTCACTAATACGATGATGATTTAGACAAATAGATTTTATTCTATTTGCCACTGATGCATTCGATTTAATAGGCGCAGTTCCTTTAGGTTTCAAATTATCTACTTTGGCGTATTGTTCCATAGGATGAAGATATTTTCTGGATAATCAATTGAACTAGGGGACATTCGGGGAACCAAACGCAAACAAAAATTCGGGTACAGAAGTTGGAAAACCAAAACACATGATCTCAACGCGTACGTACACTATATAACGCGTAATACTTTAAAGGAAATATTGTGACTTCAAATTTGGACCAACTTCAAAATGAGGAACAATATTCATTTCGAATTTAGTGCCTCTTTCGTAAATTAAGTTCATCCTTGTAGTCTGTACGGGGAACATTCTGCGCGTGCTTAACCGATCTTGTTTATACCATCATCGTAATCCCTATCGAGGTATTTTTGTTGTTTTTTCCCCCTCTTTAACCTTAGCGTACAATTACGAGGAAATAAATGAGCCCACTTTTTCTCATTTTTTATCGCTGTTTTCGGCCGAACAATCACTTGAACCGACTAAATCCAACCTGTTGAGGCTTCTATCTCGGTTGAAATTGTATATGTTAATGCGAAGGATTTTCTAGCGACTGACATCGGTTTTATTCTAACTAAAATTTCTGTAAATTGTGCAGCAACTAAAACGCTGGAAGTGTGGTACGAAGCAAAATTATCATCTTACGTCATCGTTGTAATATTCGTACATGTCGAATATAAGCTACATATTATAGTATTTGTTTAGAAATAGAAGTTATAGCTATATTTCCTTTTTTATAGAGAAAACGAAAAAGTAATATACAATTTATAATTTATATGTAGTAAGCGTAAAAGAATTAATTAAAAAATCGAGATTTTAAATTTCATATTTCCGGTATGTTATACAAATACATAAACGTGTTTTAAATCTGTAACTTTGTCAGACAGAAAACATAATTCAATTGAATGTTGTGTAATAATTCGTTAAAAACAAGCGTAATATAAAATTATTTTACATATTTACTCGACTAATTTTACTACACCTAGTAACTGTTAAATAAATTTTATCTACATACATAAGTAATTTGTAAACATAAAAAATATTAACAAATTTATAATTGTAAAAATAATCTTTTACGTTCAATTCTTCGAAGTATTTACTATAATATTTAATACTGATTTTAACGGAAAAAACCACTGATTTATTTAATTCCCGTTAAAAACTTATAAAATTCAACGATATTATCAAATAATGACGTAGGACAATTTTTCTTAATTTTCCTGTCACACATCCAACGTTTTAGACGTTTGTAGCCTTTAACGAATGTGGAAATTTCCGATGAAATAGTAACAACTGTCAATTTTAAAAAAGAAATAATTTTTGCAGGTCGGAAAAGGGAGCCCTTATCGTTCCAGATTTCAATTAGATATTCACGGAAATGTCTCTAACGCGGGGAAAAACAAAAAAAAATGTCGCCTTACTTATTAATTTGTTCTAAGCGAGAAAAAAGTAAAATTTTTACCCGGTTAAAGATCGTGTTTACCGTATTTTTTCTGCGACAACATTTATCATCGGCTTTCAATTTTCCTTTTTTTATTTTGTTTTAATTTATTTTTAATTTTAACGTTTCCTTTTTCAATTTCGATAATAATTATTTCGAAAATTTTTATACGTTTAAATGCTCATGGAACAAAATTAAATTTGGCGGGAGCTGGGTTTGCCACACTTGTCTTTTGGCATATTTCGAAAGAAAATCGTAGCTAATTAGCTGCCGACTTTCGGTAGAACTGCAACGTCACAAAATTTGTAACGGTAACGCGACCGTTTTACGTTAGAAAGAAGTGCACTTCAGGATACCGTAGAAGTGCAAAGTTTAAAAAATGAAGTAAAATTGGGTTAATTCAAAATTTAAATTTCGGTCGTCGAGAACTTCTTGCGATGCGGCGAAAGCTTTTCGGCTTTTTTGCTAATTGCCGATTTTGATAATGCGGTTTAAGAAGACCGTTAGAACGAACACGAAAGTCTTTCAGCATCGCAGGTGACTGGTAATCGCCGCTATGCTGCGAGATGACCGCACAACTGCGCAAAGTCCGAAGAGATACAACTGTCTACCTCTAGCCTCCCATCGTGTTGTCATATTATTTATGATCCCACATACGTTTGGCCGGTGAGATTCGCAATGTCGCCTAATCCCCCTAGAAACGTTTTATCCCGCTCTATAATACGGTGCATACCGAGAATTCGTTGAATTAAATAGGCGTCTCCTCGACCAACTGCATGGACTAGATTAAAATGCAAGAAGATAGTTAACAAAAGGTGTATCTATATCGTGTCTCTCTAACGTCATAAATGTCATTTATTGCGCGAAATTTTATTTACTTATTTATTTCTTTAATATAAGTAAATTGATATTTTTTCAAATTTTTTTTGTCATGAAATTTATTTCATCAATCTGAAAACATAATGATTTTTCAGTTATTACCATTGCATCTAATCCATTCATTTCACGTTTTACTAAAATAATTTCACTTTGTAAACCCCTTATCTCTCAACTTTTTTGAAATAAATTAGGCAAAAACAAAAAAAAAAAAGTTTAATTTAAAGTTGAATTCGCGATTTATTAAACAGCTTCGTTCACAACTATAAAATATTCGAATACCGAAAATGGAAACAAAAATAAACAACGATACAATAGCAAAGTAAAAAAAAAAAAAAAAAATAACCCAAAGTATCGATGGAATAGGAACGTGAAAATTTGATAGTTTTCCTTAAAAAATTTGCACCAGAACTCGTTCAACGGTTAGGCAAGCGCGTGTTTCACATATTACAATTACAATGAAACCAGTGTCGACGATTACTTATCTTACTCTTTAACGATAAGATCGGGTTTTTCGTTTATTTTCGCATTTATACATATATGATTGTCGTAAGACAAAATAAGCTCTTCCGATTTCTGACTGATTTATGTGCTACGCGCGAGGAATTTAGGCAAATTTTTAAATTACTTTATCCCCCGTTTAATGTATTACTATTTAAATCGGTGTGAAAGCAGTGCATTGCTTAGATTCGAGGCAACGGTGACGATGACAACTCTGCCGTGGCTAGGGGATCGACTCGATGTTTTATTGGCCACAGATACAGAACTAACTGGGATTACAGAATTTCTGATCTTTGACAGTTGTTTGCCGAACGTGTCTCTTATTTCGCTACTATCTGTGACGCGCTGTTGTTGCTTTTTGCTACATGTGACAAAAAAAAAAACGAAAAAGTTAATCAGACCGTATTTTTATAAATCGGACGCTCCTCCGTTCGTTTGTTTAGTTAATTATAATATTCTAATCGGTGTGAATAAATTAGTGCGGCGCATTCGCTTGAAGAAGCTGCACGAATGCCGTCAAGTGATGAATCAGAAGAATAACCGGAATTCTGTCGCGAATTAAAAAGCAGCCTCAGATGAACCTCGTTAAAGTTCAATCAATATTTACTCTTGATTTACCTCGCCGATCATTTCTCATCAAGTCTGCGATCCTTTCTTTTTTTTTTTTTTTTGCCGAGCAGCGATGTTAACTTTTAGTATGGCCGCTCTCCGCAGAATTCAGTGAATAAATTGCTGCACTAGTTTTTGCAATGATTTCGATTTTGCGTGAAAATTCGTCGTAATTACAGCTCGGTGCAGGAAAGGTGATCTCGTGCAAATGTATTCGCTACAGCATCGATGGTACGATCTAGCGGGATTAACAGTATAAAATAGACACAATGTAAGGGAAGAGGTATTAATAAAATTTAGTGGAGAAGATACCAAAGGAAATTCAAGATGAAAAAAATTTGGAGAGATCGAAAAACGAGGTAGTAATTTGGTTGCTAAAGACTAATAGAAATAACAACAGAAAGAATCATAATAATAACCTCAGCGGATTTTGTTTTTTTCCCCTTATTTTGTCCTTCCTCCGGTTATAACATTGCTTACGTTGCTATGAGATTCGTTACTATCTGCAGATTTAAGTTGCTAATGAGAGATGTATAAGTTAGCATATAGTGTAAAAATTACACTGCACTATTATAATATATATGAGTTAACAAATGAAGATATTTGTAATAGAAAGTATTATTTCAGTCGATGGTATTTTGGAAGGGTAAACGATAAAATTAATGAGAGTGTAGTGGTAGTAGAAGTTAGAATTTAGCGTAAATTGCATTATATTATAAGTAATATATAAGTTTTAGTATTTTCATTGAAATAGAAAGTATTATTTAAATTGATATTATATTGTACGAATAAACGATTGAGAACTCACAGTCGAGCTAATGCCTTGTGGGACCTGAAAATTAAAAAAAAAAAGAAATCGGCGCTGGGCGCCTCTCCATTGGAGACCTCCGGACCCCCCAGTGCTCTCTCTTTAGAACCTACGGCTAAAATTCAAAAAAACATGAAACATGCTTTAACCGTTTGCTGTCTGCTAATATCATCTCTGATACTTTCAACTGTTTCTGTACGAAATGTTAAAATTGAAGATACGATAATGAGAACATCTTGAATTCCAAAAGAAATAATAATGTTAACGATTTTATTTTAAACATTTTTTTATTCTTGTGTCGCGTGATCCTTAGAAGTCATTTATGACAGCTGAAGTAACTTATGTAATTTTTAGAATCAATTTTGTGTCGATGTGACGAGCGAAGATCAAATTAATACACCATCCCCCACGAGTAGTTGGTAGAGCTGGATTCGTTTTGAGTTGTAATCCAACGGTGAACCGAAATAATCGCCGATTTTCAGGTTTCTTGAGATGAACGTTGATATCCTCTGATAAAAGTATAGGTGTATTGTAACTTTCGTTGGAAACTGTTTTTTCGAGAGATTTGCCCAATTTTAATGCTTCTTTCGTTTCCATAGATTTGCGTAATTTCAATGCTTTATTTCATTCATCAAAAGTTTTCGTTTTCTTTTATTACATACATTTCGTCAAAAGCAAATTTTTCAATACTTCTACATAATCACATTTCTTTCATTCATTCGACAACAGATTTACATATATCTTTTTTTTTGTAAAAGAATATTTACATATATACGTTGACGCACGACAGTCATTACCATGACAGACGAACATCATCAGAGCGCGGCTCGAACACGACTAACTTGAGACAACTAGAATAAAAGGCTCTTATTTACCTCTCGCGTAGCGCCCTCGCGTTCCAGTGTGATGTTTTCTGCTAGTTACGTCATGGCTAAAGCATGTTCCATGCTAAAAAAAATAAAAAAAATAAAAAAAATAAAGGGTTAATGAATTTTTACCGAACGAAAAAGTTCAGAATAAATAGTAAAATTGATAAGCACATTCCCAAGCGGATTGTTTCAGTCGGTTATATGCGACAAAGACGTATATATTTTTTTTTTAATTCTTTTTTTTTCAAAACATTCACATATTCTTAAAAACTGTATAAAAAACATCGCACCAGTATTCCTAACCATGACTGCATTCCTGGTGACCGATGTCTTTGCTGTTTTCTTATTACATATTATTATTTTTATCGATACTAGTGTTAAGGGATAATTTTAAAACGAGCAATAACACAATCATACCGAACGTAAAAGCGCACACCGCCGTAACGTTAGGATATCTGACAATAAAAAACTAATAAATTAGAATAATAATGTACGATATTTTAGCTGTACAGCTAAATCAGAATCAAACATTTCATCTGTTCCCACTATTACAGACTCGACACTTGTGCCCTTTAATCGCTTTGATCAGACTTGATCAATGTTTTCGAACGGGGATCATTGTGGAAGAATATAGCAACTTATTCCGAATTCTGTTTGATTGTTTAGTGAGCCGGAAAATTACGCTACATCCGTGTAGCTGGAATATACTGTGCCTATTAGCCGAGTCTAAATTTTCGCTTCAACTACGTAATCTGTACAAATAGGTTCTCATGCCGTGTGACTTTCAAGTAAATCTAAGTACATGGTTTTGGGTATTCGGCAAGGCAGACGTAATCGTTTATTACTAGCGGTATTTATGACGCATCTTTCTTAAACAAAAAACCATGTGCAACTTGATTCAGCTCTAGTCCGATTAATACATACATATGTTTTCCACCTTGTTGCCTGCGCGAGATAAATTTATCAATTACCTCTTGCAACAACCGACTAGAGGCATTTTCTTCAGTGTTCTCTTTTGCAAATTGTATCATCAGCGAACAGTGTTATTATCGGAGACCCAAATTTGTTTATTTGTTAAATCGGGAGATGTTTTGCTCCTTATTATCGCGGCGATTCGAATGATTCGATGTACCGACATGTGATCTTTGACGATATAATTTCGATATACTGTTGTTTGACGACGATATTATTTTTATATATTTTTATTATAATTATAAATATAAAAGTCAATTAGATTAGCGCTATCGGAAGGCCAGTGTACGTTGGTGGCTGTCTTAAAGAGATATATGCACAATGCGTCGTAAGGCTTTTGGTAGCTCTTTACTTTTGCCTATTATACGCGAGATCCCCCCATATCCAAGTTAAAAATCGCCTTCTATAATAAATCTTTTTTCGAAATCGTTGGAAAGTTGAATAAGTCAATCATATATATATATTTAATGTCGCTTCGAGTAAACAAACAATAGATATCACCGAAATCATCATTAAAACATTACTAATTTTAGTTGTTGTAACTTGAATCGGTTGTCTGCGATAGTTTTTATATTTTCGCGTTTTTAATGTTTGATTTAATTAAAACTACGGAAGGGCCGCGAGTCTTGAGTCTCCATGGCGATGAATCTCTTGAATATAATGTAGGGTTTTTCAGTAAAACGTATCTATTCAAAATGAGGCTTTGCCAGTACCCCGGTCATGACGGTAAAACATCTCGAGAGTTCACGTTTCCCAGCAATTAGTCCGTTAAAATTCCGAGTGATAAAATTTGTAACTCGTTTGTAATTTTTATGCAATAAAACCACCTGCCAGTTTCAGTTTTAACGTATTACTTATGAATTTTAATGGAGGTCTTTGCTGAAATACGGTATAACCGTTCAAATCTCCCCATTAATGACTGTAGAGTTGCATTCTTGCGATTTACTGAGTTCACGTTTTGGTTGACGGTTCAGCCACTTAAGCGAAACACGCCTTTTTTAAGTATGCAGTTCTGTTTTTATGTTGGTTTTCTTTAACAGACTTAAAGCCCCACTCTTCACTCGAACTGAGATATTATGTGCAGTGAAAGATTTTTCCTCTAATCGACGCAACTCTACAAGCGACGAAATTATTTTCGAGAAGCTAAGCCAACTGTAAGAGAACAATCTGATGTCACATTTTGTATCAATGGTGCTACATAAATATTCGTTGTAGGCGATACCGAATAAATTGAGATAGAAAAAAAAAAAGTCTTCATAAAACTATCATAATTACATGATACGTTGCTTTCGCATTTTTTTTTAACTACACGGACTACGCATTTATCATATCTTGCATTCATTTGACTCTGTTAAAATTAATACAAATCCTCCAATTATCTCTGAAACGCGCCATGTAAAATATACAATTATGGAAGAATAATAATAATAATAATTAATAATAGTAATGTGGGATCAGCGGAAAAAAGGACAATTACACGGAATATATAATTGAATATGGAAATCGCTATAGATAAATGCAGAAAATGTAGTAAGGAGAATGGAAAAGCACATCTATTAGAAGGATGCGAAAAAATGGCTCAAATATTTTATATAAACTGACACGATGATGTAGCTGAAATAGTATAACAGGAACCTGCCACTGAGCATAATTCGTCGTTGCCCAACGCACTACTCAGTCTGGGCAATTTTCTTTTCCTAAGTACGGAACACTGGTGGATTACGATAAAAAATTTCCGGCCATGATTGTTTGACGCATTTATTGTACCGTAGTTTCAAATCGAGTATTATTTTCTTAGTTCGCATCATTCGTGCCAGCTATGTGGCACATCGCCGGACCAAAAAATAAAAAACCAAAAAACATAATTTAATTCAAATGTGACAACCATATTACAAATGAAAAGCCGAGAAAATTCTTTAAAGGAAGCATAGTAAATTATACCGGAACAGAATAATATTAACGGATAGGACAATGAAACATAACAGGGCAGTAATAACATAAACTATGTCTAATCTTAGATATAATCAAACCAAACATCAAATAAACAACACACGTGAAGAAAAAGGTAAAAAAAAAGAGGAGAATTAGAACAAGTTAAAAAAATGCGGGGAAACTAAAGGAAATAAAAATAGTGCCACTGATATTTGGAAATGCTAGTTACCCAAGAAATTGATAAAAAATGTAGTTTATCTCAATTTACCGTGACACCTAGTTGATAACAAGCAAAAGTCACGTTAAATGCTGCAACACACGGCTATTGTGGTATAGTTGGTTAGACAGTGGTGTTTCGTTCGTGGAAGAACTGGTTCAAATCCCACTGGCGCGCACTGACACTTTAAAAATTTTACTTACGCTGGATTAATGTCCATAGTTGAAAAAAAAAATACCCGCAACGTACGTACGAATAGTCACAAGTAAAATGAAAACTGATAATATTTACTTAAGTATAGTTGCACTATTAATAATATGACCAGTTAAAGGCCACGATTATGGGAAATAATAATAATTCAATTAAAATTCGAATCTTTTATAAACTTTATTATAACGATTTTAATAACAATAATAACAATAATAACAATAAAGTAAAATATAGTTGCGCCTTCTTAGAAACATAAATTACATGAACAATTGTAAACACTGAATAAAATAAAGGAGAAATTCGGTACGTTTGGACTATTTTTAGTTTCAAAGATGGAATTAAATAACCAAATTTTTTCTAATTCATAAATGTTTTAAAATTATACACGATAACATTAATTTTACATAGACTCACGCGCGCGCTCACTATATATATATATATATATATATATACATATATACGTATATATATATATATATATATATGTATTTAAGAATGCTTAGTTTTATGCCTAACTGAACTGTTGTGGCATCGAACATGGTTTTTAGGGGACTGGAAAACTATCTTGTAAGAAAATGAGGCAGTCATTTTACCTGTTGGCAAATCGATTTAGTTGTTCCAATCTCCGTTCTATTATAGTCTAGGTTGTGTGTAACGCATGAGGCGATACGTACGCTGGAACGCATAAAAGGATTCCTACCTGTAGAGACAAAGTGATTTATAATCGCTTTCCAAGTCTAGCTGGAAAAAAGAACAAAGAAGCTGGAAGATGTGCTACCGCACAGCAGTCCCAGCTATTCTATCATTTCGACGCCTTCTGTCGCTGGAGAAATGTCACTTTCGGCGACTGTCGATTAACTGAAGAACTGTACTATAATTCGCTCTGAAATTTTCATTTTTTTGCTTTCGTTGATACCTTTAAAAACGAATTTGAGGGGGAAATAAAGTGACACGAAAACCCGATGTGGAACCAATCAGCTTCATTCCGAAACATGCGAATGTGTTTTTTTTTGGGTTTTTTTTTCATAAACGTATTTTAAATTCCCCAAAGGGTCTACTTGTGCATGCCTAATGGGCTATTCAAAAAAGAAAAGAAAGGAAAATGTAAATGTGAACATATTTTTTAACTTCAATTAATTGAAGTTAAAAATATTTTTACAGTAAGTGTACCAACATGCACAAGGAAAAAATATTAAAATCCATGTATATAAAAATTTCCCCATTTTTCCGTATTTTCTTTTTCGTTTTTTTTTTTTTTTTTTTTTTTTTGATTTACTTTATAATGTAGAAATTGTAGAATATTTCAATATTAGTTGAATAGCATTATTGATAGTTTCAAGTAACCATGCTGCCTGAGTGCGATTATAGCACGCAGGAACTACCAACTTAATATATAAACGTCTAAAATCCGAAAATAAATTTCCTCGAAAATAATCAGCTTGAGTTAAAAAATAGGTTACACGATCTCTTTCATCAAACTCCAATAATACTTTAATATTATCGGGTATTATAAACAGCTTAATTTCAAAAGAAACCCAAAGATTATCTAGAAAAACGAAAAGAAGTTATCATTCCAAGCTATAGTCTAAACGCAGTCGGAACCAAAAGAACCGTTCAACTATATGATTAAAACGGATTTTGAGCTATGGTGAAAAAATTTAGTTGAAGTAAAATTACATTCCCATTTTAATAATTACTTAATAGTTACATTAAGAAACGTATTAATTAATACATCTATCGGTTTCTGAAAGTCGAAAATTCTTTCGGTTCTCTTATTGTTAATTGTACGATAAAATTAAAAATGCTTTCTTATCATTTTACTCTAACAAGTTAGTAAACAACCGTCGAATTTATTAATGGCAGGACATGTGCAGTTTTTCGTAAAACAATTAATGCAAACGCAGTGAATCGATTGAAAGTTACCAGAAATTAAAAAATTGCGAATCACCGCATAAAACTGATAATGAGGCATATATCTTTCTGATTACTTCTCGCAACAATTTCTGAATATTTGAAAAATCGATGAAAATAAATAAAAAACAACATTATTAATTTCTTTAGTGCGTTAAAAATCATTAGGGTATTTTTGAAAGAACACACTCTTTATTAATATATTTCGATATGTAATTGAAAATTTGGAAAATGACAGATCGCAATTTATATAAACCGCCTAACACGTAAACTAGATCGTAATATTTTTTTAATCGAATTATATTTTTACGGTCTAGACGGAAATATTTACGAATGACTTAAAAAATTCTCTAAATCTGACTTTTGGAATAGCCTAATTATTAGAATCCGATAAAAATTATTTTCGTTAAAAATAATGAAGGAAATTTATCGAAAAAATCAGTCACACAAATAGAGATATACTACCTGAAATGTTTTAATATACTTGAATACTTTTTCCGATCTATGAAAATAAATTCGGTAGATATAAGTCAATTCCAGCTATGCCGATGATACTGTATCACCATTGAAATATTTTGCAACATTTAATAATGTAGGAATCACATGCATAAATATCCGAGAAATAATCATCATCCGATAATTAATGGTCATATAAAACCAAATTCGTGACATACACTTATTAAAGTATTAAGGATAATTCTCGATGATTAAACTGTGTAATAATATCGTCTACTTAAAAAGAATCTACCGGATTATTATAGATCTAGAATTACGTTTAGATCATAAATTGTTACACGCAATAAGCATCTAAACACGGCGTTAAAAAATTAAGAAAGTTAAATTATGTATTTTCTATTATTTAGGGCAGTTTTTTAATGATAAATATTTGCGAAATCCGTATTTTTATACCAATCGGTTTCATCTTTCAGCGTATGCGTTAAAAAAGTTCAGTAACTGTCAAAACTATTTAAAGCAGTGGCGGATCCACGGGGGGTGGGGGGGAGGTCAAGAACCAAAGCATCTATGAAAAAATTTGTTGTAACAGAAAAACTTAATTTATATTATAAAAGATTTGTATAAATGTTACAACATATGGATTTCATCATAATTAATATTTAACACTGTTTCCTAGTAGAACTATTAATATTACGTTTTTATTTTATTTTAAACGCAACTGTCATCGATCTTTTACCTTTCTTATTTATTTTTAATTTTTATTTTGTAATTTTAATTAAAAATAGTTCAGTGAGAAATATATATATATTTAAACTTGCTCACGAACAAAGAATTCAGATTGGATTACTAGCAAAAATAAATAAGAATTAAAGTCTAATAAAAATACTATCTTTCTCGCTGTTCAAATTCTAAACTACCGTTTTAGCTAGAATTTTATAATTTCGTTTTATTTTTCACCTCCTAAAAAATAAAACAAAATTTAAATTAAATCGTAATAATTATGTATTTTTAAAACATTTTTAAATTTCTAAAAATGCCGTTATTTGATTTTCTTTATGAAACAAGGTATTTCTCAAATCTACTGCTTACGGTAGAAGATATTACGTAATTATATAACCCCCCTCCAACGTCACACTGGATCCGCCCCTGCTTAAAGTCATCGTGGTTCTTATTAAAAATACAAGGAAATGCTCTTTTAAATTTTAACTCGCTACGTAAAATATAATTTTTACAATTGGTACCTTAAAAAAATGTTCTATAAACACGGTATCGCCAAAGTTGTTGTAATGCAGAGAGAAAACCATGGTATCAAATTTTAAGAGACATCATGGAAGAATACAAGCAAAATACAATGGCGCTGCGTTAAAGCTACTGTTGTTGGTCAGGAAGTGGTATTTCGTACAGGAAAAACCGGGTTCGAACCCTTCGCATTGAGACTTGCAAAAATTTCACTTGCCCTGGGTTAATGTCCACAGTGGCTACGTCAAAAAAAAAAAAAAAAAAAAAAATAAATAAAAAAAAGACACTGTGTTCCATAAAAAAGAATTCCCCTCTTCGTTGAAATAAATAGCTGAAAAATTGTAAAAAGCTAAGTACCTGGTAAATCACGCGATAAATAAAAACACTGTACGCAAATTTACTATATTATATTTAATTTACCTGCTCATTTCGAATAAAGCTGTGTGTAGCCGCAGTGCTTTACGGCTCTGATACCCAGCACAGAAGAAACATATAAGGAAGCTAAAACTTCGTAATTTTTAACTTTCGAGAAGAATCCTAAATGAAAGCTGAGATGAGTTCGTCTCTAATAAAGAATCCTAAACACACGCAGTGTAATTTCAAGACCTTATAGGGGAAAAAAGCAACTAAAACAAATGGACCCCGTAAAATGAATGAACCGCATTGTAGTCTAAAAAATATGCTGTACGCCATAAAAGAACTAGAACATGTAAAAGACCAAGGCTATAAAGATGCAAGTGCAGCGACTTTGAAGTAAAAATTAAAAATCCATGCAATGCCTGAGTTTGACTGAAAAACTCGGGAGGTCTGTACAAAAGATATCACTAGCCCAGAAGATAGAAAAAATGACATAACAATTGCTTAAATGCCAAGACGATTTAATTGTCAGTTCTAGTATCGCGCAAAAGATTTCAGTACGGTGAAGCAACTTTCATACTCGGATACGAAAGTGACATGTTACCGCAATGAAACTTGACTGATTAATTTGAAATTTTTATTAATTGCACAAATATATCTTTCTCTCTCTCTCCTCGCCAGCTGCAACTAATTTCGATTTCCAGTAGGATAGTGATTAACCGTCACGTGACACTGGTGTTAAATCAAAACAGCGGGAGTGTTTAACCCGCCTGTGTCGATTAGGTTGCGTTTTTTTTTTTTTTGTCTTTTTTTTGGTCCCACCAGATAACCCCTGAAAGGATAAGCTTATTTATTTATTTATTTATTTTTTTAAATTGCGTATAAAGGAGCAGGGCGTTTAGTGCCTTAAAAGTAGCTGTGCAAGAACAAATTTAATCAGTAGTGTGAAATAAAAAAAAAAAAAACAAAGGTGTAATAAAAAGCTTAAAATAAATAATGTTTATGAAAACTCATTGTAAAGTGCACTAAAAGTGTGAACAATAACAGGGATGAAAATCATAGTCCCCGGTACTGTAAGTAGTTAAGGTTGTATAATGAGTTGAGAAATAATTAGGCTGTAGTTAAGAAAAAAGAAAAGAAAAAGAAAATTATTACTATAAATAAAAATAGGAATCTATATTAATGAAACGTATACGCATACATAGCGAAATAAGCTATTAAATACGACAAATGTCACAAATAACAATACATAATGAATTATGAATGTTAAATGTTAGTCAGTGATATGTGGATCGTTATAGTGATAAAGAGTTGTGGGCGAAGTCGCAGGCAGCAAAGAATTGATTAAGTTTTTCATAATATGGATTCTCGGTTGACTTCAATAATGGGCAAAATAAATAATTAATTATTAGATGATCGAAAATTTCAACTTCGTTGCTGCTTCAGAAAATAAAAGAAAACTCTCAATATTGTCATCGGGTGTTAGTGTAAGCTCGGAAGAAGAGGGAAATGCGAACTAGGTAAAGTACTGAAAGCCGGACCGTCGTACAGAAGGTGCTTAGTATCGTTCGGAGTAGTACTACAAAGCGTACACTCTGGCCCACTACTAGTGTTAGATCAAAATCTGTGCAGATAGTCATCAAACTTTGCCCAGAGAACAACTGCGTACTGTAAGAATTAATATTTGCATCTTCGAATCTAATCGTTACACTAGGGAAAAATTGATAAGTTTTGCGACCACCCGTGTCACAACTGTCCCGTCCGGGGATTCCCATTTAGAGATTATGGCATCCCCTTAATAGTAGATTTAAAGTTTCTTAAAAGTAGGACTTCTCCGAATTTATTAAACGGATCAGGACTTAAATATATTGCATTCGTGAGTAGTCCAGTATAGTCTTAGTGATATTCCATATGCTGAACTTATGCCGAATTTTGATTATAAATAAATCAAGCGAGAGAATATTACAAATAACATTCGCGGCTGACGTTGAAGTTGTTCTATATAGAAAACCGACATATTTAATAGAAATCTGCGTTCTGGTTTGTTGGCCGATTTCAAGGTAGGTGGATAGAGACATAGAGACACGCGAGCAATACGCATAAAGGAATTAAATAAGTCCTCTATGTAGAGTATGACCCTTTCTCTGTATCTCAGACCATTAACGTTTGGCTGAATCCGTTTAGGTGTAGCATAGAGTGCATTGCACCTCCTGTGCAAGTAAAGTATATGAGGGGAAAAGCCTAGCACCTGTAAGTACACTAAGATATTTCAGAACTCGTGTGTGCGTGTGTGTGTGTTTAAGATTTTTTATAATATCGACAATTTTCCGATCTCCAAAAATACAATATATCGTCATTTGGGAACCGAAAATGTAAGACCTAAAAAGGTTATGGAATTTTCTAGTTGTTTACAAATTAATTCAATTTGCAGGAAATCAGTACGAACTGAATACACAAGTCATCTGCATAGGAAATGATGTTGCGTGAATTATTAAATATCGCGCGGAATCGCCCCCATATCGTGGTATACTTTAGAATAAATAAAATGTTCCGCAGAGTAGGTCGCAGGACAGAACCTTGGGGAACGGCCACATCTTGGCCGAATATAATCAGTTACATCATTAATTGATAAGGATTAAGGTGGCCTGCCTATCATTAAAGTGTAACGTGATTATTGTATTAATAAGGAATGAGCTAAATTCCCTTTCTCATCGAATTTGGACCAACAACGGCAGTTATCAAATGCATCTTTGAAATCATACGTCGATGAGCCAATATTATAATCATAGAAACCTATGCATCCGACAGGTTGTGTCAGGAAATGCACAAGACTGACGCGGCTTAACCGTAAATCAAAAAGAAACTCTTTTAATAGTTGTGGCTTAACTGAAGTTCAAAAATTTCAGAAATCAGCTGCGATAAATTTTATTCCTCGCAATTTCATCCGATAACAAGTAATTACTTATCGTCGATGTAGCAGATGAGCAAAACAGACGTCGTGATAAATTAAGCGAAGAAATAAAAACGGGAATAAACGTTTAAATAAATAAATAATGATATGCACGCCGCCAAGATAAAATGACGATGATTTTTCTGGTAACGGCGTTTATTTTATTTTATCGGCATTTTATTCTACTACCGATTTTCTCTCAAGTCGGATAATTTACGAAAACACGACGTAACATGGGCCGTCGTCTCTTTCGTAAAGCTTTTGAGTGGCGGCGCGATTATATTGAAATGCTAATTCGAGCCCCGTATTATCTATCACCCGAAAGAGAAGAATATTTACTACTAAATTATTTCTCCGAGCACAGGTGGTCCCTATTGTGCACGCTCATCTTTTATGCGATTATACACCTTCTATTGATTAACGAAATAAAAGAAATATAAATAATAATAATCATAGAATTAATAATGATAATAATAACCCGAAGCTAGGAAGGACGATATAATACTATAAATTACGTTTTTCCTTTTTCCGTCTTTTTTCATTTTTTCCGTGAAAAAAAAAAAGAAAAGAAAATAAATAAAAAGCAATACTCCACCTTTTAGCCGCGTCATCGTTTTTATTAATTCTCTCTTGTAATCCCTCGGCTCGTATATTCGTAGATTTCCTCAGTGCGGTCATAAAATCTTCGTCACTTTGATAAAACCAAAATTTACGGGATTGTCTCTGGTAGCCGCGTTGCTTATACACACTCGCTCTCGGTAGTGTTATCCGAGCAGACCATAAATTTAAAGCCACTCTCCACAGTTTGCGTAAATTGCTCGCTGTTCCGAATGTATTCGTAATTTACGATTGTCATCTTGTTTGCTTCTTCTAAATCCATGCGCATAGGCGATATGTAAAAAAACCTGTTGTGTTGTTCAAAATCAAACATAACAACTTGTGTTCAAAGTTGGTGTAATTGGAATGGAGAAGACGCGGCCATGTTGCTTCGACTTTGCTCTCTCTATCACCGCCGGATGTTAATTTCATAAAACTGAGAATTTCGACTTTGTTGTTTCGGTTTCGGATTCGGATTCCCACTTAATTTGTTAAGTATTTATCCCCCCCCCCATATAGAAAACCGCCCTGCATTACTGGCTGCGTCGATATTCGGCGAAACAAACAACAGTCTATTCTCTTTCGGGCTTTCTTATTGCCGCTACGGTGCGACTGGAAGCCGTTAACCGGAGCGTCCTGAGACGTTCAGCCGCTGTAACAACAACGGAAATCGATAGCTACAAGTTGTAAATAGTCTCCGGTTTGGCAATTTAAATCACGCCGACGGTTTTGAAATGGGCGCACCATTAGGCATTACGTCGACAAATTGTATTCGGCGTCCGATCGATATTTATTTATTTATTTATTTATGCAAAGATCATCGTGGCTCATTAACTTTTTTTTCCCCGTCTCTCGATGCACTCATTAAATAGCGATTATTCCGCGTAAGAATCGATTTTTTATTCGTTTGCTACTAAAAAATCGGACACCGGTAGAAGATTTTTCTTCGGGCATTTTGTTTTTTTTTTTTTTTTTGGCACTGCAACTTTGTAACAGTACGACTTTCCTAGTCGTGTTTATCTGTTATCGTGTGTATCTTCTTCTCTCCTAAAAAAAGTCTGTCTGATCCATTCGATTAGTGCATTATTTATGCTGAAGCAAAGTCGCGTAACACGAAAATGTGTGTAGCACTTTTTTCACTTTCGCGTCGTTTGTCGCTTTCGTCTGCGATACTGAGAAGTTCGTGAACTAGTGTAGTCTGGCGAAATAGCGAGACTCTATACTGCTCTCAAACGCTATCCGATCAAATCTTTATAAGGCGTGTAGCATTTCGCAGTGAGTGACCGCGGTGCAGTTTCGCTTAATATTTCCCCGAGAAAAGCTTCAAAGAAAAAAGGATTTCCTGGTAACAAACGAAAAAAATATAAATGTGCCGCTGTACTCTTTTCGTCGTGCGACGGAAAAAATTCGTAATCGGCGGATTGTTAATAGTGTATAAATTAAAGTACGCGTTGTATTTACGAATCGGGCGAAATGGCGTGTTATAAATTTAGTAACCCTTACGAAATTTTAACGCGAAAAACTTAATTTCTTTTTGTGAATCCCGTTTCAGGTAAAGCTGTAGAAAGAAGTAAGTTACACAAAATATGTACATATATGTTATACGTAAAAGTAAAATTTTCGCTAGCTATTTAAAAGTATTTCTTCGATATTTTAATGAAAAACGGAATAATTACTTTACTAGATATTTAGTTAACGAAATCATATTTACACGTTCATACGAATCGAATTTGTTCGTCGCGGACATTTGAATAGCATTTATTGAACCGGGGAAATGAGATGGTCACCTCGTGGTGAACCGAACTGAAAAAAGTAGTTGTTAGCGTTTCTTTCGGTTGCGTCTGAACATATGTGCGGTCGCTGCATAAAGAAAGAATAGCGGTTTCATAATTATATTTTTAAATCTTTAATGCGAACATGTTAAAAAGTCTGGTGCTTTGATGACGACCACACTTTGCAACGACCACACTTTGCAACGACCACACTTTGCAACGACCAGGTTTTATGTTGATAGCTTTCGTATTTTGTAGCGTACTTAGTTAAGTGGTATACGTTCGTTGGCATAGGAGCTGGCTAGAGTATTCTATAAATTAGAAACATAGCAAAATTCCTTTTGCGTTTGGTTAATGATATAGTTAACGAGTCCAAAAAAAAAAAAAAAAAATCAAAAAAAACTAATTTTGGTTTCTTTTTTTTTTTTTTCATTTTATTATATGAGTTTTTGTTAATGAGCAAATTAGCCAAAGAAATAGGAAGATGGTGAGAAAATAAAGTTCTATTCTTAAACGTTTAAGGATAGAAGATCTGATTTAAGAGCAAGAATAATAGAAGTAGAAGGAAATAGGAGAATATAAATAATATCGAGTTTAATAGGGAAGAGCAGAAGAACTATTGTTTTCTTCTTTCCTTCCTTTTCTTTTTATGCTTTTTTTGTTTTTTTAATTGGGTTCGTCAGCAAGGACAGTAACCCAAGAAATATGGGAAGGAGGAGAAATACATTTATATTGTGATGCGTTTAAGGATAGGCGATAAAAATAATTCGGGGGCAAGAATAACTGAAACAGAAGGAAATGAGAAAATACAGGCAACACTATAAAGGAGTGTATTAACAGCGAATAAGGACGATTGCTCAGCAGTGAAAGCCGCGCATTCAAATAAAATGTGGTGGTCAGCATCACAAGGAAAGTATATTTAAAAGGACAAAATTGAGTTTAGATGCAAATGGAGAAAACGATGCAGGAAAGGGGCTATGGCTAAAGCGAAGGCGACAAATAGCTGAGATTGTGGAGCGTTTAAGAGGGGAGGCAAGTATCTGGAACATCATGGACGGAGAGTAAGAAATGGATGAATAGAGAGGTAAAAGGAGGCAGGACTAGAAGAATAGGAGTTGAGCCATAATTTGGAATGAGCGACAGAGTAATGAAATACAATATTGCGGGCTGAAAATGTGACCAAAAATCTGCTACTGGCTAATGAATATCCCCTCGCTGATTTTTTACACTAATGACCAGGAATCCACAGAAGATGGACCTCAATCGAGTGGAGGAGGAAAAGATGACGGATGAAAACATAATCGAAAAAGGAAGCAGGAAGAGGAGATAGCTCGTAGAACACTTTTAAAATCAGAAATAGCACTTTCTTCAGCGGAAATATCCGACGACCGTTTAAATAAAACACGGTGTCACAGTCGCAAAGAAAGTATACGGAAGAGAAATGAGGAAATGTAGTGGAAGCAAATAAAATCTGGGGAGGAGATGATGCAGGAAGGGCTTAAAGCGAAGGCGACAAATAGCTGAGATTGCGAAGCGTTCAAGAGAGGACAAGTATCTAGAAAACCATATACAGCGAGGAAGAGATGGCTGAATAGAAAAAGGAAGCCGGATTAAAAAATGAAGAATAGCAGTTGAGCCATAGTCGAGGGAATGAGTCGTTTAAGGAAAGAAGAACACAGCATTATGAGCTGAAAAGGTGCTTGAATAGTATTTGAATAATGTCGCATGGTACACTTTTTTATACGAAAGTAAAATTGTACGAAAAACAAAACTGGACCATTTTCCATCGGCAATTATTTCGGTTCGGAGCGAAAGAAGTAAACTTTTCCTTGGAGACTTTGGAGATCGATCTGTAACTGTTTACTTTGTGACTTTTTTCCTTCATCAGTTTCTCTAACTTCCCCTTCGTCCGCGTTGTTCTTTTTCTTTCTTCTCTTTTCGTCGATGAATGATAGTGTCCACCTACCTAAGCCATCTACAGAGAATCACAGACTAACGCTCTCGACACACATGCTGCCTTTGTTGAGCACTTTTTATTTTTATTTCGTGTTTTTCTATTTGTAGCGAACACTTCGCAGATTACGTATTGTCGAAAAATTTAATTTTTTCCACATCCGGCTTTTAATATTTTTCCTTCGCATTTTGTTCAATATCGTTTTAACAAATAACCGTCGGATAATAATAAAAGTATTCCAAAAAAAAAAAAAAAAAAAAAAAAAAAAAAAGGAGAGAAAGAAATAATATCGGATAAACGAACGAGTTTTGAAAAATGGAATATTTCACGCGGAAAAATAAAAATTTATCCTCGAGGCAAATTTACCGATAGACAAAATTCTCGCGCGTCGGCTTTTACTAATAAATCACTGTCGGCCCCGGAAGCATAGAATATCGAAAATAACAGAAGCGACTAAAATATTACTCTATTAAATTTGTTACTGGAATTTTTTAATATACGGCTAACGCTAGACTTTCGACCGTTTCATTTAGTCGCCTTTATAAATCGCATTTTGAGAGGCACTGCCTAAAATCAATTTCCCACTCTGTACGTAACAGTGTTTTCCCCCTTCATTCCATTTATTGCATTTCATTTTTATCGGAAATTTGTTGATTACTTTTCCCTGGTTATTATATAATTCAGTGTCGAACTATTTGAATAATTTTCGTGATCGTATCTGCAAGGGCGCTCGCAGTATGAGTTTCAAAAAACACATTGGTATGTGTCTACGCTGAAGGAAGCTCCGAAGACTGAAAGTCTTTCTCAGGCTTCCATCACACGTGCGAAAGTCGTTGACCGAATTTCAAACACGTAGTTCAGTTGTTCATTATTCGATAAACAACAGGGTGTACAAAAAAGGTTTATATATTGTAACTGTTTTCGCTGGATTTTTATGCCGTCAGGGATACACGGCCCTGACTTCACGATAAACGGAATTTATGACAGACGAAATTTATAATAGACGAAAGAATTTAGATTCACATATATCGGACAAATACCTATAAAACTCTTTCCGTGTTAATCGATTGCTAAAAAAAAAAAAACCAAACCAATTATTTAATTTATACGAATGTATACGATGAACAATGATTAATAATGAAAATAAAATCGAAATTGTAAGCAAAAACTAGCGCTCGTTGAGGATTGCTACGCGATGTTTAGAGGAAAAGTTTAACTTTTCGAATTGACATTTATCGTGAAATGATATGCTTTTGTCGGCTATGTGTACGGTTATGTAGTTCGAATAACGAGAATAATCGTTTTCACGAGCGATGCTGCAGATTTTGAGTGATCCACCCGGTGATGAGCAAAGAAAATTAACAGACGAAAAACGAAATTTCAGCTTGACCGAGAATACCGAGTAATAGAAAACTTCGATCGAATCCCTTCCTCGATTCTTATCTTTTTTTCTAACGCCCAGCACCGGAATCGACCACCGTGGCAGGTAGTCGTCCTGCGATGATGAATGTTGGTTGACCTTTGGGCGAGAAAAATGTATCAGGCACACGACAGATCGCGTAAAGCACGCAAAGCGAACGAAATTACTCAGTTTATCGAAACTTACACCATTTGAAAATTTGCGAAAATGTTCGTTTTTTTTTTTTGAAAAAAAACCACCGACTTTAAGATTTACTAGAAAAGTTTTATAGAAATGCACTAAAAAGTAAAAAATACTCCTGTTAAGAAAGTAAAATATTTCAAAGTGATATAAATCTGAAGGTAGTATTATTATCATTTTTATACATCATTAATGCTTCGATTAGAATAGGCGGCAAATTAAAATTACTACATTTAGAAACCATATTAAATGAATTTGATAACACGATCGTTCGTTTTCTATAATTCGAGTACTGGAAACAGAAATGAATATTTAATGCGGTTCGTAATTATAATTGCAATTTGTGATTGTATTAATGTTGTCAATTTAAGTAGTCGTAGTAATAGTAGAGCATCTTTGGAGATACAGCTTTTGTAAAAAAAACCTAAATCAGTGAAATAAAGCTGGTCAATGGTAGAAACCTGATTCGAATATATATATATATATATAAACTCGGTCATTTTGACCTCGCAAGGGGATGTGCCCCCTGACCCCTCTTGCTTATATTTCTGTCTCTTTCTCTTCTATACTTTGTATAAAATGATCAAAATTTACAACTTAATTCTAAATTGGTCCATATGAATATAATAACATAATCATAGAAATCCTACAAAATGTAACAAACGTTACATAAAATTGGGACATTTTGCGTTACATAAAATTGGGACATTTTGCGTTACATGAAATTGGAACATTTTGCGTTACATGAAATTGGAACATTGTTTTGGGACATTTTGCGTTACATAAAATTGGAACATTGTTTTGGACATTTTGCATTACATGAAATTGGGACGCTTTTTTGGGACATTTTTTCTAATGGGGGATAGCCTAAGAATTACAATTCGTTTTTTTTTTAGATAATTATTAAGTACTGACAGCTCATCATTGGATTTGGAGCTTATATTTAATGAAAAAATTGTATAAATCAGTGCAATGCTAGCCAATTGCCAAACGAAAGCGCTTTTTGTTTCAAACATATTTAAAACTTACGTACAGCCTCGAAAGAATTATTATATAAATAAATACAGCTTCCACTAAATTAACTCCGATCCTTTCTTAATATGAAGCTACTTTAAAAACTTCTCGCAATTCATTAAAAACGAATTGATCGTTATTACTCGGTTTATTGTTAATAGATTTTTTTATATATAAACTATTATCTTCCTATTCTTTCCAGATTTAATCCGCTTTTACCTTTCTTTTTATTTTCGTTTCTTACCCTTTATTCTTATCACCTCATGGGATTTTTTTTTTTTTTTTTTTTTTTTGCATTCGTGTATTCTATATTGCTGTTTCTACGTCACTGCATTTCATTTTTTAGATATATTCACCTTTAATATTAAATGAAACACACAAGCATCATGGAAACAATTACATATGTTAAAATTAATTACACCGACATGTTTCGGAGATTTATCTCAAATCATTCAAATTTAATTCAGATATTCTGAAAAATGAAGGATATAGAAAAATTCGTCTTTTGCCAGATTAACTTCCACATTCGGCGAGCCCCCTAAAAAAATAAAACAAGAAAACAAAATAGGTATTTCATATACACTATTATTAATAAATATATATATTTTTTTTTGCTTATGACATTCCCGAGAAGAGGGACACGTTTCATATCCGAATTCGTGCTTAAGATGTTTAAATTTATTTCATATTCGAGTTTATTTATTAATTTCTGAATTATTACGATAGAACGGTACTCGGCGGTGATTGCATACCGATGATATTTCGCGATTATGCACTTTTCTAACGATCATCAGCCGCGGTTGTCCTGAAAGCGTGTTTACTCGGAATGCCTCCTTTCGCTACGATAAAAATCCGTTCCATCCGAAGAAATAATTCTCACCTTTCCGCTTATCTAATTAAAATGTTTTTATGACGAGCGGCCGCCATGCTGAACTTTTGAATTATGTACCTGCTTGTAAATTTCTTCGTGTGCTTGTAGCTCTGTTTACGCGAAATGTTTATTAAAACGGGCTCGAGCAGAGGCGCACACGGTCGATTTATGGCGAATAAATATTTTCCATGTTTATTATCGCCGCTAGTTACATATCGAATTACTTTTGCCGGAGTTGGAGCGCTGGTTGCAGTATGCATTCGCCGCCGGTCAGGACGTGCAGAAAAAATCGGTACCCGATAAAGCTGGTTTTTTAAGGCTAATTAGTAACATTAAAAGCTAAACAATCGGGGGAAAAGGATTGTTCGGCCCGACTGGTCTGAGGCTATTCGGAACTGCATGCGTCAGGTACAATGAACCAGAAGAAGGTGGACCTGCATCACGGTTTTCGGTGAGCCCCGCTGCCGCGAGGCTTTGGAATTCCGATCACGGCTACCTATAGTCACTCTGCCATGCGTTTTTAATCGTCTTCCTTCTCCTCCCCTTTCTGCAGGTATTCAGTGTGCATTTTTACGCACTGCCGGCACCAGTTACAAACGGTTAGCAGCCTTGAATTAAATAACGGCCCTCGTCTGGACGGAATTAAGACCTTTTTACTACTCTAGCCAATAATAAGCCAGTGGTAATTTAATGACAAATTGCTTGTCGATCGGCCTTCCGATTACGTTTTATTTGCACGAATCGATTCTTAATCTTCCATTTTAAAATCATTCTCTCCTCGCAGGAAGAACTCTAGTGGAGGTAGTTAGGCGGACGCTGAAAAATTTATTTCCTTGATTTTTTCCTATTCGCCCAGCTGACACTTCAACGTTGCCGTATTTACGCTGCTCCGCTAGCTAGAAGAGGAATGAAACAGCAGAAGGTAGTCTGTGGGTTTCCTCAGCTATTAGCAGTTTAATTTTCCCGTTTCGAATAATAAATTGCTTTCGGTAGCGATAATTAATTTTTTTCTTTTTTTTGTGAGGTGGCATTAAAATAAAAAAAAATCGAAATCGACTTTTTGCGATTATAAAATAATTGCGAGATTTACATTTGAGCAGAATTTTTTGTCTGAATAAGTTCTAAAATTAACTATGTGCAACTACCAACATTTTTAAATATAAAACCTATAATGCAATTTTTAAACGCAACCTATAATGCAATTTTTAAATGTAATCTATAATACAATTTGTAAACCATATGTAATAATATTTTTATCAGCCGGTACAACTCACAAAAATTTCTAAACGATTATTATGATAAATTATTTCACCGGCTAACTTTTCGCGCAATTCAGAATTATTAGAACTCGCGAAATCTCTACACTACGTTATTACCTACATTTCATCGCTATTGATCATTATTATTATTATTAAAAGATCCGATATAGGTTTTCAGATATTTCCGTTTTTTCACGTTTTTCGTTTTACTAATGCTTTTCTCTCAGTCGTCTATCATTTATATATTATTTACGCTCCCTAACATTTCAAATTCAGATCACGCATTCAAGGTTTACCTTTATTGATATTTCTTTGGTTTCCTTTATTGACACACCACTATTCGTTGAAAATCCAACAATATAAGATCCAACTTCATCACTACTAAAACGTATATTAATGATGTTACAATGGTTATAACTGCAAAAACATAACAGCAAACGAAACATAAAATTAGGAAAATTTCGTAACGAATTTATACAATTAACGTAACGGAAACTAATGAAATCTAATAAGAAATTTAAAAATAGAACATTCAATGTGAAATAAATCAATAAATCAAAGGAAATGTTTAGGAGTGATTATGGATGGTAATTTAAAAATTTTACAAAATAACTTTATGGTTTCATTAAAAACAAAAATTATAATAAACTTGTAATAATTTTCAACAAATAATAAATATACTAATCGAAAGAGAATTAAGTATAAAAAATAAATTAAACTATATAGGCAGTAATATTCTCTAAGGTAATGGTGTAGCGTTATCTCCTATACATTGGTAAGTTAAAAATGAAAAAATTTAAATGTTACATTATAATGATTAAACTAAATCACGCAGTCATCTTTTTACAGCTTTGTATGTAATCAACTTGTTTCTCCAAAAAAATATACATCGGTAGGGGCTTTACGCTGTTAGCTAATAAAACGGGCTGTACCCGAAATAGGTATATTATTACGCGCACACTTTCTAGTGTTGTTTGGTTTCGCTATTTTCGTAATTAATTTTAATATTTATCATAATTTTAGCGAACGGAAACATAGATAATATAGATTTCCCTATAAAAAATAGATCGTAACCGTCTTAAATTATTTTTCGGGGTGGGGGAGTTATCATTTTTTCAGAAAAATAAAAGAACAAACGACTTATACGTGTTTTGTTTTTTTTTGTAATTTTCTCAAAAAGGTCTAATTAGAACATTAAGCTGGTGATGGATGAGCTTTTAATCGGAGATGAAAACGATCGGGAAAAGCGAGATAATTAAAAGTAGGAATTAGTACGTGTCTATAATGGAAAAAAAAAAAGGTTTAAGCGGAAAACTAAAATTACCGAGAATCCGTACAAGTCACTAATGCAGTGTTTTACGGACCGTTGTTGGCTTGATTGGTGTTCCTTTTTTCTGCTTGTGCGGCCTGTATCGAATTAGGAGCAGGTAAGTAGATAGGCAGATAGGCAGTTAGGCAGATAGACAGATAAGCAGATCGCTTAATGGGTGCTGATTTTGTTAAAGCATATAAATCGAAACCGGATACTGTAAACATTCGCTGCCAGCATCCAGACATTGTTTCATGGAACAGTTTCTACCTAAGCTACGTTAGATATACGCACTGTATCCTATTAATTACCGAAAAATTTTCCAGACCGCCGCTCTTCGACTGGAGAAAATAGGGCAAAGGCGGCCTAATCGGAACAGACGCGAACCGTTCATGCGCAAGAAATCATCCAATTTAAATCCGACTCGGTGCTCATCTCCTTCTACGTAAACTGTCACTGATACTCCGACGTGTCTCTACTGTTGTAGTCTGCATCGTGTCCGGCACTTGTTAATAGAACCTGCTTAAGATTTGTAATTCGCGCCTGCTAAACGATTCCCATTTACCCGTCTATTAGTTCTAACCTCAATCGACCTAGTCTATATTCATTTTCCTTTTCTTCTATTAATTTTTTTTCTTTAGAGTTAGGGGAGGACGTTAATTGTTAGCGAATTTTTAAAGAATAATGATTATTCTTTTTAAAGCCTTAGTGAACGGCGAAACAACTCAATTTCGCTCGTATCTTTCGATGAAGATGGCCCTAGTGACTGGATAAAATGAAAAAACGCTCTTTAACAAATCGAAGCCTAGCTTTAGGTGAATAATCTGTTTTAAACGTGTTCGCGCCGGAAACGAAAACACAATTGTCGATTTTCTGTTTAAATATAATCATAGTACAACATTTTCAGTGTAATCTATGCCTCCACACACGG
Source organism: Icerya purchasi (assembly GCA_039619475.1). Lineage (NCBI taxonomy): Eukaryota > Metazoa > Arthropoda > Insecta > Hemiptera > Monophlebidae > Icerya > Icerya purchasi. The sequence continues at coordinate 70,733,795 of CM077116.1, forward strand.
TAAATCGTTAAAGAATTTAAATGGTACGATGTAAGTACAGTAAGCAATGTTAATTTTTTCTTTTTTCAACACGTCTCTACCACATGTGTACCACCGTAAAATATATTTAACCTCTGAATTAATATAAAGTTCCTATATTTTAGACAATTATCATTAGGTATTACGACGTTTCTTTAGATTTATCAATTTTAAAACTATTGACTTAAAATAATCTTTCTTTCGTGTCTCAAATTTGTATATATACTATATATATATATATATATATATATATATATATATATATATATATATACATATAAATTAATTATAACGTACTTCTTAAGCTACTTCCCATTAGAAAAAATGTCCCAGAAAAATATCCCAATTTTATGTAACGTTTGTTATATTCTATAGGATTTCTGTGATTAAGTTATTATATTCATATGGACCGATTTAGAATTACGTTGTAAATTTTGATCATTTTATACAAAGTACAGAAGAGAAAGAGATAGAAATGTATGCAAGAGAGGTCAAGGGGCACATCCCCTTGCAAGGTCAAAATGACCGAGTTTATATATATACATATATTCGAATCAGGTTTCTACCATTGACCAGCTTTATTTCACTGATTTAGGTTTTTTTTACAAAAGCTGTATCTCCAAAGATGCTCTACTATTACTACGACTACTTAAATTGACAACATTAATACAATCACAAATTACAAGGCCAAAATGGCCGAGTTATATGTTGTGGTCAAAAGTTTCCGGCCAAACATAATTTTGTGATTTAATAATGTAAAAAAGGTGCAAAGTAAAATTACGAATACATCATCTTAAAGTACTTTCATAGTACTAATTAAACGTAGATTGCAAAAATTTTATTTAATGATTATCAACTATTTATAACAAAAAAAAAGGGGGTCTTATGATATTCGCTTTTTGATTTTCATGTTATTTCTCGTAAAAACTGATCTGCTTTTATAACAATAACCGAAAATAAATAGGATAATGCCCGTTGTTTTTGAATTATAATGATACGACTGTTTAATTACGATTATTTTCATAAAAAAAAAGTTATTATATAATAAACGTATTTGAATTTTATTTAAGAAAAAAACCTTAACTTAAAACCGTAGTTGAAACAATTATTAAAACAAAAGTTTCGGTTTTTCGGTTTTGGTCGGATACTAACAGCGGAGTCATCTGAGTCAAGCGAGAAATACCGATATTCTCTTTAGAGGTATCCACTAGGTGCACGCACAACTGGAGCTTAATTCCACGATAACACCCGTTATTCACCTTATATGAAGGACCCATTCCTCGCTTTACTTTCACTTTAAGAATTTACTTTGTGCTGAGGCTTATACACAACGTTTTCTCGAAAATAGTTACGCCAATTTCGTAATTCGATGGAAATAGTTTTATCGTTCTATTACGAACATGTAAATGTCCATTCCGCGCGGACGGTTGTTTCTAATCAATTTTCGGTGCGGAACCGTCCCTGAGGTATTTTTCATCGTTTCTTATACGAATTGCGCGATTGGACGAAATTCGACGTTGAACTTGTCCCGGCTAGCGTGGTTAAAGCTCACTCTGATAATACCTTTTTGTTACCTGTTCGCAAGATACGTCGAATTCTTCGGAATACTTTTGAAATCCGCCCGACTATCGCCCCCCCCCCCCTTTTTTTTTCTTTTTCTTCTTTCACACACAGAATTCTTTGAAACATATCTGGAATTCTTCTAGCAACTGCTTTTAATCCCCCGATTTCAACTTGGCTGAAGAATGCGTGACTTTTTTTTTTCGTCCTCGTTGCTAAATACGTTCATCCGGTGGTTCCTTTTCGTATGTTATTGATTCTTTTTATTAAACGAGAGAACGATGAAAAAAGAGGAATTTGTTAAAAATGTTCAATTAGCGCTTTACGGATATTTCGATAAAGAAGTCGGAGCGGCGAACGTTGAAATTCGATATGAAAAAAACATGTTACAGCAGTTACCATTTTCTTTATTCATATTTTTTTTAAATTACACACCGTGCGCATCTGTAGGAGCGCATATTTCTTTTTTCTTTTTCTTTTTTCTTTTTATTCTTTTTTTTTGGCCGTTTCGAAAAAGAGATTCGCTACACCATCCATTGTCGGAGACACACTTTTTCCGACAATGGTGTAATATCTGCTGTACGAGATTTCGAATGATTGCTCTCGCTAGTATGTGTGTCTGTATCGTAACTGAAAGGCATTTCTGTCATCTCCGATCTGAGATAAACTAAAGTCGCTCCCGCAGACCTAGCCAGAAATAACCGGATACCGGATGAGGTAATACGTGGCTGCTTGAAAGATGTTGATCTTTCCTTCAAAAACTACTACTGGGTAATTGTGAAGTGATTACCTCGACTTAGTATGTCTTCTCTCTGCTGAGCATAGATAATAAAAGCGAAATTTCGAAAATTGTAAAAACGCCTATATGTTCCATTCACCTGCCCGCTAATTATTTTGAAATGCAACCACCGTCGTTGCCTTTTGCGTTCTTCGCCGGCCAGGAATTTGCTTGTTTCGTCAACATTGTGTTGTTGCGCTTCTTGCAAAAAAACACACTGCGCCGGTCTAACTTGAGCTTGATTGCTGCCGCATAGTTGGCAACTATAATAGGTAATAATAGGACAGTTTTGCAACAAGCGCATCAGCAGCGGTGGTCATTTCTTTCCGAAGCGTCCTTTTTAGCGGGTAATTGTTGGTTGCGTCAAAGTCAGTCGCCTATCAGAATGGTGCCCTTTAAAACGAGAGAGAGAGAGAGAGAGAGAGCGCGGATTACGAATTGCTAATCGATAAAAACCTCGTGAGAAAAGTTAAGTCGATGATAGTTTGAGGATGCGACTCCAGATGTGTGTTCCGGTGTCAATTGAATATAGCGGAGATCGGCGTTTTTAATGGAATCGAAATGAATTCTGACGGGGCTGGCTTAGTCGACGGTGAAATTGGCGTATACGAGACGCAGACACATGCGGCTCTGTAAAATTACTATCGAGTAGCAATCGGAAATATCTGTACGCGGTCTTCTGTTGTCTATCATTCATTTTTCACGCCTCCGGACACAGTCATCAATTTCTAATTACCGTATTTGGTGGTCCCTATACTAATGTGTGGTCTTTGCACGGTAGAGAAATCGCAGGGAGCTCACTCGATCAATCACTCAGCTTTCGAGGCTACACGCCAGAAACGAAATATCTGTGTACCGTGATACCGTTACATTTTCAATACCTATAAATATACACGTATGTATATGCATGTATATATATTTCAGTGTGTGTATGTATGCGCATTTAGACGCTCGCATTTTCTATATTATAAAAAGTAATTGTATTCCGTATTAACTGCACTGTAAGTTGCGATAGCGATCTTTCATCTGTTAGCGGAAAGTTCATGACGGCATCATGATTTTTTGCGTGATAAACATTTTTGCATGTTTACATAATCCCTGTAGAGCAGCATCTTTTCACCGTTTATTTACCTTGATAATAATAATATAATGATAATGATCGTATAATAGAAATAGCGCGCTGTTAATAATAGTACTGCCGGTTCTAATAAGAATGTTGTGTGTTGATGGAACAATGTTCTGTCGCGTGTTAATGTTTGTCATGAACTCTGCTACGGATTATACAAATAATGATTATAATGGTTACTAGTTTTTTTCTTTTTGTTTTTTTTCATGACAGTGTAGCGCGATTTGCATTTCGCCAAGAGCCGACGAGCGAACAGGAAATCATTCATGACGCTTATTTCCTACAAAAGGTAAATGGTAGTCGAGAAATCGGTCCCCCATAAATTCGTTCGCGGTAACTAGAAATTCCGAATCCGCTTCTGCTACGACAAATTGCACAAATGGCCTTATTTTCGATCCGTTAAAAAATAAACGTTTTGCTGTTACACTACTCGGTCTAAGCGTTGGCGCAGTTTCAAATAGCGTCCCGAAATGTATATCGGTGTTCAAGTTATGCGATAGAAATCCTCAGAGAGTGATTCCAACAAGCTGATAGCGTCTTGCTTTCAATGTAGTACGAAAGACACTGTGAATACAGGCACTAGCACATTCACTGCGCCAATCACCATATCCGTCAATGTCTGTGTCCATTCCCCGTAAGATATTAAACATCACTAAATAACAATAATAACAATAACAATAATAATAATAATAATAATAATATTTCCGTACATTGTATTGAAAGTTTCGATGAGCCACTATATATCTGAAGAAAAATTTTTCAGCCTTTAGCCGCTACCGGCAATGGCCTTCTCCGATATTGTTCTTTATGACAAAATGCTTCACTAGTATGAACGGACGACAAAACAACTAATAATCTCGTTCAAGTTGAGTAACCGCCAGAAGAATAAAAATACATGTTTCGCGCCATTACAATATGACCCGAGAGATGGCGCCGGGTTATAAGAGATTAATTTCATCAAGATTATTCGTATTTAATTAATTTTTTATATATCGGTTTATTATTTAATTGCAACACTGCATGCGGAAATAGGCAGCATTAAATGCACAGGTATAAGTAAACTATGATCGATACGGTGTAGCAGGAGACTTCTTGATATATTGATATATGTAAGTAGTGTGATGTTGTTCGTGATTAACTTCGAGCAGATAAAAGCCGTTCGATTCTCGTTATGATTTAACTACGGTAATTAGTATTTTACCTACGCATCCGGTTCGGCTGATTGATTTTATATTCGCTTGCAATTTCTAACTGCCGCTAATCACACGCAGAGATCGGTTGTTGCCGGCATCTTAATGTGTATTTTTTACGCTATAATTTTATTACTGTGAATTGATTACTTTTCAAATAAAGGAATTACTTACCGCAAGAAATTGTAGAGAAAGAATTCAGACAGTATCACAATTAATAAGCGAAATTTATGGTTATTAGCTGGTAAACCCCGAATGGTAATTGAAATGAACCTATGGGACGTGCAAAATAATTTAAATACATATATATCTTAGCTGTATTATGGCGGGTCAATTCGGCTTAAATTGGCATTCGGAAAAATGAAAACATTCGTTCAAACAATTGTTCAAATAATACCAAAAACGAATCGGATTTTAGTCTTATTCGATAGCTGTGTATTGCGCAATAGTTAGGGCGATTGGTGGCGTGCGTGATGTGCTCTCGTGATTGCATGTTACAGCAACCAGAACGGATAATGGTTTCATACCTGAGACAAGAAGTATTGTTTGAATTTTTTGGAGAAAAAAAGCAACATTAAGAACCAGTCTAGCATTTAAATGCGTTCCCAAATTAATGTTCGTTTCTACTTTCATTTGACCGCTAAAAACGAATTCCGCTTAGTTAATTTCCAACATCATTTCTGCGCGATGTTCATTTCAAATCGATACCTTAAACATAATTTTTTAAATTATATTTTATTCAACCAGAAGCCGTTGTTACCTTCAAATCGAACTCTATCGCTCCGAATGCAGAAAGTTTAATCTTTTTTAAACTACTATATGAAAACTATCGTTGGGGACTATACTACAATGCAGACGGTTTGAGAATACTATACTTTTTGATAATTCCATATTTAACTCTCTCTCCCGGCGATTTGCGTTCATCTCCAGTCCGATTTGAGCTTTTCCTCTCTAAAAAACCTCGAGGTAGTCACCGTGTAACTTTTTCCCTTCGCCAACTTATTTTGTACCTTCTTAATCTTCTCAATAAAATCTCTCCAAAACAAATTGAACTTTGTTTCGCTCCTTCGTTGATTCATCACTCTTTAATACGCAGCATGACTATAATCCCATGACTTATTTATAATTCTATTTTACATTACAACTCATTTTTTTATCATGTTCGTTGTCCTCCACCATTTAATTAACACGGTTCAGCCTCACCTCTTTAGCGGATTGAGGAATATGAGGCCGCACTTGACCATAGTCGTGTCACTTTTGGAACCTTTCGCTTTAATCCGACAACAGAAAAAGTCCGATGCAAGAGTCAAGTTTGTGGTTTTGAAGTCTCGAAGAAGTCTTGTTGGAAGAGTTTCTGTTCTTCTTTCTCTAGAAATCCCACTTTCTTTCACATAGTTTAGCTAGAGCGTTTCCACCCTCTGAATGTCTTTTCAATTTCAATATTCCCTTTCATAGCCTGATTGGTTCTGCTGATTGTGGTATTCCTGTTTACGTTCCACCTTTTGATGAATTCCATTCTATTCCGTTTCCACAAAATTTTCCTTTCCATTTCCTAGTTTCTACATTCAATATTAATGAATTAAAGTATATTCTTTCAAAATTGTCCAGCCTCACTGCAGGTCTTGACCGTATTATCTTATTCTCTGAAGAACCTGAGTAAGTTTTACGTTGTTTCTCTTCAGTCTTTTTCTTTCTTTTCTGGTAGAGTATAATTTCTTCCTACTGGAATTCTTTTTTCATGACTCCCATTCCTAAGAAAATATTTTCAATATGTCCCCATTTTCTTAGCATCCTTCATTAAAAAAAAAGAAGTTTGAAGATGCGCCGCTGACTAGAACGCAATAATGTATATCCCCCAGTAATATTTTCACCTTTCGGCCTAGCATTGACCCTCCCGATTGTATTGATCTTTTTTACTTCCAAAAATAAGCATCTTTAATTCGAAAACATTACATCTCGGTTTCGTTTATTGATGTTTCCTGATCTACCAACTTCAAGAGATAAAATGATAGCAATTAACATCATTCCAATTCATTTTACTTGCCTTATTATTATCAATCTCATGACAAATCATTCTATCCACCTCATCTATTTCCTCACGCTTCAAGAACGGGTTTTTGTGGGTTTCTCACGGTTCCTCCGCAGTCCACACTAGTAGCATTGTTTACCCTTCTTTTAAATTTTTAAATTCTTCTCTTATTCTTTGCTAACAAAACTTGCTTTTTTCCCGATCACGCGATATTCAACCAATGAAGTGCTTAATGTGTTTTTCCATTGTCCTGGAATATTCTTTTTCCTTAATTAATATTTCAGTTTTTCCCTTCCAAGTCTTCTCGTGTTGTATTTAGCTTTCATAATTCTGCTTCTGACAATATATCTTTGAGCATAACGTTCCTTTCTCGTATTATCTTTGTTCTTTTGGTCTCTTCCTCGATAGTCGTGTATCCTTCATAGATCATATCGAATAGCTTCTCTTCTATCAAAATACTTAGTTTGCTGAATCGCTACCTATATGGAATAATGATCTATCTACATTCTCAGAGTTCCTCCCTGTAAATGCGCATTATCCGTACTAATTTTTTTTCACATAGCTTTACCAGATTGGGTCAAAGTGACTACTCATGTGGGCCACGCTTTAATAAATATCACACGCGAAATCAAATCAAATCAAATTATTATTTTTTTTTAAATCTGTACAATGAAACAACTAAAGAAATCAAGCAATATACAGATGTGCAATTTTGTATAACTCTTTACCGCATAGTTTAAAAGTACATTTTTATTGAATTACAAAAAAACCCGTAAATACTTAATCATGTATGTTAAAAAATTATATTATAATTATCTTCCGCTTGTAAATAGACAATTACGTAACATTTCATAAGTCGTTACTTCCTTTAAGGAAAATTTTACTATTGAGTGTGGATGAGTGGAAATGTACGATGTATCATGTCCATGCGAATGTAAGGCTGCGTGAATCAGTAGATGATAGTCTGGTATAGTTTAATCTTTACCGTTATTCATATTTTTACTTTTACTGTTATTATAATGCTTACTGAATATTAGTAAAAATTTATTGTTAAAATATTTCTGTAGCTATTATCGGTATTAACGTTTTTATTGTTACTGATATTGTTATTGTAACTGATATTGTTATTGTTACTGATATTGTTATTGTTACTATTACTGTTACAATTAGACCGTTATATCTGATGAACGCGAGTAGTATGAATGTGTAATTACAATGTATGTAATCTTAACAATAACTATACAAATGAACTATTGTAAGCGTGAGTCAACAATAAAGTATATAATTCAAAAATGATTGAAGGAGAGAGAAAAAGAGAAAAAGAAGGTGCAAGACTAGAAGGAGGAGGAAAAATTTTTGATCACGTAATAGGGTAACGCACACGTAAATATCCAATTATATATAATTCTTTAAATATCGTTTTTCAATTAACGAAAAATAACGCGGGATACATAAAATATAATAGCCGAAAATGAGACATAGCGTTATTGCAATTCTTCGAAATATATATGTATAATCGAAAGAAAAAAAAAAAATCGAATCGTAAAAAATGATAAGGGGGATGGTATATTTGAATTCCAATTTCGAATCTTTACAAATTCTTTAATGGATACTTTTGTGCCATTTTCGAAAGGGTTGCAGACAACGATGTTACGCTTAGAACGGATAATCTGACTCTATTTTTGACAGCATTGTTGCGGAATTCGGAGCGAACAATTTGACCAAACCTTTTTTTTTTCTATTATCATTATTTTCGCTTTTCCGGTCGTATGATCTTGTTCTCTACATAAAAAAAAAAAAAGCGCTTAACATTTTGATACTTTTTGAAATTTACGATTCCGGTATTTTTGATTAAATTTATGATGAAAACTGCAATACGCAACAGAAATCCATTTGTGGTTAACACTTTTTTTTTTTTTTCTTTTTCGTTAACAATTTTATGTGTTTTTCGATTGAAAAAAGTTTGCCATGTAATTTCTTTCGGAAAAGCGTGAAAATTGTTGATAAAATTTAAATTGTTAAAACAACGCGATGAATGTTGTGATCTTTTTTAAATATTTTTCGATGCTTTTTGAATACTTTCGTACTAATTTCAATGTAATGATGTAATTTAAACTGGGGTAAAATATCAGTCGAGGTTAAGCATGTACACACTTTTACCAGTGTACTCGGCATGTCTTTTTAAAATACAAAATAAAAAAAAAAAAGTTATAGAGATAGACTAACATTAAAAGTAGTTTGCTCCTCTTTCGAAGGAAAATTTATTGTAATATTTATGAGCAAGTAGAATGCGATAGTAAAACAATTAGTTGTAAACAAAGGCGCACTCAGCAGTTTTTTTTGGTCGGGGCTAGAATTTAGAAGATGAGTTAGGGGGTGGTAACTCGGTACCTCGACTAAGTACCTATCTATTTCCGTGGTCTGTAAATTAAAATTTAAAAAAAAAAATACAAAATTAACGAATATTATTTTTTTTTAAATTACAAAACTGACGAGTTTTATTTTAAAAAAAGTAATAATAACAATAGAAACGTAACATTATATTTGTAATATGTAAATGTGTATGTTTTGTTTAAAAAAAAATAAGTAAAACAAAACATTACAAAACGAAATTAAGATTTCGAAGATTTTTTGGGGGGAGCAATGGCCCCGTGGCACCCCCCTTGAGTGCGCCAATGGTTGTAAAACACTTGAAACCTTTTAGATGAAAAAGACCGTTTTCATCATCGGGAACGTAGTCACAAAAAATATGACAGTGGTAAGGCGCGAAGGAAAAAATAATAATTAAGTAGTAAGTACTTTAAATCAAAAAATCGAAAAAAAAATCAACACGTTCGTTTTTTAGCGAATACATAAGGCATCAATATCGTCACGAATGCGAAAAAAACAAAGAAGCGAAACATGTATATAAGTATGTTATTTGTACTACTCGAATAAAGTCCATTTCTTAGCAATAATAATCTGCTGCATAGATGCGCCGCTGTCGCTGCAAACAATATCAGCGATTTACCATTGGCTATTTCTGCCACTACAACCACGAGTAAGATAAGAAAATTTGAAATAAAATTAAAAGGATCGAACCAATCACTGCTTGAAAATATACGGAATTAATGAGGATCACTTTAGATCTGCTAAATAGAGGTAAGATGAATTATCTAAAATTGCGTTTTGTTATGGGAAGATCTTATCGTTTTCATACATAGGAATTAATAAATATGGAATATGTTTCATTAAAATGTAAGTGTTAAAACCGAAGTAAGTAAACATTAAATCATTGTAAATTACATAGCATTTTGTTAAAGAATAAATATATAAATAATAAAATAATGATTAATTAATATACGCATCATAGTTTATGTATTAATGACTGTAACATGTTTACGTCGGAGTTAATATGGAAAATCATGTGACGTTTTTATGCAATGAAAATTGTATAATCAAGGTGTTTCGTGAAAGCTATTAATGGAAACTATCGAGCTGAAGCGTCGTTTTGTCAGATTACGATACGCTAAATTAGAAATAAATAAATAAAAATGAGTTAAAATATCAAAAGCCAACTTTTCTGTTAGAATTATAGAAATTTTAAATTATCCTCATCCAGAAGGGGTGTGGGTCATCGAGCAGTATATGCATTGTATTTGATGTCGTATATGTTATTCCGCTTTTTTAATATTTCGCAATATAATCTTATTTACATTTCATAATGAATTTTATTACACGGAGGATTTTATTACTTTTTGGCAATATGTGAAATTGTTAAATAACGTGCAGAACTTTGTTTCTTCCTACATAATGTTTGATATTATTTCAAAAAAAAAGCAGGGCTACTATACGAAATTATGAATTTCCCAAATTGCCGGTAACATTTTGAAAACAAGATATAAAATACTAATTTTTATATGCGTATTTTTTTACATTTTTTACCGACGTGTACATATATTATTTTAAATTTAAAAAATAAAAATCGTAGTTTCGTGTTAATAAATTATGGGCTTATTTCGTTAACATCCGATTTTTTTTAAATTTAAATAATTCGTGACTCGCAAACTCGTCCTACTTTCCGATTGATCTCTAATATCTTTTTATTTCTGTCCTAAAATAAAGTTCAAAAAAACAAACGAAAACTTAATATAACCGAAAAGAATTGAGAAAGAAAATTGTTAACAAGAGACGATATTTTGTACGCATAAGTAGAAAACCAAAATACGAATAGCGTTTTAGCGGAGAAATATCGGATTGGATTTCGACTGCTGAAAGAGCATTTAGAACATTATGTTTTAAGAATAACTGTATAAAACAGATGAAATATTTAATAATTAAGAGTAATGGTAAATAATTAAAATTTTTCGACCGTTTCAATTACGTTAAGAATGAAATAAATTCATAATAGCGGTTAATGTGTTGTATAATAATCAAAGCTGTATGAATTATACGGAAAGGGGTAAAAGTATAATTTGACTTAACATTCTGTATATGGATAGTATTAAAATAGAAATTAAAAGATTCCAAAAGATGCTAAAAGACTTTCCAAGGCAAAACTCATTAAGTCGTATAGAACAATTATTTGTTTATTATTGTTATCGCTGCTATTGAATTTGAAATAAAAATGCATATAAGTTTATTCGCTATTAGAAATAATATTTAATGTAAATCATCCTTTTAACAACGGTAATAATAGGATTATAACAGAGATAAGCGTGTTTTATAAAACTAGCGGGATAACATGGCAACCTATATAGACCATAAAATCGCGCCAGCACTATGAGGAGAATTTGAGCATATTAACCGGTAAATTTAACGCCCGCTATCTCTTAGAATACTAGCATATAGTGTGGTAAAATGAATATTACATATATAAATTAAGGTAGAAGAATATAATAAACCATATTTCAAACAAAAGGATAAAATATAATACAAATTAAAAAACTCACAGATGAATTTTATATTAATAAGCTCAAGCAATGTGGAATTATGACGGATCAATTTTAACAGGTTCAAAAATAATCGATATACGGCAAATTTTTTCAACGCTCAATTTATAACATGGAATGGGCTATTTAAAGTGTATATACTTGTATATACATATGTATATATGAAAATGTATCTTTGTAGTGCCATACTCTGGTCCTGAATGTAGGCGTTACTTGTTCTCATACATTTTAGTCGTATTCGTGGTAATTGTTATATGCAACGCTAGTGTAGACACAAGACTACGCTTGGAACTGATTGTAAATGTTTGATACAAATGCAATCCCAAGCGCGCTTGCCCACCATACACCACATTATGCATATTTGCCGTTTGTCTTCCATACGGCTCTATTAGTGAATTATCTAATTATATTTTTGTAATAATTGTCGTCGCCTGTGATGGAACGCGCGATTTCCGTAATGGAAATCAGTGCTCTAGCAACTAGGCTATCGCGACGACTTATGTAAACACGTATATATGAATTTAAAATACCTGTTTCCCAAAATTTTAAGGATGATGTTTTCGTGCACTGCTAGGACGCGATAATAATAATTGTAACGATGAAATGAAACAATTGGTTGAAATTTCTTTTAATGAATTCGACAAATTTGTGGTGGAAAAAAGGAAATTCTGGGGAAAAAAAAGACGACATTTGTGTTAATAAATGTGTAGAAATGTAATCGTAAAATGGAGCGTTGTATAATTTGAAATACTTAATCGGATGAATTATGTTAACCCTCCGTTATTATAAATAAATATGTATATTAATGAATAGAGTAATGTATTAAGCGGAAAGCAAAAATTGCAGACTTTTAAGATCTTTTTCTTCCGAAATTCTTCGATGTGCCTTATCGGCATGCACATTATTATTTCGTTAACTAAGGAAGTAACTTTTGCCGTTTGTGTGGACATTATCGCGATTACACTATCGAATACCTATCGAATCGACATAACATCAGGGAACAATTATCGAATCGTACGTAAGTAATCGGAAACGTTTTATTCAGCCGATGGCTTCTCTCGCGATGTGAAACCGTTGACTGTGCCCGGCTTGAATTGCGTGCAAGAGGCAAAGAACAAAACGCTACATACCATCATTGTCCGAGAGATCCGTGTGACTATAGTAATGACCTAATGGTGTGCTTGACGATTTACCTTATTATCATTATTACTATTATTATTATTATTATTATTATTATTATTATTATTTTTTTAGAAAAAGGGTATTATAAACACGAATGTACAGCAGGGGGCGATTGCTCGCTTTCGATGAGCAGTACGTCATCTGTTGCAGGATGCAGGAGCACCGTTTTCTGCGATTACATGTAGCGAGCATAATATTGAGTTTCACGTCGTTGGTAATTTTATGGCGGTCATTAGAAATGGTCTCGAAGCGCTCACTATGTGACCCAATGATTTTACTTACGGCCAGTAATAATTGTTATTATTCTCTTACATGTACGCACACCGGCCCATTGTGTAAACGCGGTAATTATTTACCTACTACTCGGGCTTAGTGTTGGTACGCACTGATACAGATACCTGCGATTTCCACGCGTCCATCTTAATGGAGGAGCCTCAGTTTCGGTTTTCTGTTTACAGCCCTTTTTTTCTCTCTCGCTGCGATACTACAACGCGACTACCACCACTATTGCAATTAGGGTGTGTGCGTGTGCTGCTCGCAGTGAGTGTTGGTGAGAGAACCCATGTGGTTTTGCTTTACCTATCCAGGCTCTCGGTGCAGAGTAGATGGGAGTGTGCTGTCTAACCGACAAAGCGGCCAACTGGTTCTCGGAGTCGCCACCATTGCGATACGCCGGGCCTCTTATTTCCGATTATTCCGTTTAAGTTGCGACGACGGCCGCTGCTCGGATACATTTCATTCTTCTCGCATGCGATATTGTCGCAGCACGTGACGACGACACATCGTGATCTGTCCGAAATTTTCCTTTCCGACGCTGACTGCGAATATTATTTTTCGAATAAAACGCCACGTCCGTTTTCCCGCTTAATTTTCTTCCGTCTCTTGCTCCGCGATAATTTTCGACGATTGTTCGCTTTTCGTTTGTTCCCTTTTGGTTTTCTTTTCTTCGCATAGTGCGCGTTTTATCGAGTTGCGCGTCTCGATATGTCTTCGGGCTCGTTTCGATTAATTTTTCGTCGCACTTTTTCGATTAAATCTGCGAGTTTTATTTGCTTATACTTACGGTGGTAGCGCGTTAATAAGTCGGTAAACGGTGTGCGAAGTGATCATGTCGATATCCAGGAAAAAAGTCGAAGACGACGCCGACAGCAACGGCTACGGCGGCAACATTAATCGATCGAACAACAACATCTTAATGTGTAAGCAGTGGTGGAAGGTATGTTGGATATACGGTGACCAGGAGAAATACTACAGGTACCTGTATGGGGCTGGACAGCGCAAGACTAAGACCAGGACGGTCAAAGTGAAAAAAGACGAATTCGAATTGGAATGTCGACCGGCCAACAGCGCTAGTTTCGACGGTACAATGTCTGCTCCCAGTGCGAAACTTACCTTTCGTCAAACTCAGCTCACGCTCAGTAACAACTCCAAGTAAGTATATTTTCCATCGCGGCTTTACTCCGGCCTAAAGGAGAAATCTGGTTTCGGGTAAACGGAAAATGTCGACTTTTTCTTGCTCGCCCTTAAAAACACAGCCAGTCACGATGTGAAATGATAGAACATATCCCCCCCCCCAGCGCACACACACACACACTTTTGGTTCATACTTTAAAGCTTATACTAATATAAACCATTTCCCGCGATAAATAGCGTGTTGCTAAATAGAGTCAAACACTACATCTTTTGGCTGGAAATGCGATCAATTTTTTGTTAATCAAATTCTCATTTGTCTCACAATTCTAATGTCTACTTATAGCGCAACCGTGAAATTTTAACTTATCGAATAATTGTATTACGCGCTATTTGGTTTTAGCAATATTTTAAAAATTTCTTTGTTCACTAAAAAATTAAACACGTCGTGATCATCGCGAGTAGTTAAATATTAAGAACCGAATAAATTAAAATAACCGTTCTTCGCAGTAACACGTTTAACAAAGTTAAAAGGAAACGGTTCTAGTTGTGAAATCAATCGGTCGGCATAATAGATATGTGCAAAGTGATTTCCGCGTCGCTAGTATAATTTTTCAACCCTTCAATTTCAGCGTTCCAGCTCAGATATAAAATTAAATACTTTTTTAAAAAAAAAAAAGTGATAAAATTCAGCTATGAGCGGAACTGATATATACATATACTTATGTGAATGTGTACCTGGCTTAAACGGTAGTGATGATTTTGATAAAAGTCAGGAACTTTAAGAGTTTAGTTTAATTAAGATCGTATCTTCGAGAAAATTTTAAGAAACGAAAAATTTTAAAAGGTGGAGGTGGGGCGGCCTAGGAGTGACTGTCGTACTTAATCGGGTTTATTAAAATGTGTAATCTTCGTGGTAATTGAAAATAGTTGCGGACATAATAGCTTTTTATCGCGATGAAATAGTCGTCCAACGGATTTAAGTGTCAATTTCCAAATAACGCAGCAGAAAGCGTGTTATACGTAACGATATAGAAACTTTATTATTATTTTCAAGTCGATTTAAACATAATTGTGACCATCGCCGAGCAAAAAGGTTCCTGTAATAGTTTTTGAGGAAAACGCGTTTAAAATTTGCGAGCAGTAATACCACCATATAATATACTATACTGTACCACGCATTCATACGTAACGTGCTGCTAATTCGACAGAGCAACGTTGCCAAATTTTGGCCTAGTTAAATTAAAATTTGTTCGCTCGAACGTTGATACGAAGAATTTGAAGTAGTCGTTGATCGATCCAGTCATGAAAAAAATCAATGTTACTATGAATGCGAATGTGGGACACAAAATTTCAAGATTTTTATAAAAACAATTACCCGCGATATGCATTGTCGTAATTTCGTATTTCCACCTCTCAAATTTTGATTTTATCACATTATTAATTAATTCGGTATTGTTTTCATAATAGGTATTACAAAGTATCGCCATTTCTAGCTTTAAAAAAATTAAATCACCCGCAAAATTTTGTCGACTGAGAAGATGAAAAATTTCACGTACAGCGAAACGTACCACCAGAAAACTAGAAAATTCCAAAAAGAAAAAAAAAATCAACAAACAACTAGAAAAAAAAATAGTTTTACGATTTTTTTTAAAAAATTTTCCGCTTTTTTCCAATTTTCTTCAGTCAGTTTTGTACGAAAAAAAACAAAAAAACAACTACATATTGCATCTTATTCTACACACACTTTCAAGTATCAGAATCCGTGTTTAACTCATAAACATTTCTCGGCGAACGTTACATATAAACAAATTAATCCGTCTGTAATATTCTTCCGCTGTTTTGAAATGGTAAAATATTGAATCGCTATCAAAACGTTTACGAGCTATCATCTCCGGTACAATGAAAAAGTCGGTGTTCAATCTTTTTCGCATCGCTTATTAGTCCAGCGAATTCTAAAATAAAACAATCCAATATTTTTTGGACACATGCTATTCTCGAGGATTTCACTTGAATTTTCTGCACTAGCGTTCGAAAACAGAAATCCAAACATAAAAATAAACTGAAATTGATCACACTCATCTTTACAAAAGTAGCCGTGATAGGTGCAACAAAGTTTGAGCATCTTGCTGTTTCTTTTATCGAATAAATTTTTCTCACTCGCTTTTATTCATATTTTACAATTACAGGCAATAAGTTTTCTTCGAGCTGAACAATAAAAATCGTAAAAGAAAAAAAAATCAGTCCAACGAGATACGTTTTTCATTAGCTTTTTTCGTTACATTTTTACTTTTATTTACCCTTTTTTTTTAATTACAAAATTTACCGTATCGGGTAATGAGCATGGAAATGAATCCTCAAAAATTTCTTTTTCCGGCAAATTTTCATTCGCTATCTTTTTTTTTTTTTTCCTAATACATTTTCTGTCGCTATTCGATCATTACATCTCCTTTGTTCACCGACACAGTTTACAGCGAGAATATATTATAATTATACATATGCGTAAGAAAAAATTCGATTTCCATTCATGACATACTTAGGTATTTTTTAGTGTTGCTACATCATTATCGTCGCATTATTAAATGTGAAACGCATAAATATGCATTTTGACTGATCTACGAGTAAGCTCTACTCGCCAGGTAACGGAAATAGTAAAAATCATTAAATATCTCTCTACATTTTAATAGTACAGCGAAAAATAAACAGAAATATTTCCATTCATTTTAGTTATTCATTCGATAATTTAACTAATTAACCAACAAACAAGTATGACGTCCGGTTCGATTATCAAAACGAAAATGAAAAGTATAAACACCTTTTTTTCTTATTCCGTTGATGTTAAAAAGCAATAAACAGCGATCATTGATTTTAGAAACGTCGACCGAATAAGAAAAAGAAAAGTGACTACACTCTTCATTCGCTTTAATTGTTCACGTAAAATTACAATTTCTATTAATATAGAGCTAGTTTGATTAAAACGTGTAACACTATACAACGGATAGATCGTAATACAGTTTAACGGGAGTATCAATGTATACACCTGTAAGTGATCAGTAGAAATATTTTGCATCTGTAAATGCACACAGGCAACTGTCAATAACTGAACAGTACAATTATTTTTGAATGGATTTGCGCCCAGCTGAAAAATTCCTTATACGAAGAAAGATTTAATACAGAGTACGTAGCACTTTATTTACACGAATCACGAGAATATTTCACCATTCGAAGTATACTCGACGCTATTTTACGCAATCTTATACATTCGGCTCTACCTACAGCAAACCCCGACTACGTTATACTACCGTTATTTACGTGATATCCTGTTCGTTTAAAATAAAATCAACGATTAGAAATACCGAAAATTTGAAACAAATAGTAACGTTTTCTTTATCCCACCTTAACTGGATTAATGTAGATTAATGGTCTAACTTAAATAGCCTCTATATTGATCGAAGAAATTTCTTTTTTTTTTCGTTTTTTTTTTGTTTTCAAAACTCTAAAGATATTTCGTATCGCATTCGAAGTATACTAAATACTTCAGTGTCAGCGTTGATCCTGCTGCTGCTGAATGCAGAGAACTATTTAAAATGATTTGAAAAAAACAAAACAAAAACAAATGGACTAGCATAATAAAAAGTACTCGTCGAACTATAAAGCGAGAATACGCCAAACACCTAGTTTATCTCAGCAGACATCTGCACTACTGAAAGTAATGGGAATTTATGATTTTCATTATTTTTGTAAACTAATTAACAAAAACAGGATATGTAGACGCTCCCACATACGCGTGAATATTCTGGCTACCTCTAGACCCTAAGTGCGATTGTTTTTATTATTTCAAAAGTCCGCGTCTAATGTTCTATTATACGTCGTGTATTCTCGCACGGTATTTTTCAATGATCACCCACAGGAAAATGCCAGTCTCCCGTATACTATATAGGTACGTGTTGGTTTATTTTGACCAATAAAAAAAATTAAAAATAATTTTTTTTTTTACTAAAATTGTTTTTGCAAAATTTTACGGAAATTATTAATTTATAGTTTACACATTACATAGAGAGTATATGAGCCGCAAAGAACATGCGAAGAATGTGTTTTTATAAAGAAGGACCTTTGCATTTTGCAGAGGAAGTTGCTGCTGCTGCTGCTGTTAATTTTGGGAGTTAACTGTGAATTTTCTTTATAACCTTTCATTTTAAAAGTTGTAGAATTTAAAGATATAAAAATCGAATAAAGATTACAGTCGAATAATTGTCGTCGTTTTAACGATTATAGCGCGTAAGTAATTTTAATTTCACGGTTACATATTAATCCGAAAAAAAGTAGACAGTTATTTTTCCGCAGCTTCGTCGACGGCCGGTTAAGTATATAAAACGGATTAGACATCATTTTGCAAATAACTTTATGAAAACTTCACGCAATTACCGCTGGCAGTAGGACCGGTACAAAGAATACGGGGTTTCGGGAATAAACGGAAATTGTTTGCCTAAGGAAGATGAGCGCGGCTTTTGAAAAAGAACAGAAGAACGGTTTTTTTTCTTCTAAAAAGTTTAAATTCCGCGAAATTGCGAATAAATAACGTTAATTGGCGTCATTTTTACCTGCACATTTCCATCGTCGAATAGAAAGTTTTGTATAGTTGTTAACTTCTATCGTTTTCATGAAAAAAATGTAAAGGATGAAAATCTTTTTGAAAATTACATTCCAAAAAGAAGGAGGGTGCTGCGTGTATTTGACATTTCTCATTTTGGTTCCAAACCTTTTTTCGTTTTCGGTTTTTTTTCCCCTTCTTGTAATCCGTTCTCGCGTAATTTTTGTTATTTTACGACGGTAGTAGCAATTTTTTTGCAACTGACGTTCCAAAACCGAACGCCGAACCGGGAAAGCGTAAGTTAAAATCGGACTAATTACATAAAACTAACTGAATTCTTTTCGAAAATACGACCGATTAATACCGGATGATAAAAACCGCTGCTGACGTCGTCCGGCTTTATTTTCGTTCGGGCCGAATAGAAAACAAGAGATGTTAACCGATGATGATTTCAAATGTAAATCTGACACACTACCGAGTAAAATTTAGGTAGGATTTATGGTTGAAGCAAGTTCCAGCGAAACAGAATACAGACATACCGTTCTAATGGGGACAATTCTCTCTCGGTGTTTTTAATTCAAGTACCCGCTAGCGTCATTTATCCAAAACAAATAACGAAAAAGGCCAAAGAAAAAGAAAAAAACCACCTTTCATCGTAAGAGCTAAGATTACAGAATTATCCAAAACAGTAACGCTTCAGTTTCAAGATCGGGTTATAGTGCAGCCAGAAGATGGGTTCATCTTGATGATAGTCGACGTTCGAAGGCCCGCCAAGTGAAGGGAATAGTGCAAATGTGCTTTTTTTTTTTTTTTTTTTTTTTTTTTTTAGAACAATTTAAATAAGTTAAAATGCATTCTAGAAAGTTGCCGAATCCGTTTCGGCATCTCATGAAGACATCGATAACTCGGAACTTTATTAAGCCGAACACACACTCCAAAGTGACCTTTAATATCTTCTGATGGCTGCGGATCGTGAAATTGACGGACGACCGAACAACAGTTTCCAAAAAAAAAAAAAAAAAAAAAAATGTTCGGAGAATATCATATCGAATAAATTAGTGTGCTCAGCACTCCTCCTGGTGTAGAATAATGCGGAGCAACTAATTTTACCGCGCTTTTTATTTCAACATACTGTGTCCACTCGAGAAGGGATTTCTCTTCGACAAACGTGAATGTAAAGTAACCGAAAGCCGTTTCTGCGGGGAGCCCCGTCGCCAAACTTGTGTAAAGGTTCTCTCCATCGTGTAGCGCCAAACAGCATCGGTATCCGAAAAGTAGCCAGCCTCCACTGCAACGATACATCTTCCGGCAAAAGGTATTTCAATGTTGTTCCGACATAAACAGGCCATTCGATTACCTCCTCGATCTACTGTAAGCTCGTCTATTACGAAATTGCTTGTTTGCTCTTAGGCAACCAATTTTACTTTGTTATTTTCTCATTTTCTTTCTCGGTAAGTCCATTGTATCTTTTCGGCTCGACCATTCTACTTATTCCGTCTCGCACCGTCGTCCCTTTTTTTTTCTACCTCGACCTTCGAAAAGCAGAAGTAGAAGAAATAAAAAACCGATAGAGCTGTAAACAATTCGTCGTTATTTTCCTAACAGATTTTTAAGAATTGAAGGTACAGCAAAAAAAAAAAAAAAACCGAACTTCTCCGAGATATATACTGAATGTTTTGTGTGTATACGCCTATCTTCTTCCACTTTCAAAGGTCAATTTGAAAAGAATTTACAAAGAGGTCCGATCTTTTCCTATTTTCCTACTCGTTGACGACTGCTTCTTTTTTTTTTTTTGTCTTCTTTCGCTTCTATATTTCATGTTACTCGACAAAAAACTATAGAAGTGTTTCTCTTTAATGTAGAGTTCATAAAGTTAATTTAATAAATATTCTACCATACCATGAGTAAAGTAAATACACATACATAACATGTTCATATATATATATATATATATAATATGTATATGTCTATTCGTAACGCCAACTTAAAGTTTTTCGGAAATATTCACAAAACTTTTAGAAATAATCAAGCGTACCTAATATTTCAATTTAGTCATCTTTAAACTGTTTCATTCTATTTCATTGAGTTGTTAGAAAGTATCGTTTTTTGTTTTATTCTTTTCAATTGATTAATTGAAAAAAACAACTAAGAAACGAAAACAGTTTGTAATCTTTTCGAATGATTTTCGATATATAAAAAGACAAAAAAAGCGAGCTCTATTAATTAAAATAATCTTTTTGTTTCAATGTCGCCCGGTAGATGACACGGATCTGTTCATTCTCATATTCATCTCCAACATACTTTCAAGTCGATCAATTCTTTTGTGTGTTGCTTTTTTTCTTGGCAGATATGCCACCAAGGACTTGTCGTTGATGCGTATGGTCCCGTGGAAATTTTGTCTAAAAATGTTTTAGTTTTTGTCGCGAGCAATAAGCAACGTGTAGCTCGTCTTTAAAATTAGCGGAAGATATGTTCCAAAATTTCTCTTTACCAGTATTAGAGGCACCATCTTTTCGACAAAAATTATATGTAACAACCGAGACGGGTGAGAAGGGGGCGAAATAATTCAAATAAACGATTTTCTTTTTAACTAATTTTTTTCAAAAGATCAGTCTTTAAAAAAAAAAAAAAAACAGTGCAACATAGAGTTTTCTTATGATATCGCGTGATAGAAACTAACTAAAAGTATACGCGAAATAAATTTAAATTTAAACAATCGAACTCGTCATTTTCCGAAACTAATGAATTATCTTTTCTTTTTTTTTTTATGTTCCACGTAACCGAGTACATTTCATTTCCTTTCTGGCTAATAATTTAATGCTATTTTAGCATCCGTTGTTTCTTTATCCTTGTTTTATTTCGATCTTTTGAGTGTCCGTAATTTAAAATGAAGTCTAAAAGGGCCGTTTATTATGAACGATATATTCGAAGTAGCTCTTGTATGAGCGACTACTATTACGAACCTCTGTATAGTTACCGGAGCAAATCTCAGCCCCCACCGAATCAAAAATTAAGGTAATTTTATTTTGCATTCTGAGATGTTGTATTTTTTTGTTTCCTGCAAAGGTATATGATCGGAGTTTTAACGCGTGTAAATTTTTTTTTTAATGTTTTTCCGGAATGTGAACCCCGAAAAAAAAAGCGATGAATGTTTAGTTTATTAGATTCGTTAAAAATGGTCAGTACTTGATTTGATCGGTATCGAAAAAATTGTCACGAGACCAGACATTGTCTACGATGAATATTACACAAAATATTTTTTGCGCTAGATTTTTTTTTGTAAAACAGCCCCTTAATGGAACTGTATGGTTATTACAATCTTAGAACTATTTTTAAATAAGTAACATTTATAATTAAAAGTAAATTAACATGTAGCAAAGGAATATCTATTCTTTGCTATTTATATACATGTACATACATCTAAAAACTATAAAAATTTACAACACGACTAGGTCGCTCGGTTTTTAAGCCGTCTTGCATCTTCTGTAGTAAGCAAAAGGTCCAATGCTTCCGGGTTCGGATGGGTATGGAGTCTTTCTTCGTGACGATGGGCAAAGTCTTTAATGACTTCGTTCACCCATTTGATCCTTAAATCGGTATGTAGAGATTTGTTCCGTTGGAACTGTACGGAGGAATTTATTTTGGGCTGCTTGAATAATATTTCTATTTGATGTTTTGGTACATCCCCATATCTGTACTGCATAAGTCCAAATCGGCCTTACGATGGTTTCATAAATGAGACGTTTGTTTTCAAGCTTCATTTTGGAATATCGCCCGACAAGCCAATACATTTCACGTGTTTTTTCTCGAATCTACTGAGCTTTTGACATAACGTAAGTTTTCCAAGTCAATTTGCATACCCAAGTATTTTGCTGAATCGGAGATTGGCACTTGTTGTCTATTTATGAAAACTACATGACGCGGATCTCGTTTACGAAAGGCGAAAGTGGTGTGGATAGATTTTTGCTCATTGAGCTTGATTTTCCAAATTTCCGTCCAGTTTGATACACGGTCTAAAGCATACTGAAGGTTTTTAGTTGCTTCAGTTTGTGAACCGCTTACTGACAGTATTGCTTTGTCGTCAGCGAGCATTACAATTGCAGTATTCGGCGTTGTTTGCGCTAAATAATGCTAAATATTTAACGCAAAATATTCGAAAGGGACGATTCTTTTCATCCATCATAATGCTGAATGGCTTTTTGCGAGCTGCAAATTCGAGTAAGAGAAATGCGTAAAAACGAAAATATCACACGGATTTCGCATCGCGGCTGATTTGATACCGGATAAATTATGCATAGCGGTATTACAGTGTATTTCATGGTGATTGGTAGTTCGGCATACATGACAGTTTCACTGTGATTATTTCACAGAATGAATAATAATTTTTTGAGCTCGTTTAATTCTTGCATTAAAAAAACAAACGAGCAACTTTGATGCTGTATTTTATGTAATCTTGTTCATCTATGAAAGTTTAGAAGCCAGAAACTGTTTATAAACCGGTTGATGAAAAAAATCCCGAACAACGAGATTGAACACTGTGTATGAGATTAGACGTTTTTATTATCATATTTATTATTTTAAAATTCTCATCGAAATATTATTTCATTTAAATTACTCTCGAAGCATTTCGGCACATCTATTTTCCACTTAATATCCTCTAATGGATTACTGTCGGTGATAAATATCACTTGCGTCTGAGTTAAATTAGCTCATTTCCATTGCTTTTCTCCCTTTGTCGTTTTTAAGCTGTCTATGCGCAAGAGTTACTAAATCTCATAGAGATTGACTTGGATGACTTTTTGCACTGCCTCTGATACAGAAGTAATTGTGTTACTACTATTGTGGGGAGGGGGACTATTGTTGAAGAGAAAGAGAATTTAAAATATTGATACAGAAGTAACTGTTTCGCCATTATTGAGGAGGCGGCAAAAATTGAAAAGGTTGTTCAAAAGATCCTTTAAAGCTTTCAGCTTTTATCATTATTCGGAGGAATAAAGACAATACAATGTACCCCTTTTGACAGATAAGTTTGGACATTCTTTCCTAGGCAAAAGTAACCTAAATAAAGACATAAAAAAAGATTCGAACTGTTTTAAATTCAATCGAAGGCGACAATAGCGTTACGTTAGTGTACTCGGGTAATATTCGGGCTTTCGCGTGAACTTGAGAGGGTGGTGTGGGGTGGGGGGTTGAAACCCCTAAAACCATTTTCTTGCATACATCGATGATCGCATATAAGACGTTTTTCGGTGAAAAAAAAGTAACTCCAATGACCGTAATTGCGTATTTATCGATAAAGGGTAATACAACAACAGCTAATAACAGAGTATAAGTGCTTCGCAATGATTAACCGTCGTACCATGTATTCCATCATCATACTGTTATGCATAATTTTTTAAGCGTTTCTAGACATTTTCTGTATAGACACCGAACATGTGTATGCGAGCGCACCCACCATACTTCTATTTTAGTTGCCAAACTTTTAAATATGTTGTATATAAAATTGCAGTTGAGAATTTTGTATCTCTGTATTTTTACGAGGTTTTTTGAAAAACAGTTTGTCCGTATTTTATACCTTTTTCCATATGTATTGTTATACACTTGTTTTAACTTTTTTTTCGTTAATTTTTATTATTATTTTCATGAACATTAAACCGATACATCATCATTAGTCGTAATACCCCTAAAGGATGTACCGCAATTCATATTTTTGCTAGCTGTGCTAGTTTTCACTACTAATCTCAATCATTAGTTTCTCGCGCACGCATTCCACCAATGATTTCCCGGTGGCTTTTCGTATCGCGTCGGACCACTCAGTGTACCCCCCAGGTCATTTTCCTTTTCCCTTGAATGATCAGTTGTTCAATAGGGAATTATTGCGCCGCATAACGTGTCTCAAAAATTTCACGGTTCCAGCCAGGACTTGGTCAACCTGTTTGCAATGCGGAGCCTGTTTAGAATCGAAACATTCGTTTGTGTTTGCCTTTCCAGAATATTCTCAGCATTATCCACATTTCGAGTAGTAATATTTATGCGCTTTTTATTGCCGGCTTTTTTTTTACTTTTTTATATTCGCCAGCAATGTTCTCTTTTTCTTCTCCTACTTTGTCAATACAGCGGTATTTGTTGTGTGTTTGGTTCACGATATATCTTCATCAGCCTTCTGTAATAACACATTTCAAAAGCGGCTACTTTCTTTCCGCAATCTGCTCCCATAGTCCGTGTTTCGCAGTCATACTTTTTTTCTTTTTTTTACTTTTTTATCGGGCTTGTCAGCTACGGACGATTACCCATCAAGAAGGACGAACGTAGGACAGAAGGAAACTGAGGACACTAAGAAAGTTATTCGGGGAAGAAGGAGACGGCCAGAACTACTATGGAGAGATAGCAAGGAAGCCAAAAAAGATCGGTACTAGAACCCGTGCAATTAGCAGTCCGAAGGGAAATAAATGTGTAGACGAAAAAATATAAAGGTCTTGTTAGCCGTTATACCTGATTATAATATATTATATCCATTTAAACTAAATACGCGATGTAGCCGGCATAAAAAGAAATATATTTTTATCCATGTCTGCGATTGCTGGGCAGCGCGGAAAAAAAAAGATCCTCAACAACAATATGGCCGCAACTACAATGCAGTGAGTGCCCGATGAGGCAAGAGACAAAACATCGCTATTCGCCTACGGTTGCGACTGCAAAGCGGTGTTCGCAATTCCCGTCCAGAAAAGTAAAATGATTGATTATCCATTATTCAAAGGGCATCTGTGGACGCGGCTTTTTTAAAATCCATGTTTCCGCGATGCGTATATAAATATGCAGAACACCAATGCAACTCTCTTTTATACACTACATTTATAATGCATCTTTCCATATTGCATTTAGTCTGCTTATGGGAATTCTGCGCTTTATCTCGTTCTATCAATGGCCAGCTCAAAAATATTAACTTTCGCACTGCTCGTACCCATATCCATGTGAAGTATCGAATTTTTCGCATCAATTAACACCAATTTTGTTTTTTCCTTACTAAGTTTCAAACCATAATGCGCACTTATTTCGCTGAGTCGTTCCAAACAGGATTCCATCTCGCCAACACACTGCTAGCTATCAGCTTTGTGTCGTCCGTAAAACGCGGGTTATTTATTGATTTTGCTGCTTCCAATAGAAACGCCACCATTTCATCCCTTTAGAACTTACCGCATAACATACACTACCCATGTATAGATTAAGTAGCGTTAAAAGAGAATGGACTTCTTTTTGCACCATGAACTATAATGATTCTTTGTGCTTGCTAATTCGTCCTATGTTTTCATGATGCTCGCAGAGTCGATTAATGACTGGTATACCAGCTATTTCGGAATTTTCCATTAGGACGGACCACATCTTTTCCGAAATAACGCTATCGAGCGCCTTAGCCTATATTGAATTATCGGCAGTCGTATTCAAGGGAACTTTCAATTACTTGTCGTATATTCAGTATCTATTCGCGACACCCTCTCCCGCCTGTTCTTTCTGTTTTTGTTCTTCTATATATCCTGCTAGTCTGTTATGAAGGATTCTTAGCACATTACCTTATTGGTATGCGATAGTATTTGTACATATATGTATGTATGTAATGTGCATGACAATAGTTACTACGGGCATTTTCCTGTGTATTAAACATTAGTCGGAGGAGTTAAACTGTTTATCGCCTACTGTTTAACTTGTTGTTTATGTAGAGAAATTATTAATTTTGCAACAGCGACAACATCCGCCAAGAGAATAACCGAGATAGGGATAAAAATGGAGCATGTTAAAGACAAGTAATGACGGTGCAGATAGTGTCGGCGGTTGTGTGGTACGGAGTGAAATTACCATCGTTACTTTCATTATTACGGTTTGTTGCAAAAAATATTTAGCGTCTCAACTGTTGCTATCGGTCGTCCGTCCGTCCGCGTTTGTATGTTTTGCCGCTTCGCGAGATCTTCTAATTAAATTCCGACTAATTAAAAAACGGACGAAGAATAGTTTTCCATAATTTCTGGTCGAGTACTTTTTTCATATTTTTCTTTTTTTTTTGGAAAAATTTCAAACTTGCACGAAACTTATTCGGCTCAGCTTTATGTAGAAGCGGAGGAAAAGTTTATGTTATAAAATCCTTTTTTTTGGTCGCGTAAAAAAAAAGTGGAAAAAACTGCGAAAAAGGCTACGAAAGCGAGGAAAAAAGTAGGTAAATAAAGTTTAATAAAAAGTAAATTCTAAAACGAAGAAAAAATAAATGAAAAACGAACAGGCTACTTCGAAATTTCTCCTAATAGATTTTTCCTTTAATTTTCCGTTATAGTCTGCCGACGGCGGTTTCGCTGCGAAACAGCTATTATCGGTAAATAAACCGCTGTACCGCTCCGATTTAAAATTAACTTCCGAGCCCCGTCCAAACTTTTTTATGTAAACAAATTACACTTTCATGATCGCTCCTCCGATCGTACCTCTTTCTCCGCGCTCCGGACGCAGAATTCTCCTGTAAAATCTCGTTATTGTTTTCCTTTTTCGGGGGGTTTTTTTTTTGTCCCCGCCAAAATTGTACTCCGTTCGTTCGCGAAAATTTCTAACCGAAAAATTGTAAATTTTCCGCCGAATGCCATGCGCAGTCTGCGATTTTCTCGAATGAATTTATCGCGCGAGCGATAGAGGTTAATGGTGTTTCGTTCGAGGAGAATTCCATCCACTGTTAAAATGTTACCGGAAATTGTCATCGTTCTCGTGTGTGTTGGGTTAATGTGTCTCTGTAGAAAACGAGAGTTCAAAATAGATGATAGCGTTAAAAAAAATAATAATAACGGATATTACGAACATATGATTTCAGTTTTGCTTTTGACATAATTTCTAAACATGTAGTTTACGATATAATTAAGCGCGGACGCAGTTACGACTTTATTTTTAACGTTTTTAATCGCAGTGTTAATATATTTTAAATATCTGAATTTTTCAGCGACGCATTTTTACTTCGTATTAATAGAATTATTGTAAATTCCTCGCGATTTCTTTTCACCTTCCGTTTCGAGATACGATTAAATTAGATCGTCTGGCACTGTGTACGTCTTTAATTTTTAAATCGTTAAACTTATTTCGGATTCCACACTTTGCTGTAATTGGACTTTTCCTCTCTTCCGGGAGTTAATCTTTTTATCCTATACGACGTTATATATATTTATATATATATATATATATATATATATATATATATGTATATATATATATGTATATAGTGTTTCGCATTCGTCGACATGACGTTAATACGATGTGCAAATGAAGTTTTTCTCCTTTTTTTTTTGTACTGTTTGTTTTTGTTCTGTCAAGAAAGTATCGGGAATTGTTAAATAAAACGAACAATTTTTAATTTTCATCCAAATTTATTTTGTCACGTTCAAAATAACATCCATTCGAAGCGATGCACATATGCCAACGCTTTTTCCGCTCGGCAAAGCACTTCTGATAGGCGGTTTCCGGGATGGCCTTTAGCTCTCGCGTCGCATTCGTCTTGATGTCATCAATCGATTCGAAGCGCATTCCCCGTAGCGGAAATTTGAGTTTTGAGAATAGGAAGAAGTCGCAGGGTGCTAAATCTGGTGAATACGGCGGTTGTTCGATGATATTTACCGAGTGTTTGGCCAAAAACTCATTCACAATTATGGCTTTGTGAGACGGCGCATTATCGTGATGGAGAATCCAAGAATTGTCGACCCACAAATCGTTACGTTTACGACGGATAGCCTCTCTCAAACGTCTCAAAACACTTAAGTAAAACTCTTTTGTGACTGTCTGTCCGGCTGGCACATATTCATAGTGTACCACGCCTCGAATATCGAAGAAAACAATCAACATGATCTTCACTTTCGATCGGCTTTGGCGAGGTTTTTTCGGCTTTGGCGCGCCAATTAGCCGCCATTCGGACGATTGCTGGTTCGTAAGCGTGTCGTACTCGTACACCCATGTCTCGTCACCAGTAATTATCTTTTCCAAGAAGGTAGGATCCAAATTGGCTCGATCTAGCATGTCTGCAGCTACCTGTTCTCGGTACTTTTTTTGAAAGAAATTCAGGTCTTTCGGAACAAGCCGAGCCGCAACGCGTTGCATACCCAATTTTTCGTGCACAATCGTACGTACGCTCTCGTGTGACATGCCCAATCCATGAGCCATCTCTCTCAAGCTCACATGACAATTTTCAGCAACGATTTCCTTGATTTTATCGACGTTATCATCGGTCACACTCGTTGAAGGCCGTCCAGAGCGAGGCATGTCTTCGACCGTCTCCCGACCATCCTTGAACGCTCTGTACCACTCGTAAACCCGCGTTTTTGATAAAGCAGATTCACCAAAAGCCTTCTGTAACATTTTCAGTGTATCGGCACAAGAAATTTCGTTCGAAACACAGAATTTAACACAAGTACGTTGTTCAATATTTTCACTCATTGTAAAACTTCGACAAAACACTTCAAGGTCGACTGATTTTAACAGCTGCTGTAAACACACTGGTTGACAGATCGCGCTAAAAATAGGCATCATAATACAAAACAGTTGTACCAACCTGGAAAAAAAAAATTATCTGCCTAGCTATTACCCGGGAGATTTAAATTGACAATTCCCGATACTTTCTTGACAGGGATTATATATGTATATAGTGTTTCGCATTCGTCGACATGACGTTAATACGATGTGCAAATGAAGTTTTTCTCCTTTTTTTTTTTTGTACTGTTTGTTTTTGTTCTGTACAGAAATAAAAGGTTTTTTCCTTTTTATATATCAACAAAATTTCCCGAAATATCCACGGTAGTTTTTAAAATTGTAAACTAACAATATTCCTCGACAACAGATATATCTATTGGAGAAAAAATTTCAAAAAGAAACAAAATCTTCCACCTAACAATTCTAGACGATAATTAATGATAAAATAGAGATATTTCAAAAATTTTGTATTACTCCATTAATCGATGGTATAGCAAAATCTCTTCGATGCATGTAAAATGCAATAATATACTATTAAAAAAAAAAAAAATGGTAATTTCGGTGCATATATATATATATACGTATGTATGTACGCATGGGCGTCGCCTTGAAACTTTTTTATCAACTGGCCACGATGAGTATTCATAGGCGCGTATTCATGGACCATTTGGAAGACTTTTATAATAAAGTAGTAGAACAATTTGCCAGAAACCAACGAAAATTATGTTTTAATTAAGATTTCATTCTTGTTTAATAAAATATTAAGCCTTAACAAATTATAAATTTTATGGGATCGACTAGTACACATATGTTAATGTTTGTAATACGGATAAACGTTTAATTTTAAAAAGTGGCTAGATTGAAAATGAACACAGTTGACATTCCGAAATTACGTCAAAATTTCCTGACAAGTGTTATGCTGCGGACAAATCAAGTACGAATACGAATCATAAAAAGAGAGGGGAAAATATGAATTCAAATGTTTAATAATTGAAAAAGTTTTTGTCGGTAAGTAGAGGATTAGGTAAATTATAAGTAAATGCGGAAAACTGATAAGCCTAAAAGAAAGGGAATGAAGCCGGTGACAAAACTAAGGCTATATTAGCCTAACCGTTGATGGCAGCGATTATTTAAAGGCAAAATACTAGTTCCAAAAAGGACCAGAGGAAATATGTTCCTGAAACGTGTGTATGTTGGTTTCGTTAAACAGGTTACACATTCTTCTCTAGTACCGTAAGGTAATTGAAGTGCACAGTAGGAGCCACGACATGTTTTTAGGGTCTTGTCGTATTACCCTCTCTGGTAAAAAAAACACGCGATTATCGTTGTTCCAGTATTATTTCACTTTTTCACTTGGTCTTCACATTGCGTTAGAAGAGAACGAAGGCTGTCTAATCGCGACCTGCTATGAACGTTAAGAAGATAGCAACGGTGGTCACACTGTGTGTGTTAATGTGTCTTTATTTACAGCGAAGGAGGTAATCGGTAACTTTGCTGCTGGAATAGTATCGCAGTCGTTATACCGTCAATAACATTTCGACAGCATTCGCTATGTCAAACGTTCAGATAGTATGAACTTCGTAAGTTGTGCGAATTTTATCATTATTGACCTGGCAGTTTTTGAAGTGAGCTGGGGGGGGGCACCAACGCGTTCAGGACTAACTGAAATGGCGGATAAAACTTTGACAATTTCAAAACATATATAATTTTCCGCGCATAATTTACTATGCGAAAAGTCCAAAAAAATACGAATTAATCGATTAAAAGCACACGAAAGCTTTTAAATTTTCCTTCTGCATTGATCGGTTTAACAGATTTTTAACATTTTTTCCCGCAATGCGTTGTTTTACGTTCTATCATTGGTTTCTGTTATTCGTCCAACGGCACACCTCTACTGTTGTCGACCAATGGCCATCTTTGACGAATTCTAATGATACATTCGCAATTTCGGCTCTCAGCGACGTAAATCATTCGGCTAGAATAACACGTTTTTTTTTTGTTTTTTTTTTTTTGTTTTTTTTTGTCGTTGATTGTAGAGTGTTCTTTTTCTAACGTTAGTTGTTTTCCTTTTCCCCAGTTAAAAAATAGCGATAACCAGTTTAATTCTCTAGAATTTATGCTTTTAAGAACATTTAATTTTATAACGCTTTTCTCTCGTGTTTGTCGAAAATTAAATTTATACCACCATAAAGCAGCTTTGTTTTCCGTCCGTTCAAAAGAAGAAGCACTAAAACAATCATAATGATAATAATGATAATGATAATTTTTTTTTTTTTTTTAAGTTTATCGTCCTGGCAACATTGCCGGCCGCGAAATGTTTTGTAAAATTTAATTTTTATTCCGAGATAATTTCCATATTTCAACGCGTTTCAATTTATTTCTTTATCCGAGTTTTATTACACAGATTCATATATTTTATGTGCTTGTAGCGAAAACCTGAATAGTTTTGCGGTCCTCGTAACATGCAGGGGTTTTAGAATTAATTTATCGTGTACGGGGCGGCGTGTCCCTGTTTTTGAATGATAGACCTATAATAAATAATCCATCGACCCCTAATACTCTCGATTTTTTTTTTTTTTTTGGAAATCATTCAGGAACCTACACCTAGAAACAAAAAGAAAGGAAAGAACCGTTAGTTACTACGAGTATATTTATGACTCGATCAGATACTGACAGTATAAAAAAACTAATACAGTAAAGATAATTGACGAAGAGGGGAAAGATAGAATATAAAATGAGCTGTGAGAGGTATCGATCAGGATCTTCTAATTGTTTCTGGGTAAAGGTCCCCGACAGCCCCCCCCCCCAAAAGAAAAAAAAGACTGTTTTTGTTTATCAGATAGGAATATAGAACAAAACGCTCTCTGTATATATATATATATATATATATATATATATATATATATATATATATATATATATATATATATATATATAGGCACCCTTTTTTAAACCGCGTTTGAAATTAAAAAATTAATTTTTAAATTAATTATGGTGAAAATAGGACGATGAGAAAGGTAGCTTGACTTTAGAATGGCATGAATGAAACGTATATTTTAAAAGTAGTATACGATAAAGAAATTACCGTAAATTTACTCGGGGGGGGGGGGGGGGGGGGAAACTCAATTTTTTACCCGCGACATTAAGTAATATTAAATTGAAACGTTTTTCCGGTTTAAATTATATTAAAAATGCAGTTATTGATTTACAGGGGGAAAAAAATTAAAAATAAAACGCTATGATTATTTTCCGTATGTAAGGAAAAATGTTTTTCGTTCGTGAAATTTATTTACATATAAACAAAGTTTCTTTAGTCTCAAACAAAGATTTTACATTCTTTACGCTATTTCTTGAATAATTTACAAGCGAAAGACACTGAACATAGTTTTGGTGTGTTTTGGTGAGCTTGTCGCAAGTTTTTAAACGTTTCAATTATTATATACAGGATAAAGGCGGACTAGTTGCATTTGAATACTTTATTGTCTTGTACAGACAGTGGACCGCATGTGGGATTCCCAATCAATTTAAATTCGTTGATATTAAGCTTACACATCTAAAGAATAGGTTCAACTTTATTTTAATTCGCCGTTTTTTAGAAATTATCTCGTAATCTCAAAAGCCACACTATTCATATTATTTGTCACGATATCCATTTTGAAGGGCAGTCGGTAATTAACGCAGGATCATGCATACATAGACACGCGTGTTGATTTCCTTTTAACTTCGACGTACATTGCGCAAAAGATGGTCCCAGTTGTATTTATTTACGGTATACCGACGTAACTTCCCGTAATGAAGTCTTGTATTTTAATGTAAAATTTTCTACCAAATTACCACCGATGTAATTTGTATATTTACACATTATTTAAGGGTAACACCTCAGCGGATTGTTTGAAACCTATTTTCAATATTGTCGTAAACTGGATGCTGGCGACTGCGAGCATTCAGTCCAGAACGACGACGACGACACAGGATCGAAGGCGTGAAACTATTAAATCGAGGAAAACTATCGTTGCGGTAATGACATTTACATCTTAATTTTAAGTTAATCTTAATGCTAATAATAATGAGGATATCATAGAGATCGAAAAGTCACTGTGGCGTAGCGAAAATCGATGTGACGGCCAATAATAAATAAAAGCAGAGAAACAACGTGATGATAATTTACAGAAAAAGTTTTTTATTATTCTGACGGAAATTCGACTAGTTGCGTAAGACTGCAAAAAAAAATGCTCGGACTCGGAGATACTTTTCGGTATAGATGCTCTCTGCGAGCCGAGACAAGAGCAATTCACAACGGCGATGTTTACAACGGCGTTTCTTAAAATCGCCCATCGATCTTACCAGAAAAGCATGTAAAATATCCCCTTACAGCAGCGCGGTCAACTACGAGTATCAGCCGAAAATGTCGTACATTGTACCAGCATTTATACCCAAATGTGTACTGCATACATCTGCTCTTATCGGAGGCAACCCTTTCGTGCATCCGCTCACACTTTAGCATTAATTTTACTTTTTAATTAGCGCTACCGCAGAAATTTTATTTAAAATACGTTACGTTACTGGTATTGTAGCAGGCAAAAAATTATATAAAGAATTAGACCGATTTATAAATACAATAAAATCCCGATGGTGTCACATTAAATAATTTTAATAAAACCAGAATACATTAATTGAGTATAAAAATTTTCTATTACATTACTGGTCGGCCAAACACCACCGCAGTTTCTATTAGTAGAAGCCCCTAGCATGATTAATTACCGGTGATTTTATTTCAGTCTACTGAATGGGAGCGCTTCATTTTTGCCCGAAGACAAATTATCAGCATTTTTCGTCGCTTTATTAAAATTACTTTTCCGGCGGTTCGTTCGCGTTTGTTTATTCTTCAAAAGAATCCTATTGAAACTTCTCCCTCTACCGAGGAGTAATTCTTTTCCTATATTCTCCGATTCACGATCTCTTCTTTTCTCGTTCAATTAAGACTGACTCTTTCGGGATTCCTAGCCACTCCGGAATCGAAGGCAGTCATTAGTTCTGTCATCTACCGGGTGTAATTATTTCTTAACGAATCATTTGTTTATCTTCTATCGGCAGATTTCTCTCATCCGGAAATATTATTACTCTTGTACCCGAACCTTTCAACGTTTTATTTTCTTTTTTCTTCACTCATTATTTTCAGACATCGATTCCTTCTATTCAACCGTTTTTTTCTCTCCACCGCTGGTTTTTCGACTTTCCCGATCCGTTACTAGTGTGACTGCTCGCGTTTTGGACACACAATTTTCTTCCTTCTTATTCTGCCTTCTTCATCCATCCGCCCCACCAATATTCACGTTATACGTATTCCTGACCACGTCCTAATGGTTTTCCCTTTCAGTTGTACAATTTTCTACTTCTCTCACTAATCACGGTATTCCTACGTTCTTTCCTTTTGTTTCTGTTCTTTCCGAAATCGCTTTTTCTCTTTTTCCTCATTTTTTTAAAAACCGACCTAAAATAGAAGCGAAAAAAAAAATACAATATAATATACCGGACACTTCAAAGAGGACAGATTTTGCGCAGAAATTATGTAACCATTGATCGGCACGCTATGAATGTTGTTTATGTTTCTTTTTTTTTTCCATCACTTCCACGTGTGAAGATCGCTCAAAATCCGCTGTTTTTTGCCTGTTTGATTGTGTCCCGGATTCCTAACGTTACGCGGCCTATCTGATGCTGAAATATTACTATTACGGCATCATCAACTTAGTTGTCCTCCTCAAGAAATTCGTTCTTCGAAATACCTAGGGCACTGCAGAAGACCTGATCTGACAAAAAGTGCTGTAGAATGAGTCCTTGATGCTTTTGCTTAATGATGGAAGCAAAAAGTTCAGCACAGAATGAAAATCGTACCAGCAACGTGAGGTTGTTCCTTTCTGTCCCAAAGTCATTACTTCCACTCGCGGGTTACTTGGTGCGATTATTTTGAGGCTGTGAAAGTTTCGAACCCGTAGGTTGACTCGCAGACATTTTAATAATCGCCTTTTCGCAGGCGAGAAGTACAAGGTTATTTCATCCAGTCGTGCGGGACCGGTCAGCCGACGGCTGTTAGATTGCCGTTTGTATATGGCGATTGGAATTGTAACGTAAGAAAAAACGGTTTTTCTAGAGAGATGATGGAGCGCGTTAAACGTTCCAGTTGATAATCAGACAAGAATCTTAACCGGTATGCCGAAATCGGTGTAGGCTTTTGTTTTTTTTTTCTTTCTTTTTTCTCGGCGAGGTTTACTCCGTTTCACTGTTTCTCTCTCGCAGCGCGGAATCACCGAACACGTCCTTCGAGTATTCCAAACAGGTGCCAGTTTCTAAATCACGTAACAGCTTTGTTTTGACTTTGTGTACCTACCTCCGCGTCTTTCCATCGATAATAGAAGAAAACATAAAAAACAGAGCGCATTCGAATAGACGAAAATGGATTAACAGCAATCGGTCTGTGACTGCACAAAGCGAACCAAGTCACGTGCCTGAAATACTGTTCCCGTCTGTGGAATAATAATTGTACTTTTTTTTTTTTTTGTTCTTTTTTTGTGTATTTTTATCTCCATTTTTGTTTCGTTTCTTTTCTTTTTTTTTTTTTTTTTTTTTTCGATTTCATCAATCATTCCGTTTATAATACTATATTCCGGGGTCGGTTCGAAGCTGTACCCTCAGTTGAAGCACAAAAACCGTCTTCAGAAAGAGAATTCAAACTGCTAAAAATCACCTAAAAACGTACAAAATCTTAATACGTAAATTAAGCAAAAAAGGGGCAAATCGTTTCCTTTGTTTTTCGTGAAGTTTTACTTTTCCGTGTCGGCTTTAGAATTACCGAAATCGCGCGGCAGGGCAGAAAGCGTTTGATCTTTCGAAACGTTATCTCTGAGATATCCGTTAACGAAGGGATTCGCGAATATCGACAGAGCTCAACTTTCGACAGTTTCTCAAGATTTGTCGCTGCTATTTGCCGTAAATGATAAGCGGAAAATATAATTATTAATGTGTCGTTGTCGTTTCCTGAGCACCGAAGCTCCTCTCATTCTAAAATTACCGTAAGAATCAACAACAATTTGATCTTTGTAAAAAATTAACAAAACAGTCAACGCCGGATTTTATTAGTCTAACGCGCCAAAGAAACTTTCGTAACGTTTTTAAAAATTTACAGATGTAACAAATTTTTCATTATCACTAAAGAAGAAAAAAAAAAAGTTCCAGAGTGGAATTATACTTTGTCATTTTATTAATGAAAAATCGCCGTGCTTAACGTCCGTACCTTAAAATTAAAATTCACCAAGGCGATAAAATGCGAGAGACCTCCAGCGGGTTGACAGAGCGCTCGATAGAACACACACACACACACTGGGGGCAACTTTGTTGAGGATTTGCAGAAGTTTTTTAGACATGTCTTTGATGCTTGATTCCAGGTCGAGCAGTGCCGCGGCAGGCAACTTCAAGGTTTTGCAGCAGCCTAATAACTGATAGCGACACTCGCACGTTTTTTTTTTGTTTTTTTTTCAAGTGCTCCTATGCCTCCTGTTAAAACTCGTGAAAAGATTATCTCAACTAGCGACATTCCCACATAACCAACTAGCGGGAAGAGGAAGCGAAACAATTCACGCTGTACTAACATGCGATATCTTGCAACAATTCGATGTTCCGGTTTCACAATTTCAGGCGCAAATGGAAGCCCTAGAGCAACCGTAATGGCCCCAGATGGTCGAAACATATTTCTTATTTCTTTACAAATAACACAATATTAAATTGTAAATGTTAAAAAGAAAATCTGACTTTATTCACGCTAAATTGGAGAGGATTTTAAGTTGGTATTTAATAAATATTATTAATAAAACTGGCCAAAGAGCGAAAGTCGGGGCAAAAAAAAAAATCTAAATCTAAGAAGATACAACGCATATTGCCCTATAGCACGTGATTAATAAGTAACCCGTGGTATATATGTGTAAATGGGCGCGTTCGAATTGCACACCGTTGTTTGTTTACCTGGGCCGAAGGTTAAAAAAAGGTCCAGTAATATCCGCACTCGAATTGCGCGCCAGCCGTTAGCAGGTATAAAATATAAAAAAAACTAATGCAAACGGCACTCGGACCGTGATATTTGTTAGACTCAATGGTTCCAAAACTGATTCCCGCTTCATTGTACTACATTTTTTTAAAGATTCAATAACTTTCAAAATTTTTACGCATTGTATTTTTAAAATGAATTTTTGATCTGCCAACGAAAAATACTACCACACCTATTTATGTATTAAAAATATCTCCTCTACAACGACGACGGTTTATTAAAAAATATTTGAGAATACGCCAGGTTAATTAAAAAATATATATACTAATTGTTTAACCTTCCAAAGATACATATTTATGTTCCCATTTATGTTTTTAATTATTAAAAATTGATTCTGACCTTTGCAATTTGTCAGTCAGCTTCGCACTGCTAACGGGATTTTCGCAAACCTTAAATATTTTCTTAAGCAACTAAAACGTAGTTCCTCGTTATTCCAAATAGCAAACGTTCCCCATCGAGATATGATAAGACATTTTGGAAGTCACTGAAAGAACGACACTTTTACTGATTTTATTCCTTCGTCGATTTTATAAAATCAAAGTATTTTTTTTAAAGGCAATGTGCGCAATTCGAGTTCTCAGCGGGCGGGCTATTTTAAGTGTGGTGCGCAATTCGAGTGTTCCCGTGTAAATATATAGACCTGCGTATATATATGCATGTGCGCACATACGTCCATTTATTTAAGTTTACTGTTAATAATTTTATTTATTTTTGTTCTACTAATAAGTGTATAATTGACTTCAAGCTATTGCCTACACCACTACACCACATATTGTAAATACCTATATGTTTACCAGTGGTAAATCGTTCGGTACTTTAAGAATCATGCAGCGAAATACCAAAGCGAATTAAAAGAAAAAGAAATCTACCAGTTCTGGCAGCGTTGATTTAAAGAGGCAAGAAAATTTTTAGATTACCGGTAGAAATATGAGAATGCCAAAATTTAATACATGCATAATTTCTTTCGGTTAACAACACATTAAATACGCTTTTTATAAAATAATAATTAATTATTATATGAAAAGCGTGTTTTATGCAAACTTTATTTAAGAAATCAGAGGGGCCACTATTTAAGCACGCGGAGAAAAATAATTAAAGTGTAAGGGAAGGCCAGTCGCTTTGTAAGTGCGAAACAGTTGATTGGATCGAGCGTTTAACACTAAGCAAGTACTTTTCCATTTTGGCAGAACGTTATGCACTTTTGTTTTTTGGCAAAAGCGTTCTATACGATTTGATATCTCATACAGTGTTTCCCCGTTACTGCTGTTACTACGCTATTGCTATCTTATCATAATAAAATGACGTTAATACGTCCGTTTCGATGTTTCTATCATAAACATCGTGTACAAAAATTACAAAAAAAACAACTTATTTAGGGATTAGGAGTTTATAAACACGCTCAGCGATATCGGCTATGACAAACGAAAAGCGGTAACGATCGTACAGCAAACTAGAGAAATCAAATCAGCGATTCAGAAAGGTCTGTTAATGTGAGCAGACGTATTGACTTTTATTTCCTAATGCGTTTTCTTCAAATAATTTTTTTAAGGCGCCGTATACATTTCACTTTATAATTTTTAAAGTTAAAAGATTTTTTTTTTACTTTTTTTTTTATTTATTTTTTTTTAATGCATTTTATATTATTTCTTTTTGTTGTTCAGGTAAATCATTCGTAGTAGGTTTGTTAATTTTCTTTAAATTTAAGTATCGATATTTTCTCTTAAATAAATTTATTTTTTTTATTTTTCAACATTTACTCTAAAAAAAGTGGTTTCCTAATTTTGGTTATTTGCGTAGTGGTACGTACAATTGTAGGCCGAATTAATTCAATTTCAACATTTTTAGAGAAGATCGGGCGAAATATATACCTTTCTCGAACAAACACCGTGAATATCGAAAATCGTGCTCGCCTTAGTTATGAATCAGTCTGGAAGTCTGAAATCCACTGACGCCTTTTTTTGTTTTTGTAACTGATTTATTAAGGACGTCGGTGGGGAACTGGCATAAATCTAAAATATCGACTGCACACATTAATCAACATCTTTCGCAGAGTTCTATTTTCATTTCGCTTTCCAAACAATGCTCCCTTATTATAGGGTTTTTTATTTCTTGTTAATTGGACGGCTAAATGTTTGCCGTTAAGTGGCCGACTTCTGCGAAACAGTGAGTAAAATACAGTGTGATTCGAATCACCTAATGCTTTTTCATTCTTCCCGGACCATTCCTTTAAATCGGACCTAAAGCAATTTAATTTAAATAATTCCGTTTCCTTTCGGGGGCGTTGGGCTCCGATGGTTTGGCTGTACGTCATAGTCCGGATATTGGTGTACACGCACTAGCGAGTAAGTGTTACCATCAATAGCAGTGTTGTGGGAAAGTAAGTGAAGCGATACCTCGTATAGACGGCTTATGAGAAACTCTCGTCTATACACATTTTAAACGCACTGGGAGCATTTAAAGTCAGACAGAATGGCTTAACACGAATATTTTTTAACTAACGTAAAGTCTGTAATTGCTCTGCTAGTATCCCAAAAGACAAATGCGGAGTTGCTTCTACATAATCACATGAAAGGAGGTCGTTTAGACGTAATCATGAATGAAGGAACAAATGTATCTGAAAAATAAGACATAAAATTCGATCTTCAAAACGCATCCTCAGTTACAAAATAAATAAATATATATATATATATATATATACTTATATATACTTATACTTATATGTGTATATAATTTACATATTGAGCGAAAGAAAAAATAAATGAACATAGAAAATTTATAAATGTCAATACATTGTGGCTTTATTCCATTGTTTAAATTATAATATATGTTGAATGTTTATAAAAATAAATAAAATTTAAAATTAGGCAACTATTAAAAACTTACTCCAGGCATTTTACAGGAACAAATGTGTCTGAAAAATAAGACTTAAAATTTGATCTTCAGAGCACATCCTTAGTCGATGTTCCCATTATAAAATATATATACATACATGCATGTATGTATGTATATTCAGCGAAAAAAATAACAAATGAACATAGGAAATTAGTAATTGTCAACCCACTATGATTTTATTTCATCGTATAAATTAAAATATGTTGAATGTTTATTAAGATTAGGCAACTATTAAAAAAACCTTACTTCAGGCATTTCGAAAAATTCTGGTGTTTGCGTTTCCGTTACTTCGGCGTGCCGTTATAAAAATGAGAATGTTAAGAAATCCCTTATCAAATAAATGCTTCTAAATAATTTTTCCGATTTAACCGAGACTGCATGCTACATATGAGCCTTCTTCGCGCTGAGGTTACTTCAACGGTTGTGTACTGGGAAGGGGTGTAATTTCGCATTATAATAAAAACCATAAATAATTATTTTTATCGTTATTATTAGCATAAAAATGGGATATTAGGACAAATGCTCCAATTCAATGACTCGGAACATAACGTATTATTTAAAAACCGTTATGATATTTTATGTTGCCGAATCACGGGGATGATATGTAGAGTGCGTTGCACAATAGGCTGTATTTTTACAATAGACACTCACTGAAAGCACATATACCGTATATTCATATCCGTACAAATATACTTATATACATACTATATAGACTCGTATTCACACACGTGACACACACTTGAATATAGCGAGATTCTGTTTGCTACGGAGCCACTCGTTCCACTTCGTATTAACCGTAAAATTCAGATATTCAGCGGAGAATAGTTGTTTCAGAAAAATACTAGGGTAATAAAATATGAATCAGGTTGTCGGCGGGGAGCAA
Organism: Icerya purchasi; assembly: GCA_039619475.1. Classification (NCBI taxonomy): domain Eukaryota; kingdom Metazoa; phylum Arthropoda; class Insecta; order Hemiptera; family Monophlebidae; genus Icerya; species Icerya purchasi. The sequence goes on from CM077116.1 coordinate 70,774,962, forward strand.
GTGAGGAATTCGATTGAGATTCGAGCAATTTCTAGACGAGATGTTCGCAAATTACCGACGAAAGCGACTTTGCATAATATCAACAAACTCGGCTAGTTCCTTAAATTCTCGGCCTAGGCAAGTGAGTAGCAACTCTGATTGATATCACCCCCGGAATCAGCTGATGCCTTGATCCATTTACCCCGACCCCGCGGCTAGGCGCCTAAATCACTCCGTTCAATAAATGGGCCGGACAACGGACGGAATTACGTTTTTCTCCGGTCGCACGATTATTTTCCAGCGAAATATTGGCCAGGTGGCTTTTTAGAGCTTTTTCACGTCTCGCTAGCGTTAAGAACCTTTTTACATTTTCCTGGCGACGGTTTTTCCGGATTATTGCCTGAATAATATATGTATGCGCGATCCGTCCGAGTACATTCAGCAAGCTAAAGGAAGTTTTCATTTAATAAGTTTTCTTTTTTTCCTTTTTTCTTTTCTCTTCCCGTATTTTTCATTTGATACAAGTGATTGACCAGCAGCAAGCAACAGTGGATGACGAACTACGAGTGGAAATGTAAAAAAAATTTAGAAAAAAATTAATGAAAAAATTAACAGCATTTCTGTCGCCGAACCGCGAATTATGTGCGCTTTACAATAAAGTACGTCTAAGAAGCAAGTGTCGAGCTTTTACATTATCTTTTTCCCGGTTTTTTTCTTACGGATTTTCATTTCCACACCTTTTTTTTGGGGAACATTTCAACGGTTCTTCTCCGATAATTAATTCCGCCGAACATTCTTTTCTACCACAGTGCCCGGTAGAATTCACGTAATGATAAAGGTTCCAATGAATTTTAGTCCGATTAGACTGTTCTCTAGTATTGTCGCAACAATTATGCCTCTATTCCGATGAAGCGGGGCGACCCGTATTAATCGACGAAATAGAACGTTCAGAAAAATTATTCCGTTTTTTTATTAAAACTCGAGATGTGCGAATAATTTTCCATTATTAATCGGAAGTGAAATATATACGTAAAACTAGAGAAAGAATCCAATGGCGCGAAAATGGAAACTTGTTGCGGATTAGATTCGAACTCGTGTCCGCGCTGATTCGAATTTTGAGGTGATTCGGTCTTAAAAGTTGTGATAGGCGAAAAATCATGAATAGTAATAAGCGCGCTGGATAATGACGCGCGGTAGGGGAAGAAAAGGGAGGGAAAAACGAACTTTATCGAGCGACCGTGTTTAATAATCTCGCTGAAAATTGCTACTGGTTCAGTCGGCTCCAGCTCTGGCAGCTGATGCATTTAAATTAGTTCATTAGCCTAGTTCGGCATTCTGCCGAGTGAGCTGCTTCTGCTTCCGTCCAGAGGACCGTTCAATTCGCTGTGTAATTGTAATCATTTCCAAATACCGATAATGTTATTACTAATTTCTTCTCGTCCATTCGTCGCTATGCCATCAGGAGGAGGCGAGATGTTTGCGATTCGACGCTATCTTGTCCGCAGAGCTCATCATCGGTGCATCGCTGCTGTGTACAGTTTCGCCCAGCGTTACACTGGTAATTCGGCGAGAGAGAGGGAAAACAAATAGAAAGTGAAGAGAAATTGAAATTAAAAAAGTGATAAAGAAGAATTCAGAAAAATTAAAAAAAAAAAGTTCCACGCGACCAGAAGGAAATCTACCTATTTCGCGGTCTAGTATGTTGTTCCGGGAATAAAATCGAATTAGTAGCCGGAAGCGCCTAGGTAGATTAAGGCGAACGGCGTTAGATTGGACTCTGCCGGAATTAACAGTGCGGCGGCAACTCGGTCGGACGAAAATTAAATCTGAAACAGCTGTCTTAAGATCGCGATGCGCCCCGTCTTGATGGCGGAATTCTTGGCGACTTTATTAATATTATCGCGCTGCTCTCGTCGCACTCGCTCCCGTACCTGCACCGGTTGGTCTCTTACCTTTACGAATTACGAGTGCTCGCGCGTAATTAAAAAACTCACGCCGGCAGCCTTAAACTCGTCGCCGCACTAAGCGTGTTATGTGCTTTTTTGAGTTTTTCTAACTGACGGGCATGCAACTACCGGTTAAAGTGACGTACCGCGTTCTCGGACAGAGAGAGACCAGCCGCGAAAGGAAGGAGGTGGAAATTTGTCGCCAAGATTCACTTGTTACCCTAACCAGATTCATTTCAATACTGGAAGAGTCTCGCACCGCTGTGCGTTATATTTTCTTTAATTACTGTATTTTGGTAGTTTTCTTTTTTTTCTTTTTCGGCTACCTTCCAATTTTGTTACACTTCGGTGTAATCACACCACAGCCGACACCGAACGTATCCTTCGAGAATCAATTGTTTTTCCTACAGTTGTGTTGATACGCGTTTTGCAGTTTTTAGTTTTTCCGTATTTTCGCGAAACAATTTTTATCTTCTATAATAAAATGGAAAATTTTAATCCCCCCCAAAGGAAATTGCTAGCGGATCCAGAGATTACCCGACTAGCAATTATGGCGATAAAAAGTTGAAGCTCTGGAAGGAAATATTTTAGACACAGCAACAGTAATGGTGTGTAACAAGAAAAATTTGCGCTAAATATAGAAATTTCATGCGGATAAATCATTCTACTTTTTTAGGACAATTATATGATAATTGTGTAATGTATACAAAAAAAAGAAACTAACAAAAATCGCATTACTTGCTTTTTTAATAATTACTATCTACGCGTATGTTAAATTTAAAGATGAAATAATTATAAAGAATTGAAAGTGTAGTGTGCACTTTATGCGAGGGCATCGCATCCACCCTTTTTCGTTATCGAACGCGCCGGAAAATTCCTTTTTCACAAAAAGTATTGATCGACATCATAAGTGATCTCGATCATAAAATTTAATTTTTAAACAAAAAAAAAAAAACATTTATTTTTTCTTCGAAAGTTGCCTATATTAAACATTGCTCGCCTCTTTCTGCTCAAGCACATTAAACGTGACACGCGACTTCTTTGAAAACCCGATGATTGATGGAAGGGGCGAATATCGTATACAGCTTGCGGCACTGCCGTGAACACGTTGTTTGTTACCATGAAACACGGCGCATTTTAATTAATTATTTGATTAATTTGATTCGAGTGATTCGCCAATAAAATAGCCCGATTACTAGCACTGAAAATATACGTACATATTATATATCCAAAGACAAGAACCATCCACAGATACACTGACAAACCCAGACAATACAGCCATTCCAAAACACACCTTAAGACGGGGGGGGGGGCAACCACATCACCTCATTTGGGAATATTCCGAACAGTTTTTAAAAATCATCGAAATTATCACTACGAAAGATGTTTCAGTGATTTTGATTTTCTTTACGTAATACAAAGTTAAAAAGCGAACGGAAATAGCAGCAAGAAAATTGTTTCGTTTTAGCCGATTGATCGACGAACGGAATTCTAAAATCCATTTTCTCTGATAACTTTGCCTTTCTAAGTAACAGAAATAATCAGCTATGTAAATTATTTTTACCTACTGAACTTTGAAAGAGGCGTTAAAATTTTAAATGCAAATTGTTCTTTTCCTTTTTTTTTCCTTTTTCGATAATTTCCCGTTCAAATAATTCCCCGCGACTGGTCCCACATAGCTCCTGCTGCTTAGCCCGTAAGGAGCACCTCCGACACCCGGTGGCACCAATTTCTTCTTCTAGTAATAATTTTTTTCATATACAATCTTGAGAACGGTTATATTGCAGTATTGTTCCTATTTGGCTTTAATCTGGATCCTGCCTTTACCTGATTATTGTTCTTGTAATTAATTCTATTCTGTTAATTTCCTCAGCGTCGCATCGTTCGCATATAGACTTGGCAAATTCGCGCCATTTCCGAATTTCTAAATGAGCCCTCGGCGCGTATGACATAAATATGTTGTTTTTTTAAATGATTTAAAATATACTACCATACGCCTGCATAAACGGCAGATATTAAGAGTGCAAAGTTACACAATTGCAGTCTGTTCAAAGAAATGAATATATCTCTAAGAAGGAGGAGCAGAAAATAACGCAGAGACGATAGGATAAGAACTGATAGACAATAGTAATACGCTCTCAGTCGGAATCGCACGGTAGGCACAACACATCGAGATCGAAAAGAATTTTTCCTTGTAAAAAAAAAAGGTACACTTTACACTTGATAGATTAGTTAACAGAATAACAGAGGCATTTTCTCTAAAGGTCCCCCCCCCCCCCGCGCGCGAACACAAAAAAGAGAGAAACGCGCTTCCTTACGCAATTTAAAAGTTTGTTTTTACCATCATCACGCGTAAATTTCAAAATTTCGTTCAAACGACTATTTTTTTTAAATTTTTGGCTCAGTTTCTCACCTTTTATTATTAGAATTAAATATGCCTTTTAAAATTCGGATGAAGACAAAATCCCTTCATTTTACTCAAACGAAAGAAAACCGTATTGTTATTTTTCATTTTTGTTCGGTACAACTCCGGATTTCGCGCCATTAGAAACGTTCCAAAAGAAAACAATAAAGGCCAGGCAAACGTTTAAAGATGGCTCGTTCGGTATTCTACTTCCTTTCTGACTTCGCGTAATATTGATAAGTATACATGTGTCTGTGTATAATCGCCACCCGTTTTTCGTTTTTCGTTTTTTTTTTTTATTTTTTCGTTATTTATTTTTCTTTCGATATCGTTTATTATTGCATAAAGCGCCCGAACTTGAGCGCTAATGTTTATATTACAAAACACAAATAATGGAGGAACACACCCCGTCTATGAAAAAAAGAATTACGACTCCGGATTTCGGTTTTTCCATTTTGTATAGATCAGCAGCAACCTGTTAAAAATTATCCAAAGGGTGAAATAAAATCATCAAACATGAAAATCCGATAAAAACGGAAATTCGTATTTGAATATGTCTCATCTTTTCAGATAATTTTTAAAAGAAATGCTCGGAACATTACTTAAAAAGACGTTAATTATTATATAACACTTTTATTAGCTCCATCCGTACGTACGAATGCGGTAGAATTTTTTAATTCAGTTTTCACCCACTTCCGGAAGTCCCAACAATCTGAAATTCTGACACCGTGGGAGTTCAATCTAATTTTCGAGATAAAACCTTCGCCGTCTCCGGAACAGAATGAATCGAATGTGAAGAAACCGTGTCGGCAGACAAATAACAGTCCCCGGCTACCCCGCTAGTATACGATAAAGTGATATTCCCCCCTACTAACCTGCAAATTATCGGAAAGTTCTATTAAATGTACTTTCTTTAAAGATAGTGTTTAATCCGTTTAATATCTACTCCTTCTACAATACTTTAATAACTTTCAGAGATAATTATTTCCAATTTCTGAAATCAATTTTTTCCTAAAGCGCCGGGTCAGTTATGAATTAGAACCGCTTCCATGAGCGCTATATTGCGGGGTGCGCATAGGAAAAATAGTTGCGGAGAATAAGGAATGACTCTATATAACTCGACAGTGAAACACGAACAATTGACACGTACAAGGAAAGTGACAAAGGAGGAAATTAAAGATTGCGGAAGTTGAGGAGAAGAGAAACCAGCAATGATCAAGGATAAAGGGAATGACAAATTAGGATACTGGTAATAAAGCAGAAGTTCAGGAAGAGAGAGAGAGAAAGAAAGAACCTGTAATACAAGCCGAATATTTTTACCGGTCGTTTAGTGTAATTTCGAAAAATTTTCTACCTGTGTGTTTCTGTCGCGAATTTCTTCGCCTAAGCGATGCCGTCTTCAAAACTGGGGTATTTTTACATTCCAAAAAACTGAGGTGAAAAGAAACATATAAATTTATTTTGCCGATCACTGAAAAGCGATTGAAATGTACTCTAAAAATTCCGTTTTAACTCGACGCCATATAAATGAGCGAGGAGATGAATAATTTCGATGATGAAATTTTAAAAATTAACCGAAAATCTTAATTTATTCTAGTTAAAATTCTATTGTTTATTTAACTCTTCTTTTTCAATTTTCAAGTGCTCAAGGGTGTCGTGAATAATAAATACAACGCTGCGATTTGAAAAGTTATTGGTCCAGTTCAAATTTCTGGATGCTATGTGTTTGAACATTGGGAGAGGAAAGTAAGCAAAGTCGTTCCGACATTCCTGCTGTTCCTCTCTGTCAGGGTAATATCGCTTTGGTAATGTTTAAATTTGCGCTATTGAACTATTTTTCGTGTTTTATAACGGCTGCTCATTACTTCCGTAATAACGCATAAAAACAGGTGCAACTGATATTGTAAAGAATTCACGCGCTAAAACGGCACGGTAAATCGATAAATATTAAAATGCCGAACTTGCAATAAAACATTTTACAAAAAAATAATCCAAAACGACCGCATGTAAGCGGAGAATATTGCGAACGATCATTTTTATTGATAAATTTATACACGCCGGAAAATGAGACCGGAGTTTCCGGGACAATTATTAGTGGTGTTATGAAGATATAAAATTTTGCCGTTCGGAAGAGGAGGAGATTCAAGTAGAAACTCCGTATAGCTCGGAGTCGAGAAAGTAGACTTCAAGGAGACGTGGAACTAAACAAGAAACAAATAAAAAAAAAAGTGAACCAGCAACAAAAGGAAAAATCGTAGTTTCGCGTAGGTCCGATACAATTCGCTCGGAGAGAATTATGCAAAACCCTGATTTCAGCTTTCAATTAATCGGCAGAAGCAGCGCTCTCAGACGAACAAAATCCCCTCAGATTTACCCACGAGCGAATCATGGTCTACTATTACATAAATTTAATACACTTTCCTAGAGCTGGCTTCAGACGATATTGAATATAAATTAATATCGTTAACTGATGAAACACTAACGTTTTATGTTCGGCTATGTTTGAAATACAAGTATTATCATCATTACTACGAATAAGTACATTAATAAGTACACACGTATACATATATGCGTATAAAAATATGATTTCACATTGTATATTACTACGAATAAGTACGGAAATCTGTTGTAATGCTTTTCATGCACATAATACATTTGCCCAAGCTATCGAAATAACTGTTTAGCTTAAAGTGTAATGATTTTCTTTTATTAGCATTCGCACAATGTTGCACATTTACAAAATACATATAATAATAAAAATCATAATAAATGATTTGATGATTTTATCACTACCGTTATAATTATTGTTCTAACTATTATTATTATTGTTCTAACTATTATTATTATTGTTCTAACTATTACGAAATATCATAGTATAAAAAATGCATACTTTCCCCGTAGAAATCCCGTAGTAGCTGTGAAAATGAAAAATTTTAAATATATTATTTAAAAAAAATTAAATTATGAATTACGGAGAGTTATAATCATCACCTTTGTCAAGTATAACTTCATTTGATTTGTTTTATTTTTATTTCATTAACTCTAATAATTGTGTGCATATGTAAGATAAACATCTTATTTTTTCAACTGTTAAATTCAAATTATAAAATACGTAAATTTTATTAAGACTTGTAATTTCCTATGTTAAATATAGGTTTTGTTTCTATTTTTATTTCAGATTCTTTATCAAATAAGTGTTATATGGGATATATATGTCATTCTTAACCGAGAGTAAATACTACATTCCTTTTCTCATTATTATGTGCCATTACGTTATGTAAGATACAAAAGTTGAGAAGACTGCGTCGTTGTACAATTGCTAATAATTTTTTAAATAAAAACCGGAGAAGAATGATATAGTCAATTGAAATCGATTTTTCCAAAAGAATTTTAGATGAAAAAAGATTCTTGTCCCCTTGCGAGCCCCAAAAGGCTGGGTTTTATATATACATATATTAGTGGAATTGTCTATGTATATATATATATACATGTGCGAGTATTTGTGCATATATATATATATATATATATATATATGTATGTATACTTTTTTTAAGCATAACATTACTGAATATATTTCCCCTAAAATATTTCGTATTATTTTGTATTGAATTCATTTATAGATTGTTTTCAAACATTTTCAATTGTATTTTTAAATAGTTCCACTACGCGTGCAGGTTTGCGCTTAAGTGGAGATCAAATCAAGTCAAATAATTTTCGTTATTACTTATATTGCCATGAAATCACAATAATAATAACAATAACAATAATAATAATAACAATAACAATAATAATAATAATCATTTGAATTATTACGAGTATTATTATTTTATTGGCTATAAATTGTTAATTATTACAACTAGAGAATAACATGTAAGCCACGTTTTAAAGTTCAATGTTTTTGCGAAACAGTATTCCCGCGTTCATCGAATGAACTATTTCCTTTTTTGTTTTATGCGTATAATATTAAACTAGTTTGTGATACGGACGTAAAAATTAATTTACTCTTTAATATGACTATTAATTATTAAGAGGCGCTGATTAGAATGCTTCATTGTAGTCGTGGTTTTTAGACTATTTTACGCGTACGTTAACAACTAGCTGTCCTACATATATATATATATATATATATATATACGGGTCTTGGATAGTGCGAAAACACGCAATGGTCACGTAGTGAAACATTGCAAACTACGATGAACGGTTAACTGACCTTTCCACGATGGACACACGAAGAAGGGCTAAGCGCTGAACCTATATACAAGAATCTGGTTAATAATCGCACTCCCGATTTGTTGGCGGCGAAAATCGAATTTCATATGTTCTTCGTTGATTCAGTGACAGGGTGCAATTAGGAATCCTACGCACACGGTAACAACAGTGGCTGAAATTTACAGAACAATCTGATAATTTCTTTCACCGAAAGAGGTTCCTCCATTAAGTGTCGGAATATTTGTTAACAAGCGAAAGAGAAGTGGAACCCTAGAGTAAAATATTCCGGACCGCACTTCCTTGAGATTTGAGAAGACCGAGCAAGACCTCTTTCCGGTATCTTGCACTCATCTTTCAAGTAGTTTGTAAGAATTTCGAAAGGATCATAATGGGTGAGCTAAAATATTCGGTGATTATGGACCGCCACCGATGAAAAAGCTTTTATATTTCAGTATATGTATATACTCTCTATCATTATAATACATCATTTTTCGGTTTTAAATAACTTTAAAGTCGCTCAATAAAGTCTAATTTGTATCTCTCTCATTAAGGAAATATGTGTCAAATTCGAAAAAACCAATTTTACCTTTACAGGTGTGTGTCTATACTAACCGGTTTGATTACGTTTTAATCGCATCATAATAAAAAGTAAATAGTAGGCCTTAAATATGCGTGCATAGTCGGTTTTAATATTTACGAGTGTTTTTTTTTGTTTTTTTTTTTTTTTTTAATTGGGCGTGTAGAATCAAATGAAAAAAAGTTTGGATTCCCCATAGTTCGAAAAATAATAATAATAATAAAAAAAAAAAAAAGAACCTCCAAATATAATAATTATTACGAGAGACCGGATTTTCTTTTGCGTATTTCGAAACTTTTTCGCGATTGTATTTTTATTTCTGATGCGACTCTACGCACCTGCTGAAGTTTGAAAAAAAATACTTTTCAGATATTTCATTCTAATTCGTGTAACATTTTTCGCTCGTGGAATTCACAGGCCAATTCGATCTTTGTTTGGAAATAAGAACATAATAGTCAATCATAAAAAAAAAAAAAGAAAAAAAAAGAGGATTCGTTTTAGCGCTTTCGCCTATAAAAAAAAAACAAAAAAACAAAAAAAAGTGTACTTTACATTCACCAACTTTACTCGGGAACATAGTTGGAAGTAGTTTTATTTTACAACAAACATTTCGAAGATTTAATAGTTTCGATACCGATTTCGCAATGTAGTAAACATTTGAAGATGGTTCGATTAAAAGAGCCTGTGCGATAATCGGCGCGCATTCGTACATCGAACGTATTAAATTGCTCGAATAAAATGCACCACCGAACCGAAATTCCTGAAAAAATAATTCTACCAGATACAGTTTCGAGAGTAAAATCCGATATAGTTTTAAAAAGTAATCAGCCCTGGATATGTTACGTCAAATTAAACATTTACTATTATAGCGGGTATTTTGTCGTCCGACACTAACAATCTTTCCAAACCGTACCGTAATTTAAATACTGCCCCATTAAAATCTCGCGTAGTGTTTTTGTTTCTACTTATAAATCTATTTTAAGTGACAAACGACACACAGTTTGAGCATGGGAAATTTACTTTTATTCGCAACTATTCTTCATCCTTCGTGTATTATTCCAAAAAGAAAAAAAGACTATCATCAAGCTTTTTTACTAAGCCTTTGTTTGTCGCATATTATGATCATCCATCCGGTCTTTACTACAATTACTGCGTCTGCGAAACAAAAAAGTTCCACCATTCTTAATTGTTTCCTATCATTTGCTGCGATTTAGTAGGCTAGCAAATCGGTCCTCTAGAGGAAAACACGCTAATTAATATTCAGGTGGATTAAGAAAATATTATATTAAATTAAAAGAGTACTCGGAAAAAGAGCGGATGACAGAATTACGATAAAAATAAAATGGCAGAACGTCGAGTTACTTTCTTACTCCGCCTACTAACATCATAAGTTAAGCCTGGCAATAAAGAGTTGGAATATCTTGTACTTATTAATAAGTATGTTATTAAGTAATTACTAGTTTTGAACGTAACTTACGGTTTGCATAAGTATGTTTGTATATACGAGTATATATATCAGTGGCGGATCCACGGTTGGAGGGAATAGGGAACCCGAAGAACCAAAGCCTCTATGAAAAAAATTGTTATAACAGAGAAACTTAATTTATGCTATAAAAGATTTGTATGAATTTTACACCTATGGATTTTAATAATTAATATTTAATTTTCTAGTAAAACTATTAATGTTCCTTTCTTTTTTTTTCTATTTTAAACACAACTATCGTCGATCTTTTGCCATTTTTATTTATTTTTAATTTTTATTTTGTAATTTTAATTAAAAATAGAGTTCAGTGAGAAATATATATGTATTTAAACTTGCTCACGAACAAAGAGAATTCGGATCGGATTTTTGACAAAAATAAAAACGAAGTAAAGTGTCTAATAAAAATATTATCTTTCTTGCTATCTCTAAACTATCATTTTAACTAGAATTTTGTAACTTCGTTTTATTTTTCACCTCTAAATATAAGACAAAAATTAAATTAGAAATTGTAATAATTATATATGTATTTTTAAAGCATTTTTAAATTTCTAGAAAGGTGTTCGTTATTTGATTTTCTTTATGAAACAAGGGGTATTTCTCAAATCTATTGCCTACCGTAGAAGATTTTACGTAATTATATAATCCTTTCCCCAAATTTCCTTCTCGACCCGTTCCTGAATATATTACATATACATATATTGCAAATAACACACCTTCGCTGTTAATGGGAACCGCAAATTATCCCAAAAATTCAAAAAAAACAAAAAGAAACAGAAAACGTTTTAACCGCGTTAACAAAATTCCCAGCGAAAATGTTCTTCCGAATACAGTTTTTGTTGTAGTTGCCATTCGATATCTGATACCACCTTCAACGATAACTGCCAGTTTCCAGCAGTTCCTAATTTGTTGCCCTTTAAGATACCATCTATTTCCAGTACGTTAAGCGCAATTTTACGATTAGCGGATCGTTTCATTGCCGCTTCAAAAGTATCTGAGCAATACCGCGAATAAACCAGTTTATTTTTATTGTTCAGTTGCGCAAGCGAAAATCCTCTCTTACTGTAAACGATTTTGGTCCTATTTTTGGAATTACCACTCCGCTGCGATAAAAATAATCGTTATTTTACCGAACCGGGGCAACGTATTCCGCGCAATATGGATAACTTAACCCGAAGAAGCAGAAGAAGAAGAAGAAGAATAAAAGGAAAAAAAACGTCAATTGGCGCGCTATTACCGACTGCGGCGATTATCGAGCTGATCTTTAAGTTTTCACAGAAGTTCTTCAAATAGAATATGCCCGAGTTTCTCTTAAACGCGCTGCTTTATAATGAAGTTTGTGGACAGTAGCCGGTAATTTTTTTTTTATTTTATTTTTTTATTTATTTTTTCATTTATTTATTTATTTTGCTTTTTTTGTCCTCTCCAACAGAAGTGCGTACCTGCTGGTTGCGGTTAATTTATTACCTTATTATGCATACTGCTAAGTCAGTGGCAGTATTCGCAAAGAGAGCCTCCAGTTACTGGACCTTACCGGAGGACAAAGTGCGCGATGTCGTTCGCCACCGTTTCTAAATATGTAAATTAGAGCACATCCATTATCGTACTTGTTTCTACGTGCCGGCCGATTCCTATTTTTCGATTTATCGTTCAACTTGTCGTCCACTGTTTACCCGCGGAACTCCTGATTATTTCGAGTAATTATCATTAGCTCGTTTCGCCGCATCCGCTCCTCCTACAAATCGCATATCCCGGCATAAAATCATTGTTCAACTAAGTAATTGTTCTGGCCGTCGGTCGTGCTGATTTTATTTTAATAATTACGCTCGCGTTTCTTTTTCTTTTCCTTTTCGATATCAGTTAAGTGTATATTTAGCGTATTCTTTCGTCGTGGCTTGTAGTCGTTGTAATATTTGTTCCAGCGATCACAGACTTACGTGACCGTTACACGTTACACTATAAATAATACAGCGGGCTCGCACATTTATTGAAACTCGAGCTGGAAATTGTTCGAATAAGATTACAAGCAGATCGGTGGTAAAGAGTCGAAAGAATATATATAAATGGAATGCTTCCTATTCTCGATACGGTAGTTTGTGTTAAATTTTAGAAAACCGTTTAATGTTTAGAAAATTCTACATTAATTTCAATTCGAGAATTACGAAACAATCCGAGCGTAAAAATATCTAATTAACGAAGAGACTGGCAGCACTGGACTTAGAAACCAACGATATAAAAAGTCGTTCTCTCTTCCGCATTTGAAGATTGAACGCGGTCCAAAGAAAACTTTTTGAAGAAAGTAGAATAGAATTACAAATTAAAAAATTTCTCCTAAAAAAATACCGACTGCATGATTTGCTCTGAAAATTTGTGATAAAAAACGTTAATACTTACCCGATAAACAAAATAGTAAGCACATTTCAGAGTAAAGCGGATTAATTTACATCCTTAAACAGCATTTATTACAGTCTCGGCGCTAAATTTTCAGCAATTAACTCTATATGCTATGCGCTCGTTTTCTATAAGCCGAGCAGTATTTTGAATACATCAGACGAATATTATTATTTTCATTATGCGATTTCTAATTATTGTCGCAATATTTACCATGACACTCTAATTTAAAATCGTTGTTTTCTTAATATTTCCCTTAAAATTTAGGATCGATGTTTTCTTAATATTTCCCTTAAAATTTAGGATCGATGTTTTCTTAATATTTCCTATAAAATTTAAGATCGGTGCTTTCTTAATATTTCCTTTAACTACATGTCGAATAATAATTGTTTCACTAAATTTTCAGAGTAAATATCTCGAAATCGGCTTTTTTTTTGAGCAATTTTATTTCTTGGCTTTCTTACGTAAATAAAAATACAGATAGACCAAATAAAAATTCCGTGCTACCTTCTGAAGTGTCGGATATTAATTCCGTAATAATACATCTTTAACTTAGTATCGCAGGCAAATGTAGTGGTAAATTTTCTTATTACTCGCGGTTGTATCCAAAAATGGTTCTAAAACAAATTACAGAAAGAGAACATTTTTCGTTAATAATTTGACAACCTTTCGCGCTCTAAATTCATCTTTTATAATCTGCTACACCTTTAACTTTTAGTCGATGATTTTTTTCTGTCTGCGCATCGATTCCAGAATTACTTATACAGTAAAAAGCTGAAGATAGGCGGCGACAGAATTTGACGTAAATTAAGCGAGCCGATTTTTCATTAGCAACCTTACAAGCTAAGTGTGGGCCCTTGAAAATCTGACCTCTCTTCTAGCGGGGCTAGTTTCAGATTCAACGAATTATAAGACGTTGCGCGTATTGCTGCACGGGTAAAGTTAAGTAGATGGAAGTGGTTCGCGGTATTTCAGTTAATATTTTTAAATTATATTTCGCCGAGCCGAGTTTAGGAGTAGCCGCTTCCATTTTAGAGAATGATCCGAGAGAGACAGACCGATTAAGTGTTCGTATACTTACTAAGACAGGGAGAAAAAATAGGAAAGATCTGACAGCAGAAGTCCATCTCATCCATCATTAGCTTGTAGCTGAGTACTCTACAGCACCTGTCAAGAGTTCTTCGAATGAATTGTCCAACACCGACATATCTATGCGAAAGAAATCTATAGGTAACCTGTAACCGGCTCCATATATATATATATATATATATATATATATATACATATATGCATAGGTATAATCAAAAAAAAAAAACAAAAAACGAATGCCCTTTCAACTGCTGCCAACTTCTGAACCGTCCTAAACCACTTCTTTACTTCTGCCGAGATGGCCGGCCTAGATATATTTCCATAGCCGAATCTTTTCCCCCCCTATTCACATTATACATAGTTGCTTTAGGCGGTTAAAAGAACGCAGTCGCAACGCATCAAACAAAATACAAAAAAAACAACAAAATGCACGATTCTTTTATCTCTATTATCACTTCCTTTCTGCTCTTTTTTTTTCGTTTTTTTTTTTTTTTTATTATTATTATTATTATAAAAAAAAATTTTTTTACTTATTTCCTGGAAAGAGTTAAAATTTTTAAGCGTCCGTTTCTTGAGGATCCAGAGACTCCGTACTTTGACACAGTCGATGATGAAATTAATTTTATATATATATATATTTTTCTGTCTCCAAAAGTTAAGAAAAAACGGAAAATATGCCATGTACTTTCTTCTTATCCTAACTGTTGCCTCTCCACACTGGACGGCTTTTCCTTTCTGAATCAGTTCGTTTCTATTTCATATTCGAAAGGAAAAAGGTGAACTGGTTTTAGCAAGTTGTTGAAAGAATTTTTCTTAAATTAGGCGTATCGTTAAATTACTTAATAATATTATACGAAATATATTCTAAAATGAATTTGACGACGTGTAATTTTATTAATTTTCTTCTTCTCGAAAATAACTCGAGCTTTAATAGTGCAATTCATCGATTTCCTCGCGGAAGGCGGTAGAGAATTAAAATCATTTCCGCGCCAGGGTTCATACGAGGTCCCGCGAGAGGCGACTCTCTTCAACTTACTTGAGGGCTTACATGACAAATGTATTTAAACTAATATATTATAACTGAAAAATAATAATGCTTTTAAGAAATAAAAAAACGTGCAGATTCCGCACGAATTTAAAATTCCCATAATAGCAATTTAGGTAACACAATGTGACACAAGTTATGTAACTTACATTTTATAGTTTGCTTTCAGTTAAAGTTTCAAAGGTTTTTTAGCCAAAAATGCATGTTTTCATTTTTATTTTTTTTGGACTTGCCTCATCTGTTCTAAAAATCCGAAAAAATTCAGAAAAACATTTGATTATAATATACGTAACGTATAACTATTTCGTTGTTGTTAGTTGAATTTCAACCAAAAACGTATGATTTAATTTAATTTTTGACATGTTCCACTCGTTCCTCTCGTTTCAAAAATCTGAAAAAATTCAGGAAAACTTGTTATCTTCAAATACATAACATATGTTTATTCTAGTTGTTATTAGTTGAATTTCAAGAGGTTTTCCAGCCAAAAATGCATGTTTTTATTTGTTTTGAACCTCTTCCACCACTTTTAAAAATCTGAAAAAATTTCAGCGGATAGTTTATACTAAAAAGTACATGTTATATAATTTTTTCGTCGTTACTGCATTTTTTTGAATTTATTTTATGACATTTTAAAAATTTCAACAGTTTCTGAAAATCTGAATTTAGCGTCTAAAAATCTGAAAAAAAATCGCCGTTATAGATTAACCTCCAACAAAAATTTTTAAAATCAACTGAAAAATTGCTGAGATATCGTAAAAAAACCGAAAATCACAAAATGGTGTCTACAGTAGCCCCCTGTGGGTCTACGGTTCTGAAACTTTTAGCATCAACTAATTTTTTCATGCCCTAGATGCATATATTTTTTTTTTATAAAGTTTGGTTCAAAGGCACTTTTACCCCCTTAACCGACTATTGGACCCTTTACAATTTTTTTATTTGTAATTTTTAATTTTTTCCTTTTAACACGTGATGCCGTAGTTTTCTATTATTTTTTGTGCTAACGCTTCCAACCGGTTTTCACCGGTTTCGCTAAACTTATAATAAGCATTAAACGTGCTAATTAACGGCACAAGCGAAACGAATTTACTTTTCCATACTATGGAAAAACATGTCAAATTTGGGTTAAATTTTTCTGTTTTTTTTTTTCTTCCCCCGGGGAAAACTCGTGCGAAAAACCGTTTAAAATGGAAATATTACGTCGCCGTGTCTTTTATATTTGCGTACAAAAATCCACGTAATTCTGGTCGTACTAACCGATTTATTGCTGTAGTTGACGTCGCCAATTTTCACCGTACTCCGCTATTGTCCGCGAAGTCACCGAGAATGAAATACGCGCCATCCAGCGAACGTTTAGAATTGCCTTGATCATAAATTATTAAGATTCACTCGAGCCAAAATACTCTGCATTATCCCGTTCCATTTTTCACTTATCTATAAATAGGAGCAAGTTGTTATTTTCGTATCTGTTTTGTTTGTCCGATTCTATCTGAAACGCCTTTTACCACCCGATTTCTTACAGTTTTTACTACCATGTAAAAACTACATAGATGAAATTATGTAACAACAATTATAATAACGTTCCTTAACTGTAGCAGGTAAATTAATGAAGACGCCATATATGTTAAATATTAGCAATTTAATATAATACGTATGTTTAAAAATGTTTTATTTTTATGTTTAAAGAAAACAAATTATAATGTGTTCGTATCACAGACTTATATAATGACGAAAAATGAAAAAGCTAATAACTTTTTATTACCCTATACTGTTGTTAATAACGTAAAGCAACTATTCGAAAAAGTCGTAGAAAGGTTCTTTAATTGATTTTTTTTTTTTGTTTTTTTTTTTTTTGTGTACACAAAATGTAAGTTACGCCCACTTCTATCGTTTATTAAAAATCTACCGAGATTTGATTTGTAATCTATGTACTGTGGCATCTTCACTGTTGCCGGGATGGCATTTTTTTTTTTTTATCAACTATTTAAGGAATCATCAATTTACGCTAGTTGCTCCGGGCAGACATTAATATCTAGAAGAGGTGACTGTTTGTGTACCGGCATTTGCCGTTTTTGACAGAACAATCCATCTTGCGGACGAGACTATTTTATGCACTCCGCCCCACCGGCTAACAGCTTACAGTACTCTCTCTAGGAGATGAATTTAGCGCAATAGGAAATTGTAAACTTAATCACTAAAATGAATGACCTTCTTCCGAGGTATTAGTGGAAACGATTAGCGAGCGACTTTTAGCCTACACCATGAAAAAAAGGATTGACGGAAGACCTTAAAAAAAAAAAAATCGGCATGAAATTATGGCAACGGGAACGGTATTCCACTGGAAGGAGCAACAAACTGCGTCCGATTTAACGGTCCAAACTAAAAAGGACGATTTGGTCATCGGCTAGCTGTATACATGATCGCATAGCTCACGCTCACTTAACAGCGAAAATCTCCTTCAATTCATTCTCTGTACTACTCCTGACGAACATCAATAAGCCTTCAATTCGACACATCCTGAAAAACAGTACTTACGAGACTGGACACCATTTCTACGTACCAGCAACCTTCATCGCCATGCACCCTATCCATAGTTCCAAAACTGCGTTATTTTTTTTCCACTCAGCTTTCGCTTCTATATCAGTTATAGTCGTTATTTAAAAAGTATAAATGTTTTTGTTTTTTGTTTGTTTGTTTTTTTTGTTTTTTTTGTTAACACTTGTACAAATTCCTATTACATAAAGCGAGACAGGATAGACGGAGTATGTAATTTATGACGCTGATCCGAAATGATGATAATAAAAAGAATAATCTTTGTGCCCGAGCTAAATTACAAATATCACTTATGTCGTTTAGCAGAATCCGCTCAAAGTGGAAGCGAGCTGGTTATTCGTCGAAAAATCAATCGGTAAAAGACAGTTCGATCGTTGACGGAGACCAGTCGTTTCGCAAGTTGAGCAACTCTCTGAAATTTAGGTCACTGTAAAAATTAAAGTGTCGTATGGCATAAAAAACGACGCGACGCAACATCAATTAAATGGAAGAAAATATTTTGAAAACCTGAAATAATTACTACTTTGAGCAGCAGTGGTAAGAGCGGTTTAGTTTTCCAAAGTGTGATCGTTTTAGTGGGCAGTTCGGCCAACTGGGCCCAGATTATGGAAATATTTTACGACTGGAAGTAGCCGTTTAAAAGCACGGCTAGCAGCCGCATCTTCTTTTTAGCCCGTTTGGTCGTAGTCGATTTTTATCGGGCGAAACGTTGCCATTAGGCAGTCGGAAATTCGACGGCCACTCCGAATAACTTGATGAATTCCATACGATAACCGCGCGTCGTTTTATCTTCCGCATACGTCTCCGGTCGGACTGCTTCCTGTTATCATCGCATAAAATCACATTTCGGCGCTGCTCGCCGTGCGAACTGCATTTTTTCAGAAATTCACACAGGACGCATAGCGGCCGAAAAAAGGTAAACATCTTTTCCGTTATCCGAAAATACTTCTCGGATGTCCGTTCATTTAACGTGTTCGCTTCATTTATCAAAAATTATTGTCGCAATTATGTCATTGTAGAAACAGTTTGTTGCGTGTTCACTTGTAACCCCTCGTCTTTACCCATCTCCATATTTGCGGCGCTCTTTTCGAACCGCGTTAAAATTTATTATTTACCATCTCGACTTAATGGGAGACTGAGCTCATCGGAAGGTAAATTCACGCAAGAACTGCAAACAGATGCTATCTGCAGGCAGCTGCACTTTAAAACCGATCAGTTCGAAGTAGAACCATCTCTCTGTATGACATCTGTGACAGTATACGCAAAAGCAAACGATTCGTCTGCAACGTACAAAATAAATCCGGATTCAGACGCGTTTACCAAAAAACCCCGCTTTAAAGGCAGATTAATGATAATTTTTAATCGATATAAAATCAGTTCGCCGTGTTGTGTAATGTGTCAGATAATGTGACGTTTAACACGTTGAAGTCGATACCCGTCTATAAAACGGGCGTCTTGGTTTGTCCTATAGGACGGCACTTTTAAAAATGTTTTTGTCCCAAGCGGCGGATACCCGTCTCGCACACGTAAAAGCGAGCAACCCTTTTGACTTTCCTCCAAAATTTTAAAAGTAATATTAAAAAATTCATTAACTAGATTTTTATAATCCGCAAACCTCATATTTCAAAGTTACAAAACAAAATTTAAAAAAAGATATTAACACAATTTGGAGATATCAACATTTAAAAACTACCCCTGATTTGTCGAGCCTCAGAAGACAAAATTTTTAACTGCATGTCGCAGTAAATAATAAAAACGAGTAGTAGTACAAAAATAAACGATAATATTTAACAACAGATAGTTTACCAGTAATTATTTAATAAATTTATTCTAATATTGTAAATATTAAAAAAATAAATTACAAAAGTTAGGAAAAGACGCTTACAAATACAAAATAAAGTAAAATTGCTAATTACAAAAACGTAAATAGAAAACCTTCATAACCAAAAAAAAAAAAAAAAAAAAAAAAGTATAAAAATAATCAATAATATTTGTTTTCACAGGCTCATGAATATGTGAGATAGTGTCGGAGTGGGAGGTAGATCTTTTGGCATCGGTGAGTATTTTACGGCCTGTGCTGCGAACTTTCTCGCTATTATGTATTACGACATGACTCGGAATGCACGGGGAAGACGTTTTGCACCAAACCTTCCTAAGTAGCTAAAATAAATCAATTAATTTGGTGTTCCACAATGAACTGAAATATACTTTTTATATGTAAAACACTTTATTAAGTAAAAACATATAGACTATAAATTTTACATGTTTATAATGCACGTACATGTTTTTACTTAATAATATAAATCACCTTGAATTTTTTGAAATTACTGCGTTTTTACTATCTCGGCGACATATTAGAGTTAGTGAGTCTGTGATAAGCAGTACAATGATGTCTATTCAGTATACATGATTCCACATAATTCTGCATCTAGAGATGTTCAACCATCATTTAATCGGAATGCACAAAGTTCTCGACCTGATACGAGCAGGCTATTGGTGATCTGCCGACAGCCGCAATAGATTTTGCTCCATCTGTATATATATGTACATATGTATCATCTGATGAGCTCTAATATATTCTCGCACTATACTCAAGGAGAAATAAAAAAAACCCATACATATATATATATATATATATATATATATTATGCGGCGCTAGTTTAGTTCACAGCAGTATAGGCACATTTGGGCTGCATCTGTAGCGCGATAACAAGCGACTATAGTCAGTTCCGAATGTATTCGTGCGAGTGCGCGCTAGCGTCGTATAGAAATATTCAGTCGGCGAACAATCGCATCAACGTGAGTAAAGGCCAGTCGTCTTGGTTCGCCTCGCCATTGGTACCTTTCTCACGTTGTCGGCAGCACGGAAGCTAGGCTGCGCTCCTGCTTACGTGCTTATCCATTGCGTGGCTATTCTATCCCCTAATTCTCCTCTGAATTTAGGGGATAATCTCATACTCGAAATCGAGTGAAAATAGACGATATCTCAAAAAGATCCCCCCGCATAACTTGGAGGAGATTTCTGGATGAAGCTTATGCCATGGTTTGGTAACGTTCTGAGAACTCCTGGCTTGGGGTCGTTGGAAAAAATAGAACTATTCGATGAGGGTATTCTTTCCTGCGTGAAAAGGGTTTGTCACGACTTAGTAAATGACTCAGATACGAGTGTAACATTTCCTATAATAGGATAACGGAGAACATCTTGCCGTCGCGCACAGACACTCGGTGAGGAAGGGTGTACTGCGAGAATAGATCGAAGAGCGGAATGGTGAATCACACTAAGGATTTTACTGCGAATTTATCGGCTATGCGGAATACCTGACAACCGTAATTGATTCTTGAAAGGATTAACGATTTATCTATATTGAAGAGTAGCTTAACTTCTTCGAAACATCCTTTTTCCGATGAAAGCTTTGTCGTAAAAACCGCTACATCTTTTTTATTTGAATACTCCGGTTCTCCCCCTGTAATAGTATTTCACTTCAACTACCCGATACCGTTATGATGGAATAACAGATGGTGTTGCAATCATTAAAAATTTATGTTAACTGGATTTCTGCGATGCTTCTTCGAAGTCATTGCAACTATCTGTCGATCTGCCAGTGAAACGCGTCAGTTTTACAACACCGGGATGTCGCAATAATTGATTTTACCTGTATACATATTGCTCAGGCTATACTAAAAGATAAAAAACGACGGATTCTTATTCGGCACATTGTCTCTCTAGTACGTGTGTAAATTGTTACAACATTGGACAGATTTTGATAATCTATAATATTTCCGTATCAGCTAAATTAAGAAGCATTCGAGATTTTCAAATGGAAAAAAGCATTTTTTTTTTTTTGATTTTCTTTCTGTGATATTGCCAGGTAAAATTTTAACGTTAATCCCCGGCTACTACTCACACTGGTATCGTGGAAATCATCGTCTTTATTATTAGCTGAAACATTAGAAATTCTAAATTCTCGGAATTTTTACGCTGCTCCGAGAATTATATTTACCAAGCGCTAGAGTCCATCGGCACGCGATGTTGTATTCGCGAAAGATCAGTGTTTAGGGGAGCCAAACACATATTAGGCGTCTGAATTGTAGTCGGGCACGACCGTGATAATTATAGTGCCGCGGCTTCAGATTAAAAAGGAGTGTCTACGGTTTAGCCGGTAACATAGTGTGGCGCAGTTGCACTGGTACACCTCGATGATTACATGAATCAAGTTACCTAATTTTCTGGCTCAATTAGCAGATGAAAATGATCGCGCAGTTGCCAGCGCTCGCTATACAACGAAATACATGGCTCGAATTCAGAACAGTTGTATATCGGCATTTTCCTTCATCCGTTGCGCTCGACTCCGTGTTCTTTTTGGTTTTTTTGTTTTTTTTTTTTCTTTTTTGGATACTATAGTAACAATACTAATAATTACCATTATTATTATTATTAATAGTGATAGTAATAATAACAATAACGAAAGAAGAAGAGAAATATATATAATCGGTGGGCACAGAGAAGGTATGCAAATACTTAAGAATGGTACAAAATAAACGCAATACTTACAGGAAAAGAACAATTGATTAAAAATTACATCGACGCAATAAAAAAAATTCCAAGCGATACATGTCCGATTCCAGTAGAATAAAAGAAAAACTCGAATTCGAAATCATCAGCTGAAAGATTGTATGTAAAAAGAAGTTGAGTTTGGAGGATTTTTAGAAAATCTATTATAGAACCAAATATGTAGAAAGAAAGTGAAAAAAATTTCAATGATAAATTATGATGCAATAAAATAGTCAAAAAAAAAAAAAAATTGCGAACATGTTACTTTATTTAAATAGTGACTCTATTAACGAATAGATTTTAAAAAGAACATGGAGATGAAAAGAACTTCATGATATTCCCAAAATATTATATATAAAAAAGTCACTTTTATCACAGAAAATATATTTAAAATATTAAAAATATATTTTCTGTGATAAAAGTGACTTTTTTATATATAATATTTTGAAAATAATAACAGAAAATGGACAATTATAATTTAAATATAAAGAAGTATGTATTCATGATATTCCCACAAGAAATGCGGCGAAAAAATGTTAATTCTAACAAATGACTTCTAATTCCGGTTTTTTTTTTTTTTTTTTTTTTTTTTTGCGGCCATTCAGGAATAACAACAAGAAATTGCAGGAAAAATATTATTGAAATATCCTAAATAATAAATGGGGAAGTTATGACGAAGAGGGTAAAACAACAGGAGGCACATTTTAGGTAGAATATGAAAAGGCACGATAATAGTTGGTCAAGAAATTCATATGAAATTAAAGAATCACGGAAATTGTACATTAGTTGAAGATAGTCATATTCAGAGGAATGGAAAGATTTTATTTTCGTAAGTCCATCGATACTTTACAACCCACAACGTCCTAACAATTAACCATATGGCGGAGAAACGAAAACAGATGGTTTAATATAATAGGCGAAATGGCGCATGATATTTTAACTACACCCTTACTGCTGCGAGCAAGTTTGTTTTGTTTTTTTTATTTTTTGTTTATAATCAAAATATCACGGCATTAACTGATAACATTATTTAACTGGGATTTATTTTCTTCTATTTATTTAATTCTTTTTTTTTTTTTTTCGGTCTGGTTTAAAGCAAAACTAATTAGGCCACTTATACGTGTATTAGTACATCTATTTACAAGGCAAAAATAACAATAAATCAATCAATAGATAAAGAGAAAGAAAATGAAAAATCACGAAACCGAACTAAAACAGCATCAACAGAGTAAAAGAAAAATCCCAGCGAAACTTCTTGGTATAAATTATACCGTTGTTTAAAATACGAAATAAACCGGCTAACGGCGAAGCCTTTTCACCATAATAAGTGAACAAAAAAATATGTCGGAAATAATTTATTGTAGAACGTAACCGAAACGGACACCTTGTTTACTGGCTAGAGCGCAATAATCCGCTCCCTAGAGTAGTGTGTTCTGCTTTCAACCTGACATAGGTCCTCCGAATCGCTCTTTCTAGAAGAAGAAAAAGAAAGAACGATTATTCGCCAAACAATCAAGAATAGAAAAATCAAATACTTCGGTCACATCATCAGAGGAGAAAGATATGAGATAATAAGACGTTTTCTTCAAGGGAAAATTGAAGAAAGAAAAGGAGTAGGACGTACAAGACTCTCGTGGACGCAGAACATCCGAGAATGGACTGGAATAGATGGACTAAACCGCATACAGCATTGAGAAGAAGAAGAAAAAGAAGATTAGTCCTCCCGATTGCACATTAGTCCTTCGGGCTCTCATGCATACAAATCCTTTATTCAAAAACATTATACCTCGGCTTCGTTCATTGATGTATACCTTCGGTTTTTGGTAATGTCCGCTTACCAATCTTAAAAGATAAAATCACAGCAATTATCATCCCGGTTCAGTCTCCTCCATTATTGACCTCACAATGAATCGTTCTCTACCCACCTCGTTTTCCCCACGCTTCGAGAATGGGTTTTTGTGGGTTTCTCAAGGTTCTTTCCTATACACTAGAAGAATTGCTCCCGTTCTCTAAAATTTGTTTTCTTTATTCTCTACTAACGACGACATCGCGCTTTTTTCCTCATTGCACGGCATTCAGCCAATGAAGCTCACTTAATGTGTTCTTCAATACGCTGGATTATTCTCTTTCTTCAATTAATAGGATGATCAAGATCAGATCGCAAATAAGAACGATCTTTCGATGGTATGACCTGTTTTGGTCGTTCGGATTCGTTCATTTACGATCGACTAGTGGTCATTACGGGCGTTTATTTAAAATTTTAAATTTTTTTTAGTTCAATGTCGCCAGTTCTAGAACTTTTCTCGGCTATCCGTTACAGTTGTTTCCGATAACGTATGCTTTATACTTTACATTACCGGTAGTTTGTTGGAAAATTATAGCGCTTATCAAATGATACGGAAAAACGCGGCTTAGCTTTCTCGGACAAATAATAAGCAAGTAGCGAGCAGTCCGTTTTGGGCGTCGGTAATAACCGTTTTATTGTATGCGGGCGTTTCTGCCTGCTAGGTACTTTGTGGAGGAAGGAAAATCCGGCCCGGCATACAGCGTGGCCGCTGTCGGATGAAAATTAAAGAAATAAATTTCGGCGTTGGACGATAAAAACTGGAAATTATTACAAGCTGTTATCAATGTTTCTGCACAGGTCTCCAAAGTTGCCTTTGCCCCCTCCTCTGAGTCTCAGTCTAGGCCGTGGCCGGTACGTAATGCGGGCAGAAATAATAGTGATGCGGATGGTAACAATAATGATGGTAACATAATAATAAACGGGCTTCGCCAACATTCGAACAATGCAACTACTCTCTCCAGTGCGGCAAAAGAAGCACTTTATCAAAAGCCACAGTTGTCAACTGCAGTCGAGATTTTCCGCTTCAAAGGCGAGTTCCTGCGACACGTTGCGTCTATTTCGACGTTCACGCTCCATTTAACGATGGAGCGGTCCATTGCACGGTCAACGTCTGCTCACGAGCTATTAGTTTAACTGCAGACCGAATTCGTGGTTGACATCGTGTACTACTGTGAATGTCTTAACTCGCTTCCTGCCGTCATCTTGAATCGTGTCTATCTTGCAACGCCGTTTTACTCAATTCGATTTTTTGGTCAACATTTCTATCAGAAACTACAAACAGATCAGAGAAATATAAAATGTAAATGTATATCAAAAGCTCCATCTTCCGGAACAACCGCCAAATCCGTAGATAAATAGTTTCCTATATAATTATTATAGAAGGGTCGGTTTTTTAACCGTATGGGTCACTTTTTTAAAGGTTACATGAAAACGTTACATCTAATCGATATATAAACGTAATGCAATCTGCCATATCCCCCCCCCCCGGCGAACATCATCGTTCAGTAGCATTTTTTTCTTCTTTTTATTCTGAATTGTCGTAATAATCTCCGGCAATAACGATGATAACTGCTAAGTTTAAGTTCAAACAATTTTCCCTACGATTTTATGCATTCGTGGCAGCAGCGTGGTCTTAGACTCTTGACTGCTGAGCTACCGGCTATCTCGTAAATTATAATGCTGGTGTGTCGGCTCTCGCATAATGGTTACCTGAAAATGGGACAAAAATAGCGTACGCTGCTGAAATGCCGGTATAATTGATGCCACGTTGCCACGAAATCGGCATTACCTGTATGCTGCCTGTTCCTTTATTATCCATTCGTGTTCTGGTACATCAATTTAATACGCACATTTCTTTAAAAGGTCGCGTTATTTTCCTGGTTTCGATTCGGCATGAATGAAACGTTTTTTTTTTTGAAATAGTCAATAGATGGGAGGAAAATAACGATTTATTTTTTTTACTTTTTTTTGAGCCGCTTCGGACGACTCTGACCACCGAAGGTTAATGACTCGAGTACTATCGTAAAACCCATATTTTCGTATGTACATAAAACGTAAAACTTTTTTTTTTTTCAACAGTTCCCAAACAGAAACTGAAAACTTCTTTTTTTTTTTTTAAATTAAATTGGCTGAAAAATAAATTACAACTAGGCGTAATTAACAATCCAAGAAAATAAAAATCCAATCAAATCGGCTTAAAAATTGATATTATGCAATTCTTACTAGTTGTAAATGTATTTGAATCGATAAATATAGAAATTAGCAATTACACTGTGCCGAAATTGTTTTGAAAGTTACGCGTTATATTCTGAACCATTACTAGTTTGCATTTTATAATTATCGGATTACCACCAGCGCTATTTTAAATTTATACAAAAGAAGAATCATAACTTTCCTCCGTTGTATCGATGCCTTCAACTCCTCTCCTATTGCAGCCATTTTGGCAGAAACTGGTTCCTTTCCTTTATTCATCCGAAGACTTTATCTAGCTGAACGATTTCTGATCAAACGTCTTCATATTTCCAATTCCTACTTGCTTAATTCCTACTGGTTTATATTCAACAACTGGCGTTTCTCTCCTCGTAAAACTCCAATCCTTTCCTTGATTTATTCACGTCTCAGGGCCTTCTCTCCTTTTGTTCCATCCTACACCAAATGCCCTTATTTTACCTATAATTTCCTAGATTTTATTTACTCACCCGGTTTACTTTTTCTTCCTTCGTATGTCAAGTATCTTCCCTCTCCCGCTGCTCATAACGAATTTAACTATGTTTTTTCCTCGCTCTTTCCTTCTTATACTTTAATTTTTACAGATGGCTCAAAGTCAGCTTTGGGGGTTGAAGCGGCTTTTGCTTTGCCGGATTTCGGCTATTCTGAGTCGTTCAAACTCCCCTCGTTCTCCTCCATATTCCTAGCCGAATCTATTGCGATCTTACAGGCAATCCTTTTTATAGCCTCCACTAACAATATATCCAAGGCTCTCTTATCTTCTGATTCAAAAGGCGTTTTACAAGCCATTGCTACTCCCTTTCCTAAACCATCCGCTGATCCTATCGTGCTTCACATACGTTCCTTAATTTCACATCTATTTCATTCCCGCTCTGTCCGCATTAATCTATTATAGATTATCCTAGTTATTGTGCTATTTCGAGCAACGAGTTAGGCGACTCGTTGGCACGTTCGGCTGCTTAAGACGGTCGCTTTATTAGGCATTTCCCAGCTCAAGTCTTCTTCCTCTTTCCTCTCGTTGCCACCGCGACTGTTGGTCTGATCTCTATTCTTCTTCTTTTTCTAATTCTGCTTCTTTTTACTTATCCATATAACCCATTCCTCCTCTTTTTCCGTGGTTTGTTAATTTCCCCAACATGAGGCGGTCAACTATTTCATCCATAATTAGACTTCGGTTAAACCACAGCTTGCTACTTCCTTCGCTCTTCCGTTTCTCCATTACTCAGTCTCCTCTTTGTCCGTTTAATCCGTCAGGAGCAAACTTCGTTTGTGATGCGAACCACATTTTGCTCTTGAATGTTCTTCCATTTCTTCAGAACGCGCGATACTGTATTCCGGTCTTTTGAGTCTTATCCTACGCCTTACAGCGCCTAATGCTTTCTTTTCCGTCTCCTTCGGTTATTAGCTTCATTCGTATGTTCCATTACTAATATTTTTCCTTTATAATCATTAATACTATCATACCGTTGGATTGAGTAACGTCCTTAGCTGACATGCTCAAAATTTAATAAAAAAAAAAAAAAAAAAAAAAACTTTCCTCCGAAACAAACTGTCTAAAGAAAATAAGTATAAACATTTATTATTTCTAACCTATTTTCTGTTAATCGAGGAATACCATTTAGCGCTAGGCACGCTTCGATGTGTTTGTTCATATAATATTAAAATCTAATAGCTTTTTCTGCATTTATTATAGCTTGTACTATTATTTTCATTGCACAAATATTATTTCGAATCGTCGCAAATCGAGATTATTCCGATATTCGGATGTCCTTGTAAAAGACGCGAGATCCTTTTCAGTCGTGTATAATCCCAGAATAAATAAGACGGTTAAACGAATGTGTTTATTTCAAAAATAATTATTCAGTTTAATAGCGCGAGGAAAAAAAAACGATGTTAAAGAAAAGCTAGAATATTTATGTGTAAGCAGATCAAACTTTAATTTGAAAAATAAACCTTTATACAGTCCGAAATTTATGAGTATAGTTATAATCTTACAGCAGAAGCAAAAGTAGTAAAATTAAGAACACAAGGCTGAATCAAACATAGCCACTCTCAATTCGTAACTGTATTATCAGTTTCAGAGCTGAACAACCTGGATTTCGCATATCTTATATTATAATCTGTACATTACATTACACATACATATATATACATATGTAGTGAAAATAAATAAAAGTATGAAATAAAATTAGAGCGTGTTGAGAAAATAAATGTGGGTGTGTACATATTTATCGATGGTAGTTAAAATTGATAGTATTTTTATTTTTCGTCCGATTTAAAATCAGTTTTTTTCCGATTTCTTGTATTACTAAAAACTTCTCTGAAGAGATCACATTTTTTTCATGATTTTTAAAGAATATTATTTTTTTTTTTTTTTTTGTGGGTGTATCAACACAGGAAATTTTTCAACGCAAAGGGCATGAAACGTAAACTGATTTTCTAAAAAAAAAAAAAATCACACAACTAACTCCTCTTTTTTCGAAATCAGTAAAAAGTTTCAGAGCGCTTCTGCGAACTAAAAATTATTTTCAACAATTACGAAAGTTCGGAAACCAACGTAACATTTATAAGGCGAAGCGAACTCGATAATCGGAATGAATGATTTTATCAGAAGTTGCGAGTATTAGTGAAACAAATAAAGTAGAGGGGTTTACGATATTTATGTTTACAGCAATTATATAATTGTAAAATAGAAGTACGCGGATAAAGTTGGTGAATTTTACGAATGGGGACATAAATATACAGCAGAATTAAATATACTACGTTGGTATTTTCTTCTTAACTGATATTTAATTAAATATTGAATCGTAGAAGTACATTTATAACTGATCACGAAATTAGACCGAGACATGTTTCCGAGGAACTTGGCTAACGGTAAATTTTAAAGTCATTCAAAACAGTGTGTATAAACAAATACAAAAGTCGATAGGTAAACAATAATGTAGCGCATATCGATAAATTGAAAATATAAAATAACGACAGACGGACATGAAAATTTTGAAAAACTTTTAAATAATTTCAAAAAGTAGATTATTAATAAGTCTACTACAGTTAGAGTTTGTCATAATATTTTTGATATTGAACGTTTCGGCATAATTTAATAAATTCGAATTATAAATGCTCTCGTATCCATTTTCTGTTTTGTCACTTTATTAACTATATATATATATATAAACACACGTATTACAGAAAATTATAGTCAAAAAAAATATAAAATATAGCCGACATGTTTCGGAATTACTCCACATATATTCATGGCAATAATAAATAAAGTTAAAAGTAAAATAAACGATATCATATTTGTCAATCTCATAAGCTAATACAATATATCGATATGTTATGATTGATTGTTAATTTTAAATAGAGAATTATTATTAATTATAAGATTATTATTAATTAAATTATCCTTAAATGTATTAATATAATACGTTTCGGCGCTGTTAAAAATAATAAAATATATCAATAATTATAATTTACTTAACAACACCGAAACCTATTATAGTTAATAAATTTACGGATAAGTTTATAAGATTGACAAATATGATATCGTTTATGTACTTTTAACTTTATTTATTATTGCCATGAATATATGGAGTAATTCCGAAATATGTCGGCTATATTTCATATTTTTTATAACTATAATTAATTCATTCGCATAGTGTAAATTTTACGTAATTCCATAAATGGTTGTTTGAATTATTCTTAAAACATCTGTAAAAGATTAATTAGATATTTTTTAAATCGTATGATGTCAATGTACAAAATTGTTCGTAAATTTTACACTTTCTTAGTCCATCTAAAAGTCGGCACCGGTGTTTGCGATAAAGTAAGTGTAATTTATATTGGTGATAATTTAGTAATAGCAGGAACCGTACATCGTTTCATAGTTATTGGTCTAATTGGTATGTGTCTGGTTTATGAATCTTGACCAGTGATTGAAGTGCAAGTGTTTGTAGGTTTGTGTACATGTCAAATATTTTTATGTTGCTTTTAATCGTTTGTTTTACTTCATTTATTTGTTGGATCTTTATTTTAGTTGCAAAAAGATGGCTAAACAGTTTAGTTTTATCAACACAATTTTCGGTTCTTCTATTATAATGGACGTTGTACTTTTGTCTGCTTTGGCTGTACTATCTTCATTAATAATTCACTTTTTAAAATCATTTAAAATTTCTTTCTAATTTTTATTTTATTATTTTATATTTTCAAATATCGATATATACACCGAATTTTCAACTGTATCGATATTTGTATTTTACTCGGAAACATATGTCCGTCTAACGCTCTGCAAAAATGGAACACAGTGTAATATTAAAATTGATCTCATTCCGATTTTCCCCCCCTAGCGGTAAGAAATGCTTGAAAATCCGGTCTCTTTATGCAATATAACGTTGCTCGCGGTTACGTGAAATAACTAATAGAAACCGGAACATTGGAATACAATTATAATAAAAATCGACAATATTATAATACAAAATTGTTTTTTTGAAAAACGAAATTCAACATTTACGATGGATATTTAATAAAAATGTGCTTAAGAGTAAAAGATATTTCGATTAAAGAAAATTTTGCCTGCTAGCCGATAGACAAGTTTTGTTACAGT
Source organism: Icerya purchasi (assembly GCA_039619475.1). Classification (NCBI taxonomy): domain Eukaryota; kingdom Metazoa; phylum Arthropoda; class Insecta; order Hemiptera; family Monophlebidae; genus Icerya; species Icerya purchasi. Next base: position 70,805,862 of record CM077116.1, read on the forward strand.
CTAAAAGGTTTTTCTGTCTAACGGATAATTTTAAATTATTCATCTTTTTTTACCTTTTTTTTTTTTTTTTAGAACGAGTTAGAAAGTTTTGTAAGTGTAACTTTTTTTTTCTTAATGTAATAAAAACTTATTGCTGAAATAACCGCAATTTTTTTATTGTCATCAAGAGAGTGAGAACTATGCAGATCATTGCGATAACTCGGAGAGCATTATCACGAGATACTGGTGTAGACTTTTAAACTGACCGCCCGCGAGAACCTAAATATCTGTTTCTCTATTGTTATATTTGTTTACCGGTAAGATTAATAACCGGTACCATTTGTTTCTGTTTTTACAGGAAGGTGTGTCGTAATTGCAAATGTCCTCGGGAAGATCACGACCTGATCGGCTCAGCGACGATACCTTCGAATAACGGCAACACTATCGGTCGTGTTCCGCTCGCCGGTAAGCCGCCACCGCTACCTTTGGAAATGCCGAATTCCTCTAGTCGCGCAACCAGCATCGGAACCACCGCCGCAACCACGGCAATGGTATCTTCGGAACAGCCTTTGCTGAAACTGCCGACGTCGATCGTGTCCTCCGATTCCGTCACGGCAAAATTATTACCGTTCGCCGCACCGCCGATCGTTCAAACGCAGCTGAACAAGAACGTCAATGCCGTTTCGCTGATCGGTGGTTCGGATCCGCAGAGGCATTCGCAGTCTGATGAAGATTCCGGTTGCGCTCTGGAGGAGTACACTTGGGTTCCGCCGGGACTTCGACCAGACCAGGTGGGTGGAAAAACACTGTAATTACTGATAATAATCGGATTAATTTCTTTCTTGATAATCTAGATCGCTGCTGTTGGGACATGCCACAGAACGTGTCTGTCCAACACGATTTCATATTTATCACAATCGGGTGCAGAGAATAGTCGTATTAAATCTCGGGCACGGCTGTTTGATAGACAGTTAATAAAACCAAAAAAAAAAAAAAAAAAAAAAAAAAAAAACAAAAAAAACAATTTTATTGATTTTTCGCCGGATGTGTACAGAGTAGGAGGTGCATGAAAACCGCGAAGCTTCATCGGAGTTTCATTTTGATCGCTTTGCAATTTTGTTATCACATGTCTTGTTTTCGTATATATTTTTCGGTAACTAAAAATTGTCAAGCCGGATAAATTTTTTTTTGCGTTGAATAATCGGATTTGTTCAACTAAATTAATAAAATACTCCACTTTATCCTTTTTTTTTCCCTATCTCCTATTCAAAATTAGTGTTTCCAACTCACTCTATAAAATTATCCTCCTTTATTTTGGAGTTTTAATTCGTATTCTTTAGTAAAAATATATATTCGTATAGAAGAAAATTCACCGACCATACCAAGACGATAAATTTAAAAAAAATATAAAAATTTTTTTTAGTCGTAAATTTTACGCATAATCTCTTAGAACAACTTTGGTTGTTTTTGTAAGATATGTTTCAAAATGTTACCGGGAACCTGCCTTTTACTTATGGCGAATCTGTGCACACGGGTCGGCTAATATCAGCTTTTGTTTAAACTCGTCAACCCCGAATAATTATCGTTTGTTAAATTTTTCGCTAACTGTGCTAACGGCACATGTCATTTTATTAGGTATTAAAATCCAAAAAAACCTAACGAAGGTTATCGAATGGCTAAAATATAACGAACAAGTGAGGAAAACCAGAAACAACCAATTTACCGTAAGATTTTGTGATAACTAGTTTTAAGAATGTCGTGATAAAAATAATACATTCGGCCGAAACCGCGGCGGACTATTAATTTAATCGCACGTCTCTGAGAAAATACTTAAGCGATAGTTTCGGATTTTTAAGAGAACGTCTAAAATTATTTGGAACGAAAATTAAATTAGAATTTGTTTGCGATATGAATTACTCTGGAGACGAAAAATGCAAAAACGTGTAGATAGCTTTTATTTCTCATATTTTAATTCCACTTCTGATAACAACTGTAAAACAGGAAAATGTATCGCCTTAAAATCAGTGAAATCATAAATTCCGTGGAATCAGTGTGTACGAGTCAGACGAGAGATAAAAATAGTATCTTGCACGATTTCAACTGGAAACGAAAAAGTTTTGAAGACTGATAATTTTAATGATAAGGTTACCGAAAAATTTCGCAAAGAAAATTAAAAAGATGGCGATTTTACCTTTAAGTAACCTTTTATTGCGGGTAAAAGCTATTACCCCCCATCCCCCCGTCTTAATAGTTTTAATGTAAGTTTTTACGAGCAGCTGTCACTGCCAAATTATAAGTAAATCTAGAATTCTTCTAATGACATTATTTTTAATATATATATATATTCATTAATATATATTAACTCGGCCATTTTGGACTCGCAAGAGGCTATGCCACTTGATCCCTCTTGCTTACATTTCCGTCTCTTTCTGTTCTATACTTTGTATAAAATGATCAAAATTTACAACGGAATTCTAAATCGGTCCATATGAATATAATATAACACAATCACAAAAATCCTATAAAATATAATAAATTGGAACATTTTTGGGGCATTTTTCGTTACATAAAATTAGGACATTTTTTCTAATGGGAATAGCCTAAGAATTACATTGTAATTAATATATATATATATATTAATGTATAAATTAGGATTTAAAAAAAAAAATCGTCGTGGTGTTTAAAGTACTTTTTTTAACAACATTTAACCGGTGTTCTTTCGTTTTCAATTTTTTATTGGAACTTTCTACATGTTGTTGTAACTCAGAAGTCGTCGAACGGTTTATAACGACCGCAAAGAAGGCGGCCACCGCATCAAGATGGTATACTCGTGTTTATCATCTGAAATTTCACTTACAGTTCTGCTCGGCATATAAAAAAAAAAAAAGAAACGGAGAAAAACCGGAAAAAACCCGTTTATACCATGCCGCGCATCGGGTATTTTCGTTGTAATTTTTTTGATCCATTTTCCGGGCATGAATTTGAAAGCGCATTAAAAATGGACGTAGGAAATTACACTTCTTATACGCACACAAATTAATTCCAACGTCGGTAGATCTGCAGGGCTTTAGCGAATTACACAATCTGCTCAAGTTTTTTACCCCGATTAGGCGATGAACCATTTGGTTATTTTTAACTAACATTCGTGGATCGGCCCGTAGGTTGCAGAAATATGATGTATTCCGTGTTGCGTTAGTTTTTCACGTGCGTTTTACGTGTAAATTGAATAAGATAAAAATTTTTCAGTTTTACAGATCACCTTTACAACACTAGAGGTCGGTTTAATATTACGAACTGAAAAGCGTCTTATTATTACATAGTCGGAGTATTTCTTGTAATTTACTTTCATCCGTGACATAGGTACACGCGTGCAACACGCTTAATAATAAATTTTACATTTAAAATGTTTTTCATCTTTTTTTGTTTTTTTTTTTTTTTTCTAAAACGTTCCCACTACATCGCTGGGTTGTCACGTGTTGCGTACTATCAGAACTTCATAAAACGTTCGCGATTCGATGTTTTACTTCTGATGGCCCATCAGGATTATAGCCGAAGTTATCGAGCCCCTTAGACAGACGGTCTCGTTTATTAAATGCCACCCTCGAGACATCTTCTCATTACTGTAATGCTCCAAACACACTGTTTTTTGTTGCTTTTTTTTCGGTATTATCCTGTTTTTTTCCTTCTTATTCTTAGCAACACGCACCTGCGTCGTAATACGTTTTTTTTTTGTTTTTTTTTTTTTCGTGTTTACTTTTTCTACTCTCTAGAATTTCATTGCCGCTTTTGTGCAGAAAATATCCCAGACTATTTCGCGCTTCGCCAAATCCAGATGGGACCTCCGGATGATCTACGTCCCCATTCCGCAGACTACGGCGCCGCAGATCGCTGCGAAGCATGGTTACAATTTCTTTGCAACCAGGAGGCCGTTGATAAGGATCTCTTATCTTGCCTCGAACTTGACACGGCTGCGGCGAACGTTATTTCCTTCGTACAGCTTTTATTACCGTCGCTTCCTCGCGCGCGCATATCTCTGCACTACGACATGACTTTACCGTGCGTGAAAGAAAGCTATTTCGTTCCGCTACTAATCCGACGGCACCCTTTCCAAATGCTCGGCTTAATGAAGCCGGTTTATATTATTGTTCCATTTGTTAACGGGAGAAATTCAGAGCGGCTTGATCTTTATATCTGGCTAATGCGCAGTCAATAACTCTGTTCGTACAATGCCTATATTATGTTTTTGTTGTATTAAGAGCGTTAGAAAGAGGCGACCGTTAAAATACCTAAAAAAAATTGACCAGCGCTGTCGGAGAGGAAGCCGCTATTCGGTCAAACACCGAATATGTCGTTATGCAGCGAGACGCTAAGAGGCGAATATTTAAGCGGTCGCTGACCGCGTCGAAATAGTACGCGAGTTTGTAGTGCGTCTGAACATTATAAACCGTGACATCCAGTGACAGAACTTTTCACTGCTAGTGTAGTCCCAAATTTGGTTTCAAAGAAGATTTTGTAAACTTTACCGCGTCCCGCGGTACACATACAATTTCCAAGCCTTGCACACTATCCGCACCCAGCGCGGGGATGTCCTAATTCATCTGAATAAGAAATGTAATATGGAAAAAAATGTAGAAACGTCTCAACCCTCAAATCAACTTCAAAAAACAAAACAAAACAAAAAAAACAAAAATGTAACGTTTAAAGTTCTGCCAGAAGATATGTCTAACGACAGCCAGTCACTGGGACATTATGTTTAAGCCAGTTTACATGGCCGCTATGAAACAGTACCGAGAAATCACGCTCTACACGTGACAGAAGGTGTTTTATTTCGTCTTTTTGAACGGCATCCGCTCTCGTCACCTCTAGCAAAAAAAACCGCATTATGCTGTGTTGTACGGTAAATTTGCTGCTATCGGTCAAAGATGATCCGATGATCCGTTCAGGCCTCTATTATATTCCACAGCGCTTCCGCCCCAATAATGATGATATTTTCACTAAAGGTGTGCTTCCACGATATTATCAAAAGCAGCTGCCATATTTCGACGACCGAATGTGCATAGTGCGAAAAAAATTTTCACATACTATATTTCCTTTATTTTTTAATTATAGTTTAAACAATTTTTAAATACTATACTGTATGCACGTATTTCCTTTAGTTTTTAACACAAAATTTTGCCCCTAGACAAAGTACTTTTAAAAATAAATGTATGATAAATTTTAATCGTATGTCCTCTTCATTCCCTTCGTGTGTACACGCGGTTTACATTAAACACCTTTTTATTGAAACTAAACAAGTCTAATCGATTTTTTTTATTTTTTTTTTTTATTTTTACAAAACTGCGCATTTGGTGAAGGTTTTTTATTATACCGGATGGACGCGACTGCAATATTTTTCGCCATCTGAAAGATTAGCGAAATGCAGTCGTCAAAATATAACGTGGCGGCCGCCTAGTAAGTTGATGCGACGACGTGTTCCGGCTTTTACCCGGGTAAATTACGAGATGGCGGTGTTTATTTTCCCATCTTTTACTCGGCATCATATTTTCCTATCCGTTCACTAGTAGATGTTCAGCTTATAAGTGATGCGAATTCGCAAAGACGTAATATTAAGCGAGCGATGTTTTTCTTCTAAATAGTTTTCCTTAACGATTTTTCACGTTTTTTTGTTGATTTTTTCCTGCTGCGCGATAAATCTATTTTCAGCGCATAGTCACTGATGCGATGTTTCGTTTTCGAAAACAAACTGAAATTAGAGGTCACACTTTCGGAATTCCATCTGCGACAAAAATTTACATAGAAATGACTTTGTCAGATAAATTGTAAAACTAAAAGAAGAGCCCTAGCTGGCCTGAACTTTCCGTAACCATTTAAGTTTATGCTGTAGCGCATTCTCGTTGAACCGAAAAAATTCTCACTTTGAAACGGAATGAAAATAGCACGGCTCTCGTTTTATCTGTATGGCGGAAATTTTTTCGTCTGGGGGACATAAATTTAAAGTTGGTTTCACTACGACAAACACGCTGCCACTACTTTTCAACCTCTTTTCGCTTTAAATCCACTAGCTTTTTGTTCTAAAAGTTGTACCTTTTGAGAAATCCGTAATAATTAGAAAATGTATTGAAATATATTATTAACACACCCACGCGCGCGCGCATATATTATATAATATATATATATATATATATATATATATATATATATATATATATATATACATACATGTGTGTATGTGCGGATGAATAAACAAAACAAAATGAATCGGTAGGTAGTGCCGGCAATTATGGAATTTAATTTTTCATAACGGAGGCCAGTTTTTTGTCCTCTTTTGGGCTGACCTGCCTTTTTTAATAAATAATATTCGATAAAATAAATTCGGTGTGTATACTCCGGAACAACGAATTAGTTTTAAAACGAGGCAGCATTATTATATATCAATTGGCGGAGAGAAATATTTTTAGTTCTCTTGGAAATATAAGTTTACAATATCGGTTTTCGAAATAAATATTAATGTGCTTAAAATTGCACCGCTCTGTCGATAATTCTAAAGTTATGTTACTTTGCTCTCATGGCTCAGCTACAAAATGATATAGAACTATCTTGAAACTCTTTCGAAAAATGTCGCCAGTTAAGGTTTTTTTCCGGTTCCTGCACTTTTTTATTAACCACCTATCAAAGATCCAACTTCTCGCCTGCCTTCAATTGAGACTCGCCACTCTATTTGCTCAACCTTCGTAGTTTCCCTAAATTTTTCTCCACTCGTGACTCTTACACTTCAAAATTCCGAGAAGTAGAGATTATTTATCATTCGATTTCTGTTGTCCGCTCTTGTTAACCCATTGAATCGGAACTCTGTTAGTCAATAAAGTCTTGACGCCAATGAAAAATATAAATAAGTTTTTTTTTTTTTTTTTGGACCTCTACGCTTTAACTGTTGACCTTTAAAAGCGGCTCTAAATTACCGTTTATTCTTTCATTCTGAACTCCTGACTGTCCTCTTTTTGGAGACTAATTCATGTCCGAACACTATGCCGCTCTTGAGTGCTCCCCGATTTTTTCAGAACTGCGTAATAATTCTTTAACGGAGTGTTATTTTTTATCTTTTTTTTCTTTTTTAATGCAATTTTCGCTGAAGTCTGCTTAACGGATTCTTCCCACATTTAAACTCATTGTTCTGCTACCGTGCAACATTCGAAAGATAGCATTAAAGTTTAAATTTAAACTATCTATAAAAGAGATTACACAAAAATGTGTATATTTAATTTTTATAAAAAAATAAGCTTTTTATAGGCCGCTACAAATTAAAGTCTGGATTAAAATATCTCAAAAACCTAAATTTGTAAGCTAAATGATATAAACATCAAACGTTGTAACTCATTTGGTGATAAGTTTTAATGGTAACTAATATTGATAATTGAGATCACTCGATGCTCCGTTCATTTTTAAGTTTAAAAATTCGACGGCAGTTTTGCATTTTTTCTTATATTCCAATGACGATAATTGGTCGATTGAAAAAACAAAAAAAAAGGTAAACCCTTCAACTATTGTAGAACGGCCTGTAGTGTTTTTCAAAAAACTTTTTATCTCGCAACGTGATGTATTTTTCAAAATCTGAGGCCTTAAATTTAAAAATTTTGGCGGCAAAGTTTTCGCGCAATAAAATATTTAGATTTCAAAAAAAACAAAAAACAAAACAGAAAACAGAAAACAACTTTCTAGCTACGATTTAACGAGCCATGAATTTTTATCTGATTTCCCGTCTTACTACTTTATTTGTACATTGTTTAAAATTTCCGAGACACGCGGTTCAACGACAATAGGTCGATTAATAAAAAAATGAACTTTTCAACTGCTACAGAATGGCTAGTGGAATTTGTTTAGAAATTTTTTACCTTGCAGTTTGACATAAACTTTTTTCAAATTTCGGAGGACCCAAGCTTCGCTATACTTTTTCTATAAACTGATGATAAAAAAATATTTCAATTAAAAGAAAAAAATCAAATTTATCTGATATTTTGAGTCGTATAACTTTTGTGTGTACTTTTCAAATTTCGAGACTTTGTAGAATTTTTCACCGGTTTCGAATTTTCCCTCCAATGATACACGATGTTGATTAAACGAGATACACCAACTCTTCAGAGTTACTACTGAACTTTTTGTAGAATTTTTTTAAAACTTCTTTCTCGCAGCTTCCCATGCATATTTTTAAATTTTAAAATTTCCTTAATTTCATGTTTCTTTTATATTCCAATGGTGAAAATGCGTATACTGCATTTCTTCTAACATCGTCATAAAAACGGAGACCTCTAGACGGCCTAGTTCTTCTGTAATATTTATAAAAGTGTAGGTTTCAGTTGACGTAAATTTTTTTGAAAAAAATTCATGTTTTCCTATTTTAAAAATTTACAATGTTCCGAAACGATAAATTTTATCAATCTCCGTAACAACTTCCATAACGTGAAAACGCAATAACATAAGTTTTTTCATATTATTCCAGCTGTGAGTGACGTAGTGTCTCATTTATGTATATGATATGTATAAAATAAATTCCCTACGTAATAAACAAAAACAAAAATATACGCATAAATTCACTTTAATAAATTAAGATACTTCAATTTAAAGAAACGTTCTCCGACAATATCATCAGCTAACAACGCAGAGTATCTTTAAATAGAACTAAAATGTTTATATTATATTAGTTCTGTTTAAGTGCACTCTGTGCTTCTAGCTGATGATGGACTGTAAAACATTTCCTCAAATCGAGGAATTTTAGAGTAAATTTATACTTATTTTTGTTTTTTAATAAGGAGAATTTATTATAAATATTAACAAACATGTTACGAAATTATCTACATATATATATATATATATATATATATATATATATATATATATGGAATGCCAGGTGCCAAAGCTTTTTTCTGGTATCTATTTTAAACTTACTAGTTAATCAAACGAGTTTCGGAAACATTTGAAAGTATCGTAATACTATACGTGTAATACGAAAGTTACATCTGCACCCGTTGCGTTGTTATTTTTCTCATTGAAATATTTTCGCGTGGTACGAAATAAAATCCACCATTGGTTTACAAGAAATATCGGTACAAACTATCATCCACATAAAACTAGAACGATCAGTGTATTTCAGTTAGCCTAGATGAATATCGTGAATAATTATTTTTCACGGCGGATCTCTGTTTTTTCCCTCTTTACTGTACGTATTATGTTATTTTGTCATTTTTTTGAAGTGAAACTTCTTATGGGACACTACGAGTTTTGAGATGGAGATTAAACTCGTCGAATTAACAAAATCTGTTAAATTACTCGTGTCCTTTTCTAATGCCCGCTACTAAAACGTAGAACGAGAGAGACGGACTAAGTATACGAAGATCCAAACAAAGAGAAGACGCCGAAAATAGTGGCCACATTAATGTTTCTTTCTTTTCCTTTTCTTTTCGTTTGTTTAATTTAAATCAATAATGCTAATTCATTCGGGTTATCTTTTATAATTACTCGATCGTGTTTTTTCATATTTGTATATTTCCTGTCAACTAATTGGTAACTCTGCATGCCATAAATTTACCGCAGTTCAGGTTTATATTCCGATTACGTTATGTGGTAAGGCAACCTAGTCAACGCGTATTAATATTAATTATAACTAATTGATTTTCAAGTATACGCTTTCTTTCTTTCTTTCTTTCTTTCTTTCTTTCTTTGAAAAGCGTACGAAAAATTATTAAAATGAAAATCACTTTTATAGAAATAATTTTACTTTTTCGTAAACAGTTCACGAAATAAATACTTTGGAATTTATTTTTGTTTTCTCATTGAAAAATTTATTGCATTCTATAAAAAGTTTCACTTCTGACGCGCCGGTAGTTTTCGACCGACGTACATTTTTTTTGCTTGTAGCTAATGATTTGATATTTCGTATCTAGACATTTCTCAAGGGTTGTAGATTGGAAATACACTAATTTAATAGTGCATATAAATGCATATTTCGAACGTTCCATGCATATTTTGCATATTTTGAGGATTTTTACATATTTTGAGGATTTTTACATTTTTTCATAATTACATATAAAGAAAAGACACGCATAAACGTACAATTATATATTCGAAAGAATATAAAGGTCGAAGCAAAGGCGTGAAATTTTAAACTTTACTACAAAAAACAAGCTTCTTTAATGTTTCATTTTTTGTCAAGTCTATTGTGTTCGATGATGGCTTCTTACCGCGTGTTTATGTAAGCACAAAAAAAAAAAAACAAACTTATTTCTCCTTGTTAGTCCTGTGACTACCATTGGTGTATCTATTTAGAAACAGGATATCTTTCTGCAAATAAAAAAAGTATTTTTGTCTCCTTTAAAAATGAAATGAATTTGAACACACAGAGTATTTACTTTCGGACCTTTTAGGATTTTTATATTTATGTTGTCAATTGGCTGAGCTGAATAATAGTGTCGGCAAACAAAAACAAATATTGTTGACTGACCACGCTAGTGTACGACTGAACGCTGGTTGACGGTGCCATATTATCTTTGACGTTTGTTTTAAAAACTAAGCATACTTCATTACAATCCTCCTGGATGGAATTTGTTACCAAATATTAGTGAAAATTTTAGATGAATTATCAGAAGAAAGCGAAATCTCTTACAATCCATTTGAAGTGGCCGCATTTAAATATTTCTCAGTTGTTGCGTCTTGCGATGCAGAGAGGAGGTCCTTTTCAGCGCTGGAGGTTACGTTAACAAACAGAAGGCGTAAGCTTCGTGTAGAAAATTTAGAAAAAATTCTTATTGCTAAATGGAGCAATTTTTAAATTTACGATTTATATAATTAAATGTTTTTTCATTATATAAATTAATTTAATAGAAAAAAAAAGCAGCGTGTTAATAAAAATTTGATGTGAAAAAAAAAGATTTTATTTTATTTTTTTAATGTATACTATCGATTATTAAATTTCTAATGTATATTTTTCGTGCATATTTTTAGGGCATACATTGCAGTATTTTAATGCATATGAATCCGAAACCCATTTATAAGTGTTCTTCGCAGTTCTTTTATCGTCTGAATTATGTAATGAATTACAAACGAATTTGTGGCCGAGATATTTAGTAAAAACTGTAGAAAATTTCCATTGCTTTTGTCCCCCCGGTGTTTTTGACGACATTATAATTTCTACACAACCGATTAGGAGTCTTCGATTTTGGTTACATTACAATCGTCGGTGATTATCTCAATTTCCCGCTTCAGCATTTACTTCATTACCGCCGTAAACTGAGTAAAATAATTTTTTTTTTTTTTTTTATTATTTTTTTTTATAGCCAAACTAACACATTAGAAAGAACCGGCTGCGGGAGCAATAATAATATAAAAATTTCATATTAAATATTTGAATAAAGATGTATCAAATTACCAAAAGTTGAGTAGTCAATAAAATTAAAAAATAATTAAATTTTCAACGCGACGATAATTCAGATTTTTATTAAGTAAACCTACTTTAGTACGTTGATCTGATGCATGGTTAACGCTACCAGTTACACAACATAAAATAGTTGCAACTAGTTGGAAGCACGAAAGAAGATTATTGAGAAGGGAGTACCGAATTAGAGAAGTGTCGCATCTAAAACTACTCGCCCACAAACGCTATACGATCGCGACAATACTGAAGCGATTTCATCGAGTCAGCTACTTCCTCGGCTCACAGACTAGTACACTACCACTTTCGATAAATCCACAAGCTGTTTGTTAAAATTTATAAACATAAAATTAAATAACAAACGAAAATAAATATAAATTTACTTTAATAAATTAAAATTAATACCTAAATTTAAACAAACATTTTCGATTATATCATCAACTAAGAACACAGAGTGCGCTCAATTATGGAGTGCGTTTTTTTTTTTTTTTGTTTTTTTTTGGTTTTAATTAAATTTACTCCGCGTTGTTGACTGATAAAATAGCCCGAAAAAGGTTTCTTTAAATTGTGGTATTTATTATAATTTATTAAAGCAAGTTAATACTTATATATTTTCGTTTGTTGATAAGGGGAATTTATTTATGTTATACTTGCATATAACTTTATATCGCCTGATTTACAAACTAGTAGTATAGAATACGTCAAGGTTTTGGAATATAAATGGGAATCGAAAAGTCCCGTAGCCGTCATATGGTATATATCTTAAATCTTTTCCAGTATTTACGAACATATTGCACAATACTTTTTCGAATTTCTACTTCTCGTAATTCATCATTACATAGTAAAAAAGACAGTGATGAAAGTAAACATGCACAACCCCGTCTATGTATTTTAAGTAATGAGCAACTGCTGTACCATTAATACATACTGATTCTAAATTCGTAATTAAAGTGAAAAGTATATGCACAGATATACTTCCAGCAGAAAATAAAGGTTTAATAACAGAAAAAGGTGAAAATTAAAGTGAATAAAAGTTATTAAATGAACAATTATAACATATAAAAATAAAGCAGCATTAAATTACTGGAAATGAAATGTGTTGAATAATCTGAAAACAAAAGAAAATCTGATGTGGGCAACGTATGATTTTCTTGTACAACTATTATACATGAAAAAAAAAGTAAAGAGAGTCTCATACCTTTGATCGGCCGTCGGAGATTGTGAAGTTAAGGTTCACAATGTACTAAGCCCAATGGATCTGATGAGAATATTAGGGCCAGTTCCTTTCTCTCGACTGCCTTTACTTTCACAGATTCCTCTGGTATAACCAATTCAATTTCGGATTGGATATATACCTGGGAGCGACTTGGATCCAGAACGAGACAAGTCTCGCACCCATGTCCTCTGATCTAGTAGCCAACTAGCTTAACCACTAAACGAGTCAATAATAAATAAATGTTATAACAATACGCGTCCAAAATTTAGACTTTCTACGGGGCTGCCTGTTCCAGAGTTTTAAGAAAAATTCCACAAAATCTTTCCAAGAGAAATTTTCCCCTTTGGCTTAGCCGATTGTAACCAAAATGCGAGGTGCACAGCGAGATGTTACAAGAGTCCTAAATTCCAACTTTCTACGACTAGCTGTTTTTAAATTATACGTGGTACATGTATACGTGTACGGTCAAAGTAGATATTTCGGTTGAAATGTGAGATTCAAAAACACACACATCTAGTAGGCCACGTAAGGAATTTCCATGCTAAATTATAACTTGATAAACCTATTTATACTAAAAATAGAACATTTTGTGCATTTTTTGAAAAACGGTCTTTTACCACTTTTCTCTTCTTAAAGCTTGGATTTTCCAAAAAGCGTTCTTTTTTGACATTTTTCTGAAATGTACAAATGTTCATATGAAATTTAAATTTTTAGTGTAAATGGTTCCGGCTGTAGTGTGATTATTAGTTTTCAAAAACCGATTTAATGACTTTTAACCTCCGAAAATTTGAATTTCTTAGCGTATTTTCGGACGGTTAAGCACATTATGTCATTTGAATTTTCAGTTCTATGGACCTAATAGTTTTGCCGATATGTTAATGACTGTTTGACTACTTAAAAATTTCCGGATTTTGTTTATATGTATATATGTATATATGTATATAATATTTTAAATTTGAATAAAAACGAAAAAGACAATCGACATAACACTGCCGATAAGAAGAAGCAAAAACCAGTATCTACGTATAATAATAGTTAGCTGATCGATCAGCCAACATAACAATAGCACACACAACGGATCTTTTAAAAACGATTATATCCAACGACGACATATGCCCACTTATTATACACCTGTCACAAACCAGTCAAAATTAAATAATGTCGAGTTTCTCTGCAACAAACCAATTATAGCTATGTAACGGGTGCCTCTTTCAATATATATTTAAAAGAATCGTTGGTGTTTTTCCAAACCTACATTATATATATATATATATATATATATATATATATATATATATATATATGTGTGCATATATAATATATATATGTTTATATGTATATATATATGTTTATATGTATGTATATATATATATGTTTATATGTATGTGTATATATATATTTATACTTTTATCTGACCTGCGACTTAATTTGCATAAAATCCAAAAAAAATTATAGCCGTTCTACTGGTTTTTCGAAACATTAAAGTTGTTCACATAGAGATTAATCGTATTATACAAAGTGTATCTGCTTGTAGCATTGCATCAACATTAGCAATGAAAGCTGTGTAGCGTTTATTTATAATATTAATCTACCTATTTTAATTCGACACTAAATAGTTTTTCTTTTAAATTTATACCTATTTAATGTTTGCGAAGTATAAGTGGCTGCCATTCGTAGACTGGAGTGATTAAGGTACGCCACCACGCTGCTTTTAAATAACTGATATAGCGCCACGTAAATATAGCCGAATCGGAATATCTGTCGGCATATTAGCGCTTGATAGCTGAAGCACTGTTGCAAACCTCCTTGTTTACATGTACTTGAAATGTTTCAAACATTACGAATTGAAAATCATTCGACTCGGAAAATACACCATATTACATCGTATTTTGCTAAGGAACAGTTCGCGTTTTCAACCGTTTATCCATCTTTTTCAGCTACCACTGACATACGTATTGGCGTGCAAGAAGAATTACGGTACTCATTACGTATCAAAGAGAGCATGTATCTTAACGGTATTTGGTAAAACTTCATTCCAGTTAGGAAATGTTACATTAAAAATTGTCATTCGAAATAATGCGAACAGTCAAACTCGAGCAGTGCCACCCCTCACTATACACGTGCAAGAAACGGTCACACCACGACAGCATTCCGCTTTTGTTCTATCGGGGGGTCCGACAGAGGAAATTCGGAATAGTACGCTAATATCATATCATTCGCTGCTTGGCAAGTGAAAAAAGTGAATTTCGCAGCCAAGATGTTAGCCGACGGCCTAGACATTTACAATGAAATTTCCATCAAAAACAGTTTAGCGGTTTTCGTACGACGCGAAAAAGAATGAAAGACGCATAAACAGCTGTTGTTTTGCTCGCCCAATGACGGGAAAATTAAAACGTTCATATTTCTCGTATTCCTCAAATTTACTTGTTTATCGTTGAATCCGAATATATTCCTCCGTATTTATTGCACTCTGAATTTTCTGATTCTCCCGAATCGCCGATTTTTCATTTTGCTATCGTTTTTTTCTTTTTACACATTTCTTTAACATTTCCAGTGCACATTTTATGAATAATTTCAGATCTAAATGGTTATAAGGGGCATTTCCGCTGCGGATAGGACAATTTTCATCTAATATTACCGGAGAAATGAGAATCATCGGTACCGCCATTATAACATACATACATATTCACTTGAAACCTTTTAAAATATTCTTGTTGCTGACTGCAAAATATCATGAAAAATAATTAGTTTAAAAACATAATGATACCTAGGTAACAAGAAAAACGTCTTACGAATAAATTCGAAATAGAATACATCAGAAGCAGGTTTTCGGAAAAATCAACCGATACAACTCTTTAGCACTAGAAAAGAGGAAAGAAAAATCATATTGATAGAGACAAAAATATGTACGTCTCATCTGAGTACCTGAAGGAGGCATGAATTACCGTCTAATTAAGAAAAGAAAAGAGAAATATATTAGTAAAGATGAACAAAGTACATACAGGTGCAAGGGGCCGAATCTAAAAGAGACCGCGCTTATTTATGCTAGCTGAAGATGCCTATTTGTTTAGGTGACTTTTTAGCTACGGGTTTTGCCCCCGTTCTCGCCCCCACATAATTGACTATTGTTATATATAACAGGGAGAAATCATAATTTGAATTAAGTCATAATTGCGGAAGTTCCTATTTAAAATAAAATAAAAAAAAAAAAAACAGTTTTATTAAAATAATTAAATTACTCCGAGTCCTTTAAACTTTCTTTCCACTGTTTAATTGTGACACCACCGCTATCTAAATTGGCACTTGTTTCTCACGTATTTTGCCAGATTCTAAAGGCACGCTGCGATTTTTCGCAACTCCTCTTCCTTCCTACTCTACCGACTACGTGATTCTTATACGGTTCCTCGATTATTCAGCATCTCTTCCTTCCGCATTTAATGCCAACTGATCTCTTACGGATTCGCTCCGGAATCGAAGGAAATCAGTTAACTAACTCATTCCTGTGACAGATTTCTTACACTTTCATCCGCCATTATTTCTACCTACAGCTGTTCCGCAAGCTATGGTGCTGATTCCTTTTTTAGTCTAATCAATCTCCCCTTACTCTCTATCACCGGTTTCTTGACTCCCTTTTTCCCTTAGGTTCGTTACCAGAGAGCATTAGACCGGCAAAATGAAAGAGATGCATTCGGCAACGGAATCAAGGAACCTTTTAGAACAGGAACAACTGAGAGAATAGGCAGAGAAAGGACATAGGAGGCGCTGAAAAGAGCAGGAAGACTAAGCTTTAGAAGTTGAGAATAGAAGTAACTCACGCTAAGAACACACGTGATTCGCGTCACAAACATAATAGGAACCTTCCGGATCCAATGGACAAAAGGGAGATGTAGCCAAGGAAAAGCGACATAGAGAAGAAGGAAAGAGACTATGCGAGAAACGAAGGCGGGATAGCTTAGTAATTATGGACCGACGCAAACCGGGGAAATAATAAAACCAAAGACGAGAAGAAGAAACAGGGTTAATCGATAGATAAAAGAAATTAGGATTAGCGAAAAGGGAAACACAATGTGCCAAAGTCTAGGATCGCAGGATTTAGTTGGAAGAAGAATATTGTGCGTTAAAACATTATATGTAAATAAAATTTCCATTGAAAGCTGGCTAGCAAGCAGGTCGACGGCTACATTTTCATCAATGCCTGAATGTCCGGGAACCCAAAGAAAGTCAATCTGGGTAAACGTGTCGTCAATGAGGATAGATCATGGAGAACAGAACGAATAGAAAGGATGATAGCATCTGTGGAAGGGGAAAGCGAAGGTGAAGATAACGCTAGAAGAACACTTAAAGAGTCAGAAACAATACTAAATTTGGAAGGACTTGCAGAAGAGGAAATATAAATAATGGCTTGTAAGATGGAAACAGATTCAGCAGTAAAGGTAGAACAAAAGGACGGAAGTCTAAAGGACTGAGAATGACTGAACTGAGGGTACAAGAATGAGGCCCCAACTCCGCTCGGGCTCTTCGATCCGTCAATAAAAATTAAAAAGTGATCGCGAAATAGAGAATGTATTGTATCATTAAATTCCACCCTTGACTTTCATGCGACACTCTAATTTCTCTGAGTTTGTTTTTACACTTCGGACACAGTTTGCTCTCTTCATCGTTTCACTCTCGTGCCGTCTTCATATCGTCGTCCTTTACCAGTTCTTAGGCCACAACTTTTATGTTGACGAACTAGAAAAAAAATCCGGAAATATTGACGAAATAAACAGGGCACGTGCATATCGTATTTAAAATTAACAATTAGCACGTTGTAGTGCGCTTTTTTCGTTACTAAATGTATCCTTATTTATGTTCCGGCTAAAGGAGTGAGATCATTTTTTATTAAAAGGTTGCAATTTACTCGGACAGAGTCGCCAAAAGATTTCTTTTTGACGTGGAAATGTTTTACGGCGCTCTAAGCGCAATCTAAAGTTTCGTTTGAGATGAAGAAATATCAAAAAATCTAATCAACTTAATTCCGTCTGCTTCGGAAAATTGTAATAATGATTTTCGATTTTTTTAGCTTTTAGTGAAATCCTCGAACTGCATTAAGTTCGCGGTACAATTAAAAATTGCTACCCCAACCGTAAAACAACCAGCACTTGTTCAATATAAACAGCGAATAATAACGCACACTTTATTAACGAAAATGTAATAAAGGGTTCACAAAAACTGACTAGCGGGTGTTTTAGAATATCGTTTTGTTTCGTTAGGCTTTGTTCGCTAATTTTTCGAAAAGTTAAATGTAATTTTTTGGAATTTTATCGTTTCATTTGTAAAGATCGCTTTTAACAGCTGCGGTCTCAGTAGGAAAGTGTATCTCTGTTATTTTTCATCGCACGAAAAACAATGACTATGTCGTAAAGAAAATCCTCTGTGTTGGGCTTTTACTTTCTTATCGTTATCTCTTTATAAGACATTCTATTTTTGCACGAAGAGTTCCTCGTGAAGGCTCTAGTGGAGACGCGAACTTATCACACTCGTCGTTATCGTCCTTTACCCGGTATTAATAAATGTAAATTCAGAGAATAAATTGAGCATAATGTAGATTTCGTGCTCACGCTGTACTTGTAACATGTGACAGACTAATGTTCCCGCTTTGCTGTACTTCTCTACAGCGAAGGTAACTGTGAATTTTTACCGGAAACGCAGCAAAAATGGCCATTTTTCATTACTTTAATACCGCATTGTTCGATAGTCGAAAATCTGCGCGCAGTCTTATTTACTTTTCTGTCACCTCTTGTTAGGATTCGGTACACATATATAATGTACCGAATTCTAATAATAAGATGGTTCAGAAACGAAAAAAATGTTCAATTAAAATATCCGATGATTCACGAACGATTAGAATTATTAATTTCAAAATCCGAAACGTACTTTACAATTAAAATTCTCTTTAAAGCAATGACTTCAAGATAGCCGATTATTCTGGGCGGCAAAAAACCGTCAACAATATATAATATGAAATTGAAAACGACTTCAAAAATCACCCTTAAAAAATTCATATCTCAACGCCAGATAAGCTTTTAAACGTGAAATTCAAAGTATAAAATAAAATGCGAAAGTCTTTTCATAAAACCAAAAAAAATTACGTTTAAAACATTATTTACACCTCCACACCACCCTCGTGAAAGGCCAAAAACAGCAAAAAAAAAAAATTTCACGTAAGTAATAGCCCGAATAAAAAAACGTTGGAGAAACCAAAAGTATCTCAAACCTATGCGCAAAGGATTGATTCATAGAGGAAATATAACCAAGCTTACAACTTTTTATTCAGACCATTAGGGCGCCGAAAGCTCGGAAGTTTTAAAAAAATTATTATTTTTTCCGGCCATGTGATATATCGTTGGGGAAAGATCGCTGTTTTTGTCGGGGTGGAAACTGTATTTCATTTCCTTAATGAAACTTTCGAAGTTAACGAAAAGTTCAAAAAACGCGAAAAATTACGCGTCCCTTCTGCCTTAACATCTAGACTATTATAGCTAAAAATTCACAAGATTAAAAATATGCGCATCCCCGTATATTTCTCTAGTTTGGAACGTCCGGATTTCCAACTTTAAAATTAGACTCTCAGGGCGCCAAAAGCTCGAAATTTTGGAAAAAAACAAAACTGTATTTCATTTTCTTAAGGAAATTTTCGAAGATGAATTCCAACAAATCGCAAAAAATGATGTGACCCTTCTTCTTTAGTGCGGGAAAAATCAGATTCCTTTTTTTTTGAATTTAGTATTATGTAAACATAAATATTATGGTTATCTTTAACTTAACATACGCGGTAACCTTAAGCGCATGAAACGTCATGCTTGACTGACTTTTTTTTTTTTTTTTTTTTTATGTCGGCGGCGTAAGAAGGATTTTTTTATTTTTTTTTTTTTGTTTGGCCCCCCTCCGCTCTTACTGTTTGGCCAGTTTACCCGTTTATCGTCTAATAATTCTTTCATCTCTCCTCATTAATTATATCGCCACTTTACCAGATTTTGAGTAATTATATAAATGTTTAGCTTCGTCAGAACATGGGTCTCCTTATTTTCCACATTTAATCCGCGACACCCGAGACGCCAGTTGAAAGCGAACAAAGTTTCGGGAATATTTTTCATTCTGTACCGAGTTACGTTACTTCTGCAGTGCTACTTATCATCGTTGAGGACAATAGACTTTCTCCAATTGTACCGTGCAGTATAGAGAGGTGTACTTTAACGAAGCGCGCAGTAGGCGAACTCTGAAAATGGAGATGGACGAAAAAGAAACTCGATTTTGGGTTTATCGTAGATATTCCATTTTAACGAGTGATCGATCGACCCGTTCGACATTCCTACGTACTCTTTTTATTTGCCACGCTGTTACGACGATCTTCGCGTGATTTCAGAACACGCGAACAATTATTAGCGATTTTATAATTAAGCGACACGCGTACATTTGGCTACGCGCACGTCCACGCTACGGAGGATCAGCTTCAAACGGCGATAAATAAATGAAAAGGCGAAGAAATAAAATAAGCGAGAAAAATTACATTTTCGAATATTTTCCTCGTGACCACTGCTGTGCATAGCTGGTTGCTTTGTTGCTTTCGGAGAATCGTGCACATGTTGGGGTCCGACCGGGGGGGGGGGGATGTTAACTTTCTTAATTATTGCGAGCAACTGCGCGGGTACCGTGGCGCGGCGTATCGAATTTATTAGTGCGAACTGTGGGGGCCGTTTACGGTATTTTCGTTACTGAAGAAGGAAATATTTCGAAGTACAGCCTGCTCTCGATGATGCCGGTAAAGTTAACACGCGGAATGCGGTTTCAGATTATTTAATAAATTGCTAAGCAAATTGCTAAGCCACTTCTCTCTTTCAAAGCGAATTATCAAAGATAGACGCCTAATCCAGCTGTCATCGCTGCGTTTTTTTTTCCTTCTTCTTCTTTACCTACAACTTTTCGCCATTCGCTAGCGGCTAAATTTACAACTAGTTAAAGTATCTGCATCCCCCCATAAGAGGACAACTTGTCGCATTCAGGGGTTCGACGAGGTGAATAATTAATTGCGCTCTTTCTTCGTACGCTAACAAGTGTGTTGATGTTGATGAAATTTAAGTTATTTCCCGGAAGCGTGTTACCGAATTAAGTAATTAAGTGAAATTCCACTGCTCGCATATAACATCGAGTAGTTGTGCTGTCTTCGCTAAACTTCTTAGGCATAACTGCGGAAGATTACGCCTAAAGAAGTCGTTGAAGTCATGTGTATTTTAAAAACAAGACGGCGCTTCCAAAATGAATTCAGATATTTTCTCGCCGTGACAACTTGGCAATACTGCAACTGTTTAAAAAAAAACAAGAATAATAATGATAATAACGATAAAACAAATATAAAATATAGAATAACAGAAACATCCGTAAGAAATACATTTACGTTTTAATCAAGACAACGAAAAATTATAAATATAAGCGTTAAATGAAATGTGCCTGGGAACTACTTTCGAGGGTATTTCATTTAATGTTTATTTCTAACGTTCGTTTTTAATTTTCCATTATAATTAACAAAAAAAAATTTACGATTTAACTAGGACAGAAACAACATAAAAGTGCATAAACCTCGAAAAAAAATTTCAATCGGCATAGCGACGTTAAGAAGTGCAGTAAGATTTTTCGGCGGCGCTAATTTTTGACCAACACAATCTGGTCATTGTGTTGATGAACTTTGCTAGATTAGATTACTCCGATAGATCTGTCTGATTGCTGTTAAGGTTTTCACTTATATTCTCCTAGAACCGGTTCGGCGCTAATCCTTACTCGTTCTTTGCGTCCGACTTTTAAGTACTTGCTGTAGTACGGATATGCGCGCGTAGGCTGCATTGATGCCACATAATCAGTGAGTATGAAGCGCACCTGCCGTTGTAGAAAGAATTTATAGTAGAGGCGATCGCAGCGTTTTTCGAAATTTTTTTGAAATCTGCTTTGCGATGAGTTTTCTCTTTCGCCTGAAGAATCGATCTGCCTACTCCACTTGACAGCTAATTTCGTATTCAGTTTTTCATGCTGGAATGCAGAATCGTTTCAGCAACATATTTCTCAACTGATTTTAATGTCGTCAGTAAAAGTGTAGTTCTCTGGACTCTAGAGTTTGTGTGTATATCAATTTCTGATTTCGGTACAACTGCACGGATTATAATAGTGCGATAACATAACTTAGATGAAACTGAACGTTTTGGGCGTTATGATATATGTGCCGTAAGTTTTTGTGATCGTACACGATTAAAGTGCTGGTAAAATTCCGCTAGTCTAGATGAAACATCGTTAAGTTGTTGAATGGAAGCGATAAATTAGATTCGAGTACTGTTCGTCTTTGTTACTACTCCTAATACTCGTATGTAAGTAAGTAGTGTATTCGCGTTGCGTTCCGTAAGAGACAGATTAAAATTTATGATTTCTTCCCGGAAAATTTACGTCGTTCGATGGAATATTATTCAACTCTTTATGACATTAAAAGTTGAAATAAACAATAATAGTAATAGTAATAGTAATAATAATAATGACGATGATGATAATGATTAATAATGATAATAATTAATAATAATAATAATAATAATAATAATAATAATAATAATAATAATAATAATAATAATAATAATAATAATAATAATAATAATAATAATAATAATAATAATAATAATAATAATAATAATAATAATAATAATAATAATAATAATAATAATGATAATAATAATAATAATAATAATAATAATAAAACACTTTACGTTAAGATGAGAAATTTAAATAAAACAACCGTGACGTCATTATCAGTTCTGCTACTTGGGTTTTCTTGAACTCGGCGTTTATTAGACAACCTGCATATATTATACATTAGTACCACTGGGATTTTATTGCCAAGATCAAATTTTTGTTTTTACGACTTTACCAGTACCGCGTTTAAGTAAAAATAAAAATTATTTATGTAAATATACGCAATTTATAGTAAAAAAGTCTGTAATCGAGAGAAAAAGAGGGAGAAAAAAGAACTAACTGGCAATTGATATTATTAAATATCCGCCTACCTTCGATTTTATGTTCCGAAAAGAAAGAAAAAAAAAAAAAAAAGAATATCTTATGCATTTCCGCGTTTCTTATTTATTTTTAACATGACCATTGCAATACTAAATTCCAGATCGAGTAAGAAAAGATATTGACTACGTCACAGTTAAGAATTTTTAGTAGAAACAGGTTGCAGCGACACGTCGAAGTGTAACGATATTAAACGCGTGAATACGTTTATCAACATATGGTTCTCCTCGAATTATCGTACACATTCTTTAAGGCTTTCATTGGCTATTTTTTGTTCTGTTCCATTTTCACCAAAATGTGGATCTTTCCTTCCTGTCCCATTCAACCTTTTCCTCCTTAATTCACGATTTCAATCTGCAACATATGTTCTGATTCTATGATTAACTTAATTTCACCACTCGCTCTATTTTTATTCCCGTTCGCATCTGCTGATTCATCTTGTTTACCATTTCAAAACTCATTCTTGTGACTTCTGAACTATATTTTTTTAAAAAGGCGGTAGGTAATCGTGAACAAAAATATGCGTTTAGTCGCTGATTCCTTGTCTTCTTGGGATTAATTCCGCGAACAAACGCGACATATTATTTAGCACTCTTCACGTGACCGACCAACGTAACTGAAGAATTCTAACATCCATGTGAAAATGTTCTCCTTTTTATTTGGACAGTTTTATATTTCTTATCCAGCTTGCTCGTAAGGCATTTATTTTCTATTTGCCTTAACTCAATGAGATTGGTGGTTTTCATCGCTACGGCAGTCGGTCGATAAACGTATTTTATTCGTCGTCCATCCTTTGATTTTCTATATTTTTTCCTATACTCATCGACGTTTATCGGAGTAAATCAAACATTTATTAATACTCTCCACCTCATACACAACCGTCAATCGATTTTGTAATTTGTTGCAAATCTTAGTGGAGCTAAATAAATGCTGGTTTAGTGTAATGTGCTGCATTGAGTCCGGTATTTCAAAAAAAATTAATGTTTCCCATTGGAGGAACATTACACATTTTTGTACGTGAAATTTAATGGTTTTTCATATGCATATATATATATATATATATATATATATATATATATATATATCGAAGAATTCTTCGGTACACAGAAGTACAGAAAGTCATGTGGCAAAGTACTGAAGAAAACTGAAAAAGAAAGAAATCTGTTAGTATTTCTCTAATGGCAGAGATTAACTTGACTAAAGGGATAGTAAAAAACTGAAATTCAAGTATTCGAAGAAATGCTTAATGTGTAAAACGGCTTCGTCAATGTTGAGTAGTGATTGAATTCCGATCTGATGATCTGTTCGTCTCTCACGTTGGATTCGGTAGGACCTGTTCGACGCTGGCAGGTCACTAAGAGCGCATTAAGAGGCATACTGACAAACATGTGACAATAAACAGCTTAGCAGATATCGAGCGTTTAGTACAAAGGTGGCCAAACCAAATGATCTTGCCGGCCCTTTTCGGAAACGCATCATAACTCCGCAGGCGGTATATAAAATCATATATTCCCAAATTAGATTTAGACCCATCATAGACATTTTTTTATAATGAAAAATTGATGCATAATAAGTTACTGTTATTGTGTCTACTATCATTCTTACATACGACCATAGTTTGTTATATTTAATGTTCCAACATACGGGCGCATTATGAGTTCGCAGAACATAAATTTTTACTACTTTGGCCATCTCACGGGCCGCAAAAATGTTCAGGGCGGACCGCGGGTTGGCCACCCCTGGTTTAGTACTTCTCCACTTTGAGCGAGACTGCACATTTTTTTTTTTTTTGATCCGAGCAACAGCATGTATACGACTCTATATTACTGTTACAGTGCCATCAGTTACCGATCAAGAACGCTTTATCGAACTAGTGTAATTTTTAACAGCTTACTGAGGGGAGCAGCACAACAGCGAATCAGTAATAACTCTCAAGTCGTATGCAGCCGTCTGTAATTCAAATAAAAAAAGTTGTTTCGGTTTTCGGTGTCTCGTTTCTTCGGTTTCACTCTTTCGCTAATATAATAATTTTATGTGAGACAATATAAAATAATACGTGAAACAATTGAAAATTATTTGGAAGCATTCTAGTTCGGTTTTTCTTTCAGTGAATTTTTCGTAAAATAATTGAAAGTGTTTATTAGGATAGCCTGGTTGCTAGAGCACCTGGTTTCCGTTAAAGAACTTCGATCGCAGGCGACGACAGAAACTATTACAAAAATGTAAATAATCGCTATAGCAATCATATGGAAGGCAATGGCAGCGTGCATACCATCATATACGTGCTAGTTAGTAAACAGCAGGCACACACGGGACTGCATTTTTGTATAGCGATAAATCAAACAATCACATATCGGTTTCGAATGTAGTTTTGCGTGTACACTCGTGTATTGAATATAACAATTGCCACGAGCGCTACCTATTCCCCGTATTGCTAGAATGTACAAATACGTAGTCACGACGCTGAGAATCGAGCAACAAGACTGAAGAGAGAATTATTTATAATAGATTTGTTGACTTTTTTCTATTTAAATTTAGATATCGATTTTCTTTTTTTTTAATTTAATTTTTAACTTACATATTTAAAAAAAGCTGCTTCTTAATTTATTCCTGTTTGTGTAGTATAAGTAGGTGCGAGATTGTTCAACATTTTTCTGTCTTGGAAAACTACCAGAGAAAAAATCAGGATTCATCGACAGTATCCCTGCTGACTAAGCTTTACTCGGATCTATTCTCTATTTCGCAAAATGAATCAAAAAATAGAAATTTAACGACGAAAAGGGTGGAAGTGGTGGCGAAATTTTCTCGCATTTTGATATGGCTAGCTTCTTGAATCAAATAATAAAAGATAACTATCCGATGAAATAACGAAATTTATTCGAGAATTTACGAATAATCAATTAAAGTATCAACGAGATTCACAAACGGTTAAAAATGTAACAACAATATGCGTATGATGATAAAGTTACACTCGCATACATTTTGCTATTTTTCTACATTGAAAGATTTTTACATTACATGAAATAAAACCGAAATTCACAAATCAGAAATATCAGAAATATCAAAAATCTGAAATATCAGAAATCAGAAATATCAGAAGTCGGAAATATTTTTAAATTATCCGTGTAACTCTGCAATGACCGATGTTAAATGTATTTCATCACGAAAGAAAGGCATTTAGTTGGATGGAATATATTATACAACCATTATGGAAATATTGTAAATAATAAATATATAATATTATATAAAAAAGAAAAAAAACAAAAGCATTTAGCCGTTTTCAATCTACAATGTACTAGATAAGTGTATTGTTTTTATTTACTTTTTAATAAACCCTGAATACCGCTCGCTTCCATTTAAAAATTGCTTGTGTAAAAGAATTTTCTGGATAATAAAATCTCCACCAATCAACTTCTGGACTGCCAAAATTGCTAATCCGTAAATTTCATTTAAATCGTGTATCAGTTGCTTCTATTATATACACATATATATATTTATAAATATTCTCATTAATACCTGATGACCAAGCTTTACTCTGATCTTTCTGACCTTGCAAACCAGAGTACTAACAAGTTTTGCAAATAAACATAGCAATACTATGCTCATAGGAAAGTTACTTTTTTTGAAGAAATTACAGTAAAATAAGCCGAAAATATTATTACAAATTATCATCTCCCGAAATAACTGTACAACGACAACCTATGCATTTTAATCGGCGCAATATTTAGATTTCGCGAGTACATTTCGTCTCAAAACTAGCATACTATTACTATCTGTTTTAAATTTTCTATTAAATAAACGTATTACTTTCTGATGAACGCTAAAAATACTCAATAAAACGAACACTATTCGTCTTTATTTTAAAATCGGTTATTTAATAATTTTCTCGAAGATGGGAGCTTGACTAATCATCCATTTCCACCTCCTAAGAAGCTCGCGAATCGTATCAAACTCGTTAGAACTACTTCTGGAAAATACAATTAAATAAGATGTTATTCGTGAAATAAATACGTATATGCATAAAATAAAACATTCCGATTTATAATATATAACTTTTAATAAAACGACGTAAAAGTAGTAAGAAGGAAATTTTTAAAAAAACTCTGGATTTTAGCGATTTTTACGGGTAATATCGATGATTATTAAATGTTCGTTAAGTGATTTTCTCGGGTTACTGTTTTAAAACCAACGACAGATGAAAATGTTTGAAAGAACTGAAACAGATTGAATATAATTCATCTACAACTGCAAAAACGCTAAATATTTAATTAAACGCTAGTGCGAATTACATCTACAGCAAATAGTTCGAAGGAGGCAGTTTCGCTTATTACACTATCGACAAATCGCATGTCATATAGTACTGTCTAAATACGAAAAAGTAGTTAGCTTTTTAAAGTGCGCTCAGTTGTACGATTTCATTTCTTTTATATATAATTTAATTTTCGACCGTTTCCAAATATTCCGGGATTTCAACAGGTTATTTATTTCCAGAAATTAACAAAATTTGATTAATAAATCGTACAATTCAAATGATATCTTCGTCAAATGCAATAAATCTATCGCGACAATGTGTGAGAGAAAACAACTAAATAAACGATAAACTTGCGCCCGGAAGATTCGTCGGCAGTGATCGTCAAATATATACGCTGGCACAATTGTGTCCCGATGTTGATTCTTAAAAAAAAACCCTTTGATACTTGCCGATTTGTCGCGTATATATATATATGTTTATGCTGTAAATTATCTGCTCCAGTGTTATTAACGTCAACCTGCGTACTTTCAACCTTTTTTTTTATTTATTTCTTTTTTTGGGGAAAATGAGACAATCGATTAATAGAATTTTCAGTATGCTATTTGCGAGTTCTTCGCAAGTTTGAAAAGCTCGGGGAGAGTGAGGGAGAAGTGTTGTTCAAAGTAACAGTACTCCAAATTTAAGTGCAGCTTGTTTGTATTAAAGTTAGGCTGGTAAATTATCGAAAGGACAAAAGTTATCAGAACAGAAGAAAGGAATAATGAGAGGTACGTGCGCGGATCGCGATAAATGCGAAATGGGATTGTGGAGCGATAAATCGAAAGCGAATTACCGATCGTTTATAAAGTTAATTACGGTTTAAAATCAATTTTAACAATTCGCCTATTGTTGCAATAAAGCGCGCATCCGGAACCGAATAGATAGTCCGCGTTCGATATTTCTTTACGCAATTAATCTTCGGAAATGTAACAATTTCCCCCACTGCACTATCGCCGGAACAGTCTTGCACTCGGGAAAGATTAATTATCGAATGCCCAAGGGCCCCTCACGGCCGATTTTAAAAACACCGACATAATTAATCTTTTCCCCCGGTTTCAATATTAATCGTGACCTATTCGCCCCGCAGCTTCTACCTATTGCTCTCGGTAATTACGATTAATCAGTATATTTAAATGTTGCGCCGTTCTACACGTTGGCGCGCGCCATTTACCGAGTTTGTTTAATAATAATTACATTTTTAGCCAAAATCGCTTATGACCGCTCGCCTAAATAATATCCGTTATTCATTTTGAATTGTATGTAAAACATTCTACCATCGAAATAAATATACTTTCTAGCTGGCAAGGAATCTGTCTAAATAGTAGCCGGGTGCAAAAATGAATGTATCGAATTTTACTTTATACCAGATTGCAGGATTCGTGAAGCGGAGTCTGCTATATATTTCGCCGCAAACACGATTCGTCGAAACCGCATTTCGTCGCGGGCAATATTACAATGAAATTCACAGTTTGCCGCTGGCATATAATGGGATGACGTCATGAAAACGGGTATATTAATTATTTCACATTGCTGTCCAGCATTTAGACAAAATGTAATATAAAACATTATTAAGAAATATTAGTAGTGAAGCACGATGTTTCATGCGCTATATTAAAAGTCAAGGATAACCGTAATTAACGTTTACATAATACGAAATAATGTAATGCATCTTTCACCCAGCATTTTCCAATTTCTGTAAAGTATGTTTTTAAAAGAATGCCGATATATAATATAAACTCGGCGGCCATTTTGGCCTGTTGACTCCTTTTGCTTACATTTCTATCTCTTTCTCTTCTATACATTGTATAAAATGATCAAAATTTACAACGGAATTCTAAACCGGTCCATATGAATATAATCACAAAAATCCTATAAAATATAACAACAAACGTTACATAAAATTGGGGAACCCTTTTGCTAATGGGGGCTAGCCTAAGAATTACGTTGCAATTAATATTATATGAATATACGTATACACTATATCATGAATATTAATCTCATCATCGTATAGAGTACACGTATCGATCATCAAAGCCTCATTGTTATCTTGTCCATGCAATGATTTACGAACGATCGTCATTAATATTTTTACTGGAATTAAATACCGATGTAAATCTGGAATTAATAAGTTATACACATGTTTCTTAGATTGCGTTTCGAAACATAATAATTCGCGGAATGTGTCGCGTCATTTTCACAACATTCATTATTTAGTACGTAAGAAAATCAGTTTTAGAATAAATTTTCATTTTTAATTTAAATTTAATGTCTTCTTTTTACAATAAATTTATATTGTTATTTATTTATTTTTTTAGTGAGGTGCAAAAAAATCATCGATTTCTCATTGTTAAGATAATTTAGTAATCGTTCAATGTCGTTGTTGCAATGTAGCACAATGCTATAAGGTGACTCCCTGTTCTAATGAAACAACTACAACATTTTGAATTGATAAAATGAAGCCCTCGTTCTGAGTGCTTGACTTCTATATACTGTTAAACTTCCAGTCGTCGCCTTCTGTAAACATCCTTAACGTATTTTTATATTAAATAGAAAAACTTTCCACGATGACATAAATGAATACTTTGTTTTATAACAATCTCATTTTAGAGTTACTTTAGTTTTTTATTTATTTATTTATTTATTTTTTTTGGCTCGTCAACTGAGGGCCGTTATCTAGAAACATCACATAATAGGGAAAAACAAATACCAGAAATAATGTGTAAGGAAGAAAAGGACAGGGCATAACGGTCGCAATAAGGAGCAAAGCAAATGGGAATACAGAGCCGAACGCTCCTCCGGAAGAGATGAACATTTAATAAACACATGATAACCGTTTCAGACAACTTCATGATTCGAATGAAGAGAGGACAATGCGAGCAGAAGGCTAATGAAACAATAAAAACGAAAACGGGAGGAAGGCAGTCGAATAATGAAGAACGTCGAAGAGAAGAGCACGGAAGGAGAATTGGAAGACTAGGTTGAGCAGATATAAGGAACAATTATTAGAAAAGGAGAAAGCGTGTACATGCGACGAAAGTATAGGAAAATATACATAGCGGTGGAAGGTTGTGAGTTTTCCGAAGAAGCAACAGCATCTCGAGCTAAAGAATTAACCGTTTCACCGCCAAAAATACCAGAGTGACCAGGAACCTACATATCAGTACAAATCGCATGGAGAGAAGTTTATTAATTAACTGGGTATGCGATTAAGTCGTTTTAAGCGTTTGTGCGTTAATATGAGCAATTATTTTGAAACAGCAAACATGAAAAGTATATTTCCTACCAAAGAAAAATTTTTTATTAAAAAAAATTGTCTATTAGTGAAATAATGGTTCGCAAAATATTTGAAGTAAAGATATTTACATAAGTGTGTGTTTGTGTTGTGTAAAATTTACAAGTGTTTCTTACAACGAGAAATTAACAATTCAACAGCGAAAGTTTTTAGCTGTGACACTGATAGAAATACCGGCAAAATTGCTAGAGCCGCTACTAATTACATCGCTACCACGGCTATAATACTGACGCGCAAAAGGAAGTTTTTTAACTTTTTTGCCAACTTCGAAAGAGTCGTTACAGAAGTGAAATTTGGTTTCGTTCGCCTTCAAATAAAAATCTTTCCATTAATGTAACACCACACGCCCGGGAAAAAAATTCTTTAGCGGCTAATTTGTAAGTTTGCCTATATTTTTCCTCTAAAGTCCTCTTTTATGTACATTTCGATTTCTTCAGCCCCTTTTCACTCGGCCCAATTATATGAATATACTTTTTTCTGCTGTTTTTTCTTCATCAGGAGGAGAATTTGAATAATTTCAATCGGACTTTTTTTCCTTTTTTTTTTTTCAGTTTCAAGAAAGAACCCCCCCCCCCCCCGATTTCGTTTTATATTTTCGATTCCATTTTTACGAGGAATTTTTAAGGGTGATATTTGAAGTTATTTTAAATTACATATTGTATAATATTTTCGGTTTTTCCTCGGCGTGCACGGTAATCGATTATTATAAATTACCTTAAAGAGAATTTTAATTGCGATTTGTGCTTTAATTTTGACGTTTATAATTCCTGAGTTGGAACATTTTAATTTAATATTCTTGTCATTTCTCTTATTAGGATATTCTGTAGATGATTTGTTTAATCCGGAAGATATGCAACTGTACGCTTAAGTGAAAAGATAGTTTATAAAATTGAATTAGGTGAATCTGAAGCGATCTTAAGGCACGTTTATAATTTATAAAACTTATTCATTGCGATGCGGAATTTTCGTCAAAATACTTTCGTTCGAAAACTATCATGCAAGAAATAATACCGTTTAGGCACTTATTTAAAGATATTTCTGTATTTCGCATACTTTTTTTCCTTTTTTTCCCGCTTGTTCTTTTTCAGTTCCGCTGTAAATATACAATTTTCGAAATTACCGGATCGACATTAAATGCCCACTAGATAAAAAGCAAAAAATTCTTCCTAGACTTTAAAATCAAACAGAGCCTACCCCTGTCGTAACACGTCGGCAGCGAACTAAATCGTATTCGTAAGGAAACGTACACGAAATGACCCCGGGCTATGCGCTCATGATTCGTTTTATGATTTTTGAATTTAAATTAAACTCGAAGGAAAGAAGAAAAACGCTTCTAACCAAATACTGACGAATGAAATCAATCGATTTAGCGTAGGAAACAATGGCCGCGTTATGTATATAAAATGATGCGTACTGTATACAAATGCCGGTCACGCGTTCGCAATAAATCTGCCCCCGTGTATATATGTAACGTCAATAATTTGTGTGCGCGCAGCATCCCGCTTGATTACTGAAAGGTTCAGCGAAAAGTCTCGATTAATCAAACGTCGATAAAGTGAGCCAGTAGCCGGATGAATAAATCGAATCAATCGAACAAAGACATACGGTAGGACGTAACTGTTCCGAATGATACGTGTGCTCTTTGCCGAACTGATACTTTTTCACAGCTTGTCTTAATTCACAGGCTCCGGCCGTTTAATTAGCAGATGTTCGTGTTAGATTGCCGGGTAATACTACCGGCGAATTTATTAATCAGTCCTTACGACTGCTGAGCATGGCGTGACCGACTTACACGGCGTTCATCCTCGTTCGTAGTAAACCACGTTTACTTA
The DNA here is from genome assembly GCA_039619475.1 of Icerya purchasi. Classification (NCBI taxonomy): domain Eukaryota; kingdom Metazoa; phylum Arthropoda; class Insecta; order Hemiptera; family Monophlebidae; genus Icerya; species Icerya purchasi. The sequence continues at coordinate 70,837,974 of CM077116.1, forward strand.
GAGCGCTTTTCATGTTTAAATGGGAAATTACATTTACGGCATTTACGCGCGAAATATTAACGGTTAATACAATCTCGCCGTGTTGACGATTTACCGGTTAATTTTGTCTCATTAAAGGAGTTCCCCTTTGATGCGTATGTGCAACAATCATGGTACCTCACAACAGTTTTCCTGCACCTTCTTCAGCTGTTTGTTGCCATTCTTTTTTGCCTTCACTCTTAGGTATAAATTCAATTTTTCAATGCAACTTCCGCGTCCGACATACTGCTAATTTGGTTTCGATAAGTACATTACAACACTTTAATATATATATATATATATATATATATATTTTGTGTGTGTGTGTACTAGGTTTACTTCCATTAGAAAGTATTCTTTCATTCGACTACCTCCGCGCACAGCGGACAAACAAAAAAGGCTACCTATTGGCTTAAGCTTATTAGCTAACTATCAATTGATTAGAAAATAGTGATTGCTTTGAGTGAAGCCGGTCTCGAGTTTTGCCGCCGTCAATTCATCAAAAATTAACACTTTCATCGAGTTTTAGCCATCCTGATTTAGAATTAATAAAAAAATGTTGTCACTTGTTAGTTATGAATAACATTTTAGCGGAAACAATAATACTATCTATAGATAAGTCCATAAACCTGTTTGTCAATATTTATAAAATAAAATAAATAAATACCTTAATAACGAACAAAATTAGTATTAAATAATTTACTTTAATAAATTAAAATAAACACCTCAATTTAAGAAACATTTTCGGGGCATAGACCATCATCAGCTAACAATATAGACTACGCTCAGATAAAACTAAAAAAGCGGTTGATTTTAGTTTTATCTGGGTGTACTCTCTATATTGTTATCGAATTATGGGTCCCTGCTTGAAAACGTTTCCTTAAATTGAGGTATTTATTTTAATTTATTAAAGTGATTATATGTTTTTATTTCTTCCGTAAACCGTAAATATATATATATACATATGTTATAAGTATAAATGAAATGTCTATTGAACGGTTACTAATTAGTAACCGTTCAATAGACATTTCATTTATTATTAAAGTGAATTATTTAATCCTAATTTCGTTCGTTATTAAGGTGTTTATTTATTTTCTTTTATAACAATCCTTTTATACCAGATATTGACTTTCTCTCGCCGATCTAGCATTGTATTTTAAATATTGAATTAAGTTTTTTAAATAAATAAATTTTTCTTAATCAGTTTTCGTTCAGCTTGATACATTTATAATTTCAATGATATTTAAAATAGTATCTGTTTTATTTATGAATCTAATCACTTACATAAGTATATATATATATATATATATATATATATATATATATATATATATATGTACATATATTTATTACAACGTATTTCTTAAGCTACCCCCATTAGAAAAAATGTCCTAATTTTATGTAACGTTTGTTATATTTTATAGGATTTTTGTAATTGTTAACTTTATGTAACGAAATATGTAATGAAAAAGTGTTCTAATTTTATGTAATGAAAGTTAAATGTTAGGATAGGATTTTTGTGATTATGTTATTTTTTTTGTGTCGATGCCATTAAGAATTACGTTGTAAATTTCGATCATTTTATGTAAAGCATAGAAGAGAAAAAGACAGAAATGGAAGCAAGAGGGGTCAAGGGGCACAGCCCCTTGCGAGGCCAAAATAGCCGGGTTATATATATACATATATATATATATACATATATATTCATATCTATGGAAGGATCGATTATTCTTGTCAAAGAAAAATCAAAAAACATTAAGTGTAAAGCAAAAATGTAACCGATTTCATAATAGGAATTTTTCTAACCCCTATCGAAAGAAAGGGGATAGTCATTAATATGTAAAGAAACTAGATTCTTCAAACTTCACCACAAGACACATCCGGGTCATCGAAAACTCTCCAATAAACTATGTCGTTTTGAAGAAAGCCGATATTTCATTTTTTTTCCATAGTAGCCAAAATTAATGTTCAGAAGCATTAAAACAGATACAGAAAAAATAAATGTCGTACGTAACAGGATTTTCTATAAATTTAGAACAAAAACTTTTATCGTTTCTTATAAATGAACTATTAAAAAAACAATATCGACTGTCGTAAGCACTATATTTAAATTTATCTAATAATAATAATGGCGAATAGACCTTTTAATGAAGAACTGTGAAGCATCCTGAAAATAAAAAAAAAAACAAAAACCACCTTAACAAAATCCGGTAAGCTAATTTAAATTATGTGTAGCATATATATATATATATATATATATATATATATATATATAATATACTCTTCTATACTGTACCTATAAGGAAAACAGGAGAGGGAGGTTTGTATTTTTAAAAATAATTACGTCGATAGGTCTTACGGCTAATATAATAATGTAGGGGCAACACTGAAGAAAGATGAGAAAAACCGGCGGGATTGGAAAAAACGTATTTCTGAAATCAAACTTTAAGCGGAAGGAGAATAGTGAACACACGGAGATGGCTCATTCATTTATTTTTATCTGGCCAGATGACGTTTATGCCTATTATGAAAATAAACACGGCACGGCAACAACTAGAAAATGATAAAATGGTCTCATTAATCTTCTTCGGAAATAAATCTTATTATCCTCTTAAATCGCGCGCGTACATTTCCTTCTTGATAACAGAAATCGTGATAAGAGCGCACGATATCGAGGACTTTGCACTGCGCAAACTTATTCCCAACTTTTTCAGTGCCATACTAGTGCACCCGTGATAATCCGTACTAGCCGGTGCATCGCGTGTGTTAGTTTGCTCGAGCCGAGCTGTAAATCTACCGATAGGCCTCCTGGCAGGTGATATTATGAAAGTTCTGCAGATGAAATACCGAGTTGAGTAAAGCCAAACGGATGACCATATCCCACTGAGAGAGTTTCTTGCTCGGGCGACAGTAACACGCGTGGCTGCCTATTCGTACATTTTTGTAGATTAGAAAAGCGTCAATGTGGAACGGTTCCGCAGACCATCCATCAATATAAGTACGACTCCCGCTGAGATTCGTGTGGCCATCAGCAACCGTTATGTGTCCGCTTCCGCGTCTTACAGAAATCCGTGTGTCTCGTTAAAAGAGTATATCGTCATAATTCGCGCTGAAATAGCTGACAAATGCAGCGATATTATTAGCCGCTTGTCTCGTTACTTCCAATTTACACCCAAATTATCGCCATTTATCACAATTAACTCGCTGTGTACAAAGTCCGTCGCAATATAATCGCTTCGAGCAGTCATCATCCAGCCCCAGGTGTGGTTTCCCATTTTTAATTCTACGCGGCCTGTGTATCAAAGTTGTAAACTTCTCCGGTTTTTTTTTCTCGCCCTGAAAGCTTCTAGGCTTATGATTAAATTCGGATTTTATCAATTTTCTGCATTAGACATAATTCTCGTGTGTCTTTCACGTTGGCGACAAAATACTTTTGTCTCGAGTGAAACGTCCGAATTCACCGGCTATTCCCGTTGGCTGGAATCAAGTCCGCTCCCTTTCAATTTTTCCTACAACGAAACAACAATAAACAGATTTTTCCGCCTCTCATTTTAAGTCAAATTCGAATAAAAATCATAAATAGTCTCCGTGCGTTAATAAGCATTTCTCATCTGTTAGAAATATGATTAATGTCCGGTTCTTCTTATTTGAATATCATCAATTTCTACTTAACACTCGAATTCGATATGCACTCTCCATTACAGCCTGTGCCTCGCAGCGACCCAAACCACAATCATGTAGTAGGTGTTTTGTTTTTTTTTTCCTTTTAGTTTTTCATGCGCCATTATTCTCGTGAAAAAAAAGGTTTTTGTAGTTTACATTTTTCATATCCTGCTTTTCGTACATTGACAACATACGTCATAGTCGCTGTGACACGGACGTACTACGCAACGACATACAATCGCATTCGACACAACTAATAGACTGCGGTAAAAGTTTTCTATTTTAATCGATTATTGTAAAATCGACCTGTGTTAACTCGTTCGGTCTATTATAATTTCCTGCTTAATTAACTCCGATAGGTAATAGGCATTTTTTGGTGATCATTTTAGAAAAAAAAAAGTCTCCAATAATTAAAAACATTCGGACTACCGCTACTACTTTTAATTGGAAATTTAACATTTCTTCCAATTAACGAGATAACGAAAGAGAGATTTTATCGTCGCGGATTAATTTAAAAATATCCCCCCCCACACACACACACACACACACACACAACGGGAGGCTTTTGCCGAATAACAATATTTTACTCGAAAGGTGTGCGCAGTTTTTGATTATTATTCTCTTTAACAGAACAGCGGAGGGGGGATAAAAATTGAAACACGTGTCCATTTTGCCAGCATTACCGCCCGCATCATTGATGTAAAATTGTTCAGCGCCGCTATATTAATCTTCATCGAGCGGCATATTTATCTTTTGTTTTGGTACTGCCGCATTTCTCACGGTTATTTCATTTCAGCGTCCCAACCAGAGAGCGAGACAAATAAAGCGAGAGCAACAAAGAAAAGAAGTCCTTCAGGACGGCTACTAGTACTTGCGCTTCGGGGCTACTAATTAGTTTACCGATTGAAGCTACGATATTTAGTTTTTATAGGCCTATTTCAGGCAACAGCTGAAGTGTCGTCGTCTTTTATAGATATTTATCAGTTCTTTCTTACTTCCGCCTACCGCTGATAAACAGAAAGGAACCGTCGATAGCGTCAACAAAATGAGACGCTTTTCCGAAAACATTTTAGGTAATAGCGTCCATATTTGATAATACACGGTCAACTGCCCTTTTTGATGAAATCGTAATTGTTACACGTGTAGAAGGACTAGTCGCCTAGAAAGCTTGATAAATAACCCTTCCTCTGATGATTAAGTGTTTTGCCACTTCAGTCTTCGACAAAATACACTTCACTTTCTCCAGTTCATTCTGGAAAATTTATTCTCCGTTACTCTTATCATTTACGCGGGGCTGTGTACGCATATTTATGTAAATCCGATGATTCCTCTTCCCCGTTTAGACTGAAAACTCGAAATTTAATTAAAGTCCCTGCATTAAAAATAAACACGAAGAAACCTACGGTTAGCGATGTGACGATAATTGGGATTCCTGTAATTTTTTGACGTCAAACATAAAAAAAACAACAAAAAAGAACAAAAGGTAAGCAGAATTCTAAGCCCAAACCATATATAATATTTTCAAATACCCTTCTTTAACGGTTATTTCGGTTGTTATATTGCAATTAAACGGTTTTTGTCAGTTGTGTGCACTTTTCTACATATACGTAAAGTAGCTCCGCGCTGTCATTAATGTAAGGTATATTTATTTTTTTTTATATATGAATATACTTTTTTTTTTGGCTCACTCTTGACTTTGACCCAAACCATTTCAATGTATTATGCTAGGAATTAGATTTTGAAGTCTACTTTGCGGAATTCTCGGAACATGTTTGGAACACAAGTTTCTCTTAAATTACGACTATGATGGTTATTTAGTTAATCGCAGAATTTGATGTACTCCTTAATATGAAAATCGAAATTTCTTACGTATAATTCGGTAACGAAATTTAGATTAATCATTTTTTTAATATTGTCGTATTAATTAATATCATATGATTACATGTAAAATAATAAAAGAGTAGACGGTGTGCCTGAAAAACTCGATAAAACGGATATTGTAAAGTTAACAACATGAATGTATTAAAACAACATGACAATTGAATTATTAATGACTACGTCATTATACTATTTTTTCATTCCATAATTATGCCCCGTTATTAAATGTAGGATAAACGTTGAATACTGTGTTGTAGAATTGCTGAGATTTTAAAAAAAAAAAAAATATAGGGAAGAATGACGCAATCAATTGAAAACGATTTTTCTAAAAGAATTTTAAAAGAAAAAATATTGGAGGTCAAGGGAGCTTGCCCCCCCCCAAGGTCACCAAAGGATTAAGTTTTATACATACATACATACACACATTTATATATATATATATATATACATAGGTGTACCGAAACTCTGATAAATATTAATGTTGTTCAAGAATAATTATAATATGCCCTTTTAAGGGTACACTTTACGGTGAAGTATATCACCTTCTTATCGGGTAATTATTTTTTCCTTTTTAATGCATTTTTATTAATTTTATTTCCTGTTTTGAAAACAAAAAAAGATCACAATTTTGTAGTGTAAATATTTTCGACTGATGATTGGCCAATCTGAAATGCTGTAAAGGTTAAGGAGTTTAATGTTCAAATTCTGTCAGTAATGAGCTGGTAAATATCGCTTCCCACCGAAGCAGTTATCTTTATTAGAAGTTAACTTTCCCCTTATGGTAACATTAACGATACTTTCGTCACTCGCGTTCATTCAATTTTTTGTTCAATTTTTGTCCAGCTGTATTACTATTAAGGGCAGTTTCCCCCTTTAACATTTATTTTGATGACTACTTAGAACCTTCACCGGTGCTGATATGCAACCACTATGGGTTGATAGACTAATAAACAAAGTTATACACGCAGTAATGTCGAGATACATAATACTTCCGTCAGTGATAAGAAGTGGCGCTAAAGGGATTTTCCTTTATTCAAATTTATAAATTAACATCGATAATATTTCAAGTTTTTGTCAGGCCGGACTAAAACTTAGTTTTTTCCCCCTACATAACAGTGATAATATATTAAGTATCAATGGCGTTTATTGTTTGTTTTTTTTTATTATTATTATATTACTAAAACCTTTTTTCGTGTTGTTATTTAATGACTAATGAACATATCTATTTGGGGGGGGGGTGTCAAAAACTCTTTTTACGAATAATAATCAACGGTGTACTGGAATCACTCTACTGGCACTTTCGAATAAAGAAAGAATCATTAAAATCAACCTAAGTAATCAGAAGTTATCCGCGAACAAACGTAAAAAAAAAAAATACACAAAAAAAAAGAAACGTGACTAACAAATAAAATAACCTGCTCTTTTTGAAGTCGGTAAAAAATGAAGTGTTGTTTAGAAATCGATAAAAATTAAGTTGTTTTTTAAAATGCGAAAAACAAAACGGCTAAAACCTGACATGTGTCAATGAAAAGAAAAAATGGAATAGGGCTCGAATGGCAATAATTGTAACAATAAACGAAGAGTCAGTAATCAGTCGTGAGACTTTGTCTGCAGGGATATTATAGCGAGAAAACGTATGATCCCCTTATGGCGTGTATTCATGCCGGTGAGACTTAGCGATACTCAGAGGACAGGTAGACGAGATAATTGCCGCGGAAAGAAAAAAAAAGAAGAAAAGGATTAAGTAAACATACCTATTTGAAGGAATAGAAAAAGAAAATACTGCCTAACCTCGGAGGCCTGCATTTTGAGTAAAAATCGGCGTTATCTTTTTCGGGAAAAAGTCCGGATAGAGAGGTGCGTAATAATCGTTGGCATGTCGATTATTTTCGAGCCGAGGGAAAAAGGCATTTAATTTTGTAACAAACGATGATTATTCTTATTATCAGCGGGGTTCACGGTATGGCGTTCGAACTGGTCGATGCATATGTAAGAATGGGAGCGATAGTGCTTGCGTTTAATCATCTTTTAATTCGATAATGGTGTTGCCTTATTACATAAGTCGGTCGTACGGAAGGAAGGCAATCGGCCATCTTTATAAATTGCGCCAGAACCGGGGATACGTTCGAGCCGGGCACAATTCCAACGAACGGCTAGCGAGTTCAAATCGCTACCGGCTATTGTGGTTAAAACTGAAATAGTTGTAGGCACGAATGACGGTAAACAGAGCAGTTGCCGGCTAAGAGACACGAACAGCATTTGGTGGAGAAACATGTTTGTTAACATGGCAGCAACACGAAAAAGACCGAGCAGTCGCTTCAATTTAACGGGCCGCCGATCGTCGTCTAGCCGTAGCAGCGTGCATCTTCGGCAGGTACTTAGGCAGATGTATGGGGCTGCCTGTGTACTTGTATGCGCGCATGCACGGGCAAATTACGTCTGTAAACTTGACGCATGTTTGACGAATATGTCGAAATAAACTTGCCCGTGGACAAGAGACGGCAGAGGATCTGGATATATCTGGATATATCTGGATATCTGGGATCCGGGGAGCTATATAATGGCGCAAACGACGTCAATTTAAATACAGCCTTCAAAAACTCCTTCTGGCTCGTTGTCGGAGTTCCCGTTTCGCAGGAACGGCCGATTCTGCCGCCATACACTATTATTAGTGCCATTACGGACTTTCGGCTGCATCTGTAGTTGAGCATGCCTCCTGTTTGTATAGTGCGCCAGCCTCACCAACACTTCGCCAACGTGGCGTATATAATTTATGAAGAATAATATTTTCTCGCTGGAATGCCTAGGCAGAGTCGAGCTTTTCCTTTTGCTTTTTTTGCTTTTTTTTGGCTCGTGGCTACTGGCCGATACTCTGCGAACGTCCGTTGCCGCCAGTTGATCTACTCGCTGTTTGTCCGCTCTGTGTACACGTTAAATTTCTCAATACTTTTTACTGGACCCGGTAGTTTTTCTATGAAGCCGTTCTATTCCGAGAAGGCTGCAAACAGAACTGCTGTACAACTGTTATCCTGCCGTAATCTTCATTACCGTGACGAAATCTGCACTGCCGAAAGGGTCTTAGCGTCGCCTGTGCCAATAAATCTCCAAACGATAGTTTTCTGTTCGCTATTTTCGGCCTGCTGCAATGTTAATTATTTGTTTAAATTAAAATACCCGTTCGGATGATACTAAAAAAAACCATCTTTGCATGTGCCGTTATTTCGTAGAAATATTATTAAAGTGACAAAATTCACTACATATAAAATATATGTGTATGTGTGCGTGCGCGTGTGTATATATATATATATATATGTTTATTAATTACAACGTAATTCTTAGGCTACCCCCATTAGAAAAAATGTCCCAATTTTATGTAACGTTTGTTATATTTTATAGGATTTTTGTTATTGTTATTTAAAAAATGTCACAATCTTATATAACGAAATATGTAACGAAAAAATGTTTTAATTTTATATAATGAAAGTTAAATGTTAGGATAGGATTTTTATGATTATGTTAATTTTTTTTGTGTTGATGCCAGTAAGAATTATGTTGTAAATTTAGATCATTTTATACAAAGTATAAAAGAGAAAGAGACAGAAATGAAAGCAAGAGGGGTCGTCAAGGAGCACAGCCCCTTGCGAGGCCAAAATGGCCGAGTTACATATATATATATATATGTGTGTGTACATCTGATCAGTTCCCCTATACTACATAAAATGCTGGACACTCTTGCGTTAACATTGAAATGTGTCAAAATATAATTTTTTCGAGTTTTAATTCTTTCAAAGAAGTTTGGACCGATGTACTTTTAAATTCTAACATCTGGTAATTTTTTTAGCCGTATTTAAATTGTTTCCTAGCCTACCCAAATGACGCAGTGACTCAGCACTGTCGTTTGGAGCAATTTCGCAGCGAATAATTTTTTCGCTAACTTTTAATTAGTAAGCTGCTGATCCATTTTCGTTTTTTAGTGAATTAGTCGGTTTCTGACGCGTTCGCCATTTTCCGTTTCTTCGTGACTAAAAACTTCTTTAAAATGATACTATTTCGTTGATGCAGTTTTCAAAAACTTTCGTGTTCTCGACTAGTACAAATTTTCTAACCCATCTGCTGCTAATTTCTTTTTAATAGCCGAACTTGCAAATTGTGAAACAGTTCCTTCTGCTGCTTAAAAATAAACTTCATCATATATAAATAGGTATAAATAAGAAAAATTTCATATTTCGATAAACCTAATATTCAGTAGGAGCAGAACGAATTCCTTAAAATCGAAAAGATTCGCCGAAATAAAATCGGAAAACAGGAAGCTTTTTTATTTCAAGTAGATAAAAACTCGGCAAAAAATCAACAGAACGGAGGGGTATCAAAACAAGTAGCTAACTTTAAAATTAAGTTTGAACCAAAACGACAGTAAACTTACCCTTTCTTCATTGAATGCATTTATATCTTGAATTACTGTTTGCCCAACCTCTATAATAGTAACAATAATTATAAAGAATTTTCTTCCGAAAACCGCTTTCAATATTAATAATTACAGAAAATAAATCACCGCGTGTGTATTTACTTAGTATGTCATATTTTCGTTGCATGAATTATAAATCAAAGTTCACGACATGTGTAACATTAAACTGAATTGTGAAAACGTAAAATCACATAATTAAAAACGGAAAATAATACTGCAATCATGATGAATATTATGTCTAAAATAAACAGACGAAACTGATCGGACTGCAGTATTATTTTACGTTTTTAATTATGTGATTTTATGTTTTCACAATTCAGTTTAATGTTATATGTCGTGAACTTTGAATTATAATTCATGTAACGAAAATATAACATATTATGTAAATACATACGCGGTGATTTACTCTCTGTTATTAATAATAATAATAATAATAATAATAATAATAATAATAATAATAATAGTACATTAACAATATATTGTTAATTTATTTTTAATACATCAAAATGGGTGGTATATCCGTTAAAAGAGAATTTAGAAAATAATTAACGGGAGACGGTTTAAACGCGAACAAGGCAATGAGTAATCGCTCATGTTAAAATTAAAATAGCGGAAAGCTTTTTTTTTTTTTTATTTTAACCCCCCTTTGGGCATGTCAACAAAGGATCTTCGCCCAGAAACGAAAAGCGGAAAGCTTAAGGGCACTTACTTCACAGATATTACAGATAGTTTAAGGTTTTGTCACGTCATCTAATTTTTAATGTTCTCCGACAAAAACAGTTATCAAAAGCCGTTATTTTGATTGCACCATCACAATCTTATTGTCAACTACCCCATGACTTCAAAAGCATCAATGCGCTTTAGAGTCGACGTATTCAGTCACCGAAAGGACCGATGTTTTTAGCATGATTGCTGTATCCGGTCTTCTTTTCAACAGTTGTGTCGTAGCAGTTTCTATTCGACAACTAACTTTATTCCGGTTGTACCAGCACTGTTATCGATCAACGCTTCGAAATGGAATTGTTTATTGATTCAAAGCCGGTAATAACATTTTTGCGAATTACTTTCATAGTCTAACCTCTCAATTGATGACTGTTTTTTTAAATTTCTTTTAACGTGTATAATAAACTGTATTTTTCTTTTTAATGTCTCTGAAAATTCCTCAATCGCCCGTACAATCATGGAAAACCGGAGGGATGAAAATTGCTCAATACATCTGTCTACGATCGATCACAATTATACAACTTCACGGATTTGCCTAACTTTAAGAATTGGCCTTTCGTCGGAAGCAATCCTCCTTTTTTTTTTTTTTTTGTGCTACTTTACCATACACACAATGTTCCTATAATCTTTACAAGATGTGGTTCTCATCTCTGGTTTTTAGCGCGACAACTCGCAAATCAATATCCACCCCGAAATTAATAACAACCGGTTGGAAACATTAAAACTTTTTATCCCGACACTTCCCACTTTTATCTCATGACACTTGGTAACGTGGTAAAATCAGATCTGAACGACAACCCGTGCTCGGCGTCAACAATGTCTGTCCGTAGTTTTCACGGACATTTTTCCTGTTTCCGACTACCCGCGCAGTTTCCATGTTCCAATTGAGATATGGATTATTTTCATAGATTCAATAGATATTATCTATTTCAGCAGCGGTTGAGTCTAGGTTAGGAGATTTTCCATCTTTAAATATTTTTTTTACCACGTCTTTTTCCAGCATAACTTTCTTCCTCTCCGCAATTATTTCACAACAAACCAATCGATTTTTATAGCAGCGCGGTTTTGTCTGTTTAAAGTTAACTGCGATACTCTTACTAAGTGTGTTATATTCGTCCGGTTTAGTGACTCTTATTTTTCAATTCTCACGATCTCGATTTAAATTAATTTTATGAAATTGTACACATCTTCTTTTATATGTATTACTACACGGTTGTGCAAGCTTTTTGAATTTTTCGCACAATTTATTGCGATGTTTTTTTTATTTATTTTTTTCTCGGACTCGTCAACCAAAAAGACCTTTATTACCCAGAAACAAATAGAAAGGAAAGGTTGTTGTATTTTTAACCGACTTCAAAAAAGGAGGAGGTATTCAATTCGACTGTATTTTTTTTTTTTTTTTTTTTTTATGTGTGTTACCACAGAACTTTCTTCTAGATGAACCGATTTTGATGATTCTTCTTTTATTTGAAAGGTGGTGTTTGTCATGTGGTCCCATTTAAATTTGATCAAGGTCTGACCGATAGTTTTTGAGTTATCCTTAATAATGCGGGAGATTGAAGCTTTTTGGATGCTTTTCATTCATGATTGTTTTCACCGTCGGATTAGATTTTTGACTTAAAATACTATAAATTTGCCAAATTACCATGGAAATGTAACTTTTGGTGTTTTTACCGTGGAAATATCTGTTCTTATTAAAATGTTTTAATTTAATTGAATAAAAATGCACTAAAAAGCAACAAAATAAAATGCTTTTTTACAAAAAATAAATACCGATACTTGAAGGTTTATTATAAAAATTTAAAAATGCACTAAAAAGTAAAAAATAATTACTCCCGATAAAAAATATATATAAGAGTAATATAACTTAAAATGACATTATCGTAATTCTTATCCAACATTAATTTTTTGGAGTTGGCATCAAATTCATATTAAAAGAATAATTAAAAACTGCATTAAATGTTGATTAAATTGTTCCTAACATGAATTTAATTCCAACTCCAAAAAGTTAATGTTGTATAAGAATTACGATATCACCTTAAGTTATATCACTCTGATATATATATTTTATCGGGAGTAATTATTTTTTACTTTTTAGTGCATTTTTAAATTTTTATAATAAACCTTGAAGTCGGTATTTATTTTTTTGTAAAAAAGCATTTTATAATTCGATCAGAAATCTTTGATGAAAAGGAACAAATAGCAGTAATAATTAATTTACGAAGGAAAAAACAGGTATAAGAAAAGGGGAAGCGCAAGCTTCATAAACAGTAAAAGGACAAAGCAGAACGCTCCATAGAAAGAAATGAAAACTGGAAGAACACATGATCGGCGTTACAAATAACTGCATCATCCGGATGATGGAGAGGACCGTGTGGCGAGGAAATTAGGAAAAAGCGAAATGTAGAGGAAAGCAGCAGACAATGTCCAAAACGCATACGAACAACGGAAACAACATCGGAACGCCGAAGAAAGAGATGCAAAAGAAACCATGAATTGGGAGGAAGAGTAGGGGTTGAACAACAGGCCGATAAAAAAAAAAAAAGCGGGAAGAAGCAGCAACCCGAGCCAAGGAATCAGCCGCCTCATTACTAAATATGCCTCCAATGTGACTCCCCGGCAAATCAATGTTAATCGAATGGAGAAAGGAAAGATTATGAATTAGCAAACGTATACGGAGGACAACAAAGTGTCATACGAATGATCAGGAAGGGGAGATGGCCTGAAAGACAATCAAAGAGTCAGAGATAATTAAAAAATTGGAGGAAAGGTGATTCGAGGAAATGAAAATGATAGAACGTGTAGGATGGTCAATAACGCGTGTATGGCTAACAGAAGTAAGGAAAACGAACAGATTCTGATAAATTAAAATCGCGAAGGATGAAGGAAGCTCCAACACTATCAGGCCCTTTCGAACCATCCGTGTAAATGGTAACATGAGAAGGAAATAGGGAATTGATAGTGCTGTAGAATACCTGCTTAATTACAGCTTAGGATGATAGGTTTTTAGAAAATGACGGATTAGTTAAAGGAGAAATAGGGGAGATTATTAAAGGAGATCGCCCGATCAAGGGAACTAGAAATATAAATGCATTCCCGAAATTTACGGATGAAAGATGGTAAAAGAATATTTATCAGAAAGGATGGCATTCTCAAGGATGGAACCGTTCGGATTGTATGAAAGGAGAATGTGCGATGTATAAATTCTTTATTTTAAATTTCTAGCGAGGTTATTTTTTACGACTGAAACGGAATTCATCGGTGTGCGTTAGAATAAGGTGTATTAATACGAGGGACGGAGTTTACACGCAAACTGATTTAAAATATCCTTCCGTTAAGTAAAATTATTCGTAATCTCAAAAATTACGGTTTTTTTTTTTTTTTTGCTACGGAAACGTACGATTGAGGCACGCAGACCTCTGCTAACCATCATTTAAAACGAAACCGCTGCTGCTACAGGGAGAAGTTTTTATCAAAATATTTTGCCTTTCATCGCGAGGCCACTTAATTAGCCACATCTGGGCAGTTTAAAAGATACAAATTTTTCATGAACTGGAAATTTTTATGTTTTTCCGACAGAAAGTAGTCACTCTGTTAGCAGAATAGAGTAATCGAATCGTTAAAATAGTTCTTTCGTTTCAACGTGCAATATATATATATATATATATATGAAATATCCACTAGCAGGCTCAACGTTAGACACACACGTATGATGTAAAAATAGGACTAAGAATAATTGTTAGAATTTAGAATTATCTCATATTAGAGTTTCCGCCGCTAATTAAGAAACGTCGCTTGTTCTATAGCGTGTTTTTACTACCTGGCCATTTTCGACTACTGTTTCCATAAGAATCTGCGCACGTTTTGTGCCCTAGAATGCAATTTTTTACACCTATCTTGGAACTTAGTTCAAAAAGGAGAGAGGGGGAACTCTGCGCCCTAAATCAGGCAGAATAAGATGATAATGTCCGTTGGCAAAATGTAGCCGAGCACTGCGTGCAGTCTACATCATCGGGCGCACTAATGTGATCTCTAAAGCAGGCGGTTTCAGATAACCATCATAGATTATGTTGCTGGTCCATCGTGTCCTGTCTATCGATTATAGGCGATGTTCATAAATCATCATTATTACGTTCTGCCTTTAAAGAACACGTTACAATAAACGAACCGTCAATTAACCGAACATTTTTAATTTCTATTAAATGCGAGCTGCCAACGAGGAGCCCTTCCTATAATTGTTCTACGGCCTCCTAAGTGCAGAGGACAAGAATTTAAAAAAAAAAAAAAAAAAAGAAAGAAACCGCTAATAACGGAATACTCGGCATTTTTGATTTAGAAGCTGGCCTCTCGATGCGAGATGGCCTTGAACTTGTAATTATCCTAGCTGCAAACAACGTGGACGATCGATTATTCGACTTTATATACGAATAATGATAATAATTACGAATATACGCTCTTCTATGTTTCCCCAGTAATGATGTTATAAATTTTAACGAAGATTTAACGATTTAGTTACACACATCCCTTGATAGCGATTAACTCTGTTAGCAAATTGACGGCGATTAATAATGCGCCGATGTATTTTTATTGTTTCCTGTCTTGCTAAAGCGTGCGCCATGCAAAACTGAAATTCTATCCACTGAAATGCGCGGTAGTCTACTAAAAATTTCCAACAAAAAAAAAAAGCACTGATATTAATTGTTCCATTTCAGAAAATTTAAAATTAATTTTTCAGCAGTGTATTTTTAACGTTGCATTCTTCAAAAAAGCAGTGATTTTTATTATCCCATCTCGGAAAATTTAAAATGAATTTAACAGAAGAGAGTATGTTTAATGTTGCATTCTTGTAATTCAAGTTAGCAACGTACCAAGTAAAGGTCTCGCAATAAATTTCCGTTCACATAATTATATTTTTGATGAAATTTAAACCTGTGCACCGCTGAAGAATTTGTAAACAGATTTCCTAATCTTAATTGCTTTGTATTTATAAAGAAAAATCTATCGCTATTGTTTTTATTTTTAGTGACACTTATATATAATTGGGCACAGGTTATGCGTCAATCGACATCGTAACCAATTAGCTTTCATAAAGGAAAGTAAATCACTTCTCGAAATTTGCTTAAAATCTAACAATATATTTTTTCAGAGAGGTTTTCCTAAAATTTTTTTAAAAATATATGATTATTTTGCGATTTTAAACAACGGGTTCTCCAAAATTAAAATTGATCTATCAGCACCACAACTTCTTATTGATAAAAAAACGGTTGAGTTTGAAGCTTTTAATAATATATCGTATTTTGTATGAGGGCATTTACGGTTGAATTGAATATAAAATGATTTTTTTTTTTTTTCACGAGAGAGCCTAAAAATGTAGAAATGTCAACATTAAAATGAATATCGATCGTATAAAATAATAAGACGCATTCATTACTGTTGAAAATTCAAAACCTACATTTATTGTCCAACTGAACGAAAAACTCATTTAAATAATTATTCCCCGATTTGCTCTCCTGATTTGATATATTCACTTTCATTCCGCAGCGTATCATTTTTACTTATGCCAATTGTTTGAAATGGCGCTTTATCGCTGTTGATTTTTCATGTCCGTAAAATTTACTGTAACATAAGTAAGACGGTCTTTGAAGCTTCTTAGTCGGTGTAAATAGATTTCATTCTATTGTCGAACTTACGTCATGTATTACTCTGCTTCTTTTTTTTTTTAACATACTACTTTATGACGTATGACTTAAAAAATGTTAGTGTATCTAGATGCTTCCTGTACGCATAATAATAACGATAAAAAAAAAAAAAAAAAAAAAAAAAAAAGCCACTAGACTACCATTATATCTGTCGTTGACAGGTATCCTGTTTGAGACTGTTTTTGACCTTTCAACTTTTGAAACACTACCAACTTTTTTTTAAGTTTTTCCTCTCTCTTTTTTCTTTGGACTCACCGGCAAGGTGCATTGACCCAACAACTAGAAACACACGCACCGTCTATTTTTAAAGAAAACTTCCAGGTAGAAAATACATATATTCAAAATTTCAATGTCGGTGGTACCGATGGATATATGGCCAATTTTCAATTAATCCGTGTATGTAACATGATTCGATAATTTAAAGAATAGCGATTCGAACGCGTCAAATAAAGGTAACTTCACCTATTATTTAATAGTCTGTTTACACGCATAAAATGTTTATTTATTTTTTTTTTTTATATGAAATGGGAAATTTACAGCTGGGAAATGAACAAACTAAACAGCGGAGATTGTAATCTACAGTTTTTTCGTAAAAATTGTAAACTTTACATTTATTAAGAAGTTAGTTTAAACGCAATATGGTATTCCGCGAAACTGTGCTATTATGTACCGTTTTATTTAGAAATGAGAAAAATCGTTTGAGATAAAAATTCGGCGAAGTTTAAAAAAAATCCCCCCCTAAACGTTCGATTTTTAGACTCGTTTTATTTAAGAATATTTTTTAACATTTCCACGCTCGTTAGTATTTCCGAATCTTGTTAGCCCCCATTCGGTTTTCAGGGTTTAAGTTAAACTACAAATTTCGAAACATTGTAAACACGGCAGGTTCCACGCACTATTATGTAGTTCAGTGGGGTAATAACGTTCATTAAACCGTGTTATTCTTTCCGCGTCATCGAGAACTGTTTCACTATTCTCATATTTGATCTTGCGAGTAACTGCCATGGTCGATTTTTTATTATTTATTATAATATATTTGCGGTGATCAGTCAACTTTAAAAAGTAATGAAAATTTCCAAAAAAAAAAAAAAAAAATAAAGCAAAACGTATGGATTTTTTTTTCATTACCTCTCTTTTCAATCGAACTACATTCCAGATGAGATACAGGATGACGTTAGAGAACGTAATTCAATTTCAGCCAACGGAATCCTATTATGAAACAAAAAAGCAATCTCGCTCGAAATGATAATATTATTTTCGTTGGTTTCTTTTATCCTCCGTTTCCTTTTTTTTCTCTTTTTTTTTTTTTTTTTTCATTATCACTCTTTTTTCCCCATTATTACTATTAATAATAATATTTTCGACCCATACATATTCGGTGCGTCACCTGTGAACAGACTCTGACCGCGCGGTAGCAGAACGATGATTATTAGTGGATAAAACCGCACACATCTTACATTCGTGCAGATAAGTTCTTCGAAATTCCTTTCGGCAAAATTAACACCTTAATTCTACCTTTCTCCGTTACATATGTGTCTTACAGTTGCACGCTATACATACCAGTAGATGTACATATATATGTATGTATATATATATATATATAATAGGAGAGTATATGCCATCATATATCATACAACTTTTCCGTTATCCACACGGACATTGTGCTCGTATATGGGCCGGTCCTTCTTACGCTTTCCTGTTTATTTGCAACATGTTTTCAGGCTGGTTTTTTGAATGACGTTTTATAGTGACTAGAGGTTAGCACGGGTAAAAAGTTT
The DNA here is from genome assembly GCA_039619475.1 of Icerya purchasi. NCBI lineage: Eukaryota > Metazoa > Arthropoda > Insecta > Hemiptera > Monophlebidae > Icerya > Icerya purchasi. The sequence continues at coordinate 70,856,198 of CM077116.1, forward strand.
TGTTTTAGCCATATTATGCGGCTGAAGCGGTACGGTAAATCAGCTGCCGCGAAATTTGATTTATGTTAATAGAGCTACTTTTGTTACCTGCATATACACATATTGTGTAGGCAGAAGTATACGAATGGAGCGGCTTTCACATTTAAACGATCGCAGGCGAGCGAGTGGAGTTTTTGAGCTTGTAAATAACGTAGTACGCTAATTCTCGGCAAAAATTCGTTAATTAGAACACGTGTTTGATCGGAATAAGACTAATCTCGATGACGAAATATCCAGGTTAATTCGCCGGAATGTATTCATTTACACACGCTACACGTTTTCTCAGCCACATCACCTTATATGCGCATTTAGTATAGTGTGAAAATTCACATAGACTGACGACTGCTAATCCTGTAAAATTTTCTGTTTATAAAAGAAACATTGAGCGTTCCGATCACCGCAGTTTCGAAATCTCGGTAATAGTATAAAAAATCACGTACTAACACCACATCGTTTATTTGCTGCTCCGAGTTCCATTTTCATCAGTCAGTTCACGTTTTGCACATGGGAGCGGGGGGGTACGCTGTGTTTTCTCGTTTTTACAACTGCCGATGAAAAAATTGAAAAATCACGCGATTTTGCCTCGGCTAAATTTGCGATTATTATTCGCGTGTTGTGCATTAAATTTTTCTTCCGTCTTCGCAAATCCGCCTGCTAACAGGGTATCTGTTTTCCTTTTACTTCGAAATTGAGTATAAACTTAACGAGCCATTACGCTGACTGCAAAATGTGACAGAAAAACCTAATTCAATGAAACATTTCGCTACGATATGTACCATAAATGTAAACGATAATTTGCTATACGCTCGCTGTTATTAATAAAAATAGACTAGAAAATAGACTAGAAAATAGACTAGAAAATAGACTAGAAAATAGACTAGAAAATAGACTAGAAAATGTGTTAATAATAATTAAAACCGATACAAAAACTCACATCTATATATGTACAATCATACGCATTAGTAAATAAAATAACAAACTCATTCAGAAGATATAACAATTTAAAACGTTAAAATTTATTCCACGCATTATTCAATTCGTGAAAAATATAAACACTTTTTATAAAATAATAATAATAATAATAATAATAATAATAATAATAATGTATTTAATTTATTACTCACTGACGCGCGAAAGCTTCTGAAGCTAATGAATTAAACATAATGTGATATGTTATTATTATTTTATAAGAAGTGTTTATTATACGAGTATGTATTTTCCATACGGTTTATTTGATAATTTAAGTATTACAAGTAAAACCGGATAGCAATTTATACAATAAACTTATAAACATATTGCCGCGAAACGCAGATAATAGCGTATATACAATCTCTCGGGATTTTGTAAATGCGGAAGTTGCAACAAACTTTATAATACTGACCAAACTGAGAGACTGCGTTACGAAGAGTGTTCGCGTACGGATGTGGTTGGTGAAATTAACATTTTCAGAACCTCGTAACAACAACACGCGTTCTCAATTAATAATGACCTTTTTTTTTTGTTTGTTTGTTTAATCAAGGTTTATTTTGAAATATATACGATGCAGGCCCGTGCCCAGAATTTTGGAGGGGGGGGGGGGGGGGGTTGAAAATTTTCTTTGCATATTTATTTTATAATACATTTTTCACTAATACTCGTACTATTAATAATTCCCTTCATTTTGATTTATATATTAATAATTTACATAAATGAATTACCCCGTATATGAACATTAATAAAAATTACACATATGTTATTAATTATACTCGTAATAAAATTTTTTTTTGCATAAAATATTAATGAAGTACCTAAAAATATGCATCATATTTTTTCTTTTTTCTTTTAAAAGTAGGTAAAAACACCCTAAAAAATCATCAATATTTATTTTAAATTTGTGATTTTTTTCAGATTTTTTTGTATTTATAATAACTATTTCAGTTCTCATGGGGGGGGGGGGGTTAACCCCCAAAACCCTCCCCGTGGACACGGCCTTGATACGATGTAACATCTGAATTTACTTAAATATTAGAAGATTTACATACATATGCGAAAAAATGTGATAGATATTCAAAGATATCACACTTTCATAGAGGTAAATGCTGCCGGTAAATTTTTATAAACACAGTAATTTAGCATATGTTTACAATATAAGTTCTGTTCTGAATGTCACTGAAATGAGATCAGTTAAATTTTCTTTCTTAAAATATGATATACACAAATATAAAAATAATAACATTAAATAGTAATAATATACTCATACCCCAAAAACCCGTGAACTCAAAAACCGAGCTTCAACAGTAATACATATTCTAAATTGAAATAAAACTAGTGTTAATCATAACAACTGAAAAAAGTAACATTTAAATCAGAGGTGGCCAATCGAAATGATCTTGCGGGCCACTTTGGAAATGCATGATAACTCCGCTGGCCGTATATAAAAATCCCCATATTCGATTTAGAGCCATTATAGACATATTTTTATAGTAAAAAATTAAAACATAATGAATTATTATTATTATTGTGTTTAATATTATTCTTACATGTAAACATAGATAATATAATAATAATGATACTAAACGCACATTGCAAAGAAATATGTAACACTAAAAATGAAATCATTAAAAAATATTTATTTTCTAGTGTTCCTTTGGCCATCTCGCGGACCGCGGGTTGGCCACCCCTGATTTAAATACTAAACTAATATAGTGTTAAATATAGATTTACATTACAATTAAAAGCAAATGTAAAAACGCAAAAACGCAATTTAAAGTAATAATATCTTGCAATCAAACCATTATTTAATTACCGGAAAAAAGAAGCTTATATAATATCATAATTTTGTAGTGAGATAAATTAAACTAATTTTCTTACGGATAATTACTAAAAATATATTTACATGTTAAATTGAAGTGCTCAAAAGAACAAGGTTTAACCTATTGTAGTAACAACATTCTGTTAGTCTAAACTGCAATTACTGAATACGATATATTAATATTAGAATGCTTAATTATTATTGAATTTAGGATTTAACCGACAAATTTCCGAATAGTTAGTCGACAGCACTTTGTGAGAATTGGCAACATTACATTTCACATACGATTTTATATTATTAACCAATATGGAAGACCGAAAATTATTTACAAAAGCTGTTTACAAATAGATGCCGATATTATAGACTTTCTTCAACAAACTTTGTGGATTTTGTTATTGTTATTTTAAATTTTTATTGTATTGGTCCTGGAACGAGCGAATCGTCGTCAAATTCCGTTTATGTTTAAATGTTATGTGAATGAAATGGAAAGAAAAGAAAAGAAAAGAAAAACGGGAAATTATACATCATGAGAAATCGTAAAGATGAGCAATTTTGTGTTATTTGAATTTAGCGCTACAAAGCTAATTAATTCGAAAAAATTAAAGATTACAACTTGTTCAGTTTTGCGGAAACATGCAAACACGACATTATTAACATGAAGCAAAGCGAGTACGGGACCGTATAATTTCATAATGTACTCATGGGCGTAGCTTGAGGGGAGCAAAGGTGGGCAGTGCCCTGCCTAAAAAACTCATTGCCCCCTGTAGAAAAATTGTCTAAATGTCACACGGAGAAAAATTTGAAAAGTGTAAAAGTACACAATGTACTTCGAAATTGACACCGTGATTATCACAATAATTTCCTATGCGCGTATAGATTTTCATACATGTCTTTCCTGCATACAGAGAATGAAATAGACAAAAACACAATAGCTTCCGAGACCGTCTTTAACCGGTTCAGCGAAAAACACAGAAAATTTAAACTTATATAAGAAATCTGTATAAATCAGTTAAGTATATTATAATAAACAGTGTATCTTATTTCGAAATATTTCGATTCTTTGGTACGCATGTGCATAATTAAGTGAAGCTCTTTTTTAAATAAGCTGTTAATTATTTCGGTTATATATTTATTTAAGTTATTAATTTTACATCAACTTTTTAATATAATGCGATTATATCTGCACATACGCATATACATACATACATATATATATATATATATATATAGCTGGTCAGCTGCCTCCCCTAGGAACAATTCCTACGTCCATGAATATACTTCTAATAAGTCTGGAAAGAGAATCAGTGTCGTTTCCTATACATTTATTCGAATGTTCTCGGTTTTAGGTATCGGTATGCATATCCCAGTCACTAGGTTATCCGGACAACAAGTATCAAATAATAATCGATTATTCCACATATAACATTACATTTATTTGCAGTTTGTTAATTATTATTTAAAATTACAATCGACTGAAATATTTCAACATTATATATCAATATATATATATATATATATATATTGATATATACTGATATATATTTATATATTGATATATACTGATATATATTTATATATGTATGTGTGTGTGTTCATTTATCGACCATATTTAAGAAACGTATTTTTATCGATTATTAAGAAAAAAATAAATCGAACGACGTTGGTACGTTTTGAGCAAAAACCTAAGTTTTTGTGTGTTACTCCGGAACTGTCAAAAGAACTTTAGTGGCGGTAGATGAGGAGGATGAAGAGAGCGATTAGAATCTTAAGTAATTGTCACATAGCAGAGAAGTTCCCAATAACCGCGATTGAATTTTTACGGTTGAAAAGTGCTGAAGGAACTGATCAAAAAGAATGATAGTGATTCGTGAACAAGAAGTTCTCCGTCGCGGAAGTTCGAATGAATGTAGTTCCGGATATAACTGTATTTTCGAGGCGCAATCACATTTCCCTGTAACTGGTACAATGCTCTATGATTAAATGTCGTCGTTCTCTAGGTTCTGCATTTTACATCGACAAGCATCAATTAAATTTCTCTGAATGTAAGCTCGACTGGATTGTGACTATAATTTTTTAACCAGTTCGTCTCGCTTAACCAAATAAAATGCAAATAAGCACATACGAGGGTGATCAAAAGGTCCGCAGGCGAACGCGATCGCGATTCACCTTTCCTCTTTGCGACTTATTCACATCCTTTGAAATGAGCATACGTCAAACGCACTACCTCTGAAGTGGTGTAAAAATTTGAGCGCCTTTACCGGAAAGAGTAGTTTTTCAATTAATGTTCAAAAAAAGAAGTTCGAAAAAATGTATCTTTTATTGTAGAAACGTCAGAAAAATACCGCTCTTTATTGTAAAATTTCTAAAATATTCGTACCCCAAAATATTCCTTTCGTCGCAATAGCCTTTCTCCATCATCCAGTCCATTTTTTGAGTCCTGGTCCCGGTGATATTGTGCATATCCTCGAATCGTATGCACGTTGTTGGGAGGTTCTCCTTTCATTATGGATTTCGAAAATAAATCGGAATCACGTGCTGGCCAGCGTGATAAAACAATTCTTTGAGCTGAGTATTTATAATTTCGCAGATGGTGCGAGCAGAGATGTTTTGTTATTTAAACAATGCATACATTGTACAAAAAGCATTCGAATGATACTAAATTCGGTTCCAGTTGGAAATTAAAAAGTGGCACGACATTTTGCTGCTTTAAAAACACTCTAATCGTCTTGTTCGCGTTTTAAAAATTTCTTCTACCGGCCGGTATCGAAAATCTTGCGTCCGGTTTCTAACCAATCTCGACGCAATTTAACGATTAATTTTAATGTAGTATCAAAAAAAGAAAAAAAAGTCCGAGACGAACAATCGACATTTAACAAAGGCGAAACGCCATCGCAATAACTTAGTAGCCTGAACTCCTGATTACTAAGATAGTAGTCATGGGTTCGATCTTCAGCGACGGCCTAAAAAAAAGTACAAAATGATTTAAAAACTAAAATGATTAGTTAGTGGCCAAATGGCGTGTATAATAACAAAAAAAAAAAACAAAAAAAACAAATACAAAACGAATTTTTGTTTAGATCCTTCCTTCTAAATACACGATTAAAGGGATTTTTATTTTTTATTTTTTGTTTGGTGGCTAAATACCGACACTCTCATTTGTTCGCTGAATAAATTTCAAACAATTAGTTAAAATTCTTAATTCGTGATTTTTTTTTTTGAAATTTCTGAGAATTTTACAACCTATAATAAATCAACGAAATATTTCGAATTTATTTACAAAAATGATTACACGTGTTGTGTTCGTCTGTTCGGATTGCAGGTACATCTATACTTCTCAGCCATAGCCGAAGACAAAGTACCATACGTTAACTCGGCCGGTGAGCGATACCGCGTGAAACAGTTACTGCAACAGTTACCACCCCAAGACAACGAAGTTCGATACTGCCACAGTTTGACCGATGAAGAACGAAAAGAGTTGCGATTATTTTCGGCGCAAAGGAAACGCGACGCCTTAGGTCGTGGAATGGTCAAGCAACTCTCCATCAGTGTGCCCTGCAACAATGTAAGTATTATAACATATGTCACCGGTACTTTGAAAATTTTGGTATTACAGATTGACCGTTATCGAGTAGGGAAATTGCCCCTCCCTCCGGGGGCGCTTTAAGGGCGCTGTAAAAATGACTAGAAGTTGCCCCGAAGAAATCCCCCTATTTTGTCAACTTATTACGCATTTTGTCGTTTGCCGCCTCCGTGTAAAATCTACAAAAATTCCCTATTCTCAAAAAAACAACTCCTAACAACGATAGTCAGTCGTAATATTTTACTCCACTTTAATTACATCGCGAGTAATTGTACACCATTTATTCAGATTCCAATGCGGTCGCGCAATATTAACGAATTATAAAATAAAGCAAAGAGAAAATCAACGAAAAAGGACTCCCGGCTTTTAGCGTTTATTAAACGCTGGCATTTTATACGGTAGCTTGCAAAAATTCTTTTCCGGAAAAGTAGGCGCTTGCAAAACAAAAAGAAAGTTTACAGCTGGAAATGATCTCCTATCTCTCTCTCTCTCTCGTTATCGCGTGATATCTGTAGTTTCGGCTGATACTCGAGTAGAGATTATTTATTATTTATTGTATTTACGTCCTAAGTTCGTTAACCGACTTCTACTCTGAAGCTCAAACGGTTTCTCACGATTTTGCTACATAAAGTAATGGTTTAACTAAAAAATTTCCCTTACCATGCAAAATTCGAACCAACGCGCTTGCACATTAACAGAAAGTTTACCAAAAACCCGTAGCTGCATCGGAAATCACATATTTCCTTGCCAATACACACACCTGCTCGCGTGCGAGTATATTACGAGAAAAAACGGGGTTACGAGGTCGAGTCCCACCACAAATTTATTCATCTGTGATTAGCCTCGAAAGTATTTTTGTCGAAAATTCCCAAAAAATACATTATCGAATATCAAATGGGGAGGAATATCGGCAACACGCTGAACATCGATCAGGCAATTTTCGAAATTAAGCCATCGCCGAACGATCCACCATTTTAAACGTCGATCAACAGCAGTCACCTAACGATACTGAAATTTCGAAAATCGCTGTAAAATGGCCTGCCCGAGTTTTTTCGATCGTGAAAATTACACGATTCGATATTCTTTCTGTTTATGTCAGAGTCATTGCTTAAAAAAGCTCTATACACATTTTTACTCGTTTGTATTTTCCTAAAATTTTTGCTCGTAGAAATACCATCGCTACTAGACTGCTCGCCATTCTCGAATTTCCATGAATGTAACGTTTCGGTAGAAATGCTCTCCAGTTAACGTAACAATCGCGATTAGAAAAATTCGATTCTGATTCTGTCCGCTGCTTCTTTGTTTTCCCAGTACAGCAATGACCGATAGAAAAGGTTTACCACTCCGCTAGTCCGTCTTCTATCAAATTATAACCGCTTCCTGTTCGCTGTGATGTCTGTGGTTCGGTGGTGTTAACTTCACACTACTTACAACAACGTGTAGTGGTAGGAGGAATTTCTTCATAATAATAATGAATACGTAGAAAAATAAAATTCATCGACTCGTAACGCAGTCACCAGAACATTACAGCCAACGTGCTATTAGCCGCTACCCTATTATTACACGCATTACGCGTTGGTATTACCTTTCTGTAACAGAATATATACAATTATATTTATACATATATATATACTATCTATCTATCCATATAAATATATATATATATGTTACAATCGTCTGTGAGAATTCCATAAGTGGGGAATCATTTATAAACCCATTCGTCGCCGGTACCGATCGGAGTGGAAATAACTTTTCGAATTATTTTTTCAATTTAAAGCGGCGAGGATAAATTTTAATGACACACGCTGATGAACAATTTGACGAAGTAACGAAAATGAACCGCTCGCATGAGAGCCTGTGTTCACCGATGAAAAAGAGCGCGAAATGGATTTTTTTTTCTGTTTCATTTATATATTTCTCCTTGAAGACATTTTGTTCGATTTTTACAGCGTCGACTTGAAATTCGTTTTTAAATAGTTCGACCGCATATAGCCCGATGCCCTTAAGCTTCCTCAATTAAGGTCATCTTTTTTCCAAAAGCATCGGGACATGGGAAACCATCGAACAACGTGACAGTATTGAACCGTGGTAGCCATCGATGGATGCGTCCGAAAGAGCATTTTCAGCACATATGATACAACAAGGAAACTTTACTGTGAAACATTTCTCAAATAGTAATATAATATAGTTCACCTACATTGTTGTGAATAAGCATTTAGTTCTTTTTTGTTTTTTTTAAATTTTTGTTTTATTCGTTCTTCAACAGCATTTTCTAGTTTGACTTCACTATCTTATGCAGTCCACTTTTTTTAAATCATACGTCCTGTAAGAGCGGTTTTCAGCGGTCGATATATTTCTAAATGTTCGGCCCAAGCTCAGCTGGGATTTCAGTATTTAAAACACTCTCCGTTTTACCTAATTAAAACTAAATCTTTTTTTTTATTTTATTTATTTATTTTTTTTTTGTATTTTTTGGGCGCGTTAACACAGAACATTTGCCCAACGCAAAGGACTAGTACAATGATGAAACGTAAGAAGTGGCAGGTTATATCAACAAGCGATTAGAAATGGAAGATATGAATGTAAGCAACACAGGAATAACAGAAGGAGATGGAAGAGTAAGAATGTAGTGGGCATAGTAAGGAATCAGGAGGCCAAGGCCAAGCAAATTGGAAGAACTAAATCAAATTCTGAGAAACAAGAATCTGTGTATGGCGCAGCTATTAGCCAAGATTTGCAATTAGATAAATTCATCGCTAAAACCCCTGTTTTTTAAAAATTCTAACTTCGACAGTTTTATTATCATCGTTGATAAATAATATAGACACCATTCAAATCTTAGAAATTATCGACAATATTCATATCACGACTAAATTTGTACAGTATTTTTTTAAATATTTGCTCTCCGTGAAGCATATAAAACATGGTTTGGACCGCGTCGAACGACGGGAGATTCAATAAGCAAAAGTCTGTGTGTCAACACCATCTTGCCTCTCGCAAATGAGATCCGCATTTTTGCGGACAAAATATTCTCTTACAGATGTGAAGCTGACCTAGGCAAAAATTTCAGAAAACTAGATTTCAGTAAGATGAATCTATTTAAAATCGATAACTTCAATTAAAACGTACATTTCTGAAGGAAAATTGTATAGCTGAATACAGCCCGGACAGCATAAAGTAGAAATATGTACGTCGCGAAATTAGTTGATTTTTGAACATTTCTAAACACAACTTTTAATGTTTTTCTCATAATAATTATTGACAGAGTGTAACATTTTTCGATCGGCTTCCATTGGGTGTAAGGAGCATTAAAACCACTAAGAATGTTGTTTCGGACCTGGTAATTTGACTTCGACAGGGTGCACTATTAATTCACAAGAGACAGTCAAACTGTAAAATTATGTCAAAATCATAAAGAGAGTAAATAAAGTAGACCAATAAAAAAACAAAAAAACCCTCTATTATTGAAGTCAGTATAGTGATCTTTTGTTATATTGATGAAATTTCGTCTGACGTCCTAAAAGAACTTTCACGCAAAGCAATTATGTTACTAACATACACATTCAATGCATGTTTCCGCCTTGAACACATACCCGAGTGCTTCAAAATAGCTCAGATAATCACGCTTAAGAAGCCAGATAAACCAGAAGAAGAAGTTGCCTCATACAGACCGATTTCATTACTGCCGGCTATATCAAAACTGTTTGAGAAATTATTTCACAAGCAGCTCAAACCGTTCACAGATATTCCAGATCACCAGTTCGGCTTCCGGGATAAACATTCAACCACTGAGTAGGTTCATCGAATTACATCAATAATCAACAGAGCATTCGAAGAAAAGAAATACTGTTCAGCAGTATTTTTAGATATTTGACAGAGTATGACACGAAAGGTTAACCACAAAAATTAGTCAACAACTATTGTCGTCTGTTGAAGAGTCATATCTATCTGACAGGAAAATTCAAATTTGCATACAAAGGAACGAAGTCAACAATTCATTCTATAGAAGTCGGAGTACCATAGGGTAGCGTCCTTGGACCAATTTTGTGCCTCTTGTGTACAGTTGATATTCCAATAACATGTAACACCATCACAGCAATGTTTGCTGATGATACTGCACAGACCAAGAATGATTTAGAACGTATGATAAAGGAACCAGAGACAGCGGTTAACAACATCGGTTTACAAATAAATCTAAAATCAAAACAACGATCACACCCATAACGAAATACAAATACAAGCAGGAAACATAGAAGAAACAGACCAGTTTACATATTTGGGTAAAGTATTCGCAGCCGAAAAACAAGGGATGAAATTAGACCTGGAAAAGAAAATATCAAACGGTTGAATCGCATACCATAAAATAAAACACATACTCAATACCAAAATCAGCTCACAAAATAAAGCGAAAATATTTAACCAATTCGTGATTCCAATGCTAACAAATGCTGCTGAAATCTGACTCATTAAAGAAAGGAAGTTATAGGAAAATTTAAAAAAACTGAAAGACGGGTGGAACAACGAGCTTTACTTCGCATAAAACTGCGAGATAAGATTAAATCAGAATATATTATCCGAAATAAGACAAAATTTGAAGACGTCAGGACAAGGATAGCCCTGAACCAAGGGGCCTGGGCTGGTCATGTTGGTAGGCAAGTAGATGGAGGGTGGACAAAAGAAGTGATCCAATGGAGACCATATACGGGAAAACGCGCACAAGGAAGACCACTCAGAAGATGGACCGATGATATTATGACAACAGCAGGGAAACAATGGCTTCGTGAAGTGCAAGATAGGCATCGATGGAGTAAATTAAGGGAGGCCTACGTCGAATCAATGATGTAACGCAGGCAAAAGAAGAAGAAGACTGCAATATTATCTGTGAGTGATTTCCAACCGAGTTTCGAGATGGACGAATAAATTGAGAATTAAAGGAGAATAAATCCATTCACGTTACATACGCTCTAAAAAAAATTTAATCCCCAGTGTTACAGTGTTTATGTCAATAATCAGCAGATACCGCAGAATAATTCAGCTAAATATCTAGGACTACATCTCGATGCCCGTCTAACATGGAAGCATCACGTGAAGCAGAAAGCGGAACAAATCGGACTCGGAGTCCGTCAAATGTGGTTGCTGTTAGGAAGAAATTTACAACTGGGACCTTTATAGTAAAACGACTACTTTACCAGTCAATTATCAAAGCTATCTGGACGTAATCCAACTTTAGGGATGTGCAAACCTGCTAACCAAATGGTCATTCAGCGTAGTCAGAACAAAGTCACTCGTGCAATTACCAATACAGAATGGTATCAGGGAAACGGGGATCTGCATGCAAATTTCAATCTGAAGTGGGTAGACGAGTTCATTCGTGACTTTGTCATCAAGCACTAAAAGCGGCTCCATCTACATGTGAATGTTGAAGCGATCCAGCTGCTTGATACATCATCAGATTTTAGACGTCTTAAGCGATTAACGCCGAACGATTTAGTTACGTAAATAATATTTCCATATATAAATAGTAGAAATTAGTTAATGAACTAATATTCTATACATGTTTAGGCTAATTAGTCATATTGATTATTTAAACAGCAGTTTAAGATTACAATACTCATTTATTAATAATAAAAAAAAAAAAGAAGTTTTTAATAATTAGATTGATAAAATGCCGCACGCTCTTAAACTGTTCTTAGACTGTCTTTAGAGAGAAAAAAAATCGAAAACAAAATATTTTTTCCTAAAAGCGGTAATAATTTTTAATCGGGGTTATTTTAAATAGGTGTTGAAATAATTTTTGACTTCTGTACAGTTGCCTAATAAAAACGAATATTTATTATAAAACATTAATTAACCGACAACAGAGTTTCTTCGTGTTACTCCGGTATTTACGATTAAAATCCGTATAAAGTAAATATAAAACTGTTTTTTAAATGCAACGATGACATCGCAAAAAATTATCCCCGGAAAAATTTAGGATAAAATTTCAGTTATTGGCTCTGCGAGACACATTTTCGACCGTATCTGTCAACTTTTGGCCGCCTGATAGCGTCCTATCCGATACGCTGTTAACATCGCTAACACTTGTTGAGAGATTAGCAATTATTTTGCTTAGTCATCGAATCTGATGCAGTGCCAATAAAGTGTCTAATGAAAATAAAGTGAATAAGCAGTTTTCTACAGTGGTCTGACACATTCGCTTTAGAGAAACGTCGAAAGCTGCGTGTAACTCTCTGGTCATCTTTTTCGCGAGAATCATATTTGGATAGCGAGATGTCTAAATGAAGATTATAATCTGTTTTTTTTTTGTTTTTTTTTGCATACCAACTTTGACGAACAAGTTTGTGTAAGAGATTAAAAAAAGAAACAAATGAATAGGATTTATTTAAAATATCGCTCTTGTCTTGATAATAATAAAAAAAAAACTGAATAAATCAGTCTTGTCCGAATAATCAAATTAACGCAGAATTCTATATAAGCGCTTGTCGATTTACACTATGTTTGTCATATGCAGGGTCACGTGTAAACTGGCTTAATGTTCGTATTTTAATTTTCCCCTTAGGAGACATCCGTTAATTATGTGAGCTCAAAATAATGGGGAAAGGGTCCAGCGAAATCTCATCAAATCGCATTTAAACTGAGGGGGGATAATTGAAAATCTCACGTCAACTTTTACAGAATATACATTATGATACAGATAATAGAAAAAAAAAAGTGATTAAGTTTCTCTTTTACTTTTTTTGAAGTGTCCCATTTTACCCGCTTAAAAATCCCATGACTATTAAAAACTTTTATTTTGATAATAAAGAAAAAATAAATAAAAAAAAAAAAAAATGTTTAACAAAAACCGGTATAGTATATGAATGCATATGGTGTGAGTGAAAAATGTCTGCTTTTACTTTTAATTTTACTAAATTTAAATAAATTCATTATAATACATCTTAACACGTTGTATAATTTTTCTGCCTGATAAGAATAAATTTAATTCTTTAATAACTATAAATCTCACGTGAGGGGATCCCACCAAATCTCACTAAATCTTACCAAATAGGAGGGAGGGGTCCAAACTGAAAGAAAAATAGCTCACGTAATTAATGGATAACCCCTTACGCATACTTTTTCTAAATAAGTTAACTCTTCAGAATTGTATTTATCATTCGTTTCGTTTCATATCAATCCGAACCGATACGTAAGGCTCCGTTGAAGCAATAATTTAAGATACTCGTTTCCTTGAAATCGTTCGTCCAAAAACATCGATCAAATTCGAGAATAAAGAGGAAAATCGTAGCGTTCGTTCCGAAACCTGTTCGGTGGTGTAGAATCGTGTCCATTTCGCCGCATTTTCGTTGAAAGAAAATGTTTACAGTCTAACGAATACAAACTGCGCACTAGCTAAAAAGTAATTGAGAGCTATGATCGCTAGCGGATAATTTCATTTAGCAGCTTAATAATGCAAACGCACAATGACGGACCGGAAACTGGCCACCTTGCTTGTTCGCCTTAGGATTGTTGTATTTTTTGACTGTTCGTCCTTTTCTCTCCCCATTCACTTCTTATCTCTATTGGAGTGTTTCCAATTTGGACTTGGGTGTTTTAATTAGCGGTTTTTTAAAGTTTCAACACGCTTCCAAGTGCCTTAATTGTGACTTCTACCAACGACTGTCGTAGGGACCACCGCATTTACCACACCACGCCGCAACGCGCTTCACTGGAAACACTGGAAACCACGTTCCCTTTATAGCAAACAGCTGTGGATTCGCGCTTTGAAAGTTGAGGAAGAATTTTTCGCTTTAAATTTACTTGATCAAAAGCTATGTTACTTATCCGATAATTTTGATTTATACATATTTATAGACTGATACTAAAAAAGTAACTAAATATAAGTATCGTTCAATAAACGAATGGATAAATTGTTACTATTTTCTTTTCGGATGACCGTTTAGTAAAAGTATTTTCGACACAGATATACGTCTATTGGCTCCCTTCGGGTCGTTCCATAAAAATGGATTCGTCACGCAAAAGTGTTATCGTCTTATCCTGATGACATCGTTGAGTTTGCGCTCTAGCTAGTAGTAACTTTCCCGCCTTTCACGATTTAGCGCGCTAAACAAATCATTTAAAGTTACCTCATCGTTGATTCTTTTAAATTTTTCTAATCGGCATGAAGTACGCTGCTTCCGAAATTCTCTTGCCACAGTTTGTTTCGCCGCGTTAATTACAGCAATTATAAATTTAGCATATAGCATTTAGGAGATTAAGAAAAATGTTACAGTTTTGTTCTACGTTTTCGGAAAATTTTTTCAAATTTGCATTAATTCCACCTTGGTTTAAAGCATATGCTGCAATTTGTGCATATATTTTCACCAACGGATAGGTCTGTGCTTCTCAGAAAATCTGACAAAACCGAACGGACAACATAGATCTTCTATCAAAACCTGCAAAATAATACACAAGAGTCAGGGGTACTTCATCTTGTTGAGCGAAAAGTTTTCTCATCTTTTTGGGGGGGGGGTCTCCACGGTGTTAACGCTTATCCAGTTTGAGAGTGGCCCTTAGTTTTCACCCGTTTAGGGATTGTAATCCGTCGTCATTTTCAATCCGATCAGATTGATCAAATCAGGATGATTTTCCCTTTTCTTTCCAAAATAGACTGTTAATGAGCTAATGGAGTGAGTGTATTATAAAGGTTGTTTAAAAAAACATATATATATATATATATATAGAATAAACTTTATTTCCAATATTAAAATTGGATAACGAGCAAACAATTATTTATAGCCGTTTTTCAAGAACAAATATCTCAAATCTGACGAAATACAAAATAAACTGAGGGGCACACCATTTTGACAGACCATTCTTGAGATCATCTTTTCCATCGAGTTTTCCTTTTTAAAATAACTGTCAATTGTTTTAGACTTTTTTTTTTGAAAATTTCTTTCTCATAAATAATATCAGTTGAATCAGTTTTTAATGTGGATGGTTTAAAAAATGAATTAGAATTTGAACGTTTTAATTGGTTATTTTCAGAACTTAGGTCAATGCAATGTTTTGATCTCAAATGTGCTTTTAAACCTTTATAAGAACTTTTATTTATTTTTAATACGTTAGAGCACAATGTGCATTCCGCGTTCACACAGTTGTCTTTTTACATTTTTTTAAAATAATGCCATACAGTTTTCTCACTGTCCACACCACAATTCTCCTCATTTTGGCTTGGTTTTGAAATGTTTTGAAACTTTTGTCAACTAGGCTAAACTAATGAAACTAGTATACTACCAGTAGTAGCTGTAACAAAATACAAAACATATTTAATTACAATTCTAATTCAAATTTTAGTCCATACATAACGTAACTCAATTCAATTCATCGCTAAGTTAAATAATTCAGACAATTTGTGTGAAGTGTCCGGCATTATTCATTTATTTAATAACCTACTCGTGTTTTAATCATTCTCACACTCATCACGTGGAACGTAAATATGATTTGTACACGTACCACGTGAAGTACCTTCTCATGCAACAGCGTGGTATAAGCGTTCAATGGCGCCGGATCCGATTTTCCGAGTTGCAATCCCTGCACCCGTTATGTTATAAGCCCGTATATGACTACTGAAAACACCTAGTGCGCAAGGCTGAGATAATATCGTAATGCTCGAACACCATTCATTTTGTTGCTGGAAATCTGTTAGATTGTCAATTACTACAACTGCTGTAAATATATTGTTATGATTGTTTTCTTCAGTCAAGCAAGACACACCTTGTCTATATTACCTTTCATACAAGTAATTACATCATATTATGGACTGCTGTGCCACACAATCCTACATTCATGAATCTATATACTACTTTTGACATATATATTTCCTTTATTATTATTACTTCCGATTTCATTGCATTTCGCCTTATACATTTGCACTTATTTTGGGAAATGCACTCTGCATTTAACTGTAGGATCTTCCCTCGACAATCTTTTTTTTTCCTCGTCTCTTGTAGCGCTGTCCTATAAGACACTGCTTCAAGGCTGCGATGCCATCGCTCCCTGCGCAGCAACATTTGCTACATTTACTTTCATTTTTCCCATTGCTGTCTTGCTCCCAGTACACTAACGAAACATGATATTTCGAATGACAACTTTTGTTTTCGATTTAAATGCGTGTCCTACTTTCTGATGGTCTACATTACATCTTAATACTCGGCATCGATCATTAATATACTCTCGTTTATAATCTCTTCTCATTATTCAATGACATCAATGGAGCGTCGTGGCTTTCGGAGTAATGTCGCCGGCGGCAAAATGTGGTTTCGCCGAATCGTGTTCGTGGCGAAATGCGATAGAGCCTTTTAAGTCTGCAATCTGCAACGATTCTTCGGTCCTTTGTATACCGAGCTGAATGTTTACCAGCTGAAAATAGGGTGGCTGCATAACTAAAGAGGATATTATGCTGGATTGTTTTAAAATAAAGCGATAGTTGGTCGAAAGAGAATTTAAATAAGTCGAACGCAGTTTTCAGGAGTGTGCTACGATAAAACGGCAGCAGTTTTGCAATGCAGACAGCGGTCGGTTTTCGTATGGTTCGAAAAGTAGGGGAGTGAGGCTTTTGAAAGAACTGCAGTAGTCGCTGCGCGATAAAAACCGTTATAACAGTTCGATGGAAGCCGTTTTTTCAATAAAGTTAGTTTACACAATGGAATCCACCGCCGTAAATTGAAGATTATTCTGCTCTTTTTGTTGTTTATTTAGTTTATTACCTTTAAACTTCGTTCGGCTCCTTGTTATAATTATTTATTAAATTTAAAGCATTAATATGTAATATGATATCTTTCGTACGCCTTTTCGTTGCATACTAAACACAGATTAATGTTTGTGGTTATGCTTGAAAAGTTGTGAAAAAAAATAAAATGTAATATTGTCGAAAAATAATAGCTGTATAAAAAACAAACTGAGTCAAAACGATAAAAATCGAACTGGATTTGAAAATTTTGAAATGAAACACGGACTTCTTTTACGGTGAAAGGATCGCCCACTTGGCTTCGAGTGGAGAGGATTGTATTGAAACGGTAAAACGAAATCTGCGTGTGTACATCACGGTACCGCATGGATAAATTTAGCCTAAAATCACCGACCAGCAATACCGTCAATCCAGCCATTGAAATGTCCTGTTTGGAACCTGAACATTTTCATTGTGAACCATAGTGCCCTCGTCTCAAACAATAATTTCGGTTTTCCGAAATAGTATTTGAGCCATTTCACTAGTAAGGGAGAAAGGTAAGAAAAGAGCTGCTGATTCCTAGCAACCCGTTCACGAAAATCTGCGCTGTTCTATAAATTTGTGTTTCGAAATATATGTATTCAGTTGCCAGTGTTATTTTTAACTATCTTTCAGCGAATATGAAAAAAAAAAAAAAACCTTCGCAACGATGTTACGACAATACGTTATCTCTGAGAACTAGGCGTAAACAAAGAAATCTTACCCGAGACTGACTTTGTTTGCTCAATATTTTTCCGAAAAGGCAAGATCAAAGAAAGTTCAGCTAATCTTTCCGAACGAAACCAAAGGAAAGCGGAGGGTAAATGTTATACTCAGTCCGGATAAAACGAGCAGTGCAACGTATATATTCTTTTACTATCCACAACGTACACTTTGATGCAGCTTTTTTCAAAAAAAAAAAAAGTCTAAAAAACGTCCTCAGCATAAATTTTCTTTTATTGCGACCAAAAGGCTGCTTTATCAGTCAAGAAGCACAATCTATTGCGCTTCAATGACACATATCTTTTTGACAGGTAACAAATTTATTACTGACTGCGCTAACCAATATCATAAAACCCGATAGAAAATATTTTTATACATATATGCATATATGTGTGCGCGTTCAAATATAATATTCAGAGGGAGGCACAGAGGGAGGAGGAAAAAAAATATATATCGCGAAAATCAGTTAGAACAACATTGAACCGAGTGGATGATCATCGTTTTGTCGTTATATTCGATGTGAAATAAAATTTTATAATTTTTTTGTGCTCAAAGTTTACTGTTGCGGAACAGTTACTCCATTAAAAACTTCCACGAATATTTCGCGAAATCACTTTTTATCGATTAAACAAATCATCATTCTCATTTATAATCTTGGCTAGACATATTTTTTCGAGGAATCGAAATTTCTTTCTTCATGCACTGACACACGTTGATGAAAAAATAAACAAATAATAACTTATATCACCAATTAATTAATACAAATAAATTCATAAACATAGATAAATATAACAAATCCGGTATATATAAAATTAAATGTAGTACGTGCAATAAAATATATATAGGACAAACACGTCGAACTTTCCGTATCCGATATAACGAACATATTGCTGCCATTACACACGGGCATATTAGTAAATCATCTGTTGCGGAACACATTATTATTAATAAACATAGACTAAAATTAAATATAAATGACGACCTCGAAGTAATAAAATACATTAATAATTATAACATACTTAATAACGCCGAAACGTATTATATTAATAAATTTAAAGATAACCTAATTAATAATAACCCGTTATATAAAATTAAATATTCATGACATATCGATATATCGCATTAGATTATAAGAAGACAAATGCATCATCGTTTCAATTTTAACTTTAATCATTAACGCCATGAATATGGAGCAAGTGACTCCGAAACATGTCGGCACGTTTAATTTTTAATTTAAAAATAAGTTTCTGTTAATAAAGATTTTATATTATATAGTTCAATAAAGTGTTAATACAGAAATGGAAGGAAATAATTTTAACCTAAATATTAAAAAGAATTTGTAGATCTAACAACATAGGCAGAACAAAAATTTATCATTATAGGTATGCTATTTTTTTATAGAAAAAGATCAGGGGAGAATGTTTAATTTTTTTTCTCAAATTCATCTACGAAATCTTTCAAATTTTGTTGTCACCACATCATTATAAGCGATAGTTTCCTATCTGCGTTCCGAAAATTTGATCGCAATAACCAATTTTTCATTATAATCGTTGTAATCCGTGGAGACTTTATATATATACATATATATATCTATATATATATATATATAAACTCGCCCTTCGGGCCTCGGAATGGGGCAAGCCCCCTTCACCCTCAAGTCTAGTTCTTCTATAATTCTTATAGAAGAGTAAACCTTTTTATTGGCTACGCTGTTTGACAGAAAAAAATCTTTCAGTTCCAATTTTCACCACCAGGGGATGTAGGAGCGCTAATATCGCATTAAAGTCTTATATATGGAACAAATTTCGTAACAGGACACTTTTCCTGATGACCTCTGGCGTACAAATGGCATATCCATTAATATATATATATAGACCATACAATTTTATAGAATCCTTTCGGTCCTATCAATATTCGTCTCTGTAATATGTCACTATAAGTCGTTATAACCGATTTTTGCTATATGTATATATGTACATACCATATACGAGTGTATGCATACGTATATATATATACGTATATATATATATATATATATATATATATATATATATATATAGTTGTGCTCCCTAAACTGGAGAACACTTAAAAGTTTCTTTAATTAACAAACTGCCCATAATTTCTAATTTATTTAAACTAATTGTTTACATCAACAAATTCCCCTCCTTAATATATGTTAGGAATTACCACGTTTCTGATCTCTGCAATATATAATCAGCCAGCTACCATATATGACGCAGATGATTAGGCGCAGTGGTGTTTCGTTAAGTTCGAACCTCACCGCTGCACGTTGGAAACATGCAAAAATTTCACTTGTTCCGGGATAATAAAAAATGCAATACATAATCCCGCTCGAGCGGGATCTGCTTGAATTATGGTGCGCTTCCAGCGAGAACGATCAAATACTAGGGATGGGTCTACTCCAACTCTGCTGACATTAGCCGCGACGGCATCCATCTTCTTTTCGGCCTAGCGAATCACTTCTGGCGTCTCGAGCACCTTTAACGTACCCATACCATCTCAGCCTGCTCTAGCACAGTTTGTCTATTATTGGTATGACTCCCATTGTTTTCCGGATAACATCCTTCCTGATATGATCCGATAATCGGATACCCATTGATAAGCTTAGCATCCGCATTCCCATCACTTGCAGTGACTGCCCCTTACACGTACGCCAGCATTCCGCACCATACAAGGCCACTGTACAGATGACAGTTACAAACGAAAACATTACTGTAAATAAGTATATTGTTATTTACATTTTTTTTTTTTTTCGCTGTTGTTTACTATATTTGTAATTTTATATTTCTATAGTTTATAATTTTGAACAAACCGGATGATAGATTTTTCGATATGTATAAACGTTACGAGCGGGTAATAACATTGCACGATTCGGGATAATTGTTCATGTCATGCGTTGTATAGCATTAAAGTCTTATTATTTGCATGCAAACAAAACTGTTTGTAACAAAAAGCGTTTTCTTAAGAGAATCATGAGAACGGTTTTTATTCAATTTCGAGTACCGTACAGTTCACATAATCGCCTAATTTCCTCCACTTATTCGCTTATTAATTTATCATTGTTATCTGGCGCCAATGTCGCAAAATGTTGTTTTAAGTGGTGTTAAATTAAATACAAACACATTTGCAGTTCGTCAGGTATGTGAACCGCATGAAATGACCAAAAGCCATTACATATATATTTCATGAACTGTTTGGAATTCTGCGTATTTCACAAATCGTACAATAGCGTTAACACGATTTCATTATCCGCGCGTAAAACATCCGTGTCCGAATTTCGTTAAAACAATTCCTTTTTTAAGTTCTCGTCTGTAAGATAACACACACGTTCTGGTCTCGAGCGTTTCCGAAAATGGCGAACTTCTCGCCAATACATTTCCGACCTGACGCAAGTTGTCCGATTCGGTAATGCTTGATTTCAATTTGAACTGAAGTTGTTGGCGATGCTGATTTTTTATTGTTACGAGAATGAAAAACTGGGAAAATTTCCGATAAGCGAAAAACGTGCCACGAAACTGGTGAGAAATTATCGGACGGTAAGTGCAAACTAATTACGGTGAACCGCTCTAATGGACTCGATTTAAAATTGTACTCGGGAAATTCGCTAGACTGTCGGATTGAACGAAACTTTCAACTTCTACGTAAGTTCGATTTCGGTTTAATTGCGATACAAGTTACCCGTTAGTTCGAGCAAGTGTTCGATGCAACTTTTGTTTAATGTACACCGTGTGCTCGTGCTGCTAAAGTTTGCAATCTTATTATCGCTAACTCCAACTCGTCCATTAGCCCACTATTTTCTCTGTTAATTATCGATAGTAACAAAAGAAGTGTACGAAAGAATAAATGTTTCAGCTTTTTTTTCTTGGCTTTTCTTTTCTTTATGGACCCGGGGCAGAGGGGAGTTAACGAACACCACGCTAGACAAGTGAACTGATGCCGGCCATGCTAGCCGATTTCATAAGCAAATTTACCGTAAACGGCTGCAATGCATATTATAAACACACTCGAGTTTCCACCTGCAAACGGTTGCAGCGGCACAATTTATAAACCCTCAATCTTTAATCTACTCTCCTTCATCATTTTCACCCGTCTTCCTACTCTTTCCTCTTCTGTCGCATAACAATAAAAGGCAGATTTTGGCACTTGACGTAGCTTTCTTCTAATTTCGTCGGCATTGTACGTTCCGCTCCAAAGTGCTGCATGATGGCCGTTCTTTCGACGATACGATGTGTGGGATCTTAGTTGTAGGCACGCTGGTGGATGTTTTCGTTGTAGCGGAAGTTGGCTACTTGATAAACTTCGATTTCAGTATTTTTTGCAATCGGCGATATGTCGGATCTGTACGTACAAAAAAAAGAGTAGTAGAGTTTTGAAGAGAGGAAAATGTGCCAATTAGAAAAGACGCTAAATTGTTTGCTATCGTTATATTACGATTGAATTCGAGAGGAGATTTTCTTATCAAATTTCGTCTTTATTTGATAGCAATTTTTAGCGCTCGCTCGATTTTCATCTTTCGTTACAGAGGATTATTCAAAAGCCGCGCGCACGTCGTGCATAAGGGCTGGGTGAAACCATCTACGTATCCGATTATAGCGATAATGTCGAATTTTTTTCTCCTCCCCTTCGACGTTGGGCGCTTTTGCTATGGCGGCTCCGTAAGGTCGGATGTTTATCCTTCTGGTCGGCATGCTTTTCTCAATTGTGTACTGTCGCATGTTGGTGTTTCCCTGTTGTTCGAGTACTGAAAATGTCATTCATGATCACATTGTTAGATATATCGGAGACTAGTTTTATCGGTATCTCGCTGCAGCTGCTGGTATCAGCGACAATCGTTAACTTCTGCCTCCTTCTTTTTCCGCCTTTTCCCTTCCTTTTTGTAGTTTCATCTCTCTTGCGCTCCTTATAAATCCTTGGTAACCCTCCCGTTTAAATTCTATCCCCCTTTTCCGCTCTATTTCGAGTTATTCCTTTGAGTAGTCACATTCTCTGCTCACCCGATGATCAGTCGACGTACGATGTTAGTCAGAATGAAAAGAAGAAAAAAAAGTGAAATACTCGTCGCAAACAGACTACAATAGTAGAGGATAGATGAGCAGCGACAACGTTCCCGATCTTCCTTTGCCCTACCGGCTTTTTTGCAAATTTTTAATAGTATCTTTTCGTTTTAGCTTTTATTTAAATTCGGGCTCGACTTTATTCGACTTTTGGTGTAGCGAGATCTAACCTAAAACGGTTTTTTTTAGCGTTAATTAGAAATATTCGCCAGTCGGCGCTGGTAAAGATTTTTTTTATCCATTTTTTAAAAATCGGCGAATTTCTATACAATATGTTCAATCTGCCCAAAAACTCGCACCTAACCGTCAACTACATGTTATAGCGGTGCATCTCGTTTAAAAGTCGGTTTCGAGATATGTTTAAAAAATTTCCATTTACTTTTTTTTCTAAATTAACGACAATGTTTACTCGAATTAGCCGGCAAAATTATGCAACCACGAACTAGTACACTCCAGTTAGTTTTATTTGTATCGCAATTAATTACTTAAAATAGGATATCCTTCGCCCGAATCGGTTCATTAACTGCCCGACTGCGTCCTGTTTCGAAAGAGATGTTTTATTTCATCCATTCGCGCCACTATTTTTTTCCTAAATCGTCTTCCAAAAAATTGGCAAAGAAAACCGAACGCCCCTAATTAAAGCCGGTATCGAAATGTTGCCTAATAACGTCGCTCGCGGAGGCAGGAAATATCGGAAAACAAATAAAACTTTCGCTGTGCTCCCGCTGCATGATGGGCAATGCGATATGTCGTCTATTATAATTGCGGTCGCCAAATTTCAGGAGGTTACCAAGAAAGTAAAGAGATAGTTTCAAGAGTGTAAATATTAGGCCAGTTTCGAACAGCACCGGTCACCCAGACGCCAAAAAAAAACCCCTTCGAACGTAACGCACTTTCAAGTGAAGGGTGGAAAATAGCCGAAAAACCTAAAAAACTGACGACCGGGAACCACCTTCGAACAAGGTAAAAACAAACGACAGTTTCCAGAAAAAAAGGTCCTTCGAGGCAATTTTCTCGTCGCTGTTAACTTTTTCGCTGTTCCAAGTGGACGCGACGTGCATAACAAAATTTTCGTCATACGGCCATCGAATGAAAAAAAAAGTCCAGTTGTACAACAACAACAATGCCAATTTTATCTCTGAAATTTTTCCCGCGCAACCGCATTCCAGAATTATCTAAATTCTCTCCCGTTCAAAGCGTGTGGACGATTTAAAATTTGATAACGGTTATATTGCGAGCACACTGTTCGATCTAATTTATCGAAAACACCGCCTTCAAAACAACTCGGTGTATCGGTGAGAGAGGATGATGCCCCTTGTTTTATCATCTAGCTAACCTGCGTAATTCTAATCGCACGTCAATCGCAATGAATGAAAATTCTCTTATCCCGGGAAAATTCGCCTTCTGCTGCTCCCAATTAAGAGCAGTGTTTTTTCTGATAAACGGAAAATTCTCGAACGTCGACTTTTCATGCGCGCCTTCACATTGCACATTACCATTCGAACATTTCGGTAAATTACGAATATTTGCTCGCATTACAGACAACAGGGTTGCCAGAAGATCCGATTGTGGGCGGCCATTGACTTACGATTGCAGTCCACTCATCTCCTTTTGTGCACTTTTTTCCAGGCTTAATTTTAAAATGTATACCGAAATAAAGAAAGAAAAGAAAAAAGGTAAAAAAATGAAAATGGAAAAAGGGCTCTAAGTTTCGCGATGGTAGGTAGAGAGCTCTTGTTCGGTTACAGCAGCGAAACACGTAAACGATATTGATGATCGATAAGATGTATTTCGAAATGGAGGACATAAGACCATCTCGCAAACTTGAGATAGATTGCGCCGCGCCTAATACGGCGGTACTCGTCTATCGAATATAGAGCGGGAGCTAAAAGTGCCTATTTTTTCCAAAGGAAATTTCAAAACATCTTGGCCACTAAGCCTCTGCGCTGCCACTGTTCAGCCGTACTTGAGATGTACCGGGATCCTCCGGAAAACCGGAATACCGGAATACCGAAATACCCGGAACCGTTGTAGCATAATTCGCCGGCTAGACCCAGCGACGCGGCTAATACTTAAACATTCTTTTCGAGGGCCACTTGAGCGTTTTACGCCTTTTTTCATTCATCGTCAAACTGCCGCGCCAAAAAATCGAATTGCTTCCTCCCGTCTATCCTAATTATTGCGGCTTCCCGTTCGCCTTTATTTATATGCGTCACCTTCTTGTCGACGTCGAACAATATGGGGCCGTTTTATCGCGAGGCGCGTCAGGCGAAAAATCGATGCGGCCTTTAGACACTCAAGTTGTTTCAAACTTTTTTTTTTTCAGCATGTACAAAACACGTTTCGTAGTCAGAACTGAGCATTAATTACGATATAAAGGAAGCGCCTAAATTTAGAATTTGAAATTTAATTGGCG
Organism: Icerya purchasi; assembly: GCA_039619475.1. Lineage (NCBI taxonomy): Eukaryota > Metazoa > Arthropoda > Insecta > Hemiptera > Monophlebidae > Icerya > Icerya purchasi. The sequence goes on from CM077116.1 coordinate 70,881,566, forward strand.
AATAATAATACTAATAATAATCATAATAATAATAATAATAATAATAATCATAATAATAATAGTAATAATAATAATCATAATAATAATAATAATAATAGTGGTAATGAAAATACAGAAACTTTTTCAATCAGTTAATATAAATATTGACCGGCCTATTGATTCTCATTCTTAAAAAGTGTTTGTTTGCGGCCTCGTTCAAATGAAATTCTTAATGCGAAATTTTAAAATATTAGACGCTGTCAGTATCATGTACTTGCTACAATTAAGATTTATTTCGTTTTTTAGAAATGCACGGTGACAGCTCTGTTTTCCGTCGGCGCGATTGTTTCGTTTTGTGTTCCTTCAATTTCGATTGCCAGATGCGGTTAACCGTTTCATCTGATTGTGTTCCATTATTCACACTTTTGGTTCGGTTCGACTCTGCTTAAATGTGTATCACGGTTTGTAGCCGGAAATCCCGTAATATTGCAAATTCATTATTCTCCATTTTCAATGTTTTCCTTTGTTTCCCCGGTGTTGCCGAAAATTTAAATATATCTGTTATTATTATCCGCTACATAATAACCGTAGCATAACCCATCGCACGCCCAGTTTTATGGCAATCTGCCGGTGCACGTTTACTATGTGAAAATAGCCTCGTCTTTCGCTGGACTCCAGCCCCTGAGACCGGTTTTTCTCGATTTCTTCGTGCTATTAAACAACGCATGTTCCAGCGCTTTTCCCGGCCATTCCCGCTTCAAAGCAACTATCGTACCTGTACGCTCCTCGTAGAAATTGTCCGTGTAAAGGCTTGAATCGTCCTCGTTAATTGTTATTCAACTGTTTGGTCACCAGTTCGGTCTGAAAAAAAGGCGCCATCTTTATTTGCCTACTTCTTTCGAACACGCAACGATCTCCGAGTGTTTCAAACTACTGCGGAAATCTCGAGTTTCATTTAAGCTGGCTCTCATAGTGTTATGACAAAAATACTTCAATTGCAATGATAAAAGTAGATTCGGAGTTTCTTCTTACGCCGCCTTCATCATTCGTCAAATGGTGATTTTTTGAAAATATCATAACGAAAATCAGTTAATATCACATTTTTTGTAGAATTATTATTATTATTATGATTATTATTTTAATTGTTATTGTTATTGTTATTATTATTATTATTATTATTATTATAAGTACCGCTGTTGCACTGCTCTACTATTATTTTTTCTGTCCAGAGACTTGCTTTTGTCGTGATTGCTTCCATTCGTACAAATGCTCGATATCTGCACCCGCAAGGACCTTTAGACTACGGTGGCACTGCAAATATTCGATATTTAAATCCAGTTTGTACGTGTCTATCGCCGTCAAATCAAAACTATTAGTAGCGAGATTACTTCTGGGAATTTTTACTCGTCCCGATCCACTTCGAAATTAAGGAATCTCGATTATTTTTAGTAGTCTGAACGTTGCAGCAACACCGGGGAACTGCCCGTGATTACTGCGAAGCACGATTTCAAAATGAACAGGGAACTCGCTGTTTGTATTGTGGACTCTGGTTGTTTGAAATTTCTCTACTTCATTTCCACATTGCTGCGCGGGTAATATTTGAGGTTTTCCTACGGGTTCGCGCATTTCCAATTTAACAATGATTCGATTAAAATAAAATCCTAGGCAGCTTCCTTCAATAGTGTCTCGCGCATAAACCCGATAACAACAACAACCATCTCTGTTTTCGTTTCTTTTTGATACCTGTATGTGGTTTTCCAAATAACGCGCTGGTTAAAATATTGCTCTGGATGCGTCAATTTAAAAAAAAAAAAACAAGTGATAAAAAATTATTATTATTAAAAAACTTAAGTGCATTCACAATTTCCTGAATCGCTATGCATCACTGCGCAACTGTGAGGTCGTGTTGCATTCACTGGGCTTTTCTTTGTTTCCGAAAGTGCGAAATAATTATTATATTTTAATTGTTCCCCGGTCTTCCGTATAACATTTAGTAGCTTATTAATTAATTAATTTGAAAAAATCTCGATTACAATGAGCAATAATAAACTCGTTTTTAAACTCTGTATTTTGCGTTCACATTATTTGCCCGCGCGGGTTAGCGCAGACGATGGTTTCAATGTCGAGGTGCATTAATAATTAGAAAAATCAAAATGGAAAAAACTTTTTAATTTAACTTTATCGGGAAATATTTTTTAAAAGTTGTTTTTTTGTATAAACACGGGGACACAGGTTTCGGTATATAGACTATGTCATTATTATGGACTATGTTCTGTCGGTGTTCATATAAATATTTTTGTTTAAATATATATACGTTCCGATAATAAAGTTAAAATTAAAAGTTTCTTAACAATCATCAGGAAAAGTAGTCACGAATAATCAAATATCTCCCCAATAATCACGAAGTTATTCGAAAGCGCGAAAATGAACTCAGCGTTATAAGCAGTACGATGTTCGGTTCCTAGAATTTTCCATGCAAAAAAAAATTAATTAATTAATTAATAAATTAAAAAAAAAAAAAAAAAAAATCGAGTAGACTGCAATCTTATATTTAACTTATGCTTTTCAGTGCGAAGAAGCGGTCCAAGTTGGCGATATGGCGGTGTTCGCATCCAGAACCGGACCGAACGTTTTTTGGCATCCAGCTTGTTTCATATGTGCCGTGTGTAAAGAATTACTGGTCGACCTGATTTACTTCTACAAGGAAGGTAAAATTTACTGCGGTCGCCATCATGCCGAAACACTGAAGCCTCGCTGTTCAGCTTGCGATGAAGTAAGTCGAAAATTACATATATAATTCCGTTTCGGATCGCGATAAAAATTCCATTTTGGTATTTTGAATATCGCATTCTTTTTTGAATTGCATTTTTCCTAAAAGCGGAGTTCAAAAACGCGCACCAAAAAAACAATCACTCGTCTTCTACACTTTCGTTAACGAGACACCGCGACGGCTACAGTTGGTTTTCTACGTCTTCTTATCAGCGTAGATTTGGCGCAGCCGGTGAACGGAAATTTGGCGCGCTTCTCCCTAGACGACTCTTTCGAGAAATACGACAACGTCCCTGCATTCATTAATATGTTTTGGAAAATGTCAACCCTGCGCTTAAAATATTAGCCTCCTTCGAAAAAAGCTTTTTGAAATCGATTGTGAATTTGCCGGAGCCCGAGAACATTTTAAGGCCATCTGCTGGTAGCAAGGCGTTTCGAATGATGGAACGAAAAGTGAAGCAAGAGTTTTACCAGTGCAGAAGCAGACGCAAACGAAAATGAAGAGATTTTTGACAAATATGCAACTTCTTGCGACATCTTGCTTTAACTCAATTAGCGCTTTAATGTTCATATTTTATGAAAAGAGGCCACGTGACAGTAACACGCAACTGAAAATGAAGTAATAATGCGCCATCTTTTTTCTTTTTTCCCGGAGAAATATTAAATTAAAATATTATTCCCGTCCAAACTACGTCGCAAATATCATCAGCTGACGTTCCGAACGCTAGAGTACTCTATTCATCATCAGAGCCAGAGCATGCACCGAGGCGGGGGGAAACATCGAAAGACGAGGATCATTAATTCCGAGCATCTGATTGGGTTTCCCACTATTCATCATTAAAATATGGCTAATAATTATAGTTCTCCAGCTGACGTCGCGATAGCCGATAGAGTGGCTTCCGCTACGGAAGTCTCGGGTTCGATCCCAGGCGACAACAGAAATTATTACGAAAAATTAAATGAAATAACTTCTAATAGTCACACGTGGTAGGCAATGGGAAACTATATACCACCGTTAGTTAATGCGTATAGTAGGATTGTAACGCGAAAACAAACAATTGCCATCAGCTCGGAACTGTAGTCTTGCGTCTACACTAGCATATCTATATTTTAACTATTACCATAAAAATCCCTCAGTAGGTATAAAATGCATCTCCTAATTAGCCTGGCCAGCGCAGCAGATTAGGCCAACTTGTGTCACACCCCAGGGAATGCCTGCACCCAGCAGTGGGTTTGACATAGGCATATCGTGTAATCGTGGTAGTTCTGCCCAGCTGGGATTGACTTTAGAACCGCCTTCGCTACTAAAATTTTTACATTTTTCTATTTCAATAGCCATTAACCGCAGGCTGGCGTTTTCAATCGCGGGCAACAGTTTATTATCGCTAAATTTAACTTCGTGTCTATTTCTCTCTTTATGTTCGCGCACAATCGACTTTTCTATTTGCAATCTGCTGTATAATTTTTTTCTAGCCGAACTGTAATTTTATTCCTTAATATTTTAAACTGACCAATCTACGGGACATCGAGTTTTTTCTTTTTTTTTTTCCCCTTGTTTGGGCGTGACAAAGCACCTTTACTCAGCAGCAACAAAACGGGACATGAGTTAAATACTGATTCGGCCAGAATTAGCCAGAATAAACGAACTAAGTACTGGGATAGTGGACGGGGAAGTGACAGGATGTAAGAGACGCAATATAAAGACCAGGAAACACAAGGGTTTAGAAATTAGAATGAAGAATAACGCGTTCAGGCACGAAAGGGAAGGGCATTCGAAGAAGATACGGTTGCAATCACAGACAGCTTCATGATTCTGATGAAGATGACTTACGAATAAACACGAGGAAGGTAGTACGATTAAGGCGCAAACGAATAATGAAGATTAAAACGGAATTTCGTTGAATAGGAAAGTCATAAAACCGAGGGATTTGGCTGCATGGACAGATATAGAAGGAATGAATTGTTAGAGCAGGAAGAATCATAAATATCGAAACCGGAATCTAGTATGAAATTTTAACCATAGTCGGCAAGCAGTTTGGAAAAGAGGGAATTTTATTTGAAATAACGACAGATAGAAGAAGCAACTCTAGTCAAGGAATCCGCCATCTCATTTTCCTCAATGCCCACATAACTAGGGACCCGGAATAAATAAACGCGAATGGAATGGAAAGCGAGAAAAAATTGTAGATAAGGGATCGAATAGGAAGAGCGGCAAAATCGCAGAAGTAAATTAGAAACGGAGAGGAAACAGCTTGGAGCTGTAGTCGCAGTTATTTCGTAAAGTTTTTTCTCCATATTCGGTGTTGCCACGTTTTGTCTTCTTTTTATTGGTTAATTTTTGCGTATTGAATTTTCTTCTCCGATGCGCTTTTTATTATTCTTATATAATTTACTAATGTCCCATCTCCGTCGTACACATATGCAATAGACGGGGAATCCTAATAAAAGAGGTTCAGAAACGACAAAAATATCAAAAATAAAAATCAATAACTCACGAACGGTTTGACTTACAAACTTCAAAACTGTGAATCATAGAAATTCCCTTTATTAAAACAATCTATTACTTCAAGCTAACCAATCTGAATTGGACGACAACAAAAAACCCATAAAACCGTCAAGAATATATATATGTATATATATATAATATCGAATGTAAAACTGCCTCAAAAATCAACCTTGAAAAATTCATAACTCATCACCGGATAAACTTTTAAAAGTGAAATTCAAAATATAGAACAAAACATAATAAAGAAAAAAAATTTCGGTTGAAAAAGTTATATAGACTAGGCCCGTAAACAGCAAAAAAATTATATTCACGTAAATAATAGCTGTGGAGAAAACCAAATCTGAAACATATGCATAGAGGACCGCTTTATAGGGAAACTATAGCCGAGCTTACGACTTTCTATTTTGGTCCGCCGAAAGCTCGAAAGTTTTGAAAAAAAAATATTTTATTTTCTAGGCAATACATCGTTGGAAAGATCGCGGCTATTGGTCGGGAACGAACCCGTATTTCATTTTATTATATACATTTTTAAAGTTAGTGACATTTTCAAAAAATTGCAAATAATTACCTGTCTTTTTCTCTTCGCGACGCGAAAAATCAAATTTCTTTGTTTTGAATTTGAATGTACAAAATTATAGTTATCGTTAACTTGACACATACGGAATCCTTAGCGCATGAAACATCATGCTTGACTGAACTTGTTTTTATTAGGTATGTATACACTAGTCTCGCGTCAACAGTTGCAGAGAAAATTGCCTTAAATTTTTGTAATTATCGTAAAAACGAACCGTATCATTTTCACGTTGCCGTACGACGACCGAAGTAGTCGTCTCATATTCTTAACGTTGCCGTACGCTCGCCTTTAAGACTGCTCTTTCGTACAATTTTAGCATTGTAAATAATCTCTTAATAGACAACCTTTCCGGTGTCTGGTCCTCTTTGCTACATCGCTTCTATTGAGGCTGAACAACGTAAAGCTAAATACAAATCTTGTCTAATCGTTGCTATTGAAGCCGAAAAACGTACAGCTAAATACATTCGACTAGAACTTAATTCTTTTGCATTGTTTTCGCGCGCGCACATTAATCTCTATTCGAAGAAAGTGCAATGTATGTCCCTTTTCTTTTTTTTTTAATTTCTCGTATTTTCCGGTTTACAGATAATATTGGCGGACGAATGCACCGAAGCGGAGGGTCGTGCTTGGCATATGAAACACTTTGCTTGCTTAGAGTGCGAAAAACAACTCGGAGGTCAGCGCTACATCATGAGGGACGGTCGACCGTACTGCCTTCAATGTTTCGACGCCATGTTCGCCGAATTCTGCGACTCCTGCGGCGATGCAATCGGCGTTGATCACGGTAAACAACAATATCTTCTAACGTCGCTATTAGACTAGCAGCGCTCGTCCGAAATTTCACTAACCGCTTTCTTGTTATCCTTTTACGTTAGGTCAAATGAGTCACGAAGGTCAACACTGGCACGCGACCGATCAGTGCTTTTGCTGTCACACGTGCAAGTCGTCGCTGCTCGGGCGACCGTTCTTGCCGCGAAAAGGAGCCATATACTGTTCGATAGCTTGCAGCAAAGGTGAGCCTCCGACTCCGTCCGACAATTCCGCTGCTCCGGTCTTGAACGTGCCATCGGTCAACCGTCAACGGTCCTCCGTCAGTCGATCGCCTTCCGAATCCGTCCTAAACATGACCCCGCTATCGTCGCCGAACCGAAGAAGGAAAGTTGTCGCTGGCCAGGATACTGCCGACCACTACATTTGCGTTCATCCGATGACCGGGCAAGAGTCAGCCGTGCTGAAAACGTTAGTTGTAACTTTAAACCGAACTTATTCGTTCGTTCTGATAGCTGTTAAACCTCTTTGTATCCGAAAATCCTTAGTCGACATGTTTTTGTAGGCTGAATAAATCAACCAACGTAGAAATAAAATTACAAACGCCTCTATGTTCTTCCTTTAAATTCGCCACTGGACGATAATGGCCGCGTATGTTTTCTTCATTAACGACGTCACAGTTTAAAATGTTACTCGCGCTAATGATAGCGCTGGTGAAGATGATTTCTGGTTTAAGTTTTTTTTCCAATGAAAATCTATAATTTTCCTATCGCTTGCAACACTCTTTTTCTATATCGTGTCATGAAGGATTTTATTTCTAAAAAAATGTCCGCATTATCGTCCAATTTTTCTTATATAACACTTTTCTTCTTGATTCGTTACCGGAATTTCCTAGAGATAAACATTTTTATCACAGTCTTCTATCGTTTACTACTGAAAACGCATTGCACTATACAATAGGCATTTTCTAGCCAATTCTGGAACTTGATCGTAACGACGTTATTTTTAACGCCAGCATGAAAAGATTTTTTCCTTTTTCTAATTAAGTACCCGAATTTTAATCGAATCATAATCGAATAGTAATCGAATCATAATCGAATAGTAATCGAATCGTAATCGAATTGTAATAAATAATATACCATATAGTGCGGTAAAAATATTCTCGACAAAATAACGCTACCTCCCCGTTAACGGGAAGCGGTGATCCCATCTATCGAACGATTTCTGCTTTTGCAGGCTACGGCTAATCGATTTTTTTTAAATGTTTTTTCTAAAGCTTGCAGATGATTTAAATGTCCCCTTTCTAACGATCTTGCTGCCGACGCAGTGACGAAATTCCTCCAACTCAGCACCAACCCGTATTTTTAAATTAACCTCGCTACTACACACTCGATATTTCAAAACATAGGAGAAAAGTGTCTTCTTAAAATCGAAAGTTTCCGAAAAGGTATATCTTTTAAAATGACGAACGGCAGAAGAAATTAACTAATCAATTTAAATTATCTCATTAAACGAACCCAGATGATAATAGTTGCGAAGTAATACGATTCTGAAGGCAGTCCGCGTGACATTTTTATGCGACCCGCGGGTATAATAAATATGCACAAAGTGCGTTCTAGTTTTATGCCGTTAATGTTCTTTCGCATATTGAGCGCCGGATCGTTAAAAATCTTTTACTTTTACCTGTGTCGCTATAATACGTATGACTAAAACTGGCCAGTGAGACTAAAATATCTGCTGTGGCCAAGCACAATACTTCCTTGTACGAGTATGTATAGGAGTGGGAGGGGGCTTCCCCACAAGCCCTGAAATCGCAAACATTGAAAATAAACAGGTATTTTAAAGGGAAAGTCATAAAATATTCTAAAATACAGCTGCAGCCTTATAGAGAAAATATCCCTTCCGGTCAACCGATTCTAATCAAAAAGGAAGGTGCACAACTAGATACCAAGATGGGGTCCTACCTTCAAAATTTCCTAGGACCAGCCGTTTTTGAGTTCTGCATGATAAACACATACATACGTACAGACGTCACGAAAAAATGACTTAAAATGGATCCATGGATAGTTAAACGTGAAATTCGAAATACTCCACAAATGCAGTACTTCCTTTTATCTTCCGTATAAGGGGAAGTCATCAGAGATGGTCGAAATATCCGTTGAAATATGGCATTAAAAATTTTTCGCGATTATAATACTTCGTTTACTTCATGCAAGGAAGTAAAAATATCAATAGCGGACATGAATAAAATCAGCAAAGATATAAAAATGAAAAAAAAAACCTTTGAATTGTAGCCCTACACTGATAGACGTGTGACCGGAAAGTAAATTCGATAATTTCATCGATAAAAAAATCCGCAAGCAGAAGGCCAGCCGAGTTTGTATGGAATGAACGCTGAAGTAGACGAAAGTGTGCGCGTTGGACAATCATCTTGAAACGTTGATTATTAAAGTAGGATAGGGAATTTTGGATTTTATTTATACTCTTTCGCTGTTCAGACTGGCAGTCGAGCGGGAAAACTTTTTATATTCACTAAATAGAAAAGCGTTGCGGAATTTTTGCTAGACGCGCTTTCTGCAGATCATACATATATTACAAAGGTCTCTTAGCATAGAATCACCACCTCATTAACCAACTTGTTGCTGCTCTACATTATCTTTAAACTCTTCCACTATATATATATATATATACATACATATATATATATATATATATATATATATATATATACATACATATATATATATATATATATATATATATATATATATATAAAACTCGGTCATTTTGACCTCGCAAAGGGCTGTGCCCCTTGACTCCTCTTGCTTTCATTTCTGTCCCGTTTTCTTCTATACTTTGTATAAAATGAATAAAGTTTACAACGTAATTCTTACTGGCATCAACACAAAAAAATAACATAATCACAAAAATCCTATCCTAACATTTAACTTTCATTATACAAAATTAAGACATTGTTTCGTTACATATTTTAAATAACAATAACAAAAGTCCTATAAAATATAACAAACGTTACATTAAAAATTGGGACATTTTTTCCAATAGAGGTAGCCAAAGAATTACGTATATTCTGTTATGCCAAGAAAGGGGGAAAGACTGAGAACATTGTTATATAGTAGTAGTTGTGGCCTGTAGGCTTTTTTACTGCACTCAGATCTGAAAAAATAGCCCGGAGTAAATAATCTTTATTTTCGTAGCAAGTATACCAGAGAATTGTTTTAGAGTACAAAAATAATGCTTTTACGCGAACCAGTTTTAACTCTAATTTCTCCCGGTCGAATAAAACACATTTTTTTTATAATAGCTCAATTGGCGAGCACCTCGGTGTAGATAGGAGATTGGCCATTGTTACCTTCTCAGAAAACAGCTCAGAAATGCGATTTAATCAGTGTCTGGTGTATTGTACAAACGGTTAATTACTCAGGTGTTATTATTTGCGCAGGAACAACAAGCTGCAGGCGTCTCCGGTCCGTGCCTTACCTAGTCCGACACCGGTCAGATCACCGAAAATGGGCCGGCGAGCGCTACAACGGTCGCCGCACAAAACGTCCACTTCTAGTCTCACAGCCTCTTCCTCGCCGACGCCACCGCCAGCTCCACCGCCTCCTCCGCTGCCACCCTATCCGTCTTCGTCGAGCCGCAGTAGCGCGGCCGAGGCCGAGTCGCAGATCTGCACGCTGCAGTCGTACTACCCGCCGCGCGATCATCGCATCCAACAACCGCAGCAGCAGCAGCAGTTCTCCGCTAGCACCGACAAAGGTCTGAATCGGCTGCTGTTGGAGAGGAATTTAGAGAAACCGAAACAGCTGACATCTTCCTGTTCCGATAAAGCGGCTGGTCGTAGCAGCGGTAGCAGTAACGGCAGTGTCGACCGCCATCCGGTGCTGAACGAACGGGAGGACGACGACAAGTGGTCGTCGACGTTAGTGCAGAGTCGAATTCGAGACCTGCTGATCGAGCACTGTAAGAATAAAACAATGGAGAGCGGCGGCACTCCGCCCTCGCTGGAGAAACTGATATCGGACAGCAGGCGACTCGGCATAACGCAGAGCGAAATCGACAAGTTCCTGCACCAGCAAATCAGCAAGTGCAAGAGTATGCCGAGCTCGGTGAAGAAAATGCTTGCCGAGCAAAGCACGCTGTCGGCCGAGCACTTGGCCAGACTGATATTAACGCATCAGAGTAAGAGTAACGGCTCTAACGTGGTGACGGTGGAAGAGTACGAGGAAAGTTGCAACAGTAGCACTAAAAGCGGCAGCGCGACTAACGACGACGGAAAAGAAGCCGACTTCCAGATTACCGAGCTGAGCCTGAGTCTGGATTCGTGGCGATCGCCGGACATCGTGTCGAACGGCAGATCGGCCAACGATCGACATCAACAGCAGCAAACCCGCCATCAACATCGATTGTCCGAAGCTAACGGCAATCACGCCACGTCGATGCCGGAACTGGCCGTGCACACTGCCGCGACAGACTCGGCAGTCTCAACGCCGCGGCTGGCCGCCTCGTCCGGCAACGGTCGTCCGAACAAAGGTAACTTGAGCGTTCGATTCGAAAACGGTGACCAGCTGGACTATTGCGCCGGTCGGGTCAGCGGTTCCTCGGACGACAAAAAGTACCGCGGGCGACGACGCAGCAGTAGCGCCGACAATCGACTGGCGAACGACCGCCACGAACGGAGTAACGAAGACGACGACGACGACGACAACGACAGTTACTGCTCGACCTGTTCGTCGAGTTCCAGCAGCGACGATCCAACCGTCTACCAGTTACCGCCACGAAAACCGTACGCCGGCGGAGTGCGCATATCGTACGTTCCGAATGACGCGTTAGCCTACGCGAGGCGACAGCAGTCGTTGTCGCGATCGCCGAGCGGCTCGAACAACAAGAAGAACATCGCGGACGACAAAAACTGCATCATTTCTTGAAACGAAATGCTCGCTGTTGACCGCATTTTCTCAATCCACCTTTGTTAGCAAGACGACCTTTTTTTATTTTGCGCCAAGCAACACGCAAGTTTCATATCGTTTCCTCTGCTAACGACGCCATCGGTAAACGGCCATTTTCCTTTAATGACGCCGATCAAAAATCCTATTTTCTATCATATATTCAAACGCTTTTCTTTTTTTTGTGTGTGTGCGCGTTTTTTTGCAACGTAAGCGCATTTTCTATCCCGCTTTTTCGATATTATCAACGACAATACAAAGCTACTATAGCATTAATATAGGTGTATGTTAGATTAACAGTAAGGATTCGCAAATATCCATAAATTTATCATGTGTGTTTAAATTTTATTACAATATCACAGCTGTGATTTAACCGGTTCGTAACTATTACGAATTGATTTACTAGCAACTCTTTTTACTTTGTTTTCATTTTAATCGAACTGAACAAACAAAAATAGATCTAGAATTTTCCCTTAAACATTGCTCCGCTGATTAACAAACAGAAGAAAAAAACTTTTACATTCGAGAATTCTGATACATTTCTTAAACTGAATTTTTTTTTTTTGCTTATAAAAATGAAACAGACGCTTAATTTTTCAGCCTAAAAAAGAAGCAGAAATTTTAAATTTTCTTTTTTTTAATTTTATTATTTACATTATTTACATTACTTTTCTTAATTTATTTATTTGCCACTCCCGGAGGGACTTTTATCGCTTCTTTTTATCGCCTTGTTGTATTATTATAAGATTCGGCTCTCAACTAGTCAATTTCGGGAATATACCTCGACTAACAACACAGCTGCGAATTCATATTCGATAAACGCAAAATTATCATGTATAAATGAACATCGCAAAATTCGTAAATGGGCAAGTATTATTCAGCATATTAGTAGATAATTACTGGGCGCGTTCCTAATCTATATTAAAACTAAATCTATCGAGAGTGGCACAATCATTATGAACCGTTTGTAATGGATTTTTGGGAAAATATCGCTACCTGAATTAAATCTTAAAAAGACAACGTCTGTTTTTAGCGTATGTGTGTAGTTAAAAAAACAAACGTAATGCATTTCCCGTCTAACGGGAAACAATTTATTTATCCTTTATTATAGTAAACAGTTTTGTAAAACTATTTCCCGCTTTTCTCCTTAAATTTGAAATTTTCTATTAGCAGCACTTTCTGACCTATAAGTGTAAAATTTTATTTTTACACCGTGTGTGCTTAATAAATATACCAATAATTGATTAATTAACTAGTTTTAATTAAACCAACCGGGGCCACGTTTTGAATTAAAATTATAATCTTCAATATTGTCGATTCTCGCGGATTTCGTTGTCTCGTTACAGATCCGTTACTGAAAAAGTAAAAAAAAATTCACCTCTAAACTAGGCCTCAACGTTATTAATGGCTGTGCTATAATGTTCTTCCATATTTTGACACGAACTATTCACGTGCTTACCTTTCCAGTGTCATCATTAGGAACCGTACACGACTTAGTACGACGACAATCGGTATTTAGCGCCTGTAGAAAAGTCGAGTCTTTTAACGGAGTTTCTTTTTTTTTTTTGTTTTAACATGTAACGGTATTAATTCTCACAACGCGAGAATATATGGAAAATAAAACCTACCTTATTCGATTAGAATCAAACGCAGACATCCCGGAAGCCGATGAAGTGTAAGGTAGAGTTTAATCATTGCGAAGCCATACTCACTCTCTTCGCTGAAAAAATGACGTCATATATTACTCCGAAAAACGATTAATCTGACTGAATAATATCGTTTCCAAATACCAAGCTGGCTTTAGCATTCGCAGTGCGAGATTATAGCCGTATCGGAAGTTTCTTAAGCAGATATTGAGATCGCATAAATAGATTTCGTTTTTCTTTTTTTTTGTTTTTTCAATTAAATTTTCTAGAACCGAGTAGTAAAAAACCAAATCGCGTTTTGATAATTTTTTCCTTTTAATGTTGCTGTTAACAAATTTAGATCTTTAAACTGAATAAAATTGAATTATCCGGGGGAAAAACATCTTGCTTGTATTTAATGCGGTTAACCGTTATATTTTTAGAAATATCTATCAAAAATATGCCGAATATAAAACCAATAGGGAAATCGATAAATATTATAATTCTTATTACTGCTTAACTTATAAACTAACTGGCGATGTTGTCATTAGTGTGACTGTTGGTTTTTGAAGTAGGATAACTTTTTGAAACTAAAATTGCGGAACAAAGTTGTATTTTCACATTAAAGAAAAAATCAAAAAAGTTAAATGAAATCAATTATTTTCAGAAATGTGTTATCGAATTATACTTAACCCGTTTAAAATTGCTTCAGTTTTTAGTAATAATAAGCAAAAAATTTCGATGGAAACGGCTGCTAGTTGAATTATTTGTTGCTTTTAATTTAACCTGATAACCGAGCCACTGTTTTGGTTAGAAGTCGTAGAGCATGGCGTGTAATTAAAAATTAAGAAGAGCCCTAATTATAAATCGGTGTTTTATGTTATACACTAAAAATATTTTGAAGATCTTCCAATATTAAAAAGTAGACTTGGTAAATTTAGGCGTACGTGTAAATAAACGAGAGTAAAATTAAGTCGTATCCGTTAATTATAATAATATTTATAAAAAAATCGTAAAAATTGTAAAGTTAAAGTTTTCCTCGTAGAAATTTAATTTCTATAGGAGAACACCTAACGTGTAATTAATTGTAATTTTACTTGCCTTTTTGTATAAAATAGTTGTTTTGTTTTAGTATATTGATGAAAATAAAATTATTTCGTTATTCGGAGTTTCCTCATTCAAAAATCTTAATCTACGTGGAAAATTTTGCATCTCCCTATCACTCTCCCACTCTGTTTCATTTGAAACAATTAACTCCTAAAACAAACGCAACAACACATTCACTATTTACTAAACATGAACCTTTTTTCCCCGCAATACGAATATTTCACACAGTTACTTTTTAGGTAAACCGCGCGAAAAAATACGGAAATTCCACTGAAGGTTTTAAAGACGTTCATTTTATTATTATTCGCCATTAAGAAAGCAGTTCTAAAGCTGAAGGGGAGGGAGCATTGAAACTGAAATAGTTATTATAAATACACAAAAATCTGATAAAAATCAAAAATTTAAAATAAATATTGATGATTTTCTACGGTGTTCTTACATTAAAAACAGGAAAAAATATGCTCCATATTTCTAGGTATTTCATTAATATGTTAAGGAAAAAATTTTCTATTACGAGTATAATCAAGAACATATGTGTAATTTTTATTAATGTTCATATACGGGCTAATTCATTTGTGTAAATTATTAATACATGAAAAATGTATTAATTATAAAATAAATATGCGAAGAAAATTTTCAAAACCCCCCCTTTTAAAAATTCTGGGCACTTCCCTGCTGGATTCCTTTGTAAAATATTAGATTATTATGCCACCGGTTAAATGAAAACATCTCTAGCTCTAGCAGCCATGAAAATTCTTATAACTAATTATGTAACATTTTAAGAAATTATTATTTCGCTCTTTTTCCCGCAAAAATAAGCAGCGGATGGAATCATTTATTTGATTTAATATATTATTATAGTAAAGTATAATAAAACAGGAACTGTTCAATTATGTTTTGATTTCATTTTTACCTCATTAACCGACTTCAAAAAAGGAGATATTCAATTCGACTGTATTTTTTTTTTTTTTTTTTTATGTGTGTTACCACAGAACTTTCTTCTAGGTGAACCGATTTTGATGATTCTTCTTTTATTTAAATGGTGGTGCTTCTCATTCATCAAGATCTGATCGGTAGTTTTTGAGTTATCCTTAATAATGCGGAAGTTGAAGCTTTTCATTTATGATTAGTTTCAACGTCAAGTTAGATTTATTGACTTAAAATATTATAAATTTGCCAAATTACTATGGAAATGTAGCTTTTGATGTTTTTACCGTGGAAATGCAGTTCAAAATAAAGAAATCAATTTTTTTTAAGTATCAAGTATGGAGAATAATGTGAAAAAAAAATGATTTTTAACAAGAAAAAAGTTCAAGCATAACACTAAAAATTGTGAAATAAAATGCTTTTTTACAAAAAATAAATACCGACTTCAAGGTTTATTATAAAAAATTTTTTATTAATATTATTGTTACAAAATATTATTTAATATATTTTAATGCTGTTTTTTTTTTCTCGTTTTTCTGATTCTTTTTTCATAAATCACTTTTCACCGCACCAGTTCACTCTGATTCTCATCCATTTGTGTGTGTCTAGTTTCTAGTCCATTAGAAATATGTTGTGTGCTATTCGTTTGATGCAGTTATCTGATTCTGTAATTTTAAACACCCTTTATGATGGTATATTTTAAAATTTCCATGTCCCGATGATATAAACTGTACTTTGTAAAAATATGCAGCATAAAAGTTGTTATTAAACCCATATTTATAGTCATCGGAATAAAACTTTTACTAATTGACCGGATTTTTCCAAGTTTTTCTGGAATTTTTTTAATTTTAGTTTTAAATTTTTCACTTGAATTTTTTATCTAATATCCTTGTATTATTGTTCCACTTGTAATTTAACTGAAAATATAGTAATATCGCGTTTTTAAATTTCCAAATTTCCAAATTTCGAAATCTAATGAAAATATTGCGGCTTTTACTAAACCTTTCGTATAATTCATTATGTTACAGGATTTTATTAACGTGATTGCTATGACACTCGGTACAGATTTAGTTCAAAATTTTTGTTAATGTTGTAACTTTAATACATCGATGTAGATTATGCCACTACTGCAGGATAAATTTGTTAATACAACTGTTTCATACATACTCCATTTTTGTAATATTCACTTTTACTCGTGTTATTAGTAAATCGTTTCACGAATACATTTGTAAATTTGAAATTTTATCATTTACAGACTTCTTTAGGTTATAGAATTTAGGGTTTTTATATCTGCTCTCTAATTAATTCTGTATTTTTGTAAATTAAATTTAATGCTTCTATGCGGCTAAGTGATCACATTTTTTTATTCGTGTTGGTGTTTAAAATATGTATTTTTCTAATGATGGTTTTTTTTTTGTGCTATTATGCGACAATTTTTACGTTATCTGTTAATTCTAATTGATAAATTTGTACACTACAGTATATTATACTACAGGTAGGGGGGGGGACTTGAATGCAATGCCTCTATGTTTAGTTGTACTTTTTATTTTATTCATTTTATTTTATTTTTTTCTAGTTTATTCCGAGCTCTATACACAACTCTGATCGAAGTACTGATCTATATAACTAATAAGTTATTGTTTAGTTTTCCTAATAATTTTATATAATTTGATTTATACATATCGACGCTGACAGAAGCTTTTGTAATTATTTCTTAATAACACGGTTTTAAATTATGTTTCTTATTAAAATTCTTTAATTGTGTTGTGAAGATATTTAAATCACCAACTCTGTCGAGTTGTATATTTTACCGGAATTCGATAATAGGTTTTTGAGATCAATTGGTTTTTTATTTTAATAGCTTTCGATAATATTACTGTTTTTGATAATTTCAATATTTCCAGATTGTAGCTGTGTTCAAATATAATTTATTTTTTTGAGTTATAACTCCGGGATATTTTTTATTTACAAAACCTGTCGAAAACATTAGCTTAGTCAACTATATTATCAATTTCCTCTCCTGTTATTTTCCAAGTTTCTTCAATTCGTACACTGGTTTTTTAACTGAATAGTTTAGTGTATAAGCCGCTAACAGTTCTTCCTTACCTGCGATTGCCCATTAGTCGAAATATTTTTAATTCTGTGGATTTATTCGTCCGTATTTTGTACTTTAGTCCAATCGAGTCATTTTTTTCCATGTTTTCATTGATATTGTTTTTGTAATTATTATTGACCGCTTCTTTATAATTTTTAAATAACATCCTTTTTTGTTGTTTCTCTTTACATTATATTTTTTTAATCGTACGTTTACGATTTTTTTCTTTCTTTCTTTCTTTCTTTGCATTCTACTATTCCACGAATGTACGAATTTCTTATTTATTTTTTTTTGTATTGTAATTTGTAGACTTTTCTATTGGTGAATTTATTTCTGTCGCGTTATTGCAGTTTACTCTTAGATCCACAACTGTTGCCCTTTTCATCTAATTTTTTATAATTAGCATACTTTACATAATTATTATTTTCTCTGTGATGTTCGCTTCTATTTTAAAAAGCCGCGTATAATCATCACTGTTCACAAAAGTATTCCAAGTTGTAATTGTTAAGTCTGCTACACTTGTTTTAATGGTTTCCGTTGAAGGTTCTCTTTAATTACAATTTGAAAGCGTAAATTATTTTTTCCATTTGTTTTGTTCAATTGCTTATTAGTAAAATTACCGGTACGTTAAGCATGTAATGTATCTTTTACATAATTTTTACACTGCGGTTCTACGGGGATTATTAAAACGAGCATCTTAAAAGTATTTATAAAATAGTGAAATAAGAAGGTGAAATGTACTTAAAGATGCATTTCTAGTCGCTGCTACAGTAAAAAAATTTAATGAATTATTCTTGCGGGTTTTAAAAGTGCAATAAAGAATTTTTATTCTTTATCTCGCGTGATTGAAACCGAACACATCTTGCGGAAGCTTCACAGATTCTAAATTAGACGCAGTAACTTTTGCAACCTTCGCGAATTCCCAAAGTATACCTGAGTCGGTCAGACGCATTACAATACGGTAGATTGCATCGAACTTCTGAAAAAAAATTGAACTGCCCCGTTCGCTAAAAATTACAAATTCAATCGAACACATACCCGTTTTTATTTGGATAATTTCGAGATGAAATAATCGGTCACATTCACTAGAAATGAAATATCTCAAAAACCACTCCTAATTTCTAATTAACGGAGCTCTAAGCACATTATCCCTTTTCGCGAAGCCGCCAGGTACATTCTTCAAACGTCCTGTCGCGTATTTATGAGCTCACATCTATTAAAACAAGAATGAATTCGAATGCGACTCATTCCTTCCGGCATAAAAGTTATTTTCGCAGTTTTGTCCGATCGCTCTCTCGACGGCAACTTCACTGACACACGTTAAGCAAGTTCGATTAATTTTATTTACACGGGAAAACGTCTGTCTGCAGCGTTGAGAAACCTCTGCAACGTTTGGCGTCCATCTGCGGAACTTGGCATTTATCTGCAACATTCGACACTTGAGAGAAGCGTTTAAACACACTGGAGTCGACTACGACATTGTATAGGGTTTAAAGCGAGAAATTCGCTATGGTTGCACGTTTATTAACGCAAATTACATCGCGATGCGTACTAATTTTAATTCTTTCCACGGGTCCCCCGTTATCATTGTCTAATTCATCTTCTGAAGCTGATTTCACATTAAATCAGTTAAAAGTCAAGTCAAATTTCATCGATCGATTCACACTGTATCTCGTGATCAGTTTTCTATATTATATTCGTATTTTATATACGTTATGTTTCTGTTTTCCTTCTTTTTTGGGGGGCAGGGGGGGGGATATGATTTTTAAACTTTTTCATTTTGTAATTATAAACTGGATATTTTAAAATAATTTATTAGTACAAAGCGACAAAAAAAAAAAAAACACGTTAAATCGGATGCCTGTGATTAGTGAAAAACGATCACTTTTTTTAATATATATGTCACCACCATTAAGAAGTTTCATAATTGTATTTTTTTTTTTTAGAATAAATCGCAATTCGAAAATTCGTTCAATAAGTTTAGAAAAAAAAAGTATAACCAAAATCGATATAAAAATTTTTCTTCCAGAATTATTTATGTGATCTTCATTTCTCTGCTTCGCATCAAGTCGTAAAATTCATTATAATTTTCTACGGCGATTCTATGTAGATATTTGATGCGATAACATTTTAACGAAAAATATAAACGCGTGGTAATAAAAAAAACTAAACAACAACCTTAAATTCAATCAGTTTTATATAAATACCGTTATCGATTTTAGTTTCACTGATGAAAAAACTTCAACATGTGTAGAAATTTATGTAAACACACAATTTTGGTGACCATCACTCGAGATTTAGAATATTTTCTCGACTTTTATAGATGGTTTCAGACCTGGTTTGTGTAAGTATAGGCTGTGTATATTGTTCATTTTATTAGTGATGTACATTTATCCTTTATTGATACTTATTAGATGTCAGAGGAGTGTCTGATAATGTTCATTCGCCATTTCTACTAGTTAATTAGGGTTCCAGCTCCAGGTTGAATTCGTCTGTAATTTCCTTACAAAATTACTTCTATACTTTTCTTAAATTTTTAATTTAGCTACGACGAGAATTTCTTACAGGAGCCTAGCTCGGGATTTCGTTTAAAGTGCTCAGACTATTTTCAACTTGTATATTATTCCTTTATTTAATTTAACACAAATAGTTCTACAGTTAAGGTGCACAAACGGTGCTGTATCGTTATTTGATGGGGGTGGTTTATTAAAGATACAGCCTATGTTGTCGATTTCCGAGCTGGTAGCAAAAGACAAGGCATTAAAAATTATACTCGACGCACGCAATTCAAACCAAAACTATTCATTATACCGCGACGACGATCTTATTATGCCTTCGAATAGCAGTAATTTCAGTTACAAATCAAACACAAATTTGTTAATATTTCTTAGTAAACGTGTATAAATGTTCCGCTGGCTGTCATTGTGGTATTGGTATAATACTGCGGATGCTGCGGAGAAGAGGGCTGCTTTGAATGGTATATTGTTCTGTTTATTCCTTCATAAGACCTATATGCTGAGAGGCTAAGGTTGATAGTAGTGCGAAGCGAATTAATTTTATAACTAATCTGAACCAAGGGGTAGATATTACCGTACGATACAGTCAGAGCTACTCGGTTCCGGAATCTATCGATAGCTTACTCATCCGGAAATATGTGGTTATTATTTGTCGGATTGTATCCCGAGTGATTCTCGAGTGTAAGTTTGAATTTTTCAAGTCAGTGTTACAGATTGCAACGCAACGATCATATTGCATGGCATACTTCTTAAAAGGCATTGAGGGGATATTCTAGTCTGGAGGCACAAATTTAGGAGGTTTTTTCAAGCTCAATAAAAAAAAAAAAACAATAAATATTTTTACTATTCATTTTTTTACCCCATTTATTTATTCATCTTTTAAGAATTCACAAAAATATTATGAAAAAAAAAAAATTAAAAATTCATAAAGTTACAGGCTGATGAAGTGGAGGGTAAAAAAAAGGCGTGTCCTGGTTGACACGATTCCAACCCTTCTAGTCATCTGAACCAAAAAAAAAAAAAAGAAAAGATTCTTAATTACTAAGGATGTAATTATAGCCCCTACCTCAGAGAAGAAAAAAAAAATTTTCTCGTAAAATGGTGACTGTTTGAAAAAAAAATCGGTTTATTAGAACTTGAGATATCATGGTAACCGTGTTGAAAAAAGCAGTTTCGAGAAAAACCTGAAAGATTCAAGTGAAGTTTCAGGCAGTCTAATTCATAGAACGGTACACGTTATACTTAAATTTTCTTAATCGGCGATTCTTGCTTCATACAATGGACCTTTTGCTACTTTGAATTGTACATTTTATGAAGTCCTAAAACTAGACGAGCAGTCTTAGCTTCCTTTGAAGCATCAGAAGCTCGGATTTCCGAGAGTTCAATCCGATTTGTGTCCCGCCTGACTGTCTAAATGTTCCTTTATTTTTGTCTATCTGGACGCACAAAACTTCCTTTGTTACTTTTTATATCCATTTTACACTTAATAAATTAAATATTCACTTAAGATTTTATATTTTTGGACTGTACACAGAGTGTCTACGTTGCTTGAAGATTGAAACGAAACTGACCTGAACTGAACACTAAACAAGAAAAGATTTCAACAAAATACATTACAATGGCCTTCAATTGATCGATTTTTAAATATATATATATATATATATATATATATATATATATATATATATATATATATATATATTATGTATAAAAGAGTTTGTATTATCCTCCTCAGGTAGTCGAAGAATGTCTACCATATATTGTTTGATCCGCTCCAACTGAGCCGATTTAGTTGCAGTGTCACGAAAATAGCTCTATAACTCTGTAAATAATTTTAATTTTGAAAAATCTTTTTAGGGGCATATTCTAAAATGTCTAAACTATCAGAATATGCAAAAAAAATCGAATTTTTCACATTTCTACTCTAGAATACCCCTTTAACCATTTAACTGCTATAAATGTGAACTCCACCAAAGTGCTTTTTCAGAACAATTAATGTCTCTTTC
Organism: Icerya purchasi; assembly: GCA_039619475.1. Lineage (NCBI taxonomy): Eukaryota > Metazoa > Arthropoda > Insecta > Hemiptera > Monophlebidae > Icerya > Icerya purchasi. The sequence goes on from CM077116.1 coordinate 70,903,402, forward strand.
CTCCTTACACTATTTATAGCCTTCTCTATGATAATGACGGTTCTTGTTACTTTATTTAAATTTTATCAAACGACACTGAAGAGTCTAACTGTATAAATCATTTTTTTTTTTTAAAAATCTACTATCCTAAATAAAATTCTTGCTGATAAATTTGCATTCCCAACTTTTGCCGTTCAGTTGTGTTTGAACGCCTTATTAACCACTAGCTCGAGTGAAGGGAGTTTCTTTTCCTAATAATTCTGTATAAGCACTGGTAGGTTGTGTTAAAATATTCGCAGTCGTGCTTATTTGATTTATTTATTGTGCTATAGTTTTAGATCGATTATTAGCTTCCCTAATTCGCATCACTTGATTGTGTGGCCAAATAGAAGAAAATAGAAATGAAAAAGTTTTTAATGAGTGCAACAAAATAATTTCACGTTTTCCTAATTGAAATTTGATTCGGTGATACTTCTAAAAAGGTAATGTATTTATTTTGATTTGGTGTATTTCGACTCTCATTTATTTATTTTAATCTTTTTCTTTTCTCTTTCTTAGTCCGGTGGATTTTTTTCCCTCTTCGCTGTAATGCACAAAATTTAGGATAAATTTAGTGTTTCTTCATTTATTTTTCCTTCTTCTTCTTCTTATTTATGCCGTCTCCGAACGAAGTTTGGCGATCAATATGACTAGTTTGTTCTTATTAATGACCGTTTCCGTCAGTTCTGTTTCTGTTTCTCCACTCCAACGTAATAAGTTATCTTTCCATGATGATTTTCTTCGTCCTGCGCTTCTTTTACCGTCTATTTTTCCTTTTAGAACCAGTTGTAAAGGCTCATACTTTATATTTCTGCATACATTCCCGTAATATTCCAGTTTACGTTTTTGAATGGTAAAGACTAACTCTCTTCGTTTGGACATTCGTTTTAACACGTCTTCATTCGTAACCTTATCTGTCCATGGTATCTTCAGTATACGGCGATAAATGAACATTTCAAACGCGTGTAGTTTTACTTCTAACTTTTTCGTGAGAGTCCAACTCTCTACTCCGTATAACAATATTGAGAAAACATAGCACCGTACGAGACGCATACGTAACTCCAAGGTAATGTCCTTTCTTGTTAACAACTTTTTTAGGGTTCCAAAGGTTGTTCTCGCTTTTTCAATTCTTGTTTTGATCTCTACGGTTTGCTCAACTTCTTCCTGAAACCATGTGCCCAAATATAAGTATTTATCGACTCTATCTACTTCCTCCCAACCAATGTAAATTCGGTTTCTATCTACAGTATTATGGGATTTCTTCTTACGTATCAGCATCCACTTCGTTTTTGCTACATTTTTTCCTTAAGGTACTTCAATCCTTTTAGCCAGGTACTTTGTAATTCTGTATAATCTTGCTACTTTAATGCTAATCGCAACCCTAATTATGAATTATACCGTAGAAAACAGTAACGTTAAGCTAATAGAACGACTTCCAACGCGCATGGTTAGTGCGTTGGACAAACTAATGAATATGATTTCAAATTACTAAGAAATCGGCTCTTTAGTATTTTAAACAAAAACTATTCTTCTTCTTGTTGGTGCTGTATCTGCATTAGATGTTAGCGACTATTCTTCTGGCGTTTTCTCTGTCGGCCATGCTGTGTAGCAATTCCGGTATCCGAATTCCCGTCCATTCTCTCGCATCCTCCATCCAGGTTCTTCTTCTTCTTCCTCGAGCTCTTTTTCCTTCTATTTTTCCTTCAATGGCCAATTTTAAAATTTCATATTTTTGGTTTCTCACAATGTGTCCTAGATATGCAATCTTTCTTCTTTTTACAGTCTTAACTAATTCCATCTCTTTATTCAATCTGTTTAGTATTTCTTGATTTCTAATTTTATCTATCCATGATATCTTCAACATTCTCCGATACAACCACATTTCAAACCCTGCTAGTTTTTTCTCTATGGATTTATTTACGGTCCACGCTTCCATTCCGTACAGTAATATTGACCATACATAGCATTTTACCATTCTCCATTTAACATCCCAGTTCAGTGATTTGTTTATAAATAGATTTTTCATTTTCATAAAAGTAATTCGAGCCTGTTCAATTCTTGCTTTGATTTCGTATTCCGAATTCCATTGATTCGACAGGTTACAACCGAGATATTTGAAGCTTTGTACTTGTTCTATTGCATAATTGTTAATTCTAATGTTAGCTGTTATTTCTGAGCTATTTTTACTGACTACCATAATTTTTGTTTTCTTTTTATTTATTTTTATTCCCATTCCAGAACATTTGTCCGTTACTCGGTTAACTAAATTTTGTAGATCATATTCGCTATCCGCTATCAAAACTGTATCATCCGCATACCGCATGTTGTTTACAATCTGACCGTTAATTTTTATTCCTTCTGAACTGTTTGCTAAAGCATTTTTAAACGTCACTTCTGAATAAAGATTAAAGAGTGTGGGTGAAAGTATACAACCCTGTCGGACTCCTTTTTCAATCCGTATTTCCTTTGTATTTTCGTTCTCCAGTTTTACATATGCCACTTGATTCCAATACAGATTTTCAATTATCTGCCTATCTTTTTCATCTATTCCTGCTTCTTCTAAACATTGTACTAGTTCGTTGTGTTTGACATTATCGAAGGCACGTTCAAAATCAACAAAACATAGGTATACATCCTTTTGTTGTTCCAGACATCTTTGTACCAGGATTTGGATGCATGTCAACGCCTCTCGTGTGCCTAGTCCATTGCGGAAGCCAAACTGTTCTCTGCTTATATTTGCTTCACACTTATTAAATATCCGTTTATGTATTATCCTCAATAAAATTTTTAGTGTATGACTCATTAGACTAATAAGTCTGTAGTCTTCACATTTCCTCGGATTACTCTTTTTTGGGATTCTAACAAATACTGATTTCAGCCACTCTTTGATTATCTCGCCAGAGTCGTATATTTTATTAAAAATATTAAGTAATACTTGGATGTTTTCTTCGTCAAGTAATTTTATTACTTCTGCTTGAATATTGTCTGGCCCCGGAGCTTTTCTGTTTTTTGTTTTCTTTATTGCATCCATTATTTCGCATTTCATTATATGGTAGCCTACGAGGTTTTTATTCTTTCGTACTTCCCTCCTGTCATCTTTAAACATTTCCTCGATGTATCTTTCCCAGGTATCTGTTTGCTTCATTTTATCTATTATGATTTTGTTATTTGTGTCAGTTATAATGTTCGCCGTTCTATGTTTAAACATTCCAGTAATGTTTCTAATTTCTTTATGCAAATTGAATTCGTCATGTGTCTCTTGCAACTGTTCCAATCTCTTGCATTTATCATTCATCCATTGTTCTTTTGCTTCTCTTATTTTCCGTTTTATTTCTTGTTGTATGTCTTTATAAACATTTGGATTATTCTTGTTTTTCCGTCTTGTTTCCATTAGATTCAAGATCTCCTCTGTCATCCATTGATGATCTTTCTTAGTGTTCTTCATCGTCCGCAAAGTATTTGCTGTAGTTGTATTAACCGTTTGTGATATTATTTTCCATTGTTGCTCTATGTCTTGTGGCAGACTACCTTGTACTTTACGTATCTTTTTATTCAGATATTCAGCTACTTGCAGTCTTGTATTTTTGTCATGTAACATTTCTGTATTAATTCGATTGCTATGCGTTTTCTGCTTAAATCTTTTAAATTTTACCTCTATTTTCATTACAACTGGATTGTGATCTGATGCGACATCAGCGCCCGGATATGTCTTCGCGTTTTTGATTCCGTTTCTGTATCTTTTGTTAACTAATATATAGTCAATTTGATTTCGTATTATCCGATCGGGTTTATCTCCAGGTGCCTTCCAGGTGTATATTCTGCGGGGAGGTAGCTTGAACCATGTATTAACTACCATTCAATTTTTCTCTTGGCAGAACTCCACTAATTTGTCACCACGTTTATTTCTTTTACCCAAACCATAGTCACCTATTATATCCTCTATCCTTCCTTTGCCAACTTTAGCGTTAAAATCTCCTAGGACAATGTTAATTTCATGATTCTTTGTGAGTGCCACTAGATCATTTAGGTGTTGGTAAAAGGTTTCTATTTCCTTTTCGTCTTTATCTAGAGTTGGCGCGTGTATTTGTATTATATTAACATCTACTGGATTTCCCTTTAGTTTTAGTAATATCATATTTTCATTTAATGGTATGAAATCACTTACGTATTGTTCTAACTCTTCTTTTATTAAGATCGCTACTCCATGTTTACATCTTTGTGGACTACCTGAGAAGTAGACTATTTTCTTGTTTGATTTCAACTTCCCTGTATCAGGCCGTCTCATTTCACTAACTCCAAGTATATCCAGTTCCAGTTTTTCCATTTCCACTATTGTATTTCTCAGTTTGCCTGGCATAAGCATGCTTCTTATGTTCCATGTTCCTATCTTGTAAGTATTTTTCAAAATTTTCAATCCGGGGATTCTTAGCACCCTCCGACCATTTAAGGTCTGCCGGAGACTGAGGGCCGTATTTTTCTGTTTGTTCGCCATTTGAATAGTTTTCTTGAGAAAAGTGATCTAGGTGGTTTCTCCTTGCCTTCCTAGAAATTTTCTGTTAGGATTTACTCCCTTAGTCGAAAGAACCCAGTTTTTAGGCGCCGGATACTCGCCTACTCGCTCTGGACTGATATATATCAATCCGACTGGGGCACATATGTCACGAGCGAGTTGCTGATAGTCTGCTGTTGTTAATGCAGTAAGAAGCTTAACGGTATTTATTAGAAGGAACACTTTCGACAAGTAAACCCTCCTCCGTTTTCCTATCAGCTGTATATTTTGTGAGTTCCGATTTAGCTCTTCTGATCAGCGCTAAGCCCGCCGAAATAGAAGATTACCACCCTGCACGACACTATCAGATAAGTTAAATTAATGGATCGTATAAGTGTAATAAATAATTGGTTAGCACAATTATGCTATGGAACGCTAATGGCATCAGATTCAAAATTAACGAGTCTGAAATTTTTTTACATCGGTATAGGGTAGATACTGTGTTGATAAGCGAAACGCACTTAGTTTATAGTGATATAATTTAAATATTAAAGGAAACACTTGTCATAAAATGTCACATCCGGGCGGTACTGCTTGCGGAGGAGTAGCTTTACTGCTACGATCGATCGTTAAACATTTTTTAATTTATACCGAAAGCATATTTGCTTATCAACTGATGGCTGTTAATTTAAAAACCTTAGACACTTTAACTGCTCAGTGGCGGTGATATATCGTCATGCTAGAGTCATTTTGCCAAAAGAAAGAATCAATTGTATATTATATTTGGTCTAAACGCTAAATTCATTATAGGGAACGACGTGACTTTAACGTTTAAAGCACAAGCTGGAATTGTGATAAATCAGGTGGTAGAGGAACTATGTTAGAAAAAATAATTAAGGATAATAACATACGTACAGTCGACCTTTCTCAACCGACATACTAATAGGTCACCAAGTGTTCTTGATTTTTTTAAAAAACAAAAAGCTCGAACCATATGCATGTTGACTGCAAAGTGCTTCCGTACCTAAATTCGGATCATGCACCTGTTATTGCTTGTTTTGGTGCTAAACCAATACTCGCACATCACGGTGACAGACTTAACAACAACCAACTGTAAAATATTCTGCGAAGAATTAAATAAATCTGTAAATTTAAATATATGCTTAAAAAGTTTCCCGATGACATCGATACAGCCGTTCAGGCTATTAGATATTCAAAATTCTTGTAAGTTAACTACTCCAAATCAGACTGGGTCATCTTCTGATTATATATATATATATATACAGTGGAAATTGTTTAACACGAAACCGATTAACCCGAAAAATCGCTTAATACGAAACAACACTACGGTCCCGACAAAATGCCATATAATTACATACATTTTTTTTTCTTTTATCACGAAACAACACGAAACAAAAATCGCTTAACACGAAAAGATTTTGCTTCTCAGAAGGACAAATATACCTGCTTTTCCAGTCGCATCCCTTAACAGATAAATAAAATTAACAATGGTTACTATTATTTACCCCCTGGGAATGCAATACTACTTAATTTCGGTCGACAAGTATCCCAAAAAACGACAATAATTTTTTATGTTTTTTTTATAATGTAATTATTTGAAGTGTATATATACTTGTACTACCTACAAGTGCTAATGTTAGCGGAAAATCGAATTGATACATTTTACCGACATTAAAAATATTGGTGAGTTTTTTACTTTCGTTTTTTTTTTTTGCATGTTTCGGTTAACACGAAATCCTTTTAACACGAAGAAATATTTCGGTCCCTTCGGTTTCGTGTTAAACGGTTTCCACTGTATATATAATATACCGCTGAGGATAAGAACATTAATACAAAAAACTAGGAATGCGCGTGTCAGGTGGCAACGCAATAGGACACCGTATTATAAGTGCGAATACAATCAATTGCGCGGGGAATTGAGAACCAAAATAAATGCATATAAAAATGATAAGATGTCAAATTATTTTCTTTGTTAAATCAAGAAGCGGATCACTATGGAAAACAACCAAATCATACCTTGGATAACTAAAAAAGTCAATCAAAAAGTCAAATTGTGACTGGATCAAGTCGGATCAAGAGAAGGTAGAGACGCTCTGTGTACAATACCAACCGCATCAAAACATGGGCAATAGTAATCATGATAAAAAATAGTTAATGATTACCTATGTTCACCTACCCAGTTAACGCTTATAATTAAACAAATATTGCCTAGAGAAATTTAGGCTATTATTAAAAACCTGAGTGAAATATTGAAAAAGTAGCCGCATAAGGGAATCCCCTTATGTTTACCTATATCTTTAATGCTATCCTAAGATTAGGTTATTATCCTAGATGTTGGAAAGAATCGATCATACTTCTAGTCCTAATGCCGAGCAAAAATCATAGTGAACCGTCATCTTATAGACCGATCAGTCTGCTAAACATCTGATCAAACATGTTCGAAATGATATTACGTGACCGGATTATCAAAGCGATAACAGGAGCTAATATTATTCCAAACCACCAGTTCCGGTTTCGCACCGATCATTCTACAATCCACCAGATACATAGATTAACGGATTGAATAGTAGCAACGCTAGAAAAAGGGTGGTATTGCAGTGCGGCATTTCTCGATATTGAGCAGGCCTTCGATCGGGTATTGCACCAGAGCCTGCTGTTCAAACTTGAACAAAGAGTACCTAATGATATTTTTCAGGTAATCGTGGCATACCTATCTGACAGAGTTTTTGAGTTAGGATAGGCTCAATTGTATGTAACAAATTCGCTATCAGAGCCCGTCTCGCAAGGCAGTATATTAGGACCACTGCTGTACTTACTATACACATCGGATTGTGTATTTCTTCTCCCTTGCTGTCCCGACCGATCTCGGTCACGATCCAACGAAGTCTTGATGATATTCTGGTATTGCTCTCTGTCATACCATCCATTCTGTATTTAATCCTGTCCACGACTTAATATCACCGAACCAGATCCGTTTCCTCCGTCCAGTTCTTCTTTTATCTACAATTTTTCCCATCAAAATGGCTTACCTTGTCCCACACATCAAGTGACCAAAATATTTCAATTTTCGAATTTTTATTCAATTCGCGGTCATTTTTCATAACCCTGAGTATCTTCTTAGCTGTCCACGATTCCCTCAAAATTCTTCGGTAGCACCACAATTCTGCGGTGTACAGTTAACATGAGTAATATTTTAAGTCGCTCGCGCTAGTAGCTCCTTTAATTTCAAAATTTCGGCGACCCTGATTTAAAATGAGAGAAGTTTGCATTTTTCCGATATATTTCAATGACGAAAAAATGAAAAGTAAATTTTCATAGGGTCATCGACTTTTTAAAATTTCTCAGTTAATTTTCGTTTGTCTACATTAATAATTATTTTCCTCTATTTGAATCTATGTTTCAGCAATAGATAATTCTTCTTCTTTCTCTCCTCAGCCTAATGGTTGGTGGGTACTACCTATTCGTACATCTCAGCTGTACAGGCATAGGCATAGTGTACTAGGCAATTGTTTATATACAGTACGAATGTCTACACGCACAAGACTACATTCGGAACTAATTAGTAATCGTTTGATTTATCGATATACAAATGCAGTCCGGTGTGGATCTGCTGTGTACTGACCTAGCGCGCATATTATACGTGGTGGTTTGCCATTACCTTCCACGTGATTATTACCGATTATTTATTTAATTTTAATTCTTTGCAATAAAAGTTCTGTCGTCGCCCGAGTTCGAACCCGTGACCCTCGTAATGGAAGTCAAGCGCTCTAGCAACTAGGCTATCGCGACGACATCAATAAATAATTATCGGTAATATTTTAAATCAAACGCGTTTGTTACATTAAAAATAATAAAAAGTATTTCTCTGAGAGCCAGCGCAGTAGCCTAGTAGTTAAGGCGTTTGACTACCAAACTACAGGCATCATAGATTATCGAAACTTATTCTTCTAGGTTTCGTACCTAATCTGAAATTGAATATTGGTTATGCCAGAGAAATCTGCCAAAGTAAAGACAAAGAACTGGCCCCAATATTCTCCTCGGATCCATTAGGCTTAATACCATTATGCAGAAGTTTAAATTGATACTCTCTATTAAGGATATATATGAGACTTACTGTATTTAATTGTTTCTCTGAGGGGACTTTACTCTTTTTCATTTTACTTGCTGACTATACATAAATCGTGCTTACACTCATCGGGACTTAGATGGGGCGCCGACCAACTCGGATCGATGGCACGCAATATAATATTTCATTGATGGAACGCATTTATTGTACATTTATTTCTCTCTTTGATAAAAACATTTACTTAAAGAAATCGGCCATAACAAACGAACTGTGGCGCGCCTGTAAAATCATAATTTGATCGCTTCCCTATTAATCGTTATCCGATGGGAAAGAGCGGAGAAAATCGAAGTTCTTTTTACATACTGTTGCGATATGTCGACACCGACGACTACGCAGTCGTGCAAGGATTTGCCCTGCAACATGGCCGTTATAAATCCAGCCACGAACGAATCACCGGCTCCGACCGGATCTCGGATGTGTTCCTGCTCTATCTGAGGTACCGTGTATTTCATCACTAAATTGTCGCCGTACGCGCAAAATATCGGCCTGTGTCTGTCGGTAAGCAGAACGATTTTCTTGTACAGACCGATCGAGAGTCCGAGATAATCGCTGTCGTCGTGCGAAATGATCGGCTCGTTCGGATTCGATACTGCCCGATAAGAATTTAGCTTTTTTAACCTGCTGGACACAGTCAGGTCGCCATCCAGCATCCACTTTTGGCACAGACGACTTAATTCGAAGCCCGATTCTTCGACCACCGGTGCCACCAGCCGCAGGTTTTTACAAAACGCCGCAAATTCTCTTTTATTACCGACCACAATATCTGCTCTCCTAACGCAATTGATCATTTCGTAAGATTTCACCTCAGCCACGTACGTCGAAGACAGATTCACGAACAAGATGGTACCGCACTGTCGCTCGCAGTAGTCTACGATCGTTTTAGCGATATCACTGCTGAACAGCATGAAAAATCCTTCGAACAAAACCACTCGCGATTTTCCGATCAGCTCCAGTTTGTCCTCCAGTTGCGAAAGATTGGCCAACGAATATACTTCTCCGGCTCCGTTATTCGCCAACACGGAACGGTTTGCTCCTTCTACCAGTACGGTGCACAGTGCCGTTGGAGCGGAATCAACCGTGTCGATACTGAAAAACACAAAGTGGTCGCATAAATCAATGAGATTAATTTGCATCACGGCAAGAAGGCCGCTCCTGTAAATCATCGAGTTGAACAGGCCGTGAATTTCCAGTGAAAGCCAGTTACAGCAGAATAGTGTTATTTTATTCATCATCTGATTGTACTATATATGCATAGGCGTCGCCAGCGGGGGCAGGGAGGGAGGGCAGCTGCCCCCTGAAGCCTTGAAACTTTTTAATAAACCGGCCATGATGAGTATTCATAGGCGCGTGATCATGAACAATTTGTCAGAAACCCATGAAAATTATGTTTTAATTAAGATTTTATTCTTGTTTTATTAAGCCTTTACAACTTATAAATTTTATTTTTCCTATAACTCATATCCTCTTTCTATCATCTTGCCCCCCCCGGCTCATCGGCTGGCGACGCCCTTGTATATATGTGTATGTGTCACTGTGTAATGAGCTAGTGACTTGTGACTAATAACAGAGCAAGCAGTGTGAGAAATACATACAATCTGTACAAGTGATAAAGATAAAAGGTGTCATCTGTACTTCAATTCCCTCTGATCATCGTCTGATATTATTGCATAGTTACTTGTTTCTTTCATTTATTCGGTTCCAAAACTAATTAAAGTCAGTTCTTTTAGTTACAATGGTAACTTCTCATTTCTGAGACACAAAAGTGACATGAATAACGAATTGGAATGGAACAAACTATTTCAGATCTGGAACTTAGTTAGTTTCTCGTTACCTTACACATCACATGTAACATGCCTGTTACAAATAGAACCACTGAAAGTCCTACGTCACTGCTGACATCATTATTTTTAAAACTCAAAATATTTTATTGGTATTTTCATTATCAGTTAAAAACCCAAAATTTAGATTTTAAATACTATAATTCAATTTTTCTTGCAAATTCAATTTTAACATAATATCATATTTGTTATAATATAACTTTTATTTTCCTATTAATTTAATATGTTTATAAACAGAGTCAAATAAAAGGATTTTTAATCAAATGAAACACGATAAATTTTTTATAATTAAAAGTTTCCCTGCACTCGTTACATTTATATTCCATACAAATCAATAATTCAGTATGACGGTTTTGATAATGTCGTCTTAAATTGCTTTTGTGAGAATATTGCTTAAAACAAAATTCACATATAAACATTTTACAACGCAACAACAAAGCAAAAAGAAATACAAGTCAGAAATAAACTGGTGACTTGGTAAATAGGACGATGATCACTCAATTATGCACACTGTCGAATGTTGGCGACGTAGAACTTTTAGTGGTTCTATTTGTAGCAGGAAAGATTGCCTGCACAACTCACTAGTGTACACAAATGTAAGTTGGAACAAAAATATTAAGCTTGAAACATAGCACGATTTACAAGCTGATCACTGACAGAATTTGAACATTATACTCTTTAACCAATACCCAGATCTTTTTCCAGTACCAAAGTAGTAACAATCCGTATCATCACTTTAAAATACTTATACTAAAAACTGTGACGAACAAGTATTTCTTTTCATAATGCATTTTTTACGTCTACATTAGTAAATTTCTTTAATAGTGAATGTAATTCCGAAACTGTAGTTGATTCACTTATTTTATGTTAATTTTAATTTTATGTCACTTTCTTTTTTTTTCCGCTGCGATATTCCAAAAATATTACCGCGGAAGCGATTTGAATCGAATTTAATTACGCTTCGGTTATTTCTGAGCTTCCTTCGCTCGTTACCTTTATCTGAATCTTTTTTTTTTTTTTGCATACAACATCTCAGAAGTGGGATTCGTTATAGATCCGCTGATCTATGGTTGAAGCGCGGGCCTGCGATTGTAAATCTCCCTGCAGAATACTACCATGTCTCGAGCCATATGGCCTAGTTAGCCTCAATGATAGCAAGTATTATTCACCATTTTGCTCGCACTGGCCACTGATAAGTATAACTGATCAACGCAACGAAGATAGGTCCTCATCACAGACTCGGAACTATATTTACAACGTTCAAGTAAATGGGACTAACCTATTGGAACTAATTGACACTGGCTGCACTAGGACTACTATTACCGATTCAGCTGCTAACCGAGCTGGTGTCAAGCGACAAGCATGTAACCTAAGCATTAGCGGATTTGGACAAGCCCAACTGTTCCTGGTCCGAGAACATGCAATTATGTCAATAGAGATAGACGAAACTCTCCTCGATGTGCATGCCCTTATCGTTGGCGATCACCTACAGACATACGCCATGATAGTTGGCATGGATGTGCTGGACCACCTAACCGTTCACTGCGAGAAACACGACCGGCAATTCCATATTTATCAAGTTGATTGTTCAACTTTGACAGTTCATTCCTCACAGTGACAGACCATCAACCCGGCCGACTCGCAACATCCGTTTAACGTACAGCATTGCGAGCATGAGAGGACGGTGCCTGTTGATGCCCTAAATCGATCGCTTCCAGACGCCGGTATTCCGACAGAGCACGAGACCATCTTCACCGCTATACCCGCTGAGGAAGTCGGCCGAATGTACCAACTTAGTGACGAGCACTTAAATGAGATCCATGCCCAAATTTCATCGACTGAATCAACTGAACGCGATCGAACAGGATGGAATTTTATACCGAATAGTAAACGGCTGAAGGTGCTTCGTCGTCCCAGCTGCCAAGAGAAAGGCCCTCGTCATTGCAAATCATAATAATTTGGGTTATTTGGGACTCGATCGAGTTTTGGAACGATTGTCCAGGCAGTACTGGTTTCCAGGCATGATGCGATATGTCCGTCAACACCTCTGGCAGTGCTTACCTTGTCTAGTTACTAATGACACCAGATCGGGACCAATTGGTCCACTAAATTCGATTCCGCCCGGTAACCAACCGTTCAAAATGATTCACATTAGTCACTTCGGCCCACTGCCGACCGCCACCCGAGGCAACCGCTGTAACCTTGCTATCATAGATAATACTACTAAATTTGACCGCCATGCATCAGTAACCATGCAACGACGATCCCAGAGTGCCCGTCGACTCCGAGTGCACTCACTGGAAACCAACGCTTCGATTTATACCCAGACACCGAACTATCGCGGTCGATTTCAAATTCCGATTGCTTCGAACTCCACTTCAACCTTTTCAACAAACCATGATAATCCATATCAGCGATCCTACCGAAGTTTGGACCATAGAATCCAGAATTATGACACCCACTCATTTGTGCCGTCGACGGACCAGCATGATCCAGTGTGAACTTAGATCCGCGATCATGAAGTGCTCATCTAGGTGCGATTTACCGTCGAGAACGCCGGTGTCGGTCAAATGGCCGAATGTGGTAAACAAAAAAAAGAAAGTTTTTTTTCTAAAATAATAATTCCTTTCTTCTCTTTCGTTTCCTTTTTGTATAACCCGCTTACATATATATATATATATATATATATATATATATATATATATATATATATATATATTTACTTAATTTTTTAATTCTTTATCGTTCGTTTGTTATAGTTAAATTTAAGAGGAGCCAATATAAATATTGGTCTACGGTCGCTAACGCGCGATCATTATCGATCTTTGCGCGCTCTGGTGTAACTGACCTATCTACGCAGTTTTCTCCAGAGTCAGGACAAATGTTGCGTAATATGCGAAGGTTATCGCCATTATTATGGAATTTCCGGGTTTTTCTTGTTTTTATTTTTATATGTTTCTTTTTTGTTATTTAAATTGTGGTTGATCTTGTTAGTTTTGGGTAGTGTCAAATTTTATCTTATTTGTTTTATATAAAATTCTCATTGTGCGGTTTGTTTATTTTTTTTCGTTCGAAAGTTCGACCGCACCGTTGCTGCGGCGATCCGACGTTCCTCGAGGATTTCCAGTATCGACGACTTTCCGTTCAAGGTTCGATATTTTAAAACCTAATTGCACTCAGCCAGTGTATCCCCGCATTACCTTGAGCAGTAATCGCGGATGTAATTCCGAAACTCTAGTTGATTCACTTATTTTATGTTAATTTTAACTTTATGTCATTTTCTTTTTTTTTTGCCGCTGCGATATTCCGAAAATATTACCGCGGACGCGATTCGAATCGAATTAAAAAATATACGCACTCTTTAAGCTTCGGTTATTTCTGAGCTTCCTTCGCTCGTTACCTTTGTCTGAATCCCTGTTTTTTTTTTTTTGCATACAACACATGGTATGCCTTTGTTGCTGAATTTGATACGGGTGTTCAACGAACTGTTATTAGCCAAGCTGATTTTGATCAATTTAACTCTTAACTCAACTTTACGTGAAGTGAAATTACAACTACAACCTTATGGAGAAAATTGTCCGCTTATTAAAGTATCTAGCTGTGTGACTACTGAAGTTAGTTATGCGGGAGTAAATAAACAACTTACTTATTATGTGGTTCCAGGAAACCAACCGCCACTTTTTGGTCATAGATGGACGAAAGCATTCAGGTTCAAGTTTACACGTTCTGAGAATATACACAATGTTAGGAATGAATTAGTAAACCCACCAAAGTTGTGTGGGTTACTACAACAATATCAAAGCTTATTTAATAATAACGTAAGTGAAGTATCCAATTTTGTATGTGACTTTCAACTACATCCAGAAACTAAGCCTGTTTTTTATAAAGCACATATAGTACCATTTGCAATTCGCGAAAAATTAAGTCATGAATATGATCGGCTTGTACAACAAGGATTGTAAGAATGGGTAGATACATCCAAATGAGCGACACCTGTTGTAGCTGTTATTAAATCAAATTCCATATGCATTTGCGGTGACTATTTAATTACAGTTAACTCACAGATTGATACAGTACAACATTCATTCTCAGGATTTGAAGAAACCTTTGCCGCACTTTCAGGAGGCAAGGGAAGAAAATATACCAAACTGGATGTTCGATCTGCATTTTGGCATTTAACGGTTACACCCCTGCTACAGCAGCCTTATTAACCTTAAATACACATAAAGGACTTTTACGACTTTCACGTTTGCAATTTGGTGTCCATTCAGCTCCAGCAATTTGGCAAAAATTTCTTGATACAATTTTTGAAGATGTGCCGTGTAAAATAGTTTATGATGACATTATCATTACAGGTCCTGCGGAGGAAAAACATTTGCAATGTTTAGAGTCAATACTATGTAAATGCCAAGAATATAATATCCACCTTAATTTAGACAAGTGCCGTTTTTTCCAGTCATCACTTACATTTTTGGGATATAAAGTGGATGGTGATAGTACTAATAAAATCGATGAAAAAGTAACAGTTATTATTCAAGCACCAAAACCTACATCAGTTACAGAGCTCAAATCAGTCATGGATATGACCACATTTTACGCCAAATTTATTCCAATCTTAGCTAACCTAGCGACTTCATTATATAAATTCACTCAAAAAAATACACCATTTATCTGGAAAAAATAGCAGCAAGTAGCATTGACAAGAATTAAGGAAATAATTGCATCCGATCGAGTCTTAACATATTATTAAGCTGACGTACCTCTCGTTTTGCCAGTGAATGCCAACTGGGAGCGGTATTAGCTCACATAATAAAAAGAAAAGAGAGGTATATTGCCTTTGCATCGCTTGCATTGACACAAACAGAAAAAAAACTATTCCCAAATTGATGAAGAGGCTCTTGCAATATTTTGAGAAATACATTATTTCATGATTTACTTATTTGGCCGCAAATTCACATTAATCACAGATCATGAACCATTAATGCGTATTTTTAAGACGAAAAAAAATTTACCAAAACTGACAGCAACTAGGTTATTACATTATATTCTACAGCTGTAAATTGTTGACCTCAATGTTAAATATAGGAAATCGGAAGAAAATGGAAATGCTGATTTTTTACCATTTTCCACTTACAACAGCTATCTCATTTATCATTAACTTTAGCTGAGGAATCAAAAAGGGATAATGAAATCAGAGAGTTACAGCAAAAGTTGAGACTAGGTAAGTCGGTTGGTGCACAAAACGGTCAACTTTCATTGGAAAATAGTTGTTTATTCCATGGAATGCGTGCATATACACCACACTCTTTTTTAAGGAGATACTACAAAAATTACATGAGGGGCTTCCAGGCATATAAAAGATGAAAGAACTCGCTCAATTGTACTTATATTGGCCTAAAATAGATGTAGAAATTGAAAAATTTGTAAAAACTTGTGAAGCATGCGCTTATAATTCCCGTAATTTAGAAAAAAAATCCATTTCATCATTAAGGGAAAACTACAAGACCAAGATAACGCATTCACATAGATCACGCAGGTGACCAAGTGGTACCACATTTTTTACTTATAATAGATGCGTTTAGTAAATGGCCAGAAATCGAAATAGTCCACAATTTACAAGCAGATACAACAGCAGAATTTTTAGCTGACTACATCACAAGAAATGGAATTCCAGAAACGATTGTGTCAGATAATTCAATATCATTTACTTGTGAGGAATTTCAGGTCTTTATATAGAAGGAAGGGATACGTCATATTTCTACACCACCCTGTCGCCCATCATCGAATAGGCAAGTTGAAAAGTATGTTAATACAATGAAGCGAGCCTTATCACACATTAAAATGAATGACTCAAAGATTTCTGTAAAAAGCCAATTAAGAAAATTCTTATTTACCTACCGCGGATCCCCACTCACAACTACAGGAGTTTCTCCTGCTTTACATTATTTGGGTCGTGAACTACGTAGCAACTTGTCCAGCTAACGGAAAAACCAAATTGATTCAGGAAAGTACCCTACATCACAGATATGTGAGTATCAAGTTGGGGATAGTATCCTTTTCCGTTATTACGATCACAATAAGTCTTGTTGGAAGTTGAGGAAGATCATGGTGTTACTCACTACAAGTTCACCCACCCATTTTAATTTTACGCATCACACTTTCTCAACGATAGATCTAGCCCTGTGCTCAAGCATGCTGGCCCCTAAATTTTCCCTACGGGTGATGGATGACTTATGCTCGAGCGACCACTTTCCTATAATAATAGAATTTAAAAGTACACTGACACCCAACCAGCTTGATGGATTAATGTTTCATTTTTCAAAGAGCAGATTGGGAAGCATATTCGAAGAGAGTGACGACTCTTCCTCAACCAACAGAGTCAATAGAAATCAATATAAATGTCTTAAAAAATGTGATTTCGGTGGCAGCCAACGCAACAATTCCAAAAGTATCACAAAGAAAGCGGAGCAGACCAGTTCCGTGGTGGAGCGATGACATTAAAAAAGCGATAACAGAGCGAAAACGAGCTCTCAGGAAATATAAGTCAACTGGAAAGGTTGAGGACCTAATTACATTTAAGAATTGTAGAGCAACTGCCCGAGACCTCATCCGCAGCAAAAAACAGGAGTCGTGGAATTCTTTTGCAGCATCAATTCCTCAAACAGTTAATGCTCACGTAATGTGGGAAAAAATCAGAACTATTAGTAACAGCAATAGTATCCGTACGCACCCAACATTAAAAGTCAATGGAGTTCACATAACAGAGACTAGAGATGTTGCAGAAGCATTTGCACATTATTTTTCCACAGAATTCTCGGCACTGAAGTATTCCAGCAATTTCCAACAGCAAAAAACACTTTATGAGCAACAGTCCATTAATTTCGATTCCAATGCTGACGATCCTTATAACTGCTCCTTTTCTATGGCTGAACTAGAGTTCCAACTTAAGTATCACACCAGGAACAGTGCACCCGGTGAAGATTCGATACACCCCTACATGTTGAAATATCTCCCGGGCCATGTTAAGGAATTCCTACTGAATGTATATAATCAGGTATGGTCAGCTAGGGCTATTCCGGATGCATGGAAAGTTGCGACCGTCATTCCTATCCCAAAGGTGAATAAAAATCCTTTCCAAGTTGAAAGTTACCGACCAATATCATTGCTGTCTGTCCTGTCTAAAACGATGGAAAAGATGGTGAACAGGCGACTTCTGCATTTCCTTGAAGCAAACGCTGTCCTATCACCAATTCAAGCTGGAGGCCGAAAATCAAAGTCAACCATTAATCATTTATTGAGCCTTCAAAGACAAATTGTATCTGCCTTTCATCGTCGACACCACCTTTATGCAGTATTCTTCGATATGGAGAAGGCATTCGAAAAGAGGTCGGGGTGGGCGGTAAGCTGGGGCGATACATTCACAACTATCTGAGCGATAGATAGATTCAAATCCGAATTGGCTCCTCGATATCGAGAAAAGTTCCAATAGAGAACGGGGTACCTCAAGGTTCCGCCTTAAGTGCTACCCTGTTTATCCTCTATATAAACGATATTGTTGACTGCATCAGGCCTCCAGTAAGTGCTCGCCTATATATAGATGATCTAAACATATCCGTGGCATCTAACATCCCTTCCTTGGCCCAGTCTATCCTGCAAAATACAATTAATAGATTGCAGCAATGGTCAGGAAAGAATGGACTGGATTTCTCGTCTCAGAAGTCTCAATACGTTGTGTTCCATAGAGGTCGTCCTGTTCAGAATCCGCCATCACTACAAGTGAACAATAGTCCAATTCCTTATAAAACAACAGCAACTTTCCTAGGCATCTTGATGGACGCCAACCTGACGTGGAAGCCCTTTATATCTGATTTAAAAACTAAATCCCTTCAGTCTTTAAGGGTAATCAAGTTCTTGTCAAATCCCAAATTTAATGTTCAGCCAAAGTTTCTCTTAAATATTTATAAAGCACTTGTCCTCAGCAAAATCAATTATGGGAGTCAGGTGTACTCGTCAGCGAGTGGTTCCCTGTTAAAAACACTTGACCGAATCCATAACGCCGCTCTTCGCAT
Organism: Icerya purchasi; assembly: GCA_039619475.1. Taxonomy (NCBI): domain Eukaryota; kingdom Metazoa; phylum Arthropoda; class Insecta; order Hemiptera; family Monophlebidae; genus Icerya; species Icerya purchasi. The sequence goes on from CM077116.1 coordinate 70,921,963, forward strand.
GATACTTGGCGCCCATCGTACATCTCCAGCTAAAAGCCTATGTTCGTTAGCTGGTATACCACCTTTGTCTTACAACAGAAAGTTCTTCACTTATCGCGATATGCTTTCATGGGCTGCGGAGAATCATTGCGACGTAACTACGGAGCCTGACTTTCCCAAGGATAACCTACCTGAAGTCAATGCAATCTTGTTGCAAAATAACATAAAGCCCAACTTAACACCCAGAACGGACTTTTCAAAATTACCCCCACCCTGGGCTTCTTTTCAGGTAGAAGCTATCACAACTCTCACTGATAATAATCACCCATCGGCACTGCGAGGGCACAGGGCGCTAAATATTATTAATAAATATACCATGTTCTCGAAAGCATACACTGATGGATCCAAAGCTAATGAGTCCAAGGCTGCCCCAGCTGCATGCGCTTTCGAAATAGACGGAATCGCAGAGGGCATGCGGTTGAACAACGTTGTATCCATTGCGGAAGCCGAAATGTATGCTGTGTTGTTTTGTCTTCAGGCATACTTAGAACTGAGATCCCAACCGCTCGGAATCTTACTGGTGACTGATTCCTTGCAGTCCATACGTGCTTTGCAGTCAGATCACCCGGAATCACCAATGGTCCTAGAAGTCCTGGCTATCTTATACCAGCTGAGCTGAAGGGGATGCCGAGTTGTTTTTTTATGGGTCCCCAGTCATGCCGGTGTTCTGGGGAATGAGCGGGTTGACCGGGTCGCTCGGTCATTCATGATGTGCCCAATGCCGTTATTTGCTTTTGGTCCATTATCTCTGAGAGGTTTCCTGTCAGATACGGTCTTCGCACAGTGGAGTCATGACTGGATGTCTCAGTCGACCTTCCTCAGGGAACTGAAGCCTACGACGGAGCCATGGTGGCCTCCAGTCGGAACAGAACGCAAAGTGTTTTCGGCAATCAATCGCCTGAGAACGGGACATACGTCCTTTTCCCACAACTATATCCTCAAACAAGCCCCAAAGCCAAGTACCTGCCCACTTTGTTCTACCGATGAATACCCGTCAGTTTCGCATATCTTGCTGAAATGCACACGTCTAAATGGGTTACGGCGAGGCCAGATCATATCGATTAAAGACATCCTCTCAAATACCCCTACTGTTTGAACAATCTTATGACTTTCGTTCAGGCTAGCGAGCTAAGGAGTATGTTTTAAACGTGGGTCCACTCACTGCGATAACCTAGGTAGTTACATGCAGCGAGTGGTTTAGTACCCCTTCTTAAATTTAAAAAAAAAAAAAAAAAAAAATAACAAACGTAATTCCATTAGATTCCAAAGGTGATATAGAGCAAAAAAATTTAGTAGTAAGTAGTATTTCAATGCCCACATCGCCGTTCAAATAGATTGTGTCGCACACCCCAATTGTTTAGATTTTTAAGTAATAATAATAATAAATTAATATTTATTTAAATATCTCCTTTTCGTGAAGAGGTGTTAAATATATATATTAAACGTTATTATTTAGCTGTTATGTACTTCTTCTTCTTTCGGTGCCATGACCGTTCTCGATCTTAGGCTCATCTGATGGCAAGCTTGATTAATTCTTTGTAGGCACCCCTATCCTTTTCTGTGTGGAACAGTTCTTCAACATAGTAATACCGTCCAGTTATCAATTTGTTTAGTTATAAGTCTGCAAGTTCTATTTTTCACGAATTTACTTTTTTGTACATCGATCTTATTTCCGATGTTTTAACTTTGTTTGAAATAGATAACTGCACTAATGTTCTCGTCGATGAACTCGTGAAAATAAAAAAATAAGGAAAAAATAGATGCCGTATAAATGGTATCATTGATTTCTTTTTTTTTTATATAAATTAACAAATATAAATCTAGGCGCCGTGTATAACTACCTGGGCTATTACGGCACCCAGACTCACTGGAAATTACAGAAGGCGGTGCAGTCTGTTGGATGCTGCAAAAGTCAACACTGCCCGAACACATTCCGGGCGGTTCGACAACAGACGATGGGGTGAGGTATAACTAGAAGTACGAGAAGTATGCCGGCACCACTTCAGCAGATGCTCTACGATTGGCGAGGTCATATGCAAAGAGGACAGGTAGACGGAGGGGAAGCTCCCTCAAAGACGTAGTTGTGTGACAGCGCAATGTGCCCTAGGCGCAGTCTCCACAGAATCGAGAAATCCCTACTTGAGATGGGGAACGGCGGCCATCATGGGTCGGTGTTCGACTTTATGGACCTGAACTAGACATTTGTTCTGTCCATAGTTTGCTCCACTCTTCAGAAAAGTACATCAGAAAGACTGATGGTCCTAATTGAGGCAGTATAGCGTTGAACGGTATCGGGCGCGATAGAGTTGCCTTCGTAGCCGAATCAACCCGCTCATTGCCAAGAACCCCTGCATGGCCAGGGACCCATAAGAATATGACATATAGCTCAGATCGTGAGAGTTCAAATAGCAGGTTTTTTATTCCAATTAGTAGAGCTGCAACTGTCTGGGCTCTGGATGGCTTTGATAGATTGAAGTGAGTCTGTAAATAATGGGAAAGATGGCGCAAATTTATCTTAAGGTCTATACTTTACAAGAAAATCTATTGTGCACTAACGGCAGCAATCGTAAATTTCGCGTTAGACACGGAATAAATTAATGGCCTACTAAAAGAAATGATGACAAAATAATAAACGTTCTGCGAGTACTGTAAAAAATTTGAACTGTTTCCTTGTCGAATATTCGATGAATTTTTTGAATAGAGAAATAGATTAATGTGATAAAATCGCATACTGTGTAATGATTTGTAAGTCATTCAATTTCTCCAAAACAGCTTTTCCTTTTTCGTCGTTTCCAATAGCACCTATCATCACATTACTGCATGGAGCAGACAATACATGCAACGCTGCCAGAGTTAGTACACTGTTTCCACCAATTTTATATTCTTTTTCGTACTTCAACCTGGTTTATGCAGATTAGTAACAAGAAAACAGAAAAAAAAACAAAACAATAACTAACTTTCTAATACACTATAGTAACATTTTTAATAAAACAAGCATCATTTTATTAGGAAATATTAAAATTTCATTGATAAACGTAAATATATAGTTGTTCAATAACACTTGAAAGAACAAAGTGTTACAAAATTGATGTGAATAAGTCAACATAATCTTTTATTAATTTTAAAGTTGTTTATTACAATTTATTTACCAAATAATATACGGGAAGAGAGAGTATATTTATTAAACGATTTTGAAAACACCTGGTGCATTTAAAAACTGCACTGAAATAAAAATTTAATTTATTTAGCAATATAGTGTGCATTAAAATGTCACGAATAGTTCATATATTTTATATAACTTCACGCTGCAATAAAATTTCTGATGGAATATTTATAAATTACTTAAATATAAATTTACTATATATATGTAATACTAAAATTAATGAATTCATAAAATTCATTATGGACCTGTTTTGAAGTATATTATCTCAACACAAACAAAATATTTGTTAAAAATACAACCAGGTTTGCCAGTATTAAATTCTACTTGCAAAAATATATTATACAATTAACCATTTTTCAGAAAAATATATTTTTGATATGAAGAATTAGGTGCTCAGTTATTTATGAATTATATATTCATCAGTTTGTATTTGCATTTTAATTATATATTTTTTAGATCCTTATTTCTTTTTACACATTATAAAAACTAATAACTAAATATATTTAATTAATACATTAATAGGGGAGAAGTGGGATGAATCGGACACTTTTTAGTTTTGAGCGATTTTCTCTGTAATGGTAAATCGTATCAACTTTCTTTTTGCACCATTGCGTAGTGTGAACAATGCGCTACATTTCGGCTGCAAAACTTTTACCTTTCAGATAAGTACAACTTGATGAGCTTAATTTTAAACTTCATTTTTTGGTTTCAAATCAATTTTGGCTTATGCACGTTCTGCAGCTGTTTGAGCGCGTTTCGCAGCTTTCTCCATCTCAAGAGTTGAAGTAAACTCTGCACTTTTTCCTGGTTTCAGGCGAATTTTTCTTGTTCCTGTTATGACATCTCGGAGAGGTCGTTTTGTTTTCAAGAAGGACTGAGGAGAAGATTTATTCGAAGATCCGCTCAAGCTTGAATTCAAAGTTTCTGTTTTGGCCTCATTCTCTTGAGATGACTTCAAAGTTTCTGGTTCAGTTGCATTATTTGCACATGAGTTCAAAGTTGCTGTTTGGACCTCATTCTCTGGAGATGGAATCGTCTCGCTGTCCGGGGTTTTTTTTATTTGTTTCAAAAGACAAACGGTTTACTGGCCATAAAATGAATTTTCGATTTTTACTGGAACAAAAACAACTTCAAATGGCACATTGCGACCAATAACCTGTATTAGCATTATGAAACGTAAAACAGAGTTTGGAAATGTGTGTATCTTTAAATGCACATCGCGATCTGTAGGGTTAATCAGTCTGTCCGATTCATTCCTATGGTTCATTTTTTCAAAAATTTGGTCTACTCGTATTTCAGAAACCCCTTGAAAGAACGGCTCCAAATTGTGACAGGTTGTTCATAATACTCCAATAAAAAGAACTTATCCGATATATCTTCAAAATTTTCACGCAATATACGAAATTTTTTCAAAAATCAACAATACTTTTTTTTGCATTATCTCGGTTATACGAAAACAGATATCGCAGTCGATGAAATGCTTGGTAGATATCATCAATAGCTTGCCTTCGTACTAAATTTTAACTTTCCAATGCCTTACACAGCCGAGAAAAAACGAGTGTCCAATTCATCCCACTTCTCCCCTACTGTCAAAAATGTATTTAAATATTATTTTGTTACATTAATCTTGTCGATGTTAACACACGACATAAAAATAATGATTGAATTAACACCGCCACGATTAATGAAACAAAATAATATCTAAATAAATTTTTGACAGTATTAATGTATTAATTAAATATATTTAGTTATTAATTTTTATAATGTATAAAAACTAATAATAATGACGTGGAAGGCAATGGCAACCACCACGTACAACATGATATGCGCGTCAGTACACAGCAGACACACACGGGACTGCATTTGTATATATCGATAAATCAAACGATTACTATCAGTTCCGAACGTAGTCTTGCATGTGTACACATTCGTACTGCATATAATAATTGTCTGGTACACAACTTATATCGGTACAGCTAAAAGTGTACGCCAACGCGCTATGTAGCGTACGGCACCCAAAGAAAGAAGTGAAAAGTAATAAGGATCTAAGAAATATATAATTAAAATGCAGATACAAACTGATGACGAATATTTAATTCATAAATAACTTGGCGCCTAATTTTTCATATCACAAATTTTTTTTGCTGATAAAACGGTTAATTGTATAATATTTTTGTACAAGTAGAATTTAAAGCTAACAAACTTGGCTGTATATTTTACAATATTTTGTTTTGTTGAGATACACTGACGGACTGGCTATGCGGGCAAACTGGCATTTTCCCGATGCGCCCAAGCATTTAATTTATCTTTTGCGCCCTAATTTTATCAAAATGTTATCATCGCCTCCGCCCCTTTGCTATAAACGGTTCTTTTTCCTCCGAATTTTCCCGGTGCGTCCTAAAAAGCCAGTCCGTTAGTGTTGAATATCACTATTTTTTGTATAACTTTTTATGTTTAGTAGGGGCTCCACTGTGAAATTACATTTTTGAGAGTATACTTAAAAATTGGAACTTATGGGCCGATTTGGGGGGTTTGTGTACAGAATTTATCAGGTTTTATCGTTTTTCCGTTATTTACATGTTAGGTGTGTGTTATACATACCAAATTTCAGCTTTCTACGTCTTGTAGATTTTGCTGGGAATTTTAATTTTGGTGAAAATGTGTCAAAATTTCCAAATTTGAGCCTATTTAGGGCTTCCTCTATAAAATTTCTTAGGTTTCGTAATTTTTATGTTATTTACAAGTTACTAGTTTTGACCATACCAAATTTCAGCTATCCACTTCTGGTAGATTTTTCTAGGTATTTCAATTTTCATAGAAATTTTTCAAAGTTTAGGGTTTTAGTCCGATTAAGGGCTGTGTTTCCATGAATTTTCTTTTTTTAAATTTTTTCGTAATTTAAATGCCACGAGTGTTACACATATTTCGTTTGAACTTTTTACGTTTCATAGAGGCTTGGCTGTAAATTTTTGTTTTAAGGAGTCATTTCAAAATTTGACTGTTTTAAGCCCATTTTGGAGTTCGTAATTGGAAATTTTTCGATTTCATAATTTTTCTGTTCATTAAGCGTGGTACGTTGTCTGAATACCGAATTTCAGCTTTCTAGGTCCATTAAATGTTGCTGTGTATTTTAGTCGTCTTAAGGTATATATATACATACATATATATAAACTCGGCCATTTTGGCCTCCCAAGAGGCTGTGCCCCTTGACTACATTTCTGTCTCTTTTGCTTCTATACTTTGTATAAATTGATCAAAATTTACAACGTAATTCTAAATTGATCCATATGAATATAATAACATAATCACAAAAATCCTCTCCTAATATTTAACTTTCGTTACATGAAATCAGGACATTTTTTCGTTACATAAAATTGTGACATTTTTCATTACAAAATCGAATAAGGCCGGTCTAAGAACTACATTGTAATATATATGAAGACGATAAAAATTAAAATATAACAAACGTTAGTAAAATTGGGACATATTTTCTAATTCGGGGTAGCTTAAGAATTACGTTGTAATTAATATATACTGGTATATATGTATATGCCTTGCAGGGCACAGGTTGCTGTAACTAGAGTCACATTCTCTGGTAAGTAGTCACTCGACCGTCATATGGTGCCAACCCCACCGACGAAGAAACTAAACAGCAACCACGTAAATTCCGTACACCCACGTCGTGCAGGGTGTGATTAGAAAAGCTAAATCGGAATTCACACATAAGGCTGATAGGAAAACGGAGAAGGATGCACTTGCCGAAGGTGCTCTGGCTAATAAATACCGTTAAGCTTTTTTACTGTGGTACCAACAGCAAACTATCAGCAACTCGCTCGCAACATGAGTGCCTAGTCATATTGGTTATCAACTCAGAGCGAGCAAGCGAGTATCCAGCGCCTTAAAACTGGGTCCTTTCGGCTAAGGGAGTAAACCCTGACAGAAAATCCGGTAGAAGGCAAGAGGGAAACCATCGCTATACTTTATCCCTAGGTAATCTAATGTCAGAAAACACGAAAATAATGACTCTGAGTCCAGTGCGGCTCTTCAGTGGGCACAGGGTGCTAAGAATCCCGCCGTCTGCTAAGGTTACAAAAATTGGAACGTGGAACATAAAAAGTTTGTACCAAGGTGGAAAACTAACTAACGTCAGGAAAGAGGTGAAACGATTAAGGATAAAAATATTGGATATTAGCAAACACCGCTGGCCGGGTAATGGTGAAAGCAACTGCGAAGATGGAAAACTATATTAATTTAGTGACACATCAATCAATCACATAAACGGTGTAAGATTCATAGTATATATAACAAGATTTTAGCACGTGTAAATAACTTCGTACCAGTATCGGATAGGATCGCAATACTTCAATTAAAATCAGGCAAGATGGTAATAAATTTAATTCAAGTATATACACCTACAGCTGACCCAGAATATGATGATGAAGTAGTAGATTTATATGAAGAACTGCAGAAAATAGTTGATGGAACAAGAGATCACGAGAAGGCAATAATAATGGGTGATCTAAACGCAAAAGTTGAAGCTGGAAAAGATGATAGCGCGGTAGGATCATATGGATTAGGTGAAAGGAACAAACGAGGAGAGAGATTAGTGCAATTTTGTAAAATGAATAACCTCGTTATAAGCAATACTTGGTTTTGAATGCCAAACAGAAGGTTATATACCTGGAAATTTCCTCAGGATGATTTTAGAAATCAGATAGATTATATATTAATTAAACAGCGCTTCAGAAACACCATAAAATGTGCTAAGACATACCCTGGAGCAGATGTAGGTTCAAATCACAATCCAGTGGTAGCAGAAATTGATCTCAGATGGCATCTAATGAAAAAGTAAACAGCAAATGGGAATGAAAGAATAGAAAAAGTAGAGAATAAAAATGTTGCGAAGACAGTGGAAGCTGATTCGGTCATTTAATCATAGGTCAAAGATACGAACCAATTAAACTGATAATTGAAGGAAAAATTGATGGACTCCGTGGGATCGGAAGAAGGAGAACTTCCTGGCTGTTGAATGTGCGGCAATGGACAGGACTAAGCACTGTTGGTGACCTTGAGCGAGCAGGGGAGGGGTGAAAAATTTAAAGTAGCGTTAGTCTAACGCCAGTAAGATCGTAAACGCGCAGATATGCGTATCACAATCGAAGAAGAATATATATATATATATATATATATATATATATATATATATATATATATATATATATATATCACTTTTTTGATTAAAATGAGATATTCGATCTCAGCTTTGGTTAACTGTAGAATGCTGAAATTTTGGTAATCGAGAGGAAATATTAAATTCTACGAAAAATTTTGAAAATCATGCCTTTATCTACATTAGGGGGAAAGTTACAGGGCCTTAAAAAATCCATTTTTGAGCGTTTCAGTGATTTCTGTATATATACACAACTTGGCTGCATGCACTGCCGTCCATGTAGATAACTGGAACAGTATATTCGCTGGACGTTAATTCATAAAATTACAAATACACAAGTATTCATGTTAAAACAGACGATTTTGTTTTATCTAATCATTTCGTAATTTTCTCCACAATGAATAGAAGTTGTATTTGTAATTTTGTAACTTGAATTTATTAAAAAGGAACATGTTACTTAATTTAAGTACATGTTTATCAATTATAAAACAATTGATAAAAAAAATTCAAATAATTTATGTCCTAAATAAAAGAGCGCACAAGCGACTTTCTTATAATTGTCCTACTGCAATGATCAAATGATGTTGGAGGCTACAAATTTTCTTAACATTTATCTTTCAAGTAACTAAATAAAATGTTTCATCCTAAAAAATCGTATCAATTCTACTTGAACAAAAAAGCTCGAAATTATTTTAAATAACTAAGAATTTTAATAAAAAAACTAAAAGTTTTAACATACGATAAAATGAAAGAAACAATCTAAATTCAATCTGAAATAGTTAGATGTAACGTCACTAGTGACGCTTAGCAGATTTCAATTTTCCCTGTAGACTACTTGTGCATTGTATTTTATTTGTTCCGGTAAGAGTTTAACGCGTTCTACATGGTGTACGGATCTTTATAAAACTGTACTATGTATCCAAGATAAATATCATAAAAGTATGCGATCAGCCCAACCCGACATTTCGGTCGAATTAAATTTTATCTCAATATTTAACAAGACTATTATATATGAAGCAAGCAACCGATGAAACTTTTAAATAAAATTATTCCTACATTTTAAAAAGTATTGAAAAAGAATTTTAGTTTGTCAAAGACATTGCAATATAGTGAGGGAGGAAGAATAGGTAGGAGAAAAAAAATAATTTTGGCGGCGTACTAAACTACTGTAAGGTATAGTGATTAGTTTCTGTCGTTCTGTAATGTATAATAATAGAATAGGATATAAGTTTCACTAATTCTCAAACAACAGATAAAACCAATTAATGTAGGCTCTTTATGGGCTGCGTTTCGCCAGCCCCGCCCATTTTGAGTTGGGAAACCAAAATAGGCTTATTCGTTTGTGCTTCTTTGTGCCACTAAGTTTTTTGTTTGTGCTCTCCCCCTTCATAGTTTAATTAGAAAAGTCTAAGGGATGAAAATTATGTCATTCGTTTGTGCTTCGTTTGTGTTTCTTTGTGCACGACTTTTTTTTGTTTGTGCTCACCCCCTCCCTGATTTAGTAAGGGTGGGATCAGCCCCGCCCATGTAAAATTAAGGGATGCAAATTATGTCATTCGTTTGTGCTTCGTTTGTGTTTCTTTGTGCACGACTTTTTTTTGTTTGTGCTCACCCCCTCCCTGATTTAGTAAGGGTGGGATCAGCCCCGCCCATGTAAAATTAAGGGATGCAAATTATGTCATTCGTTTGTGCTTCGTTTGTGCTTCTTTGTGCACGACTTTTTTTTGTTTGTGCTCACCACCTCCCTGATTTAGTAAGGGTGGGATCAGCCCCGCCCATGTAAAGTTAAGGGATGAAAATTATGTCATTCGTTTGTGCTTCTTTGTGCACGACTTTTTTTTGTTTGTGCTCACCACCTCCCTGATTTAGTAAGGGTGGGATCAGCCCCGCCCATGTAAAGTTAAGGGATGAAAATTATGTCATTCGTTTGTGCTTCGTTTGTGCTTCTTTGTGCACGACTTTTTTTTGTTTGTGTTCACCCCCTTCCTGATTTGGTAAGGGTGGGATCAGCCCCGCCCATGTAAAATTAAGGGATGCAAATTATGTCATTCGTTTGTGCTTCGTTTGTGCTTCTTTGTGCACGACTTTTTTTTGTTTGTGCTCACCCCCTCCCTGATTTAGTAAGGGTGGGTCAGCCCTGCTCATGTAAAATTAAGGGATGAAAATTATTGAACTGCGATGGCTAGAAATTAAATACTGAATTGAACAACTTTTACCAAAAAGAATATTAATAATAACTAACAAAAAAACATTTCCGAAACACGACTCGTCACAGTCAAAACTGTCGGGACTGCAAAATTGCTCATTTTTGAGGACAGTTGAAACCTACAGTCATTATGTACATGCGATGTTTAAAAATAAATCAAATTATTTTTTGTGATAATATTTTAATTGAAATTTCAAATTTTAATCTTGAAATATAAAATGTTATATTAAAATATTATTATTTTATTTAAATTATAATTGTTATTGGTATATTTCATCATTATTATTTAGCACTAATTTTATTGTTGTTGAAGAAGATTTTATACTTTACTTTCTAATATTTTTACATAAAGTTTTTAGCGCCCGTTTTTCCCTTTTTTTATTTTATATAACGGCAATTAAATACTTTCATATATGCAAAAAATTCATTCAATGATAAATATTATTAGAACACTAGACTCGAAAATAAAAAGAAAATAAAAATGAAATATATGACATTCATATTAATGAAGATATGTGTAGTAATCTTTAAGCAACTATATTAAAAAGTGAGACTAAATCTGAATTATTATGTTAGATAAAATCGAATTAAAATCAAAAAAATGTGTTTATAAATGTAAGATTATTAAAAATTTTAATTAAGTTTAAACCAATTTTAATTAAATTAATTGAGTTGAATTCCAAAACTATGGCAATCGCATTATATTAAAACACATTAAATTGAGTAAAATTAATTTTCTTTTTTGTTAATTTAAAATTTAAATAGAGGTACATTTTTTATGGTTTCTAAAAAGTTTTATATTTTCTAAAAATTTTAAAATGATGAAATAATAAAAAAATTTACAAAACATAAAATTTATCTTAAAATAGACAAAAAAATTTTTTTTACAGTTTAAAACAAGATATATGAAAAATTGAGAAAACAACATAAAATATAGGAAGTCTGAAAAACTGAAGTTGAAAATTAGAATCAAAATGACTCGTTGTTATACTCTTGTATATTAATGCTTTACCTAGTATGTATGTAGCATTATTTTCTTAATGTATTGTCCCTAAAAGAAATGAATTTAAAAACGCTAGGTGGAAGAAACAAATAATTGAGCTAATTTCGAATTGTCTATTACACAGAAGATTGATGGTTAAATTTCATTAGAGCACGCACCATACTGTCAAAAGCGTATATATTTGTATTTACAACATCCCATTTCATACCCTTAAGGTACTGTTTCTCCAGCCTCGCCCATTCAAATTCACTACAAATAAAAACAATCTGTGTCCAATGAAGCACAAAACAAAGCACAAATGAGTAACACATCTCAACATGGGAAGGGCTAGTCCCACCCTTACTAAATCAGGGAGGTGGTGAGCACAAACAAAAAAAAGTCGTGCACAAAGAAGCACAAACGAAGCACAAACGAATGACATAATTTGCATCCCTTAATTTTACATGGGCGGGGCTGATCCCACCCTTACTAAATCAGGGAGGGGGTGAGCACAAACAAAAAAAAGTCGTGCACAAAGAAACACAAACGAAGCACAAACGAATGACATAATTTTCATCCCTTAGACTTTTCTAATTAAACTATGAAGGGGGAGAGCACAAACAAAAAACTTAGTGGCACAAAGAAGCACAAACGAATAAGCCTATTTTGGTTTCCCAACTCAAAATGGGCGGGGCTGGCGAAACGCAGCCCATAAAGAGCCTACATTAATTGGTTTTATCTGTTGTTTGAGAATTAGTGAAACTTATATCCTATTCTATTATTATACATTACAGAACGACAGAAACTAATCACTATACCTTACAGTAGTTTAGTACGCCGCCAAAATTATTTTTTTTCTCCTACCTATTCTTCCTCCCTCACTATATTGCAATGTCTTTGACAAACTAAAATTCTTTTTCAATACTTTTTAAAATGTAATAATAAGAATAAAATTTTAAACTGACTTACTTATGTGCGTGTTCTATTACTCTCTTCATTTTTTCATCAGAAATACGTGCTTCACCATCTAAAACTAGATTAAACTTTATATGTACTGCGTTATCATATAGTTGTATGCGCAGGTCAACTCCCGGTATACCAAATGCGGATACAACTGTAATATTTTTTTCCATGTTTTTTTTTCGTTCTTTGCACTAGTAGTTACTACATTAAAAGTGCAATAAACAACTAAATTACAATTATATTACAAAAAAGGAATTCATTTTCAATAAAATGTTTTGATTGATTGTTTTTCTCTTTTTTTTTTTTTTTCGTGGCCAGTAATAATATTGTTAATGGCGGTAAATTAAATATAAAATTGCGAACCGTTCATAAATGCGTATTCAGGCTTGCCCTGGTGTAATAACAAAATATAGGAAGTGTATAATCCGTTTAAATATTTTATCTTAGGCGAGCATACACATCAGTTGCCGCGTTATACACAATTTTCAAAGGATACAAACATATGCTTTAAAAGACCTAATACTAGCTCCATATGTATGGGTATGACAGAACATTCTGCACTATTCCAAAACAATACCCATATTAAAAGAAAAGAGATGATTATTGGCTAGATATGAAAGTAATCCATAAATCTGTGTCTGGCACAGCTACTCCCAAAATTGTGCGTAGAGGTCCGACGCTAACCTTATTTCTGGCGTGCAAGTCAAAATCTTAACCAAATTTTCTTCCGGGAACCTAAAATTCATTCAAAGTTCTTCTTACTCTGCAATTCCTATAATGCGCCAAAATTTTTAAAATTTGATCCAAATTCTGGTCTAGGAGCCCAAAGTGCTTCTTAACCAGAAACCCTTTACACTGTATTTGACCAATAAATCAAGCATTCGCCTAACACCTGCTCCTTAAGCCAATCTCGTTTGATAATCTAAATACATGTCCCAAGGAAGGACCGTAACCTAATGCCCATTGTTGGGCTGAATTCGACTAGTAATCTGAACATACACCCTTCCAGGAAGGTAAATTATACCATTCTACTATCATGTCATCTATTTTAAAATCATTCTCAAGTGTAAAAATAATCTTTTTTTATTCAGGTACAAACTTACATTCAGCACAGGTGTGTCGTTCCGTTATCATGCATGTACTTGTGCATGTAATCATCGTTATCGTTTTATCACCAACTTTTATTTTTTCTGCGATTTACAGAGAATTTATCCACTCACACCTTTCGTTCTCCTTTTTAACGATGCATAAATTTTTAAATTTTATTTATTATTATTTCCATTTTTGCCCGGAGTCCACCGTTAAATAAATTTCCACGGAAAGCCATAATGCAGCTAACGTTTATATATAATGCAATATTTCACTTATACTATTTTCTAGTGGGGCAAAAATCTGTATTCTATAACGTCTTATCGATCGATTTGCTTGTTGTCTGTTTTGTCGAAGGCAATAGAAAAAGTTGATACTAAATAGATTACAGTTATATGTACAATTTATTAATATAATTCTGGAACAGCAGTTCGGTGTCTTAAAACAACACACCACGATTGATCAGCTCCATAGCGTGCTTAATGCAGCTAAAAAAGCTTACAAACAAAATAGATGTGTAAAATGGCATTCGTCGATGTCTAATAGACGTTTAATAAAATTCGACATAACGGTTTATTATATAAATTAAAAATTCTATTACCAACTAACAAGGGCGCCGCCAGCCGATGAACCGGGGGGGGGGGGGGGGGGGGGGGGGGGGGGGATTATAAAAGAGGATATAAATTATAGGAAAAATTAAATTTATAAGTTGTAAAGGCTTAATATTTTATTAAACAAGAATAAAATCTTAATTAAAACATAATTTTCGTGGGTTTCTGGCAAATTGTTCTACTACTTTATTATATAAGTCTTCCAAATTGCCCGTGATTACGCACCTATGAATACTCATCATGGCCAATTGATTAAAAAGTTTCAAAACTCCAGGGGGAGGGGGCATCGGCCCCCCCTTGGCGACGCTCATGCCAACTAGTTTACATTTATTGTTAAATCCATATCTTCATAACCAAAATTTCCAAGTACATTATGAACATACAAATTTAGAAATACAACTACTTTTAGCAGGAGTGCTCTAAGTTTCAATACTACAACTTACACTGTATTCGATATGCACAACAGACTTTCCTGTAATGGAAAATATACAGGGAAAACGTTTTCTGACGGATCAGTGTTACTTACCTCACGTATAGATCTTAAGATAACTAGTAGTAATTTACAAGAGACTCTTACCAAAGCATGTACATGTATGCAAATAAGAAAATCTTACATCCAGCAAACAGAAATTAACGCAAATTCCTATTAAATATTTCTTATTTATACAAAACTGCCCCATCATCGGCGGGATGTGTAATTGCAAATATTTTGCGTCTAGATAGACTGGGGAACCAGAAAAAAATAATCCTTATATCCTGTTATTTGTCGTCATAATTTACAGCGTTGGTATTGTATGTATTTAAATTTATCATTCCATCAATTCGTAGGTTTTAATATCATTTACTTATAGTTTGTGTTTGCCATGGTTACTAGGGAAGGATAATGTGGTGGTTTCCCCTTGCCTTCCACATGATTTTCTGTTAGGGTTTACTCCCTTAGTCGAAAGGACCCGGTTTTAAGGCGCCGGATACTCGCCTACTCGTTCTAGGTTGATAAATCAACCCGATTGGGGCACTTAATCACGAACGAGCGGCTGATAGTCTGCTGTTTTCAATGCAGTATGAAGCTTAACGGTATTTATTGGAAGGAACACCTTCGACAAGTGAACCCTCCTCCGTTTTCCTATCAGCTGTGTTTTGTGAGTTCCGATTTAGCTTTCCTAATCAACGCCGAGCCCGCTGAATATGAAATTGCCACCCTGCACGACGTGGACGTACGGAACTCACGCGGTTGTTGTTTCGTTTCCCCGTCGGTGTGACTGGAACCATATGACGGTCGAGTGACTATTTACTAGAGAAGCAACCTGTGCCCCGCATATATGCGAAGCTTGTGATTAAATTAAGTTTAGCAAAAACCAAATATGGAATTTGCATAGGAGGGGAAAAACTTCAAACGATAAAATTTTCCGATGATCAGGTTATAATTGCTGACTCTCCGAAAATGTTGCAGAGAATGGTGCAGACCTTAAATGATACAGGAAAACGGTCTGGATTAGAAATAAACGTCAACAAAACAAAGACAATGATGATTGGTAAACAACCTAAACGTTTACAACTAGACATAGAGGGCCAGAAAATCCAGCAGGTGCAAGCATTTAAATATCTTGGTCAAGTAATAACAGAGGACTTATACTGTGATATAGAAATAAACTCAAGAATCAGACTAGCTAAGCTTGCGTGGCGGGAAAAACAAAATATACTACGCCAAAAGTCAATGCCACTGAAAATAGGTAAGCGCATCGTTAAAACTTACGTGTGGCCAGTAGCGCTGTACTGCGCGGAAACGTGGACCCTGAATAAAAGGAATATCTTAAAGTTGCAGGCTTTCGAGATGTGGTGTTGGAGGAAATTACAAAGAATAAGCTGGACTGAAAAAACCACAAACACAGAAGTACTATGGAGAGTAGATGAAGAAAGGACATTGGTCCATTCGATACAGAAACGACGATTAAGCTGGATGGGACATGTACTCAGACACGGCGGTCTCCTTCGCGATGTAATAGAAGGACAAATTCAGGGAAACAGAAGACGTGGTAGACCGAGGAACACATTTATCAGCGGGTTGGTGAAGGACGCAGGCACAGACCGATACTGGAAAATGAAAAGAACTGCGGAGAATCGGAGGGGTTGGAAAAGGCTTACCATGGAGTTAAACCAGTCCTAGGACTGTCAAACTTAATAAAAAAAAATAAAACTTATGATTTAACAAAATGTTTTACAACGATTTTTTTATGAGTTAAACATGTATTGTGGAGTATTTCAAAAGTACAGAAAAATTATCGGTACAAGTTTTGTTTTATATATATACAAAAGATCTACTTAATAATATTGGTATCAATAATTGTATTAAATGTGTATCTTATTAAGTTCATTGTTAATTATAAAAATTGCATATAATATTCAGATTAATTTTCACAGAGTAATAAAAAGCAGTAAATTAACTGCAGCCATATGGTATGTCTAAGTAATTATAAGAATATTGATCGTAAATTGTGTAATGTTGAATAAATTTAATATAAATGAAGACAGTTGTAAAATTTGGGGATTACACTTACGAAGTTTAACCGTTAAATATAATTAAAAAAAGAACAAAAACCCTTAAATTTGTTATAAATAAGCAAAACACAAAAATATATTTAAAATTAGAGTAACTATAAACTAAAAAACAATTTTCATTAAAGTTTTTTCTATTTTCACTCAATATGTATTATTATTAATATGATTTTTAAAATTCAATAAAAGTTATTTTTAGAATTATGCTACTAGAATATATTATAAATAGTTTTCTTGCGTAAACTGTGTTAAATTATCAATAATAGCAAAGAAAATTAAATCACCGTACATGCATTTATTATACATATTGTTATATTTCCGTTAAATCAAAGTTCATAATGTATAATTAATTAATTTGAATTGTAAAGAATACAAAATCACATAATAAAATAATATTGCATCCCGACCGATTTCTTCTATTTATTTATACATAATCATGGACTAATGAATATGTCTAAATAAACCAAAGAAACCGGTTAGGCTGCAATATTATTTTACGTTTATATATATGTATATATACTCGGGCATTTTGGCCTCGCAAGGGGCTGTGACCCTTGACCCCTCTTGCTTTCATTTCTGTCTCTTTCTCTTCTATACTTTGTATAAAATGATCAAAATTTACAACGTCATTTTTACTGGCATCAACATAAAAAAAATAACATTATCACAAAAATCCTAACCTAACATTTAACTTTCATTATATAAAATTAAAACATTTATTCGTTACATAAAATTGTGACATTTTTTAAAATAACAATAACATAAAACCTATAAAATATAACAAACGTTACATAAAATTGGGACATTTTTTGGGACATTTTGCGTTACATAAAATTGGGACATTTTTTCGAAAGGGGGGTAGCCTAAAAATTACGTTGTAATTAATATAATGTGAATTTGTGTTTTTTTTACAATTCAATTTAATTAATTATACATTATGAACTTTGATTTAACGGAAATATAACATTAATTTAATGTATATATATTTTTTTCTTGTAATAATTCAATATATTCTTCTATCAGAATGTAATTCTTTATGCGAAAAATTCATCAAACTGCCAACTGATGGCGCTGTACTCGTTACTGTAAATTCTATTTGATCATTAACTTCGTAAATTATGTCGAAAAATCACAGTATATAAGGGCTAGCTATATTTTTTGTATCTACTTATGTATCAGTGCATTTCAACATTTAGCGAATAGTGTAATGTGGTTTCAAAAGATGTTTGTAAAAACAATTTTATCATTATCACAACTAATTATGTGGTGTAACGGAAATGATAAATTTCTAATATTTGATATCAGGTAAGTTTTGTTACGACTAGGATAGATTGTTACGAATTAGTTGTTAATGAAGGATCAATTATTTAATTTTTTACATTTGCATTGCGTACAATTTAAGACTTTGTTTTCTTAGTTTCGTTAGAATTAGCTTTTGGAAAGTTATTGGGGATTCCAATGTCAAATGAAACGTCTGCTTTAATGTATAGTTGATTCTGCGTTGTTCTTTCTAATCTTATCTGCGCGCAAATACAACATAAGTGAATCGCATGCGTGGTTTTACTAATAAATATGTTAGCGTTTTAATTTTCTTAGATTATGTTGAGATATCATGAAAATATAATATTTCATGAACGTTTAGTTTTGTGATAAATAAAGACTGCAAAGTCACGTAAAGAATTCAAATCAGTATTTTTCCAAATTGAAGTAATTTTAAAAGCTTCTTATTTTTATTTTTTATTTTTAAAAAGTACGTATTAACATATTATTAATATGATTTTTAAAATTCAATAAAAGTTATTTTTAGAATTATGCTGCTAGAATATATTATAAATAGTTTTCTTGTGTAAACTGTTAAATTATTAATAATATCAAAGGAAATTAAATCACCGTACATGCATTTACGTATTGTTATATTTCCGTTAAATCAAAGTTCATAATGTGTAATTAGTTAAATTGAATTGTAAAAAATACAAAATCACATAATATATGTATATACATAAAAACGTAAAATAATATTGCATTCCGACCAATTTCTTCTATTTATTTATACATAATCACGAACTAATGAATATGTCTAAATAAACAAAAGAAACCGGTCGGGCTGCAATATTATTTTACATTTTACGTTTATACATATATATATATAATGTGATTTTCTGGTTTTTATAATTCAATTTAATTAATTATACATTATGAACTTTGATTTAACGGAAATATAACTTTACGTAAATGTATGTACGGTGATTTAATTTATTTTTCCATTATTAATAATACTGCTAGAATATAACCGAATACATTTTATAAAGGTATCTGATTTATATAATTCCAGTAAAACAATGTGTATTTTCTTATTTTCAATAAATCTACTGGGAAAAATTGATGACCACTGAAATTTAATTAAGAAAAAAACATACTTTAGTATAGATATATATTATGGCTGAAAATTATTGTTTTTTACATTATTAAAAAACGATTGCCTAGCCTTTTCCAATGGGCTAGTTTTGATCTTTTTTTTTTTTTTTCATGTTCCTTTTAATACGCAAAATATGAAAGGAAGTCGAGCACACTTTGTCGATGTCATTAACATGAAATCGTTTAGGCAGAATAAAGTGTAGATGGAGCGATTTCGAGGCTGTTACCAAATTAAAACGTGAGTTTCAAGTTTTTTAAAAACTTAAAAATTATATCTCAACAAAAATATAAACATTTAACATCTTTGATGAATGCATATTAGAGTGTTTGTTAAAGTAACGAATGAAATGCGATACTATTGATTGTATAAAATGTGCGTTTTCGAGGTACGAAAGTAAATTTATTATACTCAATCATTAGGACTACATCACGGGAATACCTCTCAGACTCCTAGATGATAGTCTTCTATAATTCGTATACAAAAATTATTTTTAATTGACTATATGGTTTCCGTAGCGATTTCTAATTGTCATGTAACTTCCGCTACATAAAAGGTTACGTCTAATTGACATCAAATTTTCATATCCTACGGATAAAAATAACATACTCACTAATTTTGAGCAAATTTGATTAGGAATATTAACAGTTACTTTAGAAGTAGAGAATGTTCTTAGTTAATATCAATAACAAAGTTTCTTTCACCAAAACTTATCTAGTCAGAATAATCTTCAAAAAGTTTATCAGACCCGATCCCGTTCTCAACTTTTTTTTGTTCGATTTTCCTAAACTAACTGAAGACAACGTTGCTTTATATGCAATTGGCACCGCGCTGTATTATAGTGCTTATTGACTTAGTGCTATTACCAATAAACTACAAACAGGTATAAATGGATAATCAGGTACTTCGTTAAATAGAAAATTTCGGTTAATCCGAGTCAATCTAAGCCGTATTATTTTCACAGAGGAGACCGTTTTTACCAAAAAAAAAAAAAAAAAGTCAAAGTTTCAAATAACAAAATCATATAGACCAATATTTCACTTACTTTGGTTTAGTTTTCGATAAACGATTAAACTTTACGTGTTCGCATTAAATCCAGTCTGCTAGTTGCGCTATTTACCTTATTTTTAATCGTAAATTTAACATATTCTTTCAAAATAAGCCAAGTTTTATACGTCCTATCCTAACATTTGTATCTCATTTAGTCATCAATTTCAGTCAATTCAAACAATTACAATTTATTCAAAATAGGTGCTTAAGGTAAATTCTAAATGCTGTTCGTTATACTAGAATGGACGATATTCACACATTTTTAGAACTTTTGTATTATTAAAAATTACTTATTGAAGCAGTCAAGAATTTTTTATAACTGTACAAGTCATACTAATGAATTAATACAGACTATTGGTGACTAAGATTCCAGGCAACTACGTTTTATATATACAAAATATAACATAGACGCCTTAAACAAAAATACGTTATATTCAGGTAATTGAAAATTACTCTATGTACATATTGCCTTTTTTTAAATATCTTTATTTTTATGAAAAGTCCTTTCCATATTTTTTTCTTTTTTTTTTTTTTCATTGTTTAAAATAATAATGTTAATTCTTTTGATTTAATATATTATGTTACTTGTGTAATTACTTGATTGTCTTTTCTTATTTGTAGGTTTATTATTAATCAAAAAAATTGTAATTTTGTACTATAAATTTAGAACGGTTCGGTTTTGCATTTCAATTGTTAGATATAATTTATGTATGTATGCATAACATTTATACCCGGTTTTATCTGGATATAGGCAGAAGACAACTTTGCGGTGAACAAGTGGGATAGTTTCTCAGAGTAGTAGCAGGTTTTAAAAGCTACAAATAGAGAAATAATGAAAAATTCATTAAGCGATTTACATAAATAGAAAATGATTTTTAATTTGGCTGTTATTTTTTGCCTTTTATTTGGACTGAACTGGCTGATCTTATGTCGTTTTGTTTGAATGAAATGTAGAATGTGGCGTGCAATAATATAATATGTGTGAGAAGTTACTTTCTTTCCCTATCGAATAGGTCAAATATCATGCAAAAAGTTCGCTAGTATTTTGCAAAATTAAATTCTTAATATTTCTTTCATTTTTTTTTTTTTCTTTTTTTATTCGAAGACTTAGCCGATAAAGGCGACCGGAATTTTCCCTCGTAAAAATACTCTCGTCTAATATAATCGCATCTTTAAATTGTTTCTAACATCAAAGTTTATCAGTGAAGCAGTTGTTTTGAAAATACTTTGGTAAAAATTAAGTTGGATTTTTTGATTAATAACATGTTAATATTATGTACTTTTAAGTAAGTCTACTTTGATTAAATAATAATTGTTTCCTATTACATATTATCAGTAACAAAGCGTAAGTTCAAAGGTAGGCTAAATGTCAATCAAATAAATCGCAATTTTTTTTTTTTTTTTTTATAAAGGCAAACAAACAAAATGTAATTAGATGAATAAAATTTACCTGTATAGTTTGCAATTATCAGGATGGTTTCATAGAATGGAAATATTTTATTAATAAAATTGGCTGTAGGATTAATATATATATATATTACATTACGGAATAATAATAAACTACCGATCCGATTTCTGTACATTCGCATAAATTGCTTGATATTCTACCAAGTTTATATAAAAGTTTCGGAATTCTTTTGTGGCCCATATGGATTCGGTGTATATGTATATAATGCATAAATTCTCCACTATTCCGCTTGTAAACCACTTCAGTATATTTTTTGTAATTATGAAATATTTTTTCCGAATATTTCTACTGACTTTTCATATTCCGTTTGCCATTTATCGTTTATCATTTGCTCAATGTGAAGAGGTATGTATTTCATCATCCGTAAGGTATTTTTCATCTGTTCCATTGTTATTAATACTTACTTCTTCAGCCGTTCTGTAAACCATTTGAAATATATCACGTTACTGTTTCTCTGAAGTTTACCAATAATATTTAATATATTGCATATTATTTATCCGTGATATATTTTCTATTATTTTTTTTTTTTTTTTGTACTGCTGACAGAGAAGCTGTTAATATTAATATTTTTTTTTTTTTAGCTCCCTAATAATTCCTCTCTGTATGACTATTACTTCTGCTGTACATAATGAATGTATTTTTAGAAGTCGAAATTATTTTAGATTATTTTTACTTTTGTTATATATACTACTGCAGCAAAAGTTTATCAGTCTTTTTCTATCGATTAATCTGTGTAAATAATTTCAAAGTCACTGTATTTGCTTTGTATTATGCTGTTTAGTATTTGTTCGTTTATATTATTACTCTTATAGCATGCTCGTATATTAGCATACGTACAAATCAATGTTGATCAAATTTGATACGGTGTATCATAAGTAAGAGTTTTCGTATTTGTTGGTACGCTAATATTATTTAATTTTTGATAGCTCTTTAAGTTTAATAGTGGAATTGTTTTCTTTCCCCAATATTCATTCTGCATCGCGATATTTGACAACATTATTGTTTGTTTGTTAATAGAGTGATGTCATTATGATTTTTTCATTTCAAAAAAATCTTTATCCGAATTTTTCTGGAAAAAAAGACTAACTGATAGCTTTACTCCTTCAATTTGGTCAATATGATTAGGTGACGATGGCATTGTAAGTGATTTATTCTATATATGTCACATCTATCGCTTTGAATTTTGTTTTTATTCATTGTGTAGCATATAATGCCAAAATATTCAATATGCGCATTTATTAACGATCTACGAATCATGGGATGTCGCATTTTAGTCTATTAATTGCCTTTACTTATATTAAGTTCTTTGTAATATTTTTTCATTATTTTTAACTTTCACATATTTCTGTGTTAGTGTCAAAATATATTCCTAAATATTTGTAAAATTCTGTAATTTCTAATTTATAAATATGAACTAATATTAACTTTGTGTCTAGTAAATATACTTCTTTTGTTTTGTCGATTGATATAATTAAATTTAAAGCATTCATTATATTCATTAGCTGATACAGTGTGCTTTTTAGCTTCATATTGAAGTGGCTTAGTTTCGTTTGTTCTAAATTTCAGTCCTCAGGGATGCCAACCACAAGTTCCTAATGAACTTGTGGATTTAAATACAAATTTACCATTTATGATTGTTGTTATTATTATTATTAATTTTGCACGTAATTAATTTTCTCGAATATATTGATTAAACCTACACCTATTTTTCTGAAACATAAAAAACACACTTTATTAAAATAACACAAATATAACAAGATGACGATTGTTAAATTAATTAAATATGATACATAACTCTGTGGTCGGCTCGGTGTTGTGATATCTACAATGGCGGCGGTCCGTTGTTCATCTGGATCAATTGATCGGTGGCGGAAAACTTGGTTCGCGATTGGTTTAGTTATTTTAACATCTACGGCCAATACTTTTATAGGATAACGTTAACCGATAGCGGCTATACTTGACTGAAAAAAACTCGAGCGATAAGGCTTAAACTAGTGGCCAAAATAATAATTTGCTTTAACTGACTGGTCCGATGACCAAGACCGAAATGCTCTCGATCGCGACAAAAATCAGACCGACTCGAACCGTTTTTAGACGGTTTCGTTAGCACTGGACTCCGGATCATACCAACCGTTCTTTTTCGTTTTCTTGTTTTACCACCCTGACGGCAGCACTAGTCCAAATGGAGAAAGATGAAGACAAAGGAGACTGCGGAGTTTCTTTGAGCGTTTTCGGAATCCTTAGAACCTGCGATATTCATAGGCCTCATTTTTATGATTCTTACAATCACACTGCCGAATCGTTATCCGTGGGTGGCGCGACAGTATTCCATTTACCCTTAGTCGATAACAGGATTACACACATACGCGCACTTACACCCACACCATTTGTTCAATAATTTATTAAATTTAATTTTAGTATTTTATTTATTTATTTATATTATTTTTTTTTTTTTATTTTACTTTTCTACGATTTTTATTTTTTCCATGTAATAGGCACATTACAGTATTATAAGTCGTTCTCAGATTTCACTTTTGAAAAGTTTTGGATCAGTAGTTCGGGTTTTAGTTCTTTTAACTGCCAACGTAATTTCAATTTTAATCATGAGATTATAAAATTTCGGTTATGGTTTCGGTTAAAAAATAAAAAAAAATTAAATAATATAAGCTAGTAAACTAGGTACATTTAACAAAAATCAATATTTGTAACCGACGTTCATAAGTTTTACACACCTTCCTCTTTGAACGCTTCTACACGTGAGTAGTATGAATGATTATTGTTTTTACTTCGGAGGTATTATGAAAAATCATTTATCATACGTGAAAACTATTAATGAAATTTACGAATTGTGACAAAGCATCGTTAATAGGTTATCAGAAATTGCTTTGTAAACTGTGAATTAAAAAATGACAGTAATTAAACACAGACTGTTCTGTAAGAATTATAAAAAACTATCATTTGAAGGTTCAATGGGAGTGTCCTGTGGCGAAGTTCGAACTATCGAGTTATATATATATATATATATATATATATATATATATATAAATGTATAAATATGTGCGAGTGTGTGTGTATATTTATAACATACTAAAAATAAAAGAAGAAAATGTAAATGTGGACAATAAAGTTTTCTGTTATTTTTGTAGCAATGACAGATTCGGTAATTATCGTTGGAATCGGAAATCCTAATGTGGATTACGTAATTAGAATTGAAGACGATTATTTGTTACGCAAATACAATTTGGTTCCAAACAGTCAAGCAGAAAGATCCAGCGAATTATTATCCGATATAAAAGAAGATGCTGAGAAGTAAAATATAATACTGAATACGGTTTAATTTATTTAGAAAATTTCCAAATTAATCTGAATGGTTTTCTACGGAGCTTGGCTAAATAAAAATAATTGTACCGATGCACATGTTTATGTAGGAAGTTCTTAACATAGTTACCGGTGGTACTGTTTGAATATAAATAAAACGCAGTTTTTCTTACTGTTCTCTCTCAATTCCATTCTCTGCTTAACATAGAACTCATTAAACTATTCATAATTACCATTCGTAATCTATTATAGTAGTAGTGTATTTTACTAATTTTGGTTTTTTCCCCCGACCTGGGTGTTTTTTACATCGGAGTACAATTTTAAATGTTTAAATATGCGCAATGATTAAAATACCTAATAGAAGCGTGTAAATATTAGTTGATAGCGCATTCAAAGATTATTTATTACAAATGTGTAATTTGAGAAATTAAATTTAGCTATCGAGTAAATATTGAACGATTAAATAGAATTTATACGTTACAATAGTGGAGCAATTCTTAAGAATTTTAACGAAGAAGGATAAAAGTGACGATGCATACTATCGAGCAGTTAAATTGTATAAATTATTTTGGTAAAGGTTTTCGATTTATGATTTAAATAATCGTAAAAATTAATGACGTAGGGTAAATTATATATAGAATGAAAATAGCGGAGAAAATTTATTTATAAATTTATCGAGTGAACATTTTTAGTTGCAGACGAATCGGATAATCTTGAAATTTTATAAAAAAAAAAAAAATAAACGTTTTTACTTTTCGTGTAATTATTCGTTGCACCGGCGGTCTTCGGTCGGACACATCAAGTTTTATATCGAGCATTCGTAGACTGTCTGTACTTTACAGAGAATTCATGGTAAAGAAATCGATAGCAGATAGTCGCGACTAGGAAGCTTATCTGTCAGAGTTAACCGCATGCCGTGGGGCCGTAGTGCTATCAAATGATTTCAGAGCTCGAATGTTGTTATTTCGTTGACGATACGAAAAGAGCATCTTTAGGCGATGTTGAAGTTTTAAAATTGTGTCGCACTTGACTGTAAATTTTTTTAGTAATACATCTGATAACGCTATACAGAAGTCGAATTTGAAGAGGGACAGAATGTACCCCGAATCTACGAGGAGACATATAGGTTACTTGTCGCATTTAAACTGCAAATTGCGGATGAAGAAGGGTAATTTGATAACGCAAACATCATTACTGCGTTAGAAGAATAAATTTGCTGTTTAAGAATTTCAGATTAAAATGTGCATAATTAAATTTCTGTTTACGGTAAATAAATGTAATACTTTTTCTTTCTTTTTGTGCCAATTTTTTGGCACTACTTTCGGTTCGCTGTTGGAACAGCCAATGTTTCGAAATATCTTCTTACTTTTTTTAACACACACCCACACATAAATATTAATTACAACGTAATTCTTAGGCCGCCCCTGATTAGAAAAAATGTCCCAATTTTATGTAACGAAAAAATGTCCCAATTTTATGTAACGAAAAAATGTCTCAATTTTATGCAATGAAAAAATGTCCCAATTTTATGTAACGTTTGTTATATTTTAATTTTTACCGAGTTTATACATATTAATTACAATGCAATTCTTAGACTGTCCTCTGGTAGATTTTATAACGAAAAATGTCACAATTTTATGTAATGAAAGTTAAACGTCAGGGTAGGATTTCTGTGATTAAGTTATTATATTCATATGGACTGATTTAGAATTACGTTGTAAATTTTGATCATTTTATACAAAGTATAGAAGAGGAGAAAGAAATGTAAGCAAGAGGAGTCAAGGGTACAACTTCTTGCGAGGCCAAAATTACCGACTCATATATATATATATATATATATCGTTAGTGTTTTGAACTAAAAAGTAGTATGTAGGATAAATAAATTTTGACTTCAGTATTTTCAGAAAGAAAGAAAAAATTCGTTATGTTTTCATTTGTGCGAAAAATTCTAATTTTACTAGTTAAATGATTAAAACATATTTTTTTCTCGAACAAATGCTGATGGCACGCAGTATGTGCCGCTGGTTGTTTGTATCGCGCAACTCTGAACATTTTCAATTTTTCACTATTTTGAAACAATGCCGTAATATAAAATGTTAACCTCTTTTTATGAATGAAATGATTTTGCTAAAAAAAAATTTTGTACGTAATAATTTCGGCGAAAGAGTTAATTAATAAATAAAAGTTAAATTTACTCTTTTCTCTCCCCCCCCCCCCCCCCCGATCCTAAGAGTATTTAATATGATAAGAAAATTCATCTCTCTAGTGTAAAGTAATCTAGCGGTTTTTTACTTTTGCTACATAGTACGGATATCATCCATTATTTCCATCGAATATTGTGATTAAGTTAAGAAAAACCTAAATCATTAATACAACGAGAACGCGCGAATCTTCAAAAATAAATAAGTAAATAAATAATTTTTTAAGAGCTGTGTAGTAGTATCACTGCCAGCATACTACTGAGGTTTAGACGGACCGGGTTTGTGTTTATTTTAATTCTTTGTAAATTAGGTTTAAAACTAACCGTAATTATAAATGTTAATAGTTGTGCATTTTGCAAACGGGCTTCTGCTATGCGGTCTGTGCTATTACTGTTTAAGTAAAAAAAGAAAATATTTGTCGGATTACCAGATTAGGATCTTCAGTTTGGAATCTAGTGGCGACGAGTGAAAACGTTTAAATATAACTAATACTAGTTGCATGAATAGCGATAGAAAATCATCATGCATGCGTAGGAATATCGATGGGCGGACGTATAAATTTTAAAAATACTTTAGTCATTAAATGAAAACCGATATCTCTAGCAATCTAAGCTATTTTGAAATATCTTCGCTGCATAGAATTAAGTCGCGTAATATTTTTTGTACTTATTAATGGTATTAAATTTATCTTACTCGTACGCATGCATACTTTAGAAAATATTGCGCTTTTTATATCAAATTAATTTAAAACCTGTTTTCAAATGATAAGCGATGTATTAAAAAAAAAAAAAAAGAAAAAGAAAAAAAGAAAAAAATCTTGTCAACTATAAAAGAGTTTAAACGAAAAGAAATAAGATAGGACGCGCCGGTTAAATTTAAAATCATTTCGAGAATATTTACAGCCCCCCCCCCCCCGGGTTAAATAATCACATTTCGGTTTTTTTTTTAAGGATTTTATTTAACTTGGCCGTTTTTTGCTTGCATTCTTGCAAATATTAGAACGCTAGGATCTCGAAAAGGGCAAGACCGATTTTTATGAAAATTGACACGTAAATAGATCTAGGGATTCGCAGAGGGTTTGCGGGGAAAAAAATTTCAGGAAGACGTTGCTTCCGATTATTTTGTTGCAGATATTTAGGGTTTTAAGTCGGAAAAGGCTGATAAAAAAGGTGCAAAAAAAAAAATTAACCAATTATTTCTAGTTATTAATACTAAAATCTTTATACGAAAAATTTCTTCTTTTTTTTTTTTTTTACTTTCTTGTTCGCATAACTTTCATGCCATTCAGGTAATTTTTTTTCGTTTCTCTTTTCCGATCCCATTCGTCCACAAATACAATTAAAAATTGCAAAATAAAATAAGAAAAATTTAAAGAAAGCATTTATATTAATACAATAAAAATTATTTCTCTGTATTAATGAATGAAAGCCTTTCTTTAAATTTTTCTGTATCTTCTTTTATTGAAATTATTTTATGCTTTTTCATTAAATTTATCTTTCGTTTTATTCTAGAAATGAATATCTTCCTAAATATTCTGCCGGTGGTTGTACGCAAAATACCCTTAGAATTTTTCAGTGGCTCATAAAATCAGCTTTTAGATCGGCCATGATCGGAGCGGTCGGAACGGATACTGATGCAATACAACTGCGAAAGCTAGTTGAGAGTTGTAACGTCATCACCGAGTACGTATGGTATTTGTATTTTTTTCTCTTTTTCGTTTTCCAACGAATGAGACTGTATGATGTACTTAGTTCAAAAAGTATTCGTGCAGCGACGGAAAATAGTTTACTTCGGTGAATACAGTTCCCACTGTATTTATTGTTTATACACATTGTTAACAATATAATTATGGCAAAAAATAAATTTCAACACTTATTAACAATTATATATATATAATTGTTAATAAGTGTTGAAATTTATTTTTTGTCATGAATACAGTTCTTCCAATTTTTAGTCTTCCCGTGTTATTGTTCTTTTTTTACCAGCTATTGTTGACAAATTAGTGTCCGCCGTAGTATTTCGTTATTTTTTATGAAAGTCACAGGCGAGTAGCCGTAGATTTTAATTTAATTACTTCTTTTGTTGGGCCGGAAAATTCAAAAAAAAAAAAAACAACAGAACAATTCATTAATAAATTTATACACTTTGAGATTTTTTTTACTGATACATTTTCAGCATTTTATGGGGGGGGGATCTCGGTAAGAAAAATTTGTACTAATGTTTTCGATCGATCCAAATATTGTGCCATTTAAGTAATGGTTTTTCGGGTAATCAGAGTTCCTACTGATAAAATCGAGTTTTACAAAAAACACATTAAATCAATTTTAGCAAATTCAATCGATATTTATGAAAAGAAAAACTATAGGGTCTGCGAATGATAAATAATTATTAAAACCGAAGAAAATGTAAAATAAATCGGATGGATACTCGATGAAGTGTTAGCGATTATGGTCGTTTTCAATAAACAATTAAATTAAATAACGCTGCAGGGAGAACAGAGGTACCAGCTTTTTCCTTTCCCGACCACTTTCGTTTTATGGAGTGAATTATTGTAGTTCTCAAATATTTCGGACTGGCTACCTCTGTAGAGCGACGACTTACGACATACAAATTTCGACAGCAGGGACTTATAGGAATTGAGAATTATTATGAGGCTTGCTTACTCGTTAGAGAGGAATGTAATAAAACTGCTTAAGTTATTTTTCACTTAAAGGATCGAGGATTATTAGATTATTTCTTCTTAAATATTTTGCTCTCATGTGAACATAAATTACAGAAAACTATATAGATATCAATTATTGAAATTTAAACTAGATATTAGGTGTTATTTAATCGTCTGTTTTCTCTTTGTTTAGCTATTAAATTAGCCGTATAAAACTGTTAAAAAGTCCCGTTTTTTTTAGTCTTGTTCGGCGGACACATTCGCGTCTGTTTCTCTTAACGAGTAGTGCGGAAATGTAAAAAAAGGTGAATTCAAGTAAGTGTTTGTTTACTTTTCTGTTGAATAGATATGTCGAAATACCACAATATGCAACGGCAAATGTAATTGTACTGACTTACAAAGATACCAGAACGGCGATAGCAAGTCTCGGAGCGGCCAAAAAGTTCACCATCGATCACTTCACTGAAAAGCATAGACAACTTTTGAATAAAAGCGCTATAATTTTCACCGAAGGCTTTTTCGCCGTAAACTGTGTCGCTGTTTGCAATTACCTGTTTGAAAATTATGCCACCGATAAGCTGCTTATGTTTAACATTGCTGGCGTTTACATATTTCGTACTGACAGCAACCAGATTGTCACATTATGTAAAAAAGCTGACGTTGTAATCGGTAACAGGGAAGAATTTTTAGAATTAGCCAGTTGTCTCGGTTTAAGCATTAACGATGACGTGCCGACTTTATTGAAACAGTTCTATAAAATAATGTTGACGAACGGAACTCGGAAAAATTCAACAAAATTCCCGGCGGCCTACTGGAGCAGCAAAATAGTAATCGTTACGGATGCCGAGCGACCGATTTATTACATATTCAAGGAAGACGCTGTTATGAAGGAAGATGTGGTACCGGTGAATCCGGACGACCTGGTCGACACCACCGGAGCTGGCGATGCATTTACCGCTGGCTTCATTTACGGCATTGTAAACAACAGACAGGTGCCGACGTCCGTTCGTATCGGTTGTAAAGTAGCCAAGAGAATTATTCAGCAGGACGCTGTATCGTGCCCCAATGACGATCCGCAAACGGTCATTTCAAGTTGAATCAAAAATCGAACATTCCGCAATCAGCATTTTATCCGGCGCCGGTCCTATACTGTCCGGTTCGCATTTTGCGCGCGCTGCTACTGTCACACAGAGATGATGAACATTTCGAAAATGAATTCTCTTTTCCTCGATTACTCTCAAAATATTTCGCAACAACCACCGGTAAAAGATAGTAGCTCTAGACCAGTGGAAGTTTTTTCTAATTTTGTATTTTTACTTTTTTCTACATTGCCAAAGAGAAACGCATTACCATTGTTGATAAATGATTATGTCGGACATTATTATTCGAATAGAAACCAGAATAATAAAATTATTCGTTAACCATTGTTCGCACTGACGAATAATGATTAATTTATTCGTTATTTGTTTACTCGTTATTCGTTAGCGATAGTTTGAATAATTGACTAGTTCGCTATTATAGTCCAGTAGTATAATGCTTAAAATATCGCATAAAAACGTCAAAAATACATAATATGGAATTTAAAATAACTTGAAAAATCATTTAAATTTCTGCCAAATAACCTATTAAAAGTAAAATTTAAATTATAAAACAGCAAAAAAAAAATGTTTATATGACAGTAGATAGAGTAAAGAAAGCGAAAAACCCAAAACGCATCTTTAAAACATGTACCTAAAAGAGTAGTCGACAGGAGAATATAAACTGATACTATACATCTTCTTGTTTGGCCATTAGGGCCGTTGCAAATCACAAATTTTAGTAAAAAGTTAATTTTTTTCTCCGGATATATGAAATATTGATGGAAAGCTCATTATTATTTGGAAATAACGAAGTTTATTTCGATTTTTTAATAGAAATTTCAAAGTTGGCAAAAAACGCAAAAAATGATGGTGAAACACCCTTTTGTAAGTTAAAAATTTCGAAGTAGCTTGTAAAATATGCGCGTTCGAGAAAATTTTTTTAGTTTTTAACAGCCGATTTTCCGACTTCAAAACTATGTTTCCGGGCAACAATTTAAAATTTTCCTATTTTCTACACCTATGATGATATATATAGGTGAAGAGTTCGTTATTCGGTAGTAATAAAAGTATATTTCGATTTCTTCGCGAAATGTTTTAAAAAATTTTTTGAAAAGTGTGATGATGACAAAAATGTTTAAGCTTTCATAAATATACATGTACACATATTGACGGGAATACTGCGTGAAAAATACGTACGATATTATAAATTTTAAAATGGAAATTTTCGTTTCAAATGTTTTAAGCGATGGTGAAGAATCCAACAGCAACCTATACTGTTGAAATTATAAACGACTTTTTCAAAGCCAATAGACACATCAGTGCATCCATTACAGTAACATTTTTAACAACGCTTTACATTAGCCTCTGGGTGTTATGGGCGTTAATAATCAAGCACAGAAAATTAAATACATTAGTTATCTGACATTAAATTGCGGCGGGTAGAATTTGGTAATAATACGGTCAACACATCGTGAGCCTATCAACACCTCTATGTACGCCTCACCATGGAGGCAAGTCCTTTCCCCCCGATGCTGTCTGCTTAGAGCCTACGGCTAAAATTCAAAAACATGGAACATGCTTTATCTACCTGCTAGCTCGTGAATCTAATTTTTTGGCTACTGTCTTTTCTGCTCGCTGATTCCCTGAATGCTGATTTCCTTATAACTATAATATTAAATAACGTTTGTTCAACGTTGAAGCATCAATCGAAAAATGTTTCAAAGTAGCCATCCAACCGGGAATAAGCCGAGAATTTTTCGTTATAAAACCGGAAAACGTAAAAATAGCCAAACAACATTTTTAATAAGAAACAATTATTTGAAGTGAAAAATGAATGCACTTTTTAATGTATTTTATTCCGTAATATAAATTACGAATATGCTGTAGCGGTCAAACATTTTTAATAGTAACCAAAAAAAAAAAAAAAAAAAAAAAAAAAAATCTTGTTTATTAACAATTTTAGTAATGAGGAAATCGGGAGGTTTTGGACTGGTTCATAAACCGAGAATTTAAAAATTATATTTGAGTGGCCATTATGCGTTTGTACAATGATAAATAACGTTTGAGAAACGCTGATGAACGTTCATTTGTCGTTCTTCAGTTCTTAGATATCGCTGAAGCACTAGTGTAATGCTATATTTGGCACTAGTTAGTACCTACCTATATAGGAGACCCAACGTTTTTACAGCAAATGCTCTTGCAGACTTCCCTGTGAAGCATCGTTGCTGAAAGACTGGAGTTCAACTAATCGTACAAAATCGAAAAACTGAAGAAAGTTAACATCAAGTATGGTGAACGAACAATGGTACTCAATATGACCCCTTCAACTGTTCCTTACCTGTACGATATGGTAAAATGGAAGATGCGACCATGAATGATTTAAATTCGAAAGAAGATTTATTCTTAAAGAACCGAATTTAAAAAAGGTTTCAAACAAGTTCACCTTTTCGAAAACAGTACTTTCTAAATCAGTAATAAAAAAAGTGGTGACAAAACTTTATATGTGTATTTTATTTATTTTTTTATTCTTGCGCCGCATGATCGTTAAAAGTAATGATGTAGAACTGAATGTCAAACTACACACAGAGGTGTATATGTGTATTGGTACAGTGAAGAGTAAATATATCTGATGATGTCGAAAGAGGAGGACAATCAGGGCCCGGAACAGACGTGAACACGACTGAATGAATATGCTAATAAAGGTTTGGCATCTCGCAGAGATTACTGCACACAATCTTACTGAGACGCGATGACTTACTGCCGATAACCAGAAAGATATATATTCTTATAGCAGGTGCGCTACTTCGGTGTCGCTTCCGGGTGACTCATTTCGTGAGGTTTTCTGACAGTTAGTTTAAGGCTAAAGCACGTTCCATACTAAAAGATGATCAACAAGATAACTACATTCATCCAAGTTCAAATCATTTCTGCACAGTTCTTTCACAAATGTCGAAGGCATTATTCAGTTTCGGATTCGCCTGCAAAAGTCGATGCGCTTTAGACAGAATTCAATATTGCTTATTTTAAAGAGAGGAACTAAATATTTATCCGAAAAAATAATGAAGACGAATATTATAGTCGTGCTGAAAAGGTAATCAACATTATAGAAAAACGTACTCAATCAGCAAACGTGGCACTTGTAACGGCGTCCGCAGGTATTATCCGCATTACCGGTGAAATTGTGAACTTCATTACCATTAGCCCTATCGCAGGGTGGCCACGCATCCGGGAAATTTGTCGTAAACCACGGAAAAATAGTAAAATTAGCCAAAAATGATATTTTTAATAAGAAAAAATCATTCGAAGCGAAAAATGAGTGCACCTTTTAATGTAACTTTACTCGAAATAAATCACAAAGTTTTGTTTCATTCTTGTGTGAAATATGTTGCGCCGGTCAAATATTATCGATAGTAACAAAAAAAAAAAATCCATTCTTCTTTTTGTACAATTTTAGTAATCAGGAAATCGGCGCGAGAATTTGGACCGGGAGACCGGGAATTTAAAAATTATATTTGAGTGGCTATCGCTATATCAGCAAGTACGAAGGATGGTTAAATTTTTACGATACATTCAAAGCTATCGTTCGTGAAAAGAAAATTACAGAACTTAAAATCGTCATTAATTGGTGAAGCATATAATATTGCACTACCATTATCCTTATTTCGAGAAAATTACGGAGTTTTAAAGCAGCTGCTGATCGATCGATACCAAAATAAACGGGTTATTGCACAAGGGCATGTATAAAATAGTATCATCACTACATCAGCAGTAAGCGAATGACAAAAGATTTACGATAGTTCTCCTCAATAGCATTTCTTTCAACTTGCGAGCATTGAAAGGAACAACGTGGACCTTTCTCATTCGGACCTAGCAATATCTTCATCGCTGAAGGATTTTAACGAAGTTAGACATTCGAATAAATGCAAGATTATAGACAACATTTCTATGGACCGGAATTCACTATAAGGTATAATGGATTTTTTGAGCTTCTAATGTTGGAGAGGATTTAAAATCGATGTCTACAGTTCCGCAACTGTGGCAGGAAGGAACATTTCAATAAAAAACGTACATCCCTACCGATCGTTTGGAGCCGTTTCTGTCAATCTGCGCATTATACTGCGGTAAGCATTCGTTGTTATTCTAATGTGGGAGGCTTTTGAAGCTTTAATTTCTGGAATCATCGGTTGACCGATCAATTCGGTCATTGAAAAAAAAAAAAACTTGACAAAAGGCACACCGCATTCCAATTCGGGAAGAAGATGAGGAAACGAATTTTAGTCAACAAAGCTTCGCCGCAAATACTATAACATCAATTTGGCAACACATACAAATTAAACAACACTTTTCGGTCCCCGCTGGAGAAAAGAATGCCGAAATCTCTTCCAGCAGAGAACAAAGTAGTAGAAATGTGTGTGCATTAGAAAATTTAACAGTCGAGTATATAACATAGCACTTTGATTTGGCAGCTAGCTGCTTTTTCACGCCATCAATTGAAAACCAACTCTGTTGCTGCTGCTACATGTTTACTTTTACAATCAGAATAACTTCTAATTGTCTTCCATGTTTAGAAATCGCAAGTAACAACGCTTATTTTAATTAGTCCAGTCTGGTTTTTCTCTTCTTCTATCGTCGTTCGGAGAGCTGGCTATTTTTATTTGTTAAAATTTGTATACGCAATAATGAAATTAAATCGGATTAAGGTCTTAAATTCAAATATGAAATCGGGAGTATTCTCTCAAAAACGCCACAAAAGAACATAAAAAGGTATTGTTGAATCCAGTAATAGAACTGAGATAATATCAAGTATGTTCTCTTAGAAAATAGAACACGACCTATACCTACAAAATGAATTTAAAAATATTGTCTCAAAGACATAATGCAAGAGGGAGGGGAAAAAAAGAAATAATAACAGCAATAGCAATAACGTTTAAGGAAAAATTATGAAGAGTCAATAAATCGAAATCAGCAAAATTTTTCGTTCTGATTGGTATTTTCTAAATTCTGCAGCAAGACACTACCGTAGAATATAACTGAATACTGAAGAATAGCGAAAAATCGGAAATAATGTCACGTTAGTAATTAAAAACGTGCAAGTGATTTATGGTGAAAATGGAGGGGAAAAATATAATACTATTTCGTGAAAATTAATTCGGTTCTACATTTTTTTTTATTTAGTAAGAATTAATACGTGTCGTTGAATAAAAACTCCTTGCGCGACGAATTATCCGATTACTATGAAAAATATTTCATCGAGAAGAGCGGTGAACGCCTGCAAGTATTTATTATATACATTGATCACGTAATTGCGACACGTGCAGATGAAAGCTCGTGACTTTTAAAAAACGATATTATAAAAGTATGCATAAGCAGATCAAAGGTCTTTCCGGCTTCGTCGTTGGAATACTCTTGAATTACGTCTACAAATTTAATTCACAAATATGCGTTTATTTATTGTGTCTTCCACCATCGTTAACTACTACACTGGTAGAAGATAGTTTTTATCTCTATTATCTTTAGAACACCTTTATTGTGCCATTTATGAAAACCGTGTCCTCAACGGCTATGTCAGCGGTGATAATATAATTGGATGAAATCAAACTATCGTAGTCGAGCACAAAAATATTTGTATAGTTTACAACTATTTATTATATTTTGAATTTTATGCGAGTAAAAAATTTTTATAAATTACTCATTTAACGCGTTTTAGTAACCGAAATAATAATTTTAGTATCGGCGCGCGATCTTTAGGAATATTGTTGGATTGAAAATCTACGGATTATTAATACACAGCGCTTAATAATAACGAATGATGATGGTGTTACGATACCACGTTTTACTAGAAAAAATATCAAGTAATAACTGTCGACAAATTTAAGAGAGTAGGTATGATCAGTGGTACATATTCGACAAAGCAATATAATTACTTGCACCAAACCCGTATGATACACGGTCCAAGAAAATCTCCCGGCAGTATAACAAAATCAGAAATCTTGGTGGAATGAAGAATTTAATCGACCCCATTTGCATTGCGAATAACTACTCTAAATAAATTTAATAGAGAGAACCTTCAATACCGGATATTATATATGGAAAATAAAAATTTACACGCCAAAACAGAAAAGATTAGAAAAAAATTTAGGAAAGCTGAATGGGAATTGTATAACAGCATTGGTCCCCAGCTAAATATATAAGTGGATACGATAACAATTAAATGGTTCAAAAAAACAAGCCAGGCCTGAAAATATGTATAAAACCGAAGCTGTCTTGTGATTATTAATAAAATTGGTTCGAAAAAATTAACATAAGCTGGTTTCAAAATGATCCGTGTACTGTGTCCCGCATCGCCCGGAAAAAATATCCAAACGCACCATCGTAAAGCCTGAAGTTTTTTGTACAAATGGTGAACCTTTCAGCGTGGTAGCGCAAATGACGCGCCCGTACGGTCCGATCACGTAAAGGCATATCGAGGATACCTTATCAACTTTTGACAAAAAAAAAAAAAAAAAGCGACAAAATTGCAACAAAGTTTTATTTAACAGTTGCGAACATCGTCCATTCCTCCTCGACGTTTTTATCCTTCTCAAAATGCCGTCCGCTATGTCAGATATATTTATCCTACCGCCCGATTTATTTCCGCGTCATGGTTTTTTCGTATTACGTTACGGAGCACGCCCGGACCGCTTCCTCGTCCATTTCAAATCTCTGGCCGCGCAACCCA
Organism: Icerya purchasi; assembly: GCA_039619475.1. NCBI lineage: Eukaryota > Metazoa > Arthropoda > Insecta > Hemiptera > Monophlebidae > Icerya > Icerya purchasi. Next base: position 70,959,648 of record CM077116.1, read on the forward strand.
CGTTTAAAAGCAAGGAACAATCTGAAATCGCAGAAGCCAATTCCAGGGAGTAATGAGAGTGGGACAGGACCTCAGTATCACGTTTGCTCGAGGAACTCCTGCGGGAGTTGAGCGGTATGAGGACTACCGGTGTCATCTTGGTGAAAGATGAAATTTTTGGTGATTTCTGGCCGTTTCCGCCGGACATGTCTCTCCAAAGTGTTCAGGACGCCAGTGTAATACTCGGCGTTGACCTTTGGGGTGGTTTGTAGAACACTGAGAACGGTATTCAGCAGTACCGGGGTAAATGTCACCGGTCTATCGCTCAATGGTTGTGAAACAGATGTCGCGCGTCCGGATTTGAACCGCGTATATCATATACCACATCTGTTTCCTGATTACTTCCTCACTGTACATTTCTTTTAACATGACATGGACACTATTCTTTTCTTCTGTGAGAACGGACATCACAACGTTGTTCTTGCCGTACTGAAATCGGCGCGTCTCTAATCGCACTCGCCATCGAAAATTCCCTTCGTTCTGTGATACGCGAACTTCTCCTGTCGGCGCAAAACACAATTTAGCGACACCATTCTTTTTACCACAGAATGCTTGTTCTGTCCTCTTTCTAACGGGGTGTACTGCAATTTTACGAACTCAGCGTTGCCGTTCAGTGCACGCCACATTTCTCGAGCATAAAAACTTGGTATGGAAAACTGCCGTGGACAGAAGAAATTCGGTTTAACGAATTGAAAAAGAGCTATAAATGTACTTGGAGTGAGCGTATTTATATTACTTTGTTCCGCGAATTCGGAAGAAAATTATAAACTATTATAAGATGGAACATCTCTTACTAGCCGTTTTAGCAGAGGTTACTTACGGATCCACGTATAATATTACGTAGGTTATACATATGTGTGACAATTAAATAACCGGACTGCGAATGCCTTAGCCGTTAGGCTTGGCGAGGGGAAGCGAGAATGGTATGTAGTTGACTTTGATGCTTCCAGTGCACATAGCACTTTATTCCGTCTTTCTACCTAGGTTAGTTTGCTTTTAACTCTTGCTTGAGTAAGACGTTCTCGCGCTGTAGTGCCGCAATTATGATAAACGTAAAAATTGAGCAGCGCATTAATTTGAAATTTCTCGTGAAATTAAAAAAACCTGCAACTGAGTGCTTTTAATTATTGAACGAGGTATTTGGAGATAATTACATGTCACACACTCAAGTTTTTGAACGGCACAAACGATTTTTAGAAGGTCGGGAAGTTGTTGAAGATGATGAACGTTCTGGTCGACCTGTGACATCAAGGACTGATGAAAACATTCAAAAAATTAATGAAATTGTGCGTAGAGACTGACGTTTCAGTGTTCGGATGATAGCAGGTATGACGAACATTGACAGAGAGACAATAAGAAAAATTTTGCATGAGGATTTGCAAATGACGAAGTTTGTGCAAAAATGGTTCCAAAAAACCTCACACACGAGGAAAAAGAGAACAGGAAAAACATTTGCTCTGACATTATGGAACAATTCACAGAAGATCCTGAACTAATTGAAAAAGTCATTACATGTGACAAAACGTGGATTTTTTATTACGACCCTGAAACAAAACGTCAATCCATGCACTGGAAGACCCCCACATCGCCAAGGGCTAAAAAAGCTCGAATGAGCAAGTCGAAACTGAAGGTCATGCTCATCGCTTTTTTCGATATTAAAGGTATCATCATGATTGAATGGGTACCTCAGGGTCAAACGGTAAACCAGAAGTATTACATTGAGGTTCTGACAAAGCTTAGAGAAAGGGTGAGAAAGAAAAGACCAGATCTGTGGAAGAACAACTCGTGGATTCTACACCAAGACAATGCGCCAGAGCACAATGCGCTTTGTGAAACAGTTCTTGGCGTAAAAAAACATTGCTGTGCTCGACTATCCACCGTACTCACCAGATCTCGCTCCAAGCGACTTCTATCTGTTCCCAAAAGTGAAAAGTGCATTGAAGGAAACACATTTTCAGTCTGTTGAAAACGTAAAGGCAAAAACGGCAGACTTACTGAAGAAGGTGACACTTGATGACCTACAGCACTACTTTTAACAGTGGAAAACTCGTATGCAGCGGTGTATAGATAGAGAAGGAGAGTATGTTGAAGGGGATTAAAAGCCAATTGTAATAAGTAAGTAATAAAGCATATTTTTAAGACTAGTCCGGTTATTTAATTGTCACACCTCGTATATATATATATATATATATATATATATATATATATATATATATATATATATATATGGCGAATGAGTTTATCATTAAACTTATGGAACACTATCGGTCTGTACTTAAAATTAAAACTACTCCCTAAAAAAATCTGATAAAATAAATATTTGAACATCCATTTCCGAGATGCATGCAACTGAAAATCATTTCTAAGATCGCCAATTTACTTTCTGCAGTAGTACAAATATCGAGGATTCGGTTAGAAATGAGATGGCAAATAAATTGATAAGAACGGGAACAGATCGTAAGTATGATTAAAAATTAAACTGGATGAAGCCAACCCGTTAATCAAAGAGAAATTATGTTACAAGACTGGAAGAGGGAATACATAAACGTATTAGTATAAAAATATATATATATATATATTTATCAAAACAAATCCGTCGCGGTATGTTGAATATAAATGTAGGGATAGAAAATAAGTTCAGGTATAAGAATGTGAACATGGTTGTAATCCGGCTCATTTAACTAGGAAAAAAACGATTAATTACGACAGGTATTTTTGCCAATATGCAGCAACACACCGGTCCAATGTCGTATGAATAACAATTTGAGGAATATAATGAAGCGAGAAAGATTTGATATTTTAAAAGTGTCTAGATTAATTATTATATTCTGTCAATAACCATGGCGTAATTAGTTTCTTTAGCGAAAAATTTAAATATTTTTACGGGAGTTTATTAATTAATAAAGAAAATCGTTTAATACGAAACGCAAATTCAATCACGGAATCAAAACAAAAACGAAAGTAGGCAGAATTCGATTAATGCAAAAATTTAATATTCTCGGGAAAAAAAATAATTTTTCTTTTTTTTTTCTTCATGAAATCGAACTGTTGGCCCAGCAATTTTATCGATTAAACAAATTTGACGTTGTTGAAAATATTGTGACAACTGCTGCATTAATTGATAAATCGTAGGAAAAGTGTATAAGTATCGAAATGAACAACCATAAAGGAGAAACGGGCAAATAGCGTGATGGCACAATATCAAACGTGGAAACTTTTTCCGTGTTAACAAAGATCTGTTGACTTTCGAATTTCGGAATTTTTCGAAAATAAATTTGAAAACACTCAAATCGTACAGTTATTACCATCGAAATGCCAAAAAATGATGTCTTGTCATGCAAAAAAAAAATGAGAAACAGACAATATTCAATTAAAGGCAATTTAATTTATATTATAAAAAATTCTCTTGTCACTAGAGGTTCTCATTTTGAATTGTAGTAGAAAGCCGGCGATACTACATACATATCTAGTTGCTAGCGAATTTAACTGCTATGTGAAACTGTAGATAAAAGTAACAGCGCACAAAGAAAATCATTGACTTTTTTTTTTTTTTTAAAGTAGAACACTATATCTTGCATTTATGCTGAAATCAAATTAAAGCGAATTCCATAGTTGATGTATTAAAGCTCAACGCCACCAATGAGAGTAAGAAGTCCAGCAATTTCTTTCTTTGCTTTCTCAGATTTCTCTGGTGCCCAATTAAATTCCGGATTAGATAACTAGGCACAATTTAAACCAGAAACAAAACATAGAACAAAGCCATGTGACTTTCAGTTTCGGAGCCAAGCATGCTAATCACAAGAGACTACCGTGCTTCGAATATGTAAGCAATTATAATGCACACTTGAATTATTTTTTTTTTAATCTGTTGTATTACAAAACTCTTGGAACACGATGTGTAATATCAGCTTTTATAAAATGCTACTTTTAGATTTCTTTTAATATGGAATTCAGTTAATACGTCGTTTCGACTGTACATTGAAATATAGATATATAAAATAAATTGAATAAAACTGGCCAAAAAACGACTAAAGGGAATTTTTAAGTAAACAACGATAAATGACGATATGAAACATATTCTACCGTGAGAAATTTCTCGCTTTGCTACTAATTGTTCTGTCTCACAGATTTAAATATTGAAATTCATTATCGGAGTGATCAGCTAGCGAATATCGTCAACACGGATGCATCGACAGAGTTTTTAATAGGTACGGGAAGAGATGAGAAACATGTAAGAGTGCACGTAAGAACATGTTTAGCAACAATGCGTGCTTTGACAGAGATCTGATTAAGGTTAGCAACAAGCATTTTGACATTTGTATATATACTTCAAACTGAACTACACACGACACATCCGCCAGCATATTTGACGCTAATGGTTCTATAAAAATTGCTTTCGTAATTTAGTCGCGACGAATATGTATGAATGACAATCGTAGGGTGAAGCAACTCAGTGACGCGGACCGCATAATAATCAACATGGCTTAGGTGAGTGAAGGAAGCAGTTCATTTTTAATAGAGTTGTTACCGTCTCTCTATATGTGGAGCCAGCAAAAACTAATTTATCGCTCATGATTGATTAACTTTTTTTTTTGTTTGTACAGTGCTATAAAATTTTTTAAATTCTGAGCCGAATGGTCTAATTTCAGTAAACCGTTTCAGTTTCGCCGCTGATCAAATACCGATATATGTCTTATGGCGCAATGTAAAATTTTGTCTGTCACGAAGAATGTTACAAAATCGATTTAAATCAATTCAGTCTATTAATGGAAATTGTGAGAAAGAAACGGTGGCGAAGAAATGTCGTAAAATTACTCGTATTATAATGATTTTCAATTTTTTTGTGTGTTAGCTCTTAATAAAATCCTGGAATTCCATTAAGTGTAAGGTACAATTACAAATTGCTGCGCTAAAGCAATCAACATATTTTCAATATAAATAGTGAACAATAACGCAATTAGAGTTATTTACATTTTCAATAAAAATGGTGTTTTGTTAAAAGAAAAACTGAATATCCACTTCGCGCGTTAGTATTTATTTGTACAAACAGCAGCCTTTCGGCCAATTACAGTTTGCACTTACAGAGCTAAACAACGCTATATATAAATTATTAATCTAGCTGAAACAAACTCACATAAACCTACACTGGCAGATTAAAACAATATGACCGAACAAACTTATAGTGCTAAGTATTATAATATGCCGATGGGTATTCCTCAAAACTTGCAATTGCATCTACATTCAGACTCAGTCATATACACTTACTCAAACACATATAGACACACTAGCATTCAAGTTGTCCAAAAACTTCAGCTGGCAAGTAGTTATAAAATTTGACGAGAGTATTAATTGCACTCTAAACAAACGAACGGCACAGTCTCAACGATATAGTAAAAGCTCAGTGGATATGCGAACGGAAAAGTAGAGTTGTAATTCAGTTTATAATGTCCAGTAGTCGACTAAGATCTTTAAAATTATCGCAACCCAGGATATCACACTGCACTTATCTAAAATGTTGTTGTAATCACGCAGTAGTAATGCTTCCATTGAAGAACGTGAAACGTATTGCAGATGTACGTTCTATGCAGACTACGAGGGGCGTTTAATAAGTAACGTGACATGTCTTCGAAAATGGCCTTCCATGCATCCAAAAGTTATTAAAAAAAAATACCAAAGAAACTAGAAGAAATACACTTAATTTTTCAACATAATTTTCAAAAACATTAAGACATTTATAATACCGGGTCACGAGTTTATTGATACTACCATGTCATGGTGTAAAACTGGACGGTGCATTTAGCGAAAAATTTCGTTACTGCCCTCGTGACTTCGTCGTCTGTTACGAAACGTTTTCACGCATTTCAAATGGGTAAAACGTGAAAATCCAAAGGTGCCGCCACATCAGGCGAGTAGTAGGGTGGATGTGAAAATTCGTAGCAATTTTGATTTTTAATTCACGTGCGAACGAGAACAAACGTGTGCGGTCGCGCATTATCGTGCACCAGTACTGCTCTCCAGACCGCAGCTATGTCTCTTTCGATTAATCGGTCGATGAAGTGTCACGATAAGTGTATTCCGTTATCGCTTAATTCTGTGTACGAAACTGCAACAGTAGGAGTCCGTGCCGGTTCCAGATATTGGTTGCAAGAACCTTCCAACAATTGGCGGACCTGGTTTACCTTTCATTATTCACATTTTACTCGTTTCCTTTGACTCTGAGACAAACTTACGCGTCATAATGCTATTTGCATCGTACGCTATGCACAGTCTGCGATCAATTTTTGCAGCTAGAACCTCTTCAGCTGTCAGAAATTTGGTGACCTCTCGTAACTCACCCGCTTGCAAACGTTCGCCGACATGTTTCACACGTGCGTACAGAAGTTCTACTGAGCAGATCGGAGCGCGGAAAGTTCTGTTCGTATTTTGCTCCTCTGCCTTCCACATAAATTGAAACAAGTCGTGTCACGTTACTTATTGAACGCCCCTCGTAATAATGACAAAGAAGGCTACTCGTTACTTCACTTAGAAGAACATTCAATTCTTTGTACTGATAAATGAAACGGATTGCTTAAACTTATATAGACGATTTATACTTACACTATATAATAATACTTACAATTACAATTAGTGGTGATTTCGACATTTACGCTCGGTACAAGGAATAGATTTATTAGAATTTCGAAATGAATAATGATCCGTCGATATGCCTTAATCGTCATGTTGAAGAAGCGTTGGCATATCTGTGTCTTACTTTTTAGTCATCGCCGCCTTCACTTACAATTAGTATTAATAAATATAATTTTAAAGACGAAATTGAGCGTAACGTTGTATATATATGTCGTTACTTTGTGCGTAAATACTCACGCCGGAGTAGGTGAAATTTCCGTGTGTTCCTGTTTTTTTCCCCAGACCTTCGTAGTATTATAGAATTCAAGCAAAATTCGACCGAATTTACGAAAGAAAATAACGAGAGTAATATTTAATTAGCAGTGCCGAGAAAAATAATCGTTATCTGGGCAATTTAATTTACAATATTTTTTTCGGATGTAACGATGAGAGTATCGATACGTTCTGTCCAGTAAATTGAAGTTCATCTTTGAAGCACGGAAGTTCAGGCCTCTCGCAACGAACACAATGAAGATACTCTATGTTCATTGAACAAGCGCGATCAGTGTACTAGGGGAAATTTCTTATACGATTAATTCGTTAATTTAAATATACTGTACAGTGTAGATGACGTCTTATTAATTTCTCTTCAACTTCCGCTTAATTTTAAAATAATCAAAGAACTATTTTCTACGTGTACTATAATGATCCTCCTGTGCGAGAGAATTATAGTAAGCAGTTCACAGCGCGATTGGAAAAAATACAAGCTAAAAACTCGAAAACAAATAATACGGCAGCAATCAAATCCTACATTACGGAAGCTTATTTAAAGTGAAATCGAGATCAGTGCGTGTTCCCATCGTTTAATTAAGAAACGATAATTTTATAATTCCTTTTAAATATAGTCCTTCTTGACCTTTCGAGAACGTTGGCCGTATTTAGAAAATACCGTAAAATTGTCGCTCATATTTCATTTTTGTCTCTAGCGAACCGGATTCGATTGAAATGTCCCGCGCGTACACAAACACATTGTTTTTTTCCCCCGAGAAGTTAACGTATACTTCAAATGTTTATTATTACCATTTTGATTAAACATCATATTCACACATTTATTATTTAAAAATTGCTTAATTATAACTAATATAACAGTTATTCATAATTTTAATTGTAAATAATTATTTTTATTTATATTTATATAATAGTAAGATATAAATAGAAAGTTAATGTATAATAAATAAAAGTATAATATACTGACAACGGAAAAAAGTAACATAATATCAATGACTGAAACGGTGAATTATAAGAAAAAATAAATACATAATCAAATAAAATATACATCCAGCGGCGGATTTAGGACTTTCTAATCGAGGGCTCCAAAAAAAACACTATACTATACTAGAAAAAACGAATGTTTTCCTATTTACTGACTCCAAATCTGTTTTTGGTTTATTTAGTTCAATATTAAAAATTCAATTTCTCTTTCCCTGACGAAGACAAAATATCATCGCATGATATAAATTTAATGGTCGTGGCCGGTATTATATCCGTTCAATCCGCTTCTGGTTGATGCGTTCTAAAGTAAATTTATATATACATTTACGACGGGAATGTAAAAAGACCGCATCTATACATAAACGGCAAGAGTATCTTATAAAAGTAAATAAGTTTTTCTCACTTTATCATCCGGCTTAATAGCGTAATTAAAGTATTTCCCAGACATATCGCGAATGTCATTTAAATTTCTAATCGCTATTTTGTAATGACGCATCTGCTGAAATACGTTAATAGATATATTTCTTTTCCGGTATACATTTAATCTATAGCATTTAACACTTAAATTACATACCGTATTTATAAAAATAATGTGGCAGTTTTTTAACGGTACTTTTAATGTATATATATATATATGTGTGTGTGTGTATTACTCGTAATTGACTGTATTACTAAGTCCTTTTTTTATTTATTTCTAAAAACAAAAAAAAAAAAAAAAATCAACGAAAAATGAAAAAACAACAAACCGCTTTTTCTATAAAAACGTAAGTATAACTATAATAAATTTCGGCAATGCTGCAATTCTGCTGTGAATACGGGTTTTCCATTATTTAAGTCTTATTTTTAAATTCGGATCTCAGTTCTGCAGTGCATTATTTAGAAGATGGATTATCGGTAATAATACAATATTTCCTCTTTCAACGGTACAGCAAATTTTCTTGTTTAACGAAGATTACAAACACTGCTCTCGCTGCATAGTCGTTACTAGCCTGTGTTGTCTTGAACGTGTACGCTATTCTTATTTTTTTGTATTTTGACGTCCAGACAGATTATTAATGAAAGATACACATCTTCTAGTAGGCAAATTAATGAATACTCGCTGCGAACATTGTGTTTCGCAAATTTTCTCGTTAATTTTCCCGTGTGATTATTGAGGCAAAAAACTGCAGTGAAAAAAATGATATCTCCGCTGTAATGAATAATGCAATGAAAACATTTTATTATATGCTGCCGAATCTGTTTAAGTATTACCGCACGTGCATCGTAAATAGTTGATTTAAATGAAAATTAAATGCGTAAGAACGCTTCAAAATTTAGAAAGCTCTTCGATTCAGAATTAATTTCCTCCGCCTAATTAGCATTGACGTGAAGAAGCTGGAAAAAAAAGAAAAAGGCTGTTACTAAAATTTGGTAGTTGACGAAAAAATTCGAATTCCTTATACGGTAAAGACGTGTACAAAGTTCACCGCCGCTAATAGGTGAAAATCGCGCTAATCACGAAAGAATCAGCACAATACTAAGATTTTTCGCGCCACTTTCTGAAATCCGCGTTCAGTGTCGAGCAGTGGAGAGTAGAAGAAAAAGATGCTATTTTCAGTAGTTCGTTTTGGTGGGAGGAGCCGATCGATCGTTTATTACACCGGTGGGTCTCAGATGGGTTCCCCTCTTGATCTGATCCATCAGAGAATCGTGGCAGGTGGTCGGATCCGGAACCGTACGTAAAGCTATCCACTGTCTGACTCGGCTAGCACGCGGCAACACCATTTTCGACGTGTCTTGATAGTGCTTGCGCGAATGCCTCGGACTTAGACTGGGCGCTATTCGAGCGCTCAAAGCGGCGATCAGGCTGCTATTTTCTTGACGTCGATCCGCGCTTATCGAACGGTTGCTGTGCGTTCGGCGAATCGATACTGGACTAGCCGGCTGATGGTTCATCTCAGTTAGCGTACGAACTGTTTCTGCTACGCTGATACCGCTACTCCCCTCTAGATCGAATTTTCGGCCATCCTGCCACGACCTTTTCTCCTCGTACGAGCCGTCCGTAATTTCGGACGAAGATGACGATAGCGAAGATGACTGATAAATCGTCGAAGTAGTGAACGAAGATTTACGCTGCGGCGCCGGCTGCTGCTCTTTCGCCAGTTTTATCTGCTCGATGGTATTTATCGAATTGCGTTTCTGTATTTCGGCTGCGATCGAATGGGCTACACTACGCTTCATGACGAACACCGACGAACAAGACGAGGAAACGCTGCTACTGCTACTGCTGCTAGCGCTGTCTAGCGGGATATTCGTAACTGTCGTGTTAATAGCTGACGTGACGGTGGACGGTAAACTACCGGTACCGAACGACGTGACGCTGCTAGTGCGATGTATCGTTGTGCCGTAAATGTCGTACGAATTCGACGAACCGGAAGCTACTGCCGCTGAAGTCGAGTTTTGTAATAAAAACGCCGGCGGGGGTGGTAAATTCTCGAGCGTAGTATTATTATTGTTGCCGTTGATGTTGTTGTTGACAGAAATCGAAGATGAAGCTGACGCCGATGACGTTTGTGGCACTGTTGAAGAAGATGATGAACAGCGAACGACCGTATTTAAAATTGACGAAGTTCGTCTTATCGGTGGCGGCGGCTTCTGGTTTTGAACTGAACCTCTTCGAGATAAAGTTCCGCTTTTTATCGTGCAGTACCCCGCTAATAACAAAAACGATAATTACAGCATTATTATAAAATCGATATTAAATTAAATATGTTACTATTTTTCCGACTATTTATAATTTTAATTCATACTTACAAATCTGAATGGCCTTTAGTCGAATACTTGATTATACACTTTTTCCCTTTTTCTTTTTAACTTCAGAGTTGGTAATTATGGTTTTAAATAACTCTAACTTTATTTAGTCAGTGTGGCAGTAACTATTATTTAACACGTTGTTAAAATTCTGTACAAAGCAGAATAGCGTGAAATTGTTTCTTTATACGTTCACTCGGGAATATAAAGACAAATGAAGCGTGCCTGCACACACACACACCCATATATATATAACTCGGTCATTTTGGCCTCGCAAGGGGCTGTGCCCCTTGACCCCTATTGCTTTCATTTTTGTCTCTTTTTCTTCTATACTTTGAATAAAATGATCAAAATTTACAACGTAATTCTTACTGGCATCAACACAAAAAAAATAACATAATCACAAAAATCCTATCCTAACATTTAACTTACATTATATAAAATTAATTAATTTTTTCGTTATATTTTTCGTTATATTTTCGTTACATATTTCATTATATAATATTGTGACATTTGTAAAACAACAATTATAAAAATTCTATAAAATATAACAAACGTTACATAAAATTGGGACATTTTTTCGAATGGGGGATAGCCTAAGAATTACGTTGTAATTAATATATAAACGTATATGTGCATATGTATAAAGAATACAGAATCAAGATAATTTTGTATTCGATTTTTAAATATAAATTATAAATAAATAAAAATTATTTTAACAATTAAATATATTTCAGTCCTTCAAGCTTATTTGACAAAATAAATAAATATATATATGTATATATATATATATTTACTTGAACTTACGAAGTCAACGCAGATGCCATTAAAGCAGATGACTATGATAAAAAATTTTAGTTAAGGAATTGATTGCTCTGATTCTTTTGTAACGAAATATTTTTAAAAGTCAAAAAATCTGTTTTAGGTGTAAATTGTAAATTTTTATTTCAGCACATTCAGCTGTTGAAGAATTTTAACTAAAAGGCAACAAGCACATTAGAGTATTAAAATAAATAAGACATTCTAAAGAAGTTCTCTAATCGATGAAACATATTCGGAAGAAATGTTTTCATTTACTAACAGCGCAAAGAAAATTAATTTGGCTTCTAATCTATCAAAAATAAATGTATACAGTTCAGTTATAATACAAATGCAAAGGCAAGATTAAATTTGTCGCATAAATTGGACTCCAATTCTGTAAAATACAGTATTGCCGATTTAAACGCAGAATTGTTTTACCATTGCATTTAAAAAGTTATATATTCTTATAGTGAAATACCTCACACTGTTTTGTGTGAATCAAATGAATAAATGCAGACTAAAATATAAATGTAAGAATTCACAATCGATAAATTCGTAAACACTAAAAATAGAAATCATAATTTTCTGATATTAACCGTCCAAGGTTATTATATAATTGTAATATTTTTTCTCTTTTCATCAGTATTATTTCAATTCATTTAGACTTAATTTTAATTAACGTTAAAATATACCTTTTTAATTTTAATGAACAACTTTGTAAAAATCAACCTTCTTTGTACGAATTAAGTCTATTTCAATGTTTTAGTACTAAAATATTTAGATATTAACTACAAACGGAACAATAAACAAATATTTCGGAAATTTATATTATAAACGAAAATAAAAAAAATGATTTTTATCGAATTTAGGCACAGTCTTTGATAATTAAAACTACGCATTTATCACTGTAAGATAAAAATCACTTTTTGGCATCGATTTGCTTATTTTTCTTGATGTCATCAAAAGATCAGTCGAAACGCTAAACTTTGATTTCGGTTTATTATGAGAAATAGTCGACCTGTTCGAATTAAAAGCAAAAAGCAAAAGTCTAAAAGCGTACCAAATAAAAATAATAATGAAAGCATTACCTGAACTAGTGCTGGCATTAGAATTTGTTCGTTGTCTAATAAACTCCGGATTATGGTAAGGGTTTTCCGGTGCGTATTGGCCATGTTGGTTATGGTGTCGTATTACTACTATTCCATTGTAAACATCTTGAAATTACACGAAAACCATGAAAGAACATTGAATAATTTATGTAATTAAGTACGCGGACTACTTACACTTTACTGTGTTATTAAAATGTTGATAAAACGAATGTAGTCTTCGTGTAATGCTGCTAAGCAGGGGTTTCTTGACGTTTTTTCCGAGGTATATATCGCGATAAGTCGTGTAAAAAAGTTTTCGTTTTTAATAATTTGAAGTCAATTTAGTTTGGAAGCAAAATATAATAATGTCGAAGCAAAATATAATAATAATGTCGAAGCAAAATATAATAATGTAGAAGCAAAATATAGAAGCAAATTACTACTGATTTCTAATTATACTACGCACGCGGTTCAATAAGTTTCCGTATCCCTGCAAAGCGAAGAAAAGAAATCGTAACTAAACACACATGCAATTACCGCAGCGATGAATCCCAGATACATTTTATCCCTCCGTGAGGGGCGGGAGGATCGAAGATACAGGGTAGCCGAAGGAAGTAAGCACTAAAAAATATTTACACATAATCCGCAGCCAGAAAAGTCTTACTAATCGTGACCTGGAAAGCGAGAGGGATTATCTTGAAGAGTACTTGTAAAATGATAAGACAGTCAATACTAAAAAAAAAGTTAAGTTACTGAAGTCCATTCAAAAAAAAAACAAAAAAACGTGCAAAACTGTTACAATAACACGCGTGCTTTTGAAATCATCTAAATAGAAACTTGTTATTTCTTTTTTTTTTTTTCACGTCTCAAAATTGAATTCGAGTTCGGTGGAAAAAGGTTTCAACTGTCATGAAAGTTGAGATGCTGTGCAAAATGGTATTTGCAATAAAATTACTCTATCGTTACACGAAATGTTTAAAATTACTAGGCAATTATGTTGAGAAATAATGAAATTTTTCAAATACATTTTCATTTCACCCTTATTGATAGCATTCTCACTTTTTATGCTCTCCCCCCCCCCCCCCCCTAATAAATACTCTAAATAATAACTATGTATACGATTGATTCGATGCTATTAATTAAATTAATACTCAAAATTGGTTCGCATTGAATTATGTTACTTATAAGAATTAAAGGAATATTTGTAATCTACCCTGATTCCATTGTTGCTGTAAGTTTAATACGTAAGGCATTTCAAAAGTAATGCGCACATGTCCATACAAAAAAAAATGTATTTGACAAAGTCATATAAATATTATAATCTTTCAATATAATCACCCTCCTCTTCAATGATAAGTTCTCAGCGTCGGGGGAGGAGGCCTTTGAAGTTTAGTTCACGAATCCGTCGGATCACAGCACTATTTAAGGCCTCTAAATCCGGAAAACGGATTCCTCGCATTGGCTCTTGAGTTTGCAGAGCAGGGCATAATCACAAGGAACCATATCTGGTGAATAAGGTGGATGTGGTAACAATCCCCAGCCGTATTCCGCAAAAATTGCTCGAATTTCATCATTATCACAAGGACAGGCATTATCATGTAAGATGAGAACGCCGTGATCAAATAGTGATGGACGAAATTTTCGGATTTTTAGTGCTGATGGTCGACAGGTTTTCGATACTAGCTGTATGACTTATCTCTTCGCACATCATACGGCGATCTTCATCGATCAGTGTTGCCGCTATAGCGATATTTGTGTTGCCACACGATGGACAACCAGTACGAAGCGCATCCTCAACTGACAAACAGCCTTCTTTAAATTTTTTGCACAGCGGAAAATACTGATACAGTCCATGATGTCAGTGCCACACACTTCTTGAAATGCAGAATGAATTTCTGTAGGCACCCGACCATGAAAAGTTTCGACTTTCACACAGAATCGCTGGTCCGGATGTGTAACGCGACCCGGGCGGTCTTCCATCATTACAAAAACACGTTTGTACGCACGCACAACTCATTCGAAAGCAATCACAGTGCATACTGCCATGTTGACAATACTTCATAGTATACATCCCTTCTGCCCCCCCCCCCCATGTGTACATACTGAGTAAGAACGTCATGTGCATTATTTTTGAAATGCCCTGCGTATATTCAATTACGGAACATGTTTTATGTAATATCCTCTGGCGGTTGGATCAATTCAGAAATTTGTTTCACGCAATTATTTTCATATGTACATGTTAGTACTCAGAAGTAAATGAAAATAACCTTTCGATCCAGTGTTGTAATATCGAATCAAACATATCGATACCGAGTATGTGTCTCGAATCAATCCTAACCGTAGTCGAATTAGGCAAATATTAAATGTAAGAAGTTAGATAGAATTTGTTTGCTATATAATTAGGTGTTATTTGCGACAGGACACGATTGCACTGTAATTTTGTTATGTGATTCTAATATAAATTATAATACATATCTTTTTGAAGAAACTCGAATCAGCATTTTTCCGATTATGGATAGTAACGTTGAGGTTGTTTTTGATTATTTTTTTTTTTTTTTTTTGATATTAATTTTACGTAGAACAATTTGAAATTATTCAATATTCTAAACTGTTTATAATTTAATAATGATTCCCGCTAAGTTAAATTTCTAATAATTTTATATAACACAAATTTAAATTGTTTAATATTTCTACGAATAGTATGATCGAAACTTGGCTGAAACACTTTACAGGTACCGCAAAATAATAGTGGGGAGAGATAAGAAACATGGCGCAATCGTGTCGCATCGCAAATTTTAGCCAATTGGATAGTAGATAAGGTCCAACAAGAAGCTGTTTTAATTAACAGCACTTTCGAAAGTAATGTAGGTTTTCTGTTTCGACTCAACGCTCGAGAATAATCTCACAGTGTCAGTAAACTAAACCGTATAATACCGGCATCAGGAAAACAATTCAATCTCACATTAATAGAGTTCTACCGTATAGAGTAACTACTTTCGCAACCTGTACGCAGTATAATCTCTATGCGGTAACATTATGAAATATATAATGTCATGATAGCCTGGTTGCCTAGAACCTTCAACTACCTAGTTGGTGGCCTGTGTTCATTTCTCTATGTCGACCAGAAATTATTATTAGAAATAATAATAACGCTTAATAGAATACGAAACACGTATTAGGTCTATATGCATGCGCAGGTTGATACGGAATATGGCAGATTGCATGTGTATTAAGGGCATTTTCGATCAGTCTGAAGTCCTCGTCTTCACCGCGTGCAGAACGTATAATCCTAATTTGCCTGGCCAGC
Organism: Icerya purchasi; assembly: GCA_039619475.1. NCBI lineage: Eukaryota > Metazoa > Arthropoda > Insecta > Hemiptera > Monophlebidae > Icerya > Icerya purchasi. The sequence continues at coordinate 70,975,551 of CM077116.1, forward strand.
GCGGAAGATTAGGCCAACTTATTACATCTAGCAGTGAACAGACACTGGCGTAACGTGGTATAAAAAATTAGCCATTCTACTTAGCCGAAGCGTAGGCAAATAAAGATAGAGGAGAAACATTACATATATATGCTTAAGTAGATAATAAGTGAGAAATGACGAATACCTTCTGTAGTGGATTGCGCACTATCGTGATCCGGAGTTGGAGTTGCCACCGAAATACCGGACTGACTGCCATATCCGCTTGAAGATTCCAGCGAACTTTCACTGGCACTACTTTCCTTTTCGGCACATTCGGACTGTAAGTATTATATCATAAAAAATGCATATATTACGCCGTTACAAATTTGATTTCGTTCTGTTGACTTAATAATTAATACTGTAGCTAAGTTAATTTTTTCGATCTTTTTTTAGCACATTTTTAAATAACGTAAATATCATACATTTGTATGATGCAAATTATTTCTGCCCTTCCAGCAGTCTCCAAGTACCGACAGCATTGCATTGCTCTCTTCCTTCTATCATAGGAAGGACTATTGTTCGTTTGCACATTTCCTTCTTTGATCCCATTTTTATTTTTATTTTCTTCTTCGGATTTTCTTACACCGCCCACCTTACATGACACCTGTGCTCTTTACTTTAGAACTCAGCATAATCGCGGTTTGTTCGCATTGTCTACATTCATTATTTTTCGATATCACTTATTCTTTGTTCTACTAGTATCTCCTTATATCATTTTTAAGATGCTTCTTCCGCTCATTAAGGGATCCACCCTTCTGGTCCATCTTATAACTCGTAACACTTACAGAAGTTATTTTTTTTACCTATGTCCATTTTTCTTCTCTCTTTTAAATTCATATTTTAAAGATACTAATCCAAGTTTCTTGTCAGTGTCTGCACGAAAGAATAAAACGTCTAATCTAGCCCCTTTCTTAAACAGATTTTTTAGCTCGTCAGTTAAATTGTTTGTTTCCTTATTGAACGCTTCGTAAATCATTATAAATCATCTTGTTCTCATTTCACTGATCCACTTAATCTTCAGTATCCTAATAATGAAGCAATCGTTCTTCGATATTCTCATCCCCCCCCCTCTTGTGCGTTAAAAATTGTTATTTCCAAACAACCTCGTTCTCTGTTGCGCATATTCAATGCACCTATTGCATTTCAGAATTGTACGTTTTTCGCCGCAGATCAACACACTGAACAAACTTTCCCGCTTTCATTTCGCTTAATTGTAATGGCGAATGTATTCTGAATTTAGAAGTTGCGTTTTTTAAGGACATTAATTTTATTCACTAAACCGATATATATATATTTACCATCAGATAAACAAGTGTTAACTGTAAGGAAAAAATTTGCTTATGACGCAGTTCATCAAAACGTGACGACTGTTTAAAATTCAACAATTCAACTATTATTTGCGCCACAGAAGATGACAACAATTTGTGTTTTTAAATTTAATTCTGTAATCTTAATTTATTTTCTCATACATAAGGCGGTGTAAAAGAAAAAAACATAAATTCTTATTCAAGCACTATCATTAATACTTGTAGCAGTTTTTATTAGAAAAATTAAAAAGTTTACAAAAAGAACAAAGATCGCAAAACAATATACATTGTAGGAGAAGTAAAATAGTAAGGCAATTATAAAATAATAGTATACAAAATTTAAGCGAACTTGGTTAACAATAGAGTCGCCGACATATATAGTCTTACATTTCGAATCATTTTAATTTAATCTGGGGCCTATCGTCGTAAATTATTTTTAACCCGAGTAATTTATTAACAAAACTAATTTTTATAAGAGTGGTGGATCTGATTTGTCCGTCAAACTGAAATATTCACACGCGATAATTATGTGCGATAAAAAGTGTAACAAATACGCCGTTATGGTTTTTAAAGTTAAAACTATACAAAGTCCGGATGTAAATAAACATAATAATGACAGTTTTAAGGATAATCTCGATCAGAATACACTTATTGATTTTAATTTTTTTTTTTTTTAATTGAAAAAGGCAGACAAGCGGAATTAAATTAAGGAAAATCAAACCATTATTTCGACTGACTTCTAGATCAGTACACCAATAATTTATGTAACGAAACTTACATTTACTTTGTCGACATGATTATCAACCGAGCCGAAGTCATTATTGGAATGAGATGAAGCATTTTCGTGGGCTTTTGTGGCTGCCATATTGGCCAGTTCATTCATATTGACGTACGTAGGTTGTGATGTTCGCTCTGAAATTAATATAAACAAAATCGATTAGACTTTGACTCATGTATAAAATTAATTACACAACTATCAAAAATTTCTCTGTTTGTTTGTATTTTCTTAAATATCTTTCTACATATTACTTTTTTGGCTAAACCATTAGCAATTGCATTGGTGCGTAGCCTAAGAATGTAGTTACGGCTGCCTCTCACTGTTTATTACGATAATTATCTAGATGTTTTTGAATGAAGTGGTACTTTGTTGTTACGCTTTGTGAATCAGATAATTAAAGTATCCACTTAAGGTAAAAATAATTAAAATACAATTGTGTAAACTAGTATTACTGATTTTTAAAATGAAAAATAAATAAATAAAATAAAAAAAAAAAAAAAAAAAAACGTTTGAATTGTTATTTTAAACAACAAGAAATATGATCAGTAATTTAAGTTTATCATCTTTTTTTTTTTCTTCAGATAAGATGATGCATAAAGTCAGATAAAAAAAAAATACACTAACCGTTCATATCCTAAATTGGAATTGTCAACTTTGTTATAATATACTATTTCTAATTGCGCTTGAATATTTTTCGTATCTATACAGTATTACCTTAATAGAATTTTGCAATTCTATGATAGTGTTTACTAACAAACTAGGATTTGACGGAATATTTAAACGTAATTCGAAGAAATTAAGCAAAATCAGAGACCAGGTGACATTTTGTACTACAAAATTTTCATCGTTTATTCAAAAACAATTTACTTGTGGGCCTGCACATGGAGTATGAAATGAGAAGACAAAATAATAATGTGTTAAAATGAACTTTACTTTGCTACGAATACTTGTTACATTTTCGTCACAATTACACAGATATTATATGCGTTATAGACAGGTACCGGTAGCATTCTTTAAGTGAACGTTGACGATGTTATTGCCATTATGTGTAGAAGCAGATATCTTCGCGGGTACAGACGGTCTTTCCAAAGAAGAACCTCGTTCTGGAACAGGCGGGCGCGCATATATTTGCTGGGTGGATGCGTATATCGATTGCGGGGAGACGATCGGAGTTGAATCGCCCGCACTACTTTCACTGCCCGCTGTAGTAACTGTGACCGGGGACGAACTGGAAAGCTGTGACTGAGAGTTTTCAGGCGTTTGGAATGTGTAAACGCTTAACGCTGGCCTTTGATGATGACCTCGTTCGTATGCTAATTCAAACAAAACCGTCGATTAATATATTATCAAATTAAACTTAGCTTAATATAAAAAAGAATCTCTATGTTTGCCTGTTTCGATGTTTACTTTAGGAAGAAAGCTATGCCCGGCGCAATGTATAGAGAAAAAGTTGCACTTTGCAGGAAGGAGTTGACAAATTAAGATTTCGGCTGTTAATGTAACAACAGTAAAGAATAGTAAAAATGAGGTGCTATATCCTCGGCAGGATGTTGGGGATTGTGGAATTAAGTTCTTTTCATATTGTACCCTCTTAAACTGACCCAACGGATCTAAAGAAAATATTGGACCAGTTTCTACTACGCATGCTAACCAACAGCGCGTATAAGTGTAGCGTAATCGGTACTCTAAATTGATTTTTTTCATCAAGCCTGGCGCGGAAGCATATACTCATTTCTATTACTTGGTTTAAGATTATAATTATAATGCATTAAATTGTTCTATATCAGTGGCAATATTGATCATTTATCAATAAAAATTCGGATAAAAATGTCTAAACAAGAATGGAAAGTAAAAAAAGCAAATATATTTCCGGTAAAAAATCTTTTATATCATTTAAAAAGGAGTAGTTTTCAGTATTAGCAAAAACTGATAAACCATCTAAATGAAATTCTTTTCGTGTGATGAAAAAACTAGAAACATTCCATACACTTTATATGCAGAATATCCGTAAGAATTTAGTATCTTTCTCTTTAGGTGCCGTACGCTACATAGCGCGTTGGCGCAACTTATACGTACACTTTTAGCTGTACAGATATAAGTTGTGTACTAGGAAATTATTATATGCAACGCAGATGTACACACGCAAGACTACATTCAGAACTGATAGTAATCGTTTGATTTATCGATATACAAGTGCAGTCCCGTGTGTGTCTGCTGTGTACTGACCTAGCGCGCATATGATGTTGTAAGGAAAAGGTAATTCATAGAAATTAGATTGTTTAAAGCAACATTTAATTTCAAACCGCACGAAGAAGCGTTAAATAAATTGAGAAATTATTTGAAAAAAGGTCAAATTTTTAAAATTCTAACTATGTCCTCCGAAGAAATTACAAAATTAGATGAATTTATGCTAATTAACAAAGCGTGATATTGGTAATAAACATTAATGAGTCAATTAATTCGTTCGTAACATCAACACATAGAAAAATTGATTAAACCGCCTTAAAGTTAAAGAAGCAAAAATTTGAATGTATAAAACTGCACTTTAACGGATTTAATGAAGTAAGGAAATCCTGCTGTTTTTATACTCTTACTGTGAATGAATGCACCGATATTTCTGTGTAAAAAGTGGTAATTTTACACTTTAAATATTGTGTCGATAATAAAACTGTCTACAAAATTATATTTGGAAGTATAGTGAAACTGAGAAATCCGCAGTGTAGAAAAAATTAAACAATTCTGTAATAAGAATAATTCGAATATTTGAAAAAATGGTAATGTTTACGAATAATGGAGCCAGCACTCGAGAAGACAAGTGGTGTTACCGAAACTATTGATGTCACCTATAAGTAAAATATATATAGTTTTTCTAGTTGTCCCGTGTTTGATATTTACTTAAAAAACAATAAACGTAAAATTAAAAAAAAATAATAAAAATATAAAAAACAAAAAAATGTACATACACATACCAGTAGAAATCGTATGCGGCCTATCGTTCATGATTGCGGTAGCTGCTTTCTCAAATTGTAACGTATCCTGCAGGTTAGGCCAAGTAGCAGTTGGTGCGGCTAAACTGGTAGCTGATTCAGTACTACTATTAATATTTTCTTCCAGCATATCGGACACTTGTTGCTGTAACATAATTTGGCATGTTTAAAAAACTTAAAACTCAGCTTCAGATTATTCTAATTTTGCTATATATCACGCGAACAGTATCTAAGTTGTTATTTTTAAATGTTTAAATAAAACATTAATCAGCATACATGTAAAAAAATGCATCAATTTTATGAACATATGTCGAAAATTCATCCAGCGTATTACGATAATTTTAGGATTTCTCTATTTACTTTTTAAAGATATTATTATTTACAATAAATATTGCAACGTACGTATTAAAATAATAAAACTGAAAACGTAGAAATTTATCATATCATTGTCAAAATTTAAAAAAAGTATATTTAAAAATGGAACAGTATAGCAGTATGAAATGTTTTGAAGGTAGACACGATTTTTTTTTTTTACCTTTTAATTATGAAATGTTCATTTGGTCAACTGACTATAAATATTAATATTTCAAATAATAAATTTCAATAGGAGAAAATTTTTACATTTATTATAAACAGTAAAAATATCTGAAGATTTAACATCGGATAACGGCTGAAATAGAATATGTGAATAACTATTTTTTTTTTTTTTTTTCAATTAATAATAATTGTTTTTTGGGAAACAAGTTTAAAATTATTAAATTTAAATGTTTGTTTAAAATAATTATTCATAGAGGAAAAGGCAATTTTAAGTCTTTAAATTAAAATAATAAATTTGACGAACAAAACGATAAATTTGACAGATCACTTCAAGAGCTGATAAATAAATTTACAAAAACTTAAAAAATTTAATCAAATATTAAGCACTGAGATTGAAAAGCTGGTTCTGAAATTAAATCTAAAGAACACTTTAAAACAAAATTCTGAAATAGTGAAAGAAAATAAGTTAGAAATATTGATAACTATTTTATATCTAAAAATAAACTATATCAAAATTAACGACGTCAGTTAAGCATAATATTTCAAACGTCGAGGATTCCGTTAATTCGGTTGATGATTACCGCAATTTAAATTTACATAGTAATAAATTCGGAACAAGTATTTCCTTTTTTAAAATTGTAATATTTACTGTATTTTTCTTGCAAGCAGATAGTCAGGATATATTTTGGTTTTTTCGAATTCTATAGCTATGCCACAACTTACGGGAATACACCGTTCTTCTTTTTTTGTTTTTTTGTTTGTTTTTACTCCGAAGAAGGTTATGAAAAAGTATATGATTTTTATTGTATATTTTAAATTTTATGTTTAATGAATTATCTAACGGTGAAAATTATTCTTAAGTTATTTTTAGTCGTTTTAAATTTCATTCTGTAAGTTTTTCTTTTTTTTTTCTTTTTGGTGATTCTTGATGTCTCATACAATCGGTTGTCCCAAAATTAGAGGGCTGTAAGCAATTCAAGATAACGCTGTCTCTTCCTTTTTACTTCGATCTCTTTTCAATCTTGAGACTATGTTAACCAATAAATTTTTACATTTTTAGTAACGATTTATTTTACTCATAAATTTATATTTTTCCTTAAAATCTTCCAGACTATATCGATTGTTACCAAACGTTCAATCTTCAAATATTTTTTCTAATTATAATAAATTATGTAAAAATTATTTTATCCCACAATTTATATTTTATTATTTCAAACTAGGGACGTTGCCCATGAGATCTTAGTTCCGCTTCGGCCTTCAATCCTACCGTAATTTCGAAGCATCGAATATCGAGAAAAAATAATAAATACTAAAATTGAAATAATTATTTCTGGCTTGCCGATTTTGCATTTATCGTGCAACCTTTTTTTTTTGTTTCTCTTTTCGGATAACACCGGTGCCGTTCAGATAACTTTTTTTCATTTCTCTTTTACGTTTTTATTCCAGCAACACAAAATGGCAAGATTATTTTATTAAATAGGAAGATATTAATATTTATGATTAGTTGACCAAATGAACATTTCACATTTTAAAAAAAAACTTTCGTTAACTATATTCTTATTAAGACATTTCCCATACTGTTACGTATATACACTATTCCATTTTCAGATTCATATATTTTCGTTATTTTGACAATGATCACGAATAAATTTTTATATTTTCAATTATACACTAATCCAACTCTTATGCACGCTACTTATAATTATTTCTTTATTTATTTTTTTAATTTGTATGGTTTTCGTATTTTTTTTATCGAATATTACTTTAATAATTATTATATTACGATATATGTAATTGAATGTTAAAATTCTAGAAAACAGCTACGAATAAAAATATTTCTAATAATTTATATTTATATATTAATGTGGTTCTAATAATTAAATTTAAAATATGTGAAATGTTAACGCGGACACGGCAGTTTGTTATATATTTGTTGTTGTTTTTCTAATTGGAAAAAAATATAAATAATGATCCATTCCCAAGCCAATATTATTTGTAATTATCAAAATTTCATCTGCCTTTGAATGCAATCATTTCACTAATTTTAATGTAACACTGTGTAACATAATAATTACGTGAGTGTTTGGAAAATACAAATATCACAATTTTTATAATAATCTATATATTTAAAGCACAAACCGTTTTTTTCCGCTTCTTTTGACAATTGACCAGCGGTCCCAATTTGACCGATTTAGACTTTTTATTTTTTAGACATAAGTTTATAACCTGTAGATGAGTCATAATGGTTAAATGGTTCAAAAGAGTTATAATGTCCGTTTATTTAAAGATCAAAATTTTTTTCCAAAAATTATTTAAAATCATTTTTTTGGTAATCAACCTTAAATAAAATAAACTTAACAGAACAAAAAAGGAAATTATCATACAATTTACTGGCTAATGTATGTTCGGCTTTTTCCTCAAAGACATCTATCGTAAATGTTTACCGTATGAAGTTGTTCTTCATTCGTTGAAAGTAAAGTGATTTCCGTAAATATTTGTTTATATTTTGATTTAATTGTAATAATTTATATTTTAGGAGATGGTAATTGTTTATTTTGCGCAATTTCGTATTGTTTATATAAAAGTGGCAGCTATCAAGAAGTCCTATAAAATTGTTAAATTAATTCATTTTGATATTGTGTAGTATGACCTTAATATAATTAAAACACAACGTATTTTTTTTTGCAATATCTATTTCACCGATTTACATACTTTTTATTTCATACAAAAGCGCGAATTCAAACGTATGCCATCAACACTTAGAGAAAAAAAATGAAAGCAGTTTTCTTTCAATAATCGATTAATGAGCCCCCTATTTGATAATTTCGATAAGTTTTGTCCTTTAAAAAATTGATTCAATCTTTCTTATTAACAGAAAAAATGAAAAAAATATGAGATGATTTTTAAGAAAAAATTAAAACTGCGTTTCAGTGCATTTACATATTTCTTAATATTGCAAATACGTAAAAAATAATGTTTATAAAAATATATTATCAGTCAGTAAAATTCAAATAATTTTTTGTGCAATATATACAAATGTAAATATTGACACTAGATACTGATTATTCTTTTTCCTCAAAGAGCTTTAAGGTAGTTTTTACTTTTGTTTTTTATCTGGGTATTGTGGGCGCTATTAACTCAGGTTTGGCTATGAAATAGCTTTTGAACAGTTATCACTTCGTCGAATTTCGACGGGTTTCAACTAGTAGTTCTATTAATAGACATACATCTTGTATTTTATTTGTGTTCTTATGTCTTTAATGTAGAATTATTTTATTCGTCAATTTTGTAAATTTTCTTACTGGTGATCTTTAGGAAAAATGTATACAGTAAATTAATAGAATTATAAGCAGTTCTATCTCCGCGAGCCTTTCTTTAAACGCGCATATGTGTATTCCTAAAACGTTGATTCCTGAACATGAATATTTTCTTACGTTTGTGAATATCTTTTTATACTGGTATGTTAAAAACATTTTGGTCGTAGCTTTAATCGTGCTCTAATTGGCCGAAAAAACTTTTGATATTAATGTAGCGGACTGCTGATAAATTAAGAAACTATTTGTAAATATTCCTGGTCATTTGATTAAATTATTATAATTTTACTATCGTATATTTTTTTTTCGCATAATTATTACCTGACGAGTAAATATTCAAACGAAAATGGCACGCAAAACATTTTTAGAATTATCCGAAGAAGAATGTTTGGATAATATCGCGGGAATGTTGTAAATATTACGTTGCTAAGAGAAAATTCGGGGAAAAATATGCGTCAGTCGAAAACTAACTGCGTTAAAAATGAAACTTTTTATGGAATGAAAAAACCGTCAATGAGGAAACAAAAAAAAAAAAAAAATACAATGAAGTAAAGAAAAAATTTACCTAAAACTACTGGCCACACGAAAATATCTCATTCTTATATTTAAACAAGATAGACCCTCCTATTTATGACAGATGTTCTGTTCTTTTATCCATTCACTGTCAGCTGATAAACTGTCCAAAGTTCAACTTACTCCGCTCCCAACTACGCCTCTCTAGCTCTCTTTCTGAAATCTTTAAGGACAATGAACAAAAAGTTCAGTTGCTTCTCAGATTTCTGAAGCTGTCAAATATCTTAAACAACATCTGAACTGAATTCATCCGTGCCTCTGGCCAATGTTGCAGTGCACGGCACGCTAATAGATAAAACAACAACAACAACAACTAAATGATTTGTAATATAAATCAAAAACAATACGCAGATAATCTCGAATTAAATACTACAGAAGTTTTACTTGTACGTGACATATTTAATGTTACATATGCGCATGTAATTTTAGTACACACAAGGGAAATTTCTGTAGTATTTAATTCGAGATTATCCCCGCACTATTATTAATTTATATTGCAAATCATTTCATAGTTTTAAGTAAATTTTTCTTTACTGTGATGTATTTTTTTTTTGTTTCCCCGTTTAAAATTTATTGCATTCCATAAAAAGATTCACTTCCAACACCGTTAATTTACGACAAAAGCACAGTTTTTTTTACGGACTCATTAACATTAACTAAAAATAAATACCACAAATTTCATCATCTTTATTTCCACTGTAACTATTGAAAATAAAAATAATTGAGGCTTACTTAAATGCCGTTTTCCCGTTCGTGTTAAGTTAGTGCTGCTTGTTAGTTTATCAATTTCTCTTAATAATATATTATATGTCTTTATTTATTTATTGGTTTATTTAAGGTCGCTCTATAACAACTAGGTTTATAGTGACCACTAGTATACATATATCTATAAGTTTTACAAAAATCAGAATTAGTTAATTATACATTAATTAAACAAGTGAAGACATTTAGTTAAATAAAGCTAATTGCGTTTATGGATTTAATGTATTTTAAAGTCTTGAGGCAATTTTGTGTGCTTCCAAGTGTGTCATTAATAGATTCCGCGATGTTGAACTGTTCTGTAGTTGTCCTGAGGGGATCACATTCTATTAAAATGTGACGTATATCAAGGTTTTGATCACAGTAAGGGGAATTTTTGTGGCTCCTCTTTAGTTATATGATGGATGTGCGATGCTTTAATGTGGCCAGTTCTAAGTATAGTAATTATACATTGGTCAGATCGATTAGTTGGGATCATTGGTCTTGGTGAGTGTATATCTTATCTTACCGAATGGAGCTTAGAGCTGATGGCTTTCCACCTTTTGTTCCAGTAGTTTTTCACGGCTTAGTGGATACTTTTTTTTTGCTTCGTGGAGTTCGACTGGTATTACTTCTTGGGGTTTAGGTATGGTTGTAGCCTTTTTTGGCTAAGGTAACGGCTCTTTCATTGCCTGGGATCCCTTGGTGAGCCGATATCCATAGTAGCATAAGGCTTGTTCTTCGAGTTTGAAGATCATTGATTAAGACTTGTACTGATTGGATTATTGGATTTTTGGTACTACAGTTTTTCTAGTGCTGTTAGACTAGACAGTGAATCACAGAATATGTCATATATTTGGTGTCAGCGGGGCCACATTTGATACGTTCTAAGGCTTGAAGGCTTGGCATATAGCATATAACCCACAGCTACAGATTGGGAATTGACTAGGGAGCCTGATCGATATGCAGTCCTCGGTCTCTGTGGTAAGTGCGCATCCTGCTTGGCCTTCTTTGATTGATCCGTCTGTGTATAGGAATTATTTGCTTTTGCTTTCCAGGAATAATTGTTGATATGTGAGGCTGTTGGTAACCGATCTATAGTTATGTATTAGTTCTATATTCTCAGGGATCTTTTGAGTTAACCAAGGTGGTAACGGATATTGAACGAATCCTTTGATAAATTAGTATCAGCTCGGTTTTTAATGTGCTTAGGTGTTCATGCAGTCTGATTTTTAGTGGTTTCGGTAGTCTGGGATGGCTTTGGTACACGTTGTTTGCTGCATTTTGTGTCAGGAAGACGTGCATAAGGTTGAGAGGTAATGTTTTGATTTTGGTAGCATATATAATAGTTAATTCCATCCTTCGATATTCAAAAGGCTTTTTTTGGACTTCTACGAGGATGCTAGTGGTTGGAGTAGTTCGGAATGCTCCAAGACTGAATCTGAGGGCTGTATTTTGAACCGTATTCAGTTTCTTTAGTAGGCTTGGGTTCGCGGCGCCATAAAAAATTGAACCGTAGTCAATTTTGGAAGACCCTTATTAGGCTTTCTTAGTCTGCTAACTACTTGGTTGATGCTAGGACTTTGATGATATTCAATCTTTTTTTACATTCTATTACCAGATTTTCAAGTTGGTTTTTCCATGATGTTTGGAGTCAAATGTCATACCAAGTATTTTGGTTGTGTCAATGCATGTCAAGGGCTGGTTGTCTAGTTTCAATGATATTGATTCTATTGTTTTATTACTTCTTGAAAAAACAGTGAAAGTCGATTTACTTTTGAGAATTTAAAGCCGTTTGTATTGGCCCAGTTGTGGATTGCTTCCAGTGCTTCCTGGACCAATTTTTTGGTTGGGGAAGGTCTTTTTTCCCCAAATATAGTTAAAGATATCGAGCAGGTACTCAATTCCTGCGTCTGGCAAGTTTTTGATGAGACTATTTGGTATATCATCAGGACCTGACGAAGAGTTGTTACAATTCGAGAGTGTATGCTTGAGTTCTCCATGGTTATTGAGTAATTGATTGGTTCGTCGTCATGTGGCGTAGGAATGAGTCTAAAGATGTTTGAGGCTGTGTTGTCTGTAGTTGTCCTGTAGCTGTTGTTGGATGAATTATCAGTGAAGGTTTTGGCTAAGATGTCCTGTAAATATTATAGGTAATAATTGTATATTTAGATTTGGATTAATAGGTTTAGTTTTTAGTTTGTTTTTTTTTCTTTTTATTTAAAATTTATAATGAGTAGGTTTGGTTAAGTTTGTATTTTCTTTTATTTATTATTATTATTATTATTTAAAATTTTACTATTATTTAAATTGGACATCCGTATAAATATTTTCATTTACAAGTAGGTTTTATTGGCTGTCACTGGAATTAAAAAAAAAAAAAAAAAAATCACTCATTTATTGTTGTTTTTACATTTTGAATTAGTCGTTATTTCTAAAATGGCGTCTTCTTATTTATTTACACCGTGTTGTTAATTTTAATATAGCGCCTCCTTCATTCGCATATTTTGTTGTTGTTTAGATTTTAGTTCGTTCATTTATTGCTGCTTTCCACATTTTGAATTAGTTCAAATTCAGCGCGGAAAATAGCAGATGATCGAACATTAATAAATTCTTAGCAAAAATGAACTGGCGGCACTTCAGTAAACCCTTACCATAATTGACTTTTGATAACTGTAATAAGGTACAAATACTTCAAATCTTAACGAATTTAAGTATCTTGAAAAAACAGCACCCAAACAAGTTCCATAATGCGTTGTTTCTATATCTAGAATTTATGTTTACCATAGTAAACGTTTTATTCAAATTTTTTTATGCATTATAAAACAGTAGTATCTTTTTACCTTAAGTTCCACTGCTGACGCCCCCCCACTCAAAAAACAAACTATGCCAGTAAACATTTGATTTTATTTTTTCGTATACTTTATTTCTACCCCTCTCACTCTACGTTTCAGTGAACGGGCATTAGAAAAAGATAAGTAGTTTAACAGATTTTGTTAGTTCGACGACGAGTTTACTTTCTATCTCCAAACTCATAGTGTCTTATAAAAAGTTTCACTTCAAAAACGAAGTTAAACAGTTTAAATAAAAGTGTACGGGGGCAATGGTGATTGGCGAGTGAGGCAAACAAGTACTTTTTGTAGTATAATTACGTTTATAGTTGGGTTTTTTTTATAATTTGTAAAAGGCTTGCATGTAAATACCAATCTATATATTTTTATTTTATTCCCGAAGTATTCTTCATAAATTTTTCGGAATATTATAAAGGCCTCTTTTTATTCCGTTTTTTTCCCCCCTGACTCATCTATGTGAAACAACTGAAAGTGTTAATACATTTTGAGAAAAAATGCGGACAAATAATGAATATTCTATTTTAAATAAAAAACAGATTTAGTAAATTTAAATAACTTTCATTATTAAAAACGTTGATTTTTGTTTTTGAGCGAAACATAATAATAATAGGCCTTAATTCGTTTATTAAGATTTTTACCTGAAAATAAGAAGCGGTTGAATTTCGTATGCAAAGCGTGTCTTGCGAAGTAAAACCGGAATCTTGCGACGAAACGCTACACAGTCGTTGAGTTGACAAACTTGATTTTAACTGAGGATGATAATGGTGCTAATAATAATAATAATGCAAATAACAATGTGATAACTAAATTCATCTAATGAAAAAGCTCTAATCAATACGTTTTAAGCGAACTTCATTTACTGCAATAAACCGCACGGTAACAAGGCATACGAAAAGTCGGCAAAAACATAAAACTAATTCGGTATGGAACACAATCGCGAAATTACAAGCCGAATGTATATATGTATAATAATAAGCGCAAAATAATAAGTAGTTTCGCATCTATTACATCGATTATATAGTTTTCAAATTCGAAAACAGGTTATACGTACATATATGAAATACTTTTAATACTCGAATATACTACCACGCTTCTACTTTCATACTACACAAGACACTTTCGGATAATATACATAAAACCAAGCAATGGCAGAAACTACTAAAACATGATGACAATAGCATTAAAAGTTATGTATACGACGGTAAGGAGCTGGTTTCTGCTAACCGGGAAAAAAAAAAACAGAAAGAATGCGAGGACAAGAAGTAAGTAAGAAAGCAATCCTCAGTAGGTCAGGAGTTGGCTCTTGGAAGTATGTTCGTAAAATTAGGTTAAGCTATAGTAACAGCAACGTATCATAGAGTTTCTTAACCTATCCATTTTAGTAGCTGGAAAAAAACTGAAAATTCATACTTGTTTTTAACAAAAAATTAATAACACTTCGTTATCTTCTCCTGACAGGGAACAAAATACTAATTATAATAACAGATAAACCAGCAGGTTTATATTTTTAAGGTCCAAGTTTATGTACTACATACAAGATAGTTTTTGAAAAATACTTAAAAATAAATAAATAAAGGTTGCAGCAGTGATCGATGGAACATTTATTTTTATTTATTTTTTGACGCGGACATGTCTTACGATTGCGGGTCAGTCAAAAATTTTCGACGTGCTTTTTTTTTACTACCAATCGAATTGACTCGTAGTGAAATTCTGCGGCGAAAATAAATGAGATAATAATGCGATAAATTAATTCACTCGGTATTTTACGAATTAGAGAGTGCGGTAATTCACCAGTAGTCTGAAAACTCTCTATTGTTTAGGTAACAAATGAATTACACCATCTACACCATTAATTCCCGTTCTTCAATCTAATTAAACAGTATTTATTTTTAAGTATCACTTTCGCATTATCAGAATTTAGTATACATCGCACCGAGTACTTTCAGTGTACATTTTCTCTTACTAGGAATTAGATCGCGGGAATTTAAGTATAAGCGTGAATAAGTGAAAAGAAAAAAGAAGAGTAATAAAAGGGCGGCGATTAGAGGGTAGTCGATTTAACATGTCTCGATCAATTTTTGACTGATACTGGCGACAGCTTTTATTATGTGGTCAGAGTTTAGCACCTAGTCGGAAATAATCGGGTTCCAAAGAAGTGATCTGGAAAAGTGTAAAGGTGGATTATTCCAGGAGGTGGAAGAAACTGGCCGAAATGTATTAGAGACTTTTAAATAGATTGCAAAGAGACTTCTTGATTTCACAACTGAATAACCTTACGGGGGCCCACATAGGATACTCGTTTTACTTTGACTACTTTTACGATTTTCTAAAAAGTTCTAATCTCCTGTTCCATATTTTCGTCCAATCTTCTTCAAAATAGTGTTGGGTAAATCAGGCTCACCATCATAATCTACTGAGCGTTTTTCAGAAACTAGGATAATTCACTTATAAATCGCCTGCGAACAGGTCATAATTACGTTTTTATCAGTTCACATACTTCCACCATTATCGCTTTTTTCTCATTCCGTCATAATATGAAAGATGTTATGTAGAATATGCTACCAAATACTTGCTTTGAATGTTATCTTTGATGTTCCACATGAGACATACGAGAATAGGATTTTTTTTTTATCTTCCATTTAGTACTTACAAGCATTGCATTAGTTCTGAATGAAGGATGTTCTGTAATTTCGGGTACGAATTTTATCACTCCGTCACAGTGGCGGAATGTTTGTTCTTTCGTTTTATTATTTAATCGTAGAGGTGAAATGCAAAAGTGTAAAATTTATCCCACCTATCGACTATTAGAGTTCAGATCCGATTATTTATTTTCTGCCAATTTTAAGTCGTTCATTGTCTTAAACTGCAAATATTCCTTTTTTAAAAGCTATCTATATGAACTGTCAAGCGCAGCACAGAAATTCAATACTAATGCATGTAATTAGCGTTAAATTTTCTCGCACGGATAGACAACCTAGCGGAAACTAGAGCAAGCCGAGAAGCAAGTACATTAACGGACTGGTTTAAGGATGTTAATCAGTGAAGACGTCAAAAGCGAGAGAAAGTATGTAAATTAAAGAGATTATTATATAAAGGCATTACGCAATTTTAATGATGAAAAATGAAGGAAAGAAGCAACATTTTTCTAACACATCGATGGTACATTTCATTTGTAATTAGTTCAATTCATACTCATTAAACAGCAATGCATCTTGTTGGAAAGTTAATTGATTACGCATCAATAAGGTATTCTATCCGAATTTTAAAAATGTTTACCGGGTTTCAATTTCTCCTCTACTTTCCTTATTTTGATGAAGAGTAAAATAGAAATTATTTTAAAGAAAAAATGAACTAATTTTCAAAAAGAAAAAAACAAGAAAAAAAAATTTAAAATTACGAATGAAATGAAAATAAACTAATCTAAAAGAAGACATTGATGAACGAATAAAAAAATTAATTATTTACATAAAAAAAAAAAAAAAAAAAAAAAATTCTCGCTATTGTAGTATATAATGTGAAACACACAATGAAAACGTGCTCATTTGAAAGAGGCAAACGGTAAGCCAGATGTATCGTAAATAAATTATTACTTGCGATATTGATCGATTCCAGTACAGATGATTCGGGGAATGATGAGATTTACTACTACCGCTGGAAGAGCTATTCAGTGAACTAATGCTGCACATACTAGACTTGCGAGAGCCGATTGAACTCGGGCTGCCTGGTGGAGGACTCTGGAACGTCCACATTGCGTCCGAACCTTTTAAATCTGATATAACCTGGCAATTAGAATTTCAAAAAGGAAATAAATTAAACTCACAATTTCGGAAGTTCAAAATATCGGACACCGCGTATTTTCGTTATAAAATTTATCGCCTAATATTAGGACACGTACGCAACTTTGAAGAATTCAACTAATTTCATAAAGTTGAACCTTATGGATATACATTTTTGTATTTATTTATCTACTTATTATTTTTAAATAATTGTTACGAAATTAAAGATCTAAAAAGTGAGTAGGCAGAAGATAAAATTCATGAAAGAAGAACCTCACATTTATCCCGAGAGCGTTGAATTTTCGACGAGTAGTTCTCATTAATAGGTATGGTAAAAAAAGAATTCTGTATTTATATTTACGGAAGTTTAAAAATTAAACATTTTTCTTTTTCCTTTTATACTGGAAGCATCAAGCTCACCACAAAATTTCCTTTACCCCTTTTCAATGTGAAGCAAATTAATCTAAGATAATTAATCATTTAATCTTTAATATTTTGTATCTTTTTTTAAAATGTTATGTTAAGAAAAGTTTACAAAATTACAGGAATGGCAGAATATCAATACTTAATGGAAACATATATTTCCGCAAAAAAAAACAACAACAACAAGAACTAGTAGAGCGTGAAGGAGAAAAAACTTTCATATTTTAAAAAAAATCTGTTCAAAAAAATCTGCTTGGATATTCGTTGAGTCAATTTTCTTTTCTTTACGAAATACATTAAATAAATTGAAAATTATGCTTCCACTTTTTGTTTATAAAAAACTAAGCTATAAGTGAACTTAATTGTATAAAGTTATTATTGAAAATGAATCTACTTAACGATGTTTTAATCTGTACTTCAAAGCAAACAATGAAGTGAAAGATGCTCAAACGGGGTAACCTTGTGTATGCAGTAATTTACAAAATTATACTTCCAAAAGACAATAAATACGCACTTAAATTAATACGAAATCAACTTAAAGTCCGTATACTACAATAGACCAGATAGTTGTGATATAGGGTGCAAGAAGCCCTCTATGAAAAATAAATAAATAAGAAAAATATGAAATTTGAAAACAAACCAAAACAATTTATTTCGATAGTTCTGCTATGCGGTTCAGCTAAAAAATTATAATTATATAAGCAAAAGTAAAGGACCAATTTTAGCAGATATTTACTCATATTATAGTCATGATAAACTTCCTTATTTTTCTTTCACTCTTTCCAGTTTCCTTCATACTATTAAATGTTTTTCTTCACCGTTTTGTTCTAAATCTGTTCCTCAACATGTTTCCAAAGTTGAATTTTTCGATGCTTTAGGTTCTCTTTTTCTTACATACACTACTATCTACACTGACGGTTCCAAAGGGCCAAGCGGAATTAGTTCTGCCTTTTTTTGTTCTGCTTTGAATTATTTTGAATCTTTTAAGCTTCCCTCCTTTTGTTCAATTTTCTATGCGGAATCTGTTGCTATTCCACGCGCAGTTCGCTTTGTTTCATTAATTAGTTTTCCATAAAGTTCTCATTATCTCACATTCTAAAAGTGCTTTACAGGCTATTTCATCCCCTCTACCGATTACGTAATACTGCTCGTACGCTCCCTTATTCGTGATCTTTTTCTCCTCCATTCGATCGAAATCGATCTTTTGTGGATTCCTGGTCATATGGATATTGAAGGCAATGAGATGGTCGATTCGTTAGCCCGTTTCTCTATTTCCAGTGGCGTATTTTTGGCCGTATTTTCACCCATAATATTATTCTTTCCTCAGTCACTCATTCCAAATTATTGCTCAACTCTTATTCCTCTTCATTTTTTAATCCCGCCTCCTTTTACTTCTCTATTTAGCCATCTTTTCCTCCTCGCCCACAGTTTTCTTGATACTTGTCCTCTCTTAAACGCTCTATCACTGCTATTTGTCACCTTCGCTTTAACCATAGTTTCCTTCCTGCATCACTTTTTTTTTGGTTTTCATCTATATCCTACACCATTCTGTCCCTTTCACCCACCATCCATATACTTTCCTTCTGATGCTGATCATATTTTATTTGAATGTGCGGCCTTCTCTACTGAGCGGCGTCCTTCTATTCTTCGCTATTAAAACTTGATATTCCTACTCCTTATAATGCTGCTTATATTCTCTTATTTCCCTCTGCTTCAATTATTTCTGTCCTTGAATTATTTTTATCCTCCTTCTTAAGTGCGTAAGAATATAAATTTATTTTCTCTTCCTTTCCATTTCTTGGGCTAATGTCGTCGCTGATGAACCTATTAAAAAAAAAAGGATGTTAAATCAAAGAGGACGAAAGACGCGGGTTTTCTGATTAATCGGAAAAGGGCTGTTATATAAAGCAATGAACAAATAAAATGAATAAATACACGACAGACTTTCAATTTTAGGATTCGTCGATTTTTTAAGAAAGAGATCGCGGTTGTAAAAACGACAAAATTTTTCGATAGAATGAATGTTCAATTAAAATAATGCAAAATGAGTTGGCGCAGTGGCGAATAAACTATTTAAACGCCAAATCAATTAACTGTGCATAACATATTCAAGTTCACGGGCATCGGTAGAAAGAGATCATGACTTATTTTCTCTCCTAATATTAAATTAAATTTATCTTGAGTTTTTACACTTATTATGAGAATAAGACGGCAATTTGTTGAAGAAACTAACAATAAGTTTTTAATGCACAACATTCTAAAATTAAACTTCAGTTTTCGTATTTGACAAGTTTGACAAAGAGTTCGCATTCTACGCATTTCTCTGGCTAATAGTTGGGTGACGGTAACGTACGAGCCCCGGATTAATAAAAAGAATATAACATTTACGAGAGATGATATTGCGTAATGGTGTATAATGGCGTTATGCGTTATTATTTCAGTAATAAAATCACGTTCCCCGCGTAATAAAATACCGTCTAGCATTATTTCACATTGATCGATAAACAAATTATTTAGTTTACCGAGTGTTATTAAAATTATAATGCAACGTAATACATAGAGATTATTTTAGGATAATAATAAAGGAGCAGGAAATATTCGTTAGATTACTTCGTGTAATGTAAAATAAAAACTGTATTAGAATGCAGTATAAACCTATAACATTCTTTTGTTTTATCTAGAATTTATACGTGTGTATTATAGTGAACATTTATTTAAATCATTATTTTCATTTTACTTTTTTTAAGTTTGTACCGCCTTCATAAAATATTCATTAGAGTCAACTGATTGACATTTCTGGAGGTCCTACAGCTTTCATTATTATGTAATTATCTGCTTTTTATTTTCTATTCATCATTTTCATCATATCATTCGTTTATTCTATAAACGGCCCATTTATTCACCCACTAGTCGTTGCCCGCGACTTCACCGCACACTGTTTAATCTTTAACTTTTTCTCTTTCCTTGATTTATTCCATCCTTCTAGTTTTCCTTTCTTTTGGGAATATTACTAATATAATAGCAAAGCCAAGTTAAACAAAACTTAAGATTTGAATTTAAATATTTCCAATAGCAACTATTAAAATTTCTGTCGCAGGATACACTTCATTAATTTCCTGTAATTTTAATATATTTTTTTATAGAATGTTACTAATACACTGCATAGTTACTGAATTGTATATTTCAATATTTCAAAAAACATTTAAAAGATATTATTATAATGAATTATTTATAATGTAACGGCGTAATTAAAACATACGATTGTGCAGAAATTCAATACTTTGTCTAAGGCATAATGCTGCTTCCCGCGACTTCACATTTTTTGCTGAATTACTTGTCAAGTGAACTTCATTTCTGAAAATCGCATTACTTCCATCACTGCGATCATCCTTCTTATCCATCCCATTCCCTTATTCTATAAACTGTTCATATCTACTTTCTCGTTTGACTTTAAATGTGAAAAATGTTTATTTCTGTTACGAGGGTTTTTAATTAATATATTTATGTATTCCTTCTCTCTCTCTAAGAAACATACATGTATTTATCACCCTCCAATTAAAGCGGTGTGGAGATTCTTGACATTTCGATAACCTGTGCCTGTCGCAATCTAAAAAAAAGTTTTGCTCAACTAAAGATTACCATCATTTTAAAATTATTTAAAATAAACAATTGACACAAAGTTCTTTCCTCTTTACTTCACGCATACAGAATAATACTGCATTTTAAATCAGCTGGGAGCTGGTAAAACAGTAATCTCCGAGAATTACATATCTAAGAGAACATGTTCTCCACCCGCATATCCGCTTTGTTCTTCGCTTCCAACCCCTCTGTCGAACGTTTTATAAAAATTAATATATTCCTATAAAGCAGCAAACCACGGTAGTAGTTAGGAAAGGATTTAAAATTTGAATATAAATAACATTTCCGATAGAAGCTGCTAAAATTTCCTGTTTGGAATCCCCAGCAAGGGGCATTGACACAACGACTAAACTAAAAATTATGTTGCAGTATTATCTCTGTTTCTCTGTCAAAACTAAAAACTAATAAAAAACATTATTTTCTTTTCAAATCTCCGTAGTGTTCAGCAACTAGGTTAGGAACACGGCTTGTATTGTCATAGAGATTTAATAATTTAAGTAACACAAAAAGCGAATAGACGGAATATTAGCTTAATTTATATTTACAGTGGTAATGATTTTATTTAAAAATATTCTGTGCAATTTTTTTATTTCATGGAATGTATTTTACATTTTTATCGTCTACGCCTCATTGTCAAAAACCTCGCCTAAATCACAACGGAAACGAATAAATTATGCACTAAAACCCTTTACAGGAATCAGTCTATCTAATGGTAAAACCCGAAACAGAATCAGTATGGTAGTTCTCGAGATTAGCGCACACAGTCAGACATACAAATTTTCCCACTTTCTTTTATATATATACATACATATATTATAGATGTACAGCTTATATATATATATATATATATATATATATATATATATATATAAATATGCTTTTATATATAAAAATAATGGTTTTTTAATCTAATTATCTTTCGGGGAAGCCGGCTTTTGAAAACGCTCTAACATCAACTAAAAGGTTAAATATCAGATCCAAATATTTAGCGAAACGTTTTATTTTCGAATTTGTTTATATACTATATAAAATTTAATGGACAGTTTTATTGCCAAGATTTTTCGCAAATATACTACCTCCAGTATTGACTTATCTGCGAGTGGCTGTTGTATTATACGCGACGAAAACTCACAAAAGTAGACGTTTGGAGCCAAGCGAGATGAACAGGAAACCGGAAATGTATATAATAGGCTGCCGCTAGATTGCAGTTATAACTTTTATAAAGTAACGAAACTGAATAATAAAAAAAAGGAATTTAAAATATTGAAAAATATTTTTTTCTAAAACGATGAACTCTAAGGCTATTTTTTTTTTTACGTTTTAAAGTCGGAAATTTTTAAAAAGTTCCTGTTATTTATATTTTTAGTGTAAAAATTATATTCACATTAAATTTTCTTTTGCAAGCAGTGTAGCGTAATTTTCAGTTTCATCGCGAAAGAGTAGTCGACCCTTCTACAACTTAAAAATTTAGAGGATTTCAAAAAAAGTTGCACACTTTTAGAAAACCATATAAGTCATTTTTACACAAAATTTGAATTTATAACACCCATTTATTTCAATGATATTACGCTTTATGTAATTTCCGGAAAACAGTTTTTATTCCCTTTTCAGGCTTTACCGTTTGAATTTTCAAAAAAGCTTTATTACTTCACATCTTCAGAATATACGTTATCTTCACGTAAAATTTCACGCTATAAAAACTTTTCGCTTGCACTGTAGCATAATTTTTAACTGTTTGTTCTGAGGACGCAACATTTATGCGTTTTTTTTTTCTCAAAAGAAGCTTTTAATCCATTTTTATTCCGTAAAGTTTGAGTTTTCAAAAAAAAAAAAATATTTCATTTTATATTTTCGACATATAAACCATCAGAATTTAAATTATCCAAAGTTAATGGTTTCAGCAAAATTTTTAGATGTTTAAAAAGCGATTGGTTCATTTTTAACCGTTCTTTATCGCTTCAAAAAAATTAATTTTTTTACAAGTTTCTCACATTGTAAGTTCATTGCATCGTTAAGCTACATGTAAATTTTCAATGCTTCGTAACCTTAGCAGTTTCAGCGATATTTTAATATTCGTATATAGCAATTGTTGAATTTTTACGATAATCTAGTGACAGTTCTTTTTACTTTTAAATGATCTCGAGGAGATATTCAAAAAAATAATGTCAACGAACGAACCCCAAAAAATAGACATTACCCTTGAAACAGAGAATATTCGGAAGAAAAAAAATGATAACGTACTTGTAGTGCAGCTGAGATTATATTTATGGGGAATATTACACACAAAGAAATTAAGTGACCGATAAAATAACCGTAACTATTGGTCTTAACATGCAACAAAGAATAGACAAGGACAGCTATTTGCAGACTACGTGCAATTTTCATTGTAATAATAGTATGTTCAGCGGTAATATTTTTGTAATTCAAAAAGTGGTTAATTTTTCGTGGAGAAGGAGGCACTGTAACGGAGCAATGGAACACTATACTTCACCCTCTGTTTAGATAAATAAAGTACCTTCAAAAACTGCATACATTTTATATTAGGAAGTTAGTTGTCGTCATGTTGTAAGAGGATTATTTTTAATTGATTTGATAACAGAAAGATAACACTAGTAGAAGATTCACTTCTAGCATAATTGGCAGATGATAAATAGTTCTTTTTCATTTAGAAATGATATTTAAGTTAGCATTTGAAAATAATGATAAAGTAAAAGTTTTGAAGATATTTGCATAATTTAAATAATGAATAAACTACGCAGTAGAAATCAGTTGAATCACAAATTTACTTTATACTTCTTGTAATTAATAAAAACAAAGAAATTGTTTTTTTATTTTTTTTTTTTATTTTAAATGAAAATGTCGGATTAATTCAAATATAAGATAAACAAAGACGCCTGCTGTCAGGATTCCGTTCACATACAGTGTACGGAATCCTAATAAGATGGTTCAGAAACGACAAAAATATCAAATAAACACCAATAACTCACGAACGGTTTGACTTATAAACTTCAGATTTGGAACATAAATTATAATTAAAATTCTCTTTAAAACCATATCTATAACTTCAAGATGGCCGATTACCCTGGGTGAAAAAAACCCAAAAAACCGTCAGTATTTAAAACGACTTCAAAAATCACCCTTAAAACATCGTAACTCATCATCAGATAAACCTTTAAAGATGAAATTCAAAATATAAAATAAAATGCAGATGCCTTTCATAAAAACAAAAAAATACGGTAAAAAAATATTTAAACCCCCCTTTTGGACCAAAAACTGCAAAAAAAAAAGGGAAGTTAACGTATTAGCCCGACTAAAAACGTTGGAGAAACCAAAACATATTTCAAACATATGCATAAATGACCGCTTCATAGAAGCTTACAACTTTATATTCAAACTCTTGGGGCGCCGAAAGCTCGAAGATTTTGAAAAAAATATTATCTTTTCCGGACATGTGATATATTACTGGAAAGATCGCTATTTGACGGGAACGAAACCATAAGTCATTTCCTACACGAAACTTTTGAAGTTGACTGAAAGTTCAAAAAAGCGCGAAAGATCACGTATGTCCTTTTCGTGACGACGCGAGTATCATAGTTAAAAATTTTGAACTCGGTATATTTCTCTAGTTCGGAACATACAGGTTTCTAGCTTTAAAATTAGACCTTCGGGGCGCGGAAAATTCGAAATTTTGGGAAAAAAATATTTTTCTCCCGAATATATGATATATTCTTGAAAAGATCGCTATATGTCAGGAACGAAACCGTATTTCATTTTCTTAACGAAATTTTCGAGATGGCGATAATTTCAAAAATCGCAAAAAATTACGTTTCTTTTCCTCTTTGCAGGGAAAAAAATCAAATTCCTTTTTTTTTTTTGAATTTAATATTATGTAAATGTAAATTATAGTTATCGTTAACTTACATACGGAGTAACCCTGAGCGCATGAAACATCATGCCCTGACTGAACTTGTTTTTAATATAAACCGGAGATAACAGCCCCATCTATGCCGATGAATAAAGATTTATAATTATTTGGTCGTTTTCGATTTTAACGAAAAATAATTGTTCTTATTTTATCCGCATAACGATGTACACGAATTAAACTAACCGACGGCGTATCTTGGATACATAATTACCAACAATAAGGAGAAAATATCGCATTTTAAAGATATAATCGTGCCATTTCAAGGGCTTCTACACTAACCAGGATTCCCACCTTTAAGTCTTAAAGTACGGTAAAGATTTCATCACACTTTTAATTTATGAAAGTAATAGGGAGCTTACGATATACATGATAATATTCTGAAAAACATCGCAAACACTTAAAAGTGGAATAATCAGAAAATTAATGATAACACAAATACAATTTCTGCGTGCACTGAATTTACCGTTATAGAAATCAATTACCGTCAGCGATATATGCATTTATCTTAATTTAATACGATCACTGCAAACTTCTGCTACCATAAATTTGATCAGATGTATCACTGTAATGTCCGAACAATACGAGCTGTAAATTACGTAATAAATTTGCCTCATCGATTTAATTTAAAATGAGGATCGCTCTTAAAAAATATCGGTGAGACTGCAAAGACGTATTTTACAACGACAAAAATTTGAATAAAAGTGATAGAACAAAAACAAAAGTCAGGAAATATATTGTATGCGTGTCTGTGAGCATACACATACTTTTAATATCATTTAAATCATTCATATTATTCAATATCACACAATATGATTAATTTTTAAACCAGTATTACTATAGTCAAATGCACAAGATTTTTATTAAGCAAAACTATTTTACTTGTTAATGGAGTTACAAAATTATCGTATCGCTTTCTACTTTAAATGAATCACTTCTTAGTGTTGCAACAAACAAACAAAAAAAAAAAAAAAAAAAATCGATTAAAAGGAAAAACAAAAGACAAACTGTTGGATGAAAATTTTCATATTCATCGGAATGAGAAATAAACTACACTTCCGTAAACGTGTTCAAAATTAATTCCTCACATAATTCATAATGTACATGTTAACAAAATTTACTTCGATACGAGAATACTTGTGATAGACCGGATAAGTTTTTGTTTACAGGCATAAATTAAGCAGTTCAAACAGGCAAATCGCTCTTCACCCAGAAACCCAAGATTTACAAAGACGTTACTGGTTCAGATTGAATTTAAATAATTTCTACCATTTCATCGTCTTCTAAAACTTTTAACAGAAATAATTCTAAAATATAAAAATTTTGTTTATTAACATCCTTAGTTATATTTTCTTCAGATGTTTAAAATAATTACGATTTTTTTTTCTTTTTTTAAATAAAATAGAACCGATAAACAAATCAGAAATAATTATTAAAGGTGAATAATAAAATTTAGCATCTTTTATTTGACGCCTTGAGCATATTATTTGTACTACATATACGTATTCTTTTTAAGGGGAATTTAACTTTGGCGATTGAATAATAACTTCTACTAGCTAAATTTTACACAAACGATTCTTAAGAGACGTGTACAATAAATTAAACGAAATTTAAATACATAAAAATTTATTTTTTGACAACAAATTAAGCGCATCATCAGTAATTAAAATGATTACATTGAAGGTATTAAATACAGACGAGAAATAATTTTATCATTTATCGACTACGAAAGGGTTTTTGATAGAGCAAATCACCGCTGCTTAATTAAAACATTACAAAGATGTAATGTTGATGACTGAATTTTAGATTTAATTAAAAACCTACATTGGCTATGAAAACGTTTTGTTAAATCTGAAGCAAATATAATATTAAGAAAATTCCTAGTCGCCACGATTGTTTTATTATTGCACTAAGGGAATTATGAGAAAAAAAAACGACTAGGTCACATTGAATATAAAGTAAATGATTAAACAATAGACTCAATTAAATTAATAGTACAAATAGCAACAAATGATATTAATAAGTTAAAAACACAAATGAAAAATATATATAAACCTTTGCTAAAATATTAATTCGAACAGAAGTTGCAGTTAACAACACGAGTTTAGAAGTTTTATTAAAATAACACGATATAGCAGACGATAACCGCGAACAAAATCGCGTGCAGTAGTAGCACATAATAAATAATAAACGTTGCCCAGCACTACTACTAGTGTACACTAAAATTCGTTTACAGTGATATCACTGCTGCACTAACGTGCTCATGATTCAATCTTTGCAAAAACTGCATTCCTATGTAAAATAGTTTCCCGATTACAGCGTATACCTAGAGCCGGATCTAAGGGAAGCTAGTAGGATGGGCTATAGTAGCCCCGGGTCCCAGCAACAGAAAAAAATTTAATTTTTCACGTGTAAAATTTTTCTTTCCCAAAATACTAAATACTGTAAAAATGCATTACGCTTTTTATCTTAAAAATAATTCAGTTAATTTTTATATTTAAAAAAATAATATATGAGGAGTTCATTAATAAAATTATATATATAATATATATACGATTTCTCTATAAAACATTCTTTTTTTCCCAATAAACGAAATGCTATAAAAAACGAATATTTATAGAAATTTTCTACGATAAATCGAATTTATTGTGTTAAAAAAAATCGAATGAGTCCTTTAACGTAGTTATTGAATAATAAATAAACATTCGACAAATCAATTAATAACAGTTCTTTGTTCAAATTTTTTATGTAAAAACGTTCTACGATCTGAAATATTCTTAATTTCAACAATATTTTATTTTTTATTTTTATTGAAAGAAATTATTTTAAATAAAAGCTAGTTTTAATCGATTGCTGATTTTATAAATATATTTATATTTCGAAAAAATTTATAAATTATACAGTGTTTCATTCACTTTTTTTTTTCTAATCACGTAAATAATTATGGAATTTTAAACATGAATGTTTAATTTAAATGAAGAAGAAAACATGATATAAATATTTTTTATAGAAAAAGAGAACATGTTATTAATAAAAAATTAAAAATATTAACACACACACACATATATAAGTTTTAAAAAAGCTGATTTTGTAAGAGAGCATAATTTTAATTTTATTAGTCATTCATGCGTATGCAACAGTTTTTTTTTTTTTGTTTGTTTTTTTGCATATATATAATACTGAATTTTTTCACCATTTTTTCTTCGAAAGAGGACCTCTCATTTAAGATTAGTCCCGGACCTCGTAAATCTTTAATCTGCCCCTGCGTATACCGTGTGCTGTATAATTTTATCGTTGTTTAAATTTATGTAATGGTATAACGCTTTAAATATTCTGAATATAATGCGACATATGATTAATCCAATACACTAATTTATTGAAGGGATTATAAATATCCAGCCAACTTCGAAAATTACGCCGTTACACTGCACATAAACTTAATTCAGCATAAAACGGTCAGGATGGAAATTGCTCGTTTTTTTCTTTTTTGGCTTTAATTAGAGCTGAAGAACACATTCTACATAAAATGTGTATAATTAATCAAATATTAACTATTAATTGTTAAAATTACATTCTAGATTTTTGTCTGCAGATCTGTGAAATCTTCGAAGGAAATTAATAAAAACACCAACATATCAGTGCGCTCCTAAAGTAACGATTATCTTTTGCGAATCAAGAACAGTGATAATATTTATACCAAAATGACAAAATTCATTGAATTATTTATCATTCGCATTAAAAGATTTTGATACTGTTACAAAGTATTTCTTGCAATACATAATTTTCTTTACTTATAAATTGATAATTTATAAACGCAATCATTGTAACTGTTAAATAACAGTTTTATAATACTCTTTGTTTTCGCCCTCGTTTGTTACTTATAAGAAACAAGCAACTTCGATCCTTAATTTAGCAAATATCAGACTTTTTTTGAGCTTTATAACATTCCGACTATAAGATTACAGATTAAAGAATTATTCTCAACAGTAATTAAACATACTTATACAGGACGTTCACTACGGGTAATTTCGCCGGTAAAGTGCGTCATAATCAATCAATTTTCAGCTATTGTGACGTAGACAAATACTGACTTGTCAAATTTACACGGGTTCTGTTCATTTAACGTCGCTAACGGTGAAAACAATATATGGTGTCGACTTATAAAGTTATAACGAATGAAATAAAAATGTAACTACTACGAAATATAAACTCTGATTTTTAAGAAAGACGCGAAATTTACTGAAAGGACTGTTATGTTTGTTTTGACTGTTAATGCTAAAGTCGTAAGATTTATTACATATTTATGTATTTACTAAATAGAACATAAATACTGCCGGCCGTATCGTTTAAACAATGTAGTAACTATAGGTTTAGGTACTTTTTTGCACGGTGTAAACTATATATATTATTACATTATACTCGTAGGTTATATAATTCCACTGTTTAATTTTAATAATAATGTTACAATTATATATGATTAGGATTTTGTTACTTTGTACTTTTAAAGAAAATCAAATGTAGTTTCGGTAAAACTTCATATTATACGGACATTATCTTGTGGACCATTATTTCTATTATACGCTATTAGGTCATCGGAAATATTTATTAATGAATGCAGTAATAATTTTACATCTGAAATTAAATTAAAATCGCATTTAAAAACTAATGTTGAAAATAAACGATTAATAATATGCCGTTTCTTCAAATGTGAAAAAATAATTTTATACTATACTTCTCATTTTATTTTTTATTTTTAAATTTCGAAATACTAAACTTTCATAATTTAATTTTCTATCATATTCCTCATTTATATGAGAAATTAAATATTTTTAAGAACAGAAAAAAACATTTCTTTTGTCTTTTAAGAAAGGGTATATATTAACCGTTTATTTCTGACATATGGAAAATGAGTTTTAAATGCAATTTTAATTTATTTTTAGACATAAATTTTACTATACTCGTTACAAATAAATATTTATGACAGCTTAATAATGTATGATAATGGGTTTATACATAATAAATGTGCTTATATAAAGTTGTGTTGTTTTTATATGTTTAAAAAAAAAACAAAAAGTGCACGCTTAATTTTCTTTCGAACAATTAAATACTAAAAATACAAATAACGTTGCGAAAGGTAATTTAGCTATAAAAAACACTTTCCTAATGCATTAAACTTGAAAAATAATTTTTTTGATTGCTAGTTTTAGCCTATAATGTACAATCAAAATAATAAAAATATTAATAGCGTTATGGTTTATGTAAAACTAAAACAGTTTTGTATTATATAAAACGGCTAAGGATTCTATTTATATTACCAGTACAATAGCCAAAATAGCTATGATTTTTAATAAAATATCTTAGTTAAATAAAATAATTAGATATATAATGAGACTGTATATTAAAAGGCTAATAAGAAATATATTATCTACTGCGCCATTTCTTACGTGATGGACGTGATATTCGAGAATTACTAGAACCACAATTATTTTTGTACCGTTTTATAGTATATTTGCACTCGGAACTTTTACAACAAGCGTTCATTAATTTAAAATATGTAATAATAAAATAATTAAGCGCGTAATACTAAACAATTGTAAATAAAGAATAGTGTTGTGATCGGTTTGTTTTTCACATTAATCTGATACTTTCATGAAAATTAAATCAAAACAATATTAACGCATATTGAGCTCTTTTGCGAGTACAAATAACGCAAAATGAATTATAGGATCAAAAAAAAAAACCCCCCACAAAAGTGATTGCAATTGTCTGGTAATAAAAATATTCTCATTCACCGGTCCTCGTCGGTACTCACTGACGTTACAACTACTGAAAATTCATGATTGTGATACAGATATCAAACGAAATTAGCTAATGCGAACATCATATTTACTTTTCTGTTTGCGGAAATAATATTATCATCTTTAAGGCGATACTTTTATTTACACTTAATTTAGTTTACGAAAGACCATAATCGATCCAAGTGAAAATTTCATATTTCTCGGTAACCGTTTTATTTTCCTGGGGGTTAGTGAATATATATATATATACACACATGCTATAACGTTTTTGCTCTACTCAATAACTTTCTCCTTGTAGTGTCCTAAAAATTCACTTATACGAATATGTACTCGAAAACGTTTCCTTTTTTTTTAAAATCTTAAACGAAAGCAAACGTGAAAATTTATAACCTGGGATGACCCCATACCCTTCTACAGATCGCTCGTGGCAAATTTCATTAAAACCGGATAATTAATTTTTGAGCAGTTATAAAAAAATGGTAATGATGCAATAAAACAAGAACAGTAGAGAAATAAGTTTACAATGAAGAGCGAACTGCAATAATATTATAATCCTTTCACTACGTTCGTTATTCAGCCGATGACACAACAACAGATGGGGGACGCAGGCGTGCACGGTGTTGCATGTGAAGGTGCCTCTACTCGGACCGGAAATTAAAAAATATGAAACTTTATTTGTAACGGTATAATTTGTAGGAATTGTAAATAAACAAAAGCGATTGACAGGATATAATTTTGAAGCGATATTAAGCTACCGATCCGATTGTGCATATGTTGAAACAAATGACATATTTTTAAACAAAAGTAATTTTTTATTTTTAATTTTTAAGCTGGCACTAAAAATCGGTCCAGTCAGACATGCAAGCTGAGTCAATTTGAATAAAGCGAACAGTTTTTATGATAGCTGGCGATGATTTTGTAATTTTAACGACGAATTTAAAACAAAAAACAAAAAAAAAAACGCAACAAACCAACTATTACCACAAAATATAGCGGTTTTACTGAGATAAAAATTAACGAAACAAAATGAGCTAGATATTAATATCGGTTCCAACGCTTACGCTTATGCATATGCAATAGTTTGTGAAAAACGCGGTTTTAAGAATACTACTAGCGGTTTCCACGAATATTGGAAACAGCATTATCATGATATATATTAAAGGAAGAATAAATCTCTTACTTCCATTAAATAATTGAAGCTTAAAAGCCAACTAACAAATTATTTTATTTTCCTCGACTTGATAAACACGATGTTTTATTACACTTATATTAGTTTGATTACTAAAGCATATTTTATATCATTAACCCATAGGTGAACAAGTCATCTTTGCTGAGTGTCAACGGTTGTGGAAATAAGCTCTTTTCATAATGTAATCTACATTTGTCTGATATCTGAAAAGAATATCGCGGCCAGTTTCTTTCTGCTTTTGATACGATTTGACTTTAATTCCTTACAGTTTACTGGTATAGATAATATTTGATTTCATTATTAGATTTGGAGATTGACTTAAGTCCGGATAGAAGTGGCGAGATATCTGTGATTTCGCTACACCTTAACTACTAGTCTAATAATGCGTTGTTTATCATTAAGTCGCTTATTAAAAGTTTTCTTTGCAAGTGTGCTGATAATGTTGATAAATAGAAGAAATATATACACACACACACACATATATATATATATATATATAAATATGTATGTAACTCGAGCATTTTGACCTCGCAAGGGGCTGTGCCCCTTGACCCCTCTTGCTTTCATTTCTGTCTTTCTCCTCCATACTTTGTATAAAACGATCAAAATTTACAACGTAATTCTTACCGGCATCAACACAAAAAAAAAATAACAAAATCACAAAAATCCTATCCTAACATTCAACTTTCATTATATAAAATTAAGATATTTTTGCGTTACATTTATCGTTACATAAAACTGTGACATTTTTAAAATAACAATCACAAAAATCCTATAAAATATAACAAACGTTACATAAAATTGGAACCTTTTTTGGGACATTTTTTCTAATGGGGGGTAGCCTAAAAATTACGTTGTAATGATTTTAAAGCAATTAAGATTTCATAAAAAATGAAACGAAGCTAAAAGCAGTTTTTTACGTTTTCATCATTGCATTATTACGTATAATAAATTAAGTTTTAATGTGGTTTAAGAATGTGTCAAAAAAAAGCGAGCTACAATCAAAAATGTTCGGGCGCATTTCTTTTTTTTCTACATAAAAATTTTGATTAACAAACGAGGAAAAAACGGTTTGTTCGTATTATTGGTTTATCCTTTTTTGTTTGTTTATTTTAAATTGAGTTTTGTGTAACTTTGATTTTATTATAAAATGATGTGCCATGTATCATAAAAAAAATTATAAAAAGAAATAACCATCTTATTTCGAGTGAAGTAGGATTTTAAAAAAATGTGTTCTCTTATAATGTATTTATTTTTTTAAATGAAAATTTCCATGCACAGCAGCAAAAATTGCTGATAAAAGCAAAGTAATTATTACACGAATTAAAATTAGAAAACGGTTTTTCGTATACTGAATATAAGGGCAAGAAATATACTTTGCAGATTTTTTACGTAACTTAAAACGAAAAAACCAATTTACACACCTGTTCCGAAGATGCGGGTAGAGTATACGGATCGGATGTATTCTTCTCTAGTTGGTCCATTACTTCTTGCAAATGAGACATTTCCGACAGCATAGCTACTTCCTCTTCCTGAAAAGGATTTCACTCGATTAATCAATACAATAATATATAATACCGCATTGTATTTCGCGTTGTTCTGAAAATGTCAATAAACTCCGTAAAATCTGTAGAATGTATCGACAATAAATACACCATATGTATTGGACCGTGCATATATAGTTTGATAATTGATTAACGAGATTATGATAAAATAATGCTCTTTAGGTCTCCTCTGGAGGTAATATATGTTGCATTCATCTTTACCAGTAGGTACGTGTTTTTTTATTTTCCTTTCCCTAGTACTAAAAATGGGATAAAACTATTATTAGCGCGTATTTCGTTTAATATTCAGTCTCAAAAAATATTTGTTATTCGGCATCATTCATTCACTATAAGATTTATTTTAAAAATGTACTGCTCAATAATTAAAATGTTTTGCGCTGCAATATTATAACGTGCGCGTGTTGCAACACTTTTTCTCTGCCCATCTTCTTGACCGTCTTCCAACCGAACCGATTTCAACTATAAAATCAGTATAAGAGATATATCAACGTTTTTTGTTGTTTTTTTTTTGTTTTTTTTGGGGGGGGGGGGGCTTTAAACTCAAATTTCAAACATCGTCTGTTATATCAACGGTTAAAATCGACTGCTTTAATAATAATTCCAAAACGTGTAATGGAAATAATTTCGTAATTTTCGCTTTTTTTTTTAAATAACTTTTTGGTCAATAATATCCGATTGTTGAAACCAGTATAAAATAGTGTAAGAAAAAAACTCTCTATCTTCTTAACATCTAAATGATAAAAGATACTATAGATCAATGATGGTGAACCTTTTTGAGAAATGGGTCAAATTTTGTTTGTAATTTTTTTTAGTACTATTCCGTGGGTCACATGTAAACGCGGATGGGGGATTACTAAAAATTACTTTTTTTTTTTGATTCTAACTTTTAAAATTCTTTAAAAAGTTTACCTTTTCTTTTTGTTTTACAACTTTTACGCAATGAACAGCAAAAAAACAAAAATCAACGTGAAAATATTGGAATAAATAGGATCATACCGTACATTACCGCACCAGGTGACAGCATACCAGAATGAATAAGGAATAAAGAAAATCACATGTATATTATGAAATATTATTTATTACTAATAGATATAGTTACAAGTGTACACATGTAAACATTAAAGTTGATAGTAAAGCTGAAGTATATTTAATGAGAAATCCGTTGTTTATTTTCAAATAGTTTCTTAATATTGGGTTCACATTCCGTATTCATTAGTTTAACGCATTGCGCAGTCAATTCATTTCCAAGTTTATTTCTGTTGATAGATTTTACAAAATTCATTGAAGAAAACAATTGTTCACACGAATATGTGGAGTCAAACAATGTTAAAAGAGCATTAGCAAAGTGTCTTCATTGATATCAAATTATTCGGTAAAGAATCCCCAATAAGTTTAATATGATATTTTAAAATTTTAGTGTAGGATCATTATTACCTGTATTACTATCAGACATTTTCCCTTTTACTTCGGAAATCAAGTTTTCAAATTTATTTTTCACACTATGCTGCTTTGAAATTCAACTAATTCAATTTTTAAATCACGGATACCTAGTCACATAAATTCGGTTAACTGCAGTGTTTCGAATTTCGTTTTGTGTGGGTATAAAATAAAATAAAATGTATTTTCCAAAATTTTAAATTGATTAAATTTCTCTTCGAAAGCTTTTTTTATTTCCTTTGTAATCGTTGAATATTTTTTAATTGTATTTTCTTGAACGTCGAGCGTATTTTCAAAAATTATTGCGTTTCGAAAATGTTTTTGCAATTCAGGAAAATATTTCATAATTTTCATTTCCAAATCTTCAGTAAAGATATCAAGTTTCGTCATAAATATTTGAATATTTTCAAACATCATTAAAACAATTTGTCCATTTCCTTGAATTTTTTTATTCAGTTCATTAAAATTCTGAGTGATGTCGCGTCAAAACATTAAATCGTGAAAATTCGTCAAAACTATTATTTTTTTCATTAAAAAAAAAAAAAAAAAAACTTAATTTCTTCTAATAAAATGACAAACCGATTAAGAACTTGACCGCAACTAAGGCATCGAACATTATTGTATGTCAAAATCCCGGAATATCAACACTCAGAATAATTGTGCAAATTGTCGTTTATTAAGAGCTCTTGTATTTATAAAGTTGATGACTTTTTTTACAACTGACATTACGTCGGAAAATGTTTTTAAACCTTGCTTAGCACATAAAACATGTTTACGTATTATAATACAATGAAATTCAATCAAAGAATGTGTAATATTTTGCTTAAGATATTGGATAAAACCAATGTTTTTCCCACCATATTAGGTGCACCATATATTGTCACGGAAACAATTTTCTATGGGTCAATGTCTATTTCTTTAAATGCAATATCAAATTCTTTAAAAATATCAAGACCGGTACACTTCGCTTTCAACGTTATTAGTTTCATTAGCTCTTCCTTTCATTACATTGCCTGATTTATTTAGAGCAAAAACTGCTGATTTTGCGCATTTAAATCATTACTCTCGTCTAAAGCAATTGAATACATTTCTGCATAATTTAAGTGGTCATGTTGCGAACAAATATGTCTTTCTAATTCCATTACTCGATCTTTAATTGTATTACGACTTTTTGAAAATGATTCCTTTATAAACTCACCTTCTGAAAAAGGTTTCTCGTGGCGAGCAATGCAATGGACAATTTGAGAACTAGCAGCTGTAATGTTATTTTTTGGAATCAAGTTTTTAAAATGTTGGTTTGTGAATGATTCTCTTTTTTCTTTGGTAAAAAATATGTTCTTCTTTCTTTACCTGTTGAAAAGCCGAGATTAGAATGCAACTTTTTAAAATGCCTTTTTACATTGTATGTACGTGAAGCGACTTTTTCGTTATCAATTAGGCACACGCACAGTCGTTTTATTATGTTCAAACACACCATATCTATCAAACCATTCCGTTTTGATATGGAACTTGTATCGTTTGCTTTCATTCTTTTAACCGCCGATATAGTACAGGACTACAACTACAAATATTTATATTTAGAATACAATAATTGGAGAAGAAATTTCTCATTAACGTACCTGATACACATACATATATAGAGAAGAAACTTTAATGTTGAGAAAGTAACAATAATGTTGAATTATTAAACAGTTCTAGATGCGTAAGAAAAGGCGTCATTTAGTTCATACATCTCCCTGTTCTACGATACAATGAACATGCATGCGTGTCAAGTTTGACTAACTGTCATGTGTCATACACGCTTCGTGATAAAAAAAAAAAAAGAAGCAACACACGATGTTTTATGACCCTGTACATCACACACAAAAATGCAGTGACAAAATCAGCTAGCTACTGTCTACTTAGAAATATTTTTCTATAAATTCTACATTAGATTTATATACTTTACTTTTTTTAATATTTTTGATTGTCCGTTCTCTCTTTTATTAAATGCAAAATAAGTTTATAAAAATTTACTCGTGGGTCACTTAAAAAGCCTGCGTGGGTCAGTGCCTGACCCGCG
Source organism: Icerya purchasi (assembly GCA_039619475.1). NCBI lineage: Eukaryota > Metazoa > Arthropoda > Insecta > Hemiptera > Monophlebidae > Icerya > Icerya purchasi. The sequence continues at coordinate 71,012,469 of CM077116.1, forward strand.
GGTCATAGGTGCGCCATCACTGCTATAGAACGTCGATAGGAAAACATATGTGCGAATAAAGAAACCGGTTTCGAACGAATTTCGCTTGAAAACCTGATAAAAGCACCGACAAGGCTTAACTTGCAAATTTTATCATAGACATCGACAAATAATTTTTTGTGTTTAACGCGCAACTGAACTGCTAGCAAAAACGTAGTGTCTCTCAGTGACGTTTCTTTCGAAATTGAGCTAGATGAAAAACCGTGCAAAAATGTTTTACAAACGGCACACATTTAAAAAACAATCTCCTTTAATTTTATTCTTTTAGAAAAAGCTAATTTATTTTTTTATTTTTTTAATATATAAAATTCGAATCATTTAGAGTTATTTTTTCTTATACAATCTCACTCACGACGATTATCAGCTTCACCGACGCCATATTAGTTTTGTTGATGAAAGTTTTTTCTAATTTATTAAATTGTTTTCATTGTTACGTGCATACTCCGTGTTTGAGTTTTTTTTTTTTTTTTCAGTCGGCGGGCAAGTAGTGTGTACTCGTAATTCGTTTAAGCGATTTATTATGAATTGTTTGCTGTTGCGTAATTACTGTAAAAGTAGGGCGGTGTACAGCACTCCTAGAATATACCTCGTCATCGACATTCTTAATTTACCGACTAAAGTACGGCAATACTTTTTGCATGAATATTTTAAAAGAACTTTTTGCCCGTTCACCGCTACCGGACGATATATTAAATTGTTAAACGAAAATGGTAGTTTTTTAATAATTTTAATAAAGCGCTTCTTCACAATTTAAAAATACAGTGCAATTATTTCCGTCTAAAAAAAAAAAAAAAAAAAAAAAAAAAAAGATTGCTATAGTCTTAGGTATCTCTTATTCCTCAAAAGTTCATTCGATTCACTAAATTTCAATTTAGGAGTTCAAAAATTGTTTTTTTTTTTTTTTTGAAAATTAAAAATAATACGCAGGTTGATTTATAACATCTCCAGCCTAGAAATTCGTTCCTAATAATATTAAATGTTTTCTGAAAAACCGCATTTTTTAAAAACTGGCTCGATAACTTTTCTTTCGATGACACAGTGGTTTACAATTGGGAGAAGCTGAAAATTAAGATGGATAGGAAAACTTCTATAAAATATAAATAATTACGCGACCCTCATTCAGATAACGCCGAGGTCTACTTTTTAATCGATTCATTCGAACAGTAGCGGTGGTAGTAGTAACTTATGAGTAAAAGTTTTAAAAATACGAGTAATTCATAGAGAAAAATTGCAAAAACGAACCGGTGCTATGGGCTTCGTCTATCAGTACTATCGAATATTTAATATTTCCAAAGGTGATAAAAGCTCATTCCCGTGTTGCTCCTCGGTAAAACTTAAATGTAAATAACCTCCGTGTCATGATAACGAAGTCCGAATTACGGTAATCGTGCGAGCGATAATCGGAAATGGTCTGGGGTACCATAAGAAAAGTGTAGAAAAACAGCTGTCTCGTTTGTTCCAAAAATTCGCCGGCTTAAATTATACCGACATCATCTCATGTCAGGAATTCAACAATTTTCCGATACTATTATTTTCCTCGGAATTTTAAAATTTCATTTCCAAAAAGGTCACCGGTTACTCTTCACTGTGCTCCAATTCTGAAATTGCCAATCCGACTTCCATTTAAAAATTTAATCATCTCCAGCCTGATCATTTAAAAGGCTGCCAAAAATTTCAGATTCGTACACGCTTAAAATCTCTCTTAACGGAGTGGAAGTAACTCTACGGTTTCTTAGGATTTCTTTGGCGACAAACAATTTAGTATTTGGCTACAAAAAATTTAGCATGCTATGCAGATTCAATGCGCCCGTCTATACAAACGGAATTAACAAAACTCTAAATATTGATTGTCAAGGCGATTTGTTTTGGAAATTGAGATAGATTTCAAAAATTACAGCGCAAAAACTTGAGGTGGTATCAATCGAGAGAGCCAACGTGAGAACGAGCTGACTTTTTAGAATCAACTGTAGATTGCAAACAGAATTCGACTTCCAACTTGCAACATTGGATATACGTTATAAAATTAACTGTCAGTTATAAACGAATCGACTCCAGAACTCTGAAAAAAGGTAGTGGCGGTCAGACTTTAAAAGAATTATCGCATTCTATTTCCGTGTAAGATTTTTTATTTTCTTAGATTTGTAAGATTTCCGACTTTATACTAGAGTTGACAAATATTTATAACATTAAAATGCCGACTCGATTCTGGAGTCATGATGGGAAATTGACTTGCACAATATCCTAAGTAAGTCGATTTTGCTCGACTCCCCAGAAACTGAGTACCAGTAATAATTCACCCCGTCAGAGACAAGTTTTCCTAGCATAAACTAACCAAACAGTATAACATTTACGTCTTACATACTATGACTTCACTAGAGTCTTCTAATTTTTAAATTTAATGATCATTTGGTATTTACGATTTTTAAACATAAAAATCGTGTTGTAACTTTTAAAAAAATGTTTTTCGATGATTTTCTGCAATTTTTAATAAACTAAAAGTTAGTAAATTAAGCTTTTAAATGTGGTAATTTCGATCATTAAATATCTGGGGCAAAGAGCAGTTTTATAAAATAAGTCTTTATTTCGTATGTTAATGAAAATAACGAAAAATACACACATATCGCCCAGGCATTCCATAAGAATTCTTAGATTTCATAGGTTGCCATGTAGGAAAAATGTGGACTAGATTATACGATAAACGTGAAAAATCTAAAGTTGATTTTAATAAAAAATATGTGCACATGCAACGTTTAAATAGTATAAAATGTAAAATTAATAAAAATAAATAAAATTCATCATTAAAACCGTTTAGCCGAACTACTAGGGAGTCTTTTCCATTTATCCTAAAAGTGCCTGCACGATGTATGTGTTTTTCTAAGCTAAGCTAAATTGTAAATTGTGTAAAAGTTTTATACAAATATCGCTCTTATTTAATAGCCTTCCACACAGCGATAGACAAACACGAAAAAACTCAAATCTAAGAAAGTGTAATATATTGATATCAGGAGCGTTCAGCGTAATTTCGATGATGTCATTGTGTTCGAGTTGCCGTTTGATTAACGCAGTGGTTGGGACACTCCTCCCTCAGAAATGTTTGCTCGTTCGAAATTATTAGAAAGGTTAATTTTTAAAGTCGAATTGTTACAACTTCAAAGATGATAAAGCACTTTTAATGATTGAGGAATAGAATAATCGTGTATCATCAAAATTAAATATTTTCGAAACAGATTTTACAGACATTGAGATTTTTTTTTAGTTCCCGTCATTCGAATATTACAGAAAAGACGAAAATAATACAGATAACAGTTCGATTATATAATGATGAGGTAGAAACTCAGTTGTTACGAGTGTGCGCCAGAGAAACTGGTCAATAATCAGCTGTTGCTGATAATTACAGTTTATAAGTGATAAAAGTATACAGTTATTTTTCCTTTAACTTCAAACAGTCTGATATTCAAAACCTCGCGGATAAACCAACCCCGTATTCGGCTGAGTGTAGTTTCATTAAAGTTCTTTCGTACTTTGAACGAAAGTGGGGAAATATAATGATCGTTCGGACAGTTGTGAGAAAATCTCAGATTAACGTTTTAACGTTACTTCAGCGTAATAGCATTGAAGAAACACTATTAAACGATTCAAATGCGCGTCAATTTCAACAACACACGGGTACTATTTGCAACTTTATTTAACCACTTTTTTATTTGCCAAAAATTTTTTAAAATTATGCTTTTTTAAATTTTTCTTTTGTAACATATCGGAAAAAATAAATGAAATAAAAAAAACACGCTTTTAGTTTCATATTTGGGTTGCTGACACCAGTTCATTATTCTATTAATATATATATATATATATATATATATATATATACTTTTTTTAAAGATCATCTGATACAGTTTTTTAAGTTAAACTGCAATGACAAAAAGTTAGTAAAAAAAGAAAGAAAAAACATTCCCCCCACTTTCGTCAAATTTTACTTTAATCAAACAATATTTTCTGTGTTTTCGTTTAAAAAAATAAATCAACGAAGAAGAAATTTATCGACCTCTTCTATTTACACCGGATGAACGAAAAATATGCAGAATATGATGCAAATGCTTGGATTGTTTAAGCGTATAACTAATATATTTTAATACGAAATAAAACATTACATACAAATACATTTTAAATGACGAACGGGTTCAGTACTCGTGACACAGGTTTTATTTTTAAAAAAAACTGAACAACAACTCTTATTTTTCCCTGGTCCTGATAGTATCTAGGAAACTTTGACATACAAAAGTGTGTTGCTTCAGCATTTTTTTAATATTTTTTATTATCTTTAATAAAATGCGCACGTAAAAAAATACTTCCACTTCTGATAATAAACACATATTTTAATCTTCGAAATTCTCCCAATTCGGTAATAACAATTCACTTTTAGGATAAACAAAAAATAAAGCCTAGTTTGCACGGATACCGTTAGTAGTGGAATAGCGAAAGAGGAAGCACTGTTCCCCTAATTCGTAATGCTCCATGCCGAGTATCGTTGCCACCAGTTTGTACATTTTCTAGTTGTACAGATCTAGTGTTCGCGGCAAACTATTATATTCAAAACGTGACTGTAGACGCGACGCAAGACTACACTCGGAACTGACTGTAAATGTTTGATTTATCGATACACAAATGTCAGTTTCAAGTGTGTCTGTCTGTACATTGATGGTGTACGTGGTGGTTTGCCACTGACTTCCCTACGTGACTAATAGTGATTATTTAATGATTTGTAATAATTTCTTGTCGTCGTTTGGGATCGAACTCAGGACCTCGTGACGGAAGTCAGGCGCTCTAGCAACTATAGGCTATCGCGGCGACACCGTTTCAGTTACTAGTAAAGGCTGAGTAGAGTAGATAGCGGATTGTGATATATCCGACCACAATTTTTTCCCACCATCGAACCTGAGTGCTACTTTATAATCGAATTCGACCCATCGAAAGCAATATAAAAGTAAATAACCATTTATTTACATTTGTAATTAAATTTTCCAGAAAAACGAACTGGAATGACGAAGAAAGTAGTAAATTAACAGAACTACACACCGAATACGAATGCGTTTGGAATATTTTAACGATTTATTGTAAAGACGAAATAACATAGTTCATCCGGTGAACAGAAATAATTTTGATGTACTATTGGCATTTTAGGCTGGATATATAATCAGGAACTTCTTTTAAAGTAATATATATTTCCTAAATAACAAACAAACCACAAGTGATAACTAAAACTTGAGGCGGAGACGTTTCCCGGCAAATCTCATATCTTCAGCTGGAAAAGAAAAAAACACATAGAATCTACTTTGTTCGCGACATATGTTTAAATGTTTGTTTCGTTCCGCGCACATATTTCTATTCTATGTTCTCGTGTTTTAAAATTTTTAAAATTTTGTTCGCCGCATATGTTCGGTTTTGTGTTTTTTCTTTTCCAGCTGAAGATGAGACTTAAAACCATTTCTGCGGTAAGAGCTGTCATTTTTCGTGTCTATTTGCTGTTGGGGCAATGTGTTATTTAAAAAAAAGTTATTTCCAGCAAAGAGTATGAATAAAAATAATACTTATAATCAGGAAGCCGTGAAAATCAGAATATCAAAAAAAGCAAGTTTTGGAAGTATCGAAATTTATCAACTTGCACTGAAATATGTAACACCGATAGAGAACGTAATGCAACGATACACATGTAAACACCATGTAATACTCGAGACTTCCTAAAAAGACAAAAATATTCCAAACAAAATTACCTCTCTCTGTGGTTTATTATATAGTTTTCTAGTTTGAATCAACGAAAAAACCACGATTAAACATTATACAATTTACCAGTTCTGATCACCAAGAGACATTTATTATAAATGGCATTGCATATGAAATATACGTTGGACGTTGCGGACTTTGGAAAATTCTAAGGGAATACTGTAAAGTTTTGTAATCTGCACTATTTCTGTGTATCTTCCCGCTGTAACGAGTTTTTTTAGCACTAATTTTGGTGCTTTCGGTTATTTTTCCTTTTGATCCAAATTTTTTTCTTTTCCTTTTAAAATCACTATCAACTTTATATTCAATAAAAATTTTCTTTACAACAGATCGCCAAGGATAAATGCCTATTTAAAAAAAAAAATGAACCCCAAATTTATAAAAAAAAAAACGTGTAAACAAAATTTTCAAAAAAAAAAAAAAAAGGCAAGTATAGCAAAGTATGCACAGACAGAACTCAGTTAAAAGCAGCAGAGTTGAAGTCGAGGGTACTCTACTACTAACTCTATCCGTGTAGACCTTTAGATCAATAACAGCCCGTTCATCGACAACACGCTTTCCCTAATATTTGCGCAACCCCAAGTCTGAACAAATCCCAAAATTATTCCATATTCGATTTCTGCTTAAAAAGTAAAGTTCGCCACCAGATACGATTTTAAATAATAATAACAACGACGTTACTTTCGGTGTATTTTTATTCGAGATATATTCCACATTAAAAGAATGTCAAAATTGTTTTTTATCTGTTTGTGAAAAAGGTAAACATTATATATATATATATATATATATATATATATATATATATATATATATATATATATATATATATAAACATAAACATAAATAAATAAAAAAAAAAAACAAAAAAAAGTTATGTTATTGTGAATTTAAAAGATTATTACCACGACAGGCTTAAGAAATGTCACGAACAAACAATATCGACTACGTTCTTCAATTAAGGCCGCTCTAACCGCTTTCTTTTCAGCTTCTTCTAGTACTGTCTTCTTGTCGGATACATCTTGCATTGCTCGTTGCAAATCGTCCGATTTCCCGCCTTTCCTAATTTTCTTCTGCAACCTTAACGTATCCGTTGAACGTTTTTTTAGTTCAGCTCGAGCTCTTTTGTATTCTGAAAAAGCAAAAAAAAACATTTGTAAGAAACATATATTATATTCTAGCTGTTAGTTCGACGCTGCTTAGGGACCACCCGTTAAAGTTCCTTTATTTCGGCAATAGACCTTACTGGGAACCTGTTACGACCGTTTCCGAAAATTAACACTTCGTGTATTGGCCACCAGATTTCAAACGGTATAATGATTAGCGCCGGGGTGGTTTGATGCTAGTACGTGGGGCACGTTTTTCATGCGACGAAAGCAGAGCGGGTGCGTTAGATTCGATAAGATTAGAAGTTCTCTTGTCGTAAAATTAACCTAGTTCTGTATAAGAATATTGTGTTGATACGGTGTTTTGCTTTTTTCATTTTTCGAACGCACCGCCATCCTAGAAAGAGAATTCGAAAGGTTTGGCATTTGTGCAAATAAAAAAGGGGAAAATTATCCTGCATTGTGCCTATAGGATGCATAAGATGGTTAAACACCTTTTAAATTCGGCCTTTCACTGTACAGCTCTCTTTATTTGCGGTAGGGAAAAGGTCGCCCATTTAGCTACACCGATTGCCGTAAAATGAAAATGCCGCGTTAAAGGCGTGCCGCAAGTATTTCAGCTGATAACATCAAAGGGTCGTCGACTTCCGTTATAGAAGTCTTGAGTTCGATCCCGGGCGACGACCGAAATTACAAAATAAATAATCTAATAATCACCTAAACGGCTATGGTACAGCACCACGTACACCACCATATGAGTACTAATTGATGTATAGTAAATAGACATAAATACCACTGCTATTTGTATATCGATAAATCAAACAATCGCAATATTTCAAGTGTAGTCTTGTGCGTGTGTACTCACACTGCATATAACAATTACTCCACTATGTCTATGACTGTACAGCTAGAATGTACGAAAATCGATAGTCGCCGACGCCCGGAAACCGAATATGGCTCTACGATGATGATGAATATCAATGGAACGACTTTTATCATTATCGGGCAACTTTTTGAATTGTGATGCGTAATAGAATACGGTAAATCAGTTGTGTACTATAAGACCAAGTTTTTAGAACTTTTATGATCATGTAGCGTCTATAGGAAGCAATTGTCATCTGAGGTTTGGTAGACACGCGGAAATGGTTCATTTTTATGACGATGGACCGCGGAGTAATTTATAAACATTAACGAAATCAATAGTGTTAATATTTGCATTCGCAGGAAATTAATTTATATTCGAGAACTAGTTGCCGGAAAGAAATATAATTAAAATTTTACACCACTCTTAGTTAGTTATTTTTGCAAATTTTCCGCGGTGGTTTCGTCCAATCACCAAAATATTTCACTCCTCATCATCTGGGTACCATATTTATTAAACTTTCTACTTTATAAAAATCATAAGCGATCACAATCTGATGTTCACGGAAAATTCGAATACATTACTACCACTGCATTAATAAATTGAAACTTATACCTGTAAATACAAAATATATTCAAAATTAAAATGATAATAGAATTATAAAAAGTATAAAAATAGCCGACTAGTTTCGGATATCACAAATCCATAATCACAATTTTAATAATATTATTAAAGCCACAATTATGGATTTGTGATATGCGAAACTAGTCGGCTATTTTTATACTTTTTATAATTCTATTATAATTTTAATTTTGAATCTCCTACGTTCCTGCACTCTGAGTCTTTCGGACTTCCTTCTTTATGCTCTATCTTCTCGGCCGAATCGATCTCAATTCTTCGCGCCATTCATTTTATATCCGCTTCAAGTGGAGTTCACAAATTCCTGATCGTTTCCGATTCCAACGGCGTTCTTCAAGCCATCTCCTCTCCTCCTTCTCATTCCTCTGACGGTATCATTCTCTCTATTCGATCTTCCATCTCTAACATGCTCTGGTCCCGTTCCATCCTCATAGACTTTCTATGGGCTCCTAGTCATTCCAATATAGGGGGCGATGACCCGGCTGATCTTTAGCTCGCTCAGCCGCCCCCAATGGTCCTTTCCTCGACTCTTTCCCTTCTTCAGATATTCTTTCTCTGTCACGCTCTAATCATTCTAGACTTTGGACTGACATGTATCCATCTTTATTCTCTAATCATTATTCATACTACCGTTTTATTCAACCGGTTTTTCCTGCCTGGGTTTCAGTCTGTTCCTACCTGTCGTCGTTCCACTGTTGTTTCCTTAATTAGGCTTAGAATCAATCATTCTCTACTCCCCTCTTCTCGCTTTCGATTCGCTTTGTCCCCTTCTCCTTTCTGCACTCTTCACGCTTCTGAGCCTTCTTGTGTTTGTGACTCAAATCACATCCTATTCGAATGTTCTACACTCTCTAACGAACGCTCCTTTCTTTACGCCCAACTTTTAGTTTTCGGTCTTCCTACTCCCTTTAACGCTACCTATATTCTTTCCTTCCCATTGCCTTCAGTTATTCCATTGCTGCTGTCCTTTGTCTTTTCCATTTCTGACCGCTTGGCTATTTAGTTATAACTCTTAATTTTTCATGTTGTTGGGTTAAGGCCACTAGCGAAACGCTGAGTGTAGCCGGCAGCATAGCGGAAATGAAAATCCTCTTACAAAAATTGAATGAAATAAGTAAAGTTTCAGGACCAGAGCTCAATAAAATAAAATCCAAAGTGATGATCATCGGTAGAGCGAATTTCACAACGATAAAAAGGAAAAAGACAGATTGAAGGATAATGTGTACTCGAGTGTTCACATAGTGAAAACACGCGGCTGGTTCAACCGCCGACAATTAAAAGGAGAACTCAACTAGCACACAATGCCGTGAATCAATTAAAAACATTGTTAAAATGAAGTTAATTCTCTGCTCGGTGTTCTCGGTATGCATCAGGAACGTGGACCGTAAAAATCGCCGATAAAAAACCAATCGACAGCTTTGAGGTATGAGCATGAAGAAGAATATTGTCCAACGAACACGAACAATAAAATGTTTCAAATACATCGTGCAAAATGAAAATGTCAAGGAATGCTCGATTATATAAGGGAAAATAGAGACGGAAGACGCCCCCCCCCCTCGTGAAAGACTGCCAACCTGAGGGACAGAGCGGTTTAGAAAGGAGCAAATGAAACTTTTAAATCATGCGTTCATCAGACTGAAGATCGCAAATGTTAGCGGAAATTAGTTGAAACAGGATTGATGCCCTAAGAGATATGCGGTCGCGACGCCCCTTCAGCAGGCAAACGACTTCAGACGAGGAATTGTAATACGGGCCTTGTTCTTTAATTAGGCTTGATTTAATCGCTAATTGCTGATGTATGTGATTTTGGCGACATCGTTATGCCTTTTCGTGTAAAATTTGTCTACTAGTCTCTTAAAAGAGTAACCTTATTATTGCCCCTCTCGCGCATTTATCCTCACTGGTCTGTATCACTTAATCTTGTAAGGCTATAAGGAAACGCTCCATTTCGGAGAATAAATCGCCGTTTATTAACCAGCTATTTGTAGTATTTTAATGCACATATTGCCGTTGCAACTTCAGCACATATCTAGCGGTTTTGTCTTCCATATGTCTGCTAACTATTTCTTTTTGACTATTCTCAAAATTCTGGGGTGCGCCTTTTTTATCGGATTTTAAAACCGTGTTTCTTTCATTCTAGATTCGCTCCTTCGACTGTAGATGTAATTATTTTAATTGTTTACCCGGTTTGATTATTAAATCTTCTAGACCTAGTAAGCATCTCCTTATTGTATATAATCGTTCGATCGAAGACCTTGAATGATGTATTTTGCCATTCACTAAATTCTTCCGCGTTCTAATATTTACATTATTAATGTCACTTAACGTTCATTTTACTACCCCAAAAGAATAAATTAATATTAGCGTGATATAAATTGTCTTGATCATTTTTGATCATTTTTGATCATTTTTAACTCAACATTTAATCAATTTTTCTCTTACCATTTTCGTTCAATTGTCAAATATTTGTATATTCGATCGGTTTTATCTTCTTCCATTTCAATAATTTTGCTTTTCATTATGTGTTATTTCTTCCTGTAATCGTTTGTCTCAATAATATGATAAGTTATATATATTTTAAAACCTTAATTTACGTTACAAAAGTTATAGTTTTATATATTACACGGACACAGAGTACCTTTCAATTCATTAAAACATATAACGTTTATTTATATTAAATTATTACTTAAATTAAAATACAAGTTTTACAGACATTATTAATTCACAAAATATATATAAAAATTTGCTTTTATTTACTGATTGCGTTTTTATTAACTTCGAATTTCATTTTTACGTCTTCCGAGAATCTTTTTGTTATTTTAAGTAATATTTATTGAGTATAGTTTTATGTCCCGCATGTGAAACAAAAGTAATTAAATTGAACTTAGTTTTCCTTGCACTTACATTATTATAGTCCTAATTCGTTTTGTTCTTTTTTTCTTTTTTTTTTGTAAAGGATAAACGGCAAGATAAGGCCACAGTGGGCTTAGCGTGTCTCCTTGGAGTATGCTCCATTTTACGAGTAGTATTTTTATAAAAGCGCTTTCTTCTTTTTTGAACGCTAGAGTAGTTTTTCATCTTGACGTCACAGTCTCCAACGGTATAATTATTATCTATCTTACACAGTCGTAATACGTGTACAAAAGTTCGGGCCATCACTGTTTCGTTCTTACAGCCGTATGTTTTAGCTCGGCATCCGTTTTGTCTCTCGACAGCAATATCATTTTCTGGATAGTATTGGCACATTTCTTTCTTTTTTCCTTTTTTTTATTTTTTTTGCTATACATGATGTGAAAATTTTTGTATAGTGAGACATGTTACAGGCCTGTATTTATTTCACCTGTCACACTGCTTATTTTTCGGGATTAGACATGTGATACTTGTTAAAAAACTCAGGTTGTCGGGTTTTCGAAGAAGTTATCGGGGATATTCTTGCATAACTACTATGTAAGGTAGTGCACTTTTGAACCTAAAGATCCTGTGTTTCTTCCAGCTCGGGTGTTTCCCTGTCATGGGGATTTTGACAACCTATCATTCCAACTTTCAAATACAAGCTCGTAAAATACGAGTTTCCAACTGACGCAGAAATAGCAGCACTATATCATCGCCGCACAATTCTTCTTACATTCGATTTTTTTCCATCCAACTGCAAAAATTATTTTCAAAAAAATTCCACATAAAATTATTTTTAATACTTTTTCGTTTCGATTTAGCGTTTCTGATACATGTATTATGGACCTACCTTTCGACTTACTAACGGACTAGTCACTAGTTCATATTCATTGTGTTTTTAAGATTCCTTGCGTGGATGACACTCGGAATTCGAATAGTTAGATGGTTTGGATGTGTAAAAAAATAAAATTCGGTAACTGCACATGTGAATATGGGGTCGACTATAGAAATTGAAAGAACCGAAATGTATGTACAAAGAAGAAATACTAGGAAAAATAATAACCGATATTACAAAACCTTCGGGAAACTTTTACAAGTAAATTCAGAAATAACGTATCCCCCTCCCTTCTGGGAGTATAATAAATCGAAAAGAGCTTTCTAATACTTGAAGGTAACAATGAGAGCATAGTTCTGTTCTCGATTTCCTAACAAAGTTCTTAAAACAGGGGGAAAAAAAAGAGTATCGCGCTCATTTATGGTATACTATGTTTTTTTTTTTTTTTTAACAATCTATAAACAAGTATGCGCATTTACGTGGAATATATTCCGCGAAAAATACAACCAATACATAATAATAAGAAATATTTCTTTTGGTTTCAGAATTCTAAAATTATGATAATTCGATTAATAATCCATCAGCACGCTGTACGCATCATATTTCTTCACTGACCTTAATTTTATTATATAGTCACGTTTTTTTGCTAAATAACACTTGCCCCCCTGGTTTAATTTCAATTAAATAAATTTATTCGTTACTTCATTTTCCAATCCATTTTCTCGTATCGTTTCTTCCGATAAGTATTTAAAATTTTGAATGCATTTCGTATTTTCAAAGTTTGTGTTTGGCAGATTTAGTCTAATATTCATCATGATCTTTTTCATTACAATTTGAAAGGATCAGCACATTCAGCGGTGGTTCCTTCTACGTATATATACACACGCATTAATATAAAAAAAAAGAAAACAACAGAATTACAAGCACGATTAACTGATATAGATAGAATTAAATTTATGTACCGCATATGTAGTCCTCCAAAGTAAAATAACACGAGTGAACATATCGCTCTAAGCTTCACTATTGAAATCTTAAAACGGTCAATTTACTGCAATTTGTTTTTAATAAAGTAACACGAGGGCGCAGCATATCTTATATCTATCATAGATCGAAATGCGACTTACATAAATTGCAGCGGGCTAGAACGTCAAAAGCCTTCTCTATTGCAAAATCAGTAACACAAAGAGAATCATTGAGGATTGCATTTTTCTTTAATCGGACTCGACCTTCAGCAGAAAATAATAAGAAGGGGGCCGATAACGTTTTAATACAATACAATTAGTGTGATTAGTAATGGAAGAAATCGTTCAAAATTATGAAAGAGATATCGCGGATATGTTAAAATTTTTAATTACTAATGATCTCATTAACTTAACATTTTAATCGAACAATTACGTTTTTAATACGCTCGTCAAAAATTAATTACTCTAGATTTAATCTTCGTAGAAGGTTGCAATTATTCAGAAATTCTTTATAATTTAATCGCGCGGTCGGTCTAGCCTGAACTATAAAACAGTGTTTTTGCACGGACAGATTTTGATCAATTCACCGTCAATGAATAACAGTTACTTTCCTCATTGTTTTTTTTTGGGGACTTTGGCAAGTTCACTGATCGGCAGAACTAAACAATACACGAACGAACTACTAAAGATCGACGAAACACCGATTAAAGATACGTTGTTAACATATGCGATTAAAACACCGCCTGTCGCGAGCCCATTTACCATGACTTTTATTTAGCCGTCTGGAAATTATATAGCCGCTTTTACTTTTGTATTTACTACGAAGTAGAGAGGGCCATGAGGCTCGCCGGAAAAAGTAAACCGTTCGCTCGCTACATCCAGCGTGTGGTAATTAGATAATTATCATTCGAGGCCCGTCTTGAAATTAGTACCGAGTTTGAGTTTCCTATTCGGTTGCGTTTATTTTCAATGTCATCGACCGTGTAATGTTACAGATCTACCGACAAATCAGCATCGATCCATGTCGCGGTATACGTAACGAGCGAGAATAAAAATTAACGCGTTATGCTTATCAGTCTCTGAAGACATCCGACAGAAACAAGATGCGCCAATGAATGCCAATTAACCTCTGCACAGAGCACGTGCGGCTATTTCTTCCGAGAAAGTAAGATTCCTGATCGAGGTACGAACAATAATTTTTTATCATCCTCGCAATAGTTTACGATAGTTTTCACGGTACTGCTGCAGCAATTCCACATTCTTATTTCTCGCATTACCCAATTACAGTGTGATATACGAACAAGGGGACACTTACTACTTCTTACCCTTTAGCTATGAGCGAAAACGATCATCTCAAGTTACCCACGCACAACAATGAGACAGGACGTATACGAAGTGCGTTATACGATCGGAAGAGGAGTTGAAATGAACCCTTGGAGAATCTGCAAGTAGCCAAGAATAAAACTAAATAGAAAGAAAACTAAATGGCAAAAGTAAGACCTCAAAAAACTTGGATAGATTTTGGAAAACGCGGTTACATTTGGAAGAAAAAATAAGTAAAATCGATTGTTCCATGTTATTGTCTTAATTTCACGATACAGTGAGCGATGAAACAAAAAATTAAGCGGCTGAAAATCAAATAGCGTAAAGACTGCTTAGCCATTAAATCCAGGATCGCAGGGGAGCTTAATGGAAAAAAAGAAACGTTCCAGGTAATCCTCGATGATAATAAAGATGTGTCTTAAGATATTAAACATGGAGCTAGAGATGAAGAGGAGTAGAAACGTCATAGACAATCAATTTTCTTTTAAGGAATTCGTACGAGGTCACTCAGAAATTAAGGTTCCAACCACTCGCAATAACGTGAAATTAAATTTAAAACTTACATTTTATTCCTTGAACATTCTACATTTTTCGGTATATGAAAACCTTTAAAAAAAACATTTGTCGCGCTTTATAATGTGTTAACTTTTCAATTCTGTTCCTATAAAATGTTCCATCCAATTCTTTGAAGATTTCAATGACTCGATTTATAAGCAATACATCATGCTCGTATTTTTCGCCAGCTATTTTTTTTTTCCAAATGAGGAAATAAAACATAATCACGTGGAGCACGGTCCGGACTGTAGGGTGGATAGAACTGACCATCCGAATTTGGCAATAAGAGCTTGGGTAACCTCCGCCGTGGGAGCCGTGCGTAGTCATGCAACCGGTAAATTGCTTTCAAAATTTTTCCTGCCCGCCGAAATTTTTATCGATTTCCTTAAATCGGTTAGTGTTTGCCTGTAGCTCTCACCATTAATGGTATCTGCTTACGCTCCATGAATTCCACTCTAAGATGATCCCCCCTTCGTTGTAAACACGGTTGTCACTTTAACATCGGACGGTTTTTCTATGAGGTTACTCATTTTAAATGTCGAAACGACTAATAACGGCACACTAAACAAATTATGAAACTGGCAGATGCAGAACAAAACCTCGACCCCGTCATTGCACGATGAACGGTTGCTACGAGAACCTTATTTTCTGAGCAACCCTCGTACACACATATATATATAGTATATATAAACTCGGTCATTTTGGTCTCGCAAAGGGTTCTGCCGCCCGTTGACTCCTCTTGTTTACATTTCTATCTCTTTATCTTCTATACTATGTATGAAATATTTGTGGCAGTTCAAAACCCGGCCTAATTAATCACTTGTAAATAGTGTTCCCCGATGAAGCTGGACGATATTTCAGATAAATTTCGGCATCTATTAAGCGGCCTGAATGTAAATGTGTTTTCTTTTCTTTTTACAATACGATAATATATATAGTTCCTTTTTCGTAATGTAGCGAAATATTTAGACAAATTCAGAAACGAATTTTTCAATTTCACGCCAAGGGATAAAGAAGCAGTGTGAAAATTTTGTTTTAATCGAATTGTTATTTTAATCATCAAAGGAATGAAAAGGTTCCACAAGTAGAAAGAACAACAATGAAATAGCGCACATTCTAGCGTCCTTTGTGTTTCGGCATTGAGATAAAGTAAATTTTCAGTTGCTTCGGAGGTAATATTTTCTAAGTGTCTGCTTAAATTCAGTAGCGCTGAAAATCAAGCTGCAGTTCTTATTAAAAAGTTAAACGAAGGGACCGTTGTTGCGAAAGATGAGACTGAGAGTTCGTTAAGATAAGAAGTGGTGGCAACAATGGAGCCATTATCATTGTCACTTTTGCTGCAGAATCTGCGCTCCGTTATTTGGTACGAAGTTCAATAAAAGAGTGCAGGCAACCTCTCGTCTATTAAATCGTTCGCTGCTCGAAAAATCGTTACTAAATGACGAACGATTTTTCGACTTGCGCGGATAAAAACGTAATTATTGTCTTAACGCAACTTTCTTCATCTCGCTCGTCTAATGCTTTCCAACACCGGAAACCGTCCGAACACTCAATAACTTCCTACCGAGACTGCTGGATCTCGCTCCTGTTCATTAGCTACATCCGGCCTTTTAAGTTCTTTCTACTCTCCCTTATCAGGGTATCACTCTTTCTTCCTCCGACTACAGACTTTACTTAGCAATTTACACGTGTTTTCTGGCCCGGAAATATTTTTAGTACCCTATTGCACGTCACACAATGACATCGCACAAGTCGCTACATCAACACTGAAACAACGTGGTTTATAGCCGTCGATCAAATTCTTCTTGCAGATAACTATCTAAATCCTTTACTTCGGTCGCTAGTTAGTGGCCAAACGATTTGACTTCAGGCCAAAAAGTGAAGGCGAGTATAAGAGAGAGAATAAAAGTATCTTACTGATGCAGCAGCTCTTGAATACTTGATTCGGTCGATTTATTCTCCCTCGGATGTTTTATTTTTTGTTCTATAATCAGATTTTTCTTCCTCTCAAGCAGAATCACAAACTTATTATTATTATTATTATTATTATTATTATTATTAGAATCAGCCGTATGACAAC
Source organism: Icerya purchasi (assembly GCA_039619475.1). NCBI lineage: Eukaryota > Metazoa > Arthropoda > Insecta > Hemiptera > Monophlebidae > Icerya > Icerya purchasi. Next base: position 71,029,537 of record CM077116.1, read on the forward strand.
TTGCGAATATATTACATTATATAATAGTGAAAAAAACATTTTTTTTTTTTTTTTTTTTTTGAACAACAAAGTTTAAAATGTGACAAATTGTGGACCCAATACTTCAGCATTTTACACGCTTCTCACGTATTCTCGAAGGCCAAACGCATGAACTGAATTTTATATGGTTCTAAATTCCTTATATGCTGATCATTCCATTATTTTGAATCCTTTGTCTGCTCTATTTCTACTGCTGAATCTACGGCAGTTCTTCGTGAAGTTTCTTTTTTTTTTCCACTTCTTCCTTCTTTTTTGATAAATTTCTTTTAACACCTAATTCCAAAAGTGCATATTACAAGCGATTTCTTCTCCTCTACTATTGTTTTCTTTCGGCTGCCATTTGTTCATTTATTCGCAGCATAATTTACGTGATTTATTCCTGTTGCGCTACCATATGTACCCCAGTCATACCGGAATTGATGGAAATGAACGGCATATTTTTCACTTCCTTCGACAATTTTCTGATCACGACATTAATCTATCTAAATATCTTCATTTCACACTTCGCCATTCATTTGCGACCCTAATTTCTTTTATCTTTTTATTCAGCCTCTACCCTTCCTTTAATTCGGTCTAGCATTGTTCAAATCATCTCCACGGTGTTCTCTTCATTTCGACGATTTCTTCTTAATCAATATAATTTTCTTCAATGTTTTCCTCTTTCCTCCGAGTGCTTTCCCTTTCATTCACAGCACCTAGATCACTCTCGCGTAGTACTTCTTATGTTTACAATTTTCGTAAACTAAAAGACACGCGACTAAAATCATGTTTCGCCTTTTTTTGCTTTAAATCTGTACTTGGAATAGATTTTTTTTTTTTTTTTTATATTTTTAAATATGATGAAAATAATCTATAATGTTGCAAACCACAAGACAAATAAAAGGGAGGAAAAAACAATCCAGCCAATCAGAAACTTTTCCGTATAATATTGAAAATTCAATTTAACAGGTGTTCCTGCTAGATTAATGTTGCTTCGTATTTTTCCCGCATTAAAATAAAAATATTACAATCGTCCTTCTTTAAAGTCTATGTAACAGTTTTACAAACTATTCGAGCGCTGAAATCCTATACTTAATGTGATAAGTTACATAATCAAAATGTATCATCGGGCCTACAATAATAATATATTCATGCGATGTTAAAAAGTTCAATTTAAAATGTGAAAGAAAAATTAAAGTACGACTATTGTTCAACATACACACATAATGAGTGTCAATGAAATTATAAAAGTGTGCGGCGTGGAAATTAATTAAACGTACATACACGTCTATGATTAATAAAACGGCGTGTACATTTAAACTATTTGCATATTTGTCACAAAACTATTGAGAACACGTTTCCGTATTGTTGGAGGCTGACTGTAAGGCAATTTTTTTCGTAGCCACTTCACCGCAAATTGAGAAAAAATGATGATGAAATTTCGATATCAGAGACGTTAACGGTTTCCTTCGATAGATTATAAATAATTGTCGGTGTTGCAGATGATAAAAAAATTATTACCTAAAGTTCTTTGACGTCTATTGGAAAATATTTATACCATCGGCCAGCAAAAAGGTCCGATAGAAGTAATTAAAATTATTAAATTATAATGAAGCAGGCTATAAAAAATAAAACAGAAAGTAAATTCGTACAAGATACTAAAATATCGAACAGAATTGGTTTAAAGATGAAAAAGCTTTTGATGGCATCTCCACCCATGTATTTAAGAGCCTTGCTTTTTTCGTTGTAGTTAGCCAATCATCTTCTTCCATTCCTTCCTGTTGTCTGCCATGTTCTTGATCTCTTTATACACGTAATTTGCGCCCTAACTACCAATAGTTCAATAATAATATTCTGTGCATATTGAAATTTGTTAAACGCATTATTTCTGTTACTTATCCAATGAACAATTTGGAAAATATACACTTTTTTATGAAATAATAATAATACATTTAATTGTAAACACTGACGCGCGTTTCGAAGCCGATAGCTTCTAGTATACATTACTAATTTAATTTCAAATTATCTTCAGTGAATATATGCTGGCGTCAGTGTTCAAAATTAAATATATTATTATTATTATTATTTAAAAAAAAAAAAGGAAAATGCTCCATTTGGTTCATTTGATAAATATTCTTTAGAGTTTACACCCAAGAAAGAGGTCCGTCGTTGAGAAAAATTTAAGTATATCGATCTATTTCCAAATATTGAAATGACAGATAAAAAAAAAGCAGGGTTCCCCCCGTAAAATAAAACTGTGTTAGCGACAATCATCGAAACTAATAAATAAACATTCGAAGGAGGCAATAAATTGACTGTATCGCTTTACATTATTCAAATCGATTCGATGGAAATATTTTCGGCTCTGCAAGCTACTTTAAAGAGTCATGGAAAAATATTAAACGTATGAAATTAAGCATCTCCGTCTCTAACAGAAATACACACTGTGCAAGAGAAAATTTTTATCGATTTAACAAAAATCAACACGTCGCGAACTGCGCGATATACTCGAAAAACGGCGTATGTATTATATATATATAACAGGGGTGAAGCAAACATGAGGAAACCATCACACACATTGACACAGCACACAATGGATAATGCATTTAAGTAGATTATAAACGGTGCATTCTTCGGCTAAACACGATGATGTTAGAACGAACCAAAAAAAAAAAAAAAAAAAAAAAAAAAAAAAGCACAAAGAAAGAAAGAAAATCGAAACTTTTGGTCCAAGTCTGTTGGCGGAATTAAAAGTGCACCTCCGCAAGTAATCCCCCGCTGGCAACAATAATATATAAGCCGGATTGAAAGTAAATTAAAAAAGTTTAAATAACCGAACGACGTATTCAAAACATGGTGTTCGATAAGGGGAAAAAAAAGCAATGAGCCTAATCACTCTTAACTAAAAAAGTTATTCTTACAGTATTACCGATTCCCTTCTAAAATCTACCATTCTCCAATTCTATAACCAACTAGCAGAAGTATTTATAATAGACACTTTATACTTTACGTCTCACAATCCGGCCGATATCCACTTCGAGTAAGAATATATTTATCTTTCGATTAAATGCAGAATTAAAAAATTATGTTAAAATGTGCTATAAACATTTTCTTCGGAGGAATGCCACTCCATCTTCAGTACTAGAAATGGGGAAAGAAATAAAAACGAAAATTTTTTGTTATTATCTGAAGCAGACCTAATTATTAATCATCAGCCAGAAAAGACCGAAAAAAAATGTTAGTACACAACATGAATGTGCCATTTGAATCAAGGGCAGTTAACTTTTTTACACTGCAGAAATTGTTATAATTACTTACACCGCTGTGTCGCGGTATTTTTTACACTATGTTTAAACTTGTAATAATCATTAAATATTTTAAATAATTTTAATATAAATATAGTTTCTGTACGTATAAATTTATTTTAATTACTACAGTTAGTTTAAAAAAAAAAATCTCAAAATTGCAAAGACGTTTACATAGTAATTCGCATTATTCGCGAGGTACATAATGTAAATTACATACGCAAGAATGGTTAAAAACGAACATGACTTCATTAATAATAAAAACAGATTTAAGCTAAAACTTAAAAAAATGAAGGGTGTAAATATGACTCAACAAGCTCGTTGAAATAGATTTTTTTCGACGCTGTTGCTATTTGTAATAGATCTTCTTTAAGACGACCATTGCTTTTCAGCATTTTATTATCTTAAGAGTAGAAAAAATGCTTTTAAATTATATATATATATATATATATGAAGCCGTCTCCTCACACCATAGGTTTCTCAGCCATTCCTCTGGGTCATTACGATTTAGTCAGATTCAGACACCGTAGTTCACTTGCTTTCTTTTCTCCCTTCAAATTCAGTAAATATTACATTTTTGTCGAATTATTTTTTTTTTTTAACTAACGCTGAAGACCGGATGATATTTTTCCCTCGAGGAACAGAAACACATTACTAGCGTCTTTTATGTAATATTTATTCTTAAAAGATGAGATACGTTTATCGAGTATTCTTCAGTCATTTCTTCCGAAACAACAAGAAAAAATAAACAGTTCTTTAATTCATTCGAAAACAAAAAAAAAAAAAATCTTAACAAAAATATAAAACGTTTACGATTTTAGAAGGGCAAAAAAACACATTTTGTTTTTCGGATGTGTTTGCGGCGTGATAAAACAAAACTGATCATGAAAAAAGAAAGGGAATAGGATGAACATAGAAAAACCAACCAATCCGAATGAGCAACTTCAAAGGATAGCCGATAGGAAAGTAAGTAAAAGTTGCGGGAGGCAAGTGAATGATGCAAAGATCGAAGAGACGCGAAAAACAGGAAAAAGCGAAAGAAAACAATAGAAGCAACAAAGAGAATTAGAGTGGGAATTTAGCGGCACCAACGGCCGATAAATTCGTTTAGCGCAACGCTTAAGTAGAATTAATTGGTGAACGCTATTTCGAACAACAAATTCAACAAGAGCGGAATTCTGTTGTTGGCGATGTTGTAATGGAAGGCGTCGTCGATATGTGAATTGCGCAAACGTTTCAACGTGAGCCGTGGACTTGAACTGATAAGGAACGTAGCACCACATCTTCACGTCTTACAACTCTGCTCGGTAAAAACGTTCAAGATCCGTCGAATCCGTATAAAATCTGCTCACATCCTCATCGCGCCCTATATTATTATCTAATCATCCGTTTAATTAATCTAAATTTTTCGCCGACGCTTCTCACCGTACAGTTACGCCGGAACAGTCATTCGGCGACAGAAAACTGTCATCGCGCTAGTGTGGCAACTCGGTTCAACAGTTAATCCGAATCGAACGAGCAAGCACTCTTTTCATTTTTGTCCTTCACACAACTAATACATGGCGGCCACCGAAATATAATTAGTAAATTCCCGGGTTTTCTAGTTGAAATCCTCCCGATTTCCTGATTCCAAGAATTGTACCAAAAGAAGAATGGAAAATAGGATCTTTTTCAATGGAATCGTGTCGTCACGATAATGTCGCGTCAGAACAATATCACTAACAATCTATTTCACTCTGCCTTCTTTACAGAGTCGCATTAATTGCCTCCCGCGTAGATTTTTCAACTCGCAAAGGAAAACCAAAAAGCTATTTCAGTTTTTTGGCAACTAAAAAAAAACAACAAAAAAACAAAAAAAACAAGAGAGATTCTCTCCGGCAGAACGTATTTAATTATCGTCATCCTCCCCACGGCAACTTTTTCTTTTTGCTCTTTTCACTGGCGAAACTTTCTTTCTTCGAAATTACAAAAAATGTCAAATATTTCGCGCGCAAAAAAAAACACTCTCCAGCAGCAAACCTACGTGCAAGCTGCCGAGTTAACAGCGATAAAAAAAATGATGGTGTAGGAACGCTCGACAAAAACAAGAACAAAACTGAAGGACCAAATTAAAGGGATGAGGATGAATATATGTACACGCAGGAGCAGAAGACGAGTAAGCAAACCGTTACTTTTGTCCAGATGATGTATAGTTGAAAGACATGTACTAGAAAGAACAGGAGAAAAGTTGTCAAGATGTAGCGAAAAATATCAAAGATAACGCGAAACAGGATACGGGCAAACTAGCAGAATTATATAGAAGAACGTGTAGTAGAAGAACAGAAGTGAATCTCCTTGAAATGATGATATAGAAAAGAAAATACAAAAGTACTATAGAGATTATAAATAGAACCACTAGTTGTCCTACGCTGCTACTGGCGTTTTTTTGTTAATATCGTAAAGAAAGAAAAAACAAGTATCGTCCGTATTATTATACTGTAATTTAATTTCTCTTACTACGCGTATTATCAAGCGAATTTTCGAGATTATTCGATTTATTAAACGTATTATAGAGAGAAAAAATAGGCAAACCGTTTAAGGCGACATGTGCTAAAAGAAATGTAGAGTCGAATGGTAAAAAAGAGAAGGGATAATTTCTTTCAGTAAACCACGATAAAAAAAATAAATAAAAAAAAATTGTACGAAAAAGGAAATTGTGGAAAAATTGTACGAAGGAAATTACGGGAAAATTGTACGAAGTAAATTACGGAAAAATTGGCGAAAGAATTTGCATGTGTGCCATTTAATATGACAGAAGTTCTGAAGAATGAAAAAACGGAACAATGAAAACCGATACTAAATCGGAAATTAAAGTCTGACCTGAAAGCTGAGTAATTTAAAATTACAATTAAATTTCGTTCTAAAGCAGTGGGATTCTCAACTTCTCCGCGGACCGCCACCGTAATAGTTTGGTTCGTAAAAAATCAAATGATTGCCAATCTTCCATTGAAATAAAACTCGCACTGATAGAGTAACAAACTATGCAAACAATAAGCAATAATCTCTCATTAAAAACCAACAATACGTACTAAAATCAACGAGCCTATTTTTGAGTTTTCATTTGTTTCAGCAATTGAGAAACTGTTGATGCTCAAAGCCAAACGTATAATTTACGTCCAAACGAAATTTCATCAGTTAGATTTGATCGCGAGAGGTCATTTAAAAGCAAGAACAGGCCGCTTTATTTTTTTTATTGTTTTCTATACGTGCTTACAACAACATCGTAGGCTAGCAGCGCGACATTAACAGGAAGGGTTTACGTTTGATTGTAGAGGTTGGTATCTTACAGAAACTTGAAGAGAGGACGGAAACAGAGTTATCTGAGTCTTCTAGGAGTGATATGTGGTGGAGAAGTTTTTGTAAAACGTCCGTGTTTTGTTTGAAGTATTTATTCGGTTGTTCCGTGTAATATGTGAGACAGCGGACACATTGCTTTCACTGGTTCTCCTTTGCTTACCCGATTTTTTACAAATTGAAATATTCGATCCGACAAACAATTTTTATACTTTTTTTAGGCAGAAAAAAAAAAATCGAGGACATTTTGGACGGAGCGGCGTAATAGTGAAATAAACGCAGTTATTAAATGTTTAACGGTAGTAATGATGAGGCCATAACTTTCCGCTTGCTCGATATACAAAACGTTATCCTCGCATCTATAACAACGCCCTATTTCCACCAACTTACATTTAAACTGGAAAATACTGGAAAATAGTGGTTTGCAGGAAAAATGTTAAAATTTCAAAGGAAAAATGAACTTGCTTCTCTGTCTTACATCATCCGGTTTCACGATACTAGCGTTATTTTAATCTTTATAGGAGCTGGGAAAGTTTTCTAACTCATCGCGAAACGTTTTTAATAAATTCGACATCGTATTCAAGCTCCGGAATAATCAATTTTACACAAACCACCATGCTGCCGCCGTACGTGCTTAAAGATTTATTTCTCGAACTTACGAAATGTCTTTCCCTGGAAACTTGGACATCTGCTATAAGCGCGTTCATTTAATGCTCGATTGAGCCAAAAGGGGGGAAAAATGAATAAACTATTAAATGTAATTGCACGACGAATAGAGCAACTAGAAATTGCATAAAACAATAATAATAAACGTATCCAACTTTCAGAAATAAAATTTCTCCTTAGGGCTAGACCGAAATTACTACAGATAAGAATACGATTATATAACATACAGTCTCTCTAGTTGTACGCGGATTATAATTTTAGCAAACTTCACTGTAATTAAATATTCCATATTCCAGCGCTCTTTCTCCCGATTATTCACAAAAATGTTTCCATTTTCACTCCGTCTTTTCCTAACAAAATGACAATTAACAATCTTTCCGACTGCCCTGTGGTATCGATCAGCTAATTAAATTTAACGCACCTCTCATATTTTAACGTATTATTATAATTATGAAAATTACAAACTGTTACCAATAAACGTATAACGTTGCAACTGTTTCGGAAAACATATTTTCTTCTGACAATTGGGACCATTCGTTGAGAACTCTGATACACAACTATGGGGAACTCTTAGCGGAACATTACTAAATTAGGTGCAACTGCATATCGAAATGCATCAAAAAAATAAACCAAGCATAACTGTAATTTTACGGTATTGGTAAATGTATTTTATCATTTCGGTAATTATCGTTGTAATATAAATATTAAATTAAACACATATCGAAATAAACGTGTATAAAAATCAAAAATACACCAACTTCTGTCGCAGATCTGACCATCAATTTACGCAACTGTATAGTTAACGTTGTAGTTTTGGCTGCAATGTTTACAATTAGGCTTTGGTGAACATTATAAGGAACTTCACAAGCCGGACTCTGTACTATGCGATTCGCCCTACTTTTTAATTACCTCCAACGAGTAAATCTGCCAGATCATTATACTTAATGATTTTCTTTACGGTTAAGCAATTATAAATAAGGTGTATTTAATTTACAGATGCATATCATCGCACCGTTACGGCCTTAATTTTGTATGAAGAAGCGCACGGCGTTCAGATAAACACTAATGTCTCGGTCATCCGTTTGATGTTTCGGTGAAATTGTACCGGTGATAAATACTTTAAACGGAAAGAAAGAACTTTTCTGTATAAACTACGCGTATTCAATAACAAGCGCGAAATTCCAATTGCCGCCACACTGTGATGAGTTAACTTACAACATTATGAAAGCCTATCCAGTATGAGAATACAGTTTAAAAGCAGCATCAAAAATTATACCACAATTTCATTAATTGGTATACGCGAGTGAAGAGTGTTGCACTGCAATTCAAAGATTTCTTTTGCAACAAAAATTATTAAAGAGCCGAATAGATGATCTTCCTGTGTTCGGCTAACAGCTGAAAATGTTTTCAAAGCTAAGCATTACGCATTTTCGGTTGTTTGTTATTTGGATTATTAATCTCGAAATATCGATGGATAAAAATTCGTTCTTGTCCAATAGATATCGGCAATTTTTGAGCATTTTATGAACTGTACAATTCCTCCGTACAGAGTTCATGAAACGGGCAAAATTTTGAACAGTTGAACTACGTAAAAAACGGTTTCTGCTCATTTCACGTATAGTTTGCGCTTTTCTTACAATTTCATTTTATTCGCTCGCTTCTTTGTGTTTTCAATTAGAATTCGTAGTTCCTCGTTTTAACTTTACATCCGAGAATTTATTTTGAAATTATTCGGTAAAGTTAGTTTCTCTCATAATATTATTAGTAATATAGTAATATTATATACGATCATTCTATACGATTGTATTTTTTTTTTTTTATTTTATTTAAGTTTTTTTTTTTTTTTTTTTTTTTTTGAAAAATATGTATTTATAATTTTTTACATACAAAAAATTTTCGTCAAGCTAAAACGCTTGTCGACGAATTATCCTATTTGACATTTTACCATCTTAAATTAACTTATACATATACATGATCGTGCAATATTTACTTAATCTATCTATTTTACTTATCAATAATTACTAATCTATTTCTATTTTCTATATTCAGTTTTTTTTTTCGTTTTTTTTTTCCTAGCTTTTTTTGTTGCGCTTTGTCTTTTTATTTTATGTTTATTATTTTTTTTATATTTTCTTCTTCCTAAAGCCATTCCTTTATTTTCCTTTTTCTTTCCCCTATTTTTTCTTTCTCTATTATTTCTTTGGGTATTTTATTCAACATCTGAGTTATGATATATTTATCCGTTTGCTCCCCCCCATCTTTGTTCTTGCTAACGGCAATTGGTACGAAAGTTTTTCCCTCAACTCGTATTCTGTGTTTATTCTTTCCTCCAATTCAATTTTCTTTTCTGCTAATATGTACTCCCATATCTTCAGTAATAAGTACATTCCTCTTATGCTCATTACGTTTTCTTTTTTAATTATTTCACTATCGGTCTCTCCTTTATGATTAATACTAGCGACTTTGACTCAACAACTAAAAAGGTTAGATAACGGATTTTAAAATCAGGAGACAATTAAAAATGAGAAGTAGAAAAGATTGAAGTAAAGAAATTACAGCTGCGGACGACAAGGAAAGAGTAAAGGAAGAATCAAAAAGGAACAGGAAGACTCAAAGACAAAATTTTTCAGGACATGAGAGAACTTTCAACTCAAAGGAAATATGATTTGTATATATGAAAGGTAAGTAAAGTAAATAAAGTAAGTCTCGTATCTTTAATAAGGTTTCATGAAGCTTTTCATAATGTACTAAGCCTAATGCGGATCTGATGCGAATATTGGGGCCAGTTTCTCCCTTTTAGTCGCCTCTACTTTCCCTGATTTCTTTGGTACCCAATTATTTCAGGCTAGGTAAACCCGAGAGCGACTTGAATCCGAAACGAGTTAAGTCTCGATAACCTATGACACCTCTAATTAAGTAGCCAAACACCTTAACCACTAGGCTACCGCGCTGCCTATATATGAAAGGAGAGACAGAATTATATGTTATAACTTAAAAGTAAGTCTATTCTCCTGCTCTTTCCTGCGGCGAACTTACCTTCTCAATAAAAATTGAATTGTAATTCGAATGCTGGAAAAATTAATTTCGAATTTTTAAATTTGACCAAATAGAATATAAATGACATTAAATCGTTAAAAAAAGGAAGCCAAAAATACTTCTTTGCTTGACAAATAGAACCCCGTTACAATTAATTATATCTGTCACCTTACTCTAGAGAATATTCTGAAAAGCAATTATTTAGTAAATTACTTACAAGCTTCACGTTAAACTTTTTTAAAAATACGTCCGAAAATTCATATAAAACTCCACTAGTCGTAGTACAAATTTACTAATAATTTTTATAAACAATATGTAATCAAATTACAAAATATCGAAAGTGTTAAAATTTTTCATCTTTTATCGTATTATCTTATTAAACTTTTAAAATAGTATTCTTTTGTGTTTTCAAAAAAATTACCAATGTTTGACAACTAGCCCAGCGGTAAGTTGCGTAAATAATGAAACACAATTTAGAATATTGGTTCACGAAATGAGCAGAATACAGATATATCGGGACCCGTAAAACCGCTAATTGATCGAGTTCTAACCGAATCAACTGAAGTAAGATAGCCAATATTTAACGAAATATAAAATCAAATAGAATATTTTTAGAACATCTTCTGCATTAATAAACTCGGCAACGCTGAAGATTTTGAGAGCGGTATAATTTGTCAATTGCTCCATAATTTATTACGGACATTAGTTTTAGAAAACTAAATTATATTTTTTGCATTACTATATTTCACTCTTCGAAGATTATTTGATTTTAATACAAACTCTTTATTTATTTATTTATTTATTTATTTATTTATTTATTTATTTATTTATTTATTTATTATTTCTCTATTAAGCAAACTGCTGAAAATCCGAAAACGGACACACAATATAGGGAGGCCCCTTTCGACGTTAATAAGGAATACCGTCAACTTAACTTTTTTTTACATAAATAATTAGTAATGAATATAAAATTTACAACTTTCACTTTCTGCTAAAAATCTCGCAACAACTGATAGTAATTAATTTACGGAGACTTTTGCTTTTATCAATCATCTCGAATAATACTGGGTAAAAAAAAAAAAAAACAGAAAAAAAAACGAAATTATTCTACATTATCATCATCATTATTATTATCGCTATTATGTAGAATTTCAGCAGTTGCCATATTCCGTACCATTAACTAAAAATCAAGCTCTTCTTGCGTAAGAATACGAATTCATTCATTTCCTGACCACTCCTAAATCTGCGTCTGCACCAATATAGTACGATGATGATAGTGATGACCTTTCTAATTTCAAACAGATTCCTCCTCCTCTTCATATTCAACATTATCCGTTTTTCTGCACTCCCTATTGAAATTGAAATAATAACATGTACTACGCTCCACTGACCTATGAGCTAGTTTCGCCCGCTTCTATAATTCCAGCATTATGCAATAATGCTTCGACGGGTAAATGCAATATACATTATACCCATAATACACTGGTTCGCGCGGGCGCGTGCATACACATACACACACACAGATAAATATATATGTATAAAAAAAAGTGCACGTAAATTTTCTATTGTATTTACATTCCCTTTTTCGTATTTGATTTATTATTTCGCTCTTCTTAACATTAACTGCTTTTGATTTATTTCTGATTTTAAACTTTATGCATATTTATAACCTCTGAATTTCCACATTACTTTATTTCGAAATAAAAATGTTTCATATTATACGCATCTAAATTGAACCGCCACCTTTTTGATGTTTTTCTACTGTCCGTACCGCTCAAAATGTAAACAGTATCTTAAATAATATAATAAATTTTTTGCAAACAGTGTAAACGAATTGCCTCCAAAATGGGCGAGTTCAAAAATGTGGAAATACGTAAGGCATTTCAAAAGTATTGAACACGACGTTCTTGCGCAGTCTGCATGAACTTAGGAGAGGAAAAAACAGAAGGAATGTATACACCATGAAGTTTTGTCAACACGGCAGTGTACACTGTGATTGATTTCGAGTGATTTGTGCGTGCGTATAAACGTGCTTTTGTAATGATGAAAGACCGTTCGGGTCACGTTACAAATTTGGAAAAGCGATCGTATATGAAAATCGAAACTTTTCGTGGTCATACGTCACAGAAACTCATTCTGCATTTGAAGAAGCGTGTGACGGTGACACCGTGGATTGTATTTTTCCCGCTGGGCAAAAACATTTAAAGGTTTGTCGGTTGAGGATGCGCCTCGTACTGGTCATCCAAGAACTTCGCGTGACAACACAAACATCACTATCAACACTGATCGATAAAGATCGCTGTATGATGTGCGAAGAGATAAGTCATACGGCTGGTGTCGAAAACGTGTCGGCCACCAGCACTAAAAATTAGAAAATTGCGTCCATCACTAATTGATCGGGGCGTTCTCATCATGCATGTCCTCGTGACAATGATAAAATTCGAGCAATTTCTGCGGAATACGACTAGGAATTGATACCGCATCCACCCTATTCGCCGGATATGGCTCCTTGTGATTATGACCTGTTCTGCGAACTCAAGAGCCGATGTGAGGTACCCGTTTTCCGGATTTAGAGGCCTTAAATAGTGCCGTGACCTGACGTATTCGTGAACTAAACTTCAAAGGCCTCCTGGACGGCTTCCGGAACCTCCTCTGACGCTGGGAACGTATTATTGAGAAGGTAAGAAAAATTATAATATTTATATGACTTTGTCAAATAAACTTTTTTTTTGAATGGACACGTGCGCATTACTTTTGAAATGCCCTACGTATTATACAGCGCTTAATTCCATTTTTTTTTTTTTTATTGAACGTGTACGTTTGTTTGTGCCGAATGAATCTCGATATATTTCCTTTCTGTATCGAAAAAAACTCAATAAGAATGAATCGGTTACATTAAAATAAGCGCTGACCAGTTCCACGAATGTACATTAATGGAGAAGAGGAACTCATCGCTCTATTCTCATTTCTTTTTTTCCAATCTTCCTCGCAGTTTCACACTTCCTCTCCTTGTTTCTTATCATGTTTTTTCCCCCCAATGGCATAGATTATTAGGCTTCCGATATATCAACAAACGGGAAATTTAATAATAATTAATAAATATTTCGAATCTAAATTCCCGTTAATTCTATTCCAACTAACCGAATGCAATTAACATACCGGGTAATCTCGATTTTAAACTGCGTTTAATTAAATAAATTAATAGTACACGTTGCCTATAGTACGAAAATAATTCGTAATGAAATAAAATTTATCGATTTTTGGTTAGTCAGCAATTAGGAAAATTTTTTCGTAAAAAAGAGTGTTTTATATAATAACAGTAATAATTTTTATATACAGAAGGAAGGGAAAGTTTATACCGATGTAGGAACACGGAAGTAAAATCGATAAGCATTTTACAGTACGGGTTATTCGCGTGTAAAACTGCCATTAAGTTTCATCGCTCGTAAATGAACTTAATGTGCACTGTTAAAATGTGTAGATAAAACGATGGTCTTGTACCGTCTGTAAAGTATTCAAAATTTCTTTACATAATACTGAAGAATACAAAGTATCTTTGCTTAAGAATTAAAATATTTCACTGGAAAATTGATCATTTTCGTAGAATTGTGCGAAAACTACATTATCTGTCACCTTTCCATAACATATCATTCGTTCCAAATCAAAAGCACGGACTGCACCTTACTATATGGCTGAAAGAAAAAGTAATTTGGTAACTAGTATAAAAAACGCTCATTATTATTATTAAATAGGAACGTTAAAATTAGTTCGTTCGGTTTCGAAGAACCCCCCCGGCCATTCTTTATCAACAGATAAAAATGAAATATTTTTTGACTTTTTCCCTCTATTCCGTTTAAATTAATTTGCTGTGGATCCCCAGCCATTCGGTCATTTTTGATAACGAAGCAGCGAATTTTTCGGTATTCAGGCTGCAGCTTTTTCCCGATTCTTTTCTTAAGAGAAATCCCATCCTCTAATCTCCTTCCGCCGTGTAAAAGTTTTCATCTTAGATCATGATATCGGGGATATGTACGATTCCTCTTTTTCTAACAATTATCTTCTTAAAGCTATCTATTCCATCTTTCTTTTTGTTTCCTTCACTTCGTCGGTCTGTTGTTGTCTCCATTATTCGTCTGCGTTCTTAAGCCATTTTTTGATTATCTTCCTCCCGTTTTCATTTTTCGTCGGTTTCCCATCCATTCTCCACTCAAACGAAACGCGTGTTTGCGACGCTAATCATGCGTTTATCGTTTATCACTTTCTGTTGCCACTTTGTATTCCAGTTTGCTGCTACTTGATCTTCCTACTCCGTATTATACTTCTTACATCCTGCCTTTTCCTCCTCCACACATTATATTCCCGGGATATTGATCACTTCCTATCAATAATATTTTATATCGTATAAAGGTATAATTGATTCTTTCCTTTTATAATTGTTTCTGGGTAAAAGTCTCTGATTGATAAGTCCCCAGAAAAAAAAGACTTCGGAGTAAATGTGAGTTTTTAAATCGGGTTGGAAAATCTGAAAAATGCACAACTCGAATTATATATATTAGACCATATAAAAAAATCGAATAAAATACTACACCGGTCACTTCTCGTTCAAAACAAACAGTTCAAAATCCTTGACTCAGTTCAACTTTAAATTACAGCTAAAAAATCGAAACTCGAGTGATTCTACAACAGCGGGAGTGAATAAAATTAAAATGACGTGTAAAGTATGATCTAGTAATAATCGAAATGGAAGAACTGCTAGCTACCGTGGCGTAGTTGGTTAGGCAATAGCGTTTCGTTCAGATAGAACATGATATCCCGTTTCCGCACATTGAAACTTTCAAAAAAATTGAATTGCGCTGGGTTAATGTGCATAGTTGACGTGCAAAAAAAAAAACAAAAAAAAACAAAAAAAAAACAAACAAACAATAAAAACAAAAATACAAAAAAACGGAAGAACTAGAAATACTGTTTATCGCAAAATTCTGGACAAACTAGCACACGTTTTTATAATATATTTTTAATAAACTGGCATTTTAAAAAGAAACATATGAATCCGTATGTTCATAAAAGCGAGCCAAATTTTAACAAATTCATATGTTAAATTATACGAATACAAAAAAAATAAAAAACAAATAAAAGTTATAACAAATAGATTTCTCTTTATCACTTTTTATGCGGGGTAATTTGTAGAATGTATAAATCCATATATAGCAACCGGGCGCGTTCATCTGTAGTGAAACCCCTTAAATCCACATACAATTCCACTTTATTGACGAAGCCCTCCGAAGAAATATCAACTAGAATGTTTGTCTAGAGTAGCCTTTTTTTATCTTACAGTCATGCGCATCCAGGTACACATAATATATAAGCGTATATGAATATACCAAATGATTCCTTTCTATTAAAAATAAGTAAAATTTTTCCCCGTTGGCAGAAATCTTAGCCTTCAGATCTTTTGCGATGAAATAAAATATATTACTCAATGACCAAATCCCATGGTAGACACTCAAGCCGTAAAATCACACTTTGGGAAATCAACCAGAAAAACATTGATTCATATACACACTAAACAAATTAAACATTTATTGAACGCCTCCTACGTTTTCTCAAGACCACTAATGTATTCCACTCCATCTAACTCTTATCTTATCCGTGCCTCTGGCCTAGGCGGCAGTACACGGCACGCTAATCAAAGAAGTAGAAGAAATTAAACATTTACGCCAACCTAACGCTACCGAGTTAGCGTGTGTACATTTTACTATCTACAAAATAGATACAATAACTTTAAATATTAAGATTCAATTGGCCAAAAAGCGAGAGCCGGACCCCAAAAAAAAAAAAAAAAAAAAAAAAAAAAATGAAAAAAAAGTAGAAAATTGTTCCTACAATAACCAGTTTCTTAGATGTACGTAATATAAATGTCGATTCAATTCTAAATGCAAAGGCAAACAGAACATTTTATTTTGCAATAACGAGCTATAATCGAGGTGTTTTTTTTTTTACTTTTTGATCTCCAAAAAAAAATAACCGCTTTGTTACAGTATTTATAAAAATTGTAAGCTCGAATCGATCGAATTAATTTTATAATTGAGATAAAAACGTTTTTACAATGTGCGTCTTTGCACGAGAAAAAATGAGTTCAAAAATCTGATTTTTAAATTTAATGTCATAATGCGAAAATGGTCAGTAGATCAGAGAATTGTTATGTTAACAATGCAATACGTTCGATTTAAATACATATTTACATAATAAACTTCAACCGCGTTCAATACGTGTATGTCTTTTTTTCTTTTCCAAATACGAAGGACCACGCAAAATAACTATAGCACGATCCCACTAATTTTCAGTTTCCTTTTCTGACAATATCGCTTCATTCTTTCCTTATGTGTTTCCCTTCTTTCTTCTGTCCATATCTTTTTTAGTCCTTTTCTGGAATTCTTTAGGCATTTTAATCGTTTTCTTAAACGTATTTCTGCTTCTATATTCCTTGTTCTGTTATATCCATCTCTCGTAGATCTTTTTTCACTTCTACAAACCATGTAATTTGTGTTCTCCTATTTTTATCGAAGAAATCGAATATTCTTTTCGTTAATCTCGGCGTATTTATTCTTTTAAGATGGCCGTAAAAGGCCATTCTTCCTTTGTGCATGGTATGTACTATAATTTCTTTTATTCTTCCGTATCATTACTCCTTAATTTCCCACTAGTATCATTTCTTATTATTTTTCTTTCCTTCTTTTCGATTTCGTTTAAATCTTCCATCACATTTATCGATAGACATTCAGCAACAATATAGACATTCTGGTTTAACTGCTGTGTTGCAGTGCCTCAGCTTCGCATTAATCAATATCGATTTTTGATTATATACACTTTTCGTGAGTTTAAATGTAGATTCCATTTTTCTCGCTCTTTCTACATTAGCTTTTTTGTCCAAAGCGTTTGGCTGGATCATTTCGCACAAACACTTAAACTTTTGAACTTTGTGAATGTTTCCATATTTCGTTTTCATGTACTTCGGTGCATTGTCTACGTTTGTTATGTATTTTGTCTTTTCAAATGAGATTTGTATTTATACCCTCTCCGCTTCTTCTTTTAGAGTGTTTATCTGTTCTATCGCATCGTTCGTATTGTCAGCCCAAATTGCTAAATCATCTGCAAAAGCAAAACAGCCGATTACCAAGTTCTCTTTTCTTCTTCCTAGTCTGACTTTTTGAACATCTTTCGTTATTCTATTTCACCATTATCGAATTACTTTTTCCAATACACTATTAAATAGCAATGGTGACAGACCGTCTCCTTGTCTTACTCCCATTACTATCTGGAATGGCCAAACTTTATTTTGAGCACTGTATCCGTCATTGTTTATTTTATGAGGGACATTAATTTATCATCAACACCAAATTCTTATATTAATTACAACGTAATTCTTAGGCTACCCCCCATTAGAAAAAATGTCCCGATTTTATGTAACGTTTGTTATATTTTATAGGATTTTTGTTATTGTTATTTAAAAAATATCACAGTTTTATGTAATGAAATATATAACGAAAAAATGTCTTAATTTTATATGATGAAAGTTAAATGTTAGGATAGGATTTTTGTGATTATGTTATTTTTTTAATGTTGATGCCAGTAAGAATTACGTTGTAAATTTTGATCGTTTTATACAAAGTATAGAAGAGAAGGAGACAGAAATGAAAGTAAGAGGGGTCAAGGGGCACCGTCCCTTGCGAGGCCAAAGCACAGTCTCGGTTTAAAATAAATCCGAAAATTATTTTTCTTATAAAACTTTTTCCAAGTTACTTATTTAACATAAATGCTGTGTATATAATATCAGGATATTAACAAACTTACTAATTAAACAGTTTAATATACCGGGCATCAGCCCACTGCTCAATGTAATATTTTAACAGATCTAAAATTACGTCTTCCCGTTAAGATGTTCACCTGACACATTATCTGATCATGGTAAATGATATCTAATTCGGATGAATGGTTCGAAACTAGTAGTTGGTGTTTTTTAATTTTAACTTTTATTTAGCCTATCGATTATTTCCTTCTATTTAATTTAGTAATTTACATTACACGATTGGCAAAATGATTTTGAAAAATACGTATTAAATTTATCGTTAGTATGCGTAACTTCTGACTAAATTCAGATTCTTCGGCACGTGTCTTATCAAATTCTTGCCATCCGTGCAATTTGTTTATCCTTTCAAAAAAATCATGCTTCGTATTTCTTACACGTTGCCATTCAGTACAGATGCATTTTACGCGTCCCGCTTAGTTATGTTTGCAGTTTATTTTTATTTTTATTTTTTTTTTTTTTTATTTTTTTGTCACACGACTGCTAATACTGACGTATTTGACAATGTCATTCAGGCATATTTAAGGCCAGCGAGGAGTGTGCATGTCGTTGAATTAATAATAGCAAACCTACACTGAATAATAACCGATGAATAATAGCTAGAACGTTTTTTTCAAGCAAAAAATACGTCACCTCACCATTATTTAGTAGTGCGAACTTCCATCTAGGAACGCCAAAAGTGTGAATACCACGTAAGTTTATTTAGTTTTCGCTATTCCCATGTCTGTGTTGACCAAGTGCGATTTCTGGTTAAAAATTATTTTTAACAACCAAAATCTAACATTTTCTTTCGTATAAATTACGCGCTTCTTTTTAAAAACGGATTTACTTAATTTATTATAAATAACTGCTAATATAAAAATAAAGCTATCCTGCGATTATCATAAACATTAGTTCTTACATTACCTAACAAGGCGATGATATTTTAAATTATAGCAAGACTACTGACCTCACTAAAAATGTAATAATATCAACATAGAAAAAGGGAAAAAATAATGAAATAGGTAAATGACTAAATAGAAATTCAGTTTCAACACGCTCGAGTTTACGATATGAATAGATCACGGTTTATTTGTAAAAAATTTATCTATTTTCTACGAATATTATTATGGTTTCTTTACTATCTTTACGCACTCGCTTGTTCAAAGATACCCAGACAAAAAATTGAAATATTAATCAGAGGTAATATTTTCTGCAGGTAAAGTACACGCGTATTTGCGATAAAAGGGCAATTTCAATTATGAAATAGGTTCTATAAAAGCCGTCTATCGAAAGAACTAATTTTAACTTTATAAACCGGGTATATTTTCACTTAATGGCACATCCCCACAATACGTATATATAAACACATATATTCGTAAGTTCTGTAATAGTCTTCACATATTTCTGGTATTTGTAATATTAACCCTTACGTTTTTCAACAAGTTTATTAATATCGCTTAACTTTTGACATGTAATCTTTTGTTATAATTCATATGTAAAACCGAACACTACTAAAAGAAGTAGTAGACGTCTAACGGAATTTTCTACTGAAAAGGATTCTTGCGACGATGATAATTAATTTCGTAAAGGAATTAAAATTTCGTAACTATTACGAATAATTTGATTTTTCATTATTGCTTAAAAATATCTTACCTAATTTTTTTAATAACCTACATGTAATACCTATATATATTTTTCCTTTTCTAATTTACTTTTTTTTTAAACATGTACGTAATGAAAAATAATTACAGTACCGTGTAGATTATCAAGAAGACAAAATCGGCTACTTTCAGCAATTTGACAACCCAGAGTTGCCGGGTAAATAGATGAAAAAAAACTTTTGACGGCCACAAACTATACAGATGAATCGTCTCGGACAAGAAAATTAATATTTACACCATTTCTTTGGAACAACAAATCTTCGAACTTCCGTGCATTATCTAATAAAACTATATATTTAAAAGCTTCGAGGTAACCCTATAGCCTCAAAACTGGCATAAGTGAGTGGACATCAAACGCAAGTATGAATTGTTTTGTAACCGAGACGTAGCAAGTTTCTAAGAATTCTCAGGCAAACTGAACTGACAGAATTATAAAATTAAGAACGCAAGATGCGACTGAATTTCGTCAAAGAAAATAAAAAATAAAAACAGCCAGCCATTTTAATGGGAATAAGAGAGTGAAAAAAGCAACTACATCGAAAATGCTCGATAAAGAACCTGATTACAATGATTCGATTTTTTCTACGCCTTCTATTTCCCTAGACTCACTTGGAAGGAAATAACTCGCACTTTTTTCGGCAAATATTTTATTTGCCGTTGAAATATCTATCCACAAAGGACGGTAGCAACGGTAACTAAATCAGTCTTCGTCATCCGAATCGCATTGTAGCCTTTTTTAAACGTTTCAGATATATACGTCCGATTAAAAATAATCGCGATTTTACATTTAAGCATTCGCAACATTGTAACAAAAAAAATTAATTTTTCATAAACTTTGTCGACATATTTACATACATATGCAAAAACGAGGTCTATATCACAAGTAAATCGTGGGAAGAAAAGACGCCCAAAAAAAAAAAAAGAAAAAAAAAAGAAAAAGGCAATGAATGTCACTCGGCATCATGTTCATACCGAAACATGTGCGGGTTGAAGGAGCCAATTCTCATATTTGCTGGTCCATTTGACGTCATTGTTAAGTGTAAATATTACAATTACACGCACACTCATTCCTTCATACATATCAATTTCGTTACGCCGGGATTAATAAAAATTCATAACTAAATGAAATTTATACGTTATCGAGATGATGCTCTCGATAAATGTACAATTAAAACTGGAAAATGTTTAAAAAAAAAAAAAAAAAAATAATAATAATAATAATAATAATAGCAATTAACAAACACCATAATCTAAGATGACCGCAGTAAAAATCTACGAGGGAATTAGAAAAGACAACCTGCTCCCAGGAATACATTGTACTTTTCTCCAGTATTTGAATTGGTTCTTGTTATTTTAAGCATAAACTATTTTTCATTCGCACATAAAGCTTATAAATAATCCTAAAAAGATAATATAGTTAATGTTACGTTAATTACGTCACTGTCCGAATACAGATTACCTAGTGATTATAGGTTACAGCGATTTAGAAAAATACACGCCCCTACATACACAACGAGGGTGAAAAAGTTGGCGCGATTTCTTCATTTTTGAATATCTTTCCTTTAATCTCGGTTGCGTCGTAGCTAGTTTCCGGGCGGGAGTTTGAATGTTTTTTTGTCTATTAGTCGGATATTTGATTTTCTACACAGTTAATGATGGTTTTTGTAGTTCACATTGTTTCGAAGTTATATGACGGTGCGAAACTCTTATTTAATTTCTCGCCAGTTTTATGCTTTCTTCCCAATGATCACATTTTCTCGTTTTTCCATTACCTGGCCACCAGAAGAATTGGAAAGCGGGTCACTTTTTAAAGAATTTAACTTTAAATCAGACACTTCAGTTAGAACAATCGCGACAACAAACGCAGCACGAGTAAAAGTCCTTTCGCGCGTTGTTTTTCCTTCTACGCTTTTGTTGTTCGCCTCAGAAATTTCCAATATTTCAAAATTCGCGAAACTTTCAAGAGACCAATTTTATAATTAGCTTAATTAAAATTCTCGAAAAACAGGCCAATTTACCGGAAAGTGGTAAACTGCGTCGGTCAATTTTCATTTCGGTATAAATTTTGCGTCGCTAAATGAATTTGTCCGGGATTTTCGGTGAACCTAATTTCTCGCAGTATCTTCTATTATAGTTTACTTTAGCGGCAGACCTGTGCGCGCAGACCTCTATAGCAAATTTCTTGCTTTAATTTAATATAGGCACGGTATTTCATCTAATACAAACTTTCGAACTGTAAACCGCACACACATACATATATAATATATGTGCAGATATATTGTACGAAGTAAATTCTGTACCGGCAGCACCACTCCCTAGCGATGGAGAATTATTTTTTTCACGTGATAATGAACGCAAATATTTGTTCGGTTTTAATTTTATAGCGCAAAATCAAACAATAGCGTTCGCCGGAGCATAATGAAGGAAATTTTCAATCCCTAATAGATATTTTAATGTAATTAAAAATTTGAAATTTGCACCGTGATGGTTAATATTAAAAATTAAATTGTTTCCAATAAATGCCGCGTGATTAATTTTCTTCATTGACGTTTATTACCAAAGCATCATCAGGAAACTGCTTGGAGCGTAAAGCGTACGAAAAGTCAAAAAATATATGACTGTGCTCCCTGAAAATAATTTTATTTCCACTTCCGGTAATCCTCGTATAATAATACACATTAGAAAAATATTCATCGTTAAAAATAAAGGATAATATTAATTTTATTATATTAATACGAATTTTTTCGACGCATAAATGACGGTACGCTTGAAGAAAAGCACCTGCTACACGAATTTACATCGTCTACCTTTTTTCGAAAAATAAGCCTTTATCATGGATTAAAATTCTTTAATTTGTATGTCAGTTTCTGTTGTTTTTTTTTTTGTTTTTTTTTTTTGGTCGCTAACCGGAAACCTTTATCCGGAAACAATTAGAAGGGGAAAGAGTCAGTTTAGTATTTTAGTAAAAATCGTTAACAAGCAAGAACATAATATGTAGGGGGAAAGAAAGACAGGATACAAAAAAAAGGAACGGGAAGTGTCTCAGAGCAAACTGGAGCACATGATTTCATCGTTTGAATAGAAAGGACAATGAGAGGAGGACGCCAGCAAAAGGCGAAAACGAGAGGAAGACAATAGAAAAGATGACCAATACATAGGCAAATACGGGAGATAACAACAGAAATACCACGGATTAGCAGAAAGACTAGGTAGAATAGACAGATGAAGTGAATAACTATTAGAAAAAGAGGGAGTGTATATATCCGACCGAAATCTGAGATGAAAACTTTTATATTTTAGAAGAAGATCAGAAGATCAGAAGATGGGATTTTTCGTTAAATTGGCGTTAAGAGTTCATGAGGAACCGCTGACGTTAGATTGGATCCGGCATACAATTTGAATATAATGATCGCAGGGTTTGTTTTTTTTTTTTTTTTTTTTTTTTTTCTATAGCATATTATAAACACGCATAGGTTACACAAATGTTCTCTAGCAAATAAGGTTTGATATATTTTGTTATTACCACATCTGATGCGTATTAAATTTATCGGTTCGAATTTCATCCGATAAATGAAAATTTTTTAGTTTTGTCCCGTTTCTCGGTTGAATGTTACGTAAAGTTCTCAGACATTACGAAATTGTGACAAAACCCGTTACATCCTAGCATCAAAATAATTTTTACGGCGATAAACAGAAGAATTTTTGTTTTTCATCGATTTTCATCGTAATTTTAATTCGAAATTATACTCAAGTATTAACTGAATTTTTAAAGATCTGCTCAAAATAAGATATCAGTGAAATAAATAATAATCTAAACAAGGAACGTAACAGTCAAAAAAATTAATTGCAGGTATCAATAATGAAAAAGAAAACAAAAAAAGCAATAATGAAGAGTAAAACAAAAAAAGAATAATGAAAGGTTCCACCGCAAATTCTACCAAATTGTATGCTCGTTCTCATTATTCGTTTACAGTGAATCTGTTGGCGATTAATTTTAAATATATTATTACTTTATAAGAGTGTATATGTCTAATGATTCATTTAGTAAGTAATATTTGTTCTACGAAATACCGAGTTTACATTTAAATTATTGCGTTGTAACATTTTACACAGTGAAACGATCATTCGAACGATAATACACGTAACATTCGTAAACAGAATATAAAATTTAAATGCTTATTTCTCATCATTTACACATATTACGTAGCATTGTGAATTTTACATAATATTAGTAATATATACGACGCAAAGTATTTAATCCATTTGACGTGTTTTATTCCAGATAAGCGATTAAAATAACATTCTACAAAAATGTACAATATCGTTTAAAAGTTTAAATTTTGCACGGGTCAAATTATGTAAAAAGAGTATACCACTATCTTTTTCAGGGGCTTCATTTAATACCGTACGCTATTCGGCAGACCGAAAAGTGGTTCATTTCATTTAAAAGGTAAATGATTTCGGGAGTACTTTTATTCTTTTATTACATATAGTATTTTTTTTTTTTTTTTTTTTTTTAAACGGTAAATATTAATACAAGTATACATTGACAGTCCGTAAACTAAATAGAGCACGCAGCAGATTTTACAGGAAAAACTCCGTAGCTAATATGTTACAAACATATTATTCCCCACCTGCAATCCAACATATACATCCTGCAAACATGTAAAAAATACACATCACACAGAAAATTCGCAGCCCTCACTTAATCTTTCCGAAATATTCGACAATGATCGGGAAACAGAAAGCACACTAATTAGAGGTTTGTGCGAGACTGCAGGCTTAAAAACACATTGTAACTTCAAAACAAGGACTGGCAATGATACACAGCACGTTAATCATTGGCGCACTCAAGGGGGATGTCACAGGGCCATTGCTCCCCCCAAAAAATCTTCGAAATATTAATTTCGTTCTGTAATGTTTTGTTTTACTTAATTTTCTTTTTTTAAACATACATATATTTACATTTTACTTATATTACAAGTATAATGTTGTTATATACTTTTAGCTCATTTTTTTAAAATAAAATTCGTATACTTATCTAATTTGTGCTTATTACAAACATAATGTTACGTTTCTTTTGTTATTTTTTTTTTTTTTTTTAAATAAAATTTGTTAGTTTTGTAATATTTTTAAAAATAATATTCGTTAATTTTGTGTTCTTTTTAATTTTTTTTTTTTTGAAATTTACAAACCACGGTAATAGATAGGTACTTAGTCGAGGTACCGAGTTACCACTCCCTAACCCATCTTCTAAATTCTAGCCCCGACTAAAAAAAAATCCTGAGTGCGCCTTTGACGTTAATATATATTTATATGAGAAAAAAATAAAAAGAAAGAACTGCTATTTAAATTTTTTTCCCTCGATTATTAATTGTTACTTAATTCGAAAAGTTACAATAAAGAAATATAGCCTCTCATTTCTGCATACATTATATATGATAAATGGAATAGCGATAACGAGAAACATTTAATTTAAAAAAAAAACTACACCAACGAAATTCGTAGTAAAGAGTACGTGTTCATTCGTAATTAAGTAATACATTTTTAATGTTAATTATTCTATTTATTCGTCATAAAAATTCCAAGTAGAATAACGTTAGTGCGCATTTTGCCTAATTTAAAATTACAAATATAAATTCTGCAGTTAATAATAAAATGACGTATTTTTACTGCACAAATTAGCTGTAAGAGGAGACTCCGCCGAGAGCAATTACTGAGCGATTTTCTGTAAAAGACAGAGGCACGCGCTTAATAAAAAATTTTATT
Source organism: Icerya purchasi (assembly GCA_039619475.1). Lineage (NCBI taxonomy): Eukaryota > Metazoa > Arthropoda > Insecta > Hemiptera > Monophlebidae > Icerya > Icerya purchasi. The sequence goes on from CM077116.1 coordinate 71,055,171, forward strand.
TCGCTTCCAGAAGACGTGAAGCATACGGACAGAATATCCTTCTGGCTAATGAGGTTCGCCATTAAAGTGATAGGCACTACTAAAAGGAAAATCATTACAACAATGCATATTTTCAATGGTACCAAAGAACGGGCGCTCTTCTAATGATGCATAGATAATTCTTTCTCGTTAACTCTGTAAAACGGCTTTGAGCCGATTGCCTGCTCTTTCCGCTTTTATCGTAAGGCGCGTTTGCGCTAAATGGCTGCTACGAACCGCTCATCGTAATTCATTCCTAGTCGAATGCTGCTCTTCTACGATCTATGTGTACCTGCTGCTGCCTGCCACCATCATGTGCTCATCTATCACGGACACACGTTAATAATCGGTCAGAATTAGAGGGACGTTCCTGCACAAAAGTTTAATACCATCGCCGGTTCGAACAGTAATGAAAATTAGTTCTCTTCATGGCTTCGATAATGATAACACATATAACACGAAACCGAACAGCGCGACGCTTCCAAATAATATCATCCGGCAAACGGGTGTATTTCAAAGGGAAAAATAAATAATCAAAAATCAGTTTTGGAACCGCGCATTACATTAATTAGTTATATACGTGTAAAAGCTGAAAAGGTACCTTTTTATATACAAATATATATTTCATTAAAAGTTGCCAAAGCTCTATCTTCATATCATCACTGTCGCATTATTGAAGTAAAATATGCAGCTTCAGCGAGATAAAATATACTTCTCTCAGGCGTAAATATTAATCATCAGTTTTGAATATTTCACGAGCACTAGACTTTAACCGGGTGGTATACTCCTTGGTAAAATTTACGACACAATCATGTTCGTTTTTTTTTTGTTTTTTTTTTTTTTTTATAAATTCTATAATTAGTTGATGTCGGTTTCGTAGATGCTTCTATGTCGAGTAGCTTGTAAAATTTAAAATTTCAGTTAATATCATCGTCCAGCGTAGTTACATCAAAAACAGCGTGTCACAAAGATCGATGCCAAAAACGATAATTCCGTTTTTAGCGTAATTTTGTACTAAACTACATAATATTTAATAAATGGTGAGAAATAAAATCATCTACGGGATCGAATTCGCACTATCAAGCAGTAATAACGAAATATACCAAAAATAAGCTCCCGCTGCTGTAGGTAATTGGTAATTCCTATAATAATAACACTCGTATAACCGCTACTACGTAAGTGTTTATAATATTTGTACGAAAAACAACAAAATAGTAGTAGTGCGATTGTGTTTCATTAGTAAATTCCCGCAAACATTATGCCGAACGGTGTCTTGTGTACACTAACAAAAGTGTTCGCAAAATTCTATAATGAACGTCTGAAATATCGCCTTTCCACTGATAATGGCTGTAAACTTAATCCCTTACTCTACAGTAGAGAAATATTAAATGCATTACCATCGATGCTTTTTAGGTTAATTTTTTGAGCATTAAATTTTTGAGCATTAAATTTTTGAGCATTAAATTTTTGAGCATTAAATTTTTGAGCATTAAATATTTGAGCACGCAATATTTCACCCCTTGCATTTTTTCAATGTTTTTACTCGGCATTCCAAAACCTATAAGAAATACTAATTGAAACTATTAATTACTACTTCAGTATTTTCACAATAATAATAATAAAAAAAAAAAAAGAAAAAGAAAAACAACAAAAAAAGCAAACATACTCACTTAAGGTAGATCGCGAAAAAACAACCGTTTTAATATAAAATTTTTATCGACCCCTCACCTTATCCTCACGACACAAGTATGATGACCAAAAAAATCTTTAATGGAGAATTTTCACAAAAAATACAAGTTCCGAAAGGTTACAAAAAGTGCTTTAAATTCAAGTTTTCAGATTTCACAGTCCCCTTCTTCTCTGACTGCTGCTAGAATAAAAAACCGAAGTTAATCGAACACAAAAAACGTCACGAAAATTGCCATAAATCGCTAATTGACATTTATAATTACGCAGTGACGCGCTTTCCATTTTTTCAAGGAAACTAAAGACGCTCATTTCGAAAGAAATTCATATAATTAAGAATCGCCGATTTCGAATAGGATTTCCTAGGGGAAAAATCTTATTGCATCGGTTCGTCGCATATTAAAAAACCGTCTTGCTTGCATATTTGAAACTATCGCGCAAAATGCATCAAAAAACCATCAAGAAGCTTGTCAAGGATTCTCTGTAAGATTTACGAAGGGAGTTCAACAACCGAATGCACAACTTCCTTTTTTTTTTCTTTCGAATGATCGACGCGGGACGAATGCCCGGTACATAACTGTGCGTAGTTAACACTAAGCAAGAAACGTCCGAAACTAAACTGATCTGCAACGCGACATTCTTCGACGTTAGTCGAGCTTTCGAACAATGAAGGAACAATCCGTAAACCCTCCTACTTCCACTACCACTCGGATTTTTACTGAAAGATACTTCCGGAAACAACCAATAATCATATGTTCCATAAAGCACTTAATATGGTCTAACCAATAATCGTATGCTCTATAAAGCACTTAATACGGTCTAACCAATAATCGTATGCTCTATAAAGCACCTAATATGGTCCCGTAGAGAAGAAAACTCGATTCATTTGTGCTCACTAAAGGAATCTACTTCAAAATGAGTTGAAAACGTTTACCGATATATTAACATTCCTCAAAATAATGCTTTTTTTAATTGAAAATTTACAGATATCCTCTCTCCCGCTGTTAGTTGTGAATCGAAAATGAAAATAAAGGTCTCAGCAAGTAAGTTTAAAAAAAATTAATCTAAAAAAATCAAAAAAAAAAAAAAAAAAACAAAAAAAAACGGAAAATCTTGTTAATATATAAAATTGTCAAACGTCTATCAACTGCTCGACCTCCATTCTCCATTAACTACAAGTACAATGAAATATAATATCGTTCACGCATTAGACGATCTCGGTGACTTACGATATATTTCTGATTTTACATGAACGTACAGAGTCCATAACTCAACAAGGTGATTCGTAAGAAATTTATTTTTTAACGAGGGGTGTTTAAAAACTGTATCTTCATGTTAGATGAAACATCAACTGTCTTCGGCGTAAGTGAGAAATTTTTGTCCGATGATTAATTTTTTTCTCGATTATATTTTCATTCTCCATTGTTATATTTGGCAATCTGCAATTTGCAAGAGAACAAACCGGTATGACGGAAAATGAAACTTCTTCCAGTTAATTAAGTTGTTAGCGTTGTTTGTTTTATTTTAATTGTACTACTAAAGAAATTTAACTAGCGATTATTCAAACGATCCGTCATTAAAATTGTCACCGGTGCTGAATCGCTAAGGATGTTTCGACTAAATCAAAAAAAAAAATCCCTTCAACAGGTTATGTTCCCGAAATTGTGTATACAGAAATTTTTCACCGATTTAATCGGTTTATAGTTCTTAAAGTGCGTGCGCCGTTTCCGGATAAAATTTCGTAATTATTTTTGAATTTAGTACGGATGCGAGGAGGTTACTTTTCAAATTTGAAGCTAAGTTTTAAACGAAAGAGAAAAAAAACAACAACAAATCCGGATAAAACACAAATGAAAATACACAACAATAGGTGCGTTACCTCTTTTCAGATTAACCCGTCATCGTCACCATCGGAAAATCACGCGCATCGTGCGCGCACGTAGGCATATCCTCTCTTCCAGTTTATTTATTTGCACCTCATTTCCCCTCATACGAATCCATTAGTAGGCCGGTGGTGATGATGGTGGTGTTCTGTGTGTTGCACCTTTGACGCACGAATTTGTTATATGCTTTTTCCCGTACCGACAATACACTTGCACACAGAGCCAGAAGATATTCTCTCCTCTTCAAACAGCGTTGCGGTGTATTTTGGTTTGCGCTTCAAACACGTGTCCGCCATGACAGACCCATCTGTTTTATTTCCGCTGTATAATAGGAAAAACAAAAAAAAATAGAGACAAAAAATGAAACAGAGGAAAACGACGGAAAAAGAACGCCACACAGAAAAAGGCCAAATCAAAAATATTTTAAAACTGTGCATCGCGCCAGTCGTTCTAGTTGGGTAAACATTTCAGAATCAGGCCGAATGGGCTTGCCAGACGGGCAGACTCTGCCGATCGATTTTAAGTCTGACACTTCTCTCCCAAACTACTTAAACCCGTTAACGTCCACTTTACGGATGTAGTAAAAAAGAAAAAAAAAAAAAAAAAACGACAAAAATTTCAAAAATAATGAAAAACGATAAAATTAGAAGTGTTTCGTATCATAATCTATCCGCGTTATTAAAATAATTCTTAAAAAAAATTAATAATCGAGATACTACTACCCTATATTCGGAGTGTCGCTCAAATGTTAAAGTTTTTCAAACCACAAACCACTCAATTGTTCCGGGTGAAATATTTCAAGAGGAGACAACACAGTGTGTCAGGTTTTGCACTTGGCTATAAAATGAGTGAACTCGGAATTTCGACAATATTATAATTTTAAAAAGTTTCCGCGGTTGCAAAAAAAAAAAAAAGAAAAAAAAAATCTACCATAAAATCGACTTTGATTCTTAAAAGAGAAACCTCGACACAAATTAATCATATATAATAGCTCTAGCGACGAAACTCAGATTTCCCCGAAATGACCGTTAATTTAATCTCGGCCGATTTGCTGACCCGACACTAACGGTGTCCGTTGCTTTCGCCAAGAGCTAACTCTGAGATACCACGCGATAACTAACTTCCTTTTTGCGTCCGTTAACTGTCGCTTTCTTTCCCGATAACGCGATAATTATAGAGCAACAATTTAATTTTTCAAAGTCCCGAACCGAATTAACTAACTGTAACTGACTACCGGGTAAATCGGTTTCTATTCAGAGTCGATCTCGCGCAGATATACGTGTAATTATTATTATGGGTGTGGTGCCGCAGCACTAAATTAAAAAATTTGTACACCAACAGTTCTTACTGGTTCGATGCTAGTGCATTCCGCGTACAATTAGATTGAAATACGCCCGAAAAAGTAAGAATTAGTTTTTTCACGTTTCACTGTTAGAAACGAAATTCGGTAGTATTTTTTTCGATTCTTCCGCACTTAATTTGGTTCATTCGGAGCATCTAGTCTTTTCGGGTTATCTTTCGCACAATTACGCGCTAAAAATTCACATTTCCCGGAACTGATAATATAAGAGGAACACACATACTTCGTTTTCTTCGCTTTAATCTAAAAAAAAAAAATTCGAGCAAATATTTTTATTTAACTGAATTATCTTGAATATGAGCTAGCGTGGTTTTCGATTTAAAATATTACACGGGCTGGTCAAAAAGGAATAATCGATTGGACGATACACTCTGGCGACAAGAATTAAACATCATCCTAAGATACGATCATTTTTCTTCAACAATGTCTCCAAATACCTTCATTTATCCCAGCTAAGTAGCGCGGCAGCCTAGTGGTTAAGACGCTTGGCTACTAAATCAGAGAACGCGGGTTCGAGACTTGTCTCGTTCCGAATCCAAGCCGTTCCCAGGTATGCACCCAATCTGAAATTGAATTGGTTATACCAGATAAACCTGGAGGAAAGTAAAGGAGTCCGAGAGAAAGGAACTGGCCCCAGTATTCCCATTAGTTCCATTAGGATTAGTACCATTATGAAAAGCTTAACTTCACAATCCATGATATACCTTATCAAAGATATATGGGATATTTATTAAGTTGTTTTACTTTAATACGCTATTGTAATGTGGAAAGAGTTTCAATTTAAGTATAAACAAATTTGCCATTCTTTTAACTATTTACAATATTCTGTTCATTCGAGCCTCTAAAGTAGAACACGATTTTAACATGCTTCAGTTGATGTTCATTCTACGACCTCCTTGCGAAGCAAAAAATTAAAATTAAAATAAAGCAAAAAAAACCCCCCGAAAAATCTTTTATTGGCCAAATACTCCGAAAAAGAGTGTAGTGTGTGCACATTGTCGATAAACGTTTTTTTCGACTTACTACCCCACCTTTTTTTTTCCTTTACCGTACACCATGTACAGCTTCTATGGCTAGAAGTACGAAAAGTTGGCATTATATTTTTTTAATTAGTAAGTGAGATTTAAGGTTAGGTAGTTTACGCTTGAGCCGCAGGTTTTGGAGTAATAGACATAGGACCAGAAAATGAGTAACAGAAATAGGGACATTTCATGAGGAGCACAGCGGAGCGGAGAGTCCAGACAAAATGTGGCCATGTGAATATTTTGTGTGCGCGATGCAAAGCCGACATAGAGCGGTCTCTGGTTCTTACGAAGCGAGGGAAAGTGATTCCATTGTCAGTAGATAGAAAACCTGCGTTCTGGGACACTACTGTTTACGGGTTGCGTATATCTTATTTATTTTTTGCAAGGGCAGTTTTTAAGGAAATATAAATTGAAATAAATAAGGAAAATAATACTAACACGACTACACTCTGTTTTTCTCATGGCTTCATGAGTAAGAGTTTACCATCTATTCTACTCTAATTAAATCCTTTTGCCTGCCTGCTGCATCTTCACCATTACAAACTAAAATCCATTTTTTTGTAATTTTTGATTACCATTAGTTTTGTGTTTCCCGTTTCCGATCCCTTCTTTTCCAGAAGAAGCTAACGACCGAACAAACTAAAAAGGCGTATTTATTACAGACGAAGCGAATGGGTATTTTTTTTTCCTATGCAGAAGATGCCAATTGTATATATATCATATATATATATATATATATATATATATATATATATATAGTTATTCATCGAAGTAGGTTAAAATTAGCGCCCATATTTTCTTATTATATTTTTCTTTATCAAAGAAAATAAAGATAGACGACCCTGCTGGAAAATAATCCATATACGCTACCGATCGGAGAAAAATAAGAAACTATATAGGGTAATGGTTATTTAAATTCTTCGAGAATGGAACTTTGGTTCCGTATATTTATGCGCCGGTATTGGAAAATACGCTGGTTGATCTACACTGCCAAGCACAATTTGATCGATTTAGACAACTGATAAAAATCGATATAACAGGGAAAAAAACAATTTTCGTGAAATAAAGTTGAATAAAATAAACAAAAGCGAAAAAATAATAAGCCCAAATCTGATGGCAAAAAAAGTCAGTAACCGCAACTATTCTGAATTTCTGGAAAAATACAGGTAAGCAAGTGAAATTCAATTGATAATTTCCTGCAGATCAGTAAGATTGAAATTTACACTTATATGAAAGACATAAAGAAGAATCGAAGATATGTAAAAGAGTTAGCCGCATCGAGAAGTCCCTGACCAGCCATGTTGCTCAGTAACCCAGGATTGTACAGGTGAAGATGTGAAATGTGGTTTTTTATGATGAAACAAATCTGATTCTAGAAATTGTCGAAAAAATAAATAAATAAAATAATAACTTAACGCAACCCAAAAAATACCCCAATTTTATGTAACGAAAAAATATAACGAAAGTTAAATGTTAGGATAGGATTTTTGTGGTTATGTTATTTTTTTTTTGTCTTGATGCCAGTAAAAATTAGGTTGTAAATTTTGATCATTTCATACAAAGTATAGAAGAGAAAGAGACAGAAATGAAAGCAAGAGCGGTCAAGGGGCACAGTCCCTTGCGAGGCCAAAATAGCCGTTATATATATATATATAGATTTAATATACATTTTTAATTACAAGTTTTATGAACAAAATCGATTCTGTGTTTCCTTAAGGCAATCACGTTTATAACAGTTTGGAAACAGTTGAGAATATTTTCAATATTTGTGTTTCTCAATCGATAAATTGCACTGCGTAAAAATGTTTTTAATTTGTTTTAGAGTTGAAAAATCAGGCTTCAGCAGTAGTTAGCGGATTAGTACCGATAATAAAAAAAGTTATAGGTTTCTGAAAAGGTCGCTTGTAAATTATTACTAATGAAAAATTGAAGCTAACAGCGCCATTCAAATTTCTAGTCTTTCACTCTGTAAATTACTTCCAATTCAATTATTAGCTTTTATTAAATTTTAATAAACAGCTTGTTCAACGGTGACTTTGTTTCGCACGATAAAATTGTTCTAATCGAAGAAGAGCAACAGCACAATAATGAGTAGTAAATGTAAACTTCTCCTCTAACTGATTCACAATGATATCGCATATTTCCTTAATTGCTACTATTCGATTTATATAAATATCTTCTATCTTTTATTTTTCCGGTGATTGATTTTGTTTTTCACTTGATATCCATTTCCTTTCTTTCTCTATTGAATATTGGAAAGAACCGATAAACTCTTTAATACATACTGCATCAGTTGATGTTTTCGGAAGCTGAATGAGGCATAATCTTTTGGAAAACAGTCATTGAATGATCCTTCAACGTACGCCAAATGTAGCTCCTTCTTAATTTAATATTCTGCTTACTTGTTCCACTCCATGCACGCCTTCAATTAAGTTCTCTTGATAGCCGTACAAAATTATTCTACTTCTAAAATTCCGCTTAACAGTTGAACAATGAGCGATCCTTCTTTTTCACGATTTTGTCTAAAACTTCAGTGCTTTGTTTAGCAGAAATACTGAAAAAAATAATATTCGAACGTGCCGATTTTGGTTCACTGTTTGACTAATGATCAAATTTAGTTCAAGTGCATAATGATACACAAAATGAACCTTTTTATATATTATTTTTAACGAAAGCTTGAACGCTGCAGAATGGAAACTACTCATCGAATTCGTACTATCGTAACTTTGTGACATCAGTATTTCTGTCTGTCACGTTTTTCAACATTGCATCAATAGACTAAACAATTGATTATGCGTCATGACCAGGAGGATTAGTCAATGTCCAGAATCTCTCAACTAGCTTCCACCATCTAAAATATAATACCGGAAAATAATAGCTTAACTGAAGTGTAGATGACACATCAGTATTTCTTCATGGGTTTTTAGTAAACAGTCAGCATACAATCTAACAAATCGTTCTAAATTTCTTTTGATGTTCCTTTAAATACAGTAATAAAGTAATCCTTTTTAACGTTGAATTTTGTTCAGTTGAAAAGTTAGTAAGAAACGTGAAAATCGATGTAGAGATTGCTGTCAAATATCAAAACCCTAACACGGTGTATAGATGGGATTGCAAACATTCGAGCTTATTAATTTTTTGTGTTCAGTGCAATGAATCAGGTAAATCGTGTTTTAGTAGAATTGACATTCTGTTTCTGGAAATAATAAACAATGCAATAGCAGAAAAATTGATGAGAAAATCCATAAATATTCATCTTACACACCATCTGACACTTGAAATGCCTTTTAAAAGTCCTACTAATTGATTGTTTGTATAATATTAAGATTCGGTGTTGATATTATTTCATTGGATTTGTTTTTTTGTTTTTTTTTTTTTTTTCTAACGGCAATAACGAAAAATGTATCTTCTTAATATCCAGAACGGTGATTACATTTAGATATTTTCTGTCCCTATTGTTGAATCGTGTTAAAAACAAGTAATTATGTATTTTTAAATGCAATAATTGAAATACGCAGTAAATATTATATTAATTCACTTATATACACATATCTATCATATTTAATAAAATAGCAATGTTCATATCCCGCGTCAAATAAAGCGTTATAATTTTTTAAATATAAAAATTTACTATTAGGATTACCCGTTATAAAACTGACGTGAATTTATAATCATAAAGCTGTATACGTGTATTTATTACCAAAAATTCAAAATTACAAGCGCCATTTTATTTTTTTCATTTGTACATAAAAGTACGATGACGAAAAAGTTAAACTTAAATCACTGAAAGAATAAAAAAGAGTAAAACGGAACTACGTAAAAATATGCGGTTCAATTTTTCGTTACTTTTGAAGAAATTTTAAGTTTTAATCTTTTATTACAACGAGATGAGGTAGTTAGCCTGTTTTTAATATTTTTTGTAATGATATTACCACAAGTTTTCATCAATGTTAAATTTATAATAAACATTTCACATGTCGCAAGCGGGACAAAGAAAGTATTTCTGTTTGTATACTTTTTTTTTTTTTTTTTTTTTATCGAAAAAGATCGGGGAACGAGATTTTTTTTTTTTTTTTTTTTTGCTAAGTTCTTCTGCAAAAATCTCTTTCAAAGCTAAAGTTATGCCGCTATGTCATTACGAATAATAATTTTTCATCCGCGTACGAAAATTTTGGTAGTAATAACTGATTTGATGTTATACCCGTTAGTTTTATGGAATTCTACTGGTTCAAATAATACTCATCGCTATAGCCAATTTTCACCGCATTCAGCATCTATAAACTGTAATGCTGACTGATAGAACAACCTATTTTTTTTTTTAATTTACCAACTTATATATATATGTATATATATATATGTGTGTGTGTGTGTGACACTTTTCTTATAAGTTATTGACGATTGATGAAACATACATAATATTTAAGATTCAAATTCAATTATAAACTGAAAAATCGTAAACCGATAAGCGGTGTCTACTATTTGGTTTACATTTCGAGTGTACTTTACGAAGCAAATCACTAATTTAATATCATGCTTCCGACACAACACCACGTTATATTTACATGGTTTCAATCGTTCACATTTACAGCAGAAGAATTTTAGAGCATTTTAATAACTTTTCAAATATGTGAAATTAATTTAAATTTATTTCTGACATTAATTTCGCTAATAGTGGCGCGTAAATAATAAACATAAATAAAAAAATATCGGATTTCAAAGTTTAATCTCCGGTTTTCACATGCGAACAATGTGAACGCATGAATGAATCGCCACTGAGCACGACGATCTCTGATCATCGACAGGATCAAATGGTAGTTTAAAAACGGCAAAAAAATTTCGCAGGCGCGTCCTATCAACTAACGCGTGGAATGTGCCATTTTTGCAAAAACTGGAACCGCGTTCGAGACTTGTATGCAACCAGAGAGAATGAACAGAAGTGCGTTTGTTGAATGTAACGGAAGGCATGACCTAAAAAGAGAAGCTGGCGGTTAAGCGAATGGGAAGACGAGCAGTAGAACTGGCCGATAATGAAATTTAGGTGCAAACCGCGATAAAAATAACAACAATCGATACGTATGAGAAAGTAACAACAAGACGGAAGAAGAAGTCGGCTTTAGGTAAAAAATAATTATCAGTCTGCCACGTGCGTGTTGTTGCATATTAATGATAATTTTAATAAGTTTAGTAAGCGGCAACATGGCTATAATCAGTAGACCGAAAAGAAGAAATGTGCACGTGAAAAAAGAGGAGAGCGAGTCTCGGCCGAGCCGGACGGTGAATGAGCGGGCGCGATCGAAGGTAGCTCTGCCTGTCGGCGAAGTAACGGTGTCATTAGCGGATTATTCCAGTTAGTTACCGTGGCCATCGTCTTTAGCTGTTGCCTGTTGTCGATTACGCACTACGTGATGTCAGCGACATTTGCAGGCCAGACACAATTTTAGATATCAGATCGCGCGCTGCAAGCAAATCAGGCTACCCGCGCAGGATTTAGTTCGAACGCGCGCAACCGGTTTCATTCAGCAGATTATTGCCAATTAAAGACGCGGTTCTGGATCGAAGTCAAGTCCGCGCGGCAAGACAGGCCGACTACACCGACAGAGAGAACAGATCGTAGTGAGGTAAGAGAACAGATGATCGTGTAGGTCGATTGTAACGACAACAGATGGGATCGCTATCGGAAAAAAAAAACAGGTAATAGCCGCAATCATAGGAAGTTGACCTTAGGAGGTTCTTGGATTTCCCTATTCCAGAGAAACGGTATGAAAAACGTAGTAATTATTTTTAATTATCGGACAACCGATTCGAAGCGGCCGCTACCGGGATACCTTTAACAATAAAGTGTAACAGTGCGTTGCCGCGATATAATCAATCGATCTTAAACGGTTTTAACTAAAGTCGTCAGCATACTCGGGCAAGCACGCTTAATCGACCAGGCAAAAACTGTATCGGAATTTATAAAGAAAAGAAAGAAAAAAAGAAAAAAAATCCGCCTTACTACTGTGTAAGCGCAATACAATAGAGATATTTCGCGACTTGAGTATTCTGCATCCATTGTAAAAATCACGATCGTAATTTTCGGCTGCAATTAAAAGATATACGTCAACGGTCCGGTCCTGACGCAAATTATAATAATTTAAACGCCGGGTAATTTTATTAAATGGCAACGTAACTAGATGAAACAGTTTCAATCACTTCCGTTGTTACTTTTTTCGATTTTCAACTTGGCAATGCTTGACGTTTTTTAGAGCTATTTTCTTTTTCTTTTCTTTTTTTTTACTTTTTACGGTAATTTTAACAAAAAACCATCTTTCTGTGTAGCAAAGCTCAGTTGAAGTACGCGACTACCGAATTTGCAGATTCCTCGCACCTCAAAAAACTCACCAGTGCTTGCTAAGTCTGAAAAGGAATTGGATGTTTTAGAGGAGTGCAAGTAAAGGGCTGGCTTACAAAGCAGCTGGGCTAGTCTGCTTGACGGGGCTAGTTCATAAGATTCATTTTATAAGAATTTTTTGTCCTATTCTGATACTTATATAATGAAAGGTAATTTTCATCGGGGCAATTTCGCTAAATATTTCCCTCTTTATCCTTTCTGTTCTATTTTCGTAGTCGATACAGCTATCCTACGAACACTAATCGCTTTTTCGCCGATTATCTGACAGTCATGAATGCCCTTTAAAATCTCTATGTAAAATTACGTATTTTATCTAGTTACATTGTCATTTAATAATAAAATTACCCGGCGTTTAAATTGTTATAAGTTGTGCCAGAACCGTTATCGCAAATATCTTTTAATTTCAGCCGAAAATTACGATCGTGCTTTTTAAAATGGATATGTACTGCAGAATACTCGTACAAGCCGGATTCGGTCGGTATGTTGATAAATTCCGGTACAGTTTTTGCCTGGTCGATAGTTAGTGTGTTTGCCCGCGTCTGCTGACGACTTTAGCTAAAAACCTGCGACGTATGCGAACATAAAAAATTTCGCTCTATTATTACAATAATCGTGTTACCGTTTTTTTCAATTAATGCGTGAACGGTTTTTAAGATTCTAAATTATAATCGAAAAAGCACTTATAATGTAATAAAAACCCGAAAGTAATTATTCCAGTACACCCGGAACCTCAGTTGTACGATTCTCTGTGCATTTTAGAAGGCACTTGATTAACATTTTTGACTTTTCCAATTCAACTTCAGATAAGTAATATTCCTATTTCTTGTTCAATGGCTGATTTTTAAAAATTTATTTAACATCGTATTTTGTTGACAATTGCCGAGATGGCATATTATTGCAAACTCATAAAACAAGAAATTTCGAAAAAGGAATAAATTCTCGAGTAAAAAAATAAAAGTAATTCAAGTTGAAATATTAAATTTAAAATACACTAAACTGTAAAGCTTATGACGAAAACTTATTCCATATTTCGATACAGAAGCCTATGAAGCACATAGCAACGAAAAAATTGTTCAACTACGGTGTTTGGGAATGTTTTTTTTTTTTTTTTTTTTTTTTGATTTCTTAATTAATTTTCTGGGAAAGTGAATTTTCTTGCGTAATTTTGAACTTATCTCTCACAGGTCGGTATCGTGTCAAAAATCAAAATGCCCATCAATCGAACGTGACAGAAAGAGAAACGTGTGATATAGCTGGTTGTATGCGTAACGTCCTATTTCTGCACAGTCTAGATAAAAAAAAGGGTAATGATGCTTTAATGGATTTGACAAGAACTCGTGCTTATTTTTTTTTTTTTAAATTTTTTGAGCATAAGGACGTTACTCAATCCAAAGGTATGACAGCATTAATGAAATTATATATTAGGAAACATATTAGAAATATATGAACTAAGCTAACAAAGGAATAACCAAGGGAGAAGGAAAAGAAAGGATACTCCGGGATACAGTATCGCGCGTTCTGAAGAAATGAAATTTCATTCGACACATATATACATTTTATATAGTAAAAAACTACTAGACTAATATCGGGTAAAAAAACTACAACCAGTTCTATAGTAGCTAGAATTGATCTTTTTTTTAATCGACTTATTTTCGTCAAAAAAATGCAGAAAATTTAAATAAAAAAATAAATAAATAAATAAAATAAAAAAGAGATTAGAAAAATATGCATTAAGTTGTGAGAAACCAAACGCTTTGCACTGAGTCTGCCTGAATATCCCTTCCGAATTGTTTTAAAACATCACATTAAAATCTTTTTTAAACATCTTTTTATGTATTAATTAAACTGTGTCGACATAAGAGCGCTCCAGTTGCGTGTGCTCGACGTTGGATAATAATTTCTCTAACGGACGCAGTACTTGCATAAAACATACGGCAAAAGCATAAACAATAGTTGACGTGCACGTTGCAACATAACCGATAAACAGACACCGAAGGAGTCGGAGGACCGCTTCGTTCTTTTATCGAATCGATAAGCATAAACAACCGATATCAGTCAATAAACACAAATGCGATGCTCGCATTTTGGCAAATAAAACACATAGACGCGTTCTTCGTTTGTTTACCGTGTCGTGCAGAATATTAAAACTGCACATGACTCTAAACGAGAGAAGAACGAAACAACGCATAGCTCATATTAAACAACGGAATCCAAAAAGGAAAAGACTCGGAGTTCTCGTGTTGATTTAAGTAATCTGCCGAAATTACTTATCTCAGAAACATGCACAGAAGCCAATGCCCGGCGCTGTTCGTAAATCGGATGGGTGTGTTCATAAAATTTTAAACAATTCGAGTTTATGTTTATCAATTCGAACTAGATGCACCCGACAGCGCACTCAACAAAGCGCTCGCACTGCAAATACCATTCGAAACATACTTTGCAAAATATCTCGTTGTTTTCCGTATCGACCCGCTCGGCCTACATTAAAGTCGATGCGGATAAAAAAGAGGAATTTATGACAGACGTAAATCATTATCGGCAAAAAATACAGCGAAAGATCAAGCTGCATAGCATCAATCATTTCGCAACAGGGCAGATACGAATTTCCTAGAAGAAGAATCAATATAAATTTCAGGAAATTATAATTGCAGAAAGTTCTCTCTTCCTCGTCTTGGCTCAGTTAATTCGTTTGTATAGATGCAACACACACGGGGGGGGGGCACCATCAATCGCAAACAATAAAAAATTGAAGCTACGATTAAAAAGAAGAATCTAGAATAAACGAGATCAATTTTCAAAATCACGCGTGTCCCGCGAATAGGTAAAAGCGACACGAAAAGAAGGGACTAGAACTAGATTTTAACGTATGTAAAACGACAAAGTCTGGCGCGATAAGCTTCGTAAATCGAACGAATGCGACGAGCCAAGGACTAAAGAGAAGCACCACCGTCGCTTCAAGATTTAGTTGCGTCTAATGAAATTACTACTGATAGAAAAACACCGAGTGCCGAACAGCGAAATTAGCGCAAATTCAAAAAGTAGCATGACACCAATTTTTTGTCTTCTAGTTCACGGAACCGGTTGTCAAGTGATGAACGCGATCGTCATCTAGCGAGGTAAAAACATTTATAGTTAGGGAAGGTGAAAAACCTCTAGGTAAAAGCTGCAACTAAAATTGACTGAAACCAACCAAAATGAAAAATGTTTACCGGCGAACTGTAACAGGGGTTAGAACGACGGTAGAGAAATATCTCGAATTGAGTTTGTATTTTAAAAGCCGGTACACGTTTTAAAAGGGCTTAATATCATTCTTTTTTTTGTTTTTTTTTTTTGTTTTTCTGTTTCTTGGTAACTATGTATGCTTATCTTTCATAACTTGACCAGTGACGAATCCTCAGGTACTTCTAGTCAAGCAGCGAAGTACCAAAGAGAAAACTGAAAGAGAAATAGAGTACTTCTCTGACAGCAGTGATTAACCTGGCTGAAGAGACGTTTTTAGATTGTCAGTAGATGGGACGAAGAAGAATGTTTAATGTACAAAGCGCCGGCCGCCTTCTGTGCCGAACAGTAACGAATTCCAATTTGATGATCTGTTCGCCAAACGTTATGCCCCTACGAACGTATTGAAAGAGCATACAATGGCGTACAGCGGCGAACAAATCAAGCGTTTAACGAACTACGGATGCACTTCGGCACTTTGAGCAAACGCGCACCTTGTTCGCATTTTTCGAAACGTTGACTAAGTTAGCGGTGTTTTTTATCATAATAACGTTCGCGCGCCGAATTTATATAAATACACTCGGCGAAACATACCGCTAGTGAAAGTCGGTCACCTGTGACGAAAAGTGATTTAGAAAAGTTTATTAGTGCTCGCAGACGTATTCTCTTTTAAACAGATTCTGTGACTTTTCTTTAAATAATATATGTAATTTCTTCTTTCTTTCTTGATATTATAAGACGAAATATGTATTTCACACTGTATAGTTGTGAAACAAAAATTACTTAATAATAATCCTTTTTATTTATTTATTTATTTAAACTTTCTTTTAGGTAAATTTGATTTTTCTTTTTTTCGAAATTTTGAAAAAATGAAGTGGCTTCTCAAGTGTTGGTTTGTACAAGTAGCGCGTGCATTATATGACGAGTTAACTCCATTTCAAAACAGAAAAGTACCGGGGAAAAAATCAGGATTCATCACTGATACTGCAAGAATAGTTGTAAAATACATGAAATTAAATCAATCTCCGCGAGAAATTATTTCGAAATAAACAGTTATGTTTATTGCACGTTTTAAGAAAATTTTGCAAAATTTAATAGATTAACTAACGCGATTGCGACATATCACGAGAGAGAGACGTAACCATATTGAACGCGAGAAGGCGGGAGAATATGTTTCCTAAGCCAGTTGGTTGCAGCGCGTTCTTCAGAGATAATTTTAATTAATCGTTTAACGTTTTGCAAATAAGTTACGTTTTTCCGGTGATCTTATAACTTGTTTTTTCCTCATTCGAATAGAGTTATTTATTTATTTTTTATCTAGAAAGTTGACCGTATAGAACAAGGTTAAAAGAAGAAAGAAACAGAAAAAGCGATTCGATCGAGCGCGCTTAAGGACGTATCAAAAAAATGGGTTTTAAATAAATCGCATCTTTCGTCAATTTATCATTCGAAGGTAAATATTTAACGAAATTATATTGCAATTAAAGGGCTCTGTAATATCTATTAGGAATATTTACATCGAATATAGGTCATTCATAGGTGTTTTTATTTTTCTTTGATTAACCTTTTCCCGCAATTTCACTGTCCAAGCTTAAAAGTGTTTCGTTTTTTATTTCGCATTTACCATATTTTTAAGATGATTATATATAATTCGCTACGTAGCGTCATTAGATATATATATATATATGTATAATTGCATCGCGTCATTGCTTTAGTTTTAAAGATGCCGATAAATAATTTTTAAATGATACGCGATTTTTCAACATTTTTCTGGTTACTTACGGCTATTAACGTGATGGTAATATTTTTTATTTCCTTAGTTATTCTGTTTTGTTTTTTTTTCTTCTTTAAGGTATAGTGTGGTTTATACTGCCTTTAATAGTGACATTTTCTATTTCTTTAGTTATTCTGTTTTTGTTGTTTTTTTTAGATATAGTGTGGTTTATACTGCAGGGAACCCCGAATTCCATTAAAATTTTAACGATATATTAAATTCTACCGGCATTTATTTTCGTTAGAAAAATTGATTTTAATTCTACTTTGCTTTTATTTCACTAACTCCTTTACTTCTGTTCGAAACAAATTATTGCTCACAATGAGAGCAAAGTCTTGTCGCTTAAATTTGAACAGCGGCATTTCGACGTTAGCGTGATAAAACATCGAGAGATTAGTACATTTCATTTCTTCTCGTACGTGAAAGGGGGGAAAAACATTTTCGCATTTTCTTTCGTGAAATTACAAATTACAAACAGCGATGTTTATAATTGTTCTATCTAACCCGTCTAAACGTTATCTAAATGCTAAGCAGCATGACGGCGGTAACACCGGAAAGCTTTTTCTTTTTAAATACGGCCTTACTTATATGATTTTATGTTGAAATTTTTGAGTAATGCGTACAGGCCTATTTCGAACGACATTTTATATATATGTATATCTTCTCCAAGGACCACATTCGCGGGGTCCTACCGCGTTTTACCGCGAGCACGATTCGCTGAAACCACATTTCGCCGCGCGACAGGTTTCACCGCCGGCGTTCTAATAAACAGGTGTTTGTTTTTAAAGTGGAAAATTTTTTCAAAATTAAATGCGTAATAAGGAGAAGCTTTAATTCCAACTTCGCCCCTGGACGTATCACTGAAAATAGTTTAATTCTTACTGAAAAAAAGTTTTACTGAATTTTATAAACGACTGCTGAGATACATAATTAATAAGCTACATGTTTTTTATAGCTAATATGAAAATTAAGTTTGCACATTTTTTTTTTGTGTGGATTGTTTTCTGAACTTTGCCTATACTCTGTGCAAGTGTACTTTTTATTAAATATGCTATTGCTTAAATTCAATAATGCATTAATGAAACATTCTCAATTACAGCTTCCGTTTCATTTAAGAATAATTCAGCCGTGGTATATTTCCTGATGTTTTATATTATACATTTCACTTTTTTTTAATAACCGTCCAACAGTCGTAAAGATTATAATATACTGATTTTGGTGTCATCCCACTATTCAACGTCGACGGCGAACTGTGGATTATCGTGTTGTTACTGGCGGCGAAATATGGTGGCCTCCTACATTTGCACACTAGGTGGAGGCGAGAATTCAAAATATTGAATCGCTCGGTAAAGACGAAATAAATGATATGAAAAACAGCTATATCGGTGAACAGCTTTAATTTCGATAGAAAAACATTTAAGATGCGTCTATATTTGACCGGGAAAAATCGGGCGGTTTATTTATTTATTTTATTTTTTATTTTTTTTGTTAAAAAAAAATACAAATAGCCAAATAAATTTTAAAAAAAGGCAAGAAAAAAATTAATATTGTATAGCGACGTGATACTCGATGACTCGATCACACGCAGCACATTATCATCCGTAAAATCCGGATGGGTATCAAATCTCAACTTCGAAGTGCATGCAAGTAACACGAGAGCATCATGCATGTCTCTGCTTCTCTATATACTGTTTTCCAGTGATCTTTTACCTAAAGTCATGAAATACTAAACAAACGCCAATTTCAAATACAAACAACACTATGCTAAATCGCGGCGACCTTCAAGACTGCAGATGAATTTCAGCGGGGAAAAAAAAAGATGTAAAACCTTTCCCTTTTTGAAGTCTCTCTTAATGAAAACTCACCGTTGTGTTTACGGACGTTTTGCAATTAGCAGATTTATTTAATATTGAGCGGCTATATCAAGAAAGTTTTTTTTTTTTTTTTTTTTTTTTTTTTGGCAAGAAAGTTAGCCAAACGAACGATATTTCAATAATGAGAAGGTTATATATATATATAACTCTGTCCTTCTGGTCTCGCAAGGAGACAAGCAATCTTTTTTCTTCTAAACTCCTTTTAGAAAATTCGTTCTCAGTCGACTAGGTCATTCATAACCGGTTTTTATTTTAAAAAAAAAAATCTTCAGTTTTACAACACAGCATCCAACCTTTGTGTTATATGAATTAACGGAAGATAATCATGAAAGGAAACATTTAGTGTACACCCCGGTGGCTAGTAGTCGTATAGTTCCTGTAGCTATATTACAATGTTAGGCGAGTTAATGTTTAAATAGATATAATATATTATAATCAGGTGCTAACAAGACATGAGAGCTTTCCTTTCCTGTAAGGTAACCTTTATATTTTTTCGTCTACACATTTATTTCCCTTCGGACTGCTAATTGCACGAGTACTAGTACCGATCTTTTTTGACTCCCTTGCTATCTCTCCATAGTAGTTCTGGCCGTCTCCACCTTCCCCGAATAACTTTCTTAGTGTCCTCAGTTTCCTTTTGTCCTGCGTTCTTCCTTCTTGACGGGTAATCGTCTGTAGCTGACAAGCCCGATAAAAAAGTAAAACAAAAAACAAAAAAACATGTATTATAGCATTTCTCGCAAATGTATTTATTTTTCCTTAAAACCCATCATCGGGGTAGAATGAATTTTTTATATTGCAGATTTCGAAAATGGAGTATTTATTTCAATTAAATTACACGAGGTATGTGTCTTGGATGAATAATGAGCCAAGTAGCAGAGGTAGTCGATCAAGAAAGCAGGCAGACATAGCGCGGCAGACTAGAAGAATCAACATTTCTGGCATACGCTGAACGTTTTAAACTGTTATACGAAAATTTATGGAAACTGACGAACGGATGACAAATATTACCTTTAAGTGCTACAAAATAAACCGGGGGGGGGGGGCAAAAGTAGAAAGAGAAAAAGGGTTTTTTTTTAACCTGCGTGCGATTTATCCGTTGCTCAAAAAAATTAAAAAAAAAAACCCAATTAATTCGCTTAAAGGTAATATTTCAATCAGTCAGTGCGGGATTACTCCAGAGGTAGAGCAATAAGTCTGCGAATGGTTCTTCATCGCCACGGGAAAGAGACGTAACAACTACGAGAGTACATCATTCATTAATTACGAAAGTTACAACGAGGCAAATTTGTCAGGGAATTATTATTTCGTCTTTAGACCGTTTGTGATAATACATTTACAAATCGCGGCTAATAAATTGATCAAATTTAAAAGCCTATTACGACTTCTACAACACGATAACTGGACGACACAATAACTGAACGATACAAACGGGGTAACTTGTGTCCTCTAGCTTTGCCACTATTGTGCAACCAGCAGAAAAACCGATTGAGAATTTTGATATGAAGAATGTGACGCGCGTCTGTCAAATACAGCGGAACATCGAGCAGAGCTGATTTAGTAGTCGAATCGAGACATCGTTTATCCGTCAAATTAATCTTTGTACCGGTTATTGCGAATTTTCTATACAGCTATTTCGGCATATTCCGTTGTGACGCTAGTCGCCTCCGAGAACGCAACAGGAAATCGAAACAAATTATAAGACCAGCAATACTGAAATAACGCCAAGACTAAATTTATGCGCCATATAGTCGGTTTATTATAAAAACTGATATTGCCCGTGAATTTGGCCACCACTCGTAATCAATGCTCATATTTCTTCTCTCATTTTCTATAGTGAACTAATTAAAGATTTATTTCCTCTATTCGGTTCCCGTACTTTTTTTTCGGTCCGCATTCCTGGTCGAAACTCCGCGACAGCAAACGAAAATAGCTGACAAGAAGCTGAGATTCGATTGTAAATAATATATATCCGGTATAGAGTAGATATTTCCCGGTTGCAGGATTTTTTCATAATTTTTCCGAAATTTAAATTTCTAAAATCGTCAATGAAATTGATTTTCTAATCGACTAATACAGGCGCGATGTACTCATTAAATCGCATAACCGCATCGCACTTTGAAAAAAAATGAACCACCATCATTATAAAGAATTATTTATAACAAAACACCCGGTCTTCACTTTTCCATTAATCATTTACTCTACGCTTCCTTGATCTTCTTAATTTCTTCTGTTTTTTAATTTACAAGATTTACGTAAAGATTTTCCTTGTCGCGTTTGCTTTCCTAAAAAAAAAACTTTATCACCATCCAATAATAAACGGGGTCTCCTCATGTTTCGCTACAGATTCTCGGTATAACATGTTTGTCAATATCTAACGAATTGTCGAAAGTTTCGCTCAACGAAATATTCTCATGTTCCTGGTCTCTCTTTTCCTTTCATAATTGAGAGCTTCTCTGTTTTCATCAGTTTCATTATTCTTACTAAGGGGGCATTTTACTTTAATATTTCAAATTTTACCTGTAAAATTATTAATATAACAGATTCATAGAATTCATTATCAAAACTAATAACGAACATTTTTTCATCTATGCCGGAAATTAATAATTTCTTTCTTGAAGTGAAACTCTTTATGTTCCTCCGCATTTGGTTCTTATTATTCTTGGTAAACTTTGGTAATAATACCATATAACCTTAATAATAATAATAAAAACCATCTTCAAAATAACAGACAAATATAAGGGTAAAAATAATTTATAACAATAAATTAAATAAATACCTCATTTAGGGAACGTTTTCGGATCTAACCCACCATCAGCTAAAACTAACTTAATCAAAACTCAAAGCACACTCTTGAATTTTGATTAAGTTAGTTTTAGCTGATGATGGGTTAGATCCGAAAACGTTCCCTAAATGAGGTATTTATTTAATTTATTGTTATAAATTATTTTTACCCTTATATTATACTTTTTTTTTATTTTTATTTTGCGACGCACGACGTCTCTTAGTCATTGGTTATTGAAATTGGTTTTTATTATACAGTTTATAACAAACGGGCATGTATTCGCCTACACCATAACCTTAAACCGAAGATGGGGAAAACACCTTTGAAGTTTTACTTTTACCTTCTGCTCCGAGGCACATTTTCTTTTTTTTAAATTTTTATAACTTTCAAAAATTCAATACTGCTTTATTTCATTACAAGGATACTTTCCGAATGAAATGGATCCTCATCGAGTACATTTTAGACAATTGTGTTTCGGAATTAGCGTAGTTCAGTGCTATTGATCTGATCTATTACATAGCCAGTAATTTATTCGGAATTATACGAGCGCTCCAAAATTTTATTATTAAACATTTGTTTCCCGAAGACGAGAGTTTCTCGAAATGAATATTATTATATTGTTAAAATCATACAGAAGGCGCGAATAGATATTTTCGATTTACAACAGTGTTAAATCGCGATAATATGACAATCAAAATTTTAAAAAACAAATAAAAAAGTTTAATTTAAAAAAAAAAAAATAAGAAGAAAACATCCTTCTGACTTGGTTGTATGGTACAGAGCGGATTATTATCGGGTAATTGTGTACTCGTAATTTCGTATTTAAATTTATTAATATAATATTTTTCAGCCGTTGCCAAGGTAACTTTTTATTATAAATAATTTTCAGTATATAATTAATAAATTTATTGCGAGTTGCAATTGTACACATTCTCCGTAGTATTAGTTTTATCATTAAAATCAGTTGTTTTCTCTTCCCTTTCCGTTCCAGCACCTTTCTGATATTCTTAAATTCGCGATTAAAATATAAAAATAGAAAGAAAAAATACTAATAAAACAATTTACAACGAAAGTAGAAAATAAAGAAAAATTATGACGTAATCGTTTGTAAACAGCCTAATTTAGTGGTGGCGGCAATCCGTTGGTCGTAACCTCCGCTTCACCAACTAGTGTACCTTTAGCGCGCAAATGTGTTTAATAATAAACGGTACAATGAAATTAACAAAAAAACAAAAAAAAAAAAAAAAAAGAATCATTAAATTCCACACGTGTGTAATTAGATAGAACTAAACAGCAAAATGTTATTTGAAACATTATCATTACAAAATTTTAAAAATACGTTTCGGTTGTTGTTGTTTTTTGTTTTTTTTCCCCCTTTTAGAGCGCGCCAGCTATGGACATTAATCCAGTGTGAGTGAAATTTTTGTATATTTATCAATGTGCGACACCGGGATGTTCTACTCGCACGATCACTACTGCCTAACCACGCCACGGCCCACTACTTTTCCGAATTTGATTTTCACGACATGATTTTCTAAAAAAAACCTTCTTTTCCCTTTAGATCACGAGCACATGTATATGAAACGTGCTTTAAAAAACGGTTGAATTTTGAAACGATGAATATTTTCGATATTTCTTCAGCGCGAGCGGTAAATAAGAATATCTGTTTCGTCCTTGAATGAACGATCAGAGCAATCATAACCCAACTTCGTTCCACTTTTCGAACGGGAAAGGTTAACACCTGTTTGCAGTATATACAACGGTAACTCTCCCTGCGAGTAACGGTATAATTCGAAAATATACCGCGATGTAATTAATAATTAATATACGGACGTTTTTTGTTGTTTTTTTTTCATTTATTTAGCGGTTCAATAGTAGGAAATTCGATAACTTAATAAAAGCGTATTCTAATTAGAGACAGAGCGAGATGACCGATTTAATCGCGGTAATAACTCGGACTTAATAATTACGTAAAGCGCCTGCCGATTCGATTCAGTATACATTTCGTCATCGCTGCTTTCCAAATTCATTTCGACTAAAAATTAACTATAAGCGCCATTTTGTAAAACATGAACCGATCGTTTCTTGATCGAAGAAGGCGACGATTTTTCGTGTTTCAGAACTACATCGAATACGGCAAAATGGGGAAATACAGTAATCGCACTTTTCGGAAGTTTTTGTAATAGGCCGCGAATAATAAATAATATCGTGCCGATTCAGCATTTCATTTAATCGTTTACCATCGATTAGCAATTCTGACTGAAAATTCAAGAAAATGATAAAATTCTTACGAATGGGCACACAAAATGATCGTCACAAATCTCAATGTGCTGTGTAAAGGATACTCTTTAAATACAACAATCTCGCCCATAGTTATTAATTTCGCAATATTTACGAAAATTTAACATCGTGCAGCACGCTTGAAATCATTTAGGGAAAATTCTACATATTTCACCGTTGTAAGTGAGGAAATTAACACGCATTTTAAAAAGGAGGGAACGATATATAAAAAAAGTTTTAAACGATGGCCGAATAATGGTTCCGGATCGAAAAAAGAATAGTCTTTTCTCCGATGTTCATACAGGAAAAATAAAAATTTGAAAATAAAGTATACGCACGAATCGATAGAAAAAACTCACAGGTACTTTTGAAAATAACGCAGACACGGGCGCTTTATTATTTCGTACACGCTTGAGGGAGAGCGTTTTTGACGGTCTGATTGAAAAATTCCACGCCGTATTTATGGCGTAAATACGATAGTGTCGTAAAAACACTCGTTCGCTAAACAATCTTTTATTTGTGAAAATTGAAAAGGTTTCATCCTATTTTCGGAAAATCAGACTGATCTACCGCCATAAAAAGTATAACCACGCAACTTTGGAAAAAATCAACAAAACAGTGGTAAATGTGAGACATCATAAATATCGGAAACCGATTCACTTCCGACGAGCGTAATTTTCGAAGGCGAAAAAAATCGGCAGATTAAGAAACAAAAACCTTGGAGCGGGAGGGGGGACTCTTAATAATGACTTCTTCCGTCAATGAGTGGGAGAGGCGACACACTAGAGTAAATTACTTTTCGTAAACAAAACGCGACGACGACTGGAAGTGAAATAAAACATTTTTACGACAGAGCGGTCGTCGTTGAAGTGAAAATTAAATTAGCTTCGACGAAGGTAACAACAATTCAATCTGACGAACAACCTTGAGGATATAGCCCGTAGGCAAATTGGACGGAAAATGTGTTCGGAGAGACAAAAGAAAAGCCATTTTCTTCCACGAGGAAGAAAGGAAAGTGCGTATTACGATAATATCTAACGAGTCGGACACGGATCCGAGCTTAGGTGTACAGTAGATTGCGAAATGGCCCCGTGGAAATCAACTCCGACTCGGATACTACGCAGACGTAGCAGAAGAAACGGAATCGAATGAATGATACGGTTCCCCGTTATCTGACAAAGCGATCGAAGAGAAAGTTAACCGCGTGGTCACCTTGGACGCTGCGCATCTGGAAACGAATTAACGCCCACAATAAATCTTCAGCACTTCGGATAAATCTGTGATCGTTGCCATTACGGCACTTCTCCGACCGATTCGGACCAAACTCGGAACCGTTAAATACGAACACCGGTGGCGCAAATCGAGATAAAGGTAAATTTTCCCTCAAATAATTTCGCGACAACCGAGCAGAGTTGAAAATGCCACACTTCCGTTTCCGATTATTATTATTATTATTACCATTTTAACTGTCCAATACTCCGTTATACTTTCGCCGGCGCGCCAGTTTAATCGGTGTAATTAAAGGCCTTGATCGTCACAACATTTGGCGGGCCTTATTGACCCCCGATATTTTTTTTCCACTCTTTCAAATTCGCGCAAATACACTAGTTGTTTCTGCGGTCACGCTGATCAAAAATTTATCCGATTTCATCTTTCGTTTTCATTCGTCCATTTTTATATCGAATATATATATATATGTATATCGTATGTGTTTTGATCAGTTGTTTTGCTCTTCTGTATTCGTGTTATCAGTTTGTTACCACCGCCCCCATATATATTATTTCATGGTCAAAAAAATTAATCAATTTAGTGGGGAAAAAAAACAAGGATAATTAGCGAGATATGATTAAAAATAAACGCGAATGCGATAAGAAAAGAAAATCACTTAGCGCAATCATTTCATACGGTTCGAAAATATTCGGTTTACCGAGCAAGTCATTTTTATTCGCTTTTTCTGTAATTTTTGACTCTTTATTGTTTTTTTTCTAAGAAAAATATTATTTTTATAATCTTTTTCAAAGCGTGCAGCATCAAGCGAAGTGCTTCAGAATGCACTAAGAAAAGACACACGTGGAGACTGTTACGAGTTTTTGTGATAAATGTTCTATAAGGAAATGAGAAACGTTCGCTATATTATCAATTTCAAATGAGAAGCTATTTTCCAATTCTAATTAAATACAGAGAGAGTGTAACACGGTAAAAATGTATGCGTATATGAAAAAGAATAGGGAAAAAACGAATCATTTTCGCAATTAGTATTCTACACTTTGATGATACACTACTATTATTATAATAAAATACAAGCAAGCATTAGAAAAATAAATAAATAACGCCAGGATAAGAGGATACCGAAGTTGAAAAATTGCTAGGTCAAAAAAAAAAAAAAAAAAAGAAGAAAAGTCTGCCACTATTTCGAAAACCATCTCACGTAACCTATAGAAAGAGTATATTTAAATTACAAAAGCTAGAGACCGAATCGGTTCCAACAGAAACACAATACATCAATCAAGCAGATGACATTTCCTACAATAGTGATATGCCGCGTTGCGCCGTCCTTGGTGACTGAGCTGGTTTTACATAGACGAAACCGCACACGAACGCGTAAACACATTAATGCGAAAAATCGCATTTAGTCTCGAGAATTATACGGTGCTCGGCCAGTTGATGTTCTTCGAAAGTGATTAGTTGTAAGGAAACACTTCCGACATACGGCCGGCATAAATAATAATAACTTTTGCTCGCATCTACACAATTCTCGCATTTTAATCATTCGCCGACACGGAATCGATGGCGAATTTTTCAAACAACCGAAATCTACAAAAGAAAGCCGTATCGAAAAATGACTATCCTGACACAACGGCGGCCAATGGGAAAAACTTTTGCAATTTAAGTCAGCGGAAAAAGCTTCGGCATTCAGTAACAGCGCTTCAAGAAGCTTCGAAGCACGTCGTCGCAATATTCCGTATAAACATTTTAATTATATTCATTAATTTCAAGTCATTGCAACTTTTATCCATTGTTTCACGGCATCGATTTTCAACGCACTCATTGCTGTAGAATGAAAGTGGAAATTTAGTATAAAATCCTCTAAACTCCACCATCGTATTTAAGTAACTTTCCGTTTCGCCTAAAAATGAATTAATAATAATAATAATAATTATAATTGGAAAAAGTTGACTCGGCAACGTGGGCGTATTTTGTAAACAACAAGAAAAAATATAAAAAGGTAGAGGTTAGAGATACAAAAGCGATTGACGGAAAGTTCATACGTGCAATTTGCGGCGTAATTAGCCATTGCTGCTCGATGGTAACGAAGAAAAAAAAATTAGGGCGAACCTGCATTTTTCGAAAAAATAACCCCATCTCAATTGCTTTTTCTCGCGCGCGGTACAACATCGAATATCAACTAGTTTATATTAGTCAACTATGAGGCCACAATTTGTTGCGATTTCAGTTGCAGATTATTAATCACGAATGCAAGTAAGATGTTAACTGTCTCACTTGCGTACGAAAAGCAAAAATTCGGAATCACTTTATTAGTGTAATAATGGATGTATCGTTTACAAAAAAAAAAAAATTAAATAGACGATAAATTTCCAAATTCACCGAGACAACAACGGACGACGAGCCGGTTGTTAAACGATGTCAAATATAAACCGCGACCTTTTAATTATTGAAAAATGAATGAAAACATAAATTTAAGTAAAAATAAGCTAATAATCAGAACATTTTAATTCGGTAATTTGGATGCTTTTATTAATTTCGACTAAGTAATTATATGTTAGTTCTACCGTATTTGTACTTTATTTTTTAACTAAAAGAAACTTTGTTGTGTTTTTCCATTTTACCAATATAAACATTTAACATTTCCGGTTTGTATGTACTTATAATTATATAAATTTTATAATAATTAAAGACTATCGTTGTAATAATTATCCGACATAATACACCGTTGTTAGAGTTAATTCTATTAGATTTCAGTCTTTCTTATTTTTTTTTTTTTTTTTCACATGAACACGGCAAATTCAAAACTACGCGTAATTATAATTTACTTCTTTTGCTCCCGTAGAATAATTTTTCTTATAAACCAGTCCCGCGTTTCCCCGTTTATGTAAATC
The DNA here is from genome assembly GCA_039619475.1 of Icerya purchasi. NCBI lineage: Eukaryota > Metazoa > Arthropoda > Insecta > Hemiptera > Monophlebidae > Icerya > Icerya purchasi. The sequence continues at coordinate 71,083,584 of CM077116.1, forward strand.
GATCGATAAATTAACTAATTGTCGATCTATTATTTTTGTTTCTCTGTTTTTTAATGCTCGATCTGCTCTTAAAAGACCGATTTTGGCAATTATTTGGCTTATTTTAATTTTTACTTAATAAAAATAGTCGATGTATTTGCACCGTCAATGGCTCCCCCCATTATGTACTGACACAGATAAGAATAGTGGAATTTCAGGAACACAGCGCTGAAACCTTGAATTGAATAACTTGCAAATATTCGCTAGTGCAGTCGTCGTTTCGAATGCAAACATTTAATATTTTTGACGGTATTTTTTCACTTCTTCTGTCGTTTTCTCGAAAAGAAAAATGCTATAGCACGAAAAAGATGCGTTTAGTTTTTTATGCTTGTTTAAATGTTCGCAGAACCAGAATAAGGATTACCTTCTTAGACCTCAGTCTGATTTTCGACAATTATGACACATTGTTGCAAAATCATCCGCATTACCTGTTGTTTTTTTTTTTGTTTTCTTTTTCATCTGCTAAATAAACGAAATTCTAATTCGACAATTAAGAATCGTAAATGCGCATTACTCGGTGATTTTAAATTTCTTAATAAACGTAAGGAAAAAATGGGCGGGGATCGGAAAAAAACAGAATCTCAAAACATACGATTATCAGCCGAGTCATAACGGAATGCGTGATGATCGTGGAAATGTCCAGGAATGCTAATGATTCAACATTTAGTTAGCCAGTATAGTTTGCTAATTCTTCTTCTTCTTCTTCTTCTTCTTCTTATTATTATTATTATTATTATTATTATTATTATTATTATTATTATTATTGTTATTAAAATGTAACGCCTATTGACCATCATTTCTTCTAGTTCTATTTTAAATGATTATATATATATGACACAAAAAGGAGTAGATTTGAGTCGAGATGGCGATATTTATTATACTTGCTGCATTCCAGCAGTAAAAGTGTGCGACGATGACTTTATAATTTTCTGAGCAGCTTTGGCACAACGATGCCTACCATGCATAAAAGAAATTGATACGTAAGCCGTGTATAACTAAGCTACAAGTGAATAGTTCTTGTTGTTAGTAACCTACCTTTTCCTGTTCCGTTCAATTTTCTGCGACTGTTTTGTTCTTGTCAAAAAGCTCGTATCTATACTTCGGAGTCGTCTCCATAACAGTCATATGTAATGGTTTTTTTTCAATTTCTACCAAATTATATCACCTGACACATTAAATATTCAGCATATCTGAAGCGGTGGTTCGCTACACAGAAGTTGCATGCTCGACACAAGAGACTAGTTGAAAGAGTGTCAACATCGAACACCAACATCTAGAATCCGGAGTGTAGCAGCTAGCGCAGAACATCAAGCATCCTTATATTCCCATTTAGACCGGGGATTAGTGTCCGATAAAACTGACACATTTTTTTGAGTTCTGGGCCATATCATTTATTTCGAAGCATCTTTAAGTTCCTTCGAGCGTAACTGCGGATCTCCTTCAAAAACACTGCTCACTTCAATCGATAGTTGAACGTGAAAAGCTGTGTGTTGTGTTACTAGTGGCAAAACAATCACATTTGGTTTCAGATTAGGATACTTGTAATTCCTTTTTCTAGTAAAGTGCATTTTAACTTGGCAAAGGGGAAAAAAAAAAAAATGACATCAATTTTTCGTTCAAAAATTTATTTATTCACTTTCTTGTTATTATCGTATTGTTACGTATAAAAACAAGTGTATAAATGTGATAAATTTTCTTATTGATATGGCTATCGATGTCGCATTTTTGCATCACCAGTTTCAGTAACTGTTGCAATATGTTGAATTACAGACAGGCTAGTTGTTCTGATGAAAAGTAAGAGAGAATTCGTTTAAATATGAACACCAGCGGGGATGAACTCTATAAATCAGAATACAAGACTGCTTCTTGGCTTTGAATATTGATTACTTGCCAAATGAGAATGGGCACCTTACAGCATTCAGGCCGGACTTTTTAGTTTTGTTTGGTTTCCGAGGCGGTGAAGTGAACAAATCAAATCAATCAAAACGATCGACTCTATATCATCAAGAAGCAAAGCATTAGCAGAACTACTCTATACAGCAGCGGTGGAAGAGAAGAGACAGAAAAATATGGTGGTTCACCTTTCTCCGTGATGAATAGACAAGTTAACTAAACAGCGTCTGCGATAAACGTTTCTTAGCGTAGCGAATAAATGGAAAAATGACGCAACACTTACCTCTGGCGTGCTCCTTATCTAAGTTGACGACTGACTTCTTCCAATCTTCCAATTTCTCTTGTAACGGCGCTACCAAGCAGTCCATTATCGCACTAGAAAAAAGAAAAATAATAAAGATGTTTACTTCGATTGTTTTTTGCTTTTTTTTACATTAAACTACTATTTCGCATTTTAAAATTATTACAATTCTGCAAGGTGAAGAGCAAATTGCAACCGATTAAATATAACGAGTGAAAAATAAATGCGAAAAGTCCAACTTTCACATATTAGTTAATAATTTGCTCGCAAGTAAAGGGCACGTAAATTGTAGCGAACAAAGGGAAATCGAAAAGCACGATTTTTTCAATTTCCGAATAATCCCGAAAAAGTACGGAAGCTAACGAGTCTTCAGTTTAAATCGAGATTTCCGTATTAACTTTTATTATAATATCGTTGATGAAAATAATTAATAACGACAGATGCCCTAATTGCGATTCAAAGGGGACTTTAGAATAAGTGCGGCAGCACCAGAAATATGAAAAAGAAAGAATTTTGATAAGCTGTATTGCATAAATTTAATACACTACCAAATATCCCCATAGTACAAAAATAATAAACTCCCCTCGGATATTAGAATATGAGCTTTTTCTATAAATTTATTACGAATAGCAAAATAGATTTATGGGAAAAGGAAAAGAAAGAAGAAACTCTAAGAAAAAGAAAAGGGTAAAAAGTGAACAGAACGGATAAATCTGACCAAAGGGCGATAAATAGATATGTAGCCTGGCAGGGACAAAATTGTTTACCACTGGAATAACTTCTCTAGTTAGTAGTCACTGAATTGTCCTGTGGTATCATCCCCATCGGCAGAGAAACGAATGGCAGCAACCAAGGGAGATCTGCACGTCCACGTCATGCGGGGTGGTAATCTTGTTTTCGGTAGGTTTGCTACTGATAACGGAAGCTAAAGCATATCTGCCTAGCTAATATCGAAAACGTTGTAACTCTGTTAAAAGGCCATGTAGAACGGAAGTTGAATTTGTTTTTACGAAAAATGGGGATACCTAATTCTCCTCAAAATTATGATGCAATGAGTAACAGAACTATAAAAAACACGTTACTTCAAATTTTTGGCTGGAAAAAACCGCAACTTTAAAGCATTAACCGCGTATATGTAACTGCATGCTCGCCATAGAATAGTATTTAAATCGGTATGTTACTTTTAATACTAAATTTAAATACAGTAACCCGGTAGGTATATGCAAAAAGATAAATTAATTTATAAATATAACACGCTATTATATTCATATCTAATGCAGCTAAATAAAAACGATTGGGTTAGCTCATGAAAATAATTGCTAGAGGGTTGCTATATAATAACTAGATTAAAAAATTAAAATTAGGATTTAACGAAACTAGAGTGCAACTGATAAGAAGTATTGAATGATACTGTACGATTACTTTATACTAGGGGATTTTTCGTTGAAATCTAATCTAACGGTCTGTTACCTCTATACTTGAACAAACATAAAGTGTCCGACTGATGAACGAATGAATGAAAATAAATTTGTTGTTTTTCATTGAAATTGATAAATACAGACAACATTACGGAACATTACACTGTCTGCAACTTTTCCAGCATCAATCAAGGTGATGACCACCAGATGGTTCTGTAACGTTCCACTTCGACAATTTAAACTCCATCATCAGTTTCAGCTTCATTTTTTTTTTAAATTAATTTTAAGAAAAAATAACTATTAGATTACACATTAGATTCTTACACTGAGGGTAGTAAAAAAATTTCAGAAATTATTTGGAAAGCTTGAATATTATCGCGTAGAGAGGTATTTATTTTCAACTATTTTCAACGTACGTAGACGTCGGAAATAATTTTTCATAGAAATAAACTCTAAGAAAAATGCGATTAAGCTTTTGTCGCTTCATAAACATTTTTCAAGAAAAAAATAATAGTGAAAATTATAAGAAATTTAAATTGTTAATTTTCCAATATTATTTTAAATATGCCGTTTGAAGAAATTAAAATTAATTGTATCTACTATGACGCTAAAATTACGATTAATAACGAAAAAAATTTTTAATCGAGCGCACAAGAAATTGTTTTTTAACTGAACCAATGAGAAACAATTAAAATTTTATTACTAAAGATAAAAATGTTACTGAAATTCAGAAAATTCCGCATTATTATTAAATTATTAATTTTCCAATATTATTTTAAATATGCCGTTTGAAGAAATTAAAATTAATTGTATCTACTATGACGCTAAAATTGCGACTAATAACGGAAAAAATCTTTAATCGAGCGCAGAAGAAATTGTTTTTTAACTGAACCAATGAGAAACAATTAAAATTTTATTACTAATGATAAAAATAATGCTACTGAAATTCAGAAAATTGCGCATTATTAAATTATTAATTTATTTTTAGTTTCTCGAAAAAACTCCGTACAGAGATAGGTTGTGAAATACCTTTTTTTGAGAATAACGAGTGATTGTAATGTGTACGAATGGTACATATTAAATACGATATATGTATTTAAATCGCCCAAAGAACATTTTTAAGCAGGAAGCTGGCAGTACGATCAAAACAGTCAGGGGCCAAGATCTGATGGCTTCCGCATCAAATATGATACGGAAATTGTTAACTTTTCTCGAGTCAGAAAATTTCTTCCGAATTCCAGTGAAATTGTAGAATCAAACCTAGCTCCAATACGATATTAATACACAATGACCGTATATAAACGAAATTAAAACAATTCGCAGCGGTCTCGTGGCAATTTCGATCCCATTCTCGCCGCCTCGTTAGCAACGAAGATGATGAAAGTACAATTTTTCAAAAACAATTGCTCCGGTTCTGAGAGGTAAGATTCACACAGTTTACTTCTTGGTTTTCCAGTACTACCTGTCAAATGTTTAATTTTCCCTCCAGCCTTCTCATTTATTATTCCGCTTCCTCGAGTAAAATTACTGAAATGTTTTAATACTTATTTACACCGAATCAACGCCCGCTGTAAAACAGGCAAAAGATAAACGACTGCTTGCGGAAAAACAAAATGAATCCGATCAATGAAAAATTCAAAACCTAGGGAGCTAATTGAACATCTCGATTTCCATCTCTCTAAATTAAGTGTAATTTTAAAACGGAGTAGTTATTAATTTTACACTATCCTTAACCTAATTCGAGGCGGGGAAAAGTAAATAGTTAAAAAGTAAACTACATTTACGCAATACTTCGATTAGTGACCAAAGGACGAAGAAAATGATTTCTGCTGGACAAACTCTACAACGTAAAACTATCTTCCAGCGGGCGCGCAACTATGTCCGGTTCGTGACAGAATTTCGCTAACACTTCGATAAAATCAAAACTGGAGCAGGAGGCCCGAAAAACCAATTAAAAAGTAAAGTAAGGTGAAGAGTCGGTTACCCATAAGCAGTGTCGCTGGGAATTGAAATTTCACTCTCCATTCGAAATGCGAAAAGTTTAAAAATTACCGCATTTTAATTTTCCAAATGGGCTTTTTGTTTTTTACGACATATGACAGCGATACGTATGCGAGCATATATAAGCACTCCGTGTGCAAGCTAAACCGATCTGAGTCATGTGGCATGCAAAAGACCGCCTGAGTAGGAAAAAAAGTCGCACAAAGACCCTTCTCTGCTCCAGCCGCTGGTGCTGGAACTGAATAGGGTGAAGTAGTTCCTGTTCGGGTGCAGATATTAACCCTCTTCGGCAGAATATTTCACTTGTTCGTTCATTTACAAAAGGGAGAAAGTAGGATCGGGCCATACACGAACCGGGTGGTGGGAGCGTTGCTAATAACTAAAGTCCCGAATGTCAGTGGCTAGCCTACAAATTATTATCCTTTGCATATCGCTTCATAACGCGCTACAATGCATCCGGTGTGTTAAAAGATGCCGCAGCGAATACTGCGCTCGGTTACGGCTGGATAGAGCATTGCTCGACTATAATGAAAATCATTAGCAAGAAGACAGTTTCATTTATTTAGGCAAGCTAAATAAATTCCAGAGAATTTTTAAGACAGTCCGGTTGTCACTATTTAATTCCTCCTTCGGGGGCCAACCCTGTATTCAGCGCAATCAATGGCAATGGCCAAAACATTTCATTTGAAAATTAGTATTTCAGAACCGAATGATTATTTACCAAAAATACTACGCGTTACTCAAAACCATCAAAAACAGATGGTAGTGTTTTATCTTGTGGAAAATCGTAGTCACTTCTGTTTAATTCCAATGAAGAGGAAGTGGTGTCGCGGCTTACAGGAAATGTTAAAAGTATCTCGTCGAAGGAATATACTAGTAATCAACTTACGAGTATCAAATGACTTGCTCCCATTCGCTTAAATCGGCAGTAATTCAACTACTACCACCATTGCGCTTTGCGGATAATCAACAAAATAATCCGTATTTATTGTCTACAGTCAAATTTACAATTTCCTATCAGATTCTCTACTTTACGAACTTATTATCCGCGCAATATTGCGAATCTGGAGTTGCCAGTCTAATTTCAACTTTTTCCCGCTCGAGGATAGAATAGCTCTCAGGTGTTTTGGAACCTAAACAATAATGGTAACGAGTTTCACAATTTTATGTATATATATATATATGTAAAAAATATTGTAAGGCATGAATTGTTGCGTATAGAGGACTTTTCAATCAAAGAGCAATTAAAGAATTTTTTTTTTAGTAACAAGTATTTAAGGTTACAGAGCATCATCTAATTTTTTTTTCTCACAATAAACCTATTATCATAAATTGTTGCAAACTCTTAAATGAAAAAATTATTCACCTATCTTAAACAGTTGTAAATTAGTTTGAAAAAATGAAAATAAAATGAACTAAACGACAAAAAGTTTAAAGGAGAAAACCCGTATTAAAAATTTTAAAATGTCGATCTTATAATACTTACTAATGAGACAAATTACCAGTATATAATGTATTTTAAAATAATAATAAAATTATCAATGGTTAAATTGTTTTAATTTCAATTGCTATCGTTATATTTAGTTATACCTTATTTTATTTACGATCGGAATAGAAATATTTCTACATCTATGGCCGCGACTGTTTTACTTAAAGACAGCTTGGCCAACACAGTTACAATTTTTAGGCAGATATTTGTAATGACTAAAATAAACCACATGATTAAAAAAAACAAAAAAACAAACCCAAAATAAATAACACTTTTTTTGGAAAGCTACACTGAAGGGAAGAAAACATTTTTGCTGCTTCCAATTAATATTTCACAACGAAAACTGAACTTTCCTGATTATTATTAAGTTGATATATTTCGAATAATTTTCTCTTTTTTTACCACATTTTAGATTAGCAAAGGCAATTGTATCTCGTACTTCTCATTTTAACGATAAAACTTTTAAATAATAATGTCTAAAAATTGAAGAAAAATTGATTAAATTATAGCGCTTAATTTTCAAATGTAATCGTAAAATCGTCGAATAACTATATTTTTGCAAAAGTACCGTGTTTTTCAGCACCAACTGACCATAAATGTTTCGTGAAACATTTATGTGCATATAGAGTGTGTTCTTTATCTTTATATTTTGAAATAAATAGTCCGAAAAGAAATATTAAAAACCTTCAGCCCATACACACTCATAATTAACAATATAAATTTCTACAACAATATCGACATAGAAATACTTTATTATAAAAATAATATAACAAAATTAACGGGAGCAGAACAAACTACGCAATTAAAGGATCGCAAATCGAAGTATAATAAATCCGAGAATAAGTTAAAATCTTACAGAAATATACTCGAGGACGCATTAAAAACCAACGTTGACAACCGGAATATGAAATAATTAGCATAAATAATTTACAGGAAAAAGAATACTTCGAAATATAGGAAAAAAATTATAGCAGAAAAATACCTGATTCGCCAAAGGATGAATTCGAACAATTTGAAATTTTACGCAACAACAACCGATATGAGAGACTAAAAATCGATTGAGAATATATCGTTACAGTTGAAATGCGATGTATTTTATTAATATTATTTTTTATAAATACAGGAACAGGGCAAAATTTACAATATACGCTAAAAATAATAATAGAAAAATATGTAACAGAAGAAAAAGAGAAAAGCTAAAAAAGATAAACTAATAATAATAAACGCTCGTTAAAATTTTACAGGCTAAAAAACTTTTTAATAATAAACAGTTGATTCAATAAATCTAAAAAAAAGTTAGATTAAAAGGAAAGATATTATCGTTCGTAAATTAGGCGAAACTATTATTTCAACTTCGCGAAAATAATGCAGGGCGATGCTTTGCTATAATCAGTAAGGGTACAAAGTTGTATTTGAAATATTATACCCCTCCCCGAAAATCGCTCGGCGATTGCATTTACCTACGATGGCTAGTACGTGACCTCATTATGACCTCATTAACGAAACAAATCCAGAACTATTACGTGAACGGGATTTTAAATATTACGCAAAAATAACAGTACGCCGCTGATTTTAACCCTACTACAAGGGTCACACCACACGATGAGTTTTTCTAATAATAAATTTTGTACATTAATTTCTTTTAATTTTTAGGTTTTATGAAGTTTTTTTTTTTTTTTTTTTTCAAAATATAAAATTTCTCTTGTTGCGTACGTAAGTGGTAAGAAATAGTCAATAAAGATATCGACTGGCTTACAATAAATTTTTGAAATGTTCACGCATCTTCAAACGGACAGGATAAACTTCACGTTATTTTTCACAATCTACAGAAGAACCACTCCACTCTGCGACCGTTCATCGAAATAATATCTGTAGGTACTTTTGATTTTTTTTTTTTTAACAAGCAGATATACGTCAGTAAAATATTATAATAAATAAGAAATATTCAGCGTTTATTTATTTTATTTTTCGTTCAATGCGTCTTTAACACTTCTACGTCGATCACCGTCAAATATCAAATTCAGTTTTTACTTGCTTCTCGGTGAGCCAGAGTTTTGAAATTTTGCACAATGGCGCGTTTAACAATATTATAACTGTGAATAATTGAAGGACTGTCGAGACCATTTGGGACTTTTAAAACGAACTCCGTCAAATGTTTTAAAAAAAACTAAACCTTCAGACTTTCCAAAAGAATGCATTACTAGCATACAGATATTTAAATGAAAGAAGCGTTTTTCAGTATATTTTATTCATTTCAATTTCAACCGTTTATTCTTCTGAATTTTTTCTCCTTCAATATTTCAACACTCGCTGTTCCATTTACGTAATTTCTGCTTCTGCTAAAAGCTCTGTGTTGCTTCTCCGGTCTTTCCCTTAACACGCGTATCGCTACATTCAGTGACAGTTTCCTTCGAGAATTCTGCGAATCAGTTTGCCCTTTTTTTTCGCATTAAGAAAATGTTCGATATAAAAAATTACGACGAAAGCTGCGAGTGCTCATTAAAATGACGTCAACAGGTATTGTTACAGCGAGTGTTCCCTTAAATAGCTCATGTACGGCGATTGACAACAGCGTCAAGAATTGCATTAGAAGAGATCGAAAAAAATGCTGCGGCAACGTATGTACCGAATAAAAATTACTCAAACATTAATGCACACATCATTAATTAACAATGGAGATCAACTTTTTAAAAGGGAGGTCGAAGAGATATTCTAGAAAACTAAACGGAAAAAAATGTATCTATGAAACACCGGAACTTTTAATTAAAAATAGACTGAAATGGCGGTTGCATCACCAGGTAAGTAAAACGGATAGTCTTAAAACTGATAAATCTAAAAACTATTTGATTTTAGATATACATATATGGTAATTTCGAAATATTAAACTAGTAAAGTATGAAAACTGGATTATAATTTTACAGACACACGAGCCTCACCGTGAAATATCGGGGTAAATTATGGAAGAATGCGTCTAGGATCAATATTCGGTCTAACTTCATAAGAAATATATATAGAGGAATTTTCGACAAAAAATATCCCGAATACGAGTTCTTCAATAAAAAGATGTGGCGATTTATATTCCAGGATGTGAAACGATAGGCAGCGACGATATCGAAGAAACGGCAAATGAGGGATTTTTTGTTATCCGTACTGGCTGACCGCCCAATTAATCCGGATAATCGCGAGTCTACTATACTTCAAAATACGTCGTTAAAGATCGTGTTAGTTTTACTAAAATCGAGCCCTAATCGTTTAATTTAGGTTAAAGCTCAATTCCTTTATAATTGTGCAGTTGGTGATAAATTTTACTTAAAACGTAAGTTTAACACCGTCCTTCTTTGGATAAGTTTATACCGCAATCATACTCGTATGTGTTAGAAGGAGTCGGTGTATCGGTTAACTTTAATCATCAGCTGTAAAAACAATTATTTCGGAAGAAATAATAAACTGACAATTCCCAGACCATACAAGTGTGTTTCTTCGATAAATGTGAATGAAAATAACTTTTTTACAGCTTTTTTAAAATAAAACTCTTAATATTAAAAGAAAATTTAAAATTCTTCGCTTACATTCCTCCTTCGCGGCTGAAATGTTAGGCAATTCAGAGGGTTATATCGTTTAAGATTATTAAATCAAAAAATATAAATACATTGATCCCGAAAAATGAATTATCATCGATACAAAAAATTAATAGTAAGCCAGCCAAACAGGATAATAATATAATAATAAATAATTTTCGAAAATAACTGTTATTTTCCAAAATTATTTATTGTGAGTAATCACTGTGAAAGCTTCAAATATTTAGGATAATAATATGTTACAGAACATCAACTAAAAGAGAATTTAAGTAGATCCGGAATATTGGAGTATATAAGGAAATTGTATCGTAGACCAGCTTACGAGGATCGTACCAGTTAATTAACGAACAAACATAAAACATCCACACGGAAGCGTTCGGAAGTAAATTAAAATCTAAAAGTTTAATAAACTGAAAATATCGGCATACAAAAATCTTAGTACAGTATTATTACACTCTATCCAAAATGACGTATCTAGAATGGTACATGAAAAAACTTACATAGAGATTACAATAAAACAACGATAAGATTGCGGATAGGACATCGTCAAAAAAGTTTTAAAAAAGTAATAAAATTAGCTCAGATTAATGTGAATGTACAGAAGAGGAGGGATCTATTGAACACGTAGAGTTCGGGGTTTCTGGATAAAAAATAGGGAAAGAAGAAAAGAATTACGTAAACACATTATTCGAACGTACAAAATACGTTACCAACTCATATTATTCAGGCGATCAGTGCGACTTCGAGGGTGGGTATGGAGTTATTATATAAATTTTTGAAATAAACTCGTTCTGTTAGTTAAAATATTTTGATTTAGAAAACTGGCCAAATGGGTAGTATCGAAGACAAAAAAGAAAGAAAAAAAAAACAATAAAAAACCACAATACGATGACACTTAAAAAATCATTTTTTTTTATAACCTTTTCATTATTTTCCTCGTGAAACATTTTTTAGCGTATCCGTAAGAATTCTCATGCGCCGATTCAATGTTTTAAAATAAATTAACTTTCAGTTTACAAAATCGGAGGGGCTTGTTTAATTTCGCGATTTTCTCATACGAAACGTAGCAAGGTATTTTGCAGTATAGCCCCCCGTGTGTCAACTTTATGTCTACAGAACTGGACAACGTACGTTCGAATACTTTTGTTCGAACTGGTCTTAAAGTCATTTCACAAAGCAGTAGCTGAGACTGGTAGGATTATTTCAACCTACGTCCTGTGAAATTCAGAGCACTATTTATCTCCTTTCTCTTATTCATAACTTGTTCCGACCAGGTGGGATATATTGTAGCAATGCGAAAAACGCCCAGACATGTAACCCACCTGCGTTGGCGTTTTACCGTTCAAGTAAGCAAGACGGTTATCATTTTGGCGCTCGGAACGTAATATGGACTGAATTTTGTTTCAAACTAGCCAGTCTTACACCGTTCGTGTTCTGTGTCTTTTAGTGACGACTATATAGTTGCGCCAAAATCAATAACTGATAATAACAGTAATAAAGGGGCGACAGTCGAAAGCATCAAAATTTGCGTCCGTGATCATCTCCGTTTTAAGAAAACTTCTGTCATTACATCTGTCCTCATTTCTTTGTCGCAGAGTACATCTACTTTTGTTACGTCAATGAGAAATGGATGGGGTACACTGTTAAAATTTACGTATATACGATGTGTGTTACGCGCAGATAATGAAATCGTACATTTCAAAAGACTATTTTGTGCTATTCATGAAATCGGATTTTAATAGAGAGAAATACGAAATTTCATCTTCACTTCGTATTTAAACATTACTTAAAACCGAAATTATAATAACCCGAACTGCACAATACATGAAATGAACAAAAACACAAAAAACAGTTTTCACAAATTGTTCGAGAAAATATTCCATGTAAATATTTTTGTACTCGAAAAAAAAATATTTTAAAAATGTCAAAAATGTGAATATAATGTTACACGTACAATTTATGTAAAAAATCCAGCAATCGTGAAATGCACAATTTTTTTGCGCATTTCATAAATCGCGCGATTTTATTATCTGCTCGCAACGTATTAACGATAACGTCATTCCAAAGGTATTACACGATGAGAACGTTACGAAATGTGTAACGCTCTTCTGTTATTTTTTGAAATAAGGGTACAATATTATAAAATTCAAAATTGAAACTGAAACTGAAAATTGTTTTTAATTTTTAACAAAAGCCCCATCATAAATGAAAAAGATAAAAATGACTGATCATTCTGCAAGCTTATATCTGGGGGGGGGGGGGAGGAGTCGCCCAAGGTATGCGCGGAAAGACGGAATTTTAAAAATAATTACACACGTATATATGTATACTTTTCAAAAAAAAAAAATCGAAATAATTTACTGTTATTTTAGTAATTAGTTGTGGAATCATCGATATACTACTTAATACGTGGCACTTCGTCAGTGTATTCAACCGCGTCCATTTTGCCACCGCTGCGGGCACGTATTCACAGCCAGCTCGCAACTTGTAAATCGGCATTTCGAGATTTTATAGCCGAGAATGAATTCGTAGTTTAAAATTCGATTTCTAAAGCATCGTGGTCACAGTTTCTCTGTTCTCACATTCGGCAATGTTCGAAAGAATTTCGAACGTATCGAGAGGCGCGCGAAGAATTTAATATTATTTATTTAAATAAACGAAATAATTTATGAGAAAAGAATCGGCTCGATGAAAAGTAGAAATCAGAGCGCGAGAAACGATCGCGTTTACATAATCGGCCGATATTTTTACGAGCACGGACGACGAGCAGAAAGAATGCTGCGCACCGGAATTCGATCGGGATAATTTCACGAAAATCGGAAGAGCTGGCCAGAAGCCGATAGTCCTGTTTCGAGGATAAATTCGGTAGAACGGCGATTCGCTACATTCGTCCAGCAGTAAAACTGCCGGTTTGCGTAAAATTTTAACGCCCGCGCATAAAGACCAAAAAGTAAAGTCCGATACGCTTCTTAGCAGGGCATCGGGCATTGTGAAGTTAAGATTCACAGTGTACTAATGAGGACAACGGACTAAAATTAAAATGATAAAATAGACCCGCCGCGCGTTTTTAGACGGAAACAACAGTGTGTCCCATTATCTTGTTGAAGTAGATTTTTCGCAAGACTTCCGCCTAAGCTAGACGACGTTGTTAGTTATCACCAATTCGCCGCCTACATTTCGCAGAAAGCGAATATTTTGAAAACAGCGATATCCTTTTTCAACATATGCAGTTCACGAAGAAATTAACGATTTTCAACTTTTCCCGGCCTCTGCATAACTACTCTCTTTTATCGAATTGGCCAACAATGTTGAAAAGTAGAAAAGATCCACGCAGCACCGCAACTGATAATACGCAGCAAATGAAAAACTCGCCTTCAGAGGAATATAACAACTCCTCACAGATATGCTAAATGTAGGTGAATACATACTTGTTGGTTAAAACTGTATAATAAAAACAAACTTTAATAACAAACAATAAGGGCGAAATAATTTATAACAATAAATTAGATAAATACCTTAATTAGAAACGTTTTCGGGCATAACCCATCATCAGCTAAAACTAACTTAGTGGAAACTTAAAACACATCGGAGTGAATATAAGGAATACATGTGTACATATATAGTAGATACATAGGAGGAACAAAACATAGAAGGTATAAAAATCAATAGAGTGAAATTATTAATACTTAATACAAAATGTAAAATGAAGTAGGAGGAACCTAAAGTTAAGTTTTTATATTAAAAAGTGGATTATTATTATTTGGTAATTGGTCATTTAAAATATTATCTTTATATTTATTTATGTAATAATTTTCAGCAATATTCATAACATTTCCTTTGCCATAAGTGGCCAAGACGGTTACAGTGTTTTCTAGTGAATTTGGTTTATGTTTATTTTTAATTTTAATTAAATGTTCGGCATATGTTGATTTTTCTATTTCATTATTATTAAATGATTTTATGTGTTCTTTATATCTACAATTAATTTTTCGCCCTGTTTGACCAATATATGATTTCTCACAATCGGCGCAATTTATTTTATATATACCACTATTTTCGTAAATATTATTATTTTTTAAATTTAAAGTGTTCATTTTATATCTTAAATTATTTTTAGTTCTGAATGTTACATTTTAAATACCTTGTTTTTTAAATAAAAATTGGTTAATTTACATATATTATTGTTTATAAATCTAAATGTTATCCATCCTTTATTGTTAGTAGCATTATTGATTCTTAATTTTTGTATATATTTTGATTTTGATTTTATTTTGTGAATTAATTTATCTATTATTTGTTCGTCATAACCGTTATTTCTTGCCAGAGTCTTTAATATATTAATTTCTATTTGTTTTTTATTTATATTCATAGGTGTAGTTAATAATCTATTTATTGCAGTCATGAAATAAGCATATTTATGTTGGTTTGGGTGATGTTTTATGAATTATGTTATCAGTGGTGGTTTGTTTTCTGTAAATATTATATGTTAATCTATCCTTTGATTTTATTATTGTTATATCTAAGAAATTTATTTTGTTATTTTCTTCTTTTTCCATAGTATAATGAATATTTTTGTGAATTTTATTTAAATCGTTTAGAATGTCATTTTCAGTATTATTATTATTTTCATCAAAAATTAGTAATGTATCATCTACGTATCTGATATAAGATTTAATGTTGCATTTTTGTATTATCTTTTCCATGTATATTTCTTCTAAATTTTGTGAAAAGATTTCACTTAAAATACCTGACAAAGGTGAGCCCATAGCTAAACCATTATTTTGTATATACATATAATTTAAGATATAAAATAAACACTTTAAATTTAAAAAATAATAATATTTACGAAAATAGTGGTATATATAAAATAAATTGCGCCGATTGTGAGAAATCATATATTGGTCAAACAGGGCGAAAAATTAATTGTAGATATAAAGAACACATAAAATCATTTAATAATAATGAAATAGAAAAATCAACATATGCCGAACATTTAATTAAAATTAAAAATAAACATAAACCAAATTCACTAGAAAACACTGTAACCGTCTTGGCCACTTATGGCAAAGGAAATGTTATGAATATTGCTGAAAATTATTACATAAATAAATATAAAGATAATATTTTAAATGACCAATTACCAAATAATAATAATCCACTTTTTAATATAAAAACTTAACTTTAGGTTCCTCCTACTTCATTTTACATTTTGTATTAAGTATTAATAATTTCACTCTATTGATTTTTATACCTTCTATGTTTTGTTCCTCCTATGTATCTACTATATATGTACACATGTATTCCTTATATTCACTCCGATGTGTTTTAAGTTTCCACTAAGTTAGTTTTAGCTGATGATGGGTTATGCCCGAAAACGTTTCTAATTAAGGTATTTATCTAATTTATTGTTATAAATTATTTTGCTCTTATTGTTTGTTATTAAAGTTTGTTTTTATTATACAGATATGCTAAATGTTTTACGAATTGCAGCGAAATGCCTTTGAAATCGCTTAATTTGCTCGAGACGATTTAATGATAAAAATTAAAAAATAAATAAAATTAGCGTTAATGGTAGATTTGCACAATGTTAAATGATGTTTATTTTAATGTCTTTTTAATATTTTTTAAATGCCGTATTCGCTTAATGATTTCGCTTTTAGTATTATTTTCTTGCAAAAGACACGTTATTTTTCAGTTTATTTTGCATCTGACCAGTGATTTTTATTTACTGCTGCACAACACACAAAAAGAAAAAAAAAGGAAAAATGGCTGTTCGTCAACCGTTTGCGATCGAGTCCTTTTTACCTGAGTTGTGCTGTCCGTCCGTTATTCTAGTAAGTCCGTTCTTTGTTGTCGTTTGTTTTTTCCCATTGTAAACTTCGTTATGCGTGCCCCGCGTATTTTAACGTTTTCTTCGTAATTATTTCGTTGAAATGGTCCTTTTCAGGTGTCCGTCGTCGTTTTTGTAAAAGTCTACATCGCCTTACGTAGTCATTATCGAGCGTTTTACTCGATATTACAATTTTTATATCCGGAATTTTTTAGTATTTGAAATTAACCGTAAACGATTAGGTTATCGTTTATTTCAATACTGGAATATATCGTGTTCCGCAGGCCAGCCAATCCGAACAGCCCAATATCCACAAGTTCGCACTAGGGCTACGAGATGAAAAATAAGGAAAAAGCTCCTTTTCTTGTATATTACAAAATTTCATCTCGTAAAAAAGCGCGCAAAAGACGCCGTTTCCAAAATTACCAATAAATTTTTTAGCTCGGCTAAATAGGTGACCCCCTGAGGTTTCAACAAGCATCGCTTAAAGCGACGGCGATGAGAACACTTAATAAGGTAGGTACATCACTAATTGTGAAATTAAGCATAACGCCTAAATGTCTCTAAAGTAAATCTATATTTCGATTTATTTTCCGTCATCATCCAGATCTGGTAGTACAATATCCCCAATTTCGGGCCGGCTATCTTTAAATAAAACTAGAAGCTATGCCCAGAATAAATGTTTTTAATTTAAAGAGCCAGGAACGGTCGTGAGAAATTTATTATGCAGCGGACTGTGTTAAAATTACGACGCGCTAGCGTAGTGCCAAATAACTTTGTAATGTGTCGCATAATTTTATCATATTATCATCACTAGGCGTCGACCTCTGCGCAATGGTCGATCGTTTTACAAAACACCGCATCGTCGTATAACAACCAAAAGACTACAACAAATGAAACTATGCGCAAGTCTTAAAATTTACCGATTCAATGTAATCTCGTAAGACGGCATATAAAAATTACACATTTAAAACTACGCAATATGAAATAGTATTTTTTTTTTTTTTTTTTTTTTTTTTTGAAAGGAAAAGACGGATACTGGCTTTTAAATTTACTTTAAAAAATTCACTAACAAGTAAAAAATATTACTCGATAAGAAAACTTCTTTAGAATAATGATACACCTTAAAGGAGGTATATTATGCTTAAACGAGATTAATACTGATCAGAGCACACCAAATTCAAATTTAAATTCAAATTCAAATTCAAATTAAAAAACCATCATATACACTAATCTTCTGTAACCTACTGAAAACAACACCAGACACATATTTAACGCGTTTCTTTAATTGTTGCGATTTTGGTGCTGATAGAGAACAAATATTAATGTTGTTTAATCACAATTTCCTTCTCCTTTAAGAAGGGGGTCGTCTACTTTGTTGGGTCAAAAAAATTGTTTTTTCCCTCCATAAATCACCTCTAAAAAAACTCATGGAGATTCTAATACATGAATAAAGAGATTTTTGAAAATTCAACGTCATTATAAAGTTACAGTCGCAAAACAGGACTGATTATTTTCGTATAATACATTCTCAAAACCTTTAAACGCGTTTTTCTCAATACCATGGTGTCCCAAAAAGTTTGCAATCGATTTTGTTGAAATTTTTCACACGTCTTCTGTATACGTTTAGTGTTCGTCTGGACTAGATAATTAACTTATATGGTTTTCTTATTTTTAAATTTAAATGTCGAAAAATGATTTTTTTTTTTCAAAACGTCGGCAAAAATTGAAATTTCAGTATTTCTATTTAGATCTAGTTCAAATGATAGCCACACGTCTGCAAATTAAGAGAAAGTTTTTTTTTTTTTTTTTTTTTTGGTGATGAACTGGAGAAAATCATGGATACCGTTCAACAACTTTTTTTTTACACAGCTGTCGTAGGAGCGCTCTACAATGGATTTCTGGCCATATATCAACTTGGAAAATGTTCTAATACTCTTAAAATATCAATAAATATGAATTAAAAGTTTTAACAAAGTGAATCGTATGATTCCTTACAAAAAATTTCCCCTAAAAAAAAAACAAAAAAAAAAACAGTATCTTGAGTTGACGATTTCCTTATCTATAGAAAAACATTTTAAAATAAAAAAAAAAAAAGAAAAAAAAACATTTTACTGTAAATATTTCTGAGTGATAATACAAACAGCCTATAATGGCTATTACTTTCAGCACTATAGAAGTGTTAAAGAGTGTTCAAATCACATCATTGAAAGAGCTAGTAAATCCTACTTTAGGGTTTCAAATTCACTATATTTATTCGAATCTGCATTTGGATAAATTAACATTGGTAAAATTTTAAGTTCATTAATGGTCACTTTAATTTTAAAATCTGGGCAGTTCATAATCCTACATTTTTGTTACTAATTTTTGTCTGGTTGTATTAAGCATATCTAAGGGGACTTCTATTTTTTTAATGTTTATTTTAATGAGACTACTGACTACCATCCGATACTGACCGAGATTTACTTACACGAGACCAAAAACCGATCCATATACTTTTTAACGGAGAATCATTACTAGTCTTCGAGTACATGGTCTCAATACCGAGCAATAATCGCGTAATGTTTCCGTCGGTGAAAATGACGTCATGGCAATTTCACTTTATTCGAATCTGTATTTATCCATAGTTAACATTGATAATATAAGTTTTTTGTCTGTCCATATTATTACGTTTCCACGAAAAATAACAGTGATAATATTTTAAACGCCGACGGCGTTTGTTATATTAGTAAGAATTTTTCTAAAGCAACCCCCCACCCCACAATTTTTTCGCGTTATTTCGTAACTGTTAAATATCTTTGTTCACCAATACATTTTTAGAATGAAGAATCATTAAAATGGGTTTAAATAATCAAAAATTAATCTGTACAAGAACAGAAAATAATACATGCGACGAACATATAATATCGTTTTTTGAAGCTGGTAAAAATAAAATTATAAATAAACACGAATAACAAACATCTTCTTAAGAATAAACATTAAACAACTTTTGGGTTAGATCTTTGGTAGTCGAAGAGAAAAAGATTAATGCTAGTTTACATTGTGTTTATTGACTAATCTTCATCTAAAGATGAAGAAAAAAAGGGGGAAAAAAAGAAAACATCGATATGGCTTAAAACCGGGAGAGGAAAAATATGCTACTTAATCTTTTTCGTTTTTTTTTTTTTTTTAAATTTAAGACCATATTTGCTATATTAATCATTACTTTACTTTCTTCTGGTACTAAATCGGATCTCCGAAAACACATTTTTAACATATGTTTTTATATTCAGTCTTAGAACATATTTGTTATTCTCGTTTATATAAGTATTCATCGCGTTATCAACTAAAATTAGTAAATAGCATGTACGCATTTCATAACTCGTCATAATATGTAAGAATCGAAATAAATCGTACTCTTGATAGTATTCAAATTAAGAGTTTATGCTGGCATTCAGACCACGATGCAAGAACGTTTCGTACATCAAGTTCAATGGTTCGACATATGGCGAGTTGCACGAGATGGATGTCAGAATAGGTTGGCCAAACTTAAAATCCCACCGATTGATTATACGGGCGCGATTATGTTATGTTTATGTTTACTTAATTGTTCCGCTAATTAGCAATATGAAAACGGGGACGATATTATAAAAAACTGATAAGAATTTCCGGTGACAACGACATTTTATGTTTGAAACTTCATCATAAGTGTCGCTAGAAAGCAGCAGACGTTTCTCCGAACAAACAAATCAACCGGCGTATTTTTGGAACATAAAAATTACGTGTTCTATAAGCACATCGGAAAATAGCAAACAAGGCGGTAAAGGTAGGTAGTTCGTGTAACAGTCTAGTTCGAAAGAAGTTTAAATATTTATTAAAAATCAATATTGACACGTATTTGTAGGTTCATTTCAGCTGCAACACCTGTCATTTTCTATGTACTGAGGGAAGGGGGTGAACATGTGCTCAGTCGATTATACGTTTTAAATCATTCTTTCGAACAGCGCATAGACGACGACATCGTTCGTAATAAAACTGTAATATAACGATAATTCATTGCTGATCAACGAACGAGCTCGCGGCTCATGTCTTCCCGGTAACGGCACCGAAAATAAATTTGGCGGGAAAGCAACTTTCGAGGGACTAGCGAAACAAAGAAACGTCCTCCGGCAAAGTGGGGATTTTATTAACATCAAACATCCCTTTTTTCTATAATATTGAACATCAAAAATATAGTTTTTGTTTATCTCTATTAAAGCATTAAACAATACACACCATTGAACGCAATTAAAAGCTGTTTACTGGATAACTTTTTCCCCGCTAATTTAATCGATAAAAAAAGATAACTTAAACTTCGAAAATTTTACAAACCACTTAAATTTCATCTCTAAATAATAGCGCGCATAACTTTCCACGCATACATCATGTCTTCCTTATAAATTATGTTCGTAGAAATAAAATTAGGAATGATGATGTTATTTATGTAATAATGGCATTTTTTATTCAGACGAAATTCTATAAATTTGATAGTAATATTTTAATAATAAAGTTGTAATTCAGTCAGAGAGTTTTCATGAATTTATTTACGATGAAGCTGGTTGAAGATGATTTTTATTTTTAGAACTCCCCTCCTCGTATTTACTTCAGCGATAAAATTACCGAATAAATAGATGCTCTACCACTTTAGTAATATATGGGGAACGAATAAAAATCGTAATTACGAGTATATTTATTTTCTATTAATTTTACTCCGTTTTAAAAGTGCACGATCCACACTTATATAAAGCGCTTGTTTACTTTTTAAGCTTTTAGAAGGCAATTTTGTATTGTTTTTTTTGTTGTTTTTTTTTATTAGTACATTCAATAACTAGGTTGAGTACTCGTAGACAGAGTTTACCTTTAGGGGCGGGGGGGGTCACTAAAAGTTATTTTAAAAAAATAACGAAATAAATAACCCGATCTTTTCGTAAAAAATCCACAAACTCCGAGACAATTTTCATCATATTTGTACGCATACATAATTATGGTTGACAGGAAAGATGCCATACTATATAAGAGCCCTGTTTTCTCGGGTGTAGGAAAAGAAAAAAAAAAATGAGACGTACTGAAAGCCAACTAATACCACCGTTTGTTCCACATTAAAACATTCGGTTGCCATTACACGTAAAATAACTGGAAACGAAATGGACATTTTACTGGGCGTAATTACAATAGTAAGGTCTCAAGTCTGCCATGAAATGCCGAACCAGGGCTCATTTCGTAGAGAAATTGACGACGCAGCAAGAAAATCCTCGCTGGAGTCTTATTTTCTTTTAAAATATATTTGCATAAGAAAAGAGGAAAAAGGATTATCTTACGTGTAATATGTGTTATATAGTCGTGTGTTGTGCTGTATCGTGCGTATGTGTATGCATATGATTACCATAATGGGAAAACCGCAATATTCAACTTGGCAATTAAGTGCTCTTTCCGGGGAAGGTACAAGTGTCCTGTTAATGGTGGTAGCGATATTTACATTATTAAAACTTAATATTTTTTTCTCGAGAAATGAAAATTTTAAATTTTACATCGAAAGAAGAAAAAAAAAAGAAAGAAAAATAAAGAAAAGAAAAAAAGGAGACAGAAGAAAGCGTTATTATTTTGACGCGAATGATTAATAAAACATATTAGTTAAGCGTGTAGCACATTAAGGTTTTACGGAGAAGAGTGAACTCTTACGCACCTGTACTGCGAATTTAACGACTCACTTGAATTCGGAAAACATTTCGGATTTTCAATTAGCTCAATGAAGAAGGCAGTCAAAAAAGGGAATACAAAAAGAATCCTATGTAAACTTCAAGTTCACGTTTAAAATATGACATGTAGTCGACGCGGTAGCCGTAGGAAGGCAGCAGATCGAGAAACAGAAAATATCGGCAATGGCACGTGCGCGATGCGTTAAAATTGTACAAGGAAGGTTTTTTTTCGAGTCACAGAAACATAAAATCGACGTCGTTCACTAAAGAAGAAACGGTTCGTGTAATTCGCGGCTATACCATATCTCACTAAAAGCAAAACTCCTCTCCGGCAAATACCGTACTTCAAAAAGGGGTCTTGCTTTTACATGCTAGCCGGCCTAAACTTTGGAGACTTTAGAAATCTGCATCAACACCGTCGCAGCGGCCGTGGTGCTTTTAAACAACATCACTCTTTATCCGCTTCTCTCCAACGAACCGCAGATTTTGCATTTTCGAACTTGAGTCGAACACAAATCGTCATCACCCAACCAGTCTCTTAAACAATCTTCCCCCTCGCACTGATGTACATCCTGCAACGAACATCTTGCACGGGTTGTTCTCGTATTTCCATTGTTTAGCCGGCGTAGAGAATCTTTCAGACGCCTCTGATAATTCGACACAAAAAATGATAGAATCAAGACTTCCAGATATTTTTTAAATTTACTAATTTTTTTCCTAATATCATCCCGTGTCTTTCACACTTGTGATACACCTCAACAGGCGAGACACGAAAAAAAGAAATAAAAATAAAAAAAATACTGAAAATCCCTATTGTTCCAGAATTACTATCCGCCGACTTCTATTTTCTAAATTAGAGAAAGTTGAATGTTCTTCAAAACCGAAACTTATCGTTGGAAACATTTAATCACATCACTCGTGTTTCTTGACATGGCTTCCAAAATTACCCAGTTAAGATTCACAACGTACAAAGCGTTAGCAGATCAGTTTTTATCCCTCAGCCGTCTTGCCGATATTCTCTACACTAGTCGGTAGATCTAGCGTTAATATTTCCCACTTGTTCATTAGTCAGGTTTCTTGTAATATTACCAACTGCTTTTAATATTGTAAGAAACGATGTCGCTCGAAGACCACACACTTTCGAAATGTCATTTTAGTGACAAAAATAATATTATATACTATAGACTTATTTATTTACGTTGCTTGACCATACAAGGTTAAACTATTATGCCACTAAAGCAGTTAACATCAGCGTCTTTCTGCCCATTATTAATTATCGCCGACGCGATTAATACATCTCAGCATTATTCACAATTTCAAAAAACCTATACGGCATTTTTTTTCTTCGAATCCGGTAAATATGAAATCCAAACACGTCAGAAAATTCCAAGAAATGTTTGAAGATCCGCTGAGTGGCAACTGTGGCTGTGTATGAATGAGTTTCGCGGAGAGGCTGTTTTCGGTGGCGTGCGTTTTATCTTCTTTTATCCGTTCGTTCGATCTGTATTTTAATACTAAAGCGGATAGAGTGGTATTATTCGGACACTATTTATAGAGAGACATATTCTCGGATTTGCGATAAATACTAGAGTGCCCGCCTCTCAGTGGCACCACTCTACGAGTCCATGGTATGTGCTCAATTGCATGTTATTACCGCCAACCTATGGGTTCCGGTAGCACTCGAATGCGTTTGAACCATATCCTTCACAGTTTTCGCGTACGTAATATGCGTTCTTATTTCGCAAAATGGTGCTCTATACATCGGGAATATCATTTCCTTATCTTTTTTTTTTGGTTTCCGATACGATCTTTTTGGAATTCTTTATATTCCCCATATAGATGATAGGAGAAAACATGTATGCGCCTGCATTAGGACGCGCTGTAGCAGTCCGCCGGTACAGGTGCCAGGAAGTAAAATTTTAAAATTATTATAAAAACAAATCCTACACGTATGGAAAATTAAAAGTTTCCTAACTTGCGGTATGAGCGAATGCTGACAACGAACGTACAGCACACTATTACGTCAGGTAGCTTACGTCACTGGCATGTAATAGTACAAATTAATAACAACGCAGTCGTTCAACAGATTCGGTCGAACGCGGAAAACGGCTGAAATTCCGATCGAAAAAAGCCGCCAGTTGCAGGTGAGAGAGGCGACCAGTTGACAGAATAGAAAGAAGAAAACCCGTATAGTTCATACATCAAGAAAATCTCACATTTCGACTGGGGAACAGGCATCGCGCTGAAACTAAATGTGTTTGTACGGCTAACGGCCGAACGAACAAAGAATAAAAATACGGAAAAATCTTTTGTTATCGTTATCGTTGTTGTTATCGTTGTCATCGCTATTGTACAGCCGCAAATGAGAATGCTGATAAAAGATGAGGTTAGTTACCTGGTGAAAGTCTTCATCTTAGCTTCGACTGCTCGGTGACGCAAACAAATTCTCGTCAACGCTGTGCCAATCTCCTTGGTCGCACCTGGTACATATAGAAAAGATAAATAAATATTGTATAATACTGAAACTGTATCTGTTTTTTAACACGTTGTTATCGTGACACAATGTATAAACACGCAGATAAAACAGATTTACTAAATAATTTTGGTAAATGTATATTTAACTGCGGAACAGACGAAAAATAAAAGCGTAAAAACGGTATATATATAGACTTGGCTGCTTTTGTTACACATTTGTCTAATATTTCCTTTATCGCATTTTCTGATATAAATACAGATTCGAAAAGTTCGTTTATTTCTAACTAGATATTAAGAATTGGAGCCGGTAAAAGGCTCCGTGTCTTCAAAAAAATGCGTATCTAATTATTATATCGTTTTATTCGCACTGAAAAAACGCAAGCGACAGTTGCGTTAGGTGGACGATAGAAATTGCAGAGGTCATGTTCCAAATCGTTGCGCGACGGTATAAAACCAGCCGACAAAGATCTACACGCAAGTAGGTTAGAGCGGAATCG
This sequence comes from Icerya purchasi, assembly GCA_039619475.1. Taxonomy (NCBI): domain Eukaryota; kingdom Metazoa; phylum Arthropoda; class Insecta; order Hemiptera; family Monophlebidae; genus Icerya; species Icerya purchasi. Next base: position 71,108,819 of record CM077116.1, read on the forward strand.
TACTGGTATGCAAGGTGGTTTATCGGAAAATTGATAACGCATATGAACGAGCTTCGATACTCGGACACACTAAGAGAGTAGTTCGGCTCATATTCCACTGAGGTGTTATAAGTTGGCGAAATTCCTACAATCTGGATAGTATTCGATGAGTGCGTGCTAGATGCGCCACCGATAACATCGCAAATCACTGTTTGGCGCGGGCACTCTTTACCTGAAAGTGTTAACTCGCTCTGAACCTGCTGAATGTTTTCTCTTTCATTAACTACTTCCTAAACGAATTAATGGCTCCAAAAAAGAATTAATAAATCGCGGTCATTTTTATTCGATAAAACGGGGAAAAATCGAATCTTCGTTATATTTTAACTGTCAGCGGTCCGGAAAACAGACGTTTAGATATGCTCGCCTTACAGGATACGCGTTACTTTGTAATCTACACTTATGAATGCAAAGAATAAAACTGGGAACCCTGATGATTTTCAATTTTTATTCACGTTCTTCGTTACCCTTTTTTTATATCTTATTATTCCGGATTGCGCGGCTTTCTTTGTTAGCAATTAAGTAAGACCCCGCCGTACATAATAAGGCTATTAGCATATACAAGAGTGCCGTAATTAACTCTACACACCTCTTCCGACTGACATCAACTAGATCAGACGACGAAATAAAAAAAAACAGACAAAGCAGCATCTACTCATATACTAGATTGAAGCATATTGTTGAGAAATTGGCTGGAATTCAGTTTTTAAACAATTCTCGAAAATTCTAGCGACGTCGTAAGGTAGGTAATATATACCGTTCGAGTAGAAGTCCTCCGTTTGAATCCTGCTATGGAAAATTGCGGAAATCATCACACTCGTGTTGGTTAATAGCCCATATATATACGACGAGACCGAGTTAAAAGAAAAAAAGAACAAAAAAGCATAAGATGAACCGTCAAAAAAATATTTGATATGCAAAAACGAAAAGAGCGTAATGAAAAAAAAACCCAAAAAATTCCATACAACAAATCGGATTTCTTTTGCTATTTTTAAAATCGGTTCGGACTCTATATCACTATCCGGATTTATACTTTTAATAAGTATATAACAATTCAAAATGAACTTAACTATTACACCCATCTACACAGTTCGCCTCGGTATATTACAGTTTTCTGATATTTTAATAAAAATCCCGATTACACGACTTGAGAAAAACTGCGAATTAAAATGAAAATTTACACCGAAATACGCTATTTTCCTTATCAGTTAAATCGCTATCAAGAGACTTCAAAGGAGAACATGAAAGAGCGACGTAATTAGCAAGAAGCTTCGACTTTAACATTAAAGCTACGCATCCAATAAAGAAAAGAAAAAGAAAAAAAAATCTTTTCGTAATAAACGGTATCTTTTAAGCAGAGAGGATAATTCGATTTCGCCTCGGCCAGAAAAGCCGGATCAAGATCGAATTATTCAGGCGTCACGAATATTTTTGGTAATACCGTTAGCAGTAACGCCAAAAAGAAGAGCGGTTCTGAGTTGCCGTATCGTAACGACCAACGAAAAGGCGAATACCATAACATTATTGGTCGATCGGAAAATCACGCCACCATCTAACTACGAGCACTTCTCGCTTCGCTTTATTAAAAGAAACGGGGTCCTCCTCCTCCCGTTTAGCCTTTAATGAGCGCAAGCTGGGCATAAAAGATACAAAAATTAATTTAGCCAAATAACGTCATCACACTTAAATAATCGTTATTGCAGAAGTAACGTCCGATGACAAAATTAATACGAAAGGCGGAATAAATAACGTTAAAAATCAATTACAGCTTTGCCTCAATTTGCGAACCGAGACCGGTCTTGAAGGCGCCGTCCTGAGTTTCGCAACTTCGTACACTGCGCGAAGCTAAATTTTTACCTATTTCTTTCATTCGTCGAGGTAACCGCTTCTAAGCAAAAAGCAGTAGCTTCAACATTCTAGATTATCCGCTGAAAATCTAAAAGATCATTCTCTATTTCTCTCTCACTTTTGATCGAAACATATTTTCTCTTTATAACGTTTTAATATATGCACGCCGATATGTCCATCGATGAATAATACGTCACTGTCATAACGTAGCACACTTCTGACAATTTCCAGCCAATTCGAACTGAATGCATAATCTTTGCAGGATAGATAAATCATCGGTAGATTATTAACGGATCAGATTTTTCACATTTTATATACTGCAGTATTTGAACTGTCGCTTGTTTCTTTTTTTACGTGGAGAGCCGCGGAATCTCTATCATATGAATGTTATTTTTGTTGCCTAAACACACTGTTTATGGACATAATTCCAGATAATGTGTTAAACGAATTTCGGAAAAAGACTTCCTCACCTGATTACGTGCTTTCGACAATTTTACTTCTCCCACAAATACATTATTTTTCATACATTTTACTTTTTTAGACGCGCCACCTTTTATTTCGTACACACGTTGGTGATCCGATCTTTAAAAAAAATTAACACAAACAAAAAGTGATGATCAACGAATCCAATCCGAGCAGTCGAGAATGTGAAGTTTATTAAAGGGTTAGATATAATAGAGACGTCATGTAGCGAACAAAATTAAAACAGATTTATTACAAACTGCTATGGTTTTAATCAGCCTAGTGGATAAGGTGTTTGCCTACCAAATCAGAGGTCCGAGACTTGTCTCGTTCCGGATCCCAGTCGCTCCCAGGTATTTACCTAATCTGAAATAGAATTGGGTACCAGAGAAATCTGGGAAAGTAAAGGCGGATTCCAAGTAGAAAAGAACTGGTCCCAGTCTATTCTCATTAGATCCATTAGGCTTAGTACCATTACGGAAAGCTTAACTTCACAATCCATGATATACCTTATCAAGGGTTTGGGGGACTTTTTTTTCGCATTATTAATTTACACGCATATGTTTTAGTTCGGATCAGACAATGAGAAATTTCATCGGCTCCGAAGAGTCAAAGATTTTACCGCAAGTGTTCATTGCCCTCTGAGAACTGTGTTAAACCTAAATTACTACACGCGTATTTATCGCATTATTTTAGCTGCGAAATCATAAGATGTTCTCTGGTAAATTAATCAGAATCATAACCGACTGATGGGGCCGAATTGATTCAATTAAAATGTACTAAAAATATAACATTTATAAGTAAGATTGCTTTTGTTCCTTTCTTTTTACGATTTTGATATAATATATTTACAAGATGGAGACGGTATATGTGTAAGAGCAACTTTTGAAGAAAACTGTTCGAAAAATACTTAACACGTTCGTCACTTAAACAACACTTTAAACTCGAGGGAGCGTCCTGTAATAAACGTTAAATTCCAAACATTTCTTATTCTTCGCTAAAAGTTTTTTTTAACTCGATAACAAATTAAATAAATAAATGAACGACGGCAAAATTAGTATTTTTTTAAAAATGTACCGCGCAAAAGAAAAGAAAATTCGTTATTTGTTCAATTCCATTTGTATTAAGCATACAGAATTTTGAATTTAAATATAGTTTTTATCTTAAAACCTTTGCATATTAAATTTTCTGTAGAGTATTCCATAATGTATACTATTATAGTTGATTACCATCAGTACTACGTATTCAGCTTAATAAAAGATCTCTTAAGATATTACTTCTGTACAAAATGATAAAATCAAACTAAACGATAAAGCAAAAATAACTGATAAATATGCGGAGAAATAAGTTAATTAACCCGGTAGAATGCCCTTCTGGTCTTCAATAGTAATTGCGAAACTAATATAGCTAGAATTCTCAATACATGGCGCATACTATAACGCTGAGCAATCAGTTGCAATACTAAAAGTAATCTGTTTTAATTACGCCGCTGGTTTCACCGTGAAAATAAACTGTTACAGTTCCGAATCAATTTCATATTAATATGGTTCGCGCAATATATAAAACAATATATATATTCATTGTTTCCTCTAGCGGCATTTCAAGAAATTTTTTGTTTATTTTATTTATTATTATATTAATAATGATATATATTTTTATTGTAATTATTAAGTTATCACAAAGTAAACTTATCCCATTCCCGAGAAAAGTTCTTCCTCGCGCCCGATTTTCTTAGCAGCCTGTATTAGGAAACTATCTGAGGTACGTTAAACAGGCGCCTTCTTTGATGGCTGAAACATAATAATGTTTTTCCCAATAATATGTTTGGCTTCCGACCTGGTGCTCTCATGTTTGTATTAATTTTTTTGTGTGTAATATTTAAAAATCGTTCATTCGGAAGCATTACGCCTTAGCTTCCTTTATTGATGTTCCCCGGGGGCTTTTAATAATGCGCATCTGTCAACTCTAAAAAAGAAAAAATATCAACAATTAACATTCCAGTTCAGTTTTCTTCCCTTATTATTATTCCTCCGATACTGTAATTGCCAATAAAGTTCATAATTTGTCTCTCTCATTGCGCTGAATGATTCCTTATCCTCAATTCACGCTTCTATTTCTCCTTCTAATTTTCACGCTTCGTCCTTATAATTCTGCTCTAATTAATCCATACTTAAACAATAACTCCCTTCCTCACTGTAATTACGTATGTTTATATCATGCATAATTCGAACGCGGCCAGTCGCGGAAACTTGAAATTTTGAATTTAGGACACATCTATTTATGTACCTCCGATTTTGCTACAATCGGTTGGGCCAAAGGAGCACCAATACTCATCGTGAAGGGTTTCGTTGTACTTTTTTTCATGACTCCAAAACGAGCAGCCATAGAAAATCGAAATTTCGTACTCCGCATCGTTACAACATCTAATTGTATACCTGCGAATTTGGTCACAATCAGTTGGACGAAAAAGACACTTCTCTTGGAGGTTTCGCTGGGTTTAGGTCCATGGCCTAGGTGTCTCTACAGAAAAATTACTTTAAAACAGTTAAATTTTTTCGGTATCAAAATTTTAGCGCGGTTCTAGTTTACCACTCCTAAACGCGTAATTAATCCGAAAAGAAAATTGTATACTTCGTGCAAGCAAAAATGACAGACTAAAAATGAAAAAAAAAATAATTCGGAAGATTTATACATTTTCGGGAACAATAAAACCGCCGTCATTTTTAAACGTAATTTTCTTACAATACAAAAAAAAATAATTAAATTTGTAGTACCGTGAATATACCTTTATTTGGTAATGACCAGTTTCCAAAATTATATCGTTAAACTTTATACCCTTCTTATCGCACCATTGTATTGTTAATAAAATTATTATTTTTACAAATTTGCGCAAAATACGTTCATGAAAATTAGCTGAGAAGTGTAGATTATTATTTAAAAAATAATGTAATGCTTTCCTCATTAGTCTGAGTACGAATGACAACATTAAATTTCACAGTTTCCATATACTTTTGTCGGTTCGTCCTGTTACAAGATCGGATTTTATATACCACCTCATTTAAAAAAGTTATGTACACTATGTTATTCTCGACGAAATGAATTCTACCTCCAAAATAGTAGAAGACTTGGTTTGAAAATTAGAAAAAATTCAACGATTACGCTAAAAAATCGCTGAAGGATCACGAAGTATTTTGAATGGCTGGATGGAGAAAAAATCTAAACAAAGTTTCTATAAGCCAAAGACGGACTGAAATATATACGTAAAGACCTTTTTCATTATTTTTTACGGGTTTTTATTATAATCATTTTTCATAAATCTCGATGTACGTTTTTTTGGTGACATTTATAAGATAATGCACAACTAGAATGACTTCACTAAAGAAAAAAAAAAAAAACATTCATAAAAATAAAGTACACGCACGCACACATACACATATATATATACATATATGTATAAAAGCAACACTATGTGTACCCCTTTTTACTGGCAGGTGCACACATGACAGAGGGAGAATTGTATTAAATTCAAATTCGAATAGAATTTAAAAAATTCGGTGAGAAAATAAACAAATAAATCTCAAAATGGCAAGCATTATGCGATGAAAGTGTTTAATTCGTTGAAATACGAATGAGAATAATAGAATTGTCAACGAAAGTGTACACTGGAAGCTGAGTATGAACATTCATTTGTCGACTCGAAGTCTGACACGATCATTAATCTTCGAAACGCAGATGAGATCGGAATATCCCTCTCGCAATATAAAACGACGTAGTCGGTTAGTTCAAAATTTTCTGATAGGATAGATGACTTAGAAACACTCCGCCAGCGAGGAAGTGACACTGCAGTACACCTATAATCGGTATTAAGAATTATTCGTCTGCTTCGCCATGCGCATTCTAAATATAATATTTCTAAGTGTTACAGTACAGCGGCGCAGCTTAAAGAATACAAATCGGAAACCATAAAATACTCGCACGTTCAATAGACATTATCATAAAGACGAAAAAACTATCGCTTTATCCGGGTTCTTCCGTAATCAGATTAACGCAATAATTCACATGTACTCCTTTCATTCGGTAACCTGCCGAAAGAAGCTCAAGTTGCTCCTTGCCACCGGAGACCGCATACTATTAAGCAGACCCGACCAACAACAATAAAAGATAATCGTAACATTACGTAGTCTTAACGAGAACACCGTGACATGGCGGCTACAGGTATGGAAATGGGTCAGGTAAAACTTTGACGATGTCAAGCGCGATACATTGTCTTTATGGAACGGGAAAGTAATACAGAGAAGGTCGCTCACGATCATTTCTAAATCTGAAATAATTAAAATCGTGTCTCTCCAATTAAGTTATTGACGATTTTACATTCTATACAGAAACGGGGGGGGGGGGGAGCAAAAAAAATGTACAAATATGGTCATTATTTTTATTTTTTGAAACATAATTCGAAACAGTCGCTCCAAAAACATGAATAGCGAGGAAAAAACTGAAATTATAAAACAATATAAGGTCGAAATTACAAATTTCAACTGGTTACTTATGTAAGCTGTCTGTTTTAGAATAGCATTCAGTCTAGCTGGTATTTCCGAATAAAAACTTTAATGCATACAATCAGAAGGAAAATGTCCAAAACTCGGCAGATAGATCAATCTAAAAGAGAAGCATCAGCATAAATTTTATTTACATACAAAAAAAGAAAAAAACAAAAAAAAAAACGAGAATTACAACATGATGATGTAGTTAGTACTACGAAACATATCGGTGCTGTTTTATTTTTATAAATATTAAAATATAATTTCTGTTACGTCTATTACAGTTATTTTAAAATACACATATATATGGTACAGGAATGGATAGTTTGATTAAGATATTCCGTATTCTTATTTCTAAGCTCGCCGAAGCGTCGAAGTCAATTTCAAATAGCGTTGGAGACGTCACAGGCCAGAGAAAAGAAAGTTCTGGGTACAACCCACTGGCATATACCACATTTGAGGCCTATTTAGCAAAATACAAAAACTTCCAGGTGACGCTTTGTTAATTTACATGCAAAAAGCGCCGCACTTATATAAGATTTAATGGTTAGTCTGAAATTTAAAAAAACCTTTTTTTTTCTTGTTTTTTTTTTTTAAATTCATGAAATAAAATGTAAATAAAGGTTTTTACCTAGAGCTTTCATAATTAAGCTGTCTTCTAACCGTATTAGCCGACAACATATACTCTAACCGTTTTTGTCCGATAGGCAGTGTAAAAAAAAAAGAAACAAATCGAAATTACAAGTTTTTCCCAGAACAAACTATTTACTTAAAATGTGTGTCAATTCTGTTTATCAGCCGAAACATTCGATTCTCTAATTTAGTTTATTATCCCCCATCAGCTACGCCAAATATAACGCGCAGGTATTAATTTAATTTACTATGCACACCAGGCACGCACGCCGAATTATTCGGTTTACTCGACCCCGACATGCCTCGGCAACCTCTAAATTTGCGCATATGGAATTTATTTAATTTATTGTAACTCAAATTAGAGTAATCATTATTGTAAAAATAGAAAATCTAGTTGTTTTTTTAATTGAGATTAATTCACCCTGCACAGTAGGAAATTTCTCTGAAAGGTTTCCTACTTCATAACAAGATGGGAATTTTAAAGTGATAGTAAAAATAGGGGATATGAAATTTTTCTATATAAACGGTAGGTAGCACGGACGTATTCGTGCCGGGTTAAAAAAAGAAATGAAAACGCATCATTTTCAACTGGTTTGTTTGAAAACGATGTATGTTCATAACAAATGTGACTGAATTCCTAAAAAGGGGTGGGCGTTTGGTCGCCGTTGGAATCCGAACAATCCCTTGTGACTTGTATCGACGACGAAATACACGAAGCTGCCGGGAATGTAAAAAACAAGAAAAAAAAAATTATTTATTTTTTGTTTTTACCCTGCATTATGTTTTGTTTTTTTTTTAATGAAAATAGCAGGGGTAGTCCCGTGCTTATTTTTTATATTTTTCTTCATTACTTTTAAACAACTTTATTACGCTATAAAAGAATGATTGTGTTGACAAATAGTAAATTGGAAAAAAAAAATTATTCATTAGCGTCATTTATATAATGAACGTGCAATTTAAATTTCACTCTGTCCGTCGCATTCACTTCTGTATTGACGCACTTGTACCCTCCTCTAGCAATATATCGAGAGGCAGAATAATTTTTCTGTCTAAACAACAACGAACGCGATAGGTCAAATTAGTTTGAGCACCTTCAGCTAATACGGGACTATTTTCCGAAAACGAAATCAATACACTTCGTTAAATCTGACAATTATTTTCGTCTCACTTATTAGGGAGTCATGCTCGCAACAGCTGCTTCTTTCGTTAATGGGCATTCCTCGCAGTTTTCATTTCGACATGTTGCATTCTTTCGATTTTGTTTAATTGTTCGACAAATTTTATTGCCGCGGGGAAGTCGCTTCCGTCATGAATCAACTTTTCTGTTGCAGGTTTCAATTACAGTTGGACTCAACAGCAGCTAGATTCGCAGCATTTTCGCTATCAAAACTCGACATAGGCAACCTAAAGCACGAATGCTATAGCTCGTTTTTTCACCAGATGGCTAAGTTGCGTAACAGTGTCCCTATCAAGTATGTGTACTACCTGCGTGCTTACAACGTAGGCTATGTTTTAATTTAAACGCGACATTCATCAACATCTGCAATGTCGGCGAACCAAAAGTCAGACAACTAGTCCAGAACTGACATTGTGTTCTCCATACGCTTCTCTTTGATTGAGCACACCGACATACAGCTCAACGACACATTAATATGATTATTAAAATACGAATGCATGTAGAGACACGCGCGTGTGTGTATCTCGAAGCTATAGTCCCGCGCGTACCTTCACAGATACATACATATATGGGTGTTCGCAAATACGATCCATACGTGTATAGCAAGGCGCGCGTATTATGCGCATTTGTCTACAGTTTTATCGTGACACAACTCTACAATTACTACAACAAATCGGTAACTGGAACTACACATTTGCAGCAATAGTACACGAGTAGTTTATCCGTCGAGTCTCTAAGCTCGAGGACACTTAGAATAACGTAATTTATGCGTAAGAGCCGAATTGATACAACGGATCGACTGATTTTTATTATATTCCGAATCGCCGTATCAAATAAAAACAGGATAGGGTAGGATGGAAGACAAAATAATCGATAAAAAACAACAACGGTTTGTTAATAAAAACCTAATATATATTATGGAGACCAAATGCGAGTTCGGGTAATACAAGAAAACAGTAAGATAAAAGAAGAATAACACAACAGCAGCCCGGACAACGTCATTGAATTAATTAACAAGCAATAAAAAATTAACGATTTAATGCGAGACTAAAAGAATCGTTATATATCTTTATATCAATTTTTATGACGCTTCACGCGTAAATTTCCACCCCACTACATGTATACTATTTATTTCTCACAAAAAAAAAAAAAAAAAAAAAAAAAAAAAGTAACCATCGACTTGCAGATTGCTACACAACATCCCGGTAATTGATAATTTTTATAGCATTAGCATTTAAAGATTTCTGATCGGATTAAAATATAACCGACTTCGTTCCTTACTATATTTGTTTTTGGGTGAAGGTCCTTGGTTGACGAGCCCAACAAAAAAAAAAACAAAAAAAAAAACAATTAAACTCTTCTCTATGCCGAAATCTTTTTTTCCCTTTTTACATTTAATAATAATTTTTAAGTTGAAAATTTGTGTTTTTACATGTACAGAATTACTATAGTAACAAAAACGTTTCACAAAATTATCCGAAATTGACGTAAATTTTTCGCCAAGACACTCGAACTATAAAAATTTATGCATCTCACGTTTTCACTTTTTCTCAGCCTTCAATAGTTGCTACCCTGCCGTACAAGCATGAAAACCACTGACACTTTTCTTGAACATTCCGACGAATCTACGAAACCGGTAGGTATCTCTATACGGGTTTCAAGCGAGAAGTTTAATTAGAGATCGATAAGATCGACCGGATGCATACTCGGAACTGCTACGACCATGATGTCGATGATGGCTGATTTTGGGTTGTAGATTAGATTTGTCAGAACCACTCCATTTAGATTTATGCTTTATTTTCAAATCTCGCATGGAAACAGTCCATACGATGACTTGGAACATTGCACTAATTACGTATCACATCGAGACACTATGTATTTTTTCGATAATTAAAGTTTTAATTTCGGTCTGTAAAAGCTGATCAGCGCGTATTTAAAACCGTTATCGACGAAATCTGTTAATAATTGCCCCCGGTATACGTGCAATAGAATGTAAACTTAGCACGCGAGTATTGAAAGAAGGGATCGGCAAATTAAAGATGATTTAAAACCGTTCTAAAAACAAAAACGATCATCTTTAACGCCGATAAATTACATCGGCCAAAACAAAAGCGACAAGTACTTTTGTCCTATACTCGACAGATAATACCGTCGATAGCATCGATTACTAACGCTATTGTTATCGAAATCTGATAGATGACTATAAAAAAAGCAACAGGTGCTTTATTAATCACCGTGCATGTATTACTAATTGAAAGTTATACTATCAATAAAACCGCGGAGGAATAAATAAACGCAACGACGCAAATGGAAAATAAAAAATTTACAGAAGGGACGAATTACAGAATTTAGTAAGAAACAAACTCCCTCTAGATCTTCTGATGAAGTTATAATTCAATTATTTATTTACCCCCCCCCCCCCCCCCCCCCCGCCGCGGCAAGAGAAAAAAAGAGCTCGCTCGATTTGTCTATTCATTTTTGCAATCGAATTTGCGGAATTTATAAAACTTCAAATTCAATTATTTTTCCATTCCCTTTCAAGATTGCATAGGCCAGTGTTGTAATAACTTGCTTTTATCGAATTAGTCTCATTTTCCTTTTTATATTCAGAGAAAAATTTTCCTGGAACAGAATTCTTAATTTTAATCGAAATATTATATACCTTTTCCTTTTTTTTGTTTTTCTACCGCCGTGTTTCGCATAGGAATCGATTATCCGCAATTTCGTAATAACGAGGGTCTCAGCCTACGACAAAATTCCTTCAATAACGTACACTAGGCAGTGTCCTTAGTAGTTCGAAATTATGAATTATTCGGTATCAATTAATTTTGTCGCTACTTTCACACCGAGGTTTTTATTTTTTTAGTTTCCTTAATTATTCGTGATTTCTGTTTTTTTCTTTAAATTAAAATGTTTTATTGTAATATATATTACATATTGCATTATATCTATATGTATATAGATATATACATATAATTTTTTTGGCGTATGAAAGGCATGGAAATTCTTTTGCAGCATTTAATCAAAATCCGTTAAAGCCAGACAATTTTCTTTTATGTAATGAAAGAATATGTTTTTTTCAGTGCTCGGGCAAAATTAATTTTGCGCACAAGCGGCACGCGCAGATGTATTAATTATTCATTAAGTAAGCGCAGATTTTGGTTTAGAACACTAAATAAAGAAAAAACTGAAAATAGTTAATACAAAAAATTCAGTATCTCAAGCTGAAAACCACTTAGATTGGTACCCTAAACAGTGCGAAAATATTTAAGATCACTCGTCGAAGATGTAAATGCAGTAAAAATAAGGCTTGTACACAAGGCTTCGTGTTCTTGCTATGCATCGGAAATACGAAAAGCGTACGGACAGTTTCAAAATGTGGTGTGGCGACGAATGCTTCCGGAAGACCAAATAAACGAATATAGCGAAATTATAAACGAATATAGCGAAATTTTAAACGACTGTGAATAGATTAACCCGTCAAGGAAATTTTTCGGTCGCGTCATATGGCGCAGGAATTCTACAGAGCAGTTGATCATACAAAGAGAAAACGGGAAGGAAGACGAACTGGAGAACGAGCGTACACAACAGGTGAATCGACACGATGCGGAAAGCCACGGGGAAATCGTTCGTGGATGGTACGTGGGAAAATCCAAGGCAGCAAGAAATAATATGAATTCACGAAATCCCTTATGGAGATTACGACTAATGTTAATAATCAAATGATGACACAACGTGTAAATGTTGTACATCTAAAGTTAAACTTGCATTTCATCAATGTTTAACTGCATTTCTTCCGTTTAATCGAATTAAGTCTAAATCTAGCTCGGTATAAACTAAAATACAATAAGCCCGTTAGTTTTCATTAAAAAAAAAAAAAAAAAAAAACAAAACAAGAAAACATTATAATATTCAATTATTTGAATAAAACGAAACTGACTTCTGATTTATTTTCATTACATCCTGTTGTATTATATACGCATGAAAAGATATATAATTAACGTTTGGTATATTTAAGTTAATTATTGGGTATTTAACAAATGATTCATTCAATAAAACACTATAACTTAATATGACCAGCATCATGTTTATTACTACTAATTGATTCATTTTTCATACTGATTTAGAAAATGCGCAATAAGTTTTAAATTACATAAAACGTACAAGTAGAACATTACATTCAACTGAATTGTGACGCAATGAACAGATGATCCTTCCGTAAGCTGAAACATCATCATGACGTCACTAGGGGAATTTCTGACGTAGGCTGCCTCACCTGATGGTACGGAAGTAGTATAAAATCATTCGACATTTAAATTATTACTCGAAAGAAAGGCTACAATGCTACGTAGGGTTGTTTGTTATGCAACGACAATATGAGAATCATTTAATCGATGTAACATTAGTTGGTAGGGAGACAATGAGAAATAGAGAACCGGTTTTAACGAGCACGACAAGAGACAAGCGTCTCTGTGCTATTAACTGAACAAACGGTGGTAAGTAACATTAATGTCAAACATGCTTTCATTTCACACAAGCGCTACTCCGATGGTTTACAGGCATAATTTAAACACTATTGGGCACATTAAAACGAAGTTTAAAATTGAATTTAAAAAGATAACCGTACAGTTGCGATGAAACAAAAAAAGTAAAATGCCCTTCACGTATTTTTCGCATTTTTTGACAAGCTAATTTAACTCAATAATTTCACACAGTTTATTAACGTAGTAAATCTTTACAGCCGGAAACAGTAAAGGTTGCAAAAAACAGAAATAGCTCACTGTGTACCAGTATATTATTGTGACATCGCATTTGAGAAAATTTTTTATAGACAATATGTCCCGTCCAACATATGTCAGTGAATGAAGAAGACGTATCATCATTTTCTCACTTAATCTTTACCGCTAACAAGACAGAAGCTGATGGAGTTTCGATAACAAAGCGATTATTAACGACTGCGCGCAAAAGCTTATATTGAAAAATAAATGTTTTGCACAGCAATGGAAACATTTGCATAAGAGTGAAAGAAACCGGGGGATTTGCTAATCTGAATCTTTAATAGCGCCGAATTTGATGTTAGCCAGAATTTCTTTTCAACTTTAAGAAAGCACATGGTTTTTCTGAGTTCTATCTTGTTGTTAAATCAAACGCGGAAACTGGAATAACATTCGGTTTAAGCAGAAAATGGTTCTTTTTGCGACACGGTGTAATTTCTTTAATTTTTCTATATCCATGCAAACTGAACTTTATGGTTGTGGACGATAGCACACAGAAATCATTCGCAGCGTCGTGATTTATCGTGAAAATTTCGAGCAAGCACGTGAACTGAATTCATTTGTATTATTACAAAGCGGTCGTTTTCGATATTTACAGCAATCTATACTAAGCTATGCTGAATGAACGGAACATCTAGAAGAAGGTATCTTTGAAGTTATTAAGAATAACAGCGTTAACTGGAAATAAAATAGCTTTGTCAAGGATTCCGAAACAGGAGTTGTTAGAAGGATTTGATACACTTTGAACATCCACATTCTCGGGGAGAACTGACGTGGAATGTTCGAACACTTTTTTTTATGAATTTTAGAGGATAAATGGCAGTAGCATCCCACCCAACTCCTCGTTTAAAAATTAATCAAGTTCTATTTCTTTTATTACGCTTTCGAACCCTATACACTTGTATAATCAAAACACAAATCATCGACTTAACGTTAAAAGGAATATTAAACGAGGTAATGTCCTTCCGAGCAAAACCACTAGAATTATTTCCTCTTATCGTATTTCAAGCTCATTCATCATTTCCCTCGACAATGATAATAAAAAACATTGCGCACTACTTACAGAGCGCAAACTTTTTTCGATAAAATAATTGCCTTTTTTTTTCTTCTCCTGTTTCTCAAATATTCAACATTAACGAATAAAAAGGATACGCTGCAACGAGTCGAGTTTTCAGAACTACACGAACCGTATAAAACGTATCACACTACATTCTGACATTAGAACCATCAAAACGCGAGTTTAGTGACCCGTTCACATTCGTACGTGCCATAAGACGAATTAGTTCAGAATCAGAACAGAATTGCTACATGAACGAACATTTAATCATCACAAGAGGCCGAAATCATAAACTCGCCACAGCGTAATAAATAAAGATCGCTACATCGCACACAGAATTACGCTCAACAACATAAAAACTGCACGTTTCAATGGGAAGAGGAATTTCAGTTTTTCTTCAGAACAAGGTACTGAGAAAACAGTCTCACACATCGTCTTTAAATTTTATTATACGTCAAAGGTTTGAAAAATTACAGAGCTCGTCAGTAAGCGTACAGGTAAAAATATATATTTCGCTCATCTTCATTAAATGACAAATTCGGAGTTGTAAAGATACATGAAACGATCGATCGATGTCTTCGAATTTTCCCTAAACGATGGCCAAAACGAAAATTTGATGTTTTAAATTTATCAAACAATTTTTCGAAGTGCGATATTTTATTATTTTATTTTAGGAGAACACAATCGGGGGTTTTTGAGCAAATGCGCAAAAATTACAAAAAATTTTTTAATGAGAATTTTTATACCGGATAAATTTAAACTTGAATAATTCTGTGGCGCAGATGCACGACGATTTGACGAACAAACGATGCGGCTTCAACTCTATTTGTTTGACACTGACGGAGATGGATGATTTACGGTACATGTATTTTTAGGGGCGCGCTTACAGATAACTTGCAGAATATGTTGGCGGACACGCGGGCCTAATTTAAATTTAAATTTAGAAGATATTCAAATGATTCGGGAATTAGTAGCCAGCGCAAAGGGAAAATTTAACGAAACTTACATTATAGCAACCACAAAAGGAAAAGCCCGATGGAATTAAATTGTCTTTACTTTATCGCGGAGGATCGGCCGGATAAATTAAATTACGTATACATTCGCAACAATGCCATCTAGCCTATCCGTAAATAGCCGATCTCGAGAATATACCACTATCGTACATTATGACGTTACTCCTCAGGAACGAAACAGCAGGCAACTGCCGGGAATGTGGTATTTTAAAGAGCAGAGAAACCAACAAAAATCAGCGCGGGAGGTACATTTCAATATTTGCGAACAAGCTGAAATAAGAAATATGAGAAATAACGAAAAGGCAAAAAATAATTCTGAATGTTCTAGCCAATTTTCTATCGAAATTTTCCGATTAGCATGACGCACCAGAAAAAGAGCAGTTCAAATCACGACAAATGTTAATAAAAATAACCACCGGTACAGATTAACATTATTCTATGATATGAAAATGACAAAGAAGATATAGGTAAACTTCCACTTCCTTCTCTTTCGGCATTACCGAGGAATGTAATGCGCCATAAACAGTAAACGTTTTCTCATTTACCTAATTCTCATTACAGCTAAAATTTACCGATTATAAACGCGTTATGATAGTAGTAAAGATCGATTTAACAACACCACGCACAGGTTTTTCTTCTCTTCTGCCTTAGTTTAAAAAAGTAATTTTCTGGGAAACAAAAGAAACAGAGACGTGTGGCCGTTTCAAAAAACGGCGGTATTCGGTCATTTTTTTTTTTCTTATCAAATAATTACTCAGCATTACAATAATTAAGCATAACTCAAAGAAGGGATGATAAAAAAAAAAAACATTTTTTTTACTAATTCTATCGTGTTACCAAAAATCTAATCTATAGTCGCAGATCTTATCAATTCATTGTCTATTGAATAAGCTCATTACCGCATTGCGAGAAGTTTTGTTTTTAATATATTTTTACGGTAATATTATTCAAGAAAACTAACGGACGATTTTATTTTAAAGAATCTGATTCTAAATTCAAATATTTATGATAAGCTCTGTTGATTAAATATAAATTTAAACGAAAACGTAATCACTATAAAACTCTGTATTAAACATTTTAATACAGTTACAGTAATTATTATGGTTTTAATTAAATTAAAATAGTAATATATACATATACAAATTATATAATATACATATATATATATATATATATATATATATATATATATAAAGCTCGGTCATTTTGGACTCGCAATGGGCTATACCTCTTGACCCCTCTTGCTTACATTTCTGTCTCTTTCTCTTCTATACATTGTACACAATTATCAAAATTTACAACGTAATTAACGAAAAAATGTCCCAATTTTATATAATAAAAAAAAAAATACAGCCAATAATTTATACCATCAATTTTATTAAACCACCGAAACAACTTAACATACCACAACACATATAAATAATGCTTTTTTTTTTGCGTTTCGATGGTATTATTAAATTAGCAATATAGAGTCTTTACATGCTTAAACTTATGGTGGGACTTTTTATCCATCAACCTGCACAGCAATAAGAATTCATTATGTTTCCAAAAACGAAAACCGCCACCGAACGCAAACGTGAATTGCGGAAACGAAAACGGGACGACGAACCGTTCAATAGCGAAGAATTTGTCGCATTTGTACGCGATACGCCTTTTGGTTCGAAAACGGCAGATATAGAAAAGTTTGAAGTGTTTGATAGCATTTTGAGTCAACCGCCTCTGTGTTATACTAATAAAAAATAATAGAAAAAAAAATTATTATCCAAAGGGACCACATTTTTTTTACGTTTTTGGACGAATACTCAATTTATGTTCACCAATTTTTATCATTACTCACATGGTACCTAAGTTGAATGATACTCTTTCTAATGTAAAAAGAATCAGTAAAATCGGTCTATATAAATATGAGTTATGCGCGAACAAACATAAAAAAACAACAAAAAAAAAACAACATACGCGGCGAACGTATAACACCTCATTCTTTTTGGAAGTCGGTAAAAATTAAAATATAACAAACGTTACATAAAATTTGGGCATCTTTTCTAATGAGAACGTTGTAATTAATATATATATATATATATATATATATATATATATATATATATATATATATATATATATATAAATGACTATACAATTATTATATCTGAGGTATAATGATAAATTATGTAAATGCCGAATTTGCTTATAGGTAAAGTCCTTATATCCATTTTCATTGAGAACATTGATGAATGAAAAAACTTAAGGCGTGAATGGAAAAAAAATAAAGAAAGAAAGATTTTATCAATGAAAAAATAAGAAAAGAACAGCAGATAAATGTGATTATCAAGGAAGACGCGTGCAGTGAACCGGGAGAAGTGCGCTTTCAGTCGTCCCTTTTCCAATTGGAAGGATTAGTAGTCGGCTGTGAAATTTAAAGGCAGTCACGAATAATAAAAGTAACGTCACTCTTTCGAGCTAGCTTTTAGAACTTAATTAAGGCGTCGAAAAAAAAAAAAACATTTTACGCTCGTAAGCAGTCTGGAAACCGTATAAATCCAACATAAACGAGAGTTGGATAAAAAATGATTTCCGAATAAATTCTTCTTCTTCTTATTTTTTTTTTGTCTTTAGAATTATGATAAAAAGAAGTAGTAATGGTTGGGGATGACGTTGCGTGCGCGGGAGAGAGCGAACGTTGCGCAGAACCGAGATTCTAGAACGTTCAGAGGCAAGAGATAATAAAAAGGAGCAGAACGATAGTCGTAAACCATATAATACGGTGCTTGAACAGGAAATTGAGTTCAACTACGGAAGAAAAAGGATGACGGCGTTTCGAAATCTTTCTCCGCTAAAGACTGCAACTATCACTTTACCAGCACCGACTTGGCCATGTGGCACGCGGGATGAGTTTTTCATCGCACCCGCATCGGCTGTCTACTAATAAAAAGCAGCCCTTGACAACTTTACACTCAAACGTCATACGTCCTTCTAGGGACCAGGGTCCGATTGCACCCTCTTCCGAGCAGCGACGATAAAAATTTTAATCCCATTTAACGGAATTCGTCGATTCTTCTTCGTCACATTTAACCATTCGCAGCGTCGCGATAGAGTTGACAGTATTTTAGCACTCAACTTCCAGTACAATTTTTATTACGATCATCGTAGCAACTGCTTTATCTGCAGCCGCAATAAAAGAAAATTGCACGCACATATTGTCCGGCCGCCGAAATATGCTGCCGCACCGCCATAATGTCATGCTGAACACTGCTACGTAGTCGGACAGTGCATTTTCATCCTTGAAACTATTTTGGCGCGAAACATAATCCACCAGCATGCAGATGTCGCATGCAGTCTTTTAAGGCCTAGTTAATAAAATTTCATTTGAGAAGGCTCCGCTCCAGTTCTCTATCTGCGAAAGGGTACAATAAATCAGCGACACACGGAGACACACGCACAACTTGCACAACGGCTCGCAAATGTCATTTATTACAAAGATTATGAGCCTTTTTCCTCCTCAATACAAACAATTCATTGTCCATTCGTTTGACTTCAAGCACAGAATGTCCCTAGCATGTGAGGACGCGTTACATGTTTAAACACTGCGCACGTTCCTTCAATTTTATCCCCTTACTGAAAGTTACTGTTACTCGAACAAAAGGCGTGTGCAAGTATTTCAGAGTAAAAAAGCTCCACCAAAATCGCGGATTGGTTAGCTTTTTATTTTCACACTGTTCCGAAATTCATTACTTTTATTCTCGCACTTTTCCTAGTTCAGGAATTACGCGAATTTCTGCAAATGAACGGGGCGAATTTCGGATAGACAAATGACGGAAAACATTTGCCCGTTGATTGTATCGGTAAATAGTCATCAGTCGAAGAAAACGGCACATCAACATTTTTTTTGTGTGTTGGTCGTGTTCAATTAGAATTATTCATAAAATTAGGTGGCTTTTTTGCCGTTTGACTAATTTGCGTAAACGCGACAAAAGAGCTTAGCAAATAGCAAAGAGGTGAGAAAGAACAAGTTCAACAACATGGTAGCCACTCAAATATAATTTTTAAATTTACGGTTTTCCTGGTCAAAATCCTCCCGATTTCCTAATCACTAGAATTGTACAAAGGAAAAAATGGAATTTTTTTGTTATTATTGATAATATTTCACCGCTGCAGCCTACTTTATATGAATAAACAAAACTTCGTTATTTATTTTGGCTAAAGTACATTAAAAAATGTATTAACTTCAAATGATTTTTTTTTATTCAAAATAGTGTTTTTTGCTATTTCCCTCCGAGTTTACGACTAAATTCCCGATTTTCCAGTTAGGTGGCCACCTCGAACAAACAACTACACCTACAAAATGCAGGAGCAGGACGACACACACGTGCAAAATACAATAGTCTCAATTTAATATACCATTAATATTATTTTAGCCGCGTAAGAACGACCCGTTCCCGAATTTTCGCTATTCAAAAAATTCAGTACTAATACATTTTTCTTAATAAGCTGAAAACAATAGTTGTTTCGATTCGTTTTTTTCCCGCATTAGGAAAATTAGAAATCATGTAACGCTTATATACAGAAAATATATATATCATCGGTGGCCAAATGGGCGACTCACTCCCGAAATCGCCTATTATTCGCTGAATTCTGCTCGCTTCAATAAGTAAAGTAAAGTGAGTTCCATACCCCTGACAGGGCGTTGGGATTGTGAAGTTAAGGTTCACAATGTACTAAGCCTAACGGCACTAATGAGAGTAGGGGGGCCAAGTTCTTTCTGTGATCGTTTGAAAATTCGAAATACAACTTTTGTATTGCTTGATTGCTGAAAAAATAATTGCCTTAGACACACATTCTTTCATTTTATTTTCTTCCCCCTTTCTGCATCAGTTCAATTATGATCAAAATACATACATTTTTATTAAAATAAACGATTTTTTACAAAACCTTAACATGTTAATAAAGTAATTATATATTAAAGTATTAGCTAGAGTTATGTGTAAATGGTTATCACGCGTACATGAGGCGATCTAATCTGTTAACCTGAGGCCTGCACATCAAATATCCTATGTTTACGTTGTACGAATGAAAGAAAACCTGAATAATTTTCGAGTATAAAATTTTTAACGTCCCACGACACTGTTACATCTTTCATATGCACCGCAACGGTTAAATAGTCGCGATTGAGGAACAAATCCATAGTGTATAATAAATTTGTTATTACTTTAAAGACATCAATCGTTTCCTTCGAAATTGCCACAGCATTAATCGCAAAGGCCTGTTTATAGTTCATTAAGCTTCCTTACTTCACAATCCCCGACGCCCTGTCAAGGCTCTAGGACTCACTGTACTTTACACTTAATCTTAAAGTGCTGTACAGACTTTTGAAGTGCACGAAGTTATCGTGTTCATTGTCTTGTCAGACGGATTTCGGCCGAATTAATAATCTCCCCTTTTTCGTTCCACCAAAATAGCACGACAATTTCTTTTTTCGTTTCATAATCAACAAAATCAAATACAAGTCAGGTGTTCTATACTCCTGATAGCACGCACAAAATTTTCGCACTAGGTATTTCCCCATTAATATATTAAGGACGTATATAAAACTTTTGTTTTTTTTCGGGCTCATCATACTTGGAAACAAAAGGGAAAGGAGTCAGTTATATTTTGGTCCGACTGGATATCGTTAATAAGAAACAATGATAGGAATAACGAGTGAAGAAGAACCTGTAGGGAGCTTAAGTCTATCAAATGAACCCCCTAAAAGAAAGAGATGAACATTCACAAAACACATGGTAATTGTTTCAAGCAGGGCAACGTAGGAAGAAAAGCAAATGAAAAACAAACGTGAAAACCGGCTAATGAATAATGATTAAATCGTAGGTGAATAATGGAGATAACAACCGAACGGCAAAGTGAAGGAAACGAGAATAATAGGAAATCCTTAAAGGGAGAAACTGAAAGTGAAATAATTAAAAAAGAAGATGTAATGAGCATAAGAGGAATGCACTTATTACTGAAGATATGGAAATACATAACGACAAAAAAGAAAGTCGAATTGAAGGAATAAATAAAAACAGAATATGAGTTCAGGAAAAAACTTACGTACCAACACTGCCGTTAGCAAGAACAAAGATGAGAGAGCAAACGAACAAATATAACTTAGATGTTGAATAAAATACTCGAGGAAATAATAGAGAAGGAAAAAATAGGGGAAAGAAATAGAAAAATAAAGGAATAGCTTCAAGAAGAAGGAAATGTAAACAAATAATAAACAAAATAAATGACAAGGCACAACAAAAATGTAAAGAAAAAATACATCGATTATAAAAGAATAGAAAATAGATTATTAGTTATCGATAAGTAAAAGATAGATTAAGATGTATTAGTTAGTAAATATTACACTAAGTTTTATATATATATGTATGTATGTATGTATGTATGTATGTATAAGTTAAGATGGTAAAGTGTTTAAGTATAGGATAATTTTAGCTTGACGAAAGAAATTTATGTAATAAAAAATAAATACATATTTTTTGGGAAAAAATAAAAAAAAAAGGATGAACAGGCAGATAAAAAGGGCGTTTGTTAACAGAAGAATAAACAGAAATATCTGACCACAACTTTAAATCGAAACATTTACACGGTGCCAGGAGATCAGAGGATGGGATTCTTGTTAAGAAAATTAGCGAGAAGCAGCAACCTGAGCTAAAAAATCAACCACTTTATTACCCAAGATGCCGAAATGTCTAAGAACTCACATTTAATATTAGTGCGGATGGGAATGGAGAGAAGAAATATGTGATCGTACATAAAAACCAATATAGTCGCGAGAATGATCAGTAATAGGAAAAAAGTAGGTGGTCGGAAGAGTGCTCATGAAGACAAAAACAATCAAATAATTAGAAAAAGTCGATTAGAGAAAATAAAAATTCAGTCGTGTTAAATTAAATTATTTCTTAATAAATATTTCTAACGAAACAGTTTTAACCATTTACAACCGACGTATAAATTTTAGCATGTGCCAAACTTACAAAAGAGCAGAGGTCGTCGCGGTAGTTGACGACTTCACTAAATACACATACACATATCGCATATATGCATAAAACCAAGAACTAAAACGCAAAAAGAAAAAGCAAAGAGCTTTCTCGATGCTCATGAAACTTTCAATGACTACGGCACTGATTTCGAATCGCAGACACCAGCAACCGTCGTCTGGGGTGTCGTTATTGTGCGTACGTGGATTTTTATTCGTATATAGAAATCAGGTCTAAGAGGAGCTTTTTATAGTGCTTTATGATACTCCCCGAAATGATACAATTCTGCGCTCTTTTGATCGAAATCAATTTATGAAAATTGGAAACTCAAAAAAGCTAGCCAACATTTAGTAAGCTGCACACTTTTTCCTTTTATACCAAGTCGCCAAACAATTCGTATGATTTTAGCGGTCCTTGCGCTTTCGTCATATTTTAAAATATTGTTAAAACGCCTTTACCAAAAAACGGTAATTTTCGCGACAATACTTTGAAAGCATTTAATTATCATAAATACCTTTTTTTTTATGTTTTACCTCTGAACAGTCCAAACAGTGACGTCACAATAACTATATAGTAAACGTTTGTTCTCCAAAGACAACAGCTGAATTTTTCAATTAAATAAGATAGCTGTCGTCATTCTCCTACAAGTTAATCATTCGCGAGAAATAAATTCTAAAATTTCTTCGTGCGAATATCACGACGAATCTTTTATTATTGTTATTGGTTAGAAAGGAAATATAAATAATTTTCACGGCGATATTTTTGAAAAAAGTTAATTAAATGAAAATTCAAAATTTCTATTCTTAATATAAAACCGCCATCAAATATCGATATGTATAAATGACACGAAAAAAAAAAACAAAAAAAAAACGGGGGGTGGGGGAGTGCACTATAATTAAATAAATTTTACGAAATCGTCCGACTTTTTCTGATTTAAGACATTCATTCAAAGTTAAAACTTGACTGTTGACAGAATACAGTCAAATTCTGTCATCGTTTTAGAACTTTTTCTCGCACAGCATTCACCAGATTGCTAACATTGCGAGATCGCTAATGGTAAACACGTAGTTTTGTTTGAAGATCCGTCATGAAATAAAAATTCAGTCGGAACTGTGTCTACGTCATGCGTAGAGAATATAATCGTTTGAAAATCAATTAACGGATCAGCTTCGAAGCTTTCTACATCTTTTTTACAGTATTCAGTACTAACTTTGTCGTTAAATATAGAAGCACGCTCACCAGTTTAACTGCGAGCTAATGTGAAGTGGAAACGGATGCGCAAATCGGACAATGTTGCAACGATTAAACAATACACAGTCGATTTCTAGCTGAAGCTTACCTTGCATGCGACATGAAAGTTCATAAAAAACAATTTTTCCATTTGTTTTTGTTTGTTTTTTTTTACTACCATGCACGAAGCAGTTTGATAGACGCCGATGAAGCACGCGCTCGCATTGCTTCAGTTATTGCAATAAACACGCATATTCGGTCCTAAAAAAAATTGTCCATCAAATTCTTCTTAAAATCCCCGTATCAAATGAATAAAACCCGTAGAAAGAGAGCTGGGAAATAATTAAAAAAACAAACGGTCAGAAGATAGGGGAAAGTAAAAGTTTTAACGTGACTTCCGAGAGAAAAACAGCTGATTACTAAATTACTACTTTCGATCGTACAAGTGAAACGGACGGCCTTCTAATAAATTGTTATTTTGTAATTTGATGCACGATGAATTTTTAATTATTTTTAGTTGCCCTAAACCAGCCGTCCACTCTTTCTAAAATCTGAAACATCTAGTGTAAAATGAAAAATTCAAAGTCTCGCGCATTAGTCCGAATTAATTATGCCACATCGAGTTCAAATATTTTCGATTTCTACCCACTCCTCTCTACCCGGGAAACGGCTGCTCATGTAAGAAGTTAGGTTTTTTTAAAATGTGATCGGGCAGATATTCTTTTTTACGGATTCCAACTTTACCGTGAAAAATTTTAAATTTTTGTTTGAAACATTTTTCCCGAAACCGTTCTAACTTCTTCTTCTTCTTCTTCTTCTTCTTCTTTGTGTCGTACGCATGACTGCGCGTTGACATCACAGCATCGACACCTCTAAACTAGAATAAAAAATCTGAAATTATTATTGTAGAGTATTTGAAATTTATTATCAGTTTCAACATTTTTAAATGAACATTTTCGCTTAATGTAAAATGTCTTCCGAAAGTAGTTTACCGATCGTGGGATTCATCTTTGTTCTTTCTTTATCTGCTACGAACAACCTCGGCAATTCTAAATATTACTAATGTTATCGCTTTATCTGTATAACGTTATCCGTAAAACTTCCTATTTAATTTCGTCGATTTGCAGCCATTCCATTCGAATGATGCTGTTGTAGAATTGAACCGTGTTTCCACACTTTTTTTCGTTATCGAAACAGTCCGTACGAAAGTAATCATTAAGTTTTAATATTAGCAGTACTATTACTATCATCTTGTCTGCTCAAATGTAGCCTTACTGATAAAACTTCATATTTCATTTTTAACAGCTTACACAGTCATGGTTTATTCAAATGAAAAATCTTTTGAGCTGCTTCAAATGCTGAGACAGCGTGAAAATGTTTTTCCGCTTTCGAACGTATAAATACTCTCATTTGCAGAAAGGTTTTTTTTAAGTTACTGGCACGTGTTAAGAATGAAGGATTTCACGGACGAGTTCGAAATATATGATCCACCGATATTATCGCCTCTTCATTCCCTCCCGTAAACAGTTCGAGTTTCCGAGAAAAGGACTCGACACTATGTCGAGAAGCTCGGCGAACTTATTGCAACTGTAAGTTTTATCCATCCCAGCATAGAGCTTCCCCGAGTTTTAAGTCACCACGACCGCGCGAGAGTAGCCTCGTTATTTTCATCGAAACATTCTATTTCCGGACGAATGCACTTTTGAAAGTTTTATAGTTCGACATAGTAAATTGTAATAAGTTAATTCTAGATCTGGACAAAATTAGCATAAAGTAGTGACAAAAAGAATGGTTCATTGGCTATCTACAAAATAGAAAAAGTATGGTTAATATTAAGGGGAAACTAAGTTCCTCCTATGCAAATTTAACATACCGGGTGGGACGAGGTATAGTCTTATCTCCGCTGCGTTTCCTAATTTACACCCATACACTTATAGAATACATTAAAAACTCCACCATTCACGCGTATGTAGATGACACAGCTCTGGTCATAAATATTTAGCAGGTAGGCTCATAATAAACATATAATAGTAAGCGGTACTAATAAGTCGAGAACTTCTAGTAAGTTTTTAACCTAAAATTGTGCCGCACTCAATGCAATGATTACATATAAACGATATAAATATGCTGAATTGCTCTTGTGATCGATTAGAATCTGTCTTCAAATATAAGTGTACCTTGGGTTAATAGACCAATCACCGACGTGGAAAAATCATATTGAGGAAATATGTAATAAAACGAGACAGGCTATTCCGGCACTTTATAGGCTAAAGCTTATGTTACCTTATAAAACTGTTCGGTTATTTTTTGAATCCATAGTCATAGCCAGAATTTGGTATACAGGTGTGCGTTAAGAAATTCCGCCTGGTTTCCGCTTCAGGTCCCCGACTAATACGACAGTGGTTAAGGTAGCCCGCAGTTGTTATAATGTTACGCATTAAACACTCTGTCTCTTAATTATAAAGTTTAAATTTTGTATTAGTACGTATATAATAATGATGGCGAAGTCCAGATTTTTTTTTGGAATAAATTCTAGTAAATAAAAAAGTAATTCTCTCGCAATTATCAATTTAAAAGCGGCTAGCGTGAAACAGTATATAAATTGCTGATTTTTTACTATAGACTATACGAATTCAGAATGAGTAATATACACCTGCCTAGCATAAATAAGAAACGGACTACAAGGAAAAGACACCTACTTTATATGGCCCAGACGGATAAATAATAGAAAATGTCGACGAGCTGATACTAATGGAATTAATGGAAGTAATGCTACCCCAGCATATATACTTCCGGAACGGAAGATATGATTGTGGAGGAGCAAAATTAAAACATGGCTAATGGATTGGTGCACAAAATAAGTAAAACATCCCCTCATATTAAAAGGCGCGGGGGGGGGGGGGGTACATCCCTCCTTATTATTACATCCTGTCCATATGAAGCATTTTGGTAATTGTATCTTAGTTTTACATTTATATGTATATGTCGAAAATTCGAGAACGGGATTTACGTACGCACTGAGCAAGCAGGCTAATCCACCATCACATGTTGTTAGAGGCTGCGTTATTATTGATAGAAAATTCTTCGAGTCGCCGATTCATTTCCAACAAGAGTTTTGGTTTTACATCGAACAACGTGGAGCTCAATTTGAACACATGTTATGTTAAATAAAACTGAGTTAAATGTTTAAATGGAAATATTCGTTTGAATAAGATTTATTTCATATATGCCAAGCAGAAATGAGATTTCGGAACACATTTTGTGTGAAACAATTTTTTTTTTATTATTATTATTATTTTTCGGGGTAAAGTTGAAATCCGTAAAAAAAGATACCCCATTCTATTTAAACTTCCGATCTAAAAAGGACAATTCCGCCGCGGAGTGGAAGTCGAAAATATTTCAACTCGACGCGGTATAATTAATTTACACTAATACGAGACTTTGAATTTTTCACTTTACTAGATATTCTAGATTTTAGAAGAGGCGAACACGGGTGGTCTGCGACACCCTGTATACACTGTAGCGTGCAGCAAGAACAAAAGTACACGAAACAACAAACTGTGTTGTTCTATTTATTTATACACGTGAAAATTGTTTTTTTTTTTTGTTTTTTTTTTGTTAAGTTGACTGAAAATTCAAAAAATCTTTCATTCTGCATTCCCTCAAGATTATCAGTTGCAACTCAATAGTCCAACTCCAAACTACCAGTTTCGTGTGTAATCGCTTTATCCGTCTATTGAGCTATAAAAAAAAAAAATAAATAAAAAGAATAAAAAAAAAAAAAAAAAAGTAACTTAAATCTAGCTTCCTCCTGGAGCACCAAATCATGTTTAAACCAATTTTATTTATCAAACTAATCCAAATGATCGCAATTTATAGACTGTTTCACGCCAGGCACTTTTAAAATGCTAATTGCTAGAGAATTATTTTTTATTTTCTAGAATTTATTCCAAAAAAAAAAAAAAAAAAAATCCTCTAACTCCACCATCATTATTATACACGTACTAATACAAAATTTAAACTTGATAATTAAGAGACAAAGTGTTTAATGCGTAACAATATAACAACTGCGGGCCATCTTAAACACTGCTGTATTACTCGGTGACCTGAAGCGGAAACCAGACGGAATTTCTTAACGAACGTGAGAACATAATAAATGCGCGGGAACCGAGTAAAAACGAAAACCGGAAGAAATAAACGGATTAATCTCGTTTATTCGTACATACCCCTTATTGTTCTATTAACAGCCGAGCCATAACGGAATGCGTGATGAAAGTAGCTTAAAAAATGTGGCAATTTTTTTGCGGTAAAGATTGCGCCGATGGTGTATAGATTTTCAGAAAGATGTTAAAAAACAAACGAAAGGACAAGCTCCGAAATTCAGGGATATTCAGGTCGAGAGGACACGGTACGAAAAAAGTAAAAATGAAGAAGCAGACAAACGCTGTTCTAGCGTCTTTACTAAATTACTTTAAATAAAGGTAAAACCCTTTCTGACACATCCACGTTAAATGCGCTGAAACCAATGATAACGAAGTTGAACCGACAGACCGGCTCCTTTTTAGTTTTATCGATTTCTTTACCATTACCAATTGTTCCGCGAGCCACTTTAATGTGTGCACTATCTAGAAACTGGTTTAAGGCCACCGAACTTAGTCGGTATTAAAATAAAAGCTCGGCTTTTTGACAGCATCGTCGTTCAACGAGATAGAATGAAAAAAATGTTGAAATAACGATACCGTAACCGCAAATTGTTTTCGCTTTAGTTATACAGATAAAATTCCTGCGGCTCGTGTAGTCCAAACGTAACGCATTCTTAGATTTTATCAGTCGACGTCGGGATTCCGTTCTTTTTAATCTTCCTCGCGTGAGAATCGATTAATTCCTTTCCCCTTCCCGGTTAAGGAGAAGAAACAGAACAGAGAAAAATACCGCGATTTTAAGAGTTGACCAAATTTCAAGGAAACAGCGAAAGAAAAAAATAGTTCATAAGATCGGTTGTGGTCAAGGTAAAGTTGAAAAACAAGGTCGACGTGGCAGAGACAAAATGCCGCGAACAAAAAACCGTAACGCGAAAATGTGATCGATGCTGAGCGAGGCCATTGCGTTTCACACACACACACACACACACACACACACACAATACACATATAAAAAGAAAACGCTACAGCGATCGATTCCTGGGTCATTGCCAGAGTAAATTTTTCTCTGGCCCGGTAAAATTCTGTCAAAACATGTTACCCTGGAAATGTCGAACAAACACAACAATCATCAGGATGCTTCGAGATTGAACTGCTGGCAACAGTATCGAAGAAGAAATAATATTACGCAACAACAACGTGACGATGCGACTTGATAGGCGAGGATAAAAACAATGGAACGGAATTAGGCGACACAATAACGACGACAACAGAGCGATGTCGGAGAGCGACAAAAAATTGGACCATTTCGGCGGGGGACGGATGAAAAGTCGTGAAGCTGTTTCGAACGAAGCGACTAACAATCGTGTCAGAACGTACTAAATAACATCGCTCGTAAAATCACGAACGTCGACCAGTAGTAAGTAGTAGGACGTCGCGGCCGAATCGAAATCATCAATTGATGAAAATCGTCGACGCAATCGGCTACGTCTCGGCACGGCCGTTCGAATTTCAACTGGCATTTCATCATTATCGTACGGTTTCGAACTTGAGAGCAAACTCTATCCGCCAATCGGAGTGCTGACGAACGGTGCTCATACGCAAAACGTTCCATCGCGAAACACGAACGACACGGCCCGTTGACAGTATGACAGAACGGATGAATGGCACTCACTCATTTCCTTCCAAAGAAAACTTCATTCCATTTTCATTTTCTTTTTTCTTCTAGCTTTTCGACGAGGCAACACGCTTTTCAGAACAAAACCGTTTGTCACGCTGCCCGATTACCTTCGTCACATCCTTCTTCCACCGAATCGGTCTCGTTTCTGCACCATCACCGCTATGCGTGCAACACCATCTTCCCCTTGTCTTCCCGTTCATCTAGCTCGCTGCCAAAACCTTCGACCAGGCTAACGCATTCTCTTTTCGCATTTCCGACTGCTGCTCGATGGCTGTATGTGCGCCTCTGATTAAAAATTCTCTTTATCCGCTATGAATCTGGTTCGCAGAGTTTGTCGTTTTTTCATCATTATTTTCCCGGAATTTTCTCCATTCTGGATCTTTTCCACTTCATTGTTATCCCCTTTTTGTCTTACCGTCGTCATCTGCGATTATTCCTGTTACAAACGTCGTCATAAATCACTAACCGCACTGCTCACAAATCACGATTCTACTTAACCCGTTCGTGTATTCTCATTTTATTCTGTAACTTTGTTATTATTATCGAGTATAATTAACTATGAAATGTACCGAGAAAATGCGTTAAACGATCATCGGGAAAAATTTTAAAATAGAGATTATATTTTAAACGTTCCATTCAAACTGTTTAAAACTTTTTACTACTCAAATACGAAAAACAGACAGTGCTGATTTTATGTACGCCATAAATAAATATTTTCATTCAAATAATACATTTCGCATATTTCTGCATATATTTTCAATTTCTTACTTAAAGGCATTTAAAAAAGTATTTCGTTTCACTCTGCTGTTTATAAGAAATATCGAGAAAATGAAAGTTACGTCGTAACAAAAATGTAAAAAAAAAAAAAGTAAATTTGAAAATTTTCCCGATGATAATATTATTGTTTTTTTTTTTTTTGTTTTTTTTTAACAACAATAAGAAATATTTTATAAAGTTGCGCTAGTAGTAATTTAAAATATACTTATTTGCATTTTTTTTTAATATATTTCAAGTGTAATACAAAAATTATAAATTGAATATGAACGTTTATTCTTGAATTTATATTTTCTATCATTTTTACTAGCTACGAGTAATTAAAATACGGAATGTATCAATACACTACGTATTATATTTTGTACATGTACTTGATACGGGACGATGATTATTTAAATTTTCCTTCCATTCCACTAAATGGTCTATTTGACACCCCCCCCCCATAGTTTTGTACATGTATGTTTTCAAGACTTCGTTTTTTATTTATATTGTTTATATTTATAGGTATTGTAAATATATAGATCCGGTATGAATATTTTGCTATATATAGGTTTTTTTAAAGATACGTTACACATTGTCACATCCATAAATGACTAATATTTGTAACTTCATAACAAATTATTGCGAAAATTAATTTATCTCACTGTTATAATTTAAAGCACGAAGATTAATACACGGGGATGGCCCATATATTAATACCCGTTTAAATCGTTACCTATAAATTAATAAAAAAAAAATATACATTCTATTTCGAATTTACCATTTACCAGAATAATCTCATTTTATTTTAACTTTTTTTTTTAGAATTTTGTCGCGTACATTTTACTTCTTCTCTTCCTCCACTTCATTGACGAAAATCTTGACAGATCGTTTGATTCTCACCAAAAACCTTACAAATTACATACTACAACCTTCCTTAGAAATCAGTCCATCTACTGGTAGAAACTGAAACAAAACCGGTTCCGTAGTTCCTTACACATTAACGCACACAGTCAGACATACAAATAAGGAAGAATAACAATTTAATTTTAAAAATATAACATTTAAGTTGACAATCTTCTTAATCTTTTTTTTTTTTTTATATTTTCCGATTATTTACTACCTGCGTTTTTATAAATCATACATTATTGGGAATCAATCTATTAATCTGGGTTAAAGTTAGTTCAATAGTTACTGAAATTAGTCCCTTACACACATATAGACAGACAGACTCAAACAACTGGTTCTTTTGAAATATAAATAGCTGGTCCTTTATCGCGTAACGAGGAAATGTTATAATTTGATATTTATATAAACGAATAAAAAATTAATTATTAATTTTAATATTAACATTATTATTAATATTATTATTAGTCGTTAAATCATGAGTGAAGTTGATGAATTTGCGGTTTATAATCAACTTATACTGTCATGTTATATTATAAACATCGGTTAACCCACAAGTACATTATATACACTATTTTACAATAACCTGAAATTCCTTATCTAATCAAAGAACTCCAAGCTGACTTTGTGTTTAATCCTTGCTGATTGTATGGTAATTGTAAATCCGCTCGCTCGGCGATTTAAAAAGAAGTAGCTAATTTTATCGACTAAATAAACTGACGACATATATCGCTATCTTCCATGATTCTGAATTCTACCAGTAAAAATTACGAGAAATATTTACAACTAATTCTGCGCAAAAAGAAAAAAAAAATCAATTATCGCTAATCTGGTATTATACGAACAGATAAACCTGCGGCTACGATCACTGTCCAAAATGAACGAATTTAATGTAAAATGTTGCGCCGACATAGCTTGCGATATACATAATTACACGATTTTCAAAAACGCGTAATGTTACTGACGTGAAAATTATCAAATAATTTGGCGATACTTTCGAAGTGCGAACGTAAGAACTTTCCAATTAGTTCGTTTGGTAACTTTGTCGAAATTGACTTTTCTTTGCGGAACCAAGGACAAAAATGTTTTTGTGGTCCAGGCCATTTCAATTTTCGTTTTTTAACATAAATAATTTCAGTTAATTTAAACGGTTTAGAAAATTTAATTGAAGTATTGCACTATAATCGATCATTTGAAAACTCACGTTCACTGAAAGAAGAAATTTCACACCGAAATGAAGAAGATAGTTCGAAATTGCTGACCGTCAACTAACTCATCAAAGAAATAGAAAGACAATGTAAAATAGGATAAAACTGAAAAATAAACAAATCCCCCACCCCAACGCTGAAAAATTCTGCACCTCCGTTTAACCGGAATTGTCAAGGATATTCTCGGTTGCGACAAAAATTACTCCATTCCAAGCATTTTTATTTCAAAGCAGGTGAGAAAATTATTTATTATATTCACCATCCGACACAAATAACTTCCACGGATCAAATTTAAGCAAGCTTAGCAAATATCGCATGAAAGTGACTAAAGAGAGCTCTGTTCACTCGCTGGTCACATTAACAGAATTAAATGAGAACAAGCAAATCGCATTAAACAGTTGAACGACTATCGCGAAACATTGTTAACAATTTGGCGATGGTGATCATTGTCAAAATATATGGAAAATACCAAGAATTAATACGAAAATCCGATAAATCAAAGAAAGAATCTACATCATATAGAGCAATTCTCGTTAAGCGGTTAAATAATGCGCAGTCGATGGTACGAAATCTCTGCCTAAAAACAAAACATTTCAACGTGTTACTTCTCCGACTTCTTCTAACAACCATTTCGAACAATAATGTTTCTATAGCACTTAATGATAAATCGAAATAGACACAACGTCTATTAGCACCTGCCTAATTCAAATAATCCCGATAACATAAACCTAATAATATCATTACTACTTTTCCGAACAATTAGGTAGGGAAAATCGTGGTATTATTCGAAAGTTCGGAAAATAAGAATATTGCTGTGGCCTCCATCCGATGACTTTAGCCGGATGATTATTTTACAGTCAAGTTACTTTCTTCGGAAAAATGTAATATCTACCAGAGTTGCCAAATAGTTTTTGCTTAGAGATAAAATACATAAAAGGGTTTAAAATTCGGGCATTTATTTCTCAATCTCTGCTATTTCGTTTCGATATAATCCGTAGCATTCCTCCCGATTTATCTATCGACAAACTTCTGGCAAATTGCTCATGCGAGGTGCCGATCTCCAGTATTCGAAGGATATGCAAAAATGTACCTCAGATTACATTTCTATTCCGGTTTTCGAAATTATGTTTTCTGGGACCGTGCGCTCTTTCCTTTCATTTAGTTTTACTATTCCTACTGCGTAAAGGTTGAGCAACAACACAAAACCGTTTTGGGCCACTTAACTTCTTTCGAGCCGTTCGCTTCTCATTCGCCAGTAACCATCCCTTTTCACAACGCACCATTACCCGGCAAAACGATACGGCCTGTTACCAGCGGGGAAACCACTCTACCATAGACCCTAATTGTGAAGTTAAAAAGGAGCAGATTAAAATTCAGTAAAATCGTGACTTTTGTAAAATCTTTTCCAATTCCGAAGCTAAAGAAATCGGCCAAGGTATCCTTGATCTTTCCTGCATTCATTTTTGTTGATATTTCTAACTCGACTAATTTCCGGCTCTTCCCAATTCACCTTCCATCGCAGTAAACGGGAAACGCAATAAAACTACTCCAGCAGTTCTTCTTCTTTCATTAGGATCCCGATCTATCAATTCAAAATCTAAAAATTCCCTTAAGGGGGTCCTCTAGTTTCTCGGGTCGAAAAAATCGAATTTTTTTTTTTTTCATAAATCACATTTACAACATGTGTAGAAAATGTGTGCCAAAGGATTTTTCGATATTCGAAGCGATTCACAAGTTACAGCCCTGGAACGGAGCAGCGCATTCGAATATTGACTGAGACGCTGTGAAGCATCGGTTAGTTCAGTTTTGCTGTGGCAGTTGCAAAGCGTACTGTATATTATCTCTTACGAGTCGCACGTAGCTGATTTTTTGAAAATAATTTTTAAAATGTTAAAAAAAGGAAGTAGAGACGCCCCGGCTCGTTACGATCGACCTAAAAAGCAAAAATTCGCAGGCAACCGACACACTCTTGAACAAGACAAGTCGTTTACATCGGCGTCAGCGAAGAAACTTGTTCAAAATAAAAATTTAGAAGTGAACGTTGAACAGACTTTTATGTATTGTATTTTGAGTTTCGCGAGTGTATTTTCAACTATTTTTCCGGCTGTTATTTGTAAAGAGTGCAAAAGTACAGTGATTTTCCATCAACATGATGTACGAGGATTGGGTCTTACAATTTCAAAAAATCTAATAAAGGCATTGGTGGAAAAGGTGTAGGAAAACTCGCTGATAAATTGATTGGTGAGATGACAAAGTATTATGGATTAACTATTCGAAGACATCCAGATTCTATTGAGGAAATGAGGAAGGAAATTTGGGCAACATTCTATCACAAGATTTCCACAGCATCAAAATTGCCCTGCAGGCGAATCTAGTTGGTGCAAATGGCGCAGAGCTGAGTTTCTCGAAGAGGCTGAGCAATTCAAGCACGATAAACCGCCTCTTTCTGAAGCAGTTCAAAAGGTTATAAAGCCAATTTATGAGGATTTATCCAGAGAAGAATTGTTAAGCAGATGCCTGGGAGCGGAAACTCAAAGTAATAATGAGTCGCTCAATTCGTTAATCTAGACTTTTGCTCCAAAGCACCTCCATTTTGAGGCAAAAGTCGTTGAAATCACCACATTTCTCGCTGTCATGATCTTCAACGAAGGATTCGAATTTATCCTGAAGACCTTGGAAACCTTGGGAGTGAAAATCGGCCCACAAGCTAAAGGATACGTTCAACAGCGTGATAGCTCTCGGATCGACCGTTCAGAAAGGCGCACGAGTGATGTTGTAAAACAGACCCGAATCGCGAAAAGGGAAGACGGAGCAGCTCTGTGTGACTTCCAAGAAGAAGAGGAAGGCCTACTGTATGGTCCAGGCATAGCAGATTGACGGTGAGATGAAATTTTTATTATAAATCACATGCGCGAACTTTAAAACACGTTTTTCTCGAAACACTATTTTTCAAAACGGTGACCACGATATTTCAGAAACTACTGCACCGATCTTGTTCAAATTTATACAGCATCTTTAATATGTTATAAGCCAGCGATTGAACCAGGGTTATCATGATTACTTCGATAGTTTTTTTTCTACGCGCGAAAAACTTAAGAAAAAATGAGTAAAAAATAGAATTTAATTTTCAAACGTGCATAAAAAAATTAATTTTTGTAATTTAGAATTCATTCTGGTTCAATCGCTAGTCTTAAATATGAAGATTAAAATGCCGTTTGGTTTTTTGATTTCGGATAAGTAGAACAGCCGCAATCCTGGTCACCATCAAGCACCTCCTTTACTTGATGTCTTCCTGTCAGCCACTATAACTTTGATTCTATTATATATTTTGTCTTCAAAAAATTTGTAAAGCTCATTTAAATGTTATTAAAGATTATGTAAAAACAATGAGATTTATTATTTCGATGGTTTGCCCGTAAAATTTTTTTGAAAAAGACGTAAAAAAACAGCCGAGAAACTAGAGGACCCCCTTAATAAATTTTATTCAAACTTACCTAATAACGCCGACACTAAAGGCCACGCCGCTTCCATGCTCCTAAGCTTCCCTCATTCCTTTTAACAATTCCATCTACCTCTAAAATCACGAGTAATCGTCTTCAAATGCTAATAATGATTCCTTCTATAACTCTTAGCACTCTCTTCTCCAAATGCCGTAAATATTTTTACAGAGCTAACGCAATCAGATGAAATACAAAAAAGGAATAACGTTTAACCAAAACAGTGTTATTAAGTGTCTATTATATGGAAGTATAATTTATGGTAAAATGTTGAAGTTTAAAAAATTGCACAAAATTTTTAGCGAACATCGGGTAAGTAAAAAATTTTATAAAACAATGAATTACACAAAAGCACATTACCAATAGCTCAACCTAGAAACAGAAAAACACATCACAATTTTTTTCGATCAAAAATAAACTAAAAGTAAAACAACAATTTGACTGTATAACATATATAAGCGAAAAAGATTTAGAATAACGAATAAAAGTGTAACAGCGATAGAATTTAAAAAATTAATCGATATACGGAAAAATTTTAAAATCGTTACATAATTCCAAATGGTATAATTAAGTCTTTCTAATCAATTAAAGACAGATTAATTAACAGATCCCGTACACCAATAATAAACTACTACGACACGTAGTTTATATCAGGGGATCAAGAGGAAGGAAAAAATACCGTCCATTAGTGTCCGGCGTTTAATTCCGCGGATATTAGCTGACAACGAGAAGGAAGTCGAATTAGAAAACTTGTAAAATACTTTCTAATCATTCGAATTCACATCGCGTCATCGTGTTCTAGTGGGACAAAAGCCAACTCGTCCGAAATCATTAGCTACGTAAATAACCAAATCCAGCTGAAACTGCATGCACATATGCCAGAATGCCGTTGTATCTGCCAAAATGAAAATAAAATAAAACTAACGGAAAGGTCTCGCAGCGGTGGTCAAATTGCAAAC
Source organism: Icerya purchasi (assembly GCA_039619475.1). NCBI lineage: Eukaryota > Metazoa > Arthropoda > Insecta > Hemiptera > Monophlebidae > Icerya > Icerya purchasi. Next base: position 71,145,747 of record CM077116.1, read on the forward strand.
AAAGTTCAAGGTCACGACAAAAATTTACGCTAGAGCCGTTAATCATTTTAAAACGAACGACGACACAGCGTTTGAAAATAACCTCGAATTGAAAGTTCATTTACCCTGTTTCGATGTTATCTGCATTTAATCATTATTAAACATCGATCCAAGACGGATATATAGCGTAAATCGGCATTTACAATGTCGAATACAGTCCATCTACTTGGGAAACAGCAACGAAGGGGGAAAAAAAACAGAAAAACATAGAAGCTTGAGATTTTTTTTCTTTTTTTAAATTTAAACGATACGATGCAATTTTAACCATTATTATAAGGTTAAATAAACATGTCATGTAACAATATGTTAACCTAATATTAAGGTGCTGGAACATTAAGTATGTGCACGTTTCAGGCATGTACAGCCTGGTGATTACATTATATGGCTATTTAAATTATACCAAGTCCATCGCGGATGATATGGACTTTCCAGAACATTCACGATGTCTAGGTTCATATTAAGATATTTGGCCGATTCTGTGGCCGCGGGATAAGCAGACTATCTAGATAGATTCTGTTGTGTCTATGGCTGACCAGTTTTAAATAACACGGGGCTTTTGCCTGTTTAAGCTTAATCTTGCAATTTCACATTCAAAGAGTTAAAACAATCAACTATGCTTGTAGATGTTTATGCGACCTCATCCCATTATACTCGAGCGATGTGAACAAAGCAGACTAGAATTTCTAGCGAGTGCATTAATTCTCCATTTCGAACATACAAAAGTATGTTAATCGCCGAATTTTCCGCTACGACTTACCAGTACATTCGAGGGACGTGTTTAATTCGGTGGTCTTTAAAAACCGTCTCTCCCGCATTATCCTGACCCTCGCCAACTGATGAGCTAATGAGCCCGCGATCAGCTCATCAACCAGCAGTGGTAACATTTGTGGCGCGCCATAACTTTAAAATTCGTTTACGCATTTCTACGACACACTATAAAGATTCGATTTTATTATTGTAGTTTATCGTGGTAGCCCCTGCGGGGGGTATAGTTAAAATGCGCACAGCTTTTACCGGTAGTCACGGCTATTCGGCAGTTATCTCGTATCAGATAATCTAAAATCGAATACTGTTTATACCACAAAAATCGTATCTAGGTGAAGTCATGCTAAAGAAAAAAGACACCGTTCCTCTCTATTCTTTTCAGATTCGTTAAGGGCATTATTACCTTCATCCACAATACCTTTTTCCCAACGGACAGTGTCACTCCACTTTATATGCTCCGTTGAGAGTTTTAAAGATTATCTCCTCGACAAAAATTGTTTCAGCTAAAACAAGAACGATACTTTTTTTTATATATTCGACACGGTTTAAAACGTCAGTCAAATTTAAAGGTCTTCTCTGGACAAGTAAAAATCAGTAACTCATCTTTGTGCCACACAAACAATACGCACAGAAAACTTTGGATTATTCTTGCGTACCGAATACGGTTATAATAAATATTTTTCATTTTAAGAGGCATTCAATAAAAGTTGCCTCAGGTCTATTACATAAACATAGCGACACTACGATACATCTCGCGCGGATTTTTCAACATGAATCTAGCCATCCTCCTTAACCGCTCACCTTGTATCGTGTACATTACATTGTAAAAAAAAAAAAAAAACAAATAAATAAATAATCAAATAAAATAAAAATTAAATTTTTTTCCGAAAAATGTGGTGAGAGTAAATGTGAATGTCTGTGAGATTCCGTTGTCGCCCATGCCGAGTGAAAAATAAATGGTTGTGATTGATCGTCATGGAAACAAAGAAAAACTAACGGAAAAAAGTGGTCTTTCTTACAAAAAAATCTCGGTCGGAGAGTTAGTACCTCGCTCCAGTTTGATTGTTTTTAGTTCCTCCGGACCATCGTGGCAGTGAGTTACCGATTTCTACTTGCCCAGAGAAGAACTTTAAATTTGACTAACGTTTCAAACCGTGTCGAATAACTCGTATAAAAAAAGTATCGTCCGGTGGGGCAGTTGTAAAAATAGTTCCACATAAAACTATCGTGAATCGTAGGCGTCCCAATTAAGACTCTTCAAAGAAAATTTCCGTTTGGAGATTAAAGGATCTCGCTGTACGACCCGGCACAACACTGATCATTGGAAAACCGCCGGGTTGCAGACCAACAGTCTATAGATTGCCGACAACAGTGAAGCGTACACTTTTCTATTATATTTTAGTAATTCATTGTCCGATCGTATTTGCGTAAATTTTATAAGCGTGTATTTTCAGCGGTCGATCGATCAGGAAATATTTCTATAGGTTACCGGGAAATATAAAATATCAAAACAAAAAACATTTTTTCTCGAATTTTTGAATTCTCAATAATAATAATAAAATAATAATAATAATAAAATAATAATTTTACGTCCACAGTATATACGAGATCGCGGTAGCATCCCTGAGGGCTTTAAAATCAAACATATCGTTACAACCTGCAAACTACTATAACATCATATTATTGTCACATATGTAAAGCGATCTTCAGCAAAGGGGAACAAACGTTTTGTTTTTATTTAATTATTTTTTTTTTTTTTTTTTTTAGTAAGCAATGAAAAGAAAGATCAATTGGTTAAACGCAGCGATTATCCGCATGTTAATGTTGTATCTATAATTGACCAGTGCAAATTTTCGAAAAAAATTAAAATAAGAGTGCCAGTAATCAGATTTACTATAAAGAAAACGGACTAGTAATGCTCTCTACGTATTAAAAAAACGATTAAGGTAAAAATAACTTGAAATAAGAAACTGGCGAAAATTTTTTGCTAGAATATATAAATGCGCTAAAGTTATGCAGCTTCATTGCAACCGTGTGTTGACATGTCTTTTAATTCGTCAGAAATGATATAATTTTATAAATTGCATTATAACTATTATTATACGTATAATCGCGTTTTTTTTTTTTTTAATTTACATAAAATCACACACTGACAAGTAATTATCTTCATCGCTGAATGGGAAATATTTAGAGTGGATGGAAGCTACTTTACAATTTACGGTATATAAAGAAATTAAATCCACCCTATATCAATGTGTACTTTCGTTCTTCTGTAATTAGTCCACATCCGAGAGAAAGTAACTGGGGCCCCCTACTCTCATTAATGCCGTTGGGCTTAGTACATTGTGAACCTTAACTTCACAATCCATGATACCTTATCAAGGATATATGGGGACTTACTTTACTTACTTTTACTTTAATTAGTTCACCCGTTAAACTAAATTTAATAAAAATTCTCTAGTTCCGCTGGTTCAGAATAAATGTAATCATTATGGGATTTTTACAGTTTCGGATAATAAATTCGCCGCTGACGAGGTATTTTTTTTGTCAGTTTTTTGACATATACTAATTTAACAATATTAAGAAATTAATGAGTCGCTATTACGATTAACACGCATTACGAGTTTCTTCATTTGAAATCAGTTAAAAGTGCTACTGAAGAAAAACAAATTGAGAACGGGTGAGCGGTATGACAAAATATCCCTGTGATAATATTTTACAATTAACCCCGTGCACGATAGTTGAAGAGGCCCAAGATAAATACTGCGCAGGATCCGTGTTGACCCTTTTAGCTGAATTACTTAGAGTGGTATCGCGAATTTGGAAGATATCGTGAAAACGAGGAGTCCTTGAATAAAATATCTTCTCACGTTAACACTGACGAGTCTGATATGACGTCAACGTGTAAATGATCCGTGCGCTTTTTTACTTAAAACGATTATTATTCAGTAATAATAATGTTTGCAGCGAAAATTAAACTGTCGAGGTAATTTTTTTTTCTATCGGCTAATTATAGCCGCCGCCCGCTCATGCATATTAAAATAAACAAGGCGAAAGTTTTCAAAAAAACGGTATTTTAAAAGTTAAATTAAAAAGAAAACAAAAACATCGTTCACGATAACCGCCACTCGTTTAAAACGAATCTTCAAACATTCGGCCTACGATGATGGAACGGAGAGCTTTTAAATGCAAATTTTGACGGAAATATGCGAAGACAATCTTGTAGAGGGAAACATAAATCTGTCGACGACTAGCGGAAAACGCGCCAAGTCTTCGGCTTTAATGAATGACAAAATGCCGTTTCGAAAAATCAACAGTGTGCGTGTCTTTCACTCTATGGACAGTATTAGAAAGCGCTCCATTTGATGCGAGTTAAATACAAAAGACTTTTACATGGGGCAGTTCTGAAGTTTTAACTACGATTCCACAGAAACACTGATGTCCCCTATATATCGGGGCGCAGTATGTAAGTCACGAAACTGTTAAAATTGATCGAATGATGAGAATGCCCCTTTAACGAGCAAACGACTTCAGTGAAAAGACATTTGTTTCATTAGCTTCTACTAGTCGTAAAAACTTTCAAAAAGAGAACTACTTCAAACCGGGCTTTTTTCATTATTCCGTAGCTTCTTCTCGTATCGTAAAACAGCTCGCTAGGATGGTAGCTCGTTTTCGCAATCGACTCTTGTACGAACATATTAGATTCGTTCCAGTATAGGTTTATCTTTCATTTATAGCACCCAAGGGTAAATAATACGGGGATCAGGGAAAAAATTAATAAGCATCTCAGTGTAAAATTTGTTTCGTTCGCTAATATAATTAGGCAATGGAAAAAACAAAAAAAAAGAAGTGTACAATGTCGAGCGAGAGCGATATTTGGGACATTACTTCAACGGATATGCGGAAAAACGTCGAGTTCGAAGAGGCTGCCAGCACCTACGTTCGCACGCGACGAAGCAGTTTCATCTATTAATGGCGAACAGATCGCGAAGGCGTACCGTCGAATTTGTACTCGTCGGCTATTTACCAAAACATTAAAACGGTAAAACCATCAAATGCAAGCTGGAAAACCATTTCTTCGTCCAGTAACGTAAGAAACCATAAACAAATATTAAGTCCTAAACCACCTACACAAATTTACACGCCGGCAAACCACGTCACCGCTTTCAAACTCGAATACAGATTTCTCTTTTTTCGAAATAGGAAGTTTGTCAACCGTACCAAATACTTGTAATAATTACGAACGAAAACACACTCGAAAAATTCAGACGACATTTTTAAATGGCAAAATAAATTAATTGGATAGATAAATTAATTGGATAGATAAATTAATTGGATAAATAAATAAATAAAAAGAAATCCAAGCAAGCGTTATTTACAAGCTTTATGGTGTTGTCATTTTGGGATGCTTTGCGCGAACGTAAAATAAGATACTATTTCACAAGAAATACTGTTATAATTTTAAAAACTTTAGCTTCAAACTTACAATAAAATTAGTCTTACTATGCCTACTGGACGAGCGAGAAGCAATACACGAAAGGCAGTATGCACACGTTGTTTTTAGTTCAGCGATATAACGAAGAAAAAAGGATGTTCTATCAATGGTAATCATTTTTTTGTTCCAATACCGAAATGATTCTTTGGCTGCCTCTTTTTTTTTTGTATACCCCAGCATGTTTCTCGCGTCTGCAATCTTTTTCATGATTCACGCTACAGGTCAACACGAGCAGCGTTCACATGAAACTCTGAAAGAAAGGGTACGCAAAGAGCCGTGTAAACAATAACAAATAAAATTGAAAACATTTCATTCGAAAAAGATCGTAAAGACAACCAATCCCCACTTTCATAAACAATGCCACATCACCTGATCCGTCAATAAACCTACTGATAGACATCTCTGTATGACAACACAGGTTCGAAGCTGGGCAACGAAAAATCACATCATAGTAACTTTCTCCAAACCCGTAGGTGTACCGGAAAAAAAAAAAAATGTATATACAATTTCAAAACAGGTAGTAGTAGTAGTAAGAAAAAATCGAGAAGCATGCTCCCTGGCATGAACACGGTTTAAAAACATACACATATACCGGAAAGAAAAGAAAGTGACGCTCTTCCGAGTGAAAATTTTCCAAAATTTCGCAAAAAAAACTTCGAAGGTACACGATTATTCCTTATTCAATTTACATTCGTGACATTCCTATTATTTTCACAAAAGTATCTCACTCGCCATGAAACACCCCGACAAAGAACCGGAAATAACAGTGGGGACAAGTCTGCAAAAGCCGAATTAGGCTAATCAGTTCATAAAACTTTTTGCGCAAAAACGCACATCACCCGTGCATCGTAACGACGACAGCTTCCTACGAGAACCGGTAATTTTTCCGTCATTCACGACACCTTCCGAGAAACAAGACGTTTTTAACTAATGATCCGCACTAGGCCTGGACACGGAAATCTCTGTCGTTGATAGAAGTCTGATGTAAGCAACCGTCAAAGCGAAATAATTAGTATTAGCTCGGTAATTAGAATTTTTAATTAAAGTGGTATCAACTAGTAGCCGACCCCCTTTCCTCCGCAGTGAAGAGTCTTTTAACGAAAATGGAATAAAAGACCAGCAGCAACCGTCAAGAGACCCGTAAATAGCGAATGGCAGAGCGTGGTACGAATGCGTTTATGCGTACGCCAGTGAGTGCGGATGTACTGGGGAGAGTAGGTCGTTGGACTTGACATACAAAAGTGAGTCAACGTAATCATTAAAAACAGGCCGAAACGCGAAAAAAATAAAAAAATAAAACAAAAAACCCGAACCGGAAAGTTATTCACATTAATAGAACGAGATGAAATAGCGTACCGCACTACTCGTAACAACTGGGAAGAAGTCGCTCTTAAATCACATGTCACACACATTAATTAAAACGCACCGGAGTAAAGGACTTTCTGCTCATTAGCCAAACGATCTAGAGCAATATCCGCTCTAGCTGAAATTCGAACGGTCTTATAAATCTCGTTAATCAAAATTCCAGCGCATGTGACAGAAATGACTGAAAAACCGCGAATAAAAAAGTATTTCAGCTCGAAATTATCCTTATAAAATAGTTGTCTTTCCTCGATAGCACTTTGCTAAGAATAAATCGTAAAAGCGACGAGCCAATCTTTTATTTATGTTTTTTTTTTTTTTAAGACGGGGGGGGACGTCAACTACGGACATTAACCTAGCGCAAATAAAACTTTTAAAAGCTTCAATGTACCGCAACGGGATTCGAACCCGATTCTACCCGAATGAAACACCACACTGTGCCTAACCAACTACGCCACACGGTACAAAACAATCTCGAACAAGACGTATCAAGAAACGTAAATGAAAAATTGCGCCCATTCCGCTTAACACATTTAGTGTGGTAGCCGAAATTACGCGTCTCTGTCGATAGCTTTGACTTTGCACACATTCGATGGGGGGAGCAGCAATTCCCTTTGCTATCTCAATAACGGACATTAGAGAAACCAAATGGTTCGAATTAGAGGCTCCACAATTGAGCTCCTTACCGGTAATTTTCTTTTGGTTGTAATGGAGAAGATAATCAGCTCGTCCACTTTACGAACTTCAACACGCAGTGAAATTGTCCCAGCGACCATTTAGCCCCTTTAAAAAAAAAACAGAGTTGAAAAAGGAGCCTGCATTAGGGAAAGCATATTAGTTTCGCGGAAATATTAAGGATAATATAAGGTGTTATCACGGAGGTAGAATTATTGTTTAAAATGAGCGAGTGCAAACTACGTCAGAGAAGGATGCACAGGAAAAGGGTAATTGCAAAACGGAACGGAACTGCTGTACATATTCATCGGCGGAGGTTATGTGTGTAGTTCAATTTCAAATTGAGTCCTATAAAAAAGCAACGAGGAAGTTAAAGAAACCGGTAATACTGCTAATATAAACCTAGAGAGACAAAGTGCGGTTGGCACATGTCCGGCAAAACGTCTTGGACCAGTTCCAAAGTCGCGAACATATAAAATTGATGTTTTACGGCCATAGTTGCGAGTTCAACGGCAGAATTAAAGCAGTCTGCGCCACATATTAACAGTGATGAACTATAGTGGTGCGCAGTGTGTAAATATTATTCGCGAAGGCCTATGCGAATTTTATAACGACATAATGGATCATTGGCCGCGCGCGCACGACCTATACACGTTTCATCGATAATCGCCGCAATCGTATTTTATAAATAGTGAATTATGCGTTTGATAATTATCGTAAACAGCCTTCTTTATAAATATTTATGCGCAAAAAACTGAATATCACGTGGGAGGGTCATTTCACGCTGTGAAATTATCGTCACTTCGCGAGATGTAACAAAAGTCTAGTTACAGACACCGGCGTGTTGAAATAATAAATTAGCGGAGAGAAAATATAAATTATGAAAGCCGCGATTTTACATCAAACAGCCTTCTTTTTTTCATTTTCTTTTTTTCGAATTCCCTAATCGATTTTTAATTTCTCTCATCATTTTCTTCAAAAAATTTTAATCGTCTACTTTTTGTGCCATTTCTTCCTTCATCCTTTGTTCCGATTTCTTCCACTTAACTTCGACGGGCATTTTAATTAAGTATCTGATGAAACTTGTGAAAATTCACAAGCGCACTTACTGAACAGATTCAGCCAGTTTATATAGCAACACTATACGCTGATAAGTGGTATTTCAAACGAACACGAGCTAACCCGATTATCATTAGCGAACGCCTCTCATTTTCAACGGACAGTAATACCTACGACTATATTGCAGAACTTTCGCGACACAGTTTCTGAAACAATTCGAACGAAATGTTTAGTCAGATTATTTTATTGTATAATAAATACCGACGACTTCGAGATTTACTCTGAAAATTTAATAAAAATCCACGAAAAAGTGAATAATTTGTTTGATAAATATTTCTCAAAGTAATATATATTATACTACTTTTTAAGGGGATATGATTAAACAGCATCGGTACTATAAAATTAAAAACCCATAATAACAATATTAGGCATATTGAAACCATCAGACAAATAGTTAACGCGATTTTTTAACTGGCGTAATATTTGCAGTACCGAGTCCAATCAAGATATTTGTTTAAAAACACGATCGCAATATCCCCTCTTTTCGGGGCATATCTTACTGCATCAGATATATTATTAGTATTTATTTTTTAGTGCATTTTAAACACATTTTCAGAATAAATCTTCAAGTATTGGTGTGTTTCTGTGTTTCAAAAAAATTTTATATTTCGCAATTTTCAGTGTAAATACTTTCAAGTGAGGTAATACAAGGCCCATTCAGAAAAGAACGTTGGTGATTTCTTCGTTTTTTTTTTTTTTGAGTAGTAACGCTGCGTACGAGACAAACGCTGACTCAAAATAGAGCAATTGCCAGTACAAGGATAACTGCCATATCTGATGCTTATAGTTTTCGTGAAACGTGTTTTTGTTCGAGATGGCGGCTAAGAACGAACGTGCGCGACAAAATGTTACTTTCTTTTGGGCAAGACCGCTCCGAAAACGGGCAAAATGTTAAAACAACAAGCTTAGGTCACAATGTGTGTATGACCGAAAGAAGCATTTCCCGTTGGTATTCGAGATATGGCTGTGAATGCTGGACACCAGACTCAACATCGGAAAAAAAAACGATCAGCGCTTTTACGATGTACTGTGCTACCAACACGTATTCTGAAAATAGCATGGACTCAAAAAGTGAAGAATATTGAAGTACTTAACAGACTGGGGGAAAATCTCGAATTCCTACAAACCATCACAATATTTGAGACACATCACGAGAGGATCGCGGCATGCCATCCTAAAAATACTATTTGAGGGTAAAATTGCTGGGAAGAGATCGAGAGGAAGACGTCAAATTTCATGGATGCCCTTAGCAACTGGTTCAACTGTTCCTCAACAGAGCTTTTCCGATCAGCCGTTGATAGAAAGAAATTCCAATTGTGAACGGAGACAGCGAATGAAGAAGAAGATTCGAGTTTTAAAAACGGCCGAAATTAATACGAAAATTCACTTCACACGGAGCAAGGCTATCGACGGCGAATACAGCCGTTCATGTGAATACCCTAATGCGCGGAGAGGTAAGTCAACAGAACCGTAGAACAGTTAGCTGGTATTTTTTTACTAGATGAATTAGAGCTTAACCGAGTGTGTTAAAATAGGGGCCGGTCACTCACTACAAATATGAACACGCGTCGCTCTCGGTATCATACGTGAAAGCGAATGTTGCAAGTTGAATCGGACTTTTGAGTAGAATAATCACTGGCGACGAGACGTGAAGTTATCATTGGAATTCAAAAACGAAAATCCAATCGCCCATCTGGAAGTGATCTTCGCGTGCATCGAAAGTGCGTCAATCAAAGTCTGATAGAAAGCTGATGACGATCACCTCTCGTGTAGCAATATTAGGTGTTGTACCTTCGAAAACAACTGTCAATGTTTCCTACTACGTCACCGTGTTAAAAACTTTGCGTCAACACATTCAAAAGACGTGTCCAGATATCGTGCGCAGCTGTGGATCCTGCACCACGATAATGCAACAATACTGGCTTCGTATTATTATCGATTCTTAAAGAAATGTTACGCCTCACCTTCCTTGTTCACCGGATCTTGCTTCGTGTAATTTCTCTTTATTTCCGGTTTTGAAAAAACCGCTCTGAGGACGTTGTTTTAGCTGAGTTATAACACCGGACGTAAAAGTAGCGGCGGCGATGTTCAAGCGGCTCGGGGAAAACCTTTTCCAGGCGTTATTTTTTCAATATACACTATCTATTATGAAATTTTTAGTGCATATTTTCGTGCATATAAATCCGAATCCTATTCATCACCGAAGACAGCCTATTCTCATTTTTTCGCACCAGTGCTTTTCACCGTTTCCATTATTATCCTATTTAGGCTATGGCCATTCTATTCTTCATCGGTAAAACATCAATTAAGACAAATAAAAAACAACAGTAACTTTACAACGTAATATCCCACAAATGTATCACTAAATTCGTTAGATCCTATTAAAATTTTGAAAAAATAAAAGAAACAATATTAGACAGTACTTTTTGATCTTTAGACACGCCTTGGTACATTAATACAGATAAAAAATTAATTTTTAAATAAACGGAAGATACGAAGGAAACCCCTTCACGACTTATAGTAAATGATATTCATATTCAGATTAGAATTTAGTGTGATCTTCGTCATTTTCTTAGTTGACGGATGAACAATTCTTATTTTTTACGTCAAACTTGGCGTTAAAAGTCTCTGTGTCTCGTACAAATACGGTACCGACAAATAATCCACAAATATTTAGTATTAATCAGTACAACATCAAAACTATTTTATCATCCGGAAATTTAAAATTTTCGCATTATAATATTCAGCAGAATTTCATCTTATTCGAAAATGGAAGCCTGTTTTCAATCGCTCTGAAACCTGATGCTTTGTTAAATACCCTCTCTCTGTTCTTAAAAATACGAAAGAATTGTGAAATTTTTTTTTCTTTTCCTAGAAAAAAGTTAAAAGGAACAATCGAAACCACAAAAAAAAAACTGACCCTTAACATTTCTCGTCAAAAGTACCACACGAATAGGTGTAATAACTTCAGCCGCGTGAAATTAAAAAGTTTTTTTCTTCGTTTTCATTCTCAGTTTTCTGAAAATTAATGCGTTTTTCCTTTGATCAGTCTTGCGCTTTTACAAGCTGATAATTTTAAAATCAGTTTTATTTTGGTGTATGCATTAACGTAAAATATGGAGAAGAGTTAGCGATAGGTTTCATCCAAATCCAACGAGATGAAAAAACACTTGTAATGAATAATTTTAAATTTATAAAACGAAAATGATTTTTAAAAAGAAGGATTTTACTTATTGGATGCGCGCATCAAATAGTTAAAAAGCAAACTGTCATACGCAAGGTAAGTTAAATTTAATTTTATTTACAGTAATTAACGATACTTTTTATTTATAAAAATTTTTTTTGATTAAAAATTTTTATTAGCTTTTAAATCTGTTTTTTATTAAATTTTAAAATTTACAAGTAATTCCACATAAATAAATCAATTTTAATTACCACATTATCATAATAATTTCAGATAACGTCGCTCGTAATAATTGTATAATCTTCAATCACTCTTCCGATACGAAAAAATTAAGCCGCGATGTGAACGACCATCAAAAATTACGCGTACAGTAATAGCTAAATTCATCGTATACGGGGAAAATTTAACTATCTGAGATATTGATAGAGCATAATATAAACCGAAATCGATTAACAAATATACCACCGGTGCATATCACCTGAGTTCATTCTATTATAAATTCCGTAAATTTATTCCCAGACAAAAAGAACTGTTTTTTAAATTGACAGTTTGCTTAATGGTAAAAACCGGAAAATGTATCGATTTTATTGTGTTTAAGGAGTGGAGAATCGTGTTAAATAGGAAATTGTCTAACTGTTTAACATTAAAATTATATTTATTTAGCAATTGCAGTTTATAAATTAATATAGGCCAAACACTTTATAATTTTCTCTTGGGAGGTAGCAAAGAAATTACTGACGGATTCCTTAACAGATCTTCCGACGATGTTTACATTAGTATAATTGTCGCAGTTAAAAAAAGTTACATTTTTGAATTTTTATCGAATAATTTTTCTATGGAAAATAAAAAAAACATACGTAAATTACGTACAAATCCGCTCAAAAATAAATATTTTTATTTTAGTACCCGATGCTTTATAAGTATTACAATTTATTTAGTAAAAAATTTTTGTTTAATGGGAAAATATTTTTTGTTTCTAAATTTTTATTTTGACTGCGTTCATCACCATACTTACATTTATTATATAACACTAATATGTAGTTAACGGATATTTGTCAACTGTTTCGAGTTTGTAGAAGCTAAAAATAAAATAAGACAAAGATCTAGAAGCTAAACTAATTCGAAACGAGAACGTTACAAATTCAAACATCATCGCAGAGACTTTTTTCTTTGTGCCAGCGTACAGCGATTCGAATTTGAATATGCCTGATAACCAAAAAAGAGGTGAAATTTTGGAAAAGAACGATAATGACGCAAACATTAAGCAATTAAAAATTGTTGATATTTTAATTTTTAATGTTATATTTTCTGCTGATTTATAAGTAGAATAGTTTAAGTTAAAAAAAAACAACAAAAAACGATATATTTGTAAACTGCAAAAAAGAAAAAACTAGGATTTTAAAATAGAAAATCAAGCGGTCGGGTCTACGAGAAAGAAAACAATGAAGAAACCGGAAGCTTTCCTCCAACATTAATTTTAAACATTCGAATTCATTAGACAATTCTGATTTCAAATAAATAGATTATTAATCACTTACGTCTTTATAACCGACATCAAAAAATTATTCACTGTTTAACCGAATATTATAATTTTATATAAAACTGCACCAGGCAATCTGTCATAATACATAAAAAAGGGAAAAAATGATTAAAAAATATAATAAATAGTTATAATTTAATCAAAACTTACAGTGGAATAGTAATATCAATTGCAAAATTAAATGTAAATATTTTCATTAGCCATATAACATCCACAATTTCAAAATGAAAACATGTCCCTTAATTACTTTATGTCTTTTCTTTAATCGTTATAAGGAATAATTGAAGAATATAAAACACGAAAATCGCAAAAACAAAATTACATCATATAATTTTATAACGTCACAGATCCAAAAAGTGCCCCCTATGAATCTTTTGAACGACAAACTTCTATCTTTTTCGTAGCACGCGTGTCATAAAGGGTAGTCATTTTTTAAATTTCCCCGACATTTCCCGCTTTTCCAGCAAGCGGTTACCCTGTCATTTTCCCTCCCGCTTATCACTATAATAGACGGAAGATTGAAAAAGAAAAAAAAAAAAAAAGAAAAATTTACACACTTTTGAAATTGTTTTTACCTTACCCCAGGGGGCTTAGTTTTTTTATCCTCTTTTACCACTCCGTAACGGTTTTCCGTTGCCATCTGCAATTTTAATTACCGTGTTCCGGCGTATTAATTATTTAAAATCCCCATCTTACCATCGATCCGTTCTTTGCATTGAAATTAAGAGTTTTTTTGCAACCCTAACCACGTCCCTTTCGAAAGTTACGCTTCGCTCAACCCCTTAAAGAACCGTAAAACTCACGTTGCACGGTTTTCAGATTTGACTGGGGATTGTGACCACCAAATGAGCTATTACATGGTTATGGCAAAGTGTTTTTTTTTGTTTTTTGTTTGTTTTTTGAAGAAATCACGAACAGAGTGTCTTATTTAAAGAATAAAGAGAAGTGTTACGTTTAAACCGGTGTGACTATCTTGAGAGTGAATAGATCGTGTCAAATTTGAATTCGAAAATTAACAATTTTTTATTCAATTTAGATAGAAGAAAATAAATCATGCGTACTGATGAAAGAATCGAGTGCGTAAAAAAAATCAATATTTACTTAAAGATATCGATATACGATTCATAAATACGAACAAATTCTCCCCCCCCCCCCACACACCTACTTTTTTTTCTCTTTTAGCAAGTCCCGTTTTTTCCTTTGTATTACAGTTGTTATTTGATGATATTTCTTGCGCGTTAATTTGTGGAATACAGCAATTCTAAATGGATATGCACAAACTGTTCAAAGTGATTGCGAATTACAATTCAGTAATTTGATAAACTAACAAGTAGAGAGCGCCGTTTTTTTCGCAATTTGTTCTTATGAAAGGACCATCGAGATTATAAAATATCGCCATTATATGAGAAAATTCGCTTTAAAATTGAGCAAAATTTCTATTACACCGGCAAAACGAAAATAGCGGTCTATAATATTAACTTTACGAAATAATACGAACTTGCGTTTGTGTGAGTGTCCAAATTAAAAAACAACAATTATCGTTTTCTTTTAAAACATTTACGAATTTAAAAAGGTGTCGAGAACTATATGTTTACAGACATGTATATAATTTTAAGATCAAATTAATATAAACTAAGCGAGATAAAGGATGAAAATTGAAAGGCAATTCGAACGTACGTACAAATTAAAAATTTCAAAAAATGCTGTTTCGTTTTTGTTTTAAATTTATTTAGGTTCGTTACATCCTACGAATACATTACATTTAAATTTCATTCGAAAGAAATCTCACGAGAACTGAATCAAAATAATAATAATAACAATAACAATAACAATAACAATAATAATAATAATAATAATACGCATGCAACAGATCTTTATTTTCTAGTAAAACGGGAATAGATTTAAAAAGGAATATTTTGAAAAATACAAAAAATATAAGCAAGTAAAAAAAAAATGATAACAGACTACGCGATAGATAATTAACGGAAAAAGATAACAATAAAATAACTGGAGTAGTAAACGGAAATCATTAGGAACAATCACAATGACGGAATGACCAACATGAAAAAACTTAAAAACGCAACAGTTAATAAATAAAAATATAAATTAAAACAAATAGGAAAAAGATTTAATAAATAAACATGTACACTGCTAAAGACCGAAAACTAAACCAAAAAAAATTAAAAATTAAATAAATCAATTTTAATAAAACCGACTACAGTTTTGAATATACAGGGTATATTGATGGTTCACTAATGTACAACAGATGAAATCGCTAAAAATAAAAGCAAATAAATAAAAGTGCAGATCGCTAAAATCAAAATCGAATAAATATAACAATATAACAATAAAATTGAATTATAACTAAATATTAAATAACGGATCGTGAATAACGCTTAATTTTTATTTTTATATTTCTCACATTTTATATTCGTTCTATTTTTTTTTAATAATCAGCCTTATTGACTGCAAAACTGATTATACCGACTTATAAGTGTGTGTTCTCATTTTGAGTAATTTTATGTTTCGTAAAACAGTATATCATGAATAATATCGTTTTACGTATCCGAAACTTTAGTCAGTGTTGTTAAGATTTATTTATTTATTAAAATTTTTCCTGTGAATAATGTTCTATCGGTTCATTTACTTTATATTCTGATTATTACACAATAAGGTATGAAATACCATAACATTAAAAATAAATAATATTAGACAAACCGTTAACAACAGGTTTTTTAAATCCCGAATATAAAAAAACGTCATAAATACGGCTGCAGCTGAAAGTAAAACCAAGCGTGATATTTGGAGTGATTAAGATATACGATATATATATATATATATATATATATAGAAAATAAAAAATACATCGACATTTGTGCAGCAAATGAAGGTGTTAGATTTACATGAAGGAAAAACTGTAATGTTCTTTCTAGACACAATAAATTCCATTTAGAAAAAAATTCCGACTAATGTAGTTTTGAATGAGACCACCACGTTTTTTCCCCACCCGTAACACTACGTCAAAAACCATGGTTCGCGCTGGCGTTATAATTAACAGGTGTTCGTTTTTAAGTCGAGGGAAAATGCTCAATTTCGCTAATCGTGTTAAACTTACTTTTATTTGTTCATTCGATCAGTGTAGAATCAACTTATATCTAGAATTAAACAAATTATAAGAGCGCGTTATGAATCACATTACTAAAAGCCAAATTAGAATGTAAATATTTTAAAACAAAGAAATTGTTCTAGGAAGACGTAAACGGTTTTTAATTTTTCCTAAAACATATTTTCCTCCTTTAAAATATTTCCTCCATTCAAGCTGACTTTTAGCGGCGATTTTATCGTAAAATATTCTCCCATAATTCGTTTTAATTCCATAAGTCCATTCGACATCAAAAACGATATAAGTTCAACACATTAGCGAAATTGAAAATTTTTGACTTTAAAAAAGAAATACCTGTTTATTATAACGCTGACGGTGTGGCTTTTGACGTAATGTCACCGACAGTAAAACGTACCTGCAACAAATTGTGGTAGACCCGTTACGAAGATTTTAAAAAAAGCTGACGCCTCGGTAGCTGATTCAACTGAGCGGCACTAAATATAAAAACAAATTCACTGGCTTTAAAAAATTACCAGAAACCCTGCTGATTTTACAACATTTACATTTACAATATTCTTACATAAATGCGTGGTGATTGCAAAAAAAAAACTTTTTAAAATTACAATGTAAATATTGTAAAAGAAATATAATTGTCCACGTGAAAACTATACTTATAATTACATTATTGTCGCGTTAAAACGTAGGGGAAAAAAAAAAAAAAAAGAAAAAACGCAGAACTCTCGAAGAATTTTAATTACAAAACAGCTACATCCACTACTCCAAAAATTTCTACAAAAATGTTAATTTATTATATAAGTTTTTTTTTTTCATCCATACTTTTTATTTAGTTCGGTGTTTTTTGCAGCGCACTACGGTTTTTTATTGTGTTTTTTTGTTTCTAATGGCATTTTCCGGTTTTGAAACAACCGTCATTTACCAAACTGCGAAAATGTTTTACAACAAAGATCGCAGTTGTCGAAAGGAAGTTTCAAAATTACGAGCTGAAATAACTGACGCTCAAATTGAAGCTCCAGTTTGCGAAATGTGACCCAACAATATAGATATTCACAAAGAGCTCTAGAATTATATTCTCATCAACCAGTTCAAATTATTTTGCCGAATGACATGTCGATTTGATTGAAACTATACACATACAACGTTAATGTTCGGGTTATTGTATTTGTTTTATTACCCATTAGTTCCTTTTTCCGTGATCCAAAAGCACGATTTACAGCAATATGTATCAAAAAGACGATCTGGAAAAAAATTATAGTGTATTTCTCTGGAAAAATTACAAAAACTTTAAAAATCGATGCACAATATAGTAAAATCGTGATTTTTAACATTTGACGAACGTTGACTGAAGTTCTTAATAATTCACGCGAAAAAAGTAATTATTCTCCTTTAAATTGATTGTCGGATCATTAAAACCTGCCCGCTGGTGGTAGTTCCCGAAACCAACGAATTAATTGTTTGCATAGAATAATGTTGCCCACTGAAAATATCCCTTTCGCCATCAATTTGTATCTTCCATCAATTTAATTAACAATGAAACTTTTCCTCGCGCGAGACGCTCTAATAGCTCCGTACTAATCACTAAATAAAACGTTCTATTTATTACGTATCACACGGTATACACGTTTGTAAATAATTAAAGGATATAGCCGGGTTTATATGGGAAATCGGCCCTTGAGGTTTTTTTGACTCGCACTTGGGGGGGATCACTTTGTTGTCGAATAAAAAAAATTTAGCCAAATTTTCAGCTCTTTATCTCAAACGACCTTCGAGTTTTTCAAAAAAACCTATTTTTTCGATTTTATTTTTTTTTCCTTGGTAAAATTCAAAATTAATGAATGGTGATTTTTTCCCTTATTCTTAGGAATAAAATACATGAGACAAAATATTATGGTCATAATTTTTAAACAAAAAGCCGATTTTTCGCGACGGAAATAAAATTTAAATCTTTTTTTTCGATGCTTTTCTGGCGAGTGTCACTCACCAAATTTTATTTAGCTAAATTTTTTTTATTCGACACCAAAATGATCCCCCAAGTGCCAGTCGAAAAATCCGCAAGGGCAGATTTCCCATATAAACCCGGCTATACCCTTTAATTCAATTTAAATTCAATTTATTATTAAGAAAATATATTACATTTAAGGAGATAAAATTAATACCTACGAATGCGCCGCGTTAACTGTAGGATATAATCTTAATACTAATATATCTCTGTGCGCAAAAATAAATGATCGGCAGATTTTATACGAATATTACTATAATCAATAAAGTGTTATTATCTTAACATGCTTATTTTTACTAATCCCTATCGCGTCAATATTATCAAATCGAAAACCAGATATACAGCATTAGAGATATTACGTACAATAGAATTCACTTTTTTCTTTTTCGTTTTTTTTTTTTTTTTTTTTTAACTATTTATTTTACCTACTTCTTTTTTAAATAGTCTTATAGTCACGCCCAAGTGAATTAAAAAATAAAGAGATGACAATCATACTTTTAACAAAATGAAATACTTTTAAAATAATTTAAATAATAATACGTAGCGTAGCGGTAATTAGTGATATCGTGATTATAATCGGAAGTTAAGCTTATATAATTTATTAATAGTTGATAACTGTAATTATACAAAATAAAATCCGCAAATTAACTACGATGAAAATCTGAATGAAAGCAATCAGGTTCACTTCCATTTCCACACGATAAACATTTCATGATAAACGACTGACAAATAAAAATCGACCATTCGACCATGGGACGGGGGCAACTTGACAGACAACCTGATTGATTTGGTCGAAACCGTACATCTAACAAACCTTATAAAAAATTAAAAAGAGCGTATGTCGAGCGATAAATCTATTCACACTTTCCGATTTAATCGTTAACTTCTTCTTTTTACAAATGTTTGTTTTTTGCGAACTGCCTCTAACGCTACTGCAGACTTACCTATTTTGCAACAAAAAAAAAACAAAAAACTATCAGATTTTCGATAAAACCCGAACGGCATAATCCGGCCTCAAAAATGTACCTGAAATGCACTTTCATTGTGATATCTTAAATTGCTTTTCCGGTTCTTCTTTTGAAATCGAAATTATTTATTTAATTACTATTTGTATTTAGAAAAAAAAAAGAATAGTTTCTTTACCGAAACTATATCGCGGTGAGAGGGAAAAGAAAACAATTTAAATTTATCGTTTCCATATTTAGTCTATCTTTTATATAGGCCGAATTTCGTGAACGATTCCCTCACAGTCGTCATGAACGGCTGAGTTTAATTACATCTTCAGATACGACACTCTTTACCGCAACTATTATATTACCATATAGTAGACACTATTTAGGTATTACAACAATAAGATGTACGTGCGCACCGGAATAATAAAAAGGAAGTAGGCGACGGAAAATGTAGCAGACAGAACGCGAACGAGAAAAATGCATGGCTGAGGAGGACCGAGCGACCAGAACTATTCGAGAAACGTAAGGCGATTAATAATTTCCTTAAATTCCGGTAGAAGCTGGTTTACCAGGCAGCCGCGAAAAGACCTGCGCACACACAGTGTTGTGATCGCCGTTAATTTAATTTACAAGATAATAACGGTGTTAAGCAGACTCGCTTACATAATTGACCTTAATTTTTACATCCGACCGACTGGAAAAACCGAAAATCACCCGGCCAACTCGTTAGCGACTTATTCCGTTCGCACCGTTCACATTAGCTCGCTCGAATTCACGACTTCGCAACAGTTCCCCTAACCGCGAAGCCCAAAAACTCTTAATTTTTAATTTTCAGATCGGGTACGTGAACCGAACTTTAATGAAGCCTACAACATCCTGTGTGTCAGTACTGTTTTCCCACAGAGACATGCGCAATCGCCCTCTTCTCTGTACTTGGGCCGACTCTATTTTTGACATTCTTCGCATTTCCACTGACAACCCACAGGCGGGTTTTCATTAAACACCGGTTCGCAAATTTTTCTTTCGCCGGTTTGCTCTTTGAAAAGTTTCACTTATTGAAGCGTTATCGAAAGGTGATAAAAATAATAATAATCGTCGTCACCAACGATAATGTAATAATCACGTGAAAATTCGTAAAAGGAAAAGCAAACAGGCGACTAATTTTTCTGCTTTCGATGTTGCTGGAAAATGTTAGAACGACTCTTAGCGCGCCTCTTTGCAAAAACAAGCAACGTAGGCGTACGCATCAGCTCATAAATTAACGATAAAATTGTTATTCGCTTAACCACCGACATTTTTCGCGTAAAACGCTCAATATTTAAGACGTTGCTTTTTTCACCTTTGTCTTCTGTTCCAATTTTGTTTTTTTTCTTTTGTTTTCATTCCTCGTCCGTACTTTTCGCATTCTCCGTCCCATTTTAGATCTATTTATCTCTAGTTACATCTTATACATTTTCTTTTTCTTCAAAAATTTATTAGTGGAAAATACACTCAGTTTCCCCCCTTAAATTTATTAGAAAAAGATAAAAACGAGTAAAAAAGAGTGCATTTTTCAAAAAATCGTAGCGCATTCCGCATCATCTCCGCAATAATCATATAAGAATTTTCGAAAAACTATGGAAGACTCGCGAAAATGGCGGAAAATAATTTAATATTACAAAAAATAGCTGTAGGTGAAAATGTTTTCGTTTTTAATTTTTGGTCATAAGACATGAGAAAAAAAAAAAAAAAGAATTATCGAGCTTTTTGAAAATATAGCCAAGGATTCAAGAATTTAAAAATATGGTTATGTTAAAACTAAAAATGAAAATACGGATAATTGCTTCCACTGAAAAAATTTTAACAACTTTTTTCTTTTGCTTTCCCCCACTTTTTTTTTTCATGATTTCTCATTTTACTAGAAATTTCACTTGCCCGGTTACTAATATATATTTCACATTTTTTTTAAAATTAATTCTTAAGAAATTTAATATCGTTTTTTTTTTCTTTTCATTTTTATCTATATTATTATTATTATTATTATTATTATTATTATTAAATTACTTGTAACATAGAAAAGTAACAATACTTAGTTTATTAAACGTTTTAAGATTATACTTATTACGCAAATAAACGATACCTATTATTTTCAGACATCTACCGATGAAATTGCTCTTATGCTCCGCGGGAAGCACAATTTATTTTTCCAAAAAATAAAATAAACTGGCATGTCCCGAAAATGGAACATTCCGTTCGACAAAATTGGAACTACTAGAATGCAAAATGCGGTTATTATTTCAAGGCGAAAGGTAAATCAAGAAGAAATTATCGAATACTACAGGTGACATTAGATTTTTGAGAATTTAAATACCGGAAATACATTACAGACAATGTGATAAAAATGAAAACTAGGTGAAATTTACAGACAGCACGTAGGTTAAATTTGGCGTTGATCAGCAACGTGCAAAAACATGCAGATTCTCATTTCGAAGCAAAATAGCTTCATGATCACAGCATTTTGAAGCTATTGCTTCGAAACGCGTTAGCATTCATTTTTTAAATACATCAGTATTATATCATAAAGTATTATATGTGATTTCATTTTATAAATGCTCGAAATAATGTGTGTAACAAAATTCAATAATAATAATAATAATAGATTCTCATTTTTTCACTAAAATCTTTTTCTATTTTCCCGCAATTAGGATTCTTTATTTCTTTTATTTCTCTAAAAAAATTCTTTCGCACATTACTATAAAAACCGTCGTCGATTATGAAAAGAATAAACGGTAGAAATCTTAATCAGCCGAACTCGATATTACCAAAAATGCCCGCGAATATCTCCGTACACGTTGGCTTGCGAATATTTATCGAGAGGTCACGAAAACTGTCACACTCAAAATCTAGCAAATAAGAAAACACACTTAAAAAACAGAGGCCAGAGTATTTGACTCTAGTCTCTCACTGCGAAAAACACAAATTATATGCAATATTAAGCTTTTCATAATATACCACGTGGTCTAAGGAATATTTTTTGAAACAGTTGTTCATTTAATGTCGATTATTAGGTGTATACATTTCCGGAACGAGCAACTCGCGAAAACTCGTGACCATGGTTGCGAACGTTTTAACTACTATACTAAGCTATTATTTTCATATATACAGTTTCTTATATATAAAATTCTAGTGCTTTTTGTTCGAGGCCACATCACGACCACTCTATCGACTGACTTCATATTTTCAACATTGAGTAGATCGGTTGCAATAGAGGGGGTGCGGTAAAACTCAAAATTTTCAAATTGTTTTCGTGCTAGGCATAAAAAAAAAAATATATATATATATATATATATATATATATATATATATATATGTATGCACTAAGGGCATTTGAAAAGTAAGTATACAACCTTCAGGAAACGAGGAAAAACGAACAAACCAAAATCGAAAAAATATTTTATTATTTACGAAGTCTTACTCTACTTTTCTACATAATCGCCATATCGCTGTAGGCACTTGTCATAACGTGAGATCAACTTTTCTATTCCAGTCGCATACCATGTAACGTCCAAATTTTGGAAGAACGCAGCGACCGCTTCCGTCAAAGATAATGTATCTGGAAAACGCCGCCCAGCAAGATTTCTCTTCGAGCCAAAGAAGGCATGGTAGTCACATGGGGCGAGATCTGATGAGTACGGGGCAAAGACGTCCCACCGAAAATCAGCGAGCAAGGACCTCACTTGAGCTGCAACATGATAAGGCTGCGTGGCACCCACCGCGCGGTAACCTTAGTCATGTGCAAATGTTTTGTAAGGATACGATAGATAGAAAAACGACGACCCGTGCTAACATACGAAAACCGTTTCGCTACATCACAGTCACGATCAGATATTGTATAGCAGCGATCTTCGTCCAGGAGAGTGCGTACAATGTTGATTGTTTCGTCGGTCATGACATCAGAAAGCCGACCATTCCGCACGTCGTTGTGTGTGTCCATTCTTCCCTCTTCAAATTGTTTTACCCAGCGATATGACTCTTGTTATCACATTTTTGTCTCCATACGCTGCACATAAACGTCGATAAATTTCGGCACCAGGAATCTTTTCAATAGTTAGAGAATTTGATAACAGCACGTAACTCACATTTGAACGGCACAGCTGGTGTCGTACGCAACGTTTTTTCGCTCTAAAACACGTAATTTACAACCGATTGTTTCCAACCTCTGAGAATACATTGTAGTAACCTTGAGAAACATGCCTACTCAGTTTCATCCCTTCAGTGTTACCGTGAGTGGAGAACGAAAATATGTATAACTTTTCAAACGACCTACGTATTTTGAACTGTCCGTTTTCAGTATCGTTTTAATCGAAAACCGAAATAAATCGACATCTTCAAATTAACTTCGTCAATCCGTTGGTTTATTGGTAATTTGCGGATAATATTCGAATTATTTCGTATTCATTAGTATACTATAATACGGATGATACCGTACTTAATTTTAGAATCGTTTAAAAATATTATCGTGCTGAGTAAAATTTTAATATATTTAAACTGTTCAGCTGCGCAATTACGTTGCAATATTCCACTAATGGATCTGTGTGAGTAACAAGAAAATGCCGGCGAGCGAATGAGTAAGCAGGTAAAGTTTTAAAAAAAAAAAAAAACAGTATCAGGCTGAACAAATTAAAGGGGACACGATAGAAGTGATTAAATGTACCCAAAAAGGTAGTAAATACGCAGACGAAACTGCGGCTAACGGCTGACGTATACATGAAGATATGTTGGCGTGAAGACGAACAACGAGTTAAATCAATTTCAGTCGATCAGGTACTGATTATGACGATTTAAGCAAGAACACCCCACAAAACCAATATAAAAATAACACAAAAGCCAGGTGAAAAAAATATATATTTTTTCCGCTAAAGTACGATAATATTTTTCGAATCCACCAAATCCGACACCACTTACTAAAATCCTCACAGCGGTAAAAAAAAAAGAACGTTTAAATCGAGCTCTGTCGCTGACCCGTGTTACACTTCAAATCGGATATCAATCCTCATATATTACACAATTCAGTGTAGATGCGTTTCTTAAAAACTCAAATTGAAATTTGAATGTATACACAACATTCACGTTGAATGCGTGACAAAATTATATACATTTTTACGATTACAAAAACGAGATGTAAACCGAATGAATTATATTTAAAATGTACAATTATTGAAACTGAAGTTTGTTCTTGTCTTTTTTTTTTTGGCCCGCTCGTGTTAAATCTTGTTTGACACATTTTACCGAGTATTAAAACGTGCACACATAAACACATCCATTTCAACACCGTACTTAGAAATATACCTTTATAAAAAAAAATACATTTAAAAATTAAAAATCACTTAAAATTTGAATAGAAAATTCGAAAAACTAACAGTTCTAAAAGAGCTGGCAATTGTTTTAAATACGGCGTTGCTTTCTAATCAATTTCGCTTAATAACGAGCGTGATAATGTTGCGCCGGTTAAAGTTCACCGAAAGAGCCACGATAACGTATGCAGATTTTCTTTATCGCAAAGCCAGCGAAAACCACAGCTCTCGATTAATAACGCACAAGAGCAAGTTAATGTGCCTGAAAACGGTAATTATATAACCAGCTTTGACAATGGAAGAACAACGAACTTTCATAAAAAGTTCAAACGGCGAATAAACTTAAGTTTTAATTTATTCCAAAAAAAAAAAATAAAATAATAATATTTATCGAGCGGACAACGAAGTCTTTTAATGGAACAATTCGGCAGCGGATTATTGCGCGCGGAATTATTTATTCGTGTAATATTATTTCGACCGTTAAAAATAGACCGCTATTGTTGGAACTCAACCACGAAGCTTAACTACTGTTCCAGTTCTTCCAATTAAACTCAAAGCGACACACAGTTGTGAACGCAGACGAAAAAAGTAGCTTATACAAAATTCAGGAAGAAACCGTAATCGCTACTGATGGCAAAGGAAGTACACTAGGTAATGCAAAATTCAACAATTCTCTCAGTTCACTAATGTTTTAAATGTTTATATCGAGACAAAGCTTTGGGTATTTCAGTTATTCGTAATAACTCCCACTTTGGCAATTGATGGTTTTGCTCCTCCCCCCTCTTTTTTTAAAGGAAAAAATTAAGAAAAAAATCACAAAATTCAGTGAATTTTTTTAACCTGCATATAGCCATTGTGTGTTTCAAATTATCAGCATACTTTTCAAATTAGTCTATTTACGAAGTGCATTCTTTGTCCGTCGAAAAATAGCATGCGACTTATCTCCGTAGCACCATTTTCACAGATGGTTCAACGAGGCCTCCTAGTTGGAGCCTCCTTCATTCTCGCGAGCATCAATTTTTCTGAATATTTCTGTCTTCCTTCTATACCATATTTACTGCTGAGCTAACATCCTGCGTTTTATTGCGTATACCTCCGTCACTCTACGTTCCCTTTTCAACTATCTGATTATGGACTCTCCATGAGCGCCCTCCAAGCGAATTACTCCTGCCACTTAATCATACATTATCTTCTCACTCTGTTCTACCCACGTCGATTTCCTCTTGGTCCTTAGATGTATAAGTTTAGAAGGGGTAATGAAATGGCGGACTCTTTGGCTCAGTTTTTTAAAATTTCTATTTCTAATTCGCTTCTTCTATGTAAAAAAATTCCACGACTCTGCTGGTCAAATATCAATTTTCCTTCTTTTTCCAGCAAATTTTCCTTATACCTATCCATCCAACCGAATCTTTCCGCCCTCCCCTAGTTTAACGGATTTCCTTTATTACGGCATTCCACCTCTATTATTCGTTTACGCCTTAATCTGCTGCCTTCTTCACGTGTTCGTTTTCCTTTGATATCCTTTCTAAACTGCCATGCTCATCATAGTTATCCGAGATTATCTCTCTTTCGACTGAATCCTAATTCTTACTGCGTCTCCTACATTTTATACTTCCCCTGCTGTCCGTTTCATTCTGTTAATTTCTAATCGTATCAGTACACTGATTTCCAAAAATCTCGCGTTGAAGTGCACCCTAAAAAGAACAGATTTAAAAAATGATGCGCGTTCAAAAAATGAATCTCGGTGACTATGAGACAGTTGAAAATTCGCCGATGGTGTAATTAATCAAATTTAACCGAAAAAGGAACCCCGCCGGGAGATAATATTTACTCTGTAAAGCTGCTTGCGATGTAATATGCTTTTTCATCTATATTTCACAGGTACTTAATATGGAATTTAAAGTAAGTTCTCAAAGTTTCATTTTTATCATCAAATGATCAACATTTATTGATAAACCATGCTCGATACCGAATGTTTTAGCGGATTTTCGTTTAAAAAATGATGAGAATTCGTAAACATTACTGAAGAACAAAAAAATCTAACCGGAAAACAATCTACAAATTAAAAATAAAATTATTTGAACGCCTTATTTTTTAAACCATCTTTATTCGACACATTTCGGATAGAAATAATTTAAAGGTATTTTTGAAAATAATTTTATTTCTAACAATCTACGAAACTTTAACAGAAAAATAAGCAAAAAACACTTCGGTACAAAAGAAAAAGTAAACTTTGTTACAATGCCAAATTACAAATTATACTCGTATGCAGGTGAAAATGATTTCTAAAGAAAATCTTCGGGGGATTTAGAAAATTTTGACGAGCCGTTCGCGTTTAGGCTTTTCATTAAGTTAGAACTTTAGAAGTTAATCTAATTTAATAGCCAGGGGGAAATCTAATATTATACCGCGCGCTGGAAACTAAGCATTAATAAATCAGGACATTAATATTACTTTAATATAATTGTCGCATCCTATTTCCGAAAACTATTCTCTCGCCAATTCAACACTGGCTCGACTTTTGTACACGAACGATAATGTAATTTTGCCGCGTTTTAAATTAACCGATTAATTCGGTCGACAAAGAAAACCACGCAAAATCCCATTATTCAAATGTTACCGCGACTACCAGGCCCCGTTTTCAATCGTCTGATTAGAGAAGCGACTGTAGACCAGACGACAGATAACCGTGAAATCTATTATTTGCAGTAGTTTAAATAAAACGAATTTTTCTGATTAATTTTCTTCCCGGTTTGGATTTTCGGTAATTTCAGTCGCGACCCGAAATAAGGAGATGAAACGGAACAAAGGCTCGCATCAGCTGTACCAAAATCTGTTGCTGTTGCAGAAAACAGTAACTGCGTTTTCACCATTTGGAAACAATAAATTCAGTCGCCATACTGTCGTCCGTTTCCAGCTGTTTCCGCGAAACACAATATAAATCGAGAGAAGCAGCACATTACTACTACGAACGGCGGCACATCTTTCTACGTATTTTACACAAATAAATTTATCTTTATCAACGGTGACGCAATAAATAAGTTAAGATTGCACCTGGATCGAGCAGCGTGGCAAAAAAATCACTTCAGAACACTATTTTATTCTCTCGGCTGACAATAAATAAAATCTAAAGCATAAATACGGTCAGCAAGAAAGCAATGAAATTTAAATAACTAAAATCCCCCTCTCCAGAAAAAAATAATGATATCTTATTGTTGTAATGTGTGTACATTACGGTTACCATATTAAAATTAAAAAAATAAATAAACGAAAATGTCAGTAAATGTGTGAGAGAAAATGTGCGAATATGTGAGATCCAGTTGTCGTTCAGGAGTGACGAACCAATCATCGGCCACCGCAATGAGAAGCGTATACCTGCGATTGGGTAAATTCCAATGGTCACGGGGCGGAAAGGAAGAAGAAATGAAAAAATTGGACGGTGATTTTTTTTTCGTTCACCTTCGGTTAGAGAAATTATCCAGTTTTTAATTAGTCGCGTTTTATTGTTCGAAGAGAATCGTTTTTAACTTGATCTCCTCTCAACGAGTCAGTGACAATTGTCCAAGTTAATGGTAAAATTTTGTGTCCGCTAAACATGACCAAAGTCGCGGTTGATATTTAATGAATTTTTTTTTTTTTTTTGCGAAATCAAACGTTCGACTCTTATCGTACAGCGTTGAGCAAGGATTGTCCTCGCATCTTCCGCAGAAGTTAACCATTCGGACAACATTAAGTATTGCACACTTCATCAATCAAAATCTCAGCCACCTGTGAAAGCCACCGAATTGTCAACGGATCACCATTGATAACAGTGATACGTACAATTTTCTTATTTTAACTTTATTTCGTTTATGTTTATTAATTAATTAATCAATCGTAGTTGCTCGTTTTCGTTTTTCGTATATTATATAATATCAGAGGTCGGCCGTTCACGGAAGAAAGGTGTAGGTGGTCGACATTTAAATAGATCGAGTTAAATCATAAAAAGGAGAAACGGTTAATTTATTTAAAAATTTAATAACTTTAAGTCCGCGGGTTTCAAAATAGATCTCGCGGTTAGCATGCCTGAGGACAAAAATTCTAAATACAACCGATTACAGTGTGTAATCATTATATTTTCTATTATTCATTTTTTTTTTTTTTTGAACAAATGGATTATTTTTAAATGCTACCGCGTTAGCAAAAGAAAGGATGAAAGTTTAAATGGAATTCGACTGACTGATCAAAAACAGGGTGGTCTATTTCGGGAAAATTAAAAATTAGCCGTAAAAAATGTGCAGCACTGTTCA
The DNA here is from genome assembly GCA_039619475.1 of Icerya purchasi. Taxonomy (NCBI): domain Eukaryota; kingdom Metazoa; phylum Arthropoda; class Insecta; order Hemiptera; family Monophlebidae; genus Icerya; species Icerya purchasi. The sequence goes on from CM077116.1 coordinate 71,174,621, forward strand.
ATTGATGCAGTTAATATTCCGATGATTTATACGAACCAATCGTTTATTTGTAAAATAATTGTGTTTTCCTAATCGAGATTTTATTTTACATCATCTCAATAATAAATCAACCGTAGTACGGATGAACTAGTTCTAGTTGCGAACCGAATGGTCGAGAAGAAAAGATTGTACCGCTGCGGTTAAGATTTGTGACTGAAATTTACGCCAAGAGAGAAGAGTATATTTAAGGTTTTATTGCGGATACGACACGGCCAATAACTGCGATAAACTTTTTAAATAGACGGAATAAAAATGAATGAAATGTAACGTGTCGGCAGAGTTTACAAAAAATGGACAAAAACCTCTTCTCATTCCTTGTGATAGTGATTTGACGACATTCCCGACGAAATTTACGTTCAGTCAGAAAGTATTTTGAGAAATGCCGCAAAATACTCCGCTAGTAATTAAACAGTAAGGTGGCGCGAAACAACCTCTTTTTCTAATACAAGGATACCGTTAAAATCTTACATTGTAAATACTTCTAGCCGATCTTATTCGAACAATTCGCAATGACGGCTACAATAATTAATTATTCTCATCGAGATCGTGTGCAAAGGCACGGTGGTGGCCACTCAGATATAATTTTTAAATTCCCGGTTTCCGGTCCAAATCCTTTCGCGGTTTTTCCGGTCCAAATCCTCCCGATTTCCCGATTACTAGAATTGTACAAGAAAAAGATTTTTCTGTTACTATTTTGATGCCATATTTGACCGCCGCGACAACTTTATTTGAATAAAACAGCATTCATTTTGCGCTTCAAATGATTTTTTGTCATTAAAAATATCGTTTTTGGCTATTTTTAATTGTTTCCCGATTTTACAATAAAAGTCCCGGCTGATTCCCGGTTGGGGGGCTGCCGTCGTGAAAGGTAAGGTGTGCTTTTCTTTTCCTGTAACAACAATATTAATAATAATAACCGTTTTTAAAACGCTGTAAGTTACGAGAAATGAAAATAGCTAACAACGGAATAAGAATCAGAGCAGTAATATTATAATAACCTACGGAGAGTGAATCGGCCAAAACTGAGGAGATGGCAGTAAAAGGTCGCAGGGGCATTCACAAATAGGGTGTGAAGTTTGTATCACAAGTGAAATTTAAATTAAAAGGATCGCGCAGAGGTGACTGAACAAGGGACAACCGGAAAAGGGAGAAGCTGACGGTAAATAATATTAAAACGAAGTAGAACAGTTAACGTTTGGAATATTGAACGCCTACACAGAAAGAGGATGTATCGCCGCCAGGTAAGGAGAAAGCGGGGCTTGGAAAAAATGAACTGATAAGAATCAATCCAACAACGTTTAAACAACTAGTAAGCCGAAAGAAGTTTATAATGAGGCCATTAAAAATGAAAAAATGACAAGTGCGATTTACCCGTGAAACATTCGTCGAGAACATTTTTTCCAATATACATATTAGGCGAAAATTGGAACGAAGGAGGAAAAAAGTTTTACTAGACGTTTAAGGATAACGGATAAACATAATTCGAGGGCGGGAATAACAGAAGTAAACACGGACGAATATAAGAAACACTGATAAAAGGGCATGATGATAAAGTTATTAGTCGCACATTAGAATTCCGGTAAAAACTTATTATTTTTTCAAATGTTTCGCCTAAACTGAAAAATTTATTCTCCATTCGGGCCCTTTTAAATGCGATCATTAACACAATCTTTACATTTCTCGCTCGAAAAATCCGGAAAAAGTTAGGTTAACGACTGAAAGTGGGCTCTATAAAAAGACAAAGAGGAATTATAAAAACGGGGATGAAGTATTGCGTTTTTATAACGTCACCGGGTCGTAGAACATTTGGATGATGCAGTTCATTCCATAATGAACTAACAGCTCTGAAAGACGGATACCGTTATGTTGGTAGCTACTTGAAACAAAAAGAGACCAACGCGAATCTGGTCATCTCACCTTAGTCGCGAATGGTTAAGTTTTTGTGAAAGTCAAACCTGTTCTTCTTCTTCTTCATCTTCATCTTCGTCATCGGAAAAGTTACAGCGCAGTATCCAACAGTCGTAATGGGAGTAAATGAAAAAGAAGCAATTCTCCTTGTAAAAATGGCCATAAAAAACAAAAATGGGTTTTTCGACGAACGGAAGGCGAATAAATAAGGCGTTAAAACATCTTCGGCATATTGATCGTTAACCTTTTAACTAGATACAGAATTGGCCACTTTTCTAAGAAATAACTCTATTTATACCACATCAGATATAAATTACAAGTCTTATTTTACTTTATTTTTAGCGGTCTGCTGAAAATTTTAACCAGCAATATACTCTACAATAATAATAGTAATAATAATAATAATAAGAATAATAATAATAATAATATATATACAGAGTACATAATTTTGGTGAGACGATTCTTCAAAATATATATTCCTTCAAGACTCTGTGCAGTTATTTTTACAAACAGAATTCTCCGTAATTCTACCTAACCTAATATCTCGCGATCTATAAGAGAAAAAAATCGACCAGTCCGATTCTGGCCGTATGTATCTTACTAAAAGTTGTGTTTTTATTATTTGCCACGCCAACGGTGATCAAAACTGTCGTTTTACGCGTTTCCGGTTGTCACGTCCTACAGTCTGGCTCAACTAAATGAAACACAGGAAAAAAAACTAGAAAAATGTGGTTAGTTACCTCCAACTTTATCTGCGCAAGGCAATCAGCATTTAACCGTACTCATTAGAATTTACGCGCGACGTCGTTTTAAAGTGCCGAATTGTTTGGATTTTATTTTTACGCCGAATCTAGAAACGTTTCTTTTTTCTTTTACAAAAATCATGTTTAAAACATATATCATGCACAACGTGCATCCGTCGTACTTTTTCTCGTCGAATTTCTAGTGATGTTTTTTTGCTTTGTACACAGACAATTTTTTCACGCTAGTTGCGTTATTATTTAGCTCGGCGCTGAGGATTAAAAATGAACTCGTAAACTTTTTAATTTTGTCTGGCCAAAATCACTGAAATTTCCTCCGTTCGCCCATTCCGGACGCTTCCCCCACTTACAGTTTTTCTAGTCTAACGGCTAAAATGTTTTTTCGATCGACTGGCACACAGGTTATGAACGGCACGAGTCTCGAGCAAGGATGCTGATCGCAATAATAATTATAATAATAATAATAATAATAATAATAATAATAATAATAATAATAATAATAATAATATACATGTTGCAAATAAAATGACGTGTAATTCGCGTTATCAATTTATTTTTCTCGATATTCGCGTATCGCAAACTGCTTTTCTGATGATAAGCGGTCCGAGCTTTAAAAACAAGCGATAAATTGATGTCCAACCTGTATGTATGGCAAATTTTTAACGAACACTAATTGATCTATTGCCCTCCATTGATGAGAGGCGGCGAGAGGTAATTAGGACGGCAACAAAGGTCACATTGAAGTTAACATCTAAAACAAGAATAAACAAACAAAGAAAAGTACGCTAAAATGCAGAGATAACGGACGCGCGTGATTTCGAGAATTAATTTGAATTTATTAAGGGCGACGTGTACGCTCCCTCTTAAATGGAATAGAGTGACGCTGAACAATGCAAGTGTTAAATACGTGTACTAGAGATAGATAAATTTATCGACATACAACCGGTCGTCAGCTGCTAAACGTGCGCATTCCGGACTATTTTAAAATAAAATTCCTACTATATAGAAGCAGACCGAACGCATCGATGATCCGCCAGCGAGTAAAATATCGGCGCGCTGTTTTCGCGAAATTTATATCTATGCCGGGGAAAGAAAAGAAGACCGACGCTTAAAAGACAGACAGAGAAGAAGGATAACATCGTTTTCTCTTAGGAGGTCGCGGGTAAATTAATAAATCTAACAATTATACGAATGTAGTAAAGGCTTGACATTTAGAACGGAAAACGAGCTAGTTTCAGGTAAACGAATAAAACCATCCGGTAATTTTCAAGTGAGTTATTGAAAAAAAATCAAAAAAAAAAATCTCATTAAATTCAAATGAGCACGCTGAAACAGATAAGTTCCCGAAACTTCGTTGCTTTTTGTATATATATATATATATATATATATACTAAATGTGCCCTTTTGGCGAAATAGGTAAAAAAATGTTGAACGAAACATCTGTTGTAAAGTAAAAGGTGTAAAATAGCCGGATGTATTTTTCGAAAAAATGTTCCCCATATTATTCCCGATAAAAAATACCGCCTGTATCGCTTAATTACTTTTTAGTTCTCCTTTTCACACCGTTCTCTCATTTCGTTCTATCCACATCGATTTGCTCTGGGTCCTTAGCCATATGTGGATAAAATGGCCCTGGTTCCGATTGCTGCGTTTTCCCGCTTTTATTTCACAGAAAGTCCCGCTTCTAATTTGCTTCTACTATATGCGAAACGTTTCATACTGGATTCTGATCTCAGATATTTACGTCTCTTCCTTTTCCAACCAACTTTTACCTATCCATTCAATCTAATCTTCCTGCCTCGGTTTTAGGAGTTTCCTTCACTTTGCCGTTCCACTATTGTCTCTATTATGCGTTTACATTTTAATTGTACTTTCCTTCTGGTTTCGTTTTCTTTTTGAACTTTCTCTTAATCGTCCTCTCCAATTAACGACAAAGCCGTCTGCGATCCTAACCGTATCTTCTTCGAATGTCCATCTCTCTTGAATGAGCGTGCCGCTCTATATTCTGATCTGTTGTCACTTAAGCTTCCCAATCCTTATTGTGCCTCTTATAATATATATATATATATATATATATATATATCATCCCGTCTATCTCCGCTGTTCCGATCCTTAGTTCTTTTATCACATTTAATTAATGCGCATCCCTTTTATCGTTTCTGAGATCCGCTGTAGACGTGCCCCCAAGGAAGGGGATAAAAGAAACTTTTTAGTGAAATTATTCATCTCGCACACGTGTCTAGCAGCGTAAAATGTACGGTCAAAATATGAAAAATTTAAATGCGCGTCATACCTTTTAAAACCATCCAGAATGTATGAAAATTTATCGATTTCTCGAGACATCCTAGTTGATTGTGAAAACCGCTAAGGAATTCATACAACGCAGTTATACTTGTCGGAAAATTTTATCTACTACTTGATTTTGAATCGTCTGATTTGACGGTTTTAAATTTACTACGGGTAGTGCAGAAATCTGGACAAGGGTAAGTCATTAAATCATTGAAAATTAGTTAGCATTGTCTGGGAAAATAAATGCTTGTCAAAAATGTGGCGTAATTATGTTTTTTCAAAGTGTCGCGTTTAATTTTTCTAAAATGAAACAATGAATAATCATTAAGAACCGAGTAATAGATGTCTGAAAAATTATGAAGCGATCTGAATCTAAATCTTTTCCTTTGTTTTTTCCGTTCTAACTCTAGAAGGGGGATATTCACGAGAACTTGATTTTGTTGTTTTTTTGATTTCTATAAACAAAAATATAAGCCAGATACGGTAAAGGCGGCGGTGTGATACGGCCTGGTTTAAATCTCGCTGCTGTAGATTTAAAATAGAAAAATTTCTCTAGCACCGAGTTAAAATGACCGTAGTTGATGAGCCAAAAAAAAAAAAAACAACAAAAAAAAATACACCACGCATAAAATAAACAACGAATTTTTCTTTAAATATAATTTCGAGTTTATAATAACAACGTAACTACAGATAATACGAACACTTCTACAGCAGTATATAATACCGTAAAGTTTATTCTTACATATAGACCTCAATAATTTTACATTTACATGGAGAACATCGGAAGTGCGAGTTCCCAGTTTAATGCAACTTTTCCCAGATGGTGCATAATATTCGATAAAAAACGAAAACTAATTTCACCATTTCTTACATAAATCTGTGAAACATCGCGTCTAAATTTAGCAAGACAACATGTAAACCTTGTGGTTAGACAATCATCGCTTCGTCAACTTTTCTGTTTTCTTCACTTCTTTTTTTTTACTTGTATAACAATTTATTTTTATTTATTATGTAGTTCGATATTATTTAAAATATTAAATTTTATTATTAACAAAATTATATAAAAAATTTCGCAGTTGTTAAAATATTTGAAAAATCAATAAAACATATGGTAAAAGAAGAAAAAAACGCGAATAAATTAAAAATTTTTTCAAATGTTTTTATAAAAGCCATTTAAAATCATTTTTTTAATAATAAAATTTAACATTTAAAATAATATCGAATTGTATAATAAATAAGAATTTATAATAGTAAAAAAAAATCGAAAAAAAAATAAAAAAATGACCAAGCGAAAATTGTCTAACCGCACAAGGTTTACATATGCTAGCTCGCTAAATTTAGACACGCTGTTACACAGATTTATGCATTCACTTTTTACCGAATACTATAGACCCGCCGCCGGTGGCCAACCGGTCGATCGCGGCTAATAGTCCAGTCGATCGTGGCAAGGCAAAAAATATAAATACGTAGAACAGACTGCGCAACGTAATCAACAACAGCTGCGCGATTTGAAGAAATGTGTTGAACAACTGCAGTCGTGTCATTTGGTTCAACATAGATTTATGTGAATCAGCGTTTTCCTACTTAAAACGAACAAAAAAAATAAACACCGTTCTCGCTTGACAGACGCTCATACATCGGATTCTTTAAGGTTGGCAATTTCCAACTACAAATCTGATTTTGCTAATCTAGAGCTGAAGATGCTCAGAAGCAATGCTCACACTAATATACATAAATAAGCAGTTACTGAGAATAATTTTCAGTTTTATGTTTTCCCTCTTAATAAAATAAAAAATACTACATAATTGTATACTGATACACTGTTTCGTTTAAAATTTCAAGAAGTATGTAATCGGTAGATCGCACAGGATTTCGTTAGTAAACAGTAGAAGATCTTGGGTCTAATCAAGTTGGCCACCCCTGCTATAGACCATTTGGAAAAAGTTGGATTTCTAACGTTCCCCCCCTATTAATAATTTTTCTCTTTTTCTGGCATAACATTTACTTCAAACGTCTACGCTTCTGCGCGTATATAAGCGCTGAACGGGTTGTCCATTTGAAACAAGAAGTAGAAAAGAAAAGTCTCATCGGATAATTAAATGAAAACGAAGTAGCAACTCCATTCGGTAACAGCATCATTATCAAAGGCCGATGGGGAATAAATCTTTCGCTATATATTTAATGGAAATGTTTGCAACAGCGATCTATTATGTAAGCAGCAACGATGCAGGCACAAAGGTTTTCGTCCCAGCAGAAAAGCAAGGTGCATTAATAAATAATGTTTATTTTTCATCCTCTTTAAAAATATCCTCTTTAATTTACTCGCGCCATCCGTCGCCATCTTCAAGCACTTACTGAAATTCTACTACAGCCGTCATACAGGTGCCTGAAGTTATTCGAGCGTGCCTTTACGTAATATCGGTAAAATTTCACAGAGCACTTTTTAAATTTTTGTTTTGTTTTTATTATTATCTTCTTTTTTTTTTTAATTTTTATCCAGCAGCTCGACATAAAATCTATCCGGGGCATCACAGTGCTAAATGCCGTTTATGCGTACCTGGAAAATACCGGTGAAACGAAATTATTTTTAACGTGTAAACACAACGATAGCGACCTGCCTGCGGCGGAGGTCCTCTCTCAGCTGGTATTAATAATAATTTTACGATGTACTAGAATAAACAGAGGAGAATAAAATGTTTAACATGTGTAAAACGAACAAAGTATACCTCGGGTATTTGTTGCTGCATCCGCGATCTTTTGGAATGCATCCAAGTAAGCGGCAATCGCTTGAATAGTCGCCCTATAAAAATTCAAAAATATACCACCGATTAGTAAAGTAAAATATAAACGTTCTATCTTGTGCATGACTGTCGTTTTACCAACTGCATAACAATTATTCTCCGAGCGTACCGAACGGATCGTTAAAAGGAACATGCCGAAAGAGCAAAGTCCAGTATTTCTTTCTTGTAAGTTATTACTATAAATTTATTTCCGAAAATTACGTTTTTTTTGTATTCGCCTAATCACATATGTATTGTGATATCTTTATGTCTTCCCTTTAAAGTTTTACGATGTTTAGAAAACAAATTATTTTCACCGTTAATAACAAAAAGAATGTTTTGATCTTGAATGTGGTCACAAAATTTCAGATCCATCGGGAAATAGGGAATTCCCGGATAACATCAGAATTTTTAACTAATCAAAAATCGCATAACTTTTTTGTTTCTTTCCGAAAAGTGTGTGTGTGTAAAACTCGATGCTTATCATCTGTAACCTTATAGAAGAGTCGCTTTCAACTTACTACATGTTATTTTTCTTAAAATGAAGATACGATATCCTACAAGCGTTACGCAAAAAGGTTACAGATTTTCTTATTACCCTTGAATTAATATAAATATATATATATATATCGGTGGCGGATCAACGGAGGGGATAGGGGACACCCCCTCCAAGAACCAAAGCCTCTATGAAAAACTTTGTTTGAATTTTAATTATAACTAATATTTAATACTACTTTTTCTAGTAAAACTATTATTGTTCCTTTTTTATTCTATTTTAAACACAACTGTCGTCGATATTTAGTCTTTTTTACTTTTTTTTAAATTTTTATTTTGTGATGTAAATGAAAATAGTTCAATGAGAAACGCCGAGAAGTTACATCTTATAAGTGATAGATTAATTCATGAAAAGTACAAAAAAGGAAATTAGAATAAACAATAAAAAGAGAAAAAAGAAAAGAAGCGAAAAGAAAGGAGAGGCAAACGCTGCTGAATATTAAAACTATATAAAAGGGAAAAGTCGGGTAAGCTTTAAAAATTTGAAAATTTTTCTACAGACCGTTTCATTGTCCGCCAAAATTTTGGCCAACAGGCGGCTCTCTTTTGTCGAAATTTGCGGCTCGATGTGAGGAGATGTTCCACCGTAACCGGAACTCCACAAATTTTACATGACGGTTTTTAGTTTGTTTTATATAGGCAGTGGCCTGTGCGCAGGCGAGCTAGTATTATTTCTTTATGTCGGTCCTGCATGTATGAAGTGCTCGTTAATGAATGAACCGTCGCTGTCCATTGATGACTGCTAACAGTATTCCGACACTCGATCCCAAGGAGCTTTGGACTTTTTGGATTTTCTTCATATTAGCTGTATGTGATTTGGGGCAAACGTCTTTTGATGCAAGGGGTTAGATGGATTTGAGGCCAGATTAAAGAAATATTTCAGAGGCAGAAATAACTTTATTTGTTTGAGTGGCGGGACATTAGTTTACGCATGGAGGCTGTCAATTGTAGATTAGTCTTAATGTGGAATTTTAAACAGTGTTTAACCTGTTCAGCACATTAGGTTTAGCAGATCTGTATATGATCGAACCGTAATCAATTTTAGACAGCGTAAGAGTGGAGTAGGGGTTTCTGCAGGCGTTTCTTATCTCCGCCCCATTTTGTATGAGCCGTCATTTTGAAAACGTTAAGAGATTTTTGATATTTCGCTCTAAGTTCATCGATGTGCCTGGACCAAGACAGCTTCCTATCGAAAATCAATCCAAGGATTTTGACCGTTGGGCCTGATCCAATGGGGCTGTCGCTCAGAGTTATTTTGTAGTCCGAAGGGGATTTCCGTTTATTGCTGAAAATAATGCTAGCCGTTTTTTCCGCTGAGAAGGTTAAGAGCCCTGGTTTGTAGACCACTCTTGTAATACATCGATCATGTTTTGAAGCCGAACTCTTAAACTTTCGAGATGATCGTAAGCGAAAAGATTATATTTTACGGGCGGTTCAATGATTTTAGTCAAGTCGGAAATGCCTACTATGATTAAGGTCGGACTAATTATCGAGCCTTGCGGCGTGCCGTTTTCTTGATTTCTAGGAGACGACAAGATATCTTCTATCCGAACCGGAAACGTGCGGTCTGTCAAGAATACCTTCACGAAATTAAACAAGTTCTCCCAGTAACATTCCAGTTTACCAGGGTTCGAATGATTCTATGTCGCCATATACGATCAAAAGCCTTCTCCAGGGTAAAGCTCATTGTGAACTGATTCGAAACAAAGCCGTCACAAATTTGCTGGTGGAGTTTTACTAGAAGGTACATCGTGCATCTCTATGATCTGAACCCGAACTGCATTGGATCAAAAAGTTGCTTTTGTTAGACGAGCGTTTATAATTTTCTCCAAACATTTGCATAAAAAATTGGTCAGGGAAATGGGACGGTAGCTGCCAGAGAGGTGGAGCTTTTTCCGGGATTTAAAACTGGAATTACGCGAGCCATTTTCCAAGCATTCGGAATTTTCAAATCGTAGAATTGGAGAATTGTGCTAAGCGATTCCGCAGGGAGTTTTTAGATCATATCGATATGGATAGCATCCGGCCCGGGAGCTGAGGATCTCATATGATTCAAGGTATCTATTAATTCATTATTGGTAAACGGAAGATTGAACTCTTGCGTAAATAAGGTGGAGAAACGGGCGGAATCTCTTATTATCGGTGAGATCGTTGTGAATGTTTTTTTGTTCGATGACCATACACCATTCTGAAATATATTATCTTTTATCAGATAATTATTGTTTCCGTTTTTTTTTAGGCGTGGTTTTATTAATTTTTTATAGTAAATCTTAAGATCCGTATTTTTTAAAAAAAAACTTTTATTAACTTATTTTTTTTTTGGAAATTTACAAAAAAAAAAGTGAATATGATAGTTGCAATAATATTTTTGGCTTATGGATTTTAATTTGTTTTTATATATCACTAAAACAAGTCGTTTCCGGGAACCCAGCCAAATATATACAAATTTTTCTTTTTTAAATAAACATATTATTTTTTCCCACGCTAAACAAGCGGTTTGCTTACTTTTTAGTCAGGCTGAAAAATACGGTGATTACCTGGTCGCATCCCTCCGTTTACATACAGTTACTCGTTTCATAGAATTTTCTCGAAGATAAGACATTGACCAATCGATTTCTAGACGCTACATATTCATTCGTAAATTTCACCAAAATTGTTAAAATCAATCGGAGAACCCGATTTCATATATACATAATATACATATATACATATATACACGCACACACACACACAATTTTAACCCATATTATAAAACACGATATATATGTACATAGTAGAATATCGATTACTCAAAATAATTGATAACTAAGGATGTTCGGATAACTGATTTTTCGAATAATCGATCAATTGCGGGAAAAAAAATTTCACCGTTGTCATAGAAACAATTTAAAACAAAGGAACAGTAATATTAAACAGAAAACTGTAGAGTACATCTTAATAACCTACATAAAACGTATTTCTCTTCTTGCTGTTTTAACCATTTCATAGCCTCTGAAGACAATAAAAGGCTTCCCTTCTTTTCCTGCACGGTCATCGTCACAGCAATCCTCGATGATACTGGCAATGATTTCATCGTCCGTGCAGTCCGGATCAAGAGGACAACTAATTCCAACTAGTCTTGAGTGCTTTCTTACTCGCAAAGTCGTGAAAATTCTTCAATCGGCCCAGCCAGTTTTGATACAGAAAATTAGTTGTTCAGTAGCTGAGAAGTGTAGTCATCTGATGAAAGGAGTTTTTGTTAGCGTATTGTGACGAGAACGTTTCGACTCTCTAGTAATCGGACAATACTGTACATAGGACAGCAGATAGGTTGATTTACTGAATGCGAGTTGTAGAATACTTCTTTTATCCTGAGTTTTTAACAAATTGCGAAGATGCCGGAGAATCGATTAAAAACAGCATGGCGACATACACGCATTTCACAATAGGAACAGGTTGGTCGAGGACGATGGTAGGTTTAAACGTAGGCCGCCGTTAATAAGTGTGTTTTTACGGAAACCTTATAAAAAAGCGAGAAAAGCGCGACCCGACAGACGAGCCTGATAATTGTGCAGCGAAAGGCTTAAAGAATCTTTCTAACTAGCGATAGAAAATGTCGTTGCCGTAATAAAAAAGGTCACTATGAAAAAGGATTATAATCCTATAGAAAGGTAGCAGAGCGGGCGGCAACGTAGATATAATGTCGTAACAGAAACGATAAAATTATAACATATCGACGTGTAAAATTACATTAGAAAATACCGATCATTAAACATGTTCATCAGTTAAAGGCAAAGAAATTAAACTAGGAAGAGGATTAGAGTTCTCAGGAAATACTTCACTGCCCACAACAGCTTCAAATTGCAACTGATCTAACACAACACTGAAACTATCATCGATGAGACGGGTTTTTAAAAAACCAATAATGTTCTACTACCATTGCTGCAATTTAACTGCAATCACATCGAGTGATAATCGGTTAATCGCCATTTTAAAAAAAAAACGTGATAACAGATAAACCACGAACAAAAAACAATAGATAAACAGAATAAACAGAAGACTACTCCTCGAATCGTCTAGGAGACAATGTTATAAAACAGACGGGCAATAAAGCGAGCCATTTCTGCCAAGGTCGCGCAGTTATCAAAATCAGTTCAATATATCATGGACGTAAGACGTGTTCTTTTTCATTTTTTCTTTTTTGCATTTCCGCACAGTTTTTAACGTATAGATCTGAAAGAATCACAACTATTTACAACAGCACTTGGAGCGCAGGTTCCTACGGAGTACCGGATATAGCTCGCGCTATTGAATCACGCAACCCTACGTGCGTCAGCAAGGCAAAACTAAAAAAAAAAACTAAAAAAAAGAACTAAAAAAAAACCAACAACAAAACGTTGCACCAATTGGCCAGCATGCACTACCGAGAGATATTTGTGTGCGTTTTCGGGTGATTTTAGTAACCTTTAATCAAGTGCGAATGCTACCATCGGATTAAAGTACCGATTGGAAAAGAATATTGCGATGAAACGTCCACCGGCATTCATACAAAATCAACTTTTCAGCTTCAAAACAATGTAACGCATCACTACCAACAGTTTAACATAACTCAAAAAATACGCAGTTCAACCGAGAAAAAAAAAAAATCCTTCAAATCAGTCCAATTATATTAAGTTAATATAATTCACCCTGACACACAGAAAACCAACAGACTCGCGCGCATCATCACAATGGACCGTTCTCGGGACGATAATAAAAAACAAGCAAAACACTAACATCCGTTTAACGTAGGCAATTTGTTAACCGTTTATTTTTCAACTAAAACTCGTTAAACACCGTTTAATCATGTAACTCAAAGCGCTCGTTCCATTTCTTTTTGGTCGCACTTTTTCCCCTTTATTTTCCATTAGAACCAAAACGCGTTCATTTTTTTATTCGATGTACGCGCCCCCGTACATCTGTGCACTCATTTCGAGAAAGGCTAGACGACATACTTCCTTCTTTTACGTCCCGCTAAATGAAAATCATTTTCGCGAAACCTATCTCAGTTTGAAAAGGGTCATCATATACATATATTGTTGTCCTCACCGTTCAAACACTTATTTACGATACGGATCATATCGCTTCTGTTGAACGTTCTATTTTGTATCCTCCAATTTGCTGATGCTCGATCTACTCCTTATTGCGCCTCTTTTTTATCCTGTCTTTTCTTCTCCACGCTTTATCTCCTCGCTATTTTTGTTCTTTCCTTATTAATTAACATCATCCGCAATCGGATTAAAATATACCGGTTCCTTTTAATCGTTTCCGGGTAAAGATCGTCTGTAGATGGGTCTGAAAAATTTTAATATAAAAAATAAACAGCCAAGTTGGCTTTTGCAAAAACTATTCTCTTTTTTGAAAACATAGCTTCCTCCTACGTCGTAGGATTCAGAACAAACAATTAGATCTCTGTTCGGCACATTCTCAATCTCCGCTAAATAATTACTACTAATTTTTCAATTTCATAAAAAAAAAAAAAAAAAAACAAACTATCCAGAAATATGGTCAACTTTCATTTGGTTGATATTCTACAAGGTTCGATGTGATCTAGGAGCGCAGATTTAAGGATCAACTAGAAGTATGTCGTTCAGCATAGGAATCTGTCCTTCTGAAATAACTCCGTACAATGTCTACTAAAAACTTTCATGAATAAGGAACGCGATGATTCTTTTGCCATGCACTTCCGCCAGAACGGAACACGGTACAACTGCTGATAAAACCACCGGTTGCAACAAGCGATCATTTAGAAGAAATCTCAGAGGAACAAAATGATAGGCGGATTCTGAAGAAAACGGTAGCTGCGTTTTTAAAGATAGAAGCGTGGCAGCATAGTTCAAGGAAGGTGACGTTTCGAACGGAACAAAAGAGTCTTGACATTTAGCGCACAAAGCAGCATGTAATCAACCGAAATTTGGCCTTAAACGTAAGCAGCGTAATTGATTACGGTCGGTAGCTTGAACGGAACGTCCTTTTCAATCTAACTCGTGCGATGACCGCACCATTTTGGCGCCTTTGCAAGCAGCGGCTCGGATTTTTTACTCTTTGAAAATTTTTCGACTTTTCAGCTTCCCGATATTTTCCCTTCTACGCGTGTCAGCCGCTACTTGTTCATTTGTCAGCCTATCTCGCAATAAGACAGTTCATTTTTTACAGAATTATGCAATAGGGCGTGGTATCGTGCATTTAAACTATACGAACTTTAAACGGCACATCGCAGACGTTGCGATGTAAATCACACGACATGAATTTCGCAACTGCTAAAATCGCAAACTGCCAATTCGAAATAAGAATATTTCGCGCCAGAATACGCGCACAAAGTTTACTGCGTGTAAATAAAACTATACAGATGTCGATGTCTACTGCCGAGCCGTGACCATCTCTCTCTCTCTATCTTTCTTTTTCCCGCGACCATAAACAGTGATGTAGGTGAATACATGCCTGTTTGTAATAAACTGTATAATAAAAACCAACTACAGTAACAAACAAATATATGAGGGTAAAAATAATTTATAACAATAAATTAACTAAATACCTTATTTAGGAACGTTTTCGGGTCATCATCAGCTAAAACTAACTAAATCAAAACTCAAAACACACTGGAAAGAATATAAGGAATACATGTATATATATATATAGTAAATGCATAGAAGGCATAAAAATCAATAGTGTGAAATTACCACAATACTCAATACAAAATAAAATAGAACAACCTAAAATTAAACTTTTATATTAAAAAATAGGTTATTATTATTATTAGGTAATTGATCGTTTAAAATATTATTTTTATATTCATTTATGTAATAATTAGCGTTATGAATACCGCAAAAAATTATTACATAAATAAATATAAAAATAATATTTTAAACGATCAATTACCTAATAATAATAATAATAACCTATTTTTTAATATAAAATTTTAATTTTAGGTTGTTCTATTTTATTTTGTATTGAGTATTGTGGTAATTTCACACTATTGACTGAAAGGCGAACAACTCTCTACTGCCCAGCATTGAAAAGAGACCTATCAAATCATTACATCTTCAAGACGAATTTCTATCAAGATAAACACGTTGCTGAGAACTTGAAATGAAAATAGTCAAGAGCGATAAAAATACGGACAATGCGGAATTCATACTTTGCTTCATTGCGATAAATTCCATCAGATCCAAACTGAATGCAACACTGAAGACAAGAATGATTGGTTTGAAAGTCAATACGAACAATACAACAAAGTACATGGCCAATATTATTAAGGAAAAAAACAAAAAGAAAATTAACATTATAAAATTAACTATGAAAACTTAGCCAGCTACCGTAGCGCAGTTGGTTAGTCGTGTTCGTTCAGCCGTGATACAGAATATAGGAAGAAAATTACTCCTCTTGCATCCGGTTAATGTTCATTGTTGACGGGCCCAAAAGATGAAAAGAATCTTAAAAATCTTTAAGAAAAGTTGACTAAAATTTTCTCCGCTTTTTTCTGCAAAGACTGTAACGCAGAGCAGAGATCGGAAAAAACACTCGATGATCAAACTGTATCTATGATAGAGATTACAAATCATTAAAAAAAGAAAAAGTAACGAATATCATTAAGTTACGGTAAATGTTTTTTTTTCTTAATTAAATCTGAAATTTGCGTCGACGCGATATCAGTTCAACAAGAGAATTCTTTTTTTTACTTTTTTTTTTTTATGTTTTCCAGAAAAATTACTTGATAAACTTTTCTTTCATTTCATTCATTTCACTAGATGGCATAAAGAAATAACACATAATGAATGGGGAAATTGAAATATAACTGCATATTCTAATTCAAAACGAAAATAGGAAAAGTTCGTTGACCATAGTCAAAAAATAAAAAAAATCTTTTAATCGAAAAATTATCCGCACATTTTCTCTTTTCGTAACGTGCGCGCTCCTTTTGTCTGCCTGTCAATCTAATCTTCTTTTAGTAAAAAAATAACAAGACACAGCTGACAGGAAAGATGACGAAGCAGCAGCCCTCCCCCCCGTTTGTTTTAGAATCGTTAAAAAGCTAACGCACTTATATTAAACCTTGCGCAACCATTACGAAAGTTAACGCACCCGTAGAACTTGTATTATACCTAACGGTGAATGAGGGCAAGCATCGTAGAAACAGCTTGCGCAGCATCTATATCCCTAGCGCATCATAGCGCAACCCTTAATTGAGGTAGCGCATCCTTCAAAAACTGGCAAAACCCCGGGAGGATTCACTAAGCTACCCCCCCCCGCCAATTGTTTTAGAACCGTAAAAAAAAACTAGCACACTTATCTTAGACTTAGCGCAGTCATCACGAAAGCTAGCGCACTCATAGAAACAGTATTATACCAAAAATGAATAGGGAGACAACTTAACGCTACACCCCCCAGTGAGAGATCGTTCAAACAGACATCATTAACCGTCAAAACCCCAAAATACTCACAATTAACTATGCATAAGCACATGATTAACATCAAACGTGAAAACATTAGCCTTATTTATTTCTCACTATTATTATTATTCTCGTATCAGTTTATCAAAGTAAAATTTAGATTAAACATACAAAATTACAAAATATCATCGTCTATTTATAAATTAACATTTATCAGCCATTCTGCTGCGCCTTCCTCAAGAGAATGTAGCCCAGTCAATCTATTACTGAAACTGTATACTTCATACAAGTTAACAAAGTGCGCCATCGTTTGAATCTCGCCATAGCTACACAGTTCCGATTCCGAGAGCTTCCATTTGTCCATTAAATACTTGCAGCGGCCTTGGTTGGTTCTAACTTGATTCAAATTATACCACACGTTTTTCAAATCCAGGCACCCTACTAGCTGGGTTTAAGATTAGTTGTCCGTTTACTGGAGTCTGCTTATTCCAAAGTTCCCTCCACTTGGTAGTTGCGTCATCGTTTGTCTGAAGCTCGTTGGCCGTCAACCATGTTGCTTTCCTAGACCGAAGACGTGTAGGTGGAATATCTTTATTAAAATTTTCCACGTGAAGATGCGTGCTATCGTATTGAGCCCATTCTCGCTTTAATGCCTCTTCTCTGCGGATGTACGATGGAAATATGTTTTCAAACACGAGAAGCCACATAGTGGAGGTTGATTTGAGTGTACCGGTAACTAAGCGTACTGCTGTATTCCGTTGTATATCAATTTTCTTTGCATGCGAACTAGCCAGCCAAATTGAACAACGGGCGTGGCAGAGGCCTCCACGGAGTGCAGAACTTTTTCTAGCGATAACCGCTGTGTAAATGCACCGGTGCCCCTGAAAACGATTTCAGTGATTTATCATTGATTTCGGCTAACTCTGTCGCTACAATTGCGCGCAAGAAAAATAAAATAAAATTTCTCACTATTTTAATAGCTAGCATAGCATCTACATTCCTTTTGCAGCTCTTTATTGAGCTAACGCATCCTACGTTAATCGTCAAACTTCTATAAAACCCGAAAATAAACATATAAGTGCGTAAATGACAGCAGAGCCAGTGATACAAGTCTGCAATTTATTGCAACGCTTTTTTAAACAATTAACTCGACATCTGTACAAATAGCGCAACTATTAGTTGTGTTTTTGGCATGCTCCATTAACGTTTTACATCTCAAAATAACTGAAAAATTCAACTTTTATTCTCATTTAGCCAACTGAGATAAAGTTTTTTAATGACGTTGGTGAGGCATGAAAATTAAATAGTCATACAAGTGGCAACTTCTTCATAATTATAGATGTAATTTAAAACTGTTCAAAGATAATGGCAGCGGGACAGAGCTGCGGAAAGAAAGTAATTATTAAAGGTGTAAGAGGCGAAAAAAAATCTAACAATATTTTTTATCAATCAAAATTTGTATTTTGACGTTGCGAAAAAACGTTTGCAACAGGCATCTATAAGACAACCGGATGTCGTAGCAAACATTGTCCACAAAACTACTATAAAGGGTGAAGGTCATTTAGTCGCTTTCCGAAATAAACGTGCAATAAATTCATTATCGCGGTTATTAGGTGTTGCATATTGCAACAGTAAATATGCAGGCAAAATAACAAAAGTCTTACATAAACTAATTTGATTTGTGCACTAATTGAAAAATTTACTACTAAAAAGGGAGCTTCTGCGGCATATCCGATCAGGACAAATATTTTGTCTAAATCGCGTTTCCTAAGATGCAAGTATCAGAAGAACTTTGGATAATTTCTGCAGAAACAGAAATAATTAATTGTTTAAATAAAACTTCAGATAATTTACTTATGGGAACGGGAAGAAAAAAGTGCAACGTATATTAACAAACTGAAACAAATAACTTATATTATATTTCAGTATTAATTCAATAAATGAAGACGTTAATTCTTATACTATATGTCAACTCAAAAAAACTTTGTAAACACTGTAAACAAAATGAAACTCATACTTTTAATGATTTAATGCATTTTTTCATTGAACTAATCAATATAAAATACAGTGAAACTTCTACTAACGGACACTTCTAAATAGCGTACATTTCCTAATAGCGGACAATTTTAAAATCCCCGGCATTTCCCCATAAGACATAATATAAAAATATTTCCCAATAACGGACCTTCCGAATTACGGAAGCGGACACTTTAATAAGTATTATTTTGAAAAGTCGATTTCTGTTAAACGGACAAAGTTTGTCAAAAAAAGTTCAATTAGTGCCCCAGATTATTGTTTAGCATGTGGAAGATCCATGTATCGACATATAAATGAATTAGCAGCTGAATTCATGAAACAACAAAATGCATCCGATGTGCATGATGCAGTAGACGACTGTGATGAGACAATAATGCTTTTATCATGGCGAAGAAGACACAACTACTGAAGTTGACTGTGAAACTTTAAATAATGTTGACTCGTTAATTGGAAAACTAAAAAAAAATCGTATTTCATTCATAAAGCTCCGGTGCTGAAGGTTTAAAAATGATATCCGAAAACTGCCAAGTGCATGTCGAATCGTGAATTTTAAATGAAAGAAGCGAATGAAGTAGATTTTTTCATACAAAACTAAGATATGTTCGATACGATAGGATTTACTACAGTATGTGTTAAAAAAAAGAATATTTTGAACATAAGTGATTAAAATTATAGATTATCTTGCGTCTCCTTAACAATAAAACATGATTTATACTCTATTGCCTAACTTATTTATCAACTAATCCTGGAATACAAACACAAGTACTGTAGTAGTACTGTACATACATACATATTTTTATATTATACGAACATTTTTTTTTTTTTATATTTTAGACGCATGTATGTCTTAAGTAAATATGTACTGTATTTTTTTATATTACGTACTATCTTTTATATTCTTGTTAAATACGTTACAATACACAATAATGTAAATTTCAGTAAACTGTACGTACATTATTATTTCCCATTGGCGGACACTTCTTAATACCGGACAAATTTTTTGGTCCCGCGATTGTCTGTTATTCAGAAGTTTTACTGTATTTATGTTTGCAAATTAATACCACTCATGATAACATTACTAAACACTTATACATACAAGATGAAAATACATATTTTATTGTGCTAAAAGGAGAAGCTATTTTTAGCATTTTCATTGTGGCACATCGATTTATGTTATGTCCTAAACCGTACGCTACAAAATGTCCCATAAATCTTGGTAGGCTATAAAAGTACGCTAACTCAGTTAAGGATTGCACCAGAGTACGTTAGGTATGTAGACGCTGTGTAAGAGCTGTTTCAGCGATCTACCACAAGGAAGAGAAGTTAAGGTTAAGTTGGTTTTCTACTTACTTTTAGGTATAATACAGACAGTATGGGTGGACTAGCTTTCGTAATGGTTACGCTATATTGCGCTAGGTCTAGGATAAGTGTGCTAGCTTTTTAACGATTCTAAAACAAAAGCGGGGCTAGTTTAACGGAACTGCGAAATACGGTAGGCAAAGTGAGTGTTATGGCCTCGATAGAGGATCGGAGTCGTGAAAATCTCAATAAGCCCAATAGAATTAATAAGTAGCGGGAGGACCAGTTTCTTTAAGATTCAGAAAATATTATTCAAAAAACGTTTAAAACGCATGGTAGAAAGGAAGGACTAGAGTGCATACATGCAAAATGTTCGCAAAAATCGACAAGTTCAGCGAATATATCCAATAGCGAATGTTAGTAAATGAATAAAAGAGTAATAATATGTACAATATTATAACCAGATCCTTTTTTTTTTTATTTTGTTCATTATTACTCCCATTGTAACTTCTCCTGGAACTATAAATTAGTAGTAAAGATCGTTCGACTGATATTGTAGTAATTTTCGAACGATTTAGCAAGCGCTTATGTGTCGCAGTGACCTTTAACGTCCAATATAAAAATATTTTTCGATAGCTGATAACACGGTCATAGCCAATCAACGGTGTAATCGTTTCATGGCGACTCCAAAGGAAACCAATGTCGCCTGCTAATCCCGCGACAACATCGGATATGATCATCAATGGACGCAAAATTTCCCCTATCATCGTAAAATAACTTGAATTCCATATCCCCGTCCTTAGATTGGCTATTGTCCATATTAAGGTTTTTTGCACGTGGAACTTATTTCAAATCGATTTCATTTACAGTTCTTTGATTTTATAAATCATAAAAATTTAAAAAATCGTAGGAAAAACTAATTTTAACATTTCTTTTTTTTTTTTTTTTAAATTACCACTTAACCCTTAAACGTCCCATGTGCATTATAATGCATATCAACTTCGAAGTAATTTTTAAATACTTCTGTGTTAAATTGATACGGAAGTATTTCAAAATGACTTCGATGTTGATGTGCATTATAATGCGCATGGAACGTTTAAGGGTTAATTACATCATTTAGAATTGTACGAATAATGATGGCGCGGTCGATATAACGTGTTGTACTACAAATGCGCCAGCGATAAAATATTTTTATCTCTCAAAGCAAAATATTATCTCCGTCGAAAAATGAGGACAGTAAGACCGTCCACTGCTGCCAGTTGAAATGTTTTAATAAACTGCGGAGCGTGTACTACGTGAAGATAATAATGTTGCAGAAAAATAAAAATCGAAATATAGAATAAAGCTGAACCGAGAAACCGGTTCATCCAGTTCTTCCGCCGCACAAATTATCGCCACGACATCGAGGGCAAAGTTGCAGTTCCGATTTTATCTGCATTCGCACTTGCACATACAACGATGATATCACCAATCACCGTAATAATTACTCCGCACTTAAAACAGGACGTACACACACTGAGTGTCAACAGCCTCAAGTTCGCTCTAAACTGACCGTCCATCGAACCTTGTTTCTTTTATCAACATCCGCGGGAGAGAAAAAACAACCAAACACAATCTATTGAACTAGGCAGATTACGTTCCGTTCAGCCTAAAAATTCGAGGTTGTAAAAAGTGATAAAAACCATCACCTCTCCACGAGTTTTGTCCTTTTACTAAAAATACACTCGGTTTTTTAGAAAAATAAATAACGGCCAAAAACCGACACGCGTTATATCTTTAAAATGATCGATTATCATACTCGCAGCTCAAATGACCAGCAGAAAGGAAAACAAAGCCAGCGTAGCTTTTAAAGGCGAACTGGATTTTTGTTTGACATTGAACGAATTTTAAAAATAAATTAATCTTTCCCTACATATGTCTCAACAATTTTTATCCTCCATCGTAAATCCATTCTTGCCCGTTGAAATATACTAAGGTGTCGAGCTCTCTCAAAACACTTCGGAATTTTTTAAAAAACAGAACACTTCTGTGCCCGCATGGTATATATTATTTTTAAGGGAATATAGGAAGAAAACGTCGATAAAGCCTTTTCGACTACTTCAAGTTCGAATTTTTAAAACAAACTTTCTTATTTTATAACACTTCGGCATATGAATAATGTTCGTATGGAATTTCAATTGTCCGCCGTTAACGGTTTCGGCTGTATAATTTTTTAAAAAGTGATTGGTTGACTTTTAAACCTTTTTTCATCGCCCACAAAAATTCGAATTTTTGTACGTATTTTCTCATGCCGTAAGTATATCGTACCATTAAACTACATGGAAATTTTCACCTTACACGATAGCAGTCGGCGATAATATGTTAATAACTGCTGAGCTCCTCAAATTAAAGAATATTAATTACTTATAGATCCAAAAAAAATTTGTAAACTTTTCAAGTGGTAGAAATTTATTCCGTTCCAATTAGTATCTCTCGGCTTTATGATACAGTTTACATTTTCATGTGGTTAAAAAAGAAAAATGTATAGATTTACACAGATGGAGTTAGACGCATTAAATCTAGAGAGAATTTGAACTTTATGGGTCAGAGAAGTGAAATGACAATCATTATAAGATATTGCCTTTGTTTAAGGGGCACTACATTCACCAAGCATAGTTACCAGTACAGAATGAGACAAAAAGCTGTTGGTACATTTTTTAACCTGCTCAAACGAAAAGTCCTTTAAGCGAAACTGGAAGAGATGGAACCGAAGGCGTGGACAGGATCTTACTGTTATGCTGTTTTCAAAAATAGATAATATTCACTGGCAGCAAAACATGACCAAAAACATACTGGTAACGTAAAGGTAAATTCTCAAATTCAATTTTGCAACTAATTTAATTTCAAACTGAAGTAATTTTAAAAACTGCAACTTCATCCGTCCAGAGAATCGGACATATTATCGCTTGCTCTTAATATTATTGATATAAAAAACATGTCCGTTTCAAAAATAGTTGATTTTAAATAAAAGCTCTCTATAAATCCGGAAACAATTTAAAGGGTATAATAATACTCCAAATGAATTCTGAACGGATTACTTAATCATCGCAGTAATTAATATTGTGATTTACATTCTTTATAGGTTTATTTTTATTGTTTAATCACCAATGAAACATAACTGTGAAGAGATTTCTGTATTGTACACTTGTTGCTCTGTTTGATCATGTATGCGTGCGGATGTGTGTATTGCAGTCTCGGTATATGTATATATATGTGTGAATGTATGTTGGTACCTGCTTGTATATTTGCGTGCATATGCTGCGTGGGTTGTGCGTAAGAAAACTCAGTGTGCTATTAGAATATGTTTAGGCATTTGCGAAATTTTATCCGTGTATGAATGTATATATACAGACGTGTGTGGGTAGCGTATCCGTTTGTGGATAAGTGAGTGAGTGAGTGAATGTGTGACGGATAGTAAGAAGGCAGATGTATGGTTTACATGTATAGATGTATTATTTTTGTTATTTATTGATTTAGTTTTTAATTGTGATTTATCTGAATGAATAATTCGTTTTATTTCACCTCTGAATGATTTATCTTATTTATATTTTTGTCTATTTTATAGCATAGTAGTTAAATTTAAATTTGTAGTCTGTTATATACGCATGTTTCGTTTTGTTACATTTGTTTTTTTTCATACACTTATTTATTATAACCACAGTTTGCGCATGATTGCACATTCGTGGGCCATTCTTTTGTAAATATATAATTTGATTTGATTTGGTGTTGTCTTCATATTGTTTACAGTTCGCTACCAGCATGTTTCAACTTTTTCACCCACTTTTCGTCCTTTCATCAGACAAATGGTTCAGGTCTGGCCTAATACCAATCGTATTTTTTTCAAATATCCTTTTATTTCTGCTAAACGCGTTTTCCTTTATTATTCATTTTTTATTAAGTCTTCGTTTTTCTACCATAACTGCTCCTTTATTCTTTCGTGTACGGTTCACCAATAACCCCTTTCACCAGCTGCTCGATTAGAAATTTTTCTTCACCGTTACTACGATATGGTTGAGGTTCTCTCTTGGTTCGTAAGCACTCTCTCAAAAGCACAGCCGATTAAAATTTAGAAATATTCAAAATATTCATTTTTTCGAAATATTCTGAAAGCAACATTGTGGCCATTAAGGAAGAAATTATTTCCCAGATAAAAAATTGCTGCCCATAACGAAAAATTTTATAAATAGGAACACATTTTTAAGCATAGAAAAATATTTTTTCTCTCGTATGAATTCATAAAAAATTCCAGCTTTTTTAGTGAAAAATGCTATACTTACTATAAAATAAAATTCAGATAGTTCTAATGTATCCTATTAAGCCAAAAACCGTGCCAAAAACTCTCTTTGACACCGTGGAAAACTTGGATAGATGACAGCCCTAATGCGGCTGAAAAATTAAAGGGCTATTTAAAATTATTCAGAAAATCATTACCGATAATTGTAGTAGTATACTGTAATCGGCGCACTCATCTTTTCAGGAATAGACCTTTTCTGTAAGCTGTCTGCTCTAAGAACGACCGCTTTAAGCATGTTAACTCTAAACACGATCTCGCTTTCAACACGTGACCAATCCAAGAACGGTATTTTTTTGTATTTACGTTTTCAATTATTACAACGAATTATATTAGTCCGAAAGGAATAATTTAGGTAGCACACGTAACGGTACATTGAACAGATAATTTTAATAATTTTTGCGTCGAAACGAAATGTAAATCTCATTTCATATTTAAAATTGAGGAGGCACTTAAAACCCATAAACACTATAATCGTTCATCGATCAATTAGAAATTATTGATTTTAAAAAATAATTCACATCTGTCTAAATTTCGCTCATTATTCAAAAGTTAATTTAAACTAAAGTTTTTCTTTTTTATTTAATAAAATCTAATATTTCGTGGCAGACGTGAACGCTAAAAAAAAAGTGTAAACGACAGTCATACTTAAGTTACAAAGTTACAAGAAAAAAAACACGAATAATATTACATGTGTGTGTGTGTGACTATGTTATTCTTACGCTGAGAACAACAAGAAAATCTTGTTACGTTTTCGTATTGAAGAAGAGATGCGTTATGTTTTTGCGTTCTGGAATTGTAATATAAATTACTATGCAAACCGTAAATTAAAAAGTGGCATAGTCAGTTAACAAGTTCTAGAATTACAGAGGATTATCATCTGGGACTCCAGGAAGTGTTTCCATGGCGAGGTTCGAATAATCCAGTTCATGTATACATGGTGTGTCCCGTAAGTTTTAAGATTGTGACTATAAAAGACGCAAAAAATTACAAAAATTTTTCACTCGAAATAGTCTCCGTTAGAAGTAATACACATGTTGACACGATATTTCAACCGTTTCGTGCCTTTCAAAAACTCCTCTTTTAAAATACTGTTTAATTTCGTTGTCACGGTTTTTTTTTTTTCTTTTGGGTTCGTCAACCAGGGACCTCACCCAGAAACGATAGGAAAAAGAGTTAACTAATTAGATCTTAATTCGATCGGAAATAGCTGAAATAAAGATAGTAATCGCAGGTGCAACCGACCGAGAAGAAAAAGACAGGATATAGGAACCATATTAGGGAGCAGGAAGCCTTAAATTTAAGAGGAGTAAATAACGCGAAAAACGTCCGGCAGAAAGAGCAGAACACTCAAAGAAATGCGATTAGCATCACAGACAACTGCTTCGTTAGAATGTAGAGGACAATGGAGGAGAGGAAACGAAAGAGAGACGATAACGCGAAGCGGGCAATAAAGTATGATTGAAGCGCAGGCGAATAACAGGGACAATAACAGAACGTGGAAGAGAAAGGAATTCTGAGAACCAAGGATTAACAAGAAGGTTAGGTTGAATTGAGAGGTAGAAGGCACGATATCATTAGTAAAGGAGAGGGGTACATATCCGACCAAAATTTAAAGTGAAATTTCTTACTCAAGGATAATAGATTAGTACTGGAGATCTTTTTAAAGTAAAAGCGGGAACAGGCAGCAACCTGAGCTAAAGCATCCGCCATTTCATTACCCTCGATGTCTCTGCGATTAGGAACCAACAGCAGATCAACGTGGATAAAGTGATGAAAGGAAAAATTGTGAATGAGAAACCGTATACGAAGAATGATGAAGTCTGAAAAGGGAGAAAAAGAGGTAAACTGATAGCCTGAAGAACACTCATGGAGTCGAATATTATCAGATAGTGGAAAAAATTACGATTCGAGGAAATATAAATAATCGTAAACAGGATAGTCATTAATTAATTTGTGAAAATAGAACAGAAAGGCGGAAGACGAAAGGATTCGGAAAAATTAAAATCGGAAAAAATAAACCAACACCACCAGGCCCCCTAGAACCACCGGTGAAGATGAGTACATGAGAAAGAAAGAGGGAACTGATAGTGCTGTGAAATGCCTGTTTAATAACCGCCTGAGGCATAGACCGGGAGAAATTAGAAAGAAAATATACGTTGGGAGGGTGGAGATAATTACTGGAAATTATATGGGACAAAAAATAACTAAGACGACGAGGTATAAGGGCTAAGATGGGAATTTTATTAGGAACAAAACAGTAGTCACTTTAGCGTTTCGTTTCTGGATCATATGCGAATCACCGAATTTTGGTCACCTGTAATAGTGGATTCAAGAAAATTCGACTATGCTCCAATCATTTTCAGCAAATTACCTGTGTGAGAAACTCGTTCGGTGGTTAGCGTGTGTGAAACGAAATGCGCGTACAGCTTCTTTTCCTTCAAATCGTTCCTAATAATGCCCCTTGTACAACAATTTTTTATATTCCCCAGTAAGTTCTTCAATCAACCTACAGCTCGTATTATAGTTGTTACCTTTGACACAGCCGCGACTTTAACGATGTTTTCGTTACTCTTCGTAACGCATGGCCGTCCGCTCCTTTCGTCGTCTTCAACCGACTCTCTACCTTCCGAAAAAAGGTTACGCCACCGAAAAACTAACAGATTCATCATAAGGCACCTTTAACATTTCGAACGTTTCCATTGCACTTTCGCCGGCTTTAAAGCAAAATTCAATTGCAACAGGTTGTTCGTTATTTTTATTCATCGCGAAATTATAACCGCGACCACTTTGATACTATCACGCGAACTGCTACTGAAAGCTGCATGTAATCCGATGGACTTGAAACTTCGTTAAAGGGGAGCGGAAAGTTGTAGTAACCAGTTCCCAAAATTTCATGAAGTTAACGCTAGTAGTACTGATTTTATAGCCGCAGTCTTAAAACTTATGGGACGCGCACTGTGTATACATATATTATTACACTTTTACATAAACGACAAAATATAAGAACTTACAACACAGCTATTAAAAGAAAAAATGTATATTTGTACATACCTCAGACATGTTTGAAGTTTCGTTGCTTTGTATATCAAATCTTCCCACAAAGGTGTCCCGTTCTGCAAAAAAATAAATCGTACAAAGAGATTAAAATCTAATACGATAATAATAAGTCTCCGTTAAGAAAAAAATAAATAAACAACTAAAAAAAAGTTAAAGCTGATCAAACATTAGCGAATCGCTTTATTTATTTTTTTTTGACGTTGTAGAAAATGATTCTGTATGATATGTCTTAACACGGTAGTGACATTTGTCGATCCAGGAATAGAAATTTCAACTCTACAACAGTGGGAAGACCAGGGTGGTATTGCGCCGTCACCATACCAGCCATTCAGCATGAAATGTGAAGTTTCTGTTACAATTTTTCACATTTTGCTAAAATATCATAAGATCCGTATATATGTGTCTTAGGTTTAGTCCGCGTCGCTCCTATCAAAAAATTTACTTTCCATCTGATCTCTTTTTTTGCGTGACTCAAAAAAGATAGTAGCCGCGTCTTTAATCTGGCTGCTGTGCACGGTGAAAGAATTAAAAAAAGACAATTTTTCATGGTTTCCATGGTTTCTGAATTTTTAAAATGCAAATTCATGTTAAATCTGACTTTTTTTTAATTCAACGTTTTTTCACAATACATTCCAAATTCATTGCATCCATATATATTATATCGGTAAGTCAGTCATTTAGGATGACCCTTTTTTTTTTCTTCAAAATTAATTGCACAACTTTACTACATCGATATTCCTCTCTCCTTTTTGCAGATAATATCCTATTTATTCCATCTCAGACGATCTAACTTCTGCCCCAGCGAAGAGATAAATATCTCTCTATTTGTTCTTAGTAATTCCCCGTCTAATATCTACCTTTCCCTTTCCCCTTCCAAGTCTTCTTCTATTGTTTTCTCCCTCCACCCCTATAATCGCGCTCTGCTAAACACTATTTTCTCCAACAACCCTAATCCTATTATTAATTAAACATGCTACCTTGGTCTCTTTCTGAACAGCCGACTCTGCTTCGAAGAACATATTAATTATCTTTATAACTCCTCACTTAAAAGACTGAATCTCCTTAAAGCCGTATGTCTTCCCAAGTGAAGCGGTGATTCATTTGTTCTCCTAATTTTTTACGAAACGTATCATTCGTTTTGGAATCACACAAACATTATAGAACAACTACGTATATTAAAATTAATTACACCGACATATTTCGGAGATTTATCTCCATAAATATGATGAAATACGCTAATTACTTTAGTGTATTTCACCACGATTATGGAGACACAAATCTCCGAGACATGTCGGTGTAATTAATTTTAATATACGTAATTGTTTTTATGATGCTCGCGTGATTCATTTAATAATAAAATTTGGAAACATGTTTGTAAAACACCAATTTATTTATTCTAGACTTGACTGGTACTCCTTCTTACATGGCAATGCCTCAAATTCTCTCCTCTCTAAACTTGTTAAAATCCAGAACTGTTGCCTTCGGCTCTATATTGGAACCTTAAAATCATCTCCCGTCCCTGTCTGAATCCAGTACCGAACCTCCTTTTATCTGCGGTACTCTCCTTGGCTACCACTTTCTAATAAAACGTCTCTCCATCTCCTCATCCAAAACTTATTTCTTCCTATCGGTATATTAACATCCACTGGCGTTTCATTCTTCATAAAATCCCGGTTCCAGCTCACATAGCTGCTCGAGTTTCTAAATTCTCTGTTTATATCGTTTCCCCATCAAAAAACTTCCTTTGCTCTTGACTTCAACAGCACGAGGCAACTCATCCGTTTCTCCTCTCTTCATCTTCGCGCTAAATCTACTTCCCATGAATATATGTCCAAATGTTAAATTCTTCATTTGCCTTTCATGTAAAAATCTTTAGTGACAGTTCTAAGAATGACAACTGGTTGGCGCTTTTACAGCGCCGTCACACTTAATCATTCGGAATCTTTCAACCCTACTTTCTGCTCATTCTTTTCCACTGAAGCAATCTCTATATTTTCCATGCTGTCTCTTTTATTTCTTCTACAAGCGAGTTCTGAATATTTCTCATTTTCGAGACTCCAAATCTGTCCTTCAAGCTATTTATTCGTCTCCCTCCCATTCATCTAATGATATTATTCGTTTTATACGTGCTTCTATTTCGAACTTGCAATCAACACGTTCTCTCTTTATTGAGACCTTTTATGGGTTTTCCTGGCCACTCTCTGGCATCGAAGGCAACGATACAGCATACTTTCTAGCTCGCTCGGTTTCCTTAATGTTCCACTTCTCGACAATTTCCTGCCTCAGCCCTGCTTCTTCTATCTTCAAGTAACCATTCCAGACTTTAAGTGCACATCTACCCTTCTCTCTTCTCCAACCGCTCTTCTTATTACCTCCCTCTTCAGCGCATTCTCGATTTTAGCCTCGGTTCCAAGCCGTTCCCTCTTCTGGTCGTTCTGCTATTGTTTCCTTAATTAGATTAAGACTAAACCATTCTCTTCTCTCCTCTTCTCGTTTTCGATTTTCCCCTTTCATCTTCGCGCTATTTTCTTCTCCACGAAGCTCTTTTCTTTTTAAATGCTCTGCTCTTTTTACCGAATGTTCAATGCTCTCAAATCTTGGCGCCGAACCTTCCTGCTTTTTTTTAATGGTTCCTTTATCCTTTCCTTTCCAAGTTCAACTGTCATTCCCCCCGCTACTTTCCTTTATGCTTTCCATTTTTAATCGTATAAACTTTTTAACCGTTTAGGTGTAGCTGATCTTGCTGTTAGGTGAAACCGATGGCATGTCCTAAAAAAAAATTAAATAAAACAAAATACGGATCAGGAAATAATATTATTAAGAAGATCGATACGATTTATAGTTAAATTAATAACATCGGCACTTCTTCTTTTGCACTACCTGATTTCGAACGTCGAGACGATTAAACATTCCTACTGTATAAATCCTCACGACAATTATGCAAGAGACAACACTTAAAAAACTGATTATCATTAGAATTTTAATCGTCATAATTACAAATGCAGTTCCAATAGCGCATATGTCTGCATTTCAATATTATCTTCTTGCGTATGATGGTGTATCGATTCTTTTTATGTTTCATTTGAGTGCGTCAACAAAGAACTTGGAAATTATTTATTTCAACAATTTTTATTCATCGCTGCTAGTAATTCAGCCTTCCCACTCATGCGGGGTAGAGTACGATTATTCCAGCAGTTCGGACACCGAGACGACGATGCGGCTAGTCGGAAATCCAGAATGATATTCTTGTCACCAGCGTCAAAAATATCACACCAAAATGAATATCCCTAACTCAACCGTTAATTTTATAATTACACATTTAAATAATCTGCGATTCGCATAATTATCGAAAAATTAATCATAAATAAAAAAAAAATGTATTATACATAGACGCAAAACCACGGCATCTGTATTGCAAACTAATTAATAATAGCACATTGCAATAATAAGCTCAAGGAACGAAAAATACTTCAAAAAGTGAAACGGTGTTGCATAATTAAATCATAGTCGAAGGAAACAAAATGGAAGCAATATTAGACCGACATACGGAGAGTAGAAACTGATAAATAGCAAAGCGATTGATGACCAGAAGGAAAATCAATATTTACGAGTAATCTCTATTAGTGACCCAGAAAGTGACGACGATAAAAGTGTGCATAGCTCAGTCGGTAAAGGTGCGCTTTTATTATTGCGCATATGCACATGCATACTACCAGAGCACCGTAAATGACTTGCTTCATCGCAATAAGACGAAAACTTTCATCATCGCTGTTCAATTTTGATAACGAAAAGCGCCTCCAATGCGTCGCCAGCACTCAATTCGCAGATCAGCATCACAATACGGAATTTCGAAAAATAAGAAACAATAAGGCACAGATGTCGCGAAATCGGTGATAGATGGTGTTTTCAGACTTCAGTCTCGATATGTGAAAATGAAAAACGAATCGCACCGTACCGAGAAAGTGTACTTTTTAACGAGCCTCCGAAAGCACGTCAGTGGTCAGATATTTCAAATGAAATAAATTGCTTTTTCATCGCCACCTTTACTGAAATCTAACATTAGAAACGCATCTTTCAAAAACCGACACAGTCTCATTTCATTACATAGTCGCTTTTTGCTGTTATTTTTTTTTTCTCTCCTTACCATTCCAAGCAGATACACTGTCTGCCGCCCGGTGTTGCGTTTCTGCGCTCAGGAGCAACAGAAACCCTGTAAGCCCTTGTTGACATGAGCCGGGTGGACTTTGGTGATGGGATTTCAAAACCTAGATTCTAACCGTGTCTACTAAGCGCTTACTCCGCGTTGCCCTATACTTAAGGACCATGTTTCAATTCCTTTCATAGACAAAAACAAAAAACATATGTAATACCAAATTTTTAAATAACAAGGATCCATCACCAACTCGAATGAACTAAACATCGACTTTTGTATGTTTTGCTGCCATGGTCTCCCGACTTTAATTTTTATTTTTGACGGCCCTCCTAAAAAATACCATCCATCGAACTTATGGCTTCCATGGTAAATCCCTAAACTACTCTGGCCCACCCATTTGGAATTCGTGAGGCTTCTAAAGTTACTATACTCCAATTTACAACGGATTAAAATTTCGAGCTTTTTTGCTCCTTCTACCACAGAGTACTCACTTCATGAACAGAAATCATTTTTTACTATTTTCGTGAAAACAAATATGCGCTGTGTTAAACTACTCCTTATTAAGAAAATAAAAAAATTCTGTTCTAAAATGATGATACGTCTTTTAAATACCTAACATGAACACGCAACATTTGACTTTCCAATCTGTACAATTCTTACAGATTTCTATTTGCTTCCCTTAAAAAAAAAAATCACCCCTTCAAATACAGAGCAATGCCCCCTAGACTATCATATTTACATTATATTCGCCTTATTATATACCAATTCAGACACATCGATAACACTGACATATCAATTAATAACCGCAATCAATTTAAAAGTAACCGGAAAAGTTCCCGAACTTCTTTTCTAGCACGCATATAAGTGTCGTGCTCTATTAAACAATACCCGTACTGTATTGCTACATCTTTCTAGAGTGTGTGTGTATAAAATTTCAGCAGTTTCCGTTGATTGGTTTGCGAGTTAGACGTATTTTAAAGAAGGTGTGTTTGGGTCGCATGTGCAAGTCTGAAAATAGATGAAAAGTGAGAAATTCGCTCGGCGATTAAATTCTGTGTTAGACTTTAAAAAAAAACCTTTTTCGGAAACGCAAAAATTGATCGATAATGGTTTCGGTGGAGGTGTAGTATCACGTACGACTGTTTACACATGGTACAAGCGGTTCAGGGATTCTCAGAAAGTGCGCCAACAAAAATCCAGGGTGAAAAACACGCTCACAGCTTATTTTGATGCAAAAGGGTTAATTCATTACGAATGCCTGCTCCAAATCAAACAGTGAACGCTGCCTATCACGTCGAGGTCCTAAAACATCTCAAGCTTCGGATTCAGCGCGTACGGCCCGAGTACAAGGAGTCCGGATCGTGGAGTCTGTTGGATGACAATGAGCCCGCGCATTCGGTGAACGTTGTCAAGCGTTATCTCGCTAAAAATCAAACCCCATGGATCAATCACGCCCCCTATTCGCCTGATTTGGCAACTGCCGACATTTTCCTATTCCCGAAGCTTAAAATGCACCTGAAAAGACGATTTTTTGACGGCATAGCCGCCACTGAAACTTCTTGCACCGAACGAGCCATTACTTCAAAGGAGTACCAGAGAAGCTTCGAATCGCTGTACAAGCGCTCAAATACGTGTGTACTTCGAAAAGGTGACCATTTTGAAAATTAATTCGAATAAATTACTTTACATCCAATTCTACTTCATTTATTTCAAAAGTTCGGGAACTTTTTCGACACACCGTGTATATACAGGGTGATTATAATTAAAGTTCAAGTTTCAAAATGCTATAAAAAAAGAACCACTGATCAGGATGACGTCAAATTTGAACGTAATATTATTGACAAATGGGGAAAGCGGTGACACAAGAAAAAAAGGTTTTTTTTTTGCACTCGTCAACCAGAGACCTCACCCAGAAACAATTGTCGCTATAAGCATTATAATTTAAAAGGGTTCGACTATAAATGTCAAATGAATCGTAAAACAACGGCTAAGTTGTAAGTTAAACGTTAAACCGTGTACTGTTCAGTGTGCATGGCTGTACACAGGTGTGATACTGTTAGTTATGTAAGCCCATTCACCACGGCAAGGTCATATCACATCGGATAGGAAAAATCGGTTTCTAATTGTCCTGAGACCAAGAACTGCATAAAAAGCATCAATCAAATCGGTTTTTAAATTTCGTGAGACTAGCGCAAAACATGTTCAATATGCTGTCCACCGTTTTCTGCAACTAGTTGAAATCGAAAAACAGCATGTTTCACAGCTAATCAAAGTGTCTCCGGAGTCACGTTCAGAATGCCTCAGGACAATTAAAAACCGATTTGATTGATGCTTTTTATGCGGTTTTTGGTCTCGGGACAATTAAAAATCGATTTTTCCCATCCGATGTGATATAACCTTGTCGTAGTGGATGGGCTTACATAACTAACAGTATCACACCTGTGTACAGCCATGCACACTGAACAGTACGGTTTAACGTCTAACTTACAACTTAGCCGTTGTTTTACGATTCATATGACATTTGTAATCGAACCCTTTTAAATTACGATGCTTACAGCGGCAATTATTTCTGGGTGAGGTCCCTGGTTGACGAGCCCAAAAAAACAAAAAAAAACAAAAAAAAACAACTTATTTTTCTTATGCCATCCGCTTTCTCCAGTTGCCAATAATATTCCGTTCAAATTTGACGTCATTCTGATCGGTCGTTCTTTTTTTATAGCGTTTTGAAACTTGAGCTTTAATTATAATCACCATGTATATAATTACTAAATTTTCGAAGATGAGAAACTACTATCTAAAAACGACATACGCGGTTCGATTACTTTTAACAATTATTATATTTTTTCTTTGATTTTTTATTCGGTTTTGATTGTATAAAAATAGAGCGTTCATGTTTCGTACAACACTTTTCTCTCTCGTCCTTTCTTTTTTTTATTTTTTAATAAATAGTTATCAAAAATGCGTTCGGTGATTTTAATTGCTCTCTTTATTCCGATTCAGATTCCACCTGAAAATTATCGAGTTCGTAATTTAGAATCTTACGGCTGCTCTACGAAAAAATGGTTATAGGCAAATAGGTTAGGAAGAATGAAAATAATATAGGCTATGTGTAGAAACACTGCACAATTGCATAGGACAAAAGTATGTATCGAAAAGACGCCAAATAATAATTTGAACGATTTCCGTCCAACCGTATACGTAAACCAAAATTTAAATCCGTTCCCCTTTAATTAACGATAGATTCTCGCTAAACTGTTGTATGCCAACGAGAGTATCTTGCATATACCTCGAATTTGAACCACATAATTAAACCATCAGAGAGTATTATATAAAGGATGATGTACTCGACCGCATAATAAAATGTCAAAAAAAACAAAAAAACAATAAAACATAAGGTGAGTGGCCAAAAACATTCGTGCACGGCGACAAGTAGAACAGAGGTAATATTAACATCAGCTGTTCTGTTTAAGCTATTAGAAGTAGAAAAAAGTCTAGAGGAAATTGGACGAAATAAAGGAAGCCAGCCGAATAAAGAAAAAAGTATAATAACGGAGCCGGGTGAACTCTGATCTTTGTTTCTCAATGTGAACGCGAAAAACTAAACAATAATAACCGGTACCGAGTGGTTATTAGCACGCACCAGCATTCCGCTTTCGTGTAATTAAGACGACGCAGAAAACAATAATTACGCGAATGACGCGCAGAGTATGAGCATAAAAAGGTTGTGCCAAAGATGAGGGTGATGTGGACTAAGGCGAACTACTACAAAAGTAGGGCAAAAGGATGTTGCGGAGAAAAGCGAAAAAAAAACACGAAAATACCGATAAGAAGAAAAATACGAATTTAGCCCATCTGTTAATGATGGCAATGACAAAGCAGCCATATCGAACTATTCTAAACAGAGAATGGCTGCATTGGTTTACGTAGGGCATTTGTTTTTTTAAACGAAACTAAACATATGCGAAGGAAAAAGTATTCGAAATATTCAAAAGCGTTTTTATATTCTCCTTTATAATATTTCATCTGCAGTCTTGAACAGTGTAATAGAAATTATTTATCAAACCGGTCTCATGTTACAACTTTTCCACATTTATGTCACTCGGTTTCCAGCGAATTATCGGATCATCGTCCCCATCGGTTGTATAATTTACCGATATACTGTCGAAGGTAATTTTCATCACGTACAGCACACGTTTAAATTACACTGTAAGGGGATTTACCAGTGCCATAAAACGTTGGCTCTCAACATCTTCTTTCGGTACGCCGACATTGGTAATCAAACCTCAGAAGCGACATCCGTTTTTCACGATAACACCAGCAAAAGCAAGAGTTTATCATCTACACCAAGCTGCACGCGAACGTCTAAACCAACGTACGTTTTTTTCTTTTAAACATATACATATATATATATATATATATATATATATACTCTGTTTCATTCAGATTAAATCGTAATTGTCCGACCTTTAACGAAATTTTTGTATTGAACACATTTTATTAGTTTGCCAAGTTATATTTTTGCATCTCCACTGAGATATGAGATATCCGATTAATAATCGTTGCGGACAAAATACCTTAACAAGACATTCCTTAAAACAAAGTATCTCTATCTAGAATTACAATATTATTCGATAAAATATAACACACAAAAAAAAAAAAAAAAAAAAAATTACTTTTTCCGTTCGATTATTTTATCTAGATCTTCAACTGCGATCCGAAATGTATTATTGTTACCGGCATAGTTAAAAACCCATTGTCGGATACAAAAATAAAATTTTATTCGCAATTTATTATCTACAATTAAAGTTCGTGTTGATCAACTTCGAAAAATAAAAAAGAGGTAGCTTACAGTTCATTACAATTAATATAACAAAAATAATGCCGCGATTTCTACCGCCGAATCACCACAAACTGAAGGGCATCTAGAAATTTATTTTTTCACGAAACTATCATTACGCTATCTTCAAACGTATAATAAACCAGAAGCAATTTTTACATGCATGACACGAAGGTGCATTGATACGCAACGAGTAGTAAATAGCCGCGTTTCCGACCTTATTCCAGCGCTTTCTTAAAAATGTATCATTAATCCCTTTCAACATTAATGCATTACGATACTGTCCAAAATCGCTAAGGAGCTCGACGAATTCTAAGCATGACACAAAATATCAGTATAGATGTATCCTTTTTGGATAATTTCGCTCGCCACCTGTCGCTACATTTACAAGTGATCGACGAGAGAAGAACAAGCGCACAGTTATTCGTGGACAGAATCAATTACGAAAATGTGTTTTCACCTCAACCATGTACCACTCACAGGTTAGTGCACCTATTTATGTAATCTAACGAGGGAAAAAACTGCAAATCAAGCGCACTTAAAAAAAAATGGAAAATCGTTATCCGATTTTTATGATGTCTCTTAAGGCACCTTTTAATTCGTCACTTGTACAAAACAATCGGGTGCCTGTCGACAATTTAAAATGATGAGTCGGCAAAAATACTCGTATTTACATTTACATAAACTGTATCTCAATAAATTCGTACACTTTAATATTTCAACTTAAAATCATGTTCACAATACTCGCGCATAGGCACAATTAATTTTTATTAGACATTATAAAAAATTGGCACACTTTTATCCTTCTAAGAAAGCTTAATAATTCTCGAAAATTGAGACGCAATAAAGAACTCCGCTGATAATAGAAAAAAAAAAAAACTTGAAAGATAACGAATTCTAGAACATTAAGTTTTAGTTTAAAATTACCAGATATAAATCTTTCGAAAAATTTTAAACCTAATGCCGGTATGAACTCAAAAAATGGAAAAAAAGATTAAAGACGAAAGAAAATTCATTTTAGAAACTGAGCGCAAAATTAATGTGGGTCGACCGCGAAGAAGCAAAGCTGAAAAATTGTAAGAAATTTTAACTGTACCCCTCGTGGAACACTCGTAGCTATATAACTTCGGCTAGTCACTTAAAAAAAAAAAAAAAAAAAAAGGTGGTAAAAAACAAGAGACAAAATTTAACACTCAGATAGTAAGCCTCTATCGCGTACACTTAGATTAATTTTGCTCTGGGGACTATGTGATTTGAGAAGATCGCAAGACAAGAGTCACAAAATCGGATAATGCAGGATAAGAAAACATATATATGTAATTAGCACGTGTGCCTCCACTTGATCTGGAACCAGAAGATAAGGCCGTCAAAGTAACATTTACGAAATATAAAACACAAATCGCGACGCAGACATAATTAATTAACATTTTATCACCACACATGTTCGTGTGCGTGTTCACTTTTAACCCTTCTACTAATCGGATTTCGACTTACAGTATTATTAGTTGGAACATTTTTAGTCGTAGAAGGGGTTTTACTTCGAAAACACATTTATTGCTAGCTTGATTTTACTAAGGTTAAGTACTGACTAGGGGAAAAGCGATACTTTTCATTCGAAAAAGTACGTTCGAGGTGAAAATTATTAATTGTGCACATTTATTTTCTTAGAAATAGGTTTATCAATTTCCGAGTACAGCATTAATTGCGTACAAGAATTGATTTCGAGTGTAAAATAACGATAGTACTCGAACCGTATTTTACAGTGCCGTCAAAACTTACATTTTATATTTTTAAATAATTTGCGCGCATCAGATTTTTGAACTTATCTTTTTTTTGGCATTCGATAATGGAAAATTATTCGATTTATATTAAAAATATTCTTCGAATAACCGATTGATTTATAAAAATTTTAAATTAATTCTACAAATATACATTTAAACATTTAATCTTGGCTCTTTGTCGATTACAAACGACAATATCACTTTCAATAAAATATCTATACTAATTTTTTCCTATAATCAAAATTTAGATCCGCCTTTCGCAATTTGACCCGTTCCTCAACTCGCTCAATTATGTAACATACTGATTTCCTATTTACATATATATATATATATATATATATTAGTTATCTTTACATTATCACTACTTCCGAAGGAATTAATATTTAGACGAGTTTTGACGCAGCTAAAAATTTTGCCTTTCCTTAAATAATTACCATTTTTAGAAAAATATTTCCTTTTTTATATTCCTTTTTTTTTTTAATCTAATTTTTTCTATAACATCGATTAACCGGCAGCGATTTTATTTCTGTTTTAAAAGCGATAAAATATTTTCAAAAATCCTCCTGTGATATTCTACGAAGCAAATTAACAATTTCGTAACATTTTTTTGGCGATATAGCGTTTGTTGCATATATTAAATTTCAGGTTTTACAAAATCCGGTATTCAATGTATTCTTCTTCGAGTGCTTTTTTTACGTTTTTTGATGCTTAAGAGTTAAGGGAGTAATTTTGGTTATGCAAACGTTATGCATTTACGGAAAAAGCGTTTTAATTACGATATTTATATGCACACTATTACACGTTTTTTCCGGAGTTGTTCAGTTTTGTTTAATTTTTCCTTTTGATCTCCGAACCGTCGTAACATTTATTCAAGGTCATGCTTTTAAAAGAATGCAAAACAATCTTTTTTTTATATTACAGAAACAATTAAAGAAACAATTAATGGCAAATTTGGAAAACACCTTTAAAAGAACGGCTTTTATACATTTTTAATTCCTTCGGCATGTAACTTAAAGGTTGCGCGCAATCAATGTTTTTAGTATGTTGACTGTTCAATTAATTAACGCTCGACTTCTTGTAAAGTTTCGGGTCTCGTGCATAATTAATGCTTGCCCGAAAATCTCCATTTACATGACGCATTAGTTTGTAATAAAAATCCGGATAAAACCTAATTTTGTCCGGACTTGACAAAATATGCACAGATTGCACATAAGGCGCCAGAATCTACATTTAGAACTATGAAAATCTTTACATCCGTTTGCTGAACTTCCACAGCTACCTGTAGCAGTCGTTTCACCTTTTGGATATTTAAAAAATTAAGTAAAAAAAAAAAAAAAACATCGAAAATGACCAGCCGTGAAGTTATTTTCAATTTTTCAAATTAACACAACAATTATATCTTTGCAAAGCCCGCATATTTGTGTAATAGAACCTGTACAAAAAAAAACACAGAGGGGCCGCCTAATTTTAATCAGCGATTGTGATACACGGAAAAATGCTTCATTTCTTATCGCAATCCACGCCTAGTTCAAAAAAATCGATTTACTTCGCGCGATTAAAACAAAAATTTGTTATATTTTAATGAAATAAACTATTTTTTTTTTTTTTTTTTTGTTAATAACTACGCACAAGAGGATTTTATCCAACATCAGAATTGTAAAAAATAATAAATTTCGATGGATACTGTTTTTTTTCTTATTTTTTAACTTTTCTTACCATTTCAGTTATTATATAATATTTTATGTGTGTTGCTTGCGGTAATTTATAACTAGATTTGCTTGTACACGAAATGTTCAAAATATGTAAAATACATGTAAAATATATGCGAAATAACGAAACTCCTTGAAATATGCAAAACACGCACGCGATAAGTCCGAAATATATAGTTATACGCATTATTAAATTGATATATTGGAACGGAATACCTTGAAATGTCCAGAAACGAAATATCAAATAAGCAAAAAATTGTTTCGTGTACAACGGCCTAAAATTGTAATTTTAAGGACAACTAAGACAATTTTAAGAATAAAATCGTTGAAGAGTGTTGACAGTTGTTATTACACTGCATACAAGTTATTATCCATCAGCATTCAAAAAGGAGACATCTATTTATTACATGAACTCAAAATGGGGGGGATTCCAGCAAAATTTCATTTAAACTGAGGGGGGATAATTGAAAATCTCACGTAAACTTGAAAAAAAAACATCATGCAGATAATAAAAAAAAAATATTAAGTTTTTCTTTTACTTTTTTTGGAGTGTTCCATTTTGCCCGCTGAAAAAAAAATGGCTGTTAAAAACTTTTATTTCGAGAATAAAAAAAAAGTACAAAAAAAAAAACAACGTTCAGAGCTTTTAAAAGAAAACAAAAACTGGAATAAATGCCCATGCAGTGAGTGAAGAATTAGGAAAGGTGATAAGACTATTTTTATTTTTAATTTTACTAAATTGAAATACATTCGTTATTGTGTACCTCAACGTTGTATTATGAAAATAAATGTAGTCCTTTAACAACTATATCGTAAATCTCACGTGATGGAGAAGGGGTCCCACCAAATCGCCCTAAATATTTCGGGGGGCCGTTAAAATTCCCACATTAATAGGAAATTAATGGTATAGTGGCTTAAGTAAGGGGGTCTTTAAAACTGACTAAACTGCGATTAATTAAACACTGTCAATTTAGTATTTTTTTTAAATTTCCGATAGTATGCCAGTACAGTCTCTACTAAGGTAATTCAGTTTGCAAGAGTGAATTTGGAACAACTCCAGGCATCATACACACACACACACACACACACACATATATATATATATATATATATATTAAATTAAAATCACAGATACGAAATTTCCACAATTAAAATAAAAAAGATTTGAAAATTTTATCAAACAAGGGTGTATTTCCATTTCAATGAAGCAACTTAAGATCGGTCGCATTAAATCTTCGGTGATGGTACATGGTTGAGGCAAAAAAATAATTTAGGGAAACGCTGGAGAAAAACTGTGATAAAAAAAAAAAGAAAAAGAAAGGGAATTACAGTAGCTGAAATGGCACGAGATAAAGTGATAACGAAACAGAAAATAAATCGAAATAAATGTAGGCAGGCAAGAGGTTAAATGTAAGACGAACTGCGAAAACGACAGCAAATGACAATTCTGGCGAATAATTCGGGAAATAGTGAGTTCGATAAAATATCGAATTTCTTTACGGGCGTGTCAAATTCATAAAAATTATTTGGATCAGAACGATAGCCCAGGAAACCAGCTGAATATCGGAACATATTAATAAGAATTTCCATTTCTTATTCATTAATTTAGCACGAATCAGCTGTGTTTTTGACCTGTTGGGTGAATTCGCAGATTCATTTAGCGTCGAAAAAAAGTGAATTGTTATCATCACATGAAATAAAACGGGTATCGCTTAGAAATCTGCTATAAATCACTCTAAATGCAGAAAACTTATCAACCAGTATTTTTATTCTGAATCGTTAAAAGGTACAAGCAGAAGATAGACCCGTTACCAATAACGGCGATAAATGTGTTTTTCCCCACAACCATCTAATGTTCGGTTATTAGTTGTTGTTTCTTTTTAACTCTCGAATTTACGGAATTATACAGCAGTTATTAAAAAAAAAAAAAAAAAAAAAAAGGAGAAATAAATAAACGGAAAAAAGCTTTACAATCGAGCTAAAAAAGTAATATTACGAATCAAACTTGCGCTTAAAATATTACCGAATTTTCATTGTCCTTTTAAAATCAGGCATAACTGTTTTCGTGAAATTTAAATTTTATACCGCAAAACGGACATAAGCGCCAACTAAAAAATGTCAATCATAACGGCAGTTAAATTTCTAAAGTTATTCTCGTTTTCTTAACACTGATCAATTTCTGACCCGATTTATTTTATCGGCTTGCAAAAATTATTAGGAGACTGAAATAGCACTGAGGTCACTGACGG
This sequence comes from Icerya purchasi, assembly GCA_039619475.1. Taxonomy (NCBI): domain Eukaryota; kingdom Metazoa; phylum Arthropoda; class Insecta; order Hemiptera; family Monophlebidae; genus Icerya; species Icerya purchasi. The sequence continues at coordinate 71,216,816 of CM077116.1, forward strand.
TTCGCCTAAACAACCTATATTGCCTCGAAATATTACACACAACACGCAGTGAAAACAAAAACAGATAATTCGTCATATATAACACATTTGTTTTCTGTTTAATGGTGCATGCAAAACCAGGAAGTAAAGAACAAATACCGTTAACCGCGATAATACACACCATTAATTTCACACAAAAACGTCACATCGTTTACAGAACGCATTAAAACAAACTATATTACAAGCGGGCCTTCAATTAAATCACTTTATGCACTATCAATAATAATTTCAGTATTTCATATTGAATCGCAAAAAATACATTCGACTTGTTCTACAGAAGTTAGTTGAACCCTCCCTTATTTGTTTTTAAAAAAATACCAACATCTTTAACGACGCAAAAAAAAAAACAAAAAAACTACGAGGTTTCTTAATATGTACACGTTTTTTTTTTTGTTTTAAAGCATTGAACACTTTTATTTTGCTCATTAGGAAAAATTTATAAAGTAATTAATACCGTTCGCTTTTACAGATTTAATCCTTTTTCTACAGTTAAATATTACGATTCAATATGCAATTTCAAGTCCAAAAACTACGGTAAGACACACAAAAAAACCAAAAAAAAAACAAAAACCAAAAAAAAAAAAAAAACACTTACCTTTAAATCGTTTATAATCTGCTGAAAAAGGCCTCCTAGCACCCCGCAATCTTTTTCTAAAGGTCCCTCCATAACGGATACGTACACGAAAATAGTCGACCGAAATTATTTAAATTACATTTTTAAGATTGAAACCGAGCGAAAACGGATCCGCTAAATTAATTGCACTGCGGATGATCGAACGTTTCGTGATAATCCACCAAACAAACAAAATATGAAATTATCGCGCGAACAGAAATTGCAAGAACACTTACAGCACAAACCTACACACTACAGCCTACATGTAACAATGAAATCTAATGCGACAATAAATGAGGGTAGCGAATAGCACTATGGAAACGTGAACCCGGTTCTCCCAGAAGCTAAACGGACGCAGTGCCGACATAACTATAATATTACATTTATTTATCTGAAAAATTCACGCGGAAAAATATACACCGTGTGCAGTTAACGGTAATATTAATTGTAAGGTAATTTTACGTTCGATTAAATAAAATTAATTTTCTACACGTGAAATTTGCAGTAGCGATAAAATTATACCGAGCCGTTTTTGCTTTTAGCTTTCAGTCGTTTTGAAAACGGTATAGAATAAATTTAAAACTATCGCTTTGGAATGAATTAAAATTAATAAGGAATTTAAGCGGATTATAAATTTCAGTCGTTTTGAAAACGGCGTGGAATACATTTAAAAGAATTAAAAATATCGTTTTGAAATTAAGAATAATAATGAATTTAAGCGAAAGGGTTCCTTAATTTTAATACGACCGTGTAAGCCAAAATTTGCAACGAAATAAATTCAAAAGGCGGATAATTAATTTAGAACATTAAAAGTACTGAAAATAAATATAATTTAAAGAATTTACTTGTGTTTCAACTATTGTATGTGTTCAACTTTCATTTAATTAAAACTACTTTTAATTAATTTACAAAAAAGTAACAAAAAATAAAAAAACAACATTCGAAAAATACGATGTCGATATAATGAAATAGGTAATTTCAATTTTGGGCTAGCAAGCCGAATGAATCTGTATCGTTTACACGAAAACAATGGACAACGAAATAAAATATTTTCCTATATTATGTAAATTAGAATTTATCGGTTAATTTATTTAATTTATAAATTGTTTAATACAATGAAGTAAAAGGAGAATGCAGTAATAATTTCCTATTTTAACTGTGCGCTTAAAAATATGTTCATTTGTTACGCTTCTCGTTAAAAAACAGAGCCGCACTTAGCAAACATTTACATGAAAACTGGGTGCATATTTGTAAACATATAGCGCGTACGATATTTTCGAGTTTTATATTTTCACATACTGCTTCGATTATGTTTTCCTAGACAATACTGTAAAATTCGTCGGCAAGATTAATAAAAGGGTAATAGAAAATGTTTACATATTTGTGGAAAAACTGCGTTCTGGACGTTGTTGTTTGTTCGGTTTTTGTCGCTTTTAATTTAAGCATTTATCTATTCGTTGCTAACGAATGTGCAAGCATTGATGGTTTCGCGAAATATCGTTCGAAGGTTTTTGACCCTGTCATATCCTAGCATAACTAATTCGTTACACTTGGCTTGTAAATAATTACGTAGCTGGAGTCTAGAGAAAGTAGCTCTGTGTGCACGTAAAGAAAAGTCGTACTAGTACGGCGTTGTCGTAATTCGCGTCTATTCACAGAATTTATTCCGATTCCGAGAGTTCGCGCGATAATGTCGTTCTTAAGAGGTTCGACCAATTACGTCTGGTGCACTACGAGCGTTTTAGGGAAAGGAGCTACCGGAGCCGTATTTCAGGGAGTCAACAAAAACAACGGAGAACCGGTAGCCGTGAAGACGTTCAATCAACTGAGCCACTTAAGACCGCACGATGTACAGATGCGGGAATTCGAGGTTTTGAAAAAAGTCAAACATGAAAATATCGTCAAACTGATAGCGATCGAAGAAGAGCAGGAAAGCCGTGGCAAAGTGATCGTGATGGAACTCTGTACGGGCGGCAGTTTGTTTAACATTCTAGACGACCCGGAAAATACGTACGGTCTTCAGGAGGAGGAATTTCTGCTGGTTCTAGAGCATCTGTCGGCCGGTATGAAACATTTGCGCGATAACAACCTAGTTCATAGAGATCTAAAACCGGGAAATATTATGAAGTTCATTTGCGACGACGGAAGAACGATATATAAACTGACCGACTTCGGAGCTGCCCGAGAACTGGAAGAGGATCAGCAGTTCATGTCGCTGTACGGAACCGAAGAATATCTGCATCCGGATATGTACGAACGGGCGGTACTACGAAAGACGGTCGGAAAAACTTTCGGCGCCACAGTCGATCTGTGGTCTATCGGTGTCACGCTGTACCACGTCGCTACCGGGAATTTACCGTTTCGACCGTACGGCGGTCGAAGAAACAAGGAAACCATGTACTATATAACGACGAAGAAATCGTCCGGCGTCATCTCCGGAACGCAGACGAGCGAGAACGGTCCGATTGATTGGTGTCGAGAATTGCCCAAGTCTTGCCAGTTAAGCGCCGGCCTGAAAAAGTTGGTAACTCCGATTTTGGCCGGATTGTTGGAGGTCGATTCGCAGCACATCTGGTCGTTCGACAAGTTCTTCACCGAGGTAACCAGCACGTTGTCCAGAAAAGTGATTCACGTGTTTTACATTAATCGCGTTCAGAACATCCGAGTGTACCTACACCCGAGCGAGAAGTACGACACGTTCCGCAATTTAATTCACGAGCAAACCGAAGTCGTTCCGGACTGTCAAATTATGCTCTATAAGGAATCTGCGATACTGGACGAAATCGACGACGTTTCCGCGAGTTTCCCGAAAACCGAAATTGACAAACCGATCTTATTGTTCAGTAAAGAAAATAACAATGTAACGTTAATCCCGGATGGCGATACGCCGAAATTCCCGTCCTTCCCAAATTTGGTCTCGGTAGAAAATGACGCTAGCTTGGCTAAAACGGCTTGCAGTGCCGGTCACGTGTGTAAAAGAAGAATCGAAAAATTGTCCAGAAGTAGCTTTTTAACGCACGAATGTGTTCGTATTTTCACGAAAATTATTACTCGCGAACTGGTCAAGCTGGTTAACAAATGCGGCCACATAAAAAGCTCCATCAAGTACGCCGAAATGTTAGTAGACGCTATTACACGCGGTCAGAAGAGTGTGCACAATTTAATCGGTTTCAAAAATGCTCCAATTAACTGTGATCTAAAGGTAAATACACGCGCACATAGTTCATACATATTTATATCCTTATTTTTCATCTGTGGCCGTTTTCGTACGGATTATAATAGGTGATTATTTCTGAATGTGTATTATTATCGCGACAATTATGTTTCTGCTTGTTAAGGAAGACTTGGAAAGCTTACAGAAAGATCTAATGAGCGGACTTTTGTTGGCGATACAACAACTTTATCAACGCTATGTAACGGAGAACACGTTGCATAAAGAATGGGAACTAGCTACAAAATCGATTATCTGTCCGTGGAAAGTACGGTCACCAGCTCGTGTTCGCACTTTGATCGAAAGATTGAGGGAATCGTGGCAGCATCTCCTAAGAGATCGAGCAACTCGCAGCCTTACTTACAATGATGAACAGTTTCACGTTTTGGAGCGAATAAAGGTAAGTTTGCGATGTTACAGGATTTTGATGCGTGTATCTCGTGTAAGATAACTATAGAGAAGTACTGATCACAGACGAACAGAAATACGACCATGTTATCAACAACGAATTTTAAAATTCGATAAATATGTCAGAATTGTAGTTCAGACAAGGCTATTTGTATACTTTATAACGTATATATATATATATATATATATATATATATATATATATATATATATATATATATATATATATATATATTAACTCTTTGCTTTTTAAATAGCAATAATTCAGAGACAATATGTATTTTATATAATTTAAACTACTTATTGATGATAAACTAAAATTAAATGGATTTTAAACGACCTTGATAGTTTAGTTAGTATAACTTTCCGGAATATCGCTATTATTTAAAGAGAGAGAGAGAGAAAAAAAAAAATACTTCTTTACTAAAAAAAAAAAAACTGTCTTGACCATAATAATAGATGTTCATAGTGATGCAAATAAATAGGAATCAAAATCTAAACTTACATCAATTCGATTAGCGCGATTAAAGAGAAATGAAGTTATCTGTGAATTAAACATTAAAATTTGTTGACTAGCTTTTTATCGCTTTTTCGTGGCCTTTAGGGTTCTTTTTGCTGATAGTATCCATTATTATGTTAGTACTAAAGTTTAATAGAATTCACATTGTTTACAACTATGGTGAAGGAAAGAACTACTACAGAAGTTCATTATAAGAAAAATACTCTGAACTATGTCCATACGTACTAGCAGAATATCCTAAATTTGTTTTAAGGAAAATCAAAAATGTTTTAGATTGCGTTATTTTACGTGTTTATATAAAGTATCAAGTTTTAAACTTCGGTCAATCGTATAGAAAACAAAAATCTACACTAAAAATTATATAAATTTTTTTTGGCGGAAGTGAAGTATTCCTGCCGTAATTTTTATTCATATTTAACTGATTAATTTACTTTTAAAAAAAGAGGTTAAGTTCATTTCATATTGCGTTACGGAAACTAGATGATGAAAGTATTCAGAAAATCTCTTTGAATCAGAAACACCTCGGAATTTAGAAGTTTGTTTTTTAAAATTTCCAGATATATGCTTTACCGTTATTTTGTAAGTTACAATTTTGAAATCAATCCAACAAATCGTATTGTATTTTTTTTTTTTTTACTAAGAACGTAAAAGCTCTAAAAAGTAAAATAAATTCGATTTGCATCCCACAGGGGAGGCGACTTCAGAAATATAACGTTTTTATCAGAGAGGAATGAAAAGATCATATTTTAAGATTTAATTGTGTACTTAAAAAATTTTAATATTTTACTGGTACTTTTATGCTAAATCATTTAGCTATATTTAAAAATATATAAATAAGTAAAACGCAAAGTAATTAAAGATATTTACAAATTATTGTTAAAAATCTATACATGAATTTGCAAAAGTAACAATTTTATTAATTCGAATCATTACAAAGTTATACCGATCAAGTAAACTGGTTTAAATTATAAATAGTGCGATTAAAGGAATACATTTAGTAATTTTGAAAACGCTTTTTTTTTTGTCAAAATAACTTCGTTGCTCGCAAAACAATATTTTTCTTACACGTGATGTAAATTGAAAAAAAAAAAAAGAACAATCGAAAAACATAGAACTAGTTTTTTATTTATTTTTTTTAAATTGAAAGAGTGGTTTTGAAAATTAAAAACTATCGGTAATTTTTAAAATATCATTTGGTATCGATTACAAATTTTAAAAAAAAACAATTTTTAAAGAAAAATTGTTACGAGTTTATAAATTGAAGTGATTTATATATATATACATATGCATGTTACATGCATCGTTCTGCAACTGTGTATATCGTCAGTTAGTACGCCTGCAATCGGTGATATGACTATAAAAATTAACAGGAATTTTATATTTTACATTATTTATAGCAATGATGTAACTATTTCGATGGATGCAGACGTAATCCACCGCGTTTTTAACTATCATTTTACCAGTGCATCGTTTTAAGGAAAGAATTTTTGAAGTTATCTCATGCTAACTTTCGTCGGCTGTTGTAAATTTTAAGTGAACTATTATTATCCTTCATTAGTTCAGTACAAGCCGTAAATTCGGAAGTATTTTTTAAGATCCTAAACAGTTTCGCAGTTTTGACATTTTGTGGGGGATACATTGTCAGAGGTAGGAGTTATTTTTGATATCCGTTAAAGATTGCTGTTGGAACAATAAAATGTAGCACATTCAGCATTTTTCGTATACCGAATCACTGATCCCATATCAGCTGTTAGACCAAATAACTAGGAAATTTATCGGTTATTCTGTACGTCTGTTTATTTCAACTTCCTCCGCTTTCTTTGTTAACATTTATTAAAAACATATAAAAAAAAAAAAAAAAAAAAAAAACAAAGCCTTTTCCGGTTCTCCGAACATGTAGCTTAATATTCTCACTTATCATAACCGTTGTGATCGGTATTTTTAAGACCATTCTATGTTGGGTTGACTCAATTTTTAAAATTTCAGTTTAACTTTCCTAAGTATACGTACATGTATTGACACCGGATTAAAAAATATCTTCTGTCTCTGTATGTCAACCAGTTCGTGTTTAAATTTGTCTTTTTTTCTCTTTTCTTTTATTTCGTAATTTAATTTTAGATAAAAGAAACAACAAACCGGGTAAAAGCGCTACTGGAAGGTGAAGTTCAGCCATCTCTAACTCAGTTAGCCGATTGCTTGGCCGATTGGTATAAAATGGCACAAACGGTCTATTTACAGGCTCACATCCTAGATAAAGACTTGGATACGTTAACCGGTAATGTAGAAGAGTTCGTCGGGCGTGTGGTTAAAAATGACGTGAACTTTCACAGTGGTTTGACGAACATTTCGAAATTGAAGTTTTCACCGCACTCGAAACATGGCGGCAGGGTGAAGAGTCAAGATTTACGGTCTTTCCGAACCAGTCTGAAAGATTTGCCCTTGGTTCAGGAACAGATAGCAGCCGTATTGAAGGATAATAACGATTTAATTAATAAGTGTAACGTTATCATCAATGGCGATAAAAGTAACGAAAAATAATTTTTTCCTAGAGTATCGTCGTTTTTTCATCTGTCATACGTGTTAGCGCATTATTAATGATCTTGAATCCGGTAACAAGTTTTCGGATCGAAATTTATTTATTAATACGAAACTGTTTTTATTAATCTGTTGGCAAAATATTGTTTTATATTTTATTTCTATATTGCTGTGCATATATACATATATGCATATATATATCAAATGTATATAGCGCTATGTAATTGTTAAGTTAGTTGCATAATCAGAAGACAACATAGGGTTCGGCCTCGCTTCTCGTTTAAACGGCCAGTTGAGACTTCACTCAGTTGGTACGTATCAGTAACCGATAATGACGCGTGTTTGTTCCGGTTACTTGAAAAGTATAGTTTTCCGAATAAATGAAAGCCCATCTTTCGGTTAGTGATATTTAAAGGTGTTTGTAATGACTTTAAGCGATTTCTTTGTCAGAAATATGAAGAATGTAATAATGTTTTCTAAACACAAACATAACCAAAGCGAGAATTTTCTGAAACAGAATAAGAATATTTTTAATAATTTTTTGAGGCTTCGTACTTTTTTTTTTTTTTTTTTTCTTATGCTATTAAAAATTTCGGTGTAACAGATTGTGTTGTAGGCAAACACAAAATAGAAAACCTTCACAGTTATAATTGCACGTGACACTCATTGATTTATGAATTTTTCATCTGGTCTAATTTTGCATCATATAATTATTAACTGACTTGTTCCTATTCATAAGTCACAATCGAAATGTTATGTACAGTTTTACAGAGATTTATCATAAATCATATAGATTATACGATAAGGTAAACAACACTATTGTTAATACGCTATGATACTAATTACTGGTATGTTATATGAAGAACATTCACAATTTTATTTCCTCCGTGCGCTTTTGTGTATATATATATATATATATATATATATATATATATATATATATATATATATATATATAAACTCTGCCCTTTGGACTCAGCAAGGAGGCAAGCCGTTTGACCCCCAATCTTTTTTTTTCTAAAATTATTTTAGAAAATCGTTTTCAATTAACTAAGTCATTCTTATTCGTCTTTTATTACAAAAATAATCTTAGCAATTGTACAACTCAGCATTCGACCTTTGTTATCTTATATAAAATAACGTGACATAATCGTGGGACAAAAAATGTAAAGTGGTCAGTAATATATTAAAAAAGTGAAATATGTAAAATCCTCTTTATTTTTGACAATTTTAAATCTGCCACCGACTATGGTAATATATATGAAGCCTATTTCAAAGTTGAATTAATAGTGACTGCATCCTTAGTATAGCTAAAAATGATTTTTACGTGTATTTTCTTTTCCCAGTCCTCCGTACGGAATATGTTTACAAATTAGTTACAGGCAAGATGTAATAATCTATTTACTTTAATAATAGTCTGTAATTATCAGTTTTAAAGCGCGGGTTATTTTTAAATATTTAAGAAAAAATCTTATTTTTAGTTAATGCGACCTAAATTGGACATAGCGAAAACAGAAGTTTGGCATGAAACTGACGTTCGACTAATTTGAATAGTAAAAATATATATATCGGCGTAGATTGGAGATCCGGAAATGTACGAGCGCCATATTTTGATTGATTGTGCCTTAGTAAACAAAAAAAAAACGCATAGTTTGAAACAAATGCCCGCTTTACTCGTGTTTGATATTTTTTAATCCTTCAAATTCTAACACTAATAAAGTATTGTAACTGATGCTTCTACTATTGATTGTTACAAAGATTGATATTTTTTTTTTTTTTACAACTTTAAGAATCTATAATATCGCGAGAAATTTATTAATTTCATGACGAGAGAAAATCAGTTTGGTACATCGAAATAAATTCATTTAACATGAACTCACGCTCTCCAGACTATCGTATCATTGCAGTAGTATCGATTTTTTCAATGGTGACAGATGACGGAAATAAAATTGAATCGCATAAAGTGAACAATAATCAGTAATTTTCACGTTCTGAAAGCTGTTTCTGCCGTGTGTCAGTCAGCGTTTTAAAATAACTTTGAATATCGAGGTAACATTTCAACTGCTGAACGACGTACGTGACGTTAAACGCAATTATCTTATTCATTCTATGACATTCCAGATGTTTTTTTGTTTTTTTTTTTTTTACGGGGTTAATTAGTATGCCGTCGGCAACTAATTGCTCGGATGATACTTTCAAGATGATTAGGCCCGAAGTAAAATCTTAACAAGGCTCAGAAATTCTCGCTTTAGTTATGGTTTTGTTTTTATAAATTTCTGGAGAAATTGCTCCGTTTTGAAGTGTATGGAAGGTACCATCGAAATGATTAACACTTTCTTAAACTGTATCAAAAAAGTTCCGAGAATAAAACGAATGAGCCGGGGAGCGGTGGCAGGTACCTCTTCGTGGTGCTCCCTAGTAACGACGCAAAATGCTGCGGCACAATGTGTAGTATACCTAAGATAAGTAATGCGTCGGCTAAAACCTGTTACGTCTAACGTGTTATATGCAAATGGTAATATTATCGAAATAGTCGTTAATTTCTGTTGTCCGTTATTTTGTAAATAATTATACAAAAATATATGCTATTGCTTCTGTAAATGCAACTAATGCATTTAATTAATTTTATACCGGTACATACGCGAACTTTGTCTTAGTATACTGAAAATATTTAGAACGGTGTATTCTTTATTTTCATTTTTCGTATTTTTATATCTGACGACTAATTTTTAAACATTGTAAGGAATAGTTCATTCGAAAAATAATGTACTTCGGAAAAGCAAAAAGCGAGGAATAAGAGTCGAAAGTAAGTAATGCGAGAGAAAATTTTACGCTAACTCTAAGTACGGTAAAACTTACAACTGGCAAGTGCTACTGGCCTAAACGGTTGTTTTTTGTTACCATAAAAATTACAGATATATTGATTCTTTTTGAATCGTACAAAAATCTGTACGGTATAATCATTGAAACACTGCTGTTTGCAGTAATCTCGTGTTTATTCTATGTAATTCTTTTCATTTAACATTTTAAATAATTAGAGCCGTTAGAATAGAAATGATTACTAGCACAAAAAAAAAAAAAATGCGCACAATTATTGTACTTGTTGAGAAAATGTTTTTAAATTATGTGTGCTAAAGAATTTATTTTATTTTTTTTGGTACATTTTTTAGAAAGGGGTGTTTTAAAAAAAAAAGAAAAAATTTTATTTTATACTTTTTAGTTATAAATAAATTTTCAAAAATAGTATTTCATAAACGTAGTCATCAAAATTCTAATACATATTTTATTCAATTTGTATAAATTAAATGTGACATTTTTTTTTTTTTTTTTTTTTCTATTACAATATTAAAACTTTATTTAGTTTATCATCATGAGGTCAAGCATGTCTGGAAAGAAGATCCCTCGTGCGTTTCATTTCTTTTAAGGCGGCAACATTGCAGGGTTTATTACCGGGGTCAGTCCGGAATCGTCTAATTCTTCGATTCGAAAACCGTGAATAAATTTAACTCTACTTACGCTGACGTACGCTTGTCCTGAAACGAAAAGTTTCGAGCCTAGATATACGACAGCGTAGTCAACAGTTGTTCCTTGCATTTTAGCGCTCGCTTATGTCGATCCAATACAAGTCATTACAACTGAAGCTAAGAAAATATGTTGTCGGACCAAGGAATAGGATTTTTGTCAGACACTCGTCGAAAGCTACTCGCTAATAGGCAGACGATCCTCTCAAACTTTTCCTGGTCAAATGAAGATCTTCGATCTTTCCGTCTGCTCCAACGAGCTTTTTCAAGCATGTCTGTATTATTCTTTTGATTCTCTTATACTCGAACATGGATAGCGCATAAAACAGATAATTGTTTCGCTGAAAGCGTGAATCACTTCCCAAAATTCTGTATTGGTAGTAGTCTAGAGGACCGACGTTGTAGCTTCGGGATTCACCTAATCCATTGATTCCGTATGGAAACAGAAAATACCATATAAGCTTTTCTGCTTTCAATTCGTACTCGGTATTAAAGATATTATCTCTAGCTTTTCTTTTGATCTTGTTGACATTATCAGGCACCTCCAACACATCCTCGACATCCGGCTGCGCACAGTCGATTAGAGCCATTACCAATGATTGGACTTGGATGTTCAACAGCTGCGACTGATGCTGAGTATCCCTTGGGTTAGGCTCAGACTTGTGTAGTGCTTCGATAATATTCAGGTCTTGTATTGAAACATTCTTGAGCCTCTTTATCGGTTTTGGCTCTCAGTTTCACGATGTGGGGTGACAGCATTGCGGACAGCCTCTAAACGAGCCTCACGTTCTTCGTAACTTTCATTTGCACGTAGCTGTGAATGTTTCTGACGATCAAGTTTTAATCGGATTTCACGATGATCTTTCGTTTCAACACTTTTCCATTTCGATCTATATCGATTATATTTCTCTAATTTTGCTCGCTTAGCATTATCATTTTATCCATCCCTTTTCTCATGGCACTTTTTACGAGTTTTTTTCAAGCGTCGTTAACGTTGAGTGGTTGTTTCTCGCATTATTGTGGATAATTTTTCATACTGCAGCTAGTGTCTTAAACGTAAAAATGATAATGGCAAGTAAGATTAGAAATATGTTTTTTCTCGTTTCCTACTCGTGATTTTTTTTTTTTATTATTATCCAGTAACAGTCATATGTATGAATAATATACATATATATATATATATATATATATATATATATATATATATACAGGAAGATATTTGGCCTAATTTCTCGGAGATTTTACATACCCTACAGATCCTGTAATGCGTATAGGTCAAAAATAACCATAGATTATTATATTGTCATTTAAAACAAAGGTCTATGCAAAATTTTGGAATTTTTCATTAACAGAAAATACCTTAAATAGAACTTCTCAGAACTGATTCCATTGAAAGAAACAAACTGACGTGAAAGTGAATTAAAGAAGTGTTTAAAAAAAAAGAAGTCTCCTTAGAAATATTAAAATCACGCAAAAATTAGCTAAAAAATTTTCATTGCAATATCGATAAGATACACCCTCAAAAAAAAACAAATTAAATTAAAGGAGCAAGGAACAAAAGTAACTTAAAGTATTATCAACGGTAGTTTATACAAATATAGATTTTCAAATAATAAATCTGAAATGTACAAAGCGCGAATTACAGTGTGACATAATTTAAAATTATTCTTCCACAAATACGCAGCTCTTTATAGAGTACCGAAAGTAGCATTATTTCAGGTTGATCTATCATCACTGAAAAGTTAATTGTGAAGTAAAATAGTTTTTTCAAAGCTTCAAAATTTACTCTAAAAATTTAATAAAAACGCGCTAAGAAGTGAAAAATACTCGATAAGAAAATAATAATTTTGCAATAAAATATACCCTTTAAAGGAAGAGGGATATTATTATTCTTAAACAACGTTAATATTTCATATTAGGGTTTCGGTACGTAAATTCAAATAGCGGCAATAATTAAAAATTTGCATTAAATATTGCAGGTTTTTTCAATACTTAGCTTATAGAAAACGAGTGATTACTGTAAAATTTTCTTATCGGGAGTAATTATTTTTTACTTTTTAGTGCGTTTCTATTCATTTTTTTAATTATTTTATTTCTTTTAACGCGGATATAGTTTTAGGTTAAAATTCATTCTGTTTCGCAACATTGTATTTGCATAGCAATCAGTAATTCTACTAAGCGCAAGAATCGTATGCACGATTCTACCCGTGTAGTGCGGAAAATGTACTTTTTTAAATTATCTCTCCCCCTCGGATTAATAATTAATTTTAAACAAATGCCTGATTACTATTGCGAATGTTGGAAGAACAAAAATTTCTTTTAAATTCGTTACTGCTAAACTCTGAAAGGCCGAGTGGCTGAAGCTATTTCTGCGTTTGTCAAGATTGCTTTTCAATTGTTATTACGTAAGAAACATTTTACTTCAATACTGTGCCTTATTTACTGAATCGGAGCCTATTGCTATTTGATGCGCTTACTACTTGTAATTACTACGCTAGTTCACACAACCGTGCACACTGTTCGCTGTCGAAAGTTAATTCGTCACGCTAATCTTGATATTAGCTATTTTTATTCAGCCATCTTTCATACACTCCTTCTTTATGATGAAACATACGCGAATACCAGAGCGACTGTACGAACTTATTTACAAGGCATATAATTAATTAATAAGAAGCACACTATTAAGTAACGCAATTAATTGTAAGTGAAAATAAACTTATAAGCAAAAGAATAGTTTGATGATAATTTTATTCTTCGTTTAAATTTATACATATATACATATATACATATATATATATACATATATACATATATATATATACATATATATATATATATATATATATATATATATATATATAAACGCAATTCCTGTTCACGCAAAATAAACATGAAAGTATCACAGAGTAGAGCTGTTCAGAATTATAGTCTTTTAACATTTTTATATAACTACGTGGTACTGGTACGTTTCTTTGTGTAAATGAAATTTGAATTAAGTGGCAACTTTTAATGCACAGTTTGGCATGGAAGATCATTAAAAAACCTTAAAGCACTTTTATTTTATAAAAATACCTAAAAATAAACACTATTTATGGTTAGTCCACAAAGGTAAATTTGCATAAATTTCTCCTCTTATAGTGTAATTCGTATTATTTAAAAAAAAGTTCAACAAACCATCACTACAAATGAATCTCAACTCAATTCGCTACTTTTTTTCCCCATGATATTTCGATAAGTATTAACTTGACAAAATTATTGTAGACATGTGAAAATTTATAATTAATCACGACAGCATTTTCATTTTTCCTCGTTTAAAAACTATAATGACACTTTTGATCTATTTCAAAAGGATTATCGATTAATAAAAAATAAAAGCGTTAAAAGAACAGTTCTCAAACTTTTTGATCGTGGAACTCTTCGGAACAGATTTCGCTCGGTAATTTTAACAACCTTTAAATTAGCAATTTTCTTTCTTTTCTTTCATTTTTTATTGTAAATATATTTTCCTTGAATTGATACGTTCGAAAACAAGAAGATATTTAAACTGCTATTAAATTTCACGCAAAGCACAATCCGATATAAACGGATAGTAATGGATCCATGTCTGCTACGGATGATGCGGCATGAATCAAATATTAACTTTTTAAAACTTTCACCTCTTAAGAATTTTCTGCGGATTTTTGAAACAAATACAATTTTTTAATATTCATCGATTTTTTAAATCTCAAATAAAGTTAAAGGTCAATTTCCGCAAACAGTATTGGAATTTCGAAGCTACAGTAGTAATGATAAAATAAAATTCACCCAAATACAGCCATAATTAGGAAACGAGAGTTTTTGTCACTGCGACGGCACGGTCAGAAAAATGAATAGTATGATAGTAGCCAACTCTTGATTTCTAACGATAGAAATTTTCTGAACGACAATCATACAGAGAGACGTGACGCGTGCTGACACTGAACCGGCATTCGTTACCATTAAGCGAAATAACTTGCAGGTCGGCCGAATATTTAAAAATAGGCAATTATAAATTAACCGTGCTGAGGAAAAATAACGACAACGATACGAGAAGCGTTTCGCTGATTTTGTTACTCGATTTCTGGTAACATCGGACTTCGAAACGCGTGTACTTGGTAGAGAATTATTCTAGATCACAGTTCAAGGTTCAAGCCGATTGAATTAAAAGGGTATTAGCAACCGTGCGAATAAAGATGAATGTGCCTACCAATGCGATTTATGCATTGTGAGGACATGCATTGTTGCGCAATTTTACACATTCACTCTAAGAAGAAGGAAATGAAAACCTCACATTTCAGTTATACAGAATAATAGTGTGTCAATCGTAAAATGGTTCCAAAAGTGTTTTTCATTTCAGAACTATGGGCGGTAGTGAAAACGCAATTTATGAGAGATGAACAGCTATTACAACAACGTCGGTAGTGATAACAATAGGTTGGTGTCACGAGAGAGATGCAGACGATTTATGTAGCGCGAGGATAGAAGTTTTCCGAAATAGTAAAAAAATTCCGCTATTTTCATATTCGGTGGGCTATCACTTTTTTCACTACTCTAGTTAATCAGTAATTGAAAGATATAACCTAGATATTTGTAAAGTGCAGGTATGATGGTATAGTAGCAGAAATGATTAAGCATAGAGGAGAAATACTGATAAATACATTACGCGATTTATTTTAAAGGAAAAGACAATTCCACGAATATGGAAAAGAGACAAAAGCGATACTAATACACAAGAAAGGAATCACTGAAGATCTGGATAATTACCGACCGGTTAATTTTATTGTCACAAATATATAAGCTGTTTACACGCGTAGTAACAAACCGATTAACGAAAGAGATTGCTTTTCACCAATCCAGAGAGCAAGCAGGCTTTAGGTCGGGGTTTAACATAAATGATTATCTGCTTACAATTAGAATCCGAAAATGCGTAGAATATAAAACTTCACAGGGCTTTTGTTGACTATGAAAAGACGTTCGACACAGTGGAAATATGAGCGGTATTGGATGCTTTACAGAATAAGAGCAGAATACGTAAATATTATTAGAAATATGTACAAATCCTCAACAATGTGAGTATCACTGTGGAAGGATACTAAAAATATACAATTAAAAAGAGAAAAGTAAGAAGACAAGGGAACACGATCTCGCCAAAATTATTTATTGCGACGCTGGAAATGGTATTTTGGATAGATGGAGAATACCTGAACCATCTCAGACTCGCCGATGATGTAGTATTATTAAAACGTAGAAGAGCTACAGACGATGCTTACGGATCTAAGTATGTATTCTAGTAAAATAGGACTCAAAATAAACCTAAGTAAGACAAAAATAATGACAAACACCGATGAAAACATACGTATAAGGGTAAACGATAAAGAAATCGAAGAGGTGAAAAGCTATATATACTTAGGTCAGAAAATGACAACAAACAAGCAACTTATAACACATACGGAAATAAAGAGAAGAATAGTACTGTCATGGGTGGTAGCGTTTAAAAAATTAAGCAATGTATTTAAAAACTGAGAAATACCAATTAACTTAAAGAGTAAGCTGTACAATCAATGTGTGCTACCAGTCATAATAGAATCTTCTTCTTAAGGTGCCGTACGCTACATAGCGCTTTGGCGCAACCTATTCGTACACTTTTAGCTGTACCGATATAGGTTGTGTACTAGGCAATTATTATATGCAACGCAGGTGTACACACGCAAGACTACATTCGGAACTAATTAGTAATCGTTTGATTTATCGATATATACAAATGCAGTCCCGTGTTTGTCTGCTGTGTACTGACCTAGCGCGCATATGATGTTGTACGTGATAGTTTTCCATTGCCTTCCACCTGATTATTAGCGAATATTTTTAATTTTAACTCTTTGTAATAAGTTCTGTCGTCGCCGGAATCGATCCCGTGGCCTCCGTAACGGAAGTCAAGCGCTCTAGCAAGTAGGCTATCGCTAGTCATAACATACGGATCCCAAACTTGGTAATTTACAAAAAAGGAATTTAAGGAAAATAAGAAAAACACAGATAGCACAGAGGAAAGAATAATGCTGAATGTAGGACGTACAGATCGAATACGTAATTCAAAGACACAAGAGGAAAGTGGACAAGTTGAAGTAAAGTTGGGCAGGTCATATGGCCCGAGGAAACGATCACAGGCGGGCAAAGCGTGTTATGCAATGGTGGCCTATAGACAAAAAACGGCTGAAAGGAAGACCATTACCCACTGGGAAGACGATATAATAAGAACCGTTCATGGGAAGAACTGGATTAGGAAGGCGCAAGACCGGAATAAATGGAAGAAGCTAGAGGAAGTCTACGTCCAGCAGTGGACTGATATAGGCTAAATCATAAATCGTAGATATTTGTAACGCATTGTTTTTAACATATAATAAATAAAAAAACACACTAATACAAAACAATTAATTTATATTTATTTCGTTGAGTAGGTAAATAGAAATTGATTGTTTTATATTAGTGTGTTTTTACTTATTATATTCTATGGATATAAATTTAATAACTTCTTTCCTTAATAGCATAGACCTTCATGTGCGAGTGGCAAGTATGTCTCTAATGAAGCCATGAGTACACCTGCATGTAACTCAGCAGTGTATTACATAACATGTATTAAATAGCGCGGAATTATTATTATCCTTAGTGATTTTCCATTACTGTCTCAAAATTTTCAAAGTGTTTTTGTTTTTTATTAATCATATTTCTTATAGTTGTTTTCACCTCGAGCATGTGTCTGCATTTGTGTGTGTTCCATATTTTTACGTTTTTGTTCTTAGTTATTAAGTTGTTCTGATTGTGTATTGTTGTAATTGGCTACTTAGCTGTTGCACGAGCTCCTTTAAACCTAAAATAAAGAAATAAAGAAATAAAGAAACTCTCTAGTTGTTTGTAATGCTCCTTCACTTTTTTTGAATTACAGACTCCGTAGACGGCCGTTTTAAATGCGAATACAGTCCCGAGTAATTTTTGTAGTTTCTACTTTTATATTTATTTACTTTTTGATCTCTATATAACTATTATAGATTAACGTTGCTACCTGTCGAACGTATTAAAGTAGGCTAACTAAAACACCTCGTTCACTTCTGGAACGCAAATTCGACATTTAAAATCACTAAGTTTCCGATATTTTTATTGCTTTTGATTAGAAAAAATTGACTCGACATCATTTGATGTAATAACTGTCGTTCCTTTTCCTTTTGCGAAGTATTTTCATTTTTATTAGGTCTGCTAACTGAAAAACGATGTTCTTTTTTTCTATTTCTCATTAACTGTTTTCCATTACTTAAAATTAAAATTTTTAATGATAGTGTAAAATTCCAGAGTTGCTACTCGCCACGGCGTTACTCATCATCACAATATACTATGCGCGATCATCATCATCGCGCCGTATTGTACATAAAACATAAGAAGCTCTGCTTATTAAAATATGTAGATTTAGTTGGGAACCGTAAATAACGCTGTTTCCAGCTGATAATAACGCACACACACAATGACAGTTTTGCCAGTATGGATAGAAACCCATTTTACGTTATTTAGTTATTGTAACTAAATTTGTAACTAAAGAACTTCGTTCCCAGCCAGTTACAGCAGAATAGTGTCGTCGGTTTATTCATCATCTGATTGTATACTATGTACTTATCGCTGTGTAATACTCGTAAGCTAGTGAATTGTGACCAATGACCAAGCAAGCAGTGCGAGTAACGCATACGAACTGCATCAGTGATAAAGGTATAAAAGGTATTATCTGTATTTCAATTCCCCCTGATTGTCATCTATTATTATTATTTCGTAGTTAATTGTTTCTTTCATTCATTCGGTTCTAAGACTAGTTACACAGTTACAGTTAGTTCTTCTAGTTACAGTGGTTACACTTTTCATTTCTGTGACATGAAGATGACAGGAGTAATAGCGTAAATACGTTATCGACTGGAATGGAACGAACTCACATCAATATTTCCATATAATCTTCAATGATATATGTATATATAAGAAAAAAAAAAGTATATATATTCAATTATTGGCATTACCCCGAAATATTCTCTGTTTCGGTTAGTCTGACTGATTTTAAAACTTATATCGGTGTATTATGGTTGATTTCGAATTACTAACACAGTATTACTACTATGAGTGTTCAGAATGGTTGTTGTCAACGAACATGTTTTTTTAAAAAGTTTATTAATTAAGCAGGATCATCATAAATGTTGACCTTTCTTTATTCTTTGCTCTAGCTTTACACATTAAAGTTATTTCATTTGTCTGCGTCAAACAGCACCGACTGTAATCGAGGAACTTTTTGTATTCGTTCACTGCACACCTATATTTCAGTAGTACATGTATAAACAGCTTATCGTTTTGTGCTTTTTTTGTAGAAATTATTTCGGTTTATTTAAAATTTTTAAAATTGAAGCTGTTGTTCATTCAAAAAATACTACGCGGAATTTGTAAAATGTTTTTTTGTTTCAAAATCGGCTAAAAATGAAAGTTGCAAAAGTATTTTTAGAAAACACGTATAGTTTCTGCGTATTGCAGTAACTTGTTCTACTAAAATTCGCGTGTAGCTTTTGACGTGGAATATTTTTAAACCGTGTTCAATATTAATTTTAACCACTGGCGCATTACAGATTTCATAATAATGCGCGGAAATGCGAGAAATACGAGATCTCTTAAGACAATGCTAAATAAATAATTAATTCTTCGTTAATAAAAGAAATTATGTTCTCAGCGACGAGCTCACAGTTTTATTTATGTCTACACAATCTTTGCTTGCCAATAAAATGTTCGTTTTTCGATTTCGTCGAATAAATCGTAAACTGAAATACATAAAATACATATTTTTCCGTAATTAAATGCCGCTACACAATTTACCGAATAGAGTTTTAAATTTAAAAATATAAACAAAAAATCTTTAATTTTCTGTTTTATTGTGAATTCTCAAGTGTGTATTTAGTTATTCGGCCGGCTAGGTAATTGCGCAGTTTAATACTATACGCAAACTATTTGATTTTTTTTCTTTTTTGATTACATCGTATTATTACTCCAAAACATGAAGTTTTCGAAATAAGAAACGTTTAAAAAACTATAAAAACATCAGTTTAAAGATTGAACGGAAAAATAACGGATTTTCTGCCAACTGTATTAGTTTGCGCGATATGAAGTCGCAGGACTGACAATGAATGTTCTGATAATCGATTTCTGCGCCCGTTAGTACTTACTTAACGCCTACGGGAGTTGGTCTCACGAAGTTTTTTCGGTTCGGATACAGAGACGTATTCGATAAATCGACACAAATACCGGTAGAAAACACAATACCATTAAAAACGGAATAATTCAAATGCCTCTTCTAATTGGTTTTGGCGATACCGCTAATTTAATCGGTTTGCACAAGTCTATAATGCACAGCTGATTCGTCATTCGTACGCAGTTACTTAGCACATTTTCCATATGCGTTAAATTTAACACCAAACTAAGATCGACGTATGCCATATCGGACCACGTTTGATGAGACAATAGCGCTGTAGTGACTAGACGGTGAGTGTTATTTTTATCTAAAAAGAAAACATTAACAATTTTATGTCATTATCGTTTGTTATAAGTATACAACGGAAGATCTTATAAGTAAAACAGCAAAAGTAAATTTGCACAACAGATTTTTCTTATATACAGTTAGTTAGTGTGCGAATTCAAATATTAATGAAAAGAGTTGTTGCGCCGGCGGATAATGTGAAAAAAAAAACATTATGTAATGTTTTTTCTATTACAGAAACGTGTTATGAAATATGTAGCCTTTTCAATTCGCAATTTTTTTCTTTTCTTATGAATGACGTAATCAATTGAAATTCACTGTTCTATAAGTATTATAGGACACTATATCGTCCAGAGGATAGACCTCATGACGAAGAATCAATTTTGTGCAATCGGTTTCACTTAAAATTAAAAACCATATATAAAAAAATAAGATTGACCAGAGAAATAATACAAAACCAAAAGGATATTCGAGGCGGAGTTTCAGCAGTAATACGAAGTCCGAAACAGTAAATTAGCGGGAAAAAAATTGAAAATTGACTATTTTTTCATTTCCCAGCAATTACAGAAGTAGATGCAATTATTCATTTTTAATATATTACAAATCTATCTATGCATGTATGTGTCTCTGGTAATCGAACCGCGGTCGAATTTCCCGTTAGTTTTCTAGTAGTAATACGTGCTTAAACGTATTAAGCATTAAATTTGTAATGTTAATATTTAAGAAAATATATATTTTTGAAGGCTTTTAGCAAATATACAATAACTTGATGGGACCTTCTGTAAGCGGACTTAGATCTTATTATTCAGAAATAAAAAAGTATACTCTAAACAAAATAAACGTATAAAGTTACATAATTACAAGGAACTTGTAAATACGACTTTTTTATTCGGAAAGTCTTTTATTTATAAATTTAAAACTAAATAACCAACATGTTTCGGAAATACAGTCCCATACTCATGGTATTTTAAAAAATTTCTTATTTCATAAAGGTAAAAGAATTTTCCAAATTATCATTATATTTCAGTATTACTTCTAGTAGTGGATTCAAAACCTTATATCGATCGTTTGTGTACCACTCATTATCAACGCATTAATGTAATCAGTACCTATGCAATACTGTAATGTTTTTGTGTATATTTTTTCGTCGCTTTCTCACTACATGTAATATGTATCCGCCTACATACTTCTAATGATACACGAAGGAGGAGCATCCGCAATAAAAAATTGTACATTCCAGTTACAGGTGTTACAAATTGGACCTTCTTTAAGTTTTGCCCATAATGTCCGCATGGTATCGGTCTGGAAGTGATTTTCACAAATTCACGTAAAGTAAGACTTTTTAAGATTTGTTATTTTCATTTCCTACCACACCGTTCTTTTGATTATATCTCACCCAATGGGCACCTTTCAGGTTATTTGTGTTTTCCTCTTCATGGCCATTCCTACGACTTTATTATTCTCCGTATACGTTTATTTATCCATATTCTTTTTTTTCTCCACTTCATTCGTACTGATATTTGCTGCTGGTTCCTAACTCGATGATAATGAAGCGGCAGATTTTTTGGTACCGACTGTTGCTTCTTTTCGAATTCTTTTTCAAAAACATCTTGTAACCACTCACTTATGCGTAAAAATTTCTATTTTCAATTTTGATCTAATTTACTTATTTTCTAATAATTATTCCTCCCATATCTTTCTTCATTCTTCTCTCAATTCTCATTTCTTTGAATTTTCTTCACTATTTTACCATTCCTGATTTCCGTTTTCGCCTCAGTTTCTTCTCTATATTTCTCTATCCAATCGAATTTCTATGACGCTAATCATTGGCCGTTCTCTTTCTTGTGGAACTTGTCGTTCTGCACTTCAATTTGCTAAGATTGCACCTCTTGTATCCTGCTTTTTCTTTTTCCTTACACTGGTTCCTTGCATTTAAATTTAACTGACTCATTTACCTTTTACCTGTTTCTTAATGAAGGTCATTAATTGAGAAGTAAAAAAACATGCTTTCGCCATTTTTTTCTTCTCTTTCACATCCGTAAAAAGCATTTATCAAAAGAACAAAAAGTCACTAAATATGGTCGACTGAACATGACGAATAAATAAAATACGGGAATTATATTTAGCTAAAGCGGAATTCTTCGACTGATGGTATAGAGGGGGATGCAGTAGGCTGAATGCTGAATCTTAATAAATACCGTCAAGCGTATAGACTGTTTATAAATCTTGCAGACCATCAGAAAATCATCATAATCTTGCCCTGGGCAAGATGATTGTTTTGTGCAATGATCTTGAGATAAGTAGGCGAGCGCCCAGCGCCTAAAAACTGAATCTTTCGGCTAATGTAAACCTCAACAGAAAATCCTTCGATAGGTACGGGGAAACCATCGAAATATCTTCCCATGAAAAATATGAAGTGTCAAATAACCGAATAGAAGTTGTGCCATGCGATCCGACTAGCGACCGGCGTTCTGAAGTACGGAATCAGAATGTGAAATATGCGGCCGGACAATTTAAATAATCTAACCCTGAATCTAAATTACGTAATATAAACCGTTTGCAAAGTGAAATGTACGCGGATTGATGACTCTACAGGTAAATTACGAATAACTGAAAGAGAATTACTCAAATATACCAACAACATGCAGAATATCGTAAACTCATTATACTCAAAGTGGACATTTCGACAGGATTATACAGTACACATGACCAGTAACAATAACATACATAGGCGAGGTGTCGCTTTTCTAATACCGAAAAAAGTCACATGGGAAAGGGCTATAAGCCAATTCAGACTGAATACCAGACCAGTGCACGTTAATCTGATCCAGGTATACGCCCTTACAGCAGAGGCGGAGAAAGAAAAGTTAAATTATCAGACACAATAAATTTACTTCCTCGAAGAGAAAATGATTCTAAGCGACTTTAATGTAAAAATAGGCAACGCCGCACAAAATAATTATATCCGTAACATCATTGGTAAATATTCAATTGGCGAGCGCAACGAAAGAGGAGAACAACTCATCCAGTTTGCAATAGCCTCAGAAATGTCCATAATCAACTCAATGTTTCAACACCATATCCTCGTAGATTGGTGACATGGCTATGGCCGGATGATAGATACAGGAATCAAATCAACTATATTTTCATCAATAAAATATGGAAATCCTCCTGTAAAAACGCCAAAATCCTTCCTGAAGCAGAGTGCGGATCGGATCATGGTTTACTAATAATGGAGTTCCGTCTTAAATTACAGATACTAAAGAAAAAACGGCGAACTGACAAAATGAAAATAAGAAAACCAAATGCTTTGCGCGACGCTTCAAATCAACAACTAAACACTAAAAAGAATGATTTCAGCGACATGGTAAGAAAAACAACAAAACAACAATGGATAGAATTTAAAAATTAAATTCAAAAGGCATATACCACTACTCCTCCAATAAATGCATCAAATACATGGAAAACTGGTTTACTAAGGAAACAATTATAATGACTGAAAAACGAAGAAAGCTACGACGCACCGAGCAATGCCGCAAAGAAAGGGAAAACTGACTCATCGCATTACCAAATTATCGTGCAGAGACAAATGTATTTGCGGTGAAATTGAAACACACGCTGAAAATAATGAAACGCAACTTCTGTTCCAAAGTACGATCTATTTCACGAGAATTCAAGATTAATACACAAATTATAGAAGATGAAAATGGAGAACTAAAAACAGACAATGAGAATAAAACGGAAGTCTGACGGAGATATAGCAAAACGCTATACAGCAAAAAAAATAACAAATATTAATGCTGACGAATTACAAATCAATGGTATTGATGTATTAGAACCACCAATGTCCAATACTATATGAATAGGTCATTAACGCAATAAAATACTTAAAAAAGAATAAAGCTGCTGGTCCAGATAATATTCCAGCTGAAGCTCTCGAAGTGGGCAGTGAAGAAATCATACGAAAAATGTTCAATATATGTAACACTATTTGGTGATCGGCAAAATATCGGTGGACTAGATACAATCAACATTCATAACACTACATAAGTAAGGCTCCTCAAAAAATCTGTGAAAATTACCGTACGATATCACTGATTTCCCATGCAAACAAAGTGCTATTAAAAATTATCCACAACCACTTATACGCCATTTTTCAGAAGCAAAATACCGCAGAAACAAGCAAGATTCACAAGAGAACAAATTCTCAATCTTAGACAACTAATAGAAAAAACAAGGGAGTACAACGAGCAAATAGTGTTGTGCTTTATCGATTATAAAAAAGTATTCGATTACGTACGATGGCAAAAACTCTGGCAGATTTTGTCTGATGGGTGCCTCAAATCACCTTGTGTGGCTAATTAAGCGTTTATATGGAGGAAGTACGGCAAACATAAGATCGATAGCCTCAGAAAAATTTCATCCTGAACAGGGGGTTCGTCAAGGTTGCATATTATCCCCATTATTATTTAACATATACGGGGAACAGGTAATGTGTGAGGCTATAAAAGAATTTTTAAGCACCAGTGTCAAAGATGAAGCCGAAGATGAAAACAAATACGGTATTTCAGTCGGAGGAATACAGATTGGAAACCTTCGATACGCTGACGACACTACATTAATAACCACAAGTATAGAGAGCATGTTCAGCCTAATAAATCAATTAGAAATAGTCAGCGCTAATTACGGTCTGATAATTAATAAATCTAAAACAAAAATTATGATAATAAATTGTCCTAAAAACAACTCGCTAGGAATTCGAGAGATAGCCGGTATCGAAGTCGTAAACTAATTCGCATATTTAGGATCTATCATAGAAAATAATGGCGAAAGCGAAGCTGAAATTCGTTACAAAAAAACCACAATTGACACAAAATACGATGGGACACTTGAAAACTATCTGGACCGACTCTTTGATAAGCGAAGCATTGAAGATACGCGCAGGAAATATTCTTGCGGTCTCGGTCTTCTTTCAGAAACATGGATAATCCGTGAATCAGATAGGAACAAGATAGATGCGATGGAAATGTGGTGCTGGAGACGGCTGTTGCGTGTTTCTTGGATGAAGAAAAGATATAATGACTCGATTCTGCGGGAAATTAGTGTACAGAATAGACTATCAACAATCAATTGTCCGTAAACGGATACTAAAGTATTTTAGCCACGTCATTAAAGCAGGAACGATAAACACAGCCATCATACATATAAGGCCGTATGGAAGGAACTAGAGGAAAGGGCTGAACTTCTATGAGATGGTCTAATGCTGTTTGTAAAACAATGGGCCATAGCTTCATTAAATTCGTTCGGTGCGTGCAAAACAGAAAATCACTGACGCAATTCGATGTTTCAGATGAGGATAATAATGGTCGCGATATCCCCATTTTTAAAATTGTCTTACACCCTAGGCTTTATGCGTTAATAAGCTTGTTTACTAAAACCACGCCTTATTTTTCAAGAACTTGGGAAATTTTCACTTCACCACGTAGCGCAAATATGACAGAACTTACAAGGTTAATATTCAAATCGTTAGGGAAGAATTCGAGATGAAAAAAGAAACTCGGAAGTTTTAAGTAAAGAATTATTCTAAACGGGGTATCTATGCGTGTAAGAATTAATGTCATTCCTTGACTTCCTTGTGTATGCTGTTTGAAGCATTATAACTGTTGCCCCTAACATCTTAACAGGAAAGAAAATTTCACAATCTTTAACTTCATAGAAATCGATAAACAAGCGAAGGAAATGTAACAAAAACGGTTACTAGCAGAACACCATTCCATGATACCGAGTATATCTTTTTCATTGTGAATTATTTCTATGATCTTTCACTCAAAAATTATTGAACTTATTGTAATCGATTTTGCGCGTAAACTGACGAAAATTATTATCAAAGCAACTGCTTCAAGTAATTTTAATATTATTATTACTATTATTATTTTAAATTAATGTTTATGTGAACATTAAAAGTGTTATAAAAAATATGTATATAATGATAATAAAGTAGAAATTAAGAATGATAATTTTACCAGATTCGAAAAGAACAGGTCTTAAGTGATTTATTCGTGGCATAAGCAGATGAGTTTGTTGATCCGGGTACTTGATTTTAATTCGCAAACAATTAGAATTGTGGAGGTTGTACAGATCAGCGTCCAATTGCACACCCATCACCATTCCGCCGATGAATTTATATTGATGATCTGGACCACCAACTGGACTATTTATTATGGCGTAACTTAATTTTATCTAAATAACAACGTACACATTTATTAACATAGAAACGAATTTCTAATTCTGTTTGTGAAAGTAGAGTACATAAATTATAAGTAGTAGTCCAACAACTTAACGAACAATACGTTCAAAAGTATAAAACATGATATAACAAAAAGATTACGTAAAACTTTTTGTTTTTTTAATTTAGATCAAATCATTTGAATAGCACTATTAAAGAAAAAAAGAAAAGTAAATCTTTCTATTAGAAATAAAATATATTTTAATATCATAAAAATTTAAAAAAGATAAAATACAATTTATACGTACATCTACATTCGGTTTTGGAGGTAGCATAGGAGTAGATTTCTGTAAAATAGGTAACAAAATTCGAGCAACCGTACCCGGCTTAGATTCTTCCAAGACGGATAATTCATTTACAATCGTATACGTAATCTTATCCGGAATGATATTATTTTCATTTAAAAATCTGTAAAAATTTTTAAATCACTTAATTATTGTTTTTTTTTCTTTTTTGGAAATTGTAACTTTAACGCAATACCGATTACGTTTAAAAGCAATCATGTAATTGAATGAAATAAAATTTAACATTTAAATTGAATAGAAAATACCGAGACAAAAAAAAAAAAAAAAACAAGTTATGTTTCAAATTAGTTTACAGTTTTTGTACCAGATTATATTTTTAAATCTGTTTGAAAATGACGTCTAAAAAATATACGTGCTTATCTTGATCAAAAATATCAACGAATTTTTTTCCATCGAAATAATCTCCTTTGGCGATTTAGTTTTTCGAAAAATTTCATACATTTATGTTATGGAATCGATTGTTTCTGTATCAAGCGTAAAATGATAAAGCTACGTATTATTTCACACCAAAACTGTGACCCTAACCAAATTATAACATTCACATATGTCGTTTTTCTCTCTCTGTGTAATCTTACATACATTAGAAATCAATAAACACAAATAAAATGCCTATTATGAAATACTAACTTGTTAGTGTCATCAACTTGCGTTAAATAATAATGGCAAAGCGCACGCGCTGACTGATTCGTCGTTCGAACTACAAATACCAGTAACAAAGACAATATTTTCAGCTTAAACTGTTTTATGGATCCAATATCGGAATTGTTTAAACCGACAAATATATACTGCATTCTGTTAAAATTCAGAGCAAAAACAAATAATTATTTACCATTTATTATATACTAATTTTTAAACGTTACATATAACTTATTAATTCAAAATAGCATGCAATGAGCAATATTTGAATTCCACTGAACGTCGAAAAAGTTAAAACTTGTCAAAAGGAACAAAAATGTATTAACGAATAAGGAAATAACCATAATAGATTGTACCGCCTGCTTGGGAACGTAATTCTTTGAAAATAAAAAGTAACGAACACGATAAAAAATATATAAAGGATGTATTTATCATGTGCAGAACACAAAAATATTGTAAGAATACATGACAGTTTTAATAAAAATATAAATTGTAAAAATAATCAGGAGATAGACAAAATCAAATTGAACAGAACCGCCCAAATTAATGTAAATCCAGATAATAAATGTTTATTTACTTTAAAACATTCTGTAGTAACTCTTCAATGGTGTTTTTAACCATCGACGTCTGGTGTTCCAATGTGGCGTTCGAATACCACAATTTGTACTTTAACACATTAGCTAACTTTAATTGACTATTGATGTACAAGGAAAGAAACTGAGCAGCGCCCGTCACATTACTATCAATATGCGCCAATTTCGCTAAATCTTTTTCCACAATTTCCAGCATGTTTATCCTGACCGCACTGCTATTTGCCGTTTCTATATTCTTCAACATCCTAATCAAAAAGTCTTCCGTATTTGTTTCAGGCGGCGTTAGATTTGACGATGTTAATTTCCTTCCTAACTGCATCATCAAAAATCATAATTTTACATTAACGTATGCTATACATCAAGTAAAAATACGAAAAGAGTTTCTTAAGTACAGTTAAACTTTATAAGTGAAATCTGTTATCGCGACTTAAAATGATTAATGTAGCACTCGCCTACGGCAAAATTAAAGAAGTTTTTGAAATGTTAATATTGTGATTCAATCGAAAATTTTAATAAATACAGAATAATATAATTAAATGAACAATACTATATTTTCGCATTAGTAGAATTAAATAATACTATGTTAACTTACCGGTAACGCAGGAACTAAATTTGGCATCGTATCACGAAGGTAACTATAATGTTTAATTGTTTTCTCCTCAAACAACTGCAACATTGTGCAGTGTTGTTTGGCCGCATTGAAAACCAGCAGCAAAATACTAACATCTAATCGCGGTATTAAATTAAAGATTATAATATGCATACATTAAAATTCAAGTAAAAAAAACTGTTTTAGCACTATAACTTCGTATCAAAATAACCAGGGCAAAATTAATTTGAATACACAACAAACATAATACTGTAAATAACAAATATTAAATAACAATTTATAACAGAAATACTTGAAAGTCCAAAAAAATTATATATGAAATACAAAACAAATGGAAAATCAATATATTAAAAACAACAATAATCCATGATTATGGAGCAGTAGTCTCCGAAACATGTCGGTTTATTATAATCCTTTTTAATATAGATTTTCCATTTGTTTTGTATTTCACACATATAATTTTACATTACTTTGGGAACATGTGTGAACAAAATCATTTTATGAATAGAAATGTATTAACCTCTTTTTAAGATTATTTTTTTAAGTTTCTTCCGAATTAATAAAAAACTTTCGTTCAACTACTGACTTATTGCTTATTCATAAACCGAAATTTCTTCGGTATATTCGATTTTCATAAAAAAGGAAAATTACAATTAACCTACATAAGAACAAAATTTTTTTTGGGATCTTTAGTTGAGTTTTATAATTCGCAACCAATGAGACACAATAAAACTGTAACAGTACAATTTATATATATATATATATATATATATATATATATATATATATATATATATCTGTATGTATGTATGTACTCGTGCATATAAAACAGGTTTTCGGAAATTTAAATTTAATTGTCCATCAGCATACTAGATAATATTTCTAATTCAATAAACTTCTTCCCATAGATTGTTCACTTCAAGTTATTTTTGAGTTAGCACCTTTTTTTCTAATTTATTATACCTTTCAGTTCTCTAACATTTTAAATAATTTCTAATCTGTTATTAGCTTTTTTTTATATATATATTGTTTTAGAAATTTTACTACTTATAATAAATATGACAGCTAAGGCTAGCAGCGTTAGCTTTGACTAATATGAAATTAGGTTTTATTATAAAAATTACATAGTTTAGAAGATGAAAAGGAAAGAAATCGATTTAGTAGGAGAAATTAAATACAAAATTTAAGCATTTTAGAATAATACAAAAGATAAGCACGATAACTATGTATAAGACTTGGAAATCTGAATAAGATACGAACACAACACAATAGGATTTAGCTTTTTTGTTTTGTCGATTAAAAATTTCACAGAAAGCATTGCATTGTTCTATATCACACTACATCGGAGGAATTTTTATTGCAGATTATTGTTTTATTATTATTACCAAGAAGAAAAATTTAATAAGCAAAAGACAAGTTGAGATAAAGAAACTAATATAATGTTTTCTATGAAAGGTCTTTCTGAATGGAGAAGAGTAGAGAAAATAAAAAGGATAAACAAAGTTAGTAATAGAGGAGGAGGTGTAAAAAAAGTGACTACTTTTTAAAGTAAAATACGAAAGAATAAGAAGGTGGATTGAACATAAGATAAGAAAAGGAAGTCTAAAAACCCATTACAAAGGGAAAGAATGAACAGTGATTGAAATTAATTTCATTTTTATTATTTGAAGAACGCAATTTGAAACCTAATCCTCCAGCTCAGTTATCTTTTCTGTTTCGATCAAGGAAAAAAAATATTATACTTCTTTGACTTAGAATTCCAACACAAACCTTACCCATTCCTATCTTCTACAACGCATTAACCTTTTTCTCTGTCACTTTTACCAAAATAACACAACTTTCCATTCCCAGCACAGCCTTCCTCCTTCTTTTCCATAACTCGATTCTTCCTGTCACATTTATGATATTTTCCAATTTCTTCATTCGCTTAATCTCTTAAATTCAATTTAGTATCCCTTTCAGACCCCGGGCGTACTGGCCCGTTAGAGCAATCAGCGCCCGCATTAACAAATAATAAAATAATAATAATAAGGATACAGTTTGGATTGTCGACGTGCTGTTCGGCGGTATCAAAAAATGGATGGATAGCTAACAATTCTGGAACTAATGGTAAAGTTAAAGTAGCGTGTAATGTGCCCATCTGTTGAAAGCAGTTCCAAACTGATTTCCGATCCTACATTTTAAACATATACATATCCTTTTTAAAATAATATAATTGATAAATTAAAAAGTATTTATATACTTCGTTTTCGCGTGTTTACTTAAAGTGAACCTTGGTTTAACAAAGTCATCATCATGCACCGTTATTACAGTTTTAAGGCTGATTTTATTTCACGATAAGTGCTTTCCGGTCCAACTGATTGTCCGCAGCTCTTTTCATTTCCAAGAATCTGCTTAATTGTGTATC
Source organism: Icerya purchasi (assembly GCA_039619475.1). Classification (NCBI taxonomy): domain Eukaryota; kingdom Metazoa; phylum Arthropoda; class Insecta; order Hemiptera; family Monophlebidae; genus Icerya; species Icerya purchasi. The sequence continues at coordinate 71,248,059 of CM077116.1, forward strand.
CTTCAATAACATGGCGACAAAAGTATTTCTCGGTTGACCTCGTCCTTGTTTCCCTTGGATTGTTCCTTCCATTACATCTCGTAGCAATCTGCCGTGTCGGAAGACATGCTCTATCCAGGCTAATCGTCGTTTCTTTATTTGATCGAGGAACGTCCTCTTTTCATCAACCCTATTGAGTACTTCTTCATTTGTGACTTTGTCAGTCCATCTTATTCGTTCTATTTCCCTCCAGCACCACGTCTCAAAAGCTTGGAACTTTTGCATATTTCGTTTACTGAAAGTCCACGTTTTAGCACAATACAATGCTACTGGCCAAACATAACTTTTTACAATGCGTTTACGGAGATTCATTGGTACTGTATTTTGTCTCAGTATGTTTTGGTTTTCTTCCCCATGTAGCCATCATTAAATAGCTTTAAAAAAATACCTCAATATATTGGCAATTATATAAAAAAAAAAAAAGATACAAGCGATATAATTTAATCAATCCTCTCAGTTAATAAAGTGAAAAAATAAACGTAGCAAATTAACTTGGTTTAAGTAATCGATTTTTTTACGCGTTTTTTTGTTTTTTAAATATCAGTTTTATAATCCGTTTTAAAAACCTAATATATTTGACAAAAACAGGAAATTATTACAATAAAATAATATCTGGAATACTATTTAATTATGATTATGATGTTGAACGACTTTATATGCATAATAAAAACGATTATTTGAAAAAGTTTCATTAATCAGTGTTTCGATTCAGTAATTAAACAACGAAAAAATTTCGGATGCGGATAAAAGTTTAAATCACAATTTCGAAAAACCTTTTCTTCAAATTTTAAGCGAATTCCATGTTATAAAAAAAATGCCTTTTATACTTCATAATCATAAAGAAATTTAACCGATCGATCTTTACATTTCAAAATTTAGAACATATTATTGATTCACATTTGTGTATATTTATGTGCACATGTAAATATTTCAGTATATCCACAATTTTTTCTGGAAGAGCTTAGACATGGTCCCGCAGTTAGTTTAGAAGAATTTAGACTATTAGAATCATTGCATTCAGTTAAAATGAAAGTGAGTAATGGGAATTTTTGTAATCAATACGTTGTATTAAAAAGAATTATTAATTAATTAATAAATAATTTTTTAACATAACATGTTTATTTCTGCACAACAATCTATAATTGTTTATTGAACCGAATATTTTAAATAACTGTCAGAATGACATGATTGAAAATTTGTTTCCCATTTTATGACAGGATTGGAGTCTTTTTCATTTCTCTCTCGCAAAATCCATTTCTAACAGATTGCTTTCACTTTGGTTCATTTTAAAAATAGTTAGACAATTATGCCCATTAAATTTGTTATTTACTTTTCGATTTTCATGTATGCGTGATTCATTAATAATAAAAAAATAAAAATTATGTAATTAAAGAACAATTGACTTGACTAAAAAAAAAATAAAGTAATAAATAGTTTAAAAAAAATATTCATGTTAACAATAATCAATTGAATCCTTTCCCCGTGTACAAAATTAAAATAAAGTAAACGCATAAAAAATCAATAAATCAAAGATTTTTATAAATTTCACATCAACTTTTCTGTAAAAAATAAATTAAATTGTAAATGAACTAAACGAACAATCGCCAAAAAATAAACTTTGCGAAAAAAAAAAATGAAGAAAAATTTAAGCAGATGCGGTTTTTAGTTCAAGAATCTCCTATTCACAATAAAATCAAACTGGTAAATGATAATTAAAAAGTATTAAATTCAAGAAATTCGCGGTAGTTTCTCCTATTTACTGATGTATAACTGATTTCGTAACGAAGTATCTTGCTTTAGATTTGTACGTTGTATCCAAAACCCTAAAAATTAAACTTCTCTATTAAGGAAACTTACTTTTGAAGATGCTCCTTCATATATATATGAATAAGTTTACTTTATTATGACATCACGCACGTCAATTTAGTTCTATATAGAAAAATTACCATGCTCATTATTATTTATCGAAAATCTGACAGATCTTATAAAACTGAGTCCATGTTTTCATTTTACAGAAATATTTCGAATATTGATTCACATTACACAGAACGTAAGATTTCAACCCATAGAAGTATAAATGCAACTGAATAGGTTAAATTATATTACCGGTCTGTACTATGGTTTGATAATGAATTTTTTTTTATTGTTTTTATTGATTTAATATTATATTATTCTTTATTTTATTGTATAACATTTTTAGTCAACTTTAACGACGATAATGTCACTTTAATGAAATTATTAGTTACATTAAACGAAACTTTATATTACACACGTTTAGATGAAATATTTTATAGAAAAGAACAAAAACTGTACGAAAAAACGCATCTAGTAATCATAAAAGATGATAGAACAAACATCACCTCTTCCAAGAAAATGACAAAAAATAACGAACGAAAAAGCGTCAAAGAATACTATATTTATTCAGCACTTCTATGCACTATTAAAGGGAATGTAAGGGTTATTCGAGATTAAATTACCTGTATTCTTAATCTCAAAAGTAAAAGATTTCTTTTGTAAGAGCTTATTGATAATTACGGAACGTTGAAAATAGCTGTACAAAATTTATAGTTAATGATCACCGAATGAAATTATAAAGCTCGAATAGAAAGCTTTACAATCATGTTAAAAGTCCAAATATGTTACGGTTTATCAGTGGCCGTTTAATAAAATAGCGTACGACTGTCTGTAAACTTTGCGAGAGTTCACACAAAGACATTGTGAATATATAATAAAATTCTCGGTATTCACAACTACAAAATCTTAACATCCGAGAAACTGATCACGCTTTATTAAGCAACTGTACAGCAATTACATTGGTTCGTGATAATTCTGTATATCGGATGATATAATAATAATTTTTCATTACAGTATAACCGTACGATGGTTTAACGAAAAGAAAAAAAGAATAGTAAATATACCTGAGGAAACTTTTTAAGGCTTTTTAAAAGTTCGTTAACGGTCATTTTTAAACAATCATTTGTTGCCAACTGGCAAGAAGTTAATATTCTGTGTACGCCTTCTCTAACATCCATCGATGAATCCTACAATAAAAATTTTAAACGTATCACTACATTTTACATATAAATTATTTCAAATATGTATAAACATACGAATACGTACATATGCACAAACATAAGTGTACCTATTAGTTGGATCTACACTAAAGACAACAATGTAATTGAAGTATTTGATGAATCCGAATTCTCGAAATTTTTACCCCGTAATTAATTACATTTTTAATAAAAATATTTGCTGTACGTTTAACATACCTTCAACTGAATCTGAGTGCTCTGTAGCCTTAATCACTATGTGTACAAGTACAAAAATAAATAAAATTTCAGGATACCCACACAAATACATTTATAGCAATCATTTGAAAAGTATTTGATGAAAAGCAAATACGATTTTATTACTCTACATCTGTACTATAAATTAACGAGATTCTAATTTGATTTGACAGTTCATAACGCTTTCTTTAATTTATTAGTAAAATTAAAATAGGACTAGCAGAGTAATTTGACGCGAACAATGAAAGAGTAACATCAGCAGGTTTCGATATTCATTTCGCACAATACACATTCAGTTTCATTTGTATTTATTATTTTTAAGGGGAGAAACCACAAAAAATAATTTTTTCTGACATAAATTGACTGTAGAACTATTAAATAATATGTACCAAAGTTTTAATACGAAATTCACATTCGTTTCGATGCTATGAACACAAAAGCGACTGGCTCTCAGTTCACTGCTCCAGATTAGTTCCAGAACATATTCAGTTATTCTCAATTTAAATCCTTAGGGTGATCTGTAAAGAGCAAATGTGTAGGTCACATTCAAAAAAGAATAGGAACTAATCTTTGAAACATTAGAAAAGAAAAATTGTCGGAAAAGCAAAATTAGCAAAAGCTTTAAACGATCTCAACGTTTGAATAAATTCGAATTATTTTATACATCTCAAAAAAATCCGTAAGAAAAACTTATCAGCCTTTCCCCTTAATACATCCGTACCAACATGCTTATATATTTTAATTTCAATAAAATTGTTTTTGTTTTTTTTATCTGTTTGCTTAATTCTCCGATTTCACGCCACGCATTAAGTATTTTCTATTTCCGACTAAATGTTCATATTTAAGCCTAGTACGCGCATAAAATTAATTCCCACTTTAATTTTTTCTATTAGGTTGAATGAGAAATGACTGCTTATAGATCTTACGGAGCGAATTAATGCGCTAACGATTAGTTTTAAGGAATTTTCTTGCACTGAACTTAAATTTCTTAACTTTTAAAAAATTTACCCGATTCTTTCTTAACTAGTGAATGTTTTTTTCTTACTGGGATTTCAAGCGATAGTCAAATCAGTATGTAAGAAACGCACACTAGCACAAATAGCTTACTTCTAAAACTGACAATACGGTATCCAACTGATCCTCCCGTAAAACTATATCTTTCGAGATTTTCGCTAATCCATGTATCGCTTTTAATCTAACTTCTTCTATTTCATCATTAAACATATCTACCAGATATTCTTGAGACTGCACCGCAAACGTTTTGTCGGCACCCGATAATTCGCACAAGGCATCAATAGTTGCGCTTCGTACCTCTGTATTCAGAAATCAAAAATCGATAAATATGATAAAACAATACAATTATTAAAAATGAAACACAGTAAAATGTTTCTCTGGAAACATCTCTAAAACAAAACAGAAAAAAAGAAGTTCATTACGTCGAGAAAAAATTTCGATCACATCTTTTATATATAAAAACCTATTACGAAGTTTTGTGTAATACCTATCTATAGACCTTTTTCTAAAAAGTTACAAAATTTGAGATTAAAAAAGTACCACTATAACATAATTTTTTTTAATGTTTCATTGTTCAGTTTCACATTTTAATAAAAGACAATTTATGATGTGTTAGTGATATTTGCATATTTTAAAATTACCAATCACCTTATGATTACTTTTTCTGAAGATTGATATGCACGGTGCGAGAATTCGCGTACGTGAAGAGCATTCGGGACTCGTACTAAGAGGACGCTTGTTCAAATTCTCAGTTATATTAATTTTAACGGAAAGTGATTGATAAATGATATTTACCTAAATATTCGTCTTCTAAGCCGTGGGCGAAAGAACCGCATGCGCCTTGATTGATAATGGATATTTCGTCTAGATCGACAACTTCTAATGGTGGATCCGATATAGCTCCTTGTTTTGGTCCCCATACTCCTTTTGATAAGTTATCTTGAGCGCGTTCTTTATTCGTTCTCTTTCTCTGCGTCATCAAAATTATCATTCAACGAATACTCCGAAGAATTTAAAGTAACTACTAAATTCCAGACACATTAAGTATAGAAAATGTTAACTTTACCCGCATATTCGACATCAATTTTTTATCCAATGTTTGTTCCAAGTAATGTAAACTGATGCTTTTCATCGTACCCAATAACGACACAGCTTTAACTCTAACTTGAACCGCTAAATCGAACACACAATTACAAATACGACCAAACGCATCATCTACTAACCTCAATTTTTCATCTCCATCCGAACCGATCATCCTGCACGAACGTACACATCAAAATGTTTCGGTATTATTAAGTAGTTGAATATCCAACATATTTTATAAATTACGCGTTGAATTATGAAATTAATAAGGTATCGGCAAATTGAAGACAACTAACCCTCGATTATAAATGAAATTCTAAAAAAAAAAGCAAAACATGCAACTAAACATGGTCAGATTGTACTTATCGATTATTTCCAACTGTTAGACCCAGATTTATTGTAACGATATTTACAATAAACGTAAACATTAAAATTAAATATATAATTTCTATACACATTATTAACACGATTACGAATTTACAAATTCGAAACTAATCGATATAACTGTAAATGTACCGCCGTTTATTTTCTATCAAAATTTTACACATTGACATTCAGATATCAGAAAAAAAATTAAATAATTAATCCTTGTCACTAATTCGGCGTATATTTTTATTTCGCGATTGTTGCGAAAAAACTTTAAAAAGAACATAAAACAAGAACAAAAGTATAAGAACTAATAAGTAAAATGTCAAGAAAAAGAAAGGAACGAAGAGAAATAAAGAATGCGAAAGAAATTAAATTTGTCCGCAAAAATCTCTCTCTCCCTCTATAATATATATACAGTTTTTTTTTTTAAAAACCGGACATAATAATACCGAAATTAACTTCTTGTTTTATTGGAAGAAATAAAAAAATCATTGGCAAATATTATAGCTTTATTTTAGGAGTTAACCTATTTTAAGTTGGACTTGTGATTTGATATTTTTGTTGGTCTGCAGAACTAGAAAAAAAATAATAGCAATTTACACCGACTAAAAGCATCCGTCTTGTTCTCGTTTTATAGTGTCGTCGAACGAAAATAATTTTAATAAATGAATTAAATGATGAAAGCGGGCGTGATAATCAACATCCTTTGGTAGGTTAAATCATATAATGCGGATGAGTTAAGGCAGTAAAATACGAGCATCCCAATTAATTCATGATGTGTCATCAACCACGTGCTGGTAAATACAGAAATAAAAATTTAATTTATAAACTTTACGAAATGAAAATAAATCGAGTAAGACAATAGATGAAAAATGATTGCAAACGTCCGTATAACATCAAAATGTCCCAAACAGATTTTTATAATTATAAGGAACTTTACCAGTAACTCAATTTATAATTTATTCACTTCACTGAAACATATAGTTAAACGTTAATTATAGTAAACTAACAACAATAAAGATACAAAAAAAAAGAAAACTGCGACATTACTTAAGGAAATGCAGTTTGGAAAAGACAAATAATGAAACTAACCAATCTCGAGTCGTAAATTATGAACAAAACAAATTTATTCGTGAAAAAAAGAAACGAAAGAACTTTAATATCCATTCAAACAGGTATAAGATTTATTTAAATGCACCTAAGTTACAGTTAATCAAATAGTGATGATAATAAAGGAACAGAGATTAACAATAATAATAATAATGATTAAGAAAATTACAATGACAAAAAATATAAAAATGTCCGTAAAAAATAATTCCAATGTAGTCTGTTAATCGTTAAATGATTTTTATGCGTGTCGATGTGTGTATATACTTTCTGGTCGTTTTAGTTGCTCTCAAAAAATTAAATTTATAAACTATTTTATAAATAAATTATGCATATTTTACGTATCAATTTTAAGCAATTCTGCAATTTAATGGTACATTTCATATTTATTATTCACCCTCCAATGCGACGTACAAAATCGGCTTAGTACCGATCGGCATTGCGTAAAAGTAAAATTTACCATTTTTTAAAAAATAACAAATAACTTACTCTTCAGGATACGTAGTTCCTAGTAACCACAATATCTTCAGTGCCGCTATACGAACTTTGGCGTAGTCATCTTTAAGACAATCACAAACTTTCAAATATATCGAAGGATTTAACTTGAGTCCTCGCGTATGCAAAATGTCCTATACATTTTAAATGACAGTCAATAATAAAAAAGAATGAAACAACTATCGCGGTAAATTAAAAAACGAAATTATAAACGTGATAACCCCAATCGTACCATCGTTTCCAATGCAGCCGCACGTACTCTAGCATCATTCGCATGAATATACATAGGTATAATTTCCATCATTTCAGATGACTTGCAATTATCAATCTCATAGTCAATCGGCAGGTAGGTTCCGAATATTTTGAAACATTTGCTTTTTACATACGGACTACAATCTACCAAAAACTACAAAAATAAATAAGGATAGCGTGTTTAAATAAATTTTTTTACACGTACAAACCACCTAATGATAAAAATAAGGTTGTAATTTACAAAATGTAACAAATGGCAAAATACTTATCAAGTTTTAATTTCTTTATATTAACACAATATGTAAACGACATATTGTCATATATTTCAGTAATTGATTTTAGTTTAGTTTATCAATCGTGAAACAATAATACATCTCGGTTTGAATTAAAACTAGCAACAGAATCAAAAAACAACATTTATCTATAAACAACCAAGTTTTATGAAAATTTTAAAGAGACATATATTCGGTTGTAAAAAACCAATAATCAATTTGAAGACAAAATACATATGTTTCATATGGTTCGTAATGAAGTAATTACATTAAAATATTTCTTGCAACTACTTTCACACATGTGCAGTCATTTCGATGTTATTTATTAATTTGCATCTCTATCTCCAGCCTACATGTAATATAAAATTTACGTACATGAGATCATATGATATCTGTAAATATAAAATTTAAAATTCAAATTTTACCTTCTTAGCTTGAGTTATAAATTTTGACTGTAGCGTTAAGTTGTCCTGAAACTTATTTCCTAAACGTAATAACGTTGTTAAACCCTGAGCACGAACTCTGTGTGATTCTTCGTTTTGCAACAAATTTATAGTTTCATTTATAATCAACATAATCACCTGATAAAAAAATCATCGAACATAATATTTTAATAAAACCCAAAAGTTTTAAAATAAATCATATATAAAAACTAAATATTTATAATTGCAAGATACAAATATTTATCGCCTGTTGCAATTAAGTATTAATAAGTATACCATTTTATTTTACTGTTCACAGCAAACAAATACTAATAATCTTCATTTTTCTTACCCCTTTCTGTATTTCCACCTTATTCATTAAAACAGTATCGAAAATTTTGCGGTAATCCAGTATATTTGAAAATTCAATATTTGCAAACGAGTTTAGTGATTTAAAAAAGAAGACAGTTACAGAAATAAATATTTTGAAACAATTAAATTTAAAGAGCTCTTTTAAAATTAAGCTAAAGAATTTAGGTAAAAAACTGAATTTCCCAATTTGCACGTCGATAAATTTTCCTCTCTAAACCATAAATTCATGTGAGATTGGTTCTAAAATATTCTGCTGAGATGGAAAAAAAACGCAGTATTAGCACTCTAGGGCACTGAAAAACGATATGTTTTAATCAGTTTATATTAGAGTGGCCCTTATTTTTCAAGGATAAAATTTTTAATCTCCCAACCCGTAGTCTTGTTCTCTTATATGAAAAAATCATAGCGTTAAAATTTTAGCTAATTTGGTCAACTTTAAGACGTGCCGATGTGGCCAAGAAGATAGCGCCAATCGCAACTCAGGGCGCGTGCGAAGGTACACTTCCGCTGGTTACTAGACATAGTGGTTTAACGGGTATTACGCAGTAAAACAGGAACTTTCATTACAGGCTTAAAACGTTGAGACTATACTTGAAATATCGCAATTTTTTTCTTAGCCTTCTTTCTCAGGCGAATAATTTTATTGATAAGAATAAAAAAATCGTTGAAAATACATTTACAATTTGCCACAGAATAGACTAAGAAAGACAAGTATTAATGCCAGACATGAGCGTCAATTTTTTCGCATCGGAGTATTTTTTTCGATATTCCGCTACCACGTAAAGCAGGTACTGTTTCTGTGCTGGGTAATGCCCTCAACTGGTGATCCCGAAAAAAAAAAAAAAAAATATTGTTTTTGATCTTCTTTTGGGGGGTCAGTTTATTGTTGTATTGTTCAATTAATTGTACGCCGCGTTCAGCTGCATCATTGACCATTTTGATTTTGGAGATTAATTCTCTTTCTAGGTAATCTTCATCCTGCTCCCATTCACTTGAACTTCTGAGAAGAAAATCGGTGTTAATGCGAAATCTCTCGAAAAATTCTTGATCAGCGAATTAACAAATTGATCTAGATCTCCTCGGCATAAATTTTCCACGTCAGAAAATTTAATCTGCAACCGGCTCATGTCGTCATCTTCTGTTGCGTCAAGATCCAGGTTTTTGTGCATTCTTTCTTTCACCTCATTACTGACATCGTTATCAAAGAAAGCGAAGCCAATTACTTCCGGAGTTAAATACCATAAATGGCGAATAAATTGATTTACAGCCACTTTTGAAACTTCTTCGTCGATTTCTTCGTAAGAATTCAGTTTTTTTAGAAAATTAAAATCTGAATTTGGTGCTTTTATGGTAACCGGAGCTAAAAACCACGCTTCCATATAGGTTGTCACAATAAAAATACAAATATCAGCTAAACCTTTCGCTTCTGAAGTTTTCAGCTTAAATTCATAGCGAAATAAATACATTTTCAAGCAGCACATGACCTTAGACTTCCACCTTGCGTGGTGCATGGCTCCGGAGTATCGAAATGAAAAATTATTTGGAGTTTCTCCTAGAAATACTAAGTATAATTCTAAAAATTCTTGGTAATCGACACAAGGCTAATGTGTAGCAATTGTATGCTGCAGGAATGTAATCAATTGGGATTTTCTGTCGTCGTTAAACACTAATCTCATTTCTTCTTCCATTAATGCCGAGCGAAAATTTTCTTTATTCATCTTTGACCACTTGTTTTGGAATTCTTTAAAAATAGCAACATTTGTATCAGAAGTGCGAGGCATTTTCGGTTCGAAAACAGTTCTTACAATCATTAATATACCTAAATGATATTTATAAAAACATAATTTCAGTAAAAATGAAAATAAAATGTTTCTTTTTAAATTTTTTTAATGACCAGTTACATTTTTTTAAAATACATAATTTTTAACATTGTTTTTAGGATGGCCTACAGTTAGTAAAATGCATGATGCAAAAATGCGGCATGCGGAATATGTGTTGCCGCATCTGTATATATATTTATATATATATATATATATATATTAGGGTGGCCCTTAATAATAGATGACGGATTTTTTTTTTTTTAAATTAGGTGTCTCAATCTGTAGATTTGTTCTCTTATATGAAAAAATCATACCGGTAAAATTTCAGCTCATTTGGTCAACTTGACGTGCCGAAAAGCGTTTTGGTGAAACGAGCGTACATGCGCGCGGCAAATACTGCTTTTCCTCGTTACAGTATACTGCTGTGGTGCCAGCGAGGCAGTATAGCTCTGATGCAATATTTCTTACAGTATCATCATTTGTATATCTCTTCTAAATGTATGATAGATTCTCTATTGCATAAGTGAGGCAAAGAAAAAATTGGAATCGCTTATTCCTATTTATTGCGCAATTGTAAGTGAGAATATTTTGACACACCTGCCGTTAATACTGGTGACAAAGGAGGGACTTGTATTCGCTTGGAACAGTTCCTCGACCGCAAATTATTACATTTAGCGTGTCGTCACCAGTACACCATCATATGCGCGCTAGGTCAGTACACAGCAGATACACACGGGCTGCATTTGTAGCGCGATAACAAGCGGCTACAATCAGTTCCGAGTGTAATCTTGCGCGTGTACACCTGCGTTACATATAATAATTGCCAAGAACGCTACCTGTTCTGTACAGCTAGATTGTACAGATAGGTAGTCTCGACGCTCGTAATCGAGCTAACGAACAAATAGAATAATAAGAAGACCAAAGCAGCATTTTTTGTCTCTTTTTTTAAAGGTGCAAGATGACCCTATTGATCATTCCCTGAAGCCACCAATCATTTGATGAGGCCTAAAATTTTAAAATTTGCGATAAAAATTTAGATTTTGACATATACCTTGTTCTGTGTTCCTGCCAATGTCGTAACATATAGTACGTAAACATTGGTTAAATTATTAACACTAATAGTAATAAAATACATTAAATATACCATTACCTCTTTACTCATATCTGGTAAGCTGCCGATGTCGGCAAAAATTGACAGAATCGTGGATCTAACTACAGATTCACTTTCAATTTTAAAACGCTGTCCTAATTTTTCAACTGCATCCGGAACTTCTCCTTCCTGTTTAAAAATACACAAAGAACTTTATTTTTTTTTTTTTTTTAATAACCAAACACATCTGTCAATCATAAAAACTAAAATATGACTTTACATTTACTTAAAAAACTAATTAGAACTAAAAAAAATGGGGATCACAACGATATAATTAAATATGGTAAACGGGAAAAATGTACGATAATATTAGCAGTACAGACTTTTCGTACAGGAACAATAACTTTTTAAATGATAAATAATGCGTAAAAGTTACACTGATTTATGCAGCAATTTAAAATTACTGTCTTGTATTTGTTTATATATAACTAGTCTTGTTATACAAAAAAGTTTGTTAAAATTAATCAATAAGCATAGTTACGTGAAAATTCAGCGCTTCAGACAACCGGATTAGTAACTGTAACACTTCATTGTAATTAGTTTTAGTTTCCAGTAAACCTATAAAAGCACTTCCGGAACTGCTACTTCCAACTGGTCGCAGTAAATATTTAAATTTCTTAACTGACGTTTCATCCTAAAATGACCACAATTAATTTTTACAGAAAACAATTAGATAATATTTAAATACAGCACGAATGTAAATGTATAATTCGCATAAAAATATTGCTGCCAATAATAAAACTTTCTTCCTAAAATACCTGTTGAACTTGACTATATTCTGCGATTACTCTTTTCTTTAAAACAGTAGACATCGTAATTTTTAAAAAAAATGTATATGTCGCTAAAAACTTCACTTATTTTATTACATCGACTACAAAGCAAAATATTTGAAATTCAGTTCTTCATCTGATATATTTATAAAATATTATCAAATCGTGCATTTAAAATGTTTTTATCCGCAACTCATTATAACTCAGTAAATATTTCATCACAAATATTAATCAAAACAAATATAGAAGATACATCTCAAAAAAAAAATTTCCGGTAGTCATGGTTAACTTAAAAAGACATAGAAGAAACAAAATGAACCTATCCTTAAATTATTATTATTTTTTTAATAACTGATAAGAATTTATTTTAAATAAAACAAATATTACATTTTTTAGATTTTAAACTAATTATTTTTGAATATTTTGATCTGATTATTCATATTGACACCTGAGTATTTTTACGTTCATTTTTAATTCAGGGATATAATTATTGGACCAACTTCTATTCAAAAATAAAAAAGTTTTATAAATTTAAACAATTATCACTTTTTTTTTTTTTTAAACTAAAGGCAATGTCTTTCGACGCAGCCATTATATTCTGTCCACATCCATTGTCTGTATTTTTACATATTTATTTATATTTAATCCATTATAAATACTGTCACATTGATATATTTGTTTATTTACAAATTTGTAATAAAAATGATTAACAGTATTAAAATATGAAACACAAAACACAGAAACAAATCAATACAAAGAAATAATTATTAATTTTAATACCAATATATGAAATCTAGATATTCTATGGACTGTCTTATTTTGTTTTTTTGTGACATTACGAGCAATACCCATGACAAATTTACTGCCGTGTTTTGAAAAAGATGTCGCTCTGTTCCAACTTCCTCCCCCCAAAATGTTTTAGATTTTATTTTTTCCTTTCCTTTTTATTATAAATAACAGAAAATACAGAGGAAAGCGTTTTACCAATCGGTTTTTCTGTACTTTTCTTAACTTCCTGCTTCAATTCATTTTCTCATTTATTTTCTGTTTATGCAACGATAGGAGGGGAATTTTTTGCTTCATTATTGTATTAATATAGTTTATAGTATTTCGAGTATTGTTTCTGTCTTTGAAGCAGTTTTCAAATGCATTGCTTGTCTTGAATTTATTTTGTACTTCTTTAAATACTAAACATTCTAAAAAAGTATGGTCCGGCATATCCATTTTAATTTCACATATTTTGCAGTTATCATTGTTTGCTACTTTGAATTTTTTAAGGTACATCTGAAAATCTCCATGACTGGTTATGAACTATGTTAGAAAATATTTTGTATCTTATTATTATATTTATAGAAATAATTAAATAAAAAATGTAAAAAATGAAATATCATGTTATTTAATGTTACATATTGCATACTGTTCGGAATGCCCCCCCCCATGAATTCCTGGCTACGGTCTTGGAAACATGTATATCGTTTTATACAAACGCTGTGTTGCGGTGTTAACATTATTACAAACTAATAATACTTATATAAATAACTTCTGGGATAACATTCAAAATATTTCCACAACACAAATGCCGTGTATAAAAGGGCTCTAATTCTTACCTGTTTTTTGGGGCCTCTGGTTGTAGTTGATTTAATAATCCAGTTAATTTAATGTCGTGCTGCAGATTTTATGTTCATTTTTGGATAGATGATGCGAGGGGTGTACTCTGATATCGTCGCTATATTATGTTATTGTAGTGTATGTATTCAAAATGTTATTTATGCTACCTGTGTAAATATTGTATCCTCCTTTCCTGGGGGGGGGGGCTTGTCAACCAGGGACTTCACCCAGAAACAATAGGAAGAAGAGTTAATTAATTAAAACTTGATTCGATCGGAAATAGCAGAAATAATGGAACCACACTGTTCTTCAAAGTAACATCACTTCCAATTTTCTTACTTTCTTTTTATATATATTTAATTTTATTTTCTTACATAAAATCTAACAAGGGTGTTCTCATATGCTTAATACAATTTTTAAGTCACTTTGATTCTTCCTGCAGTTTAAAATGTTGGAGTGTCCCCCAAATCCTTTTATTTTTTTCTAGATTTCATTTATATTTGATCGGGTCTGTATGGTGGAGCAGGATTTATGCCATTCAAATCGTTTCCTTTGCTTGAAGTAGCATTTGATGTCTGTTTGTTCCTTTTAGTATTTCAAATAGTTCTTTATATTTAAATTTTGATTGAAACAGATTGCTACTCTTCGTTTAGCAATCATTATATTAAATATTTTGTGCTATTAGGATTACTGAGATGTTCTCACATTCCTTATTGTATGACAACTTGTTTTTTAATTTGCACGCTGTTGTGAATTCATTTATAAACTTTGTCGCACTGTTGAATTGGAGAAAGAGAATATGCATCCTCATATTTATAACAGTTTTTGTCAGCGTCATGTTCTTTTCAATATTTATACCATTACTGTTACCTCTGTTCCATTGAATTCCTCCTCTTTATATTTTGTTGATGACATTCAGCCTTTTTCTTCCCACGATATTGTAGCTGCCAATGAATATCTTAAATCGTCTCTTATTATATCGAAACATTCCCTAGCCTTAATTTATGTTTTTATCTCACCTTCCAAATTTTCTTCTACTTTTTTAATTTTCTCCTTATGATTCTGCTGAGTTAATGTTTCTTTAAGCAATGTACATTTTTCACGTTATAATTGATTCTGTTATCTTGGAGTTTTAACAGTCGACTAACATTTTACACACATACTGAATATCTTTCCTCTTCTGATATTAAAAGGCTAAACTTGCTGAAGGCTCTATCTCTACCTAAATAGGATGGTGATCCCTATTCCTACATTCCGATCTCCTTATATAAATCCATCATCCGTTGCAAATTTATTTTGTTTACGGTTGTGCTTCAAGTCATGTCTGACTAAATTAGATGTAATCTAAAATTTGCTCTTCAACTCTGTCTTGGATTTCTTAAATCTTTTCCAACTTCAATAATTCTTGCTGTATCCAATAAGTCAGCCCCATCACTACGCCAATCTTATTTAGATTACCCTTTTTTTATTAAGTAATTTTTATT
The DNA here is from genome assembly GCA_039619475.1 of Icerya purchasi. Lineage (NCBI taxonomy): Eukaryota > Metazoa > Arthropoda > Insecta > Hemiptera > Monophlebidae > Icerya > Icerya purchasi. The sequence goes on from CM077116.1 coordinate 71,263,603, forward strand.
TTTTGACTCTTATTTATTCTTACATTTACATTTACAAAAACTGGAGTTTCACATTAAGGAAAATAGTAATTTTTCTTCTTATTTCTCTTTGTCTTGGTCTACTTTAAGAATTCAGAATAGCTAAGTGCAGGAGTATTGAAAGTGGTCCCAACCCCAGCAACAGATTTCGAATCATTTGTGAAGATAGTTGTATGAGGAAAGTAAAATGAGAATGAAACTTGATTAAATTCATTTTGTACGGCGCATGAAGAAAAGATTTGATTTCCGGTGGAAGGGTAAATAATTTAGGAGAAAACGTGAGTTTTAAGAAATTCAAAGTGGAGCAGAGCGGTTAGGTGAAAGAGAGAACAAAAGGAAAATTGTTAACTAATTAAAGGAATGGGAAGGTAGCACAAATATAATTTTTTAAAAAATAATATATTTCCTAAATAGCAAAATAAACAACAAATGATAACTAAAAGAATACTTAGTGCAGAAACGTTTTCAGGCAAGACTCACCTTCAGCTGTAAATGAAAAACAAACATAGAACAGAAATATGGGCCATAAACGAAAAATAAAATTTGGAGGTGACATAAATCAACGTGGAAACAGTGAAATTTTGGCAGATGAAGAATTTATATATATATATATATAGGGTGATTTTTTAAGAGTTAAGTTTTTCAGGTTGGTAGCACTGGTTGGTATTGGCGTCCAAACGTCATCTGTCAAAGTGAAAAATTTTCAGTATACTCTGCCATTTCATCATGGAAAGACTTACAAACGAGCAACGATTGCAAATTGTTGAAATTTATTATCAAAATTCGTGCTCTGTGAAAAATGTGCATCGTTTGTATCGACCTGGTGAATCAACAATTCGTGCTGTTATCACCAAATTTGGTGCGAAATTTGGTGATAACAGCACGAATTGTTGATTCACCAGGTCGATTATGACGACCATAATATGGTCGTAACAAACGATGCACATTTTTCACAGAGCACTGGTTTTTGATAATAAATTTCAACAATTTCAGGCTATATCCTCTCCCTTTCCCTCATGTCCACTCGATTTTATTGTTTTCCGTATACGTTCTCTCATCTATGGTCTTTCCCTTTCCCACTCCATTTCCATCGACCTGCTTTGGGTTCCAAGTCATGCGGGTATTGATGGTAACGAGACGGTGGACTCCTTAGCACTCTTAGCGCTACACTCTCCACATTTTGTTAAAAAGATTCCTGGTCACAACATACTTCCCCTCTCCAAAAGAATGCATGTCAGACTTTGGTCGGATGTGTATCCTTGCTCCTTTTCCAATCCTAACTCATTTTACCTTTCTATTCAGCCTAGACCTCCTTCTTGTTCTTGGTTCTATCATTTTCCTACTCTTAAACGTTTTTTCATCATTGCCATCTGCCGTCTGCGGTTCAATCATACTTTGCTCCCTTCCTCTCGGCATCGTTTTGCTTTTTTCCCATCCCCTTATTGTCCTTTGCACTCTGGCGACTGTTCCTTCGTTTGTGATCCTGACCACGTGCTGTTTGAATGCTCCAGTCTTTCCTCCGAGCGTAATATCCTGTACGTCCAGCTGTTAAAGCTGAATTATCCTACTCCATATAGTGCTTCCTATATCTTAGCTTTGCCGTCATCCAATGTGGTTCCTATTCTTGTCTCTTTCCTGTCATCGATCTCTGACCGGATCAAAATCTAATCTCTAATCTAGTCCAGTTGTCCTGGGTAGCTGCCCTAAGTCGGCCAAGCCCAAAAAGAAGAAAAAAAAACAAAAAAAAAAACAATTTGCAATCGTTGCTCGTTTGTAAGTCTTTCCATGATGAAATGGCAGAGTATACTGAAAACTTTTCACTTTGACAGATGACGTTTGGACACCAATACCAACCAGTGCTGCCAACCTAAAAAACTTAACTCTTAAAAAATCACCCTATATATATATATATATACAGTGACTCCCGATTATCCGATTTTCAGTTCAACCGATGCAAAAAAGTCGGTTAATTTTTTTTTATCCGATTTGAAAAACGATTGTGAACGATTAGAAAACGCTTATCTTTACATGACGCCGCCGATTATGTTGACATGGAATCACGACGATTGATGTACGTGAGAAATAGAACTGTTATTTTCTCCCATTATTCCTATTAATTGCTGTTTATGTTGTTTTTTGTCGAATAGTTGATGCATATGCGAGATTGATACGCAAGGTGAAGCGTTTTTCTGTTTCTATAATGCATTTTTTCTAGTCCATCAGCTAAAAAGTTGTGTGTTCTTAATTTCGTTTTTGTTTTTTTGCTGTATTTGAAACATGGATGCCAAATCGAAAAGTAAATATGCTACCAAAAAAAAAAATATTAAAAGGAATTACTATTGTGTTTACCACCAAATACGAGTATTATTCAGTAAATGGATCGGGGGATTACTGTTTCGTTCAAAAGACATTAACGAAGAAACCTTCTTCAACAAATTTTATTGAATTCCGACGAAAATTACTTTAATTTGACGAACTGCTTGAAAAAAATTAATATGAAAGACGTCCTTTTCTGGGCAACTGATGCGTGGAATGCGGTTACTGTATTTCACCTTCGAAGAGCAGCGTGGTGGTGTTCTCTTCTGGATATCAGTTACCGAAATGAATCGATTAAAAAAGACCATCCAAAATGGGAAAACTTTTTGAAAATACCCTGTTGTAGTGACATTTATTCTGATGACATTGAAAAGTGGGTCACCGAAGATGAGCTTGAATTAATGACGAGTGACCAAGTGTTATCTCAAGAGAACAGCTCATTGGAAGATCTTCAAGAAGAAAATGAGTTGAAAATTTCACCTAATCAAGCGTATTCGGCTTTACAAACATCGCTGGACTTCATTGAAAGACAGCCAGACGTAACAACGCATGAAATGTTAATTTTGCGGAAGTAGAAAGACGTTGTCGCTCTTCAACGATTTTCATCGAAAAAACAAACCGTTTTGACTGATTTTTTTAGAAAGAAGTAATTTTTTGTGTTCTTATTGTTCGTATAATTTTGTGTGTTTTTTTTTGAAGAATAAAAGTTGCATAGGTAGTTCACTATAGAGGATACATTTTTTCTTTTAAAAAATATGATTTCGGTTTAACCGATTTTTTCTGGTATCCGAGTTTTCCTCGTCCCGATTATCTCGGTTAATCGGGAGGCTACTGTATATATATATATATATGTGCAAGAAATAGGGTAAGCAGTCCATGGCACCAAGGCTCAGAAGAAAACCAAATATATAAGGAGTATATTGTAATGCTCTATCCACTAGATCAAATGTTTATTGACCGTGTGTTCAAAGAGGTTCTTTAAATACAAAACCAAGAAAATTGGATTGAAGGAATTAGAATAATTCTTTGGAAGAGAAATAACAATAAAGGAATTCCAGAGTACTGGAGTTATACTAGTACATAGGAAGCTACACTATAGTTTAATGGAAGAGTATTTAGTGTGGGGTCCGAAAAATTTTTAAGAACAAGTTATGGCATATTGTCTTTTCCCAGGTTGGAGCTGGAGGAATTATCTAAAGAGGCACGAGTTTGTTGATATTGAAGTTAAAAAGCTGCACAGGAAAAGGTATGGGTATATGTTTCATGGAGGAATAAAACATAAGTGGGAGCAATTGAATCAATAAAAAAAATAAACTTTTCCGAGGGAAAGTTTAATACGAAGAACATTCAGAATGCAGAGATTGAAAAACTTTAACCATCTTCCAAATATAAGAAATAGGAGGGAACTAGAGAATGAATATTAAAAGTTTTTCCGTGAGTTCTTTTTGACCGTTTTGGCATCAATCTTTTTGTAGGCTAGGAAGTCCTCAAAAGAAGAACACTCCCGGAAGATCCTAAAAATGGTTGTGGTGTTATTGATGGTACTTGAACAAATATTGTTTCACCATGAAGAAGGAAGAAGATGAGGATTGTTTTTTTGTGAGGCAATCTGATGCAGAAGAAGCAGCCAATGCGGAATTGTAGACGGAGTCGTATTGGTGCATAGGACCGAAAAGAGAATAGATATTAGGGAGCGATAAATCGACCATTGAGTGAAGTCTATTCCAATCGCCTTCAGCTAGACCATTTAGGAGTATGGAGAGGTCTGAGAAAGAAGATCATTCAAGTAAAAAATAATGGGAATGATCACTATCGAACGTGTTATCAAGAGTTTTCCAACAAAAGTTGAGCTCAAAGTTAAGGGAGGTGACAGAAAGGTTACTGACAGTGAGCTGAAATTGTGAGCACCTGTATAAAAAGTAGATGAATGGCCATTTAGAAGGGCAAAGTTATTATTAAGGATAAAATCCTCAAGGATATGACTATTCCTATTATGACTCGCCGAGTTCCATAAAGGGGAGTGAGCATTCCAGTCACACCCAATAATAAAGGGAAGAAAATGAAGATTAACTATTAATATAAAAGAAAAATGATCATAAAGCGGAGAAATGTACACTGAAAAGATATGAGTAAGTGTAGGTTGGACATTTGGTATAGAAATGTGGACTAGATTAGGCAAGGAGGATTAGGTGGAAAGTAGGGTTAATGGTTATAAGTAATGAAGAAAATATCTTTTCTTATAAGTTTGCCGGCATCAATGCAGCCAGATCGGAGTAAAGTAAAGCTTCGGATAGATTTATTTGAGACTCTCTAAGCCATTCAGGTAAGAGAGCAATGTGGATGGAGTAGGGGCCAAGTGTTCCCTCCAAGCTTTGTTTGTTAGCTTTAAGACTGTGACAGTTCCACCAGACAATGTTAAACATATAGATCATTTTGGAGAAGTGGGAAGATGAAATTAATGCTTGCTCTGAGGCTGAATTATACGGAAGAAGGGGAGGTAGAAGCTGAGTCGAAAAGAAGTTGTTTTTTATAATAAAGGCCTCGTGGAAAGAAATATTCTCAAACGAAATAATTGTTTTAATATCTCTTTGTTTAGCTCATTCGAGGAAACTGTAGTCATTGGAACAATGGGGACCTTTATAGTTTCGACATGTAGGCAGATTTGGAAGATTTATGCTTTCTGAATAAGAATGTTTTAATGAACAGTATCCTGCAATGTGACAGAGAAGGAAATACTCGGAACAGTAAGTAGGGGTTTAATCCTATAAGATACAGGAAAAAAGAGTTAAAAAATGGATATAGAACTGAGAAAGATAGTACCATCGAACTTAAGTTTAACGGCTTTGGCAAACATTTTTTGACCTTCCGAAGTGTGAAAGAATAGGAAGGTGGATTCAATACCTTCTTTTATGTTATCTTCAGAAATGAAAAATAAACGTCTGATATTACATCTAATTTATATAATGACATACATGAAATAAATGTTTTCGAGTTGCGTTTAAGGAAAAAGTTATAGCAGTGAAGGAAGGAATCAGCATTTGACGGAAAAAAAGGAACCAGATGGAGATTTGAAGAGATATTACGAGTAATACAGGACGAAGATACAGGATTCGTCATCGTAGATAGAACTAAGGTATGGTAATTATCTATATTAGCACCAGATGAAGCCAAGATGATTAGAAAAATAGGACTCTTCACTACTCATTGTCAGAGTGTTGGTGCTATTATCATACTTGCAATTAAAATATTAGAATTATTAATGTTAATATTGTAGTTATCTTTAAAAACTGCCGGAATCAATTCAACAAGATGTTAGTAAAATTTTTTATTGGATGCAGCATAATAAATTTGTTCTAAATGAAAACAAAACCAAATTTATGATTTATACATACCAAGCTCCGAATGTATGAAATAACTTTCGAATTTCATATAACAATAACATTTCAATTAATCGAGTATATGAAATAAAATACCTGGGCTTGTTTCTAGACAGCAAACTCCCATGCCATAAGCACACCTCTTATTGTGAAAAAAAGTTGAGAAGACTAAAATATATTTTTTATTATTTAAAAGAATTTTTTTCTCCTGAACACTTAAGTAGACTTTACATAGGACTGTACCAGTCTGTGCTTGGTTACAGTATTACACATTGGGGGTGTGCAGCATTTACTCACATGCGCCCTATAGAAAATTTGCAAAATGTGGTAATCAAAATTATTGGTTCTATCTCTAACAAAGATCTTTTATTTGTGAAAGAATTATATATCATACAAACTATAAATTTTGTTTTTAAATATATGGCTAAATTCCAAGTAAAAACAACAAGATCAATTACAAGATTAAGTAATACAGAAACTGTCTTTGTCCTACGGTTTAATAAATGTCGCTCACAAATACAAGCCATATATAATAGTGCTAAATTATTTAACTCTTTACCACGTGATTTGAAAATTGACTTAATAAATTATAAAAAGAGGCGTAAACGACTAATTAATTCAATTTAACATATCAGAATGATGTTTTTTTTATATTTAAAATTCTTTGTTTCAGAATTTTACAAAACATTTTCGAATATTCTAAGACACTGAAGTAAACATATATCACGGGTAAAAGTGAAGGTTCAATTAATAACTGGAGACATATATTGTAAAACTAATACATTTTATAAGAGCTTTAATTAAATTAGACCGGAAAAAAAAGTTGTATTGTAAACATATTTCCGAATTAGTACTTATTATTACATTAAGCGAATGTAAATAATGTGAGAATAAAAGTATATGCTTCACAATCCATGAATTCTGATGGTTCGAATTTGAAGAGGCGTTGAGAGGGACTTTGTTGGAGGAATATATTTCGAGGTGTTTGTTCGGAAGTACGGTCCCTTAATCATAGTGTAGTGGGACTGTGTTCCCGAGGCATGTCGGAAGTTGTGTAGGTGGTTTTAGTATATGTTCTTTTGATGAAGTTTAGTTCAATGTTTTTTCAAATGGCTATTAAAGTTACTACTTCATTTTATTTATTTATTTTATTTTATTTTCTTCAGACTATTAATTGTAATATTTGTTTATTTTTTTAATGTAATATTACTAATCAAGTACTAATTATTATGTCCATAAGAGTTATTACTTTATTTCTATTTTTATTCTTTTTATTTTGGTTATTACAACTGTAGTATATGTTAGAGCTGAAACTTCATAAGAATGTTTAAACTGAATTGATGAAAGGTTACATACATAACTTGTAAAATTAATCTATGGTTTTATATTTAGCTAAGTTCAGTTTGGTTTTGTTTTATTTTTATTTAATTTATTCGCTTTGTTTCAATTTATTATTTGCATATTTTTTCCCTTTTCTCTATTCTTTTTTCGTTCGTATTTTCATCATATTTTGGATTTATTGTAATTTTTCACTTTAACTTCCACGCTACGTATCACATTTGTGGGTTTTGCAGCAATGATGATGATAATAAAGATTTAATTTGATTGTTCTTGTATTGTTATTATTATATTTTCTCCCAGCCTTATTATTTTATCGTCGGAAGGATCGTCTTTGTGTCTCGTATCCTATCCAAGGATTTAGGAGTTACAGAGGTATCTGCGTAGTATGTAGATTGTTCCTAATAGCGTTGATTTTTGAAGTTGTGCTGTGGTTACTGTATTCAAACCTATTATATCTAATTGTTCAGGTCTAGTGGAATTGCTCCAAAAGCAACAGTTACTTTCTTTTCCTGTAACCTGGTAAGATCTACTTGTAGATTTTTATATCGTAGTAGTTTTTCTTCTTTTTTATCTTGAATTCTACCAACTCCGGGATTTGATACATTTATTAAATATCCTCGATTTTTCTCGACTACAGTGATGTATAGCGTGTTATGTTCTCGCTGTTTGTCAGCCTGAATCAAAAAATACCACAGCATTTTATTCCGGTCGCTATATATTATTTTTTCCGGCTTATGCTTCCACCATTTTTACGTAATGGAAAGCCGCATATTTTACGCAGGCTCCAATGGATCATTGTGGCCAATCTATTATGTCTTTGCAAATACTCAGTATGTGCAATTTTCTTGTAACACATACTATATGTTCTATATTATTATTATCATTATTATTACTATTACTACCACTTTTGTTTCTATTACTGGTATTATCATTGCTCTTATCATTGGTAGTCTTAATAAAGGATGGAGGGAAAAGAAATGGAAAAAGAAGAAGAGGAGAAGGAAATAAAAATACAACCAAGTACGCGAACGATTTCATTGGTCAATTGTGTGGCATAAATGTAGCGCTTCCTAAGACTGCTTTGAGTATTCTAGGTTAGCTAAATTTGAAAGGTGAATTTAGATTGATTTACTTCACTGGAATTTTACGTTATCATAAATGTTTATGTAAATTGATAGGACCGAATGTGATGCTTAGAGACAAGAAACAGAACTGGTTGCTTTTCTAGTTTCGCTTCTCTGCTAACTAAACATTCGATAGTTTGCTGGAGCTATTAATCCTTTATCTTTTTCTTCTTTTATTTAACATTATCACACAGCCGGATATTTTTCATTCACTTCTGTTCCTGAAACGTTTTCTTTTTCTATTTTTTTCTTTTTTTCCATTCATTGTTTTTAGAATTGTACACGTATAATGTACGGAATCCTAATAAGATGGTTCAGAAACGACAAAAATATCAAATAAAAATCAATAACTCACAAACGGTTTGATTTAAAAACTTCAAAATTGGATTATAAATTATAATTAAAATTATTTTTAAGGCAATCTATAACTTAAAACGAACTGATTACCCTAGGCGGCAGAAACCCCAAAAACCATCAAGAATATATAATATGGAATTTAAAAGAAAATCACTTAAAAATTCATCTCATCAGATAATTCTTTACAAGTGAAATTCAAAATATAAAACAAAACGCAGAAACTCTTTCATAAAATAAAAAAATTACGGTGAAAAAATTATACAGACCCCCTTTGGGGCCCAGAACAGTAAAAAAAAGGAATGTTCACGTAAGCAATAGCCCGAGTAAAAACGTTGAAGAAACCAAAATGTCTCTTAAATATATGCATAAAGAACCGCTTTATAGGAAAACTAAAGCCGAGCATACAACTTAATATTTAGACCCTCGGGGCACGAAAGCTCGAAAGTTTTGAAAAAAATATTTTTTTCCCTGATATGTGATATATCGATGGAAAGATCGCTACTTGTCGAGAACGAAATCGTATTTAATTTCCTTAACGAATGAAAGTTGGTGAAAAGTTCAAAAAAGCGGAGTTAAAAATTTTGGACTAAAATAAAAATATGCATGTTCCGATATATTTCTCTAGTTTGGAGCATCCGGGTTTAAAAATAACGTGTTCCCCTCTTTACGGCGCGAGTATTGTAATTAAAAATTTTGAAAAAGATGTAAAATATGTATTTCTCTAGTTTGATCCATCCGGGTTTCCAACTTTAAAATTAAGCCTCTAGGGCGCCAAGAGCTCAACATTTTTGAAAAAGATGTTTTTTTTTTCGGTCATGTGGTATATCAATGGAAAGATCACTATTTATCGAGAACGAAGCTGTATTTCCTCTCTTTAACGAAACCTTTGAAGGTGGCAAAAAGTTCAAATGACGTGTTTCTCCCTCTTTGTGGCGCGATAAATCAGATTTCTTTGTTTTAGATTTAGTATTATGTAAATGTAAATTATAGTTATCTTCAACTTACATGTGGAATCCTCAGCGCATGAAACATCACGCTTAACTGAACTTGTTTTATTTTATACAGGTAGGATGGTAATTGGGTGAGTCGGGACCGAACCTTACGCTATATGCTTGTATAAAAGAAATTAAGAATTTAGAAATTTACTGTTTATTTCCATTTATTTTACTTACTCCCATTATGAATTGTGGTTTACATGCATAACGTTTTGCCGTTTTATTTGAATTAATCTTATTTTAAAACTCTTTACGAATTCACGCCGGAAACACATTCTTCGTTATACACTCAACTTTGTACTTATGATACCAGAATTTTCTGTTCATTTTTTTTTGTTTTGTTTTATTACAATTTATGATGTAAACTGTATTAACATCATATATATATATATATTAATGCCAACGTCATTCTTAGGCCGACCCCCATCACTTTTTTTGTCCCAAAACGTTACATATATTGTATGTATAAGAAGACAAAGTTGAGACAGAAAAAGTAGTGGTGGTCGGGCTAAGAATGATGTCAATTTTCTTCGTTCTATACGAAGTACCGTAATGATAGAGCTGGGGGTCCGAGGGTGTCCCCAGGCAAGATCAACGGCGGAGCCCCTTGAAAGGTACGGAGGGCCGAGTTTACATATATATGTTTATGTATATAATATGTGTATGTGCATATATGTTTTACTATTATATCAATTGCAAATATATTAAAATTTTTAATATTCCTCCATACTCAAAAAAAAAAAAAAAATAAAACACTTCCAGAACTTCTTTATGATATTCTGTTGGTGCAATTATCACCTGGTATAATTTTATAACTTCTAGAATGGTTGTAAAAATTGAATTTCTCATTTATCACCTCCTCCCTTAAACGGTCAAATATAAAATTTAAAGTGCTTATGTAAGCATTTCGATGAATTAGCAATCTATTTGGGCACCCAAAAAGTTAGTTACGTTATCATAGTTTTAACAGAAACTTGGTTATTTAACGAGAAGAAAAAAAGGTATAATATTCAAAGATATTTTTTAGAGACACAAAGTGGAAAAAATAAGTGCTTAGATAGGGTCGCGATTTACATAAAAGAAAACATTCAATATATCATAAGTGAAATCTCATTCCAATTTGAAAATGCCATTAACCTACGAATACTTCTAAATCAGTGATTCTCAAACTTTTTTTGTGAATGATCCTCTTTAGGATCTGTTGTCGATAAAATTTTTTTTAATTTTTTTTAATTTTTTTTATATCGTTATTTTCTTTACTCGTATATAAATATGTTCCGTATTATTTTTAGTTATTAAATTCGTGCACTAGCGCCACTAAACGATCGGCCATTTTTCTAAGGGATGGCGTCGGTCTTTGTTTAGACGGCATGGCGATTTTTTTTGTTTGGGTCAGGGAGTCTACTGCAGGTAGTTGCGGATGTTGCGCGTGTGAGATTCTAGCGACGGCCTTTGTGCGTGTTTTGGTCGCGTAGATGTGTATGCACGTGGTGCGACATTTCCGTTTTCTATTTTGTAAATTAAATTGTGTGAACGTTTAGTAAAAGTCGTTTTGGTATTATTTGTTCGTTGTTTTCGTGAGTTCTTGTTTTTGTTTCTCCGTATCGATATTTTGTTTTGTGACCCGGCGCACATCGAGGGTCTTTACAAATTATTTTTGGGATTGACTACTTTCGAATATATCGCGTAAAAACTATTTGAGTTTAATTATTTCGGTTTTATTTTTTTTTATTTGAATTTTACTTACAAAGATATATATATTTTTTTTAAATTATTTTATTTACAACAGGATCCCATATTTATTGGTAGCTCTTTATAACGAAGACAAACTTGTAATTTTGTACATATATTTATGATCAAATTTGCGACGTCATTTTATTATGTTTTTCAAAACGAACACTCAATATATGATATAGAATAAAGAACAATTTTTACTCTGAAGACGGTAGAAATTATTTTAAACAAATAAAGTTAAAATTATGTCATGTTAAAAGCAAAAAAAAATTAAAAATAAAAACACATTTTATGAATAAATGAAAATAAAATAGAAGAATATAATCTAATTTTTAATGTGAACCTTGTGATTGATAATATTTCGTGGTATATTCAATGTTATGTTCAAACGAAGTTAGCATTAATCTCAAATCTCTTTTGTGAATAATGTCTAAAAGATTTCTTCGTTTAGTTAAAAGTAAAAGAACTTTATTGAAACCACATTCAGCCAGATCTGATGATAGAAATGCCGTAATAAATAACTAAGCCTGTTCATAACGTTTTTAATATTCAGTTACAAATTTAGAATTAACCCAAAAATAATCGTTATTTTTAAACATAATTTGAGCTGAACTATCAATCTGTAACCCAATAATTTGTTTTCGAAGTGTTACATTAAAACATCGGATACATCTACTGCGAATAGATCTATTAACAAGTTATTTCTAAAATATCGCAAAACCGAGTTTTCATTTCGTTATACAATTTTTTAAAATGTTCGGTATGCACGATTAAGTCGACATCAATTTTATTTCTGGCTTTTCCACTTCGAATGCGGGAAACTGGAAGAATTTATACCGTACAACGTTCCTCAAAAAAGCTTGAATGTTTCCTTTTGTTGTTATAAGGTTACTATTCTTCCCTCATAACTGTCTATTAAGAATGTTTAATCTTCCAAAAATATGTAATAAGTATAATATATCATTTTTGAAGTTGATATTAATTTGATTTTGAATTACCGTCTTTAATAAATGAAATGATACTGCCCCAAAAGGCTAACAAAACATTTAAGACAACTTTACTTTTTGATAACCATCTCAATTCAGCGTGCAAAAGTAAATATATTTAAAATCTTCATCATCGTTTTCGCAAAGTTTTCAAAACAAGCGATCTTGAAGAGCATTTAATTTTATTAACAGTTTTTATAACGACTGACAGTGCATCATTTAATCCGCTTCCTAAATTTTTTGCAATCAAGTGTTCTCTGTAAATTACACAATGAATACAAAAACCCGTAGGTAGCGCCTTTTCTAAGTGTGTGCAACACACCCTTTATATTTACCTATCATGGTACCAGCACCATCCGTAGCACATTTTATTTCGGTATAATTTTTTCCTTAAGTAATTATTTACTTCTTGGAATACAGACTCCCTTGTAGTAGCCGTTGTAAGTAAATGAGCAAAAAACATTTCTTTAACAAATTTGTTATCCTATATAAATCTAACGTATCCGAAAAGAAGTGTCTCATTACACCTCAAAGTTGGTTCATCTATTTGTAAAGCAAATTTCTTAACTTTTAATTCACTAATTAATTGCTTTTCTACATCAGAAGCTATTTCATCAATGCGCCCCGACGCTGAAGAATTTTACTTAAGATTTCGTGTGCATTTAGATCCAAAACAGTTGACAATACAACCGAAAAGTGCCGGAACAATTTGCTTCTGCAATAGTGTGAGGTTTTCCTGTTTTGGAAATTAATTGTTTCTTGTAAGACGCTTTAGACCTCTATCCTATTTGTTAAATTTTTTAACAGACAATTGCTTTATTGTTTAAATTCTTTGAAATTCATCATAAAGTCTTGTAAAAAAATTCAAAGGTAATATTAAGTGATTTTGTAACTTCGATGGTCGAATGCTTTCATTTATCAATGTATTTTTACGTATTAAACATAATGGAATACAAGTGGATTATGTGATAAAGGAATAAAGCTACAAGATATTCTACAGAATATTGTCGATACTTTATCTTTAGTGCACTGAACATTATAAATCTAAAATTAAATTATAAGTTTGATATAGACAGATAAAGTTGTATTAAAAAAAAAAAAAAAAAAAAAGTAAATAAAATATTTGAAAATATTTATAGCAAATTTTGAAATTCTATAAAATTTTTAGCAAAAATTATTATTAATGATTATGTTGGGTTTTCTGCAATAAAAAAATATTACATAAAAAAAAAAAAAAGTAAATTGCTTTCACGCATACTTTAAATTAAATGTTGCTAACTATTTATTTTTTTACATGCATGTATAGTTCCGTGCGCGTGCAAAAAATAAATATATTAAATACAGGTTTTAATGAAAAATAATACAATGTCGGTGGATAAGACTTTTTGATATTATTTCCATAAATTAATATTAATTCTGCTTAAACATAGGGAAAGAATATTTACTTACATTAAATTTTCCCTAATATTCACAATAATATATATTAATTTTTGGGTTCCAACAGAAGTAACGTATCATTACGTAGAAAAATAAATAAATAGGCAATATTAACTAAAACGACTTTTTATCAAAATATTATTATTTAAGAAAGTTCACCACAGTGATTGTAATTTGTATTAACACAAATTTTCGTTAAAAATTCGTTCAGGTCTTAAAAAGTCATTATAAAAATGCTTTAATTATAAATTAAGTAAAAAAAAAATCATATTATTTTTTCACAAATGTAATTAAAAATAAAAACTTACTACTTATTACTTTTGAAGAATGACTAAAACCTAATTCTAATTATAAGTTCATATAACTTTACAACTTCAGTATCAAAAATGAATTAATCTGACTAATCTCACCAAGTGTCTCTTCAGACATAGTTAAATAAAATGTTCTGTTAGCACGCTTTAAATTTGTTTCTATAGCTCCCCATAGCTCCCGCTTTTAATTTATATTTTTCATAGTCCTCTTAAAGAATGTCACAGCTCCCTACGAAGCCAATCGGTCCTGTTAAGAATGACTGCTCTAAATCCTAACAAATCTATCCGAGTTGTTGGCATTTATCGCTTCTGTGACCTACCCATTCAAATATTGTTAAATAAGTTGGAAACACTTATCATTACAGGAGAAATAGCTATAAGGCTGGCACTTAAACTTATAAACGTGATAAGCAGAACTATATATCTTGTTTAGATAATTTTTTCATTAGAGGTGCAGAAGATAAAAATAAATTTATTGAAACACATACCAAAATTCAGACCACCTTTACCGATCATTATGGATTAAACATTTCTGTAAATGTATCCTAATTCATCGTCCTAACTTAAATTCTTATTTCTTTTTCAACAATAAACTTTTTAATCTTTTCATTTGAGAGAATTCATTCTAACATTGTTTCAGTTGACGAAAAATTAAACTGTTTATTAAAAAAATAATCCACATAGTATCACAATGCATTTACGAAAATAGCAGATACAGGAGAACACGGTAGAGATGTCCTTGGGTTGCCGGCAATATAATCAAATTCAAGAAAAAGAAAATTTATACAAATTATCAAAATTATTTTCTTCTGACATCAACCTATAATTTAGATCGGAACTAGCTTCAAAAGTATTTCAAAAAGCAGTTAGTGCTTCAAAATAAAAGTATTTTACAAACGTACAGGAAATTTATAACAAGAATAAATGGGATTTTTAGTGAAAGCAAAACAATCCGTTCTACAAGGAAGTATACTAGGACTGTATTTATTTTTGATGTATACTAATGATTTATTCACTAGGTAAATGAAAATATATTACTAGGCAGGCGATATAACTTTAGTAGTTAATTCTTGATGAATCAATATACCTTACAAAAGTTAACTCAAATTGATATTAATATCTTGCATTAGTTGAATTGTAATAAGCTAATGCTAAATTCAAAGAAAACAAAATTCTTGATTTATATTAATCAAAATCAACACTTTCCTAAAAACATCAATATAATGTGGAATAAAGCAAAACCGCTAGAAAAGTGAATGAAGTAAAATATCTGGGACTTATATGAGACGGGAAGCTAACTTAGAATGCTCACACAGACTATGTAGAAACACATTAAAAAAAAAAAAAAGCTATTCTATTACCAAAAATAATACTTTTCCCGCTGAGTATGGACATGTGGAAGCACATCGAAACGTAAGTCATGGAGTTTAGGAGCAACAGTGCAGGCGCGTTATCGTGATGAAAGAACTTTCTTTTTGGTCAGATGTGGACGTTTCGTCTTAATCGTATTCTTCAATTATCTAAGTAGTGAAGTGTATTGGTTTTGCCTTTTTCTAAGTAGTCTATGAGTAACAAATTCCCAAAAATTATAGCAGCGACTTTTCCTGTGGTGGAACTATTTTTATTTTCTTTGGCGCTCTTTCACCTGGTCCCATTCACTATTCAGAAAACTGATTCGTCCCTGACGTATAATGGAGAATCCATGTTTCACTTCTCGCCCGAATCGTCGGACAAATTCAGAATTGCGTTTGAATAAGTTTAAACATTTCTGAAAAATTTTCATTCGAATATGTTGTGATCGACTGTTAATAAACACGGCACCGATCGAGCAAAAAGCTATTTCATGCCAAGAACATCGTGTAAAATATGGTGGATGTGATCTGTCGAGAGCTTTCTATATCAGCAAGTCTGCACATTTTCAATCGCCTACCATTTAACAAGGCAGTCTGGATTTTTTTGAGAATTTTATCTGTCGTAGCGGATTTCGAACGTACTGCACGTTCATTATCTTGTATCGATGTATGACCACGATTAAATTTTGCAGCCCACTTTTTTATTGTCAAAAACGAAGGAGAGGAACCCCCTAAAGTAAAAACTTATATCCTTTTGTATGTTCGTTGAAGTTGGCCTTTTAAAACAAAATATTTTATGACAACTAGAACCTAACATTATTATCCATTTTTTAAATGAACGCTAAACTTCGTTGTTTACTGGACCTCTACAAATAATCAACTGAATGTAGATATCTCAAAATTTACAGTACGTCATCTAACGGATAGTACTAAAAAATTATCATAGCTATTTTATCATACTCGTGCTGTATGTGCATCAAACCGAGAACTTTTCGAAAGACGCGTCCGTCCAATAAACGAAATAAATGCGTTAAAATAGAACTTAGATACTGAATTCAGATTGAATTGTTTCTGGTCGTATTTTAATACATTGTACAACTTTAATACTGACTTTTTGAAGAAAAAACATTTCATAGAGTTCAAGATAATTATATTTGTCCCTCCCCGTTTCATTGCGTGCAAGATTAACACTTTTTCACTTATATTAGTAATTGCAGAAGACAATTACGAATGGTTATGAATTTATGTGTATTGGATTTTATTTTCTACTGCAATACAGGCAAAAATATACAAAATCAGATTTAAAATATGTACGTATATATTGTAGTGTAAACCTGATCAATCCAAATGATTTCGCCGATCGCTTCATAAATATATCGTTATTCTGCAGATGGTATGTACATATTAATCTATTTTTTATTAAACAAGTACATTATTTATATACAATTATTATTATGTTATACATAATATAATAATAATAATAATCATCGAAAAATTGTAACAATAAAATTAATAATAATTTTTCTCTCTCTCTCTCTCTCTCTAATTTATTTCGGAAGTTATTTTCCATAATTTCGTTCGTTAAAAAAGAGCGTGATTTATTTTTTTAGTAAACTTATTTTGTGAAAACGATGATTTACAAATGTACGTAGAACTAAAAACACAACTTTTTGCTCCAAGTTTCTTAATTTCTGGGCTATATTATAAAAATCAAATTTTTGACATCTCCCCAAAAACGCTGTTTAATTCGTTATTGCAGTGCATTTCAATTAATGCCATTTGTAGATGTGAAACTATTTCTAGAATACCAAATTTCGATGCAAATAGTTTAAACATTTTATCGTGTTTGGCCAGGTCGGTAAACGACTGTCAGAAGCAATTTTTCTCATGTTCTTTACATATGTGAAGAAATTTTCAGATGTTGCATTTTTAGTTCTTTAATAGTATCTTTTTGAAGTCAACATTCAAATAACATGAAGTGACAAATAAGAGTCATTTAATTATATTTTCTCTGCAATGCTGCAGTTAACTTTAGCTGTAATATCCTCCAAGAAACATAATTTCAACGACTATTTACCGTTATTATTTGATACAAAAGAACTGGTTTATTTTTATCATTTATAAAGATACCTACTTCTTGGCTAAGTAAAAAAAAAATCGCTCCAAACATTTCCCACGATTTAAACATCTAACACGAGCAAAATGCAGAATATCTCCCCATACGCATAGTCTAATTCGTACCGAAATTTTTTAAATTGTTTGCGCGGAAGTGCATGCGACCAAATATAATTGATTGCTTTTATGTTTACTAGTATAGCATGATTCATTAATATAACTTAAGAGCATAAATTCTGTTAATATACCAAACAGTGTGTAATAAATTATCAGTTCTAATATTTTTCAACTTTAAATTATTTATCAATAATTTTACAGTTCCCTTATATTTACTCACCGCACCCGCTTTCCATATAATATTGTAAATTTAGTGTTTTTCTAAACGTACATAATTTCATAAACGTCTGTCAATAACCTAACAAGTGAATTCTCCTTTTGTCTGTATCTTGTAAGTATAAATTTAACATTTCTGAAATAGTTAATTTATGCCGTGAAACAAAAGCTCAGTTATATTTCAGGATATCTATACCATCATGAATGTTAAAGAAAAATATTCGAAATCTCGAATCTGTAAATTTACCACTATTTTATCTCGATGACATAGAATTTGTCGAGATAGGCTTACGTTCAAAAAAAATTTACCAGGCGGAAAAAAATCTTTCGAAACTACTTCCAAACATCCGTTTAAAAATTCACCATCTCAAAATGGCTCTTCAGTTTCTTTGAAATTAAAAAATCAACAGAATGCATCGATAATATTTGATGATTATTACATTGCTGAGCTGAACATTATTTGACGAATCTTTAATTGTTATTTAAGTGTAATTAACTCAATTTTTCTTACTCCTTTAATAAGGTCAGGAATTTGTGAAGTAGGATGGTTTGTTTTCTGTCACTAAACTCAAACATAAGTTACACACTAATTTTACAAAAGAAAACATATTAGCTACTCCGTTTTTCTTTCATCTGGCAAAAATAGAATATTAATTTCTTTTTTTTTACACTAATAATTACGATCCGATCAGATCGAAAAACGCGTACTACATCTGTCACTTGATAAATGATTTCATACTTTTACTAACTGACACAGGGTGGTTGGGTGATTTTATTCATTTTCTTCGTTAATTGTGTTTGACTTTTGAAACATTAAATAAATTTATAGATTTCGTTTTTTTTTTTTTCAAAAATACACATTTAAACTGATTTTAATAACATGTCTTGAACAGGGCTATATGGCGTGACGTTAATTTTTATTTAGTAGTTTTAAAATAAAACTGCACAAGTAGTAACAAAATAACATGAATCGCAACACTGTTTATATATACATATCGTGTTTTGACAGAAAATGTGCTGAGACATTTGATATCGGACATTAAAAAATTTTGATCTAATCGAGAAATGTATAGTAGCACTTTTTAAGATTTTTATTTTACAGGTTCACGAAATAAACATTTTACTTATGATAAAACGCAGTATTAAAACGTCGAAACGATGTTATGTGATTCCATTTGAAATTTTATATCCGTTAAAAAAAAAATCTAATTAGTCCACGATGAATAAAAGTAATGTGAAGTACAAAAATAAATGATATGAAAAAAAAAACTAAAAACATCTAAATAAGCGGGTACAAAATGACACAGATACGCGACAAAAAGAATTGCGTTGAAAGGAAAAACAATAAAAATCCATTTATTTCAATCGCAAATTATTTGAATCGATATTAAAAAATAAAGAGAAATGCATGTTCTAATACGAAAGTTTCTAAAACAGTTAATTTTAGTAAAAATTTGTAATTATTAATAAGGTTTTTTATCTTTAGGATTTTGTTTAGAAATACGTCGTTTATTTTTTTCACTACCACTGAAAACACGCTAGGATCATTTAAATGAAAGTAAATTTTTTGAGAAACTTTTGTATTTTATTTTACAACATATAACCTTGCTTTGTCTGATTATTCAAATTTCTGTACATCCAAATATGCTATAATAAAAATCTGGCACTATTTTAAAATGAAAAAAAAAAAAAAATTAAAATGCGAATAAAACTCTGTAAAGGACAACGATGGTCAGAAGAAACTAATAATAACTTTAAGAAGGTGTTAACACCGAAAGGGATATCCCAGCAAGGATAGTTTGTTTTTTATTTGCGGCTAAATAGTGATAACTAGTAAATTCGTTATAAGATTAACTAATAACATCGTTTCTGAAACTCAAATACTGTAATTTTTATCGATTTTCCAGAAATATAAATACAAGAAAACAATTTCTTAAAACGTACATATTAAATAACGAAATCGCAATTGCGACTGTTCCAGTTAGTAACAGATTGAAGTATTTGTGGTTTCTGGAATGGCTTAGCATTACCGGAAATTCATGAAATACACGTTAGCATTAAAAATAAAACGAGTACTCATACTTTTTACAAAGTTACAAAATACTAAACTGAAGAATGATATCTCGACGTCATCAGGGTTTCCTTTAAGTAAATTGAATTTTGATAATGTATAATCAAGGTAATATGCACTTTAAATATGCGAGTATATTAATGCTTGATTCAGTAGTGAGTATGCTACATACACTTCTCGCATAATTGAATCGTAGTTTTTTTTTTTTTTTGTACGACAGAAAAAAAAGTAAAAACATTTTTAGAGTTTAATTTATTTATTTAGCAGATAAAAAGAAAAAGATTTATAAATCTTATGTAAACTGAAAATTTAGATTTATTCGAGAATACTTTTAACAAAAAAAAAAAAAAAAAAAAATAAAAAAAAAGTAATTGCATAACTTGAAAAATAAATTTTTAACTAAAAAAATAAAACTAACTTAGTTTTTTTTTTTTTTTTTCGGAAAGAAAAGCAAGTCATTCTGTTTTTCTTATATTTAAATACTTTAGAGGACGTTCGACGACAATTACAAAATAGTATACGTACAGATATTCTATAGTAGTTTATTAATTTTTGTCGTCATTTTTTTCCGTGTAATCCAACGTCGGTACGTATAATGTGGGATCAATAACCTGGAAAAAGCATTAAACACATTAACTTCGTTTTTAATTTAAAAGTACCAATTTTTTTAAATTAGAAAATTAAAAAGGAATAAAATACAAATAACGATTTAAAAAAACAGCACCAAATATAGTAACACAAACTTACATTTCTCATATGTGCGTGACATTCGCACACATGTTATCGAAAAATCTGTAATTAATGTTTATCCTGACCTCCAAAAAAAAGAAAAAAAAGAAAAAGAAAATCCTTTTACATATTTTTAAGGAACGTTAAAATGCTTACCTTTGGTATTGGTTTAATTTCTGTGCCTAATTCTTGTTCTATTCGTTGCAAATTGTACCTATCATCGTAAGTTATCAAATTAATCGCAATTCCTAAATGACCGTATCTACCAGACCTTCCAATCCTGTGGAGGTAGGTTTCAGCCATTTTTGGGAAATCGAAATTAATTACAACATTCACAGCTTGAACGTCGATTCCACGAGTAAAAAGATCTATAAAATATATTCAAAATTTGTATTACTGCATTAAAATCAAATTATATATTCAAACAAGAAAGTTACGTTTTTTTTGCTGTACTTTACGTTCTAAAATATTTTAATTTTTCGGTTTTGAAAAATGTTTCTACATCAACTTAATGATGATTTAACTTCAGTGTAATTTTTTATATTAATTTGTCTCTCTATTTCAATCAGAAACTTTCTAATGTGTAATTTAAATATTTGAAATATGAAATTTACAGCGGGGAAATAAAAACATACCCTATTATCTGAAATAATTTATAGAAATGCATATTGGAAGTTCGATTTTAATCGAACATATCAGTATTGAAAAATTGGAGCTAAGAAAAACTGTGACAGCATTATCTGGATTTTATGTCTTTGGAAAAAAAAACTTGTTAAACGATTTGGATATTAAATAATATATCGACTATTATGTTTTTGTTCAAAGCTTAAGCTGGAATAAATGTTCTAATATTTTCGTCTATCATCTACATAAATCTATCAAGTATTTGTTACTTTCAAAAATAACCGCGTACGTATTTTAATAAGACTGAAAAAACGTTTTTTCTTTCTTTCTTTAAATATAAATTCATTTTAATTTTATTTTTGCGATGTCTAATAATTACATAAATTATAGTACACTTTTGTTTTTGAGTTCATTTACTTCTGATTTTTAATATTGCACAAAAAAATGTTCGTGCTCTTTTTTTTACATGCATGATGACCAACACGAATAAAGATTATTTGATAATTGGTCTAAAAAACTTCACGCATATTAGAAAAACATAAATCTGAAAAATTTAACCAACAAAAATATCAATTATTAATTAGTAATGACATTTTTCTTCAATGGTTTAATGAAAAAACATTATCAAGCATTATTAACTGATTTTATCGCGGTAAACGAGCTGGCGAAAAGAAAAAAAAACTTATTATATTAGATTTTTATTAAAATAACAAAAATAAAGCTTTTTAGGTTTTCCAGTGTCACTAATAATTTCATTATTTCGCAGAAAAAAAAAAAAAAATCATTACCAATAGTTAAAAAATGAAATTTTAATTTACATCTAAACATAATGAAGAAAATACGCAATAAATACGCGACAATTAGCAAAATTGCAAAATAAATTCTATTTTCTCGTATCATTTTTATTAAACAAATTTTTACTTAAATAAATACATTAATTAAAACGAGAAATGTGTTAATTTTTAAATTTAACTAGAAAATGATGATTTGTCAAAGGAACTGTATTTAACAATTACCACTTTCAAAGATACAACATGTTTCGATATATATACAAGTGTTAAAAAAGAATGGTTGACTTTATGTTTAACAAAAGGATTAAGGAAATGTATAAACGGTACCGCGGCAAAGACTTAAAGTGGCTCAAGTTATTTGTATATTTATTATACAATAGTAACATACATCTCAGAATTTTTAAATTCAGTATTTGTTTTAAGATTATCAAAAAATGTAGAATTAAATTAAAGTAGATACTTTCTTACGTGTAAATGAAAAATTTTAATTCATCAAAATTTTACAATAGGTAAGTAGATTTTTTATAATTGTTAATTAATTATTAATTCGAATTTATCAGTGAAAAGATATTCTATACCCGGAGGGAAGTAAATACTAACACAATATAAATATTTTCAACCACATTGGGAATCAATTAAATTTCAAGTTTATTTTTTTTCCTCGATTTACACATACATACATACAAAAACATAGTTATAGCTGGCTTAAATATTATAGAGTCAATATAACCAATACGGCAAACGAGAACAGTACCAATTACAGTACTACCACATGATACAGAATAATCATATATAAACAAAATACTGCAATCACGAAAAAATGTAGAAATGATCGCTCCTCTGCCGACACTAAGTAACCTAAGGCATAAAATACCTCATTTATAAATCAGAGAAATTTCTTAATTGATTTATTAACGAATTATTAATGAACACTTCGCACTTCGCTATTACAAACGAATCCTATCAATGTAATAAAGAATTTTTAAATAAAGCGAATTTCTCTCTTAATTCTTGGTCTGACTTACACTGATGTCATGTTGCTACCTACAGCACAGGCTCCCCTTCCTATTTGCTTTAATCAACGAAATGTCCTTTTTGATATTCTGTAAATTTACATTTACGTTTTAATATCAAAATTTATAAAGAACGGTAATTTTATATAAAAAATGATTAATCATGATCACGGGCAGTAGTATCCTTCATTAAACGACTCATTTTTTATTCTGTTTTTACAAAATGTTTAAACACCTTCAATGTTTACTTTTGTATCGTCGGAAGAAAACGTTTATTTCTTGGGATTAAAGTTCATTTAAAATCGAGTTGTTTGTGCAATGTGCTGTGAAATTCGAAATATCTTCAGATAATATGACTATTCAAACGACTTAATTTTCTGGTGACAAAAAAAGTTATCTATTTAAGATTCGAATAATGTTTTGGGCGTTTTAATTTTGATTTCTTTGACGACTTTTCCATACTCTGTTAGTCTAGATAACGCTGTTTCCGCTTTGCCAAATACTCATTTTATTTCTTGTTTGCAATTTCCCGAGTAAATTTCAGCACAATATCGCGGCCATAGCCGCGGTGTTACAACTCACACGACAGAGATGTCCGCTGATTTTGCAGATATTGTTACAGATAAAGCCTGATGTTACGCATTATACTTAACGTTAAGTCATATTTAGTATTTACTGAGACCTGCGCGCAAGTTCATAACCGTACGTGTACGGCCGGTTGTGTCACGCTTATCATATTCATAGGCATTTCATGCGGCACGTATATCTGATTGATTTTTTAAATTGCTGGCAGACCAAATTTGAACCACTCAAAGGCACCAAACCATTTTTTTTTTTTATATTTTACATATAAATTATTTATAAAAAGAAGTTTTAAAAATAATAATTTAAAATAATCTACTTTATTTTTCTGACAAGTTTTTCCGACTACCAGAGATTTATTTGACACTATCAAAAAAGTACCAGATCAACTTTTTTATAATAATAATAATAATAAAACTGTAATAATTGAAGGAGAAAATTATATTATAGTCCTTGCAAAGCATTACATCGCTAAAATATAGCTAAAATTGATCAGGGAGATGTATTCTTTTTTCTAACGGAGTCTAATGGACTAATAAAGTAATTGTTATTGAACATAATAATGCTTCTACTTCTATTTCAAATATATACTTTTCTGAGATAAATTTTAGTTTTCCAATTTCCGTTGGTACATCAACGTTTGCGAAAACAGTTTTAATGTTATACGTAAGTTCGAATTTCCTTCTTTAGCATTATTTAATTAATTAATAGACCGTAACTAATGTGAAAATTAACATTTGTAAAAATTCTTTAAATTATTTTAAAAGTGAAAAGTACATTGCATTTTATACACGGTGTTATATGTTTGTACGTAAAAATATCATACCTGAGCAAACTAAATTTCTACAAAGTCCGGCACGGAAATCGTGAAATACTCTATTTCGATATGATTGGGCCATTTTGGCGTGAATATAATAACAACAATAGCCTAATTCTGTAATTTTTTTGGCTAATAACTCAACTCGTTGCGTTGAATTACAAAAAATTATACTTTGCGTTATTTGCAACTGAAACAAACACATTAGGAGTACTGTTTATTAAGTTTCGTACTTTTAACAAACGAACAATAATAAAATAAACTATCAGTCGGAATTTTCTGAAGAAAAATAAATTAAGCTCTTAAATGGATGATATTTAAATGGCAAAGGACGTACATACCTACACATCAGAAAATTAATGCGAAATTTTCGAGTTAATTCAGTTTTATAATTGAAATAATTTTAGCGCTACAAAATTAATATAAAATAAAAAAGTAGGTATAATTTTTACGGCTTGCAAACCGGAA
Source organism: Icerya purchasi (assembly GCA_039619475.1). Classification (NCBI taxonomy): domain Eukaryota; kingdom Metazoa; phylum Arthropoda; class Insecta; order Hemiptera; family Monophlebidae; genus Icerya; species Icerya purchasi. Next base: position 71,288,494 of record CM077116.1, read on the forward strand.
AATTACTTCAGATTTCATACAATTCCACGAGGTAAAAATAAACTGATAATATTACACGCTCTGATTAATAACAATCCAACATGCGAACAAAATTGTTGTTTATTTATCATTTCAAATTTAAAGGAATTAAACTACTATCTGATGTATGGAATCGTAATGTTTGTAAATTTCACTATACCTTTAATTGCGGGGTTCTATTAAAATTACGATAAAAACTTTCTTTAATACTAATTAGCGCGATAACACGGTTTGAAAAAAAAACGGGTACTACCTTTGAAAATAGCGTATTTAAGCAATGGACTTTTTGCTTTTCCTGAACAAATGCATAATACTGAGTTACACCTTTTAACGTTAGTTCATCCATTAAATTAATTTCATACGGCCTTTTCAAGTACTTATCCTGTAAACAAATGAGTGTTATATAGTAGCCACGTAGTAGCTCGTAATAGGAAATAAAATATGCGGTTCCGTTGATTTAAAAACGACGATGAAATTATTAAAATTAGACCGTAATTATGTTTTTTTAATATTTCTTACCATAAAATTCTTAACACTGATTGGAAATGTTGCTGAATACAATAATATTTGCCGTTCTTTCGGTAGCCGACTAATAATAAGATCTAACATTCCTTTGAAATCTTGTGATAGCAATTTATCAGCCTATAATTTTAAAAGGTGCAATTAATATATTTTAAAAATCAAACAACTGAATACCCGAATTAACACCGAAAATAGTTCCATTTACAAATATGTTTTATCATAGCACATGTAAGGAAGAAAATATTTGTTCGCACAGAACTTTCGGGGACTATGGCACAATTTAATTTTTTCAGTAATTAATATTTAATATTATGAAGTAACATATCCTAATCAAAAATATTCTTCAATAATAACATATTAACAAAGACCGTTAAAAACTTTTAAACACAAAAAAGTAAGTCATACTTTTCAATTATTGATTAAACAATTACAAATTAGTCGCAAATGAAAGAAATTACAAAGTGATTAAGCGGGGAACTTCAGGCGAGGAAAAATATATTAAAAGTCTGATAAATAAGTTAAAAATACTGGTTTTGCACTACCTACTAATAAATCACTGTCATTTGATACATTTTAAAATATTAAAATTATCGTTGGCTAAATAGTTTCGATTGCAATTGTCATTATTGTTATTTAGTTATTTATAATTTATTTGTTTTGCTCTGTTTTTGAAATAGCTCCTTAAGAAAATTTTATTTTAATATAATAAAACCTTTTCCACAGAAAAAATTTAATCAAAAGATTAGTTTAAACAATTATTTTTGAAACTTATAATTAATATACATATTTTTTTTATTCTTACACTTAGCTTACGTTTTATTTACTTAATACTCTTTAGTGAAAGTACATTTATTAATTTTATTTCATTTAACTGTTTCTTAAGTCACTTTAACCAAATTACAATTACACATAAAAGCTCAGTTCAAAGTTTAATCGATAATTTCGTATCGACTGCATATTCTCGGCTTATTATAAGCGTGAACTGTCATCACCCTAAAACGCCGGTAAGCAAAGATGAGTGGTACCTTACTTGATCAACACTCACTTAAAAAAATTAATCAAACGAATAATACCGAAAAAAATATAAATAAAATAAAGTTCACATAGCCACTCTAAATGTAAAATCACTGAAGAGTTCAGAAAGCTTGATTGAATTATAAGAATTTCTAAAATCGAGTATTAAAATGTTAGGATAGTCCAAAGTAGGAAGACCAGCAGAAAAAATTGTACGCTATCAAAAGGAAAATCTGCTTTACTAAATAGGTAATAACTAAGGATAGAAAGGAGTCGGTTTTCTTATTAAAAACGAATATATAAATAACGTAATAGAAATACGAGAGGGATTAATGACAGAATAGCAGTTTTAAAAGTAGAAATCGATAAAATCTCAATAACATGTATTCGTGTCCATGCCCCTACTACAACTGAAGAGATATCGGAAGTAGAAAAGTTCTATGAAAATTAAAAAAAAAAAAAACAATTTAAATTCAATTAAAATAAAAAACAACAATCTAATATAATTATAGAAGATGGAATAGCCAGACAGGACAGCGAAAAAAGTGATAAACGAATAATAGGGTTGTATGGTTTTTTGGAACATAATGAAAAGAGTTGGATGCTCATCAGGTTCTGTCAAAAATTTAACCTTAAAATAGTAAACAGTCTGTTCACAGAAAGAATAGAATTTCCGAAACCAACAATATAAAATACTGATAGATTGTATACTAATACTTCAGTCAATTATAAATGTTGAAGTAAAAGGTAGGAATAAATTCAACTTTTATATGGATCATAGATTGTCAATTGCAACACTAGCAACTAATAAAGAAAGATACCATAAGATTGATAAAAAATACAAATACAATATTTCACTATGAAAAGTATAGAAACGAAGTTAAGGAAGAATCAGGTAAACTCAAATAGCAAGATACTAATGAATTACATAACGTCATACCACAAGCAATAACGACAACATATAAAAACAAACAACACATACGCGAAATAAGTGACATCAACTATGTAAAAAAAGAACGACCTTAAAAATCGTTAACAGGCCTGTAAACGAAAAGATCGAATTAAATTTAGTGCCGAAAGTCATAAGAAATAAAATAAGGGAGCGTGACTAAACTCAAAAGAATGAAATTATTAGTAATATTTTAGAAGAGAATAAAACTACTGAAACTCAATATAGGTCACACAATGAACAATTTATTTTGAAAACTGGAAAGGGGAAAAATATCGATGGAAAAGAAATAAAAGAAAACCTATAGATAAATATTACATTAAGTTTTATAAAGTTATAGATCATAGTCACGGTACGAATATTTTTAAAGAGATAACTTTCAGACAAAACCAGAATTTTTGGAAGAAGTAGAAGAGATACGCAACAAAAGTACGGGTAACGATAAAATAACAAATGAGTACATCAAGACATTAAACTAGGAGGCTTACAATTAATAAAAATCTTAACGATACTATTTAATAGAATTTTAAAAGCAGAGATTATTCCTTACAAACGGAAATATTTTGATATAATATTGTTCTTTAAAAAAGGACATCGTCACCAAATAATTTCTCTTAGGTTTGACTATTTCTACAATATTTTCAAAACTAGTAGAAAGAAAATACAACCTATAATGGTGTCGAGCAACCTGAAGAACAAGCTGGTTTTAAAAAGTTATACGCTACAACAGATTACCTACATGTAATGAATCAAATTATTGAGAAATATATAGAACATCAAGTCGAGCTGTATATTGTTATATTTGACTACAATAAAGATTTCGACTCTTCAAAACATCAGTATTTGTTAACTTCACTTAAAGGTCAACGATTTCCAGAAAACCACATAATATCAATAAAAAAAAAATATATATAAAGATTTTAAAGCTAGAATACTAACAGATGTAGAGGGACAGTACATCGACGTTAAGAAAGGGGTTAGAAGAGGAAACGTGTCGTTGAAGGACGTCCACTTTATGGAAAAAGGCCTGCAGATTCACGATCCATGCTGAATGCACGGTGTCGGTGAAAAATTATTAACCGACCTAAACATTCGGTGCTGTAGGCTTCTTTTTCACCGTTGCAATATTAGCGGCCCTTTTTTCAATAGTACATAAAATTTGTCGCATAACGTTTCCCTCCTTTAACGTCTATTTTCACAAAAAAAAAAACTCACGATACTTGATAATATTCAGTCAAACTGATGCTGCAAAATAATAACATAATGGTCATGTTCGGATTTGTTGCAATGGTTACAGGACAGACCAGACACATGTGCAGTCAACTTCCTAACGCGCACTGTTAGTCAATAACTTTACACAATAAAACATACTAGGTTCGGCGCTTCTACTTTTATTCAAACATCTATAGTGAAGCAATAAATTGTCGTGCTACGCACACCGAGTACTTTATCAATAACTAATAAATTATTTCCTAATCTTATATCGGCGGCGGACCAGTAAGTAACTTCGTACACCGTATTGAAGCGAACACTCAGTATTTTTGGTATACATGTGTGTGCGCGCGCGCAAGTACTTTCGAATGATAGGAATAATCGCCTAATTACCATTACCAGTTTTTAAAAAAGCTGCTCATCAGTAAGCTTTCGAATAATAAATAAGTAGCATGTTCCTCCAGTATTGCCAAATTGAAGATTGTTTCATCAAATTCGTTGAAGAATTAATAAGAAAAAGATCTGTTTAATTACTGTTTTAATTATTTAATATTTTACACTGTATACAAAATTTTTCGCTTTGGTTGCTTTTTTACGGAAGCAGTTAACATTTTGTCTTATTACACAACATCTATAGTGTAGATTTTTGTTATCTAAAAGTTCTTTCCAGTGAAATTTAGTATCAAAACTTGACTTCAATAGTAAAATGTTCAACGCATTAAAAGCACCGAATCGTTGTTATGGCTATTATACTAAAATAATCATATAAATAGTTATTTTTAAATGTAGGTCATTTTAAATATGGTTACTTTCATTATATTTTCACAGGTTTCGACTTTAAAATAACTAAATAAAATGGTTAATTTTACATACTTCGAAAGTAACTTAGAATCAATCATAAATAAGTTGAATTTAGATGTAATACTTAATGTTTAAATGATGAAACAATATATTTATTTAATTCACAAAGAAATAATTTTAACTTTTTACTAAATTTATTTATATTTTACATTTCAAAAAGTCGTAGTTTTTCACATACTTAGGTGAAAGTTCTTCTGTTAGCACTGTCTATATTAAACTTTGGAAATTCCAGTTATAAAAGCGTAGAACAAGTTAATATATTTTTTAAGCGAATTACAAATTATAAGTACGTAATATATATGGACAACAGTTTTAATGCTTCTCTTATTTGTCAACAAATTATGAATTAAAAACTCATCAATAATAACTGGGTTAATGAAGAATTAGTTTCCTTTTCAACACTTCCAATTATTTTACCTTTGACTATTATTATTTAAAGTAAATTTTGAGCATTCAACTTGATTATAATAAATTTTAATCTATGAATTAAAAACAAATAAATATTAATATTACTTTTTCAATAAGACGTATTGTACGTAGTAATGAAATTTTGTATTAAAATAAATTTATAGTAATAATCCAAAAGCAAAGTTAATTTAAACACTATATGATCGAATTGAATAAATTTCGATTATTACAAAATTTTTAAAGATTAGGAAAGTGGCTTACGGAAATCAACTAATAAATATTATTTACTTTTAGAATCGGCTAATGTTGGCCGCCTTTAAAAGTAATTTTTAAAAGCGTTTAATAAAATTAGAAATTTTTCACTTTTTAAAATAATCGAACGGATAGTCATGTCGATTATATCCCACTTTTCTGTTACATATCGATTACTCATAGCAACATTCTAATACGTCAAGTTATTGCACTATAATGATTTATTAATTAATTAATTTGTTGAAGTAACAAGGTAAATTAGAACTTTGATTATTAACAATCATCTGACGGCGGTAACAAAAAGTCATCATGGGCATGATAAAAACGATAAAATGTTATATTACATAAGTGGACAAGATCTGCATTACATAAAGATGTATATGTTGCAACAATAGTTGTAGCTTTCCTAGGTAACAAATATCCATAAACACAAAAACACAAACATGGACGAACATACATACTCACATATGTTGGGAAAAAAATAAGAGGCGAGTGATTATTGTATTTTTAGGGTAAAAAAAGTGGTACGTTTATTCACCATGTAAAAAGCAAATTGAAAACGGATAAATGTTTATGAAATTCATTAATACAGCGACTAATTAGCAAGTTCAGAATAAATTCGAACAAAGTTTAGTCACTAGATGCTATATATAAAAAATAATCACGTACCTCATCTAGTACTAATATTTTGCAATGTTCCATATTCGCGACACGTTGATCTATTAAATCTAATATTCTACCGGGAGTAGCAATTATTACGTGAACTGAAACCGGAAGAAAAATATAAATGTTTATACAATAAATAACATTATTATAATATTTGCACAAAAGACAACTTCATTATTAGACTTCATATTTGTTTTAATTTGTTTATCTTCGAGAACCTTACCTTAGAAGATGAGCGACAGATTTCATTTTTTAATTATTTAATCATTGACTGATAAGCTATATTTCATACAGATTAAGAATACAAGTGAAAAATTTAAAACTTATTTTTCTGCATGCACGTGCCTAGGAGAAGAAACTTTTTTAAATACTTTACTCATTTTTTAATTTAATTTTTTTCTACGTCTTTGGGTCCGGTTCTTCCTAACGGGACATTTGATTTCAAACAGTTTCAGCACTTTTTGCGATATTCTCTTTACATAAATACAAATAAAGAGTAAAACGTAATAATATGTATGTAGATATACTCACGTATAAAATAAAAGCTTTTGTTTCCATCATTTGCTTATTTATATACTTGCGTAAGTTTTGTAGCTTATCAAAAAAAAAAAATGCAATTATTTAAATGGATTGTATTTTAAACATTTTAATTACATAAAAGGAATTTGGATATAATTATTTCATTATATTTTATTCCTACTTTAATATGTAATTTCTATTTGTTTATACAGCAATTATGTAATTTTTTAAATTTATTGTATTTCCTGAAATACGTATTTTTTTCATTATTAATAAACTTAAAGAAGCAAATCATTTAGAGTGAACCGAAAGTTATTATACCGCAAAATTTTAACAGACAAAATAATTGAGTAAACTTTGATCTAATGATGTTTTACAAAATGTAAGATTTTTTTTTCGTTTTAAAAATAACATTTTAAAACGATTAAAGAAAAAAAAAAAGGTAGTATATTAGTGAAAAAATTGGGGGGCGATTAAAAAATAGTAGTTGGTCGCAAGAGTTATGAGCAAACAACAATGCACAAATTACTAGTTCAGAATTAAAATTAAAATTTTAAAAACTCAAAGAGAATCAGTGAATTACCTTTCTGATATATTCTTAATATATCATCTCGTAAAACGGTGCCACCCGTTGAAACCATCACCTTTATATTCATATGTTTCGCTAATTCTATACATATCTGACTAGTTTGAAGGGCCAATTCTCTAGTAGGTACCATAATAAGTGCTGTAAACATTGAAAACATATCATTATGTAGGTATTTAATTACCTGTTACAGTTTTTCCATACATATTTGTAATTATCGAAACGACGATGAAAAATATCTGTTTTATATACACTTCTAATTATAAAAAGGGAACAAAGAACTTGTTGGCTTTAATGTGTTCATCCATATTAAAAATAAATAAATTATTCTTCTCTCTCAAATAATAACTGTTCATTTTCGACCCAATGAAAGATGATAAAACTGAAACACAGAAAGTGAATATGAAGATTGGGAATTGTCATCCTACGAAACTTACCACTAGTTTAAAAACTTTTAAGACAGAGTACAAAAATAGTATTTGCTCACTACCTATTTTATGATTTTCTGTCTAAAAAAGGAAATAATGGCAACTAAACATTTACAATAGAATACTTATGTAATTTATGAAAAATTCTGTTACAAGTTTTAATGAACAGACAGTATTAATGTCTAATTTCCCATAAAATCGGACTGAAGTTGTGAAATACCGAAGGGTGAAAATACAAATTTCATTGTAAGGTTTGAATAAAAGCTCACAAGACACAAGCGATTTCGGAGAAAAAATAAAAATGAAAATAAACTGACGACGACTTGAAATTAAGTAAACCGTTAACAAAGATAAAATCGAAGAAAAGTAAAAACATTTTTTACCTTCGTTCGTAGATTGAATAATATTTTGCATGTTAGCATTTTGAGAGAAAATAATCATAGAAAAATCACTTCCTTCTACCACACTAAAACCATTAAATACTTTAGATCTGTCCCTTTAGTTGATTCATTACTTTCTTTTCTAAAATGTTTTGACGTGACAGACAAGAAACATCAGTAACGTTTTAAACCGATTTCAACGGATAATTTTGTCGCTACGTGTAAAAAATAGGATTTAAACATTATTTATCTCCGCGAAAAAGTTATTTCGAAGATAATGCTAAGTGTAAATTTATTAATATTATTTATTTATTATTACAAAAAAGAAAAAAAACAACATAAGAAACAATTTCCTAAAAATAAAATCCAAAAACCTGCAGAAAAGCCAAAACTTCCTTAACTGTATGTTAAACAATAAAATAATTTTATATTTACATAAGGAAAAGTATATGCAACAATAAACGCATTTTGAACATAATTCGGGAAAAAAAATTCCGAATTAATTTTAAATTATAAGTAAATTCCTAGACCAGTGGCACCAGTTCGCAGTAGTTTTTTTAGTTCACATTCCTACGTACAATGTTGTCGTCGTTTAGTTCAATCGATATGCGAAGAAAACTGTTTATGAAAATATCTTACTGAAAATTAAAAAAAATATATATAAATTTGTAATATATGGGTTTCAAAATATTTTAAGTTTAATGTAATTTTAAAAAATTTCACACTACACTTATATATATTTTTTAAGAAGTAACTGTAAAAATTTTAATTTAACTTTAGAATGAAGAAACAATTTAAGAATAATTAGAGTAATTATCCATTTTCAGTTTTCAAAATGTTGTTATAAATATATGATCAAATTATTTTATTGTTAGAAAATTAATTTTTTAAATTGTAAATAATCTGTGAAATAAGGAGAAAAATTAAACGATTACATGTACCAAAAAATGCAAAAAACATGAAACGCTTCACGATTTGGCGCGTAGGGATCAAACCAGCATTCTCTATATCGCTCCAAGTTTAGTATACGTATTTTTGAAAAGTAATTTTAAAAATTTTAATTTAACTTTAAAATGTAAGGTGCAATTTTAGAATAATTAGTGTAATTATTTACTGTTAGTCTTAAAAAAAAAATATTATAAATTTGCGATTAAATTATTTTTACTGTGATATTTATTTTTTTGCTTTAAAAATTCTAAGATACTTCTTCGAAGACATTTATAAAATTCTTTATTAATAAGAAAGTGTTACTTTAATTTAAATTTTATAACCGTTCGTACACTATGAATACGACCAAAAATGAACTGGAGGCACCGATCTAGGTGCTTACCAAAATAGCATACCTTGAATGTAATCTTTCGATGGATCCACCATCTCCAATATGGGGATGGAGTATGCCCCAGTTTTTCCCGTACCATTTTTGGCACGAGCTAGGACATCTTTCCCAGAGAGTGCAATTGGTATACTTGCTTCTTGAATCGGGCTCGGTTTTTCCCAGCCTTTTTCAAATATACCCATTAATAATTCTCGTTTTAAACAAAATTCTTCGAATTCGTTGCCATGTGTATCGGTTACATCCTAAAATTGAATTAATGCTTTCATAATTCGGTAAAACGTATGCAGATTTTATTTTAGAAATAATTTTATTTGTAATTTTTTTATTCCACGAATGTAAATAATTCAGCTTTAAACGTTTACCTTTTATAATTTCATAAAATCCATTTATATTTTAAACTGTGTTAACTGATTTCTTTGCAAGTATTTATTATTCAGCTCGTATATATTCAAAAAAATACCTTTTCCCTGTCTTTTATTTATTTTTTTAAAGTAACACAAGAAAAAAATATGATTTTTTTAAATTTTTTTTTTTGTTACAGAATTATGCTTGATACTAATATAATGTAAATAAACTAACATATTACAACGGATCTGCTTTTATGCTGGATTAATTTTCAAATTTTACACATAGTAATGTAACTGAAAACTTACACTGGTTTTTATCCGTCTATCTGGAGGAGGAATTATTAATTTATTTTTCCAATCATCTTCATTTTTTAATTCTTTCTTTTGTGTTGTGATTGAATTCCTGTTAAATAAATTAATATAATATTAATATATTTAATTAAGCGAATCGTAAGTTGTAGATAAAATTATCTCTCATCCGTTTAAGTTTATGTCTTATTATAATTCGACTTAAATGCGTGCTCTAGGCATAGTAAAATTTAAATGAATAAATAAATAATGAATTAATAGATAATGTTTCAGTAAATTTAGAAGAACCGTAGCTTGATTTTAAATAATTTCTGTAAACAAATATATGCATATTTTTTTAAAACCTACTCATTTCTTTACATCGCATGAGTATAAATTAACAATATATTAGAATATTCGTGTATCTGTGGATTAACGTAAATAATTTTTAATTTTTAGTTAACTTAAAATATAAATACACAAAATAACATATGCTCGACTTACTTTTATATATATTTTATTTATTTAAAAGTAAATATTACCTCCATTATACTATTTATTTAGCTTTTTTTTTTTAAATTGTAGCCTGAAATTCAAGTTGAAGAAATAGTACGCGTTCACGTTTAAGCGATATAAATTTTTTTTTAGGTATTTATCTAATGAGTTTCATAAAAAAAAAAAATGCATAGACCTTAGTCGGTTGCTGAATAAATTTCGTGTTACTAGAATGAAGAAAATTAGTTAAGGAACTGAATAAAAACCTTGTAAAAACCTATTAATTCACTCTTGGCGGGTAAAGGTTGTTGCAAATGTTTTTTCTAGGAAATTACTAAAAGTAAAAATCATACAAAGCAGAAACCAGTATCATATTATCGCTGACATCATAATGCTATCAGCAAGTGTAAATTAATGACTTCCCATACAGTTTAATACGAAGAAATTTTTGAGGGAATAAAAAATATAAAACTTAAACGTTCTGAAACTCTTTCACGTATAGCTAGCAATTACGAAATATTAGATACAATGATTAAAAGTAAATGTGCTAGTGTAGTATATCTAATAATGGATTAAATGTTTTTTTTTTGTTTTTTTTTTTTACATATTCAAACATTAAATAACGCCATTAAAAAGATTACAAAATCAGTGGAAAATATGGCATCAATAAAAAGGTTATATTATACTGCGTCGTGAAATCAACATAATATAAATTTGCCTACTTATAATTGCTTAAGGTCGAATTTGAATTCTGTAACTTGCCGCTTTCAAACCAATCAAACCTGACAAAATAACTATAGTTACAGGTAATACTGATTAAAATAATTAAATCGCATAAAATTAATTAATAAACAAGTTGGGGAAAAAAAGTAAACAAGATGTTTGTGTTATTTTAGTTTAAGAAATGAATTCCTGATAATTAGCTCTATTCAATATGGTATAAAAATATAAAGAAATCAATAAAAAGCCTACCACGAAATTAAAATGCAGATAAGTAAATACAAAATAATAGAAATTTTTGAGGGTAATATAAATTGTATACCTATACGCATTTGAAATAATACTGCCGCTAGAACTAATAAAAAATGAAAAAGAGAAATTAGAGAAACTAGACTGTAGATGATAGACAAAACAACAAACTAAAAAATCGAGTTCCCAATTAATTTTTTTTTTGACTTATTATACAAATTAATGGCAAAAACATAGAATTTGTAAAATATTTTGGAATAATACTAACAAATGTAACGTAAGAAAATGAATTAATTCGTAAACAGAGAATGGATAATTCGAAGATATTTTTATATTTGTCTTTATAAATGATAAACCAAAATGGCAGGTAACAAGTATTAATGAAATTTACACGAATGAAATCAAAAGTATACACAACTGCCAACGTGAGGGAGCATAAAGAGTTGGAATTTCTCATAAATATAAATGAAAACAAAACTTCTAAATGTAAGCAGTTCCAAAATTTAGTTATGATTATATAAACGTACAATTTGATGTTGGGAACCTAAAATAATACACAAATAAATTAACTTTCGTCGAAGATTCATAATTAATAACATTACTGGCGATGTATCATTTAATATAAAATATTAAAAATGGTGAACATGCATGAATCACTGAAAAGAGAAGAAAACTTATGTGAATAAATATTATACATCGAATACTCGCAAATTAATGTTTAACTATGTATTTTTATGTGTAGATAATATAAATATTTAACTGTCCTGTTTTTTAAAATCATTTTAAGTAAACAATTAGTTACATCATTTTCACATGAAAAAAAATTAAAAACCATTAAGTATGGTTTAAATATCATATTAGCAATGCATTATAATTTCTAATAAATCGTTTGTGTTTAAATTTAATGATTATATTTTTGTTAAACTTTGATGTATGAAGTTTTCTGAACATGTATTTCACGAATAATGCACAACTGCCACGATTTCTTTATAGTAATGTACCAATTTTTATTATTTGTTAAACCGTAAGTATTTACTTAATTTCTATTTGAACATTACAGATAAAAGCAAGTTGTAATTCTTCTAACAGTTCATTTAAATGATTCTTGATAATTATTATAGAACGAATAAGTCATTAACCAGTTACACTAATAAGCATTTCAATACATATTAGGCGATGAAAATAATTCTTATATTTATAATTTTATCGAAAATAACTGTTAATAATTACAACATACATTAACTTAAGATATGCGTATTACCTATGTATTATATATATATATATGTATATATGTGTATATATATATATATATATATATATATAAATATATATATATACTTATTTATAATTACGAACTGTTTTGTACTGAAAATAAAATCTATTACTTTAATAAATGTTTTATACTTCAAAGTTACTTACATTTTTGAAGTTTTATTTGTTGATTTTGAAGATACATGATTTGAATTTGCAGTTGCAATCATTTTCTAATCCTTCGCAAATTACAAATAAAAATTTTGTAATCTGAAAGAGTTAAAGTTGTAGATATAAATAGATATAGCGGTCTGCCTATAAGCAGAAAAAAATACATGAACAGTTTATCTTAATTAGGAACGCAATTTCCAAATGCAGTAAATTCATTTAAATTGAAATTCAATAATTAAAACAAGTGATATTACTTACAACGTACAATATAAATTATAAATAAAAAATATATAATGCTTCTAACAAATGAGACATAAACTTTTCTCTATAACTGCGAATACAACTGATTGACAGTACCTCGGAAAACACGTTCAACAGTAATCGAAAATTGAAGATACAACAAACCAAATCAATAGACTTAATTATTCGGATACAAATGATTGTTACGTAACTTTTTTAATGTTTCAATATTACATTATAAATATTGATAAATAATAATAAAATTATAATTAACGTAATCCAAGTAATAAAAAGAGATTTTTTTTATAAAAACGATATAAAATAAATTTATTTCTCGATATTATTTATATTTATTTTGTAATATATTGCAGTTAAAATTCAATTTTTTTTTATTTTTAAAATTTTATTCTGTTAAATAATAATTTAAATAAATTAATGCGAGAAAATAAAAAAAAATTATACGACAGTATTTTTTTTTATAATTAGAATTTTCTATTTTTGAGAATAAATCTAATTTTTTAGTTTTTTACAAAATCATAGTTAATAATAAATTAAGAACTAAATATATGTGCATTTAGGAATTACTTGTTAATCTTTTGTGATATTATTAAATAAAAACCTATTATTCAGTGTACGAAATAAAAATTAACACATTCGAGAAGTAATTTACATAAACATTTCTTTCAATGAGTTAATATACTGTAAAATTATTATCTGTAACTTTTTTTTCATAAAATTATTCGTACGAAACAGTAAATAGTTTAACATCTTTTAAAAAGGAACCAATTTAATTTTTAGTACTTTTTTGATAAAATTTTGGTAAAAAATATAATCTGTATAATTACAGACAGTGATATCATTAGTGTACTAGAATATTTTTATAATTTCATATACACGCTGTATAAATACTACACAACAGTTTTATGTTTTGTCATTACTACTTTGAACCTTCTTCCATAATACTATTGTAATATACCCCTTTTGTTATTGTGTATTGGCTTTTAAATTTTATACTTCACAGATTTTAATAATTTGACAAGACTTCAAAACGGTTTTTTGTTGATTGTATGTCAAAAAGCAATCTTACTTTTCGTTTTAATTAAAATGTTATCTACTTTCTTCAGGACATTTACAATGGAATATAAACTTCTCAAATTTACTCGTTTCAATTTTAACTGGTAATATGCCAATATATAAATTTAAAAGTACAAGCACTTTATATTTAACTTGTATTAGGTCTGTAGCTAGAAATTTTTGTAGTAGAAACATTTTGCATTCTATGATAGTGACGGAACGAGGGGAGGGATTCTTTTTGCTAACACAGAAATTATGGGCATAGTATGGAACAAAACTTGTAAAGTTAATATTTTGTTTATCTTAGTTATGTAAACCAGGCCCGGATTAAGTATATGATAGGCCCGGGGCTATGGAAATATTAAGGGCCATTTTCGAAAATTACGAAATTATTAGTTTTTTAGAATAATTCAATTTTCTTTAATTTAATTTAATTACTATTCTGAATTCAAGAAATAACATATAATTATTAATGTAAACAAAACTAAATATATAGACAATGGGTAGAAAATTTTCGATGCCAAAAAAAATATATATATGTATATGTATGTGTGTGTATATATATAATTTTAAACAATGAATTTTTTTCTTGTTTTTTTCTGCGAATTCTTGTATAATATCGTTAAAATCTGTTTCGACCGTTAATCTTGATAATGCCGATAATCTATCATCTGGCATGTTTGATATGTACATATTTTTTATTCTTTTTAATATCGAAAAAGATCTTTCCACCTCACAATTTGTAATCGGTATAGAGTTACAAATAGTCTATATGCAATATAAATGTTTTTGGAAAAACAGCTATTATTGCACATTTAACCATCCATGTCGTAGGTGGGAGCCTCTTAGGGGCCTCTTTATAAGGCGGAGCCCGGGGTTGCAGCCCCCCCCCTATCCACCCTCTAAATCCAGGCCTAATGTAAACGCTATCATTACATCCTTTTGAAAAACAAATAAGTAAAATGCAGCTGTTAAACTTTAGCAGGTATAAATTTTACTGGAAGTTATTCTTTATTTTTCCGAATTATTCACACAATCATTAGATTTTCAGATAAGAAGTATAAAGCTAAATCTAAAATAATGAAAAAATTATCACAATTAAGTTATATTTCGTTCAGAATTAACTATTTCTGTTATTAAGTTTTTTATAAAATTTCCCCAAAATTTCTTCACACAAGCTGCTTCATATCCTTTTCTTAAACATATTTCTATTTTCTAACAGTGAATTATTTTGCTTTCGTATTTTTAAGTTGAATTTTGCTGATTTGGATGGAATGTATTGTTAAAGTGGGTACCTACTACGAAGTATGATTAATTGTTTAATGGTTCTGCACTATTCAGGAATAGCATAACTAATGCAACATCATGACGTACAAATTATGAAATCAGCACTAATCGGAAGTTGTCTTAAAATTATTTTTAGAGATGTAGCATTAAAAATAAATTTCAGACCGGGTCTTATAAACAGCTCCCTGATAGTAAAGCAACACTAATTTTATTGTTAGTCTTCGTATTTCGACAATTTCTTTGAAGGATTTTACATTTACACTATAATTGATATGAAAAGGAAAAAGGAATGAATAATAAATCGTGATGTAAAGAATAGAAAAGAAGGTAAATTTATAGGCAAAAAGCATCACTTTGTAAAAAATTATAGTAAACGGAAAGGAGAGACAGGAAACCTTATATTCACAGATACATATAGAACAAGCTGAACACAAAGAATATTCCAGTAGCAACTATTAAAAATTTTGTTGCAGGATTCTTTGCTTCTTTGAAAAAAAAACTAATAAAGAATACTTTTTTTTTTAGATCGTCGCACTATGTACAGTAGCTGGGCTAGAAGAGCGGCTTGTATGTTTAGATCATATAATAGAGGTTTAATGATGTGAGTAAGGTAATATAAAAAGAGAAAACATTACCTAGAGCTTATATCTACAATAGTAATTATTTTATTTCAATTTTTACGTTTAATTCATTTGTAGGGTTAATTTAATTACATACTTTTTTTACGATTTCAAGAATTACAGATTTATTTTTGAAGAAAGTGATCCTAGTAGGTAAGTCTAATATATATTACATAAAGAGGGGGAAACCCCAGGAAGTGTGATGCGCAATATACAAATGCTCAAGAGGTTTGTTGTAGCCTCTCCACTTCTACCTCGCACTCGCCTTCACGTGGTTCCCTTGTTAAGTCAATGCTTAATGAGATCGGGTAACCAACCCTGGTGGAAGTCATGATTGACAAACAAAAGAGTGTAAGGGGAGTCTATGGAGAGCAATTATACGGAGACTGTAGAAAGGCCTTCATAGACTGGGTATAGATGAGGCAGGTCTATTACCCTAGGACGGCGGCAGAAGAACTGTAATAAATGGTCAATGGCGGCGTTCCACAGCTTTGGTGAGTAGAGCTACTACCCTCCAAGACTAACAATCTTGGCAGTATTTTGGTTTCAGCCAGAATATGGCTGACCACAATATTTTATTCAACTGGAAGGCATGATGGAAAAGAAAAATCATTTAACTACTCCAGGTGGTAACCAATCCACCATTGCCGTAGGCAATGCAAGCAAGTTATCATTTTCTGGAGAACTTGCACCAACATGCTCGAAGGATGGTAAACCTTTTAGAAAGATTAGTTTTCGACAGAAAAACTTTTTTGCAACAGTCAATATTAATTCAATACAAAAAGTAGGGAAGCTAAAACAATTGATAAATGCTCTAAGGGAGCATGATATGTGTATCGCTGCAATACAGGAGACAAGATATACAGATGAAAATGCTTTTGAATCTGAGGGATATCGAATTTTCAAAGGAAAAGCAGCAAGAGTAAAAACAAACAACGCTGCTTATTTAGGAACAGCTTTTGTAGTTAACTGTCGGATCCTGAATTCAGTTGTAGAATTTCAGTCATTTAACAGTAGAATATCTCTACTTAGCATTGCATGTACAAATAAAACGTACACGTTAGTCAATGCGCATGCTCCAATAAATCAAAAAAATAGGACCAACAAAAAAGAAACAGATGTTTTTTGGGAAGAATTAGAAAAAGTCCTTATAAACATTCCCAGGAAACGCACAATTATATTACTGGGAGATCTTAACGCACAGCTAGGCAGAGAAAAGAAGTACAGAGATAATGTTGGAGGATACCCAGCCCACTTAAGGGTTAACAAAAATGGAGAAAGACTAATAGATTTGTGCAGAGCAACGAACCTGATCATGAAATCCACGGCGTTCAAACACCTGCCGAGGAAACAGAAAACATGAACGTCTCCAAACTCCAAATTAGGTGAATTTCAAATAGACCATGTAGCGGTGTCAAAAGTATCCAAAAAGGAGATACAAAATGTAAAAGTAATAAGAAATGCTAAATTGGACTCAGACCATTACCTTTCTAAAATTAAAATTAATTTTTAACCAAGAAATACAAGGAAACAAACTAAAACAAAAATAAACAAGTATGACAAGATGAAATTAAAGAAAGGATCTGAATTTAAGGATAAACTAGAGACAAAAAATCCGGAGAACTGGGAACAACTAAAAGAAGCATTGGTGCAAACGACTAAAGAAACGCTTAGCTTAACAAAAGTAAGAAAACATTCGTGGTGGAACTACGAATGTGAAGAAGCCGTTGAAAGAAGACAACAGACGTGGAAAAAGTGGAATGCAAATAAAAATGTAAAAAATAGAACATATTTTATAGAAACGAGGAAAGAGACAGGAAAGATTATTAGAAAGGTGACAAGAAAATATCACAGTGATCAACTAAGTACAATCGAGCAAGACTTCCAGAAGAACAACACAAGGGATTTCTATAAAACATTCAAACAAAATGTGAATAAATTTATATACCCATGCCTTATGTTCAAAGACAGAAATCAAAAGATGGCTTTTAGTAACAAAGAAAATTGTGAAATATTGGCAGAACATTTCGAAACGCTGCTAAACTGCGAAAGACCAACACTAACCTTCACCTGCGAAGAAGGTCATAGGAATGACTACTCTGTGCCTCCAAATAAAGGGGAAATTGCTAATATAATTAAATCTTTGAAGAACAATAAGGCCCCAGTAGAGGATACAATAATAGCAGAGTTATGGAAAAACTAGAATGATATATGCCAAAACAAATTGGTTGAAATAATCAAAAATATTTGGGAAATAGAAACAATCCCCCAGGATTGAACGACAGCATTGATACATCCACTACATAAGAAAGGGAAACAGACAGATGTGAACAATTACAGAGGTATCTCGCTGTTACCAGTTACCTATAAAATACTCTCTAAGGTAATTCAAACTAGAACAGAGGAACAGCTGGACTCACAAATTGGGAATATCAATGTTGATTCAGGAAACATAGATCATGTGTGTAACAAGTTTTCAACCTCAAGTCAATAATGCTGTATCTGAAGAAAAGATCTAAAAAATATGTAATAACGTTCGTCGATTTTAAGAAAGCGTACGATTCCGTAGATAGAACAGTGTTGTTTAATGTCCTTAAAGAATTTGGCCTGGAAAAAAAAACCACAAGCTTAATAATAAAAACGTTAACAAACACATATGCTAAATTGAAATTTAGAGGCGAAATATCTAGACAGTTTGAAATAAAAACAGGAGTTAGACAGGGGGTTGGTCTGTCACCTTTACTCTTTAACTGCATACTTGAAAAAGTTATAAGAGAATGGAGAAAAGCTATGAATGAAGAAAATATCACTGGGAAAATTAAACTAGGATACAAGAAGGATAATTTATTAATAGATTGCTTAGCTTTTGCAGATGATCTGGCAATAATAGCAAAATCTATGGAGACAGCAAAGCGGCAGATAGAACTATTAAAGGAGCAAGCGGATAGAGCAGGGCTGCAAATTTCCTTTGAAAAAACCAAATTTATGACAAATATTACAACCGCTCCTAATAGAATAAAAACTGATGTGGGTTAAGTGAATAGAGTCAATAAATTCAAGTACTTGGGAGAATTAATCGAGCAGAGTGGGTCAGAAAAAGAAGCAGTCAAATATAGGATCGATAGAATAAAAGCGGCTTTTTATTTAACAAAAAAAATATAATAAGAAATATCTATCAAGAAATGCCAAGCTGAGGCACTATAAAACTGTGATCAGACCAGAAGCATTATATGCAGCGGAAGGCTTAACAATGAACAGAAAAGGATTAAATGAGCAACTTGAAATCGCAGAAAGAAAGATCGTAAGAAGAATACTGGGACCAGAGAAACAAGAAAATATATAAAAAGGAGCAATCAGGAAATATACCAACTTGTGGAAAGCATCACTACCGATATCCGGAAAAGAAGAATTCGATTCTACGGGCATATGCAAAGGATGGAGCCGAGCAAGTTCACCGGAAGGTTGTTCAGTTACATGCGAAAGCTAAAAATAAACGGTATGTGGTACACAGAGACCAAAAAAGACCTGGATGAACTGAAGATCACACCTGAAGATATAGAACAGCGATCAACGTTAAAGAAGAAATTATTTGATTGCAAAAGATTCGCGGAGAAACGTAAAGGAAGAACTGGCGTTTTGTGGACCGAAGAAAGAAAAAAAAGACACAGTGAAAGAATGAAAGCAGTATGGAAATAGAGGAAGAAGAATGGCAGAACCAGTTGACAACGTAGTCCACCAGTGGCTAATTCGAAATAATAATAATTACATAAAGAACACTAAACTGCTGTTTTTTAGTATTATTTACTTACTCTCTAGTAGACAATAAACAACAAAAATTTATTTATTTTCATGTTTAATTATCCGAGAATTTAAATGATTTATAAAAGGTCCAATTCAAATAATATACAAGCTACATCAATAATAATAATCTTCAAAGTTATCTATCACAATATCGTACATTTTTGTTTGACAAGATGTTTTAAACCGAACACAGCAGCAACTGCATTTACGTTTTCAAATATTGCTTTGAAAATTTTATCTATATTATTTTCGTCTTCCAGTGCAGTAGCTATTGTATTTTTCACTAAACTGGCTGAATGGGCTAAATCTTTTTTTTTTTTGGTTTGTTGATGCTGATTTAATAATAAACTATAGCACTTTTTCAGTCGGAAATAAAAAAATTATAAGTTAATGTTTACACAGAATTTACAGTTGCCAGGAGAATTTTTTATCAACCTCGAACCGACCCAGATTGATACTGCTGGATATTTAGTCAAACTTTACCGACACCTTCAAAGAAGTAGACCTCAGTCTTCTACACACAAAACAAAAAAAGCTGCTACTTATTTACCCAACTCTGGAATAATGTATTAAATTATTCGTTCAGAAGGATCATGTTCAAAAACCGCTTGAATTTCCATATGAAAAGCCTTACTATGTGCTCGTTTAATAAAAAACATTTTACAATTCAATGTAATTTAAAGGCCATTACCATTTCTAAAGCGGCCTTCGCCTTTTTCTTATTTAAAAATGCTGACTTCATTTTTGAACATTACAGTGCAAACTTGAATAATACAGTATTGCGAGACATCAGTATCGGTGGCGCCCTCCAAATGTGGGTAAGACAAAATTTGGTACCACACTACTACTGGCCCTGATATATGCGCGATCACGATATGCCTATATCAAACATAAGTTTGCACTAAACATACTGAAACCCAATCAGACGCTGTATTACATATCAATGGTGATCCATTACCATGGGCGTCGCCAAGGGGGGCAGGGGAGGGCCGTAGCCCCCCTGGAGTTTTGGAACTTTTTAATCAACTGGCCCTGATGAGTATTCATGGGCACGTAATCATGGACACGTAATCATGGACAATTTGACTTTTATAATAACGTAGTAGAACAATTTGCTGGAAAAACACGAAAATTAGATTAATTTAGACTTTGTTAGTTCCTGCAGTTTGTCATAAGGCTAGTTATTAGTGTATCATAAAAAAAAACGGTACTAGATTTTAAAAAACGTAACAATTGTTTATTAATATTCTTGTTGTTTCTTCATTCAATTTTTTTAATAGTAGGGGTCAGACGGGAGAAAAATCGATCATGTGGTCCTTACATTTCTTTTCACTTCATATCTTCAATTCAACTTAGTATTTATTAGTGTGTATAAATGTGGTTGGGATGTGTAGGTAGGTATGGATGTGCTAGATTAAGAAATTAGAACTATATATTAATTTTTAAATTAGAATTTAAGCTTAGATTGCAGAGTATGCATAAGGTGAATATAATGTAATAAATGCACAAGTTTGCAATTTACGAATAAAAAAGTAAAGTAAAATAAGTCCTATACCCTTGATAAGGTATCATGGATTGTGAAGTTAAGGTTCACAGTGTACTAAGCCCAACGGCACTAATGAGTGTAGGGGGGCCAGTGCCTTTCTCTCTGTCGCCTTTACTTTCCTAGATTTCTCTGGTACCCAATTATTTCAGGCTGGGTAAACTTGAGATCGACTTGGATCCGGGACGAGACAAGTCTCGAATCCGTGACCTCTGATTTGGTAGCCAGGCACCTGAACTATAAACGATATAATTATTTTGGAAACCCATAGACGGGCCAAGGCTTTATGGGATCTACAAATTATTTCAAACAAAAAAAAACAATTTACGGTTCACTCTTTGTGGACAATATCCTTCTATTTTCATCGGATACAGACATTTCAACCGCCAAAGAGGAGCTTAACTACTCATTAATCTAATTATAACTGTTCCTCCTAACAATGATATTCGTCATTGCCCTCTTTCATTCTTTTCCAATTACAACCGGTGATTGGAATGCCATTTTCGATCGTGAAGCTGCAGAATTTATAACATCGATAGCACTATACTCGAAAATTCTATCATTAATTTCATCATTCTTAATGATCTCTCTCCTTTTTATTTTAAGAGTCCATCTATTTTAGCACCGTCAATTCTACTTGTTCTTCGCCTACCATTGGTTTTAACTATAACTGGTACAGGTTCTTACAATAGTAATCATGTTCCTATTTCAATAACCATCTGGTTCTTTCTTTTCCTACTTATTTTGGCCTTTGTTATTCTGTTCTACGGAGTTTATCTAAAATAAATTGGACTTTATTCCATTTTCTTGTAAATTCTTTATTTCATAATATTCGACTTAGTTCTGATTCCTTATTTGATTGTAACTCCTCTCTGAAATGTGTCACGTCTGCTTTTAGCGCTTCCTCTCCATTTCGCCACCGTTCATCTTTCATTCCTCGTGGTACCCATAATTGAGCAACTTTTAGAACCTTTCGTTCAAACCTTACAATCGAAAACGAGGTAACGCAAGAGCTTCGTATACACTCAAAGCATCAAATAAGTTCTTTTGAAAGAATCACAGTCATACGCATCTGGAGAATAGACAGAGTTTTTAAATTCTCATCCTCTGAACGCCCTACCAATTTTAACATTTCTACTGACAATCTATTACATTTTATTAATTCTGTTTCTCCCGCTTATGTTCGTAGTTTCAATGAATTGTATTCTGCTCTTTTTTCACCAAATTTTTCTCCTCACTTTCCAACTTCTGTCTTCGATATTAACGAATTAAAGTCTGTTCTATCAAAATCCTCCAGCCTCACTCTAGGTCTCAATGGTATCCCTTACCTCGTCTTTAAAAATCTGTCTGAACAATTCATTAGTATTTTCTTCGAACTAATGTTTTTCTTTTCAGCGGAATTACTCCTTTCTGTTGAAATTCTTTTATCAGCATTCCCATTTTCACAAGAAGTTTTTCATTGCGCCGCATTTCCTTAGCATCCTGTATTAAGAAACAATTTGAAAGTATGTTGAACAGTCGCCTTGTTTATGATGGCTGAAACGTAATAATGTTTTTCCCAATAATATATTTGCATTTCGACCTGATACCCTCCTGATTGTATTAGTCTTTTTGTGTCTAATATATAAAAATCTTTCATTCAGAAGTATTACACCTTAGCTTTAATCTACATCTACCAATTCCAAAAAAAAAAAAAAAATATTAGCAATTAACATTTTAGTCCAGCTTTTTTTTCTTTATTATTAATTTCATATTGTTCTATCAGTCTTTCTTTTTCACTTCTCAACGCTACAAGAAAGGTTTTTCGAGGTGTTTTCCAAGGTTCTTCCTTTAGTTTTACTATTTTCAACATCTACACTATTAGTGGTGCTCCACTTCCTTTAAACTCCTCTTCTTTATTCTTTGCTGATGATATACTGCCCTCCAATATTTTAGCTGCCAATGAAGCTATTAATTCATCTCTTATTGCACTGGAACGTTCTTTATCCTCAATTCACCTTTCTCTTTCTTTTTCTAAGTCTTCTATTGTTTTTGCGTTTCGTTCTTATGATTCTGCGTTGATTAATCTATCCTTAAACAATACAATTATTCCTCATGTTAGTTGCCTTTGCTATTTTGGAGTTCTCCACACCAGTCGACTGGAGTTTTTCGGAATACATTAAATGTCTTTTCTCTTTTACTATTAAAAACCTAAACCCGATGTAAACTTTATCCACAACCAAAGAGGGCGCTTTTTCCCTTTATTTTGAGCAGATTAGCGTCGAAATTTCATCCATCATCATGAGGAAAATGTCTTGAAAGAATAGAGGAAAGTATTTTCCAAAAGTAGAGTGAAGAAAGGATGAAATATAAAAAAGAAGAGAGAATTCGAAAAAGGATGAATCGAACAAGAAGTACAGCTTACAAATAGAATAGGTGGAAACTACCTACAAAAGAAAGAGAAAATGAGATCAGAAATATGAAGGTCGATATTTTTCCCTGTTCTAGTGACCTTCAAAAAAAATAGTCATAAAAGTGTAATGAACTATGAAATACATTTTATCGCTTACGTGAGAGGACGAACAGGATATAGCAACTAACACTATCCACAACTGCAGAAGCAAAGCCTACAGTGACAGTTAGAAGAATGAAAGACCATCAGGTTTACGGTCATCCCTGCAAAGGTAGATTCCTCAAAGCCGATGGAAAAGAAATAGAAATCTATTAACCAACATGATAACTACCACTGCAAAAGCAAAGTTAAAGAAAAAAGTTCTGTAGCATCAGAATCTTATGTAAAGAAAGAAGAGCGAGAGTGGCTAGATGCGACAGAGCACCAGTATCAAGGAGGAGAAGAATTGATAAGAACAACTAAATCATGATTTGATAAAGTATCAAAGACAGGAGTTTTGAAAAGTTTGTTTTTTTTTTTGATGTGGAAAGGTTTTATACGGCGTTTTTCGCTTGGAAAGTGAAAATTTTCAAGCGTTACCGTTACCTTTTCGAGCGTTTAGCACAAAGTAAACGTGATTAACTTAAAATATTATTAATTTACTATGGAAATAAATTTGGAAAAAAATTAATTTTTTATAAAACACTGAAATATCAATTATAATTACCATGGGGAAATGTAAATTCAAATAAAGAAAATTGAAATCGCCGTAGTGTACCATTTACAAGCTCATCACTGATGGAAATAGTACGTATGTCAACGTTATTTATACGGAATTGTTCACTTGGGGGAGTGAAAATTTTCGAGCGTTACTGTTACCTTTTGTAAAAGGTAATTAAAGCTTGTTTTAATTATTATATTAGTAATATCCCCTAAAAAAGGGGGAAAAATACAGGAAATAATAAAGCTTTTGGGAAAATACAGAAACCACCTGTATGAAAAAGGAGAGAAAAAAAGGATTTAAACAAACATTAATACATAGGTGAAGCCACGGGGAAAGCTTTTTTTTTTTTTCACTACTCCGGTCTTAGAACCACAATTGGCGCTGCTGTTTGGTTAACTAAATCTTGACTTTTTCTATGTTAAGCAATTACTTCCTCATATCTCTTCTCATTAGAGAAATACATGATTTTTAACTAATATACTAATAACTTACTATTATTTTACGTTGCACACAATAGACAATATTTATCACAGTAAAAAAAAAAAAAAAAAAAAAACTTTTACAAATTAAGTCCATTTTATGGCAATGTTCAACACAAATTAGGTTTGAGCGAGTGAAATTAATTCCGTGGATGCTGTTGTAATTTTTTCGGGGTTATCCGGGTAATGCGTCTCTACACCAGTATCTCTTGAGTCTTCTCCGCGGATTCCCAGGGAGAGATGAACAGAACATGCTGGACGCTTCTATGTTTTCACTGAGTTCAAGTTTACTAAAGAACGTACCATATCGAAGTTTGTAATAGTCTTGCACGAATGGGATCTTCAAATCGTGATGGAGTGTTCTATTGGACACGAAATAAGGAGCGTTGGCAACTTGTCTAAGTATTTTAGACTGAAGCTGTTGAATTCTGTTGATATTGCTTTTGGACGTTGCGCCATATACTTCGATGCCATACCGCCATACTGGCGCCAGTACGGATAGATAGATTAGTCTTTTGCAAGACGTGTTCACGGCAGACTTCCTTCCCATAAGGCTATTTAAGATTTGAAGTCTTGAGCGAATTTTTTGCCTTGTGTACGCGACGTGGGTCCTCCATGTTAGACGTCGGTCCATTGTTAATCCTACGTATTTAGCGCTGTTGCTTTGCGGAAGAGCATTTTTATTTATTTCTACCTGGGGGCAGGACTGCTGGTTTAGCGTAAAAGTCTCCTGTAAACTTTTGGAATGGTTTATTTTAATCTCTGCCCATGCTTCAATCTTGTTCAAGTGCTCCTGCAACAGTAGTGAAGCACGCGAAGGATCTAGTATTTGACGTTAAGATGCAGGTGTCATCAGCGAAAGTCGTTGCTGCCGTGGTTTTTAGTACTGGAAAATCCGCCGAGTACAAAGAATATAACAATGGCGCAAGTATACTTCCCTGTGGGACGGATGCATTTATCCCGTATTTTCCGGACATTGATGAATTTATCTTCACTACAAAACCACAACAAAGCTAGCGGATAGGTAAATGGGCCGTTTATAGGATAACTAAATGATATAATAAAAGTAGTAAACAAGGAAAGCTTTGGGACCTCCAGAAATAGCATTCGATTGACAAGACTGGAAACAGTATTTTTAGTATTTGCTATCGAAAATATTATTTATACTCAAATTTAAAATCCTTACTCAACTACTATAGTTTGCCGTACGTGAAACGTGAAAACCACTTTTTTTGGACGGTGATAAACATGTTTTTCAAAGAGAAGAAGAATCTTTACATAAACATAATTCTGGATAAAACAAAAATTTTTTTATTAATTTCCAAGAACAGATTTAAGCGGCCATTAATACACGAGTAAAACCACGATGTTGATAATATTATTACAAAACAGAAATATTTTAAATGTAACAATAATATTGAATTGAGTCGCTTGAGTTTAACGCCTCTTTCATTTTAAGATTTTGAGTGTTCATATTTTTCCCCTATATTCTAATGAACATTTTTCGGCCAATTTATATCTGGCAGTATTAAGTAAATAAATTATATCTCTAAGGAGATCTCATTTTCCAACGTTTATTTAAATGAACATTGCGTATTAGCATTAAATGTAATTTTTAAAAATTTTGAAAAAGCCGATCCTAAAAATAGTATGAAAGCGTGTGTTTTTTTCAAGTTAAGAAT
This sequence comes from Icerya purchasi, assembly GCA_039619475.1. Classification (NCBI taxonomy): domain Eukaryota; kingdom Metazoa; phylum Arthropoda; class Insecta; order Hemiptera; family Monophlebidae; genus Icerya; species Icerya purchasi. The sequence continues at coordinate 71,314,987 of CM077116.1, forward strand.
ATTTGTTAAAAATTCTGCATAATAAATCTATGTTGCTATGCTCACATGGCTGTTTTCACATCTTCCAAGGGTCGCAAGTGACACTTAATTTTTTTTTTTTTGGACCCACCAAATAACCTCAGAAGGACAAATTTATTTATTTATTATTATTATTATCTTTTTGTTTGAACTGTGTATAAAGGGCCAGGGAGTGTTAAGGTTGTATACCTACAATGAATTGAATAATTAAACTGAAGTTTAGGGAAAAAAAAAGAAAAAAAAAATTACTGCTTCATGAAAAGAGAGAAATAAAAAAGAAAACTCTTACTATAAATAAAAATAAGAAAGTATTAATGAAACGTACAGATACGCATGTATAGCAAAGTTAACTATTAAGTACGACAAATGTCACAGACAACAATACAAAATAAATTATGTAAAAGTAAACAGTGTTAATCAATGATATGTGGATCCTTATAGTTATGATAAAGTTGTGGGTGAAGCACGTAGCTAACATAGAATTGAGTAAGTTTTCGATAATTTGGATTCACGGTTGACTTCAATAATAGGCCAAATAAATAATTAATTATCAGATAATTGAAAATCTAGCGGCTTCTGTGACTAGTCAAGTATATTGAATTGGAACGATTAGTAGTAAAAAAAAGAAAAGAAAGAACAAAGGATGTACAATATGGAGGAAATGGGTTGGTGATACTTACATATCGATTTCCTTGCATGAATCTATCAACCTGCAATTACTGTTCTTTTGTATATGTTTATGCTTCCGTCTAAATTAGATATAAACCAAAATTCCGGCTCTGTCTTGGTGTTCTTAAATCCTTTCCAATTTTAGAAATTATTGCTGAATCGAATACGTCACCCCTGTCGCTTCGCAGATCTTATTTGAGCTATTATTTCCTTACTAAACAACTTTCACTCATGTCCTTTTCTCTTGTTCATTCTTACCTTTTTATTTATAAGGACTGGTGTGTTTTACGCCTGAGAAAATAATCCCTGTTTTAGCTTTTAATTCTCTTCATCGTAGTTTATTTCATTTTTACGAAATTTCGTGTAACAAATTTCGTCCCATATTTTTCCTTCGATTTTTCCCTTCTCTGCCATCCTTCCAAAGTATTTTTTCTACTTTTACCTTCCGGGTGCTTAAACAAGAATTCTACTTCACGTATGACCATTTTCAGTAATAGCTTCAAGGAACTGATGGTGTTGGAGCTTCTTTTATTCTCCCGGATTCTAATTTTCGGAGTCACTTTGTCTTCTTTCTTTCTGTTCCATTTTTAGCTGAGGGCTATATTGCGTTCTGTCGTTTTGATTTCCTCTAGTCGACCTTTTTCCAATTATTTAATCATTCGTAACTCTATAAGCGCTCTTCCTTTCTTATTGCTCAGTTGATCTTTTTATTCTTCACTAACGCTGTCTTATCCATCTTTTTTCTTCTCGCTACTCCATCTGTATTAATTATCTGTGGATTCTTAGCCGCATAGACATTAAGAGTAATGAGCTGACCGATTTTTTGGTTCGAGTCACTGTTTTCTCTCCCTCATTTTTTTAAAAAAAAAAAAAATGTCATCCTCTAATTTTGTACCTCTATATAAAAAATTCCATCTTAAATTTTGGCCAAATATTATTACTCTCCTCCTTTCGTAATAAATGTTTTTTGTTTTATCTATTTGTTCAACCAAAACTTCCTTCTTTTTCTTAGCTTCTCGAGTTTCTTCGCTTCCTTGTTCTGTTATCATTTTCTATTATTCGTTGGCGTTTTAATTATTCTTTTCTGCCTTCTTCTCAGTTTCTTTTTTCCTTTGCTTCCTCCCTAAATTAGTGATGTATGACGCTGATGTAATCTTTGATAAACAAAGACGCTACGAGACGACGATGCTGACCACATTTTCTTTAAATGTCTATTCCTTTCTAGCGTTATGTTTTGTATTTTCATCTATTGAAACTCGAACCCGCTACCGTTTATTGCACATCTTGTCTTTTTCCTTAACGCTAGTATGTGGCCAAACCGAAATTTAACTGACGATTCTTTCCTTTTTTTTCTGTCTCTGGGTGTAGGTTGCCGGTTTACGGCAAAAAAAAAAAAACAACTTTTAGCAAAATTTAATTTTTTACACTTTAAAATTTCTTTTTTTGACATTTTTTAAGTGAACAAGACTATTTGTTATAGATGCTTCAGATTCTCATTACAACATTGGACTTGAGAATTTTAACGCTCTATTTGCTCAGTGCTGTAGGGAACCGTATCCCGTATTAGTGAGTTATAGCGAAAAATGATGTAATTTATTTTAAAGCGTGCAGTTGACTGACGATAAAACAGCAAAATTCATAAATAGCGGTCGGTAACTTGTAAAGATTTGGCATTATCGACAGTTCTATATGTGAAACGCGTTATGCGGGGAAATTGGATTCCATTAGGTAATAGCGCAGAGGAAAGATTATTTTTTGTACACTTATCTCTTAAAAAGTAGAATACACAATGTCCGTAACAGAATCGCGAATAATCATCTTAGCACCGCTATTGGTATTTACTGTCGAATTGTGCATAATTTAATTAATATGTAAATAATTTAAGTACAGTTAATGACGAAAATCGAACAGTGAAAAAAAGAAGAAAATTAATTTTTACTAAACTGTAGGTGTTTTTTATTAGAGGAAAACAATAGTTATAGCGTGTTGTGATATTTTTCGTAACAGCGATAGTGTAATAATCGATCAATAGACCACTTAACTTTTTCAGATAAGACGAATAAATGTACATGTTTTATCGGAGATACTCGAGAACATTCGGATTTGTAGGTTATTTACAGCGAAAATAGGTAATTTTTCTTAGCGACAACGAAGCAGATCGAGCCAAACAATTTATCATGAACCGGAAAAGATTGTATACGGCTATTATTATAGTGTGTTCGTTGTTTACGTTCTATCACGTTTATCGCTCGACAATGTAAGTATAATGGAACTACTATTAATTCGCGTATTTATTCTAGTTCATGCGGTTCTACTGTTAATTTCTTACCGTAATTTAAAAATGAATCCAAGCACTTTTACGAGCTGATAACATTGTTTCAGTAGTTGATCATTATCGTGCGAGTCATTGTTGCATAGCGTCAGTCCGCCCCTTTTTTTTCTGTTTCATTTAATCACAGATTCCCGTTTCTTCCCCCCACATAAATAGATAATTTATGATATCTAAATATCTACGGTATTCCTGTATTCTCTAAAATCGTTCGTTGTTTCCGAAGTTTGGTCGTCGTTCGCCAATTACCGGCGTCGAGTTTGATAAGAGTAGAACACGACAGAGATGGCGAGAATTATTTCACCGCATAAATAAACACCATGCGTTAGGCATATCATATATAAATCAAATGAAACGGGGTGTTCATATAATTATTACGTTTTTCGATCAGTTCGGCGCTAATAGAATATGTTTTTATTTATTTATAGAAAATTCTACTAACCTGTTTGCTCGAATCATAAACTATTAAATATAATTACGGAAATAGAAAACCAGCAGAAACGGTATAATGTAATTATCCGCGCCGGAACTTTTTCGCACCTAGCCAATCATCAGCTAAAATTAGGAAACATAAATTTTTATCCTTTTCTCTATTGATACGAACTGGATGTGAACATTTTTATTTATAAAAATACTAATTATGTCGGTACGAAAAATGACGCAATCAAACTTCAATCTTCTAATACGAAACGGTAAAGGTTGTCAATTTATTGTAGGTAAATGTAATAAGTTAAAACAAATTATTCGATTGTTCATTTCTTAAATAAACGCATAAACGGGAAATACAGCATTTAAATTAAAATCATTCGCGTGTTTTGCGGCAACGTATATTATTCATGGTGACGGTTTAAATCGCTCACCAGTTACACGCTGTAACGTTGTACATCATTATATGAAATAAAAATAAATTAAAATTAAAGAAAATATATAGTAAAAATAAAAAAGTGAAATAAAATTAGAACGTGTTGGAACAGTGAGTACGTATGCGAATACATAGGAACCAGCTGCTGGCCAGAGGTTCGACTAACCGAGATCTATTTATCATCTTTAAGGGATGCGTGTGAACGGTCAGCAAATGAACCGATTTGTACATTAGTAGTGGGAAAGTGGGCATAGGACGGAAAAAATAAGTTAAAAAACATGTAAGTTTTCTTTTTGGGGCTCGGCAGTCAGGAACGTTTACCCAGAAACAATTAGGGGCGGAAAGAGCAGGTTACATTTTAATCCCATCAGATATCGTTAATAAAAAGGAATAAGGAAGGGGAAAAAAGTATAAGAAGCGGGAAGACCAAGTCTCAGCAAACTGGAGCGGAGTGCTTCGCGGAAAGAGATGAATATGATAATTGTTTCAATTGAGAGATTAATGGGGGTTGGGGGAACAAAAAGCGAAAACGGGAGAAATACAATAGGAAATGGTCAAAAATCTGGCGAATAATGGAGATAATGACGGAACGGTGAAGTGCGGAAAACAAAAGGAACCACCGAATAGCAGGAAGACTAGGTTAAACAGACAGATGAAATAAATAATTGTTAAAAAGTAAAGAGAAAGCGTAAAAATATCTGATGAAAATCTGTGATGAAAATTTTACACAGTGAAAGGAGATTAGATGAGATTTTAAAAAAAAAGTAGGAGTAGTAACCCGAGCCAAAGAGTCAGCCGTTTCATTGCTAGGAATACCGGAGTGGCTACAAACTCGCAGCAAATTAATGCGAATTGAGTGGAGTGAGAAGAGAGTGTGTATGAGTGAGCTTATATGGAGAATAATAAAGTCATACGAATGATCAGGAAGTGGAGAACATATGGCCTGAGGGGTGCTCATAGAGTCGAAGATAATCAAATAATTAGAAGAAATAGGGGTAATGAAAATGATGGATTATCGTAGGATAGCCATTAATTCGGCTGTGAGCATGGAACAGAAGAAATAAAAAGATTTCGAAAATTTAAAATATGAAAAGAGATGGCCCTGACTCCACTTTCGAATCATCAGTGAAATCGATTGCCTGAAAAGGAAATAAGAAAAATACCGCGGCGTTTCCCCGCTTAATTACGGTTTGCAGAAGGAATTTTGAAAGTGAAGATAAAATAAAAACTTTAGGAGAATGACAGAAATCGGCACGAAGTAGAAAAAAAATTAGTGGAGATTAGAAGATAAATAGTGTAATATTCGTAAAGTCACTGAAGAACCAACTAGCGTGGTATAGTTGGCTGGGCAGTGGTGTTTCGTTCAGGTATGACCTGATATCTCGCTGCTGCACGTTGAAACTTACAGGACTTTCATTTGCGCTAGGTTAATGTTCGTAGTTGATGCGCTTCTTCAAAAAAAAAAAGAAAAAAAAAGAAAAAAAAAGTCTTTGAAGAATATTTGCCTAATTTCGGTAACAATACCTGGTCTTGGGATATCCGAAATGATTCACGATCCAGTTGTGTCCAAGCGATTCAATTGACAATAAAGTCGAATTCGTTATTTGTAAATTTCGTGTAAATTAAATTCGATTACCCCGTCTTCTCCTCCAGCAAGAACTCAGTTTGGATTATCAACATACACTCGCCTGCCTACGAGGAATCCCGATCAACCCAAAGCTGCAGACTTATAGGTGTGTTACCCTTATTTATAAAATAAATGTACTATAAAATATTTACACAAACAACAAAAAAGGGAATAATTTCAAAAATAAATAAAAATAAATAACCGTAAAAAAATATTAATTTACTTTAATTTAAGAATTATAAAGTGAAATTTATATCCGGCGCTTTGTCTTGTAATAAAAAAAAAAAAAATTAAAATATATTATTTAAAAGAAAATTACATTAAGAAATCTAAATGTAACTAAATCCATACCTGTTTGTGTTAATATTTGTAAATATAAAATTAATACCTCGATGATAAGTATAAAATGGTTTTCCTTTAATATAAATTGAAATAATTTATTTTAAAAACATTTCCGGGCATAACCTATCATCAGCTAACAATACAATTAGTTTTAGTTGAAATCACTCTGTATTGTTAGCTGATGATGGGCTATGCCCGGAAATGTTTTTAAAGTAAGTTATTTTAATTTATATTAAAGTAAACCATTTTATACTTATCATCGAGGTATTTATTTATTTTATATTTATTAAGAAATCTGTTTTAAAGTGAATACGTCTAGTCACATTGAATTCGTTTTGAAGTTTTGCGGAAGACCTCTTATGTACTACTCTTGTAGGAAAGATGACGTAAGACTAATTGACTACATATAGTCAATTCTGAACTGTGTAATAAATGTTCTATATAGAAGTGTAGAATATTACATGTTAGATGAATTACCGCAGTATTATTATATTTTGGACATTTCTAAAACACAAAAAAAATTTCACCTGAAAAAAAAAAGAAAAATGCAAAATTGTAATTTATTTAAATCGGTAGAAAACGTTTTCTATTCTTCGGTGCTTGTATTTTTTTAATCTATAACTGAACATACAGTCACAGTCATCTATTATAGATAAGTCAAATGCCAAAGATTTTTTGCATACTCTTTGTAATAAATGCTCTCTTGAAAGTGCGACAGTTTACTTTTATTATTATTATTATTATTATTATTATTTCTCTTTTTTTTTTTTTTTTGTTACCACCGCGTACAATCGATAATTTAAATCTCCGGGGATTGGGTTAATTCTCTTCTCGAGAATATGGCAGCGTCGTTGAAAGAAAATTTTAAAAAGATGGTGTCGTTTTCGAGATTTTTTCGGCCAAAACCGTATCGGTGATCGTTTCTGTTATATAATATTTCATCGGCAGTTGGGTTTAAGTATTTTTCTTATTTCACTCTTGTAACTTTGCAGACAGGGAACGGCTTTTGTTGTCGATCGTAGTCGGAGTGATGATATGAACGTTAAGAAGAACATATTCTTCTTGAAAACTCACAAATGCGGAAGCAGCACTGTGCAGAACATACTGTTACGTTTCGGCTACGCTAATTCGTTAGACTTTGTCTTGCCGATTACGAAAAATTATATCGGAAACCCAATGACGTTCTCGCCGGAAATGATCGATGAATCGCTTAGGACGTCCAGTGGCAAGTATAACATATTCGCCCATCACACCAGGTACGATCACGCTAACGTTACATCAGTTATGTTTCCGGACACGATATACATAACCATCCTGCGGGATCCAGGTACGCATTTTGAGTCGATTTTTAATTTCTATAAACTGTACAAAGCTTTTCACGTTAATCTAACCGATATCCTAAACGACGAACAGATCGCTAAGCAGCGTATAGATCGCGGAAAATATCGTAAAATCGGCTTGAACCAGATGTGTTGGGATCTAGGTATGGAGCCGTCCGATTTCGACGATCCGGCCAAAGTGAAACGATTTATCGAGAAAATCGATCGACAGTTCGACTTGGTCATGATTATGGAGTACTTGGAATCGTCTTTGGTCTTGTTGGCTGACTTGGTCAATTGGCCTTTACAATCGGTCACCTACTTAAGGCAAAACTCGCGACCGGTCGTTCAGCAGCTAACCGAGCAGGATAAAGATAAACTGAGACGATTGAATTCGTGCGACAATCGTTTGTACGAATATTTTTCGAATAAGCTGAAAAAAACCATCGCCACCGGATTCGGTCTGGAAAAGATGAAACATCGACTGCGAGAACTGATCTCGTTGAATAATTCCCTGGAAAAACGATGCGTGTCGAAAGAATCGAACAAAGGCTACGCTAAAACGAAGGCCTACGTTCTACGTAATGACAGCGACTGGCAGTGTGTGTACAGCATTAAGACCGAACTGGCTTTTACCGAAGAAGTCAGACAGTTACAAATCAAACGCCTAGACATCATCCGAAGACTGGAAAATTTTGTTCGTAGCTAATTATCAGCGATAATAGTCGCACCTTTAGTACTTCATTTTCAAGGTAATTGCTCTTTTTTATTTTTATTTTAGCTATTTAAGAGATGGAAAATTTGTTGTGTTCGCTTACAGAAAAGAGAAATATGTAAAATCTGCCGAAGTTGTTCGACAAAAAAATGTGTTTATTTCCTTGAGATATTGCGGATTAAAAGAGACAAACGGTTTTATTTTTTATTTTTTTTAGTCGACTCAAGAAGATGTGTCAAGCTGGTCAGTACGTTGATCTGAATTTGTATCCGGCAAGACAAGATATTTCAAAAACGAACGAAAAGAGCCTACAAAGTGTTTATTAAAAAATACACGTTAATTTCGCTACAACTTTTTAATGCAGGAATAAAACTGCGTTCGGGGAACTGAAAAAAATAATAAAAAAGGAAAGGCATTAAAATGCAAATATAGACAAAAAATTTTGGAAAATTGTTGGTCTCCCGTGGTTACCGTAAGTTAGCGAACGAATTTATGGTATTAGATTCACATCTGTAATTGGATTCTGATAGATTTCGTTTTTTCTTTTTTCTTTTTTGAAAGCTGGAAAATTATATTTTTGTTAAAATTACGGAAAAGCTGTTGTAACGTATCTCAAAAAATAGAATGATGATTTTTTTTTTTTTTTTTTATCTATTAAAAATAGCTGTAGAATAGTTTTTACGTTTAAAATGGTTTTTATTTATTTTTTTCCGGATTTCTTCGCATAGATTTTTCTGTTAAAATATACATTTAATTTTATATAATTATTATTTTTAAATACGTCACAGAAAAATAAAAAAAGAAAATGAATTTTAACGTGCAATCGCATTTAAATTTAAAGAAGACACAACGCGAAATGCAATTTTTTCTTTTGTCTTTTTGAAGTGAAACTTTTTATGGGACACTACGAGTTTTGAGATCGTCGAGTTAACAAAATCTGTTAAACTACTTGTTCTTTTCTAATTCTCGTTTACTGAACGTAGAGTGAAAAAGACAGGAAATCTGTAAAACAATTTTTCTTTTCTAATGTCCGTACAGCACGAGAGAGACAAAAAATTCGTTAAATAACGAAAATAAAAATGCAACCAATTATTCCTTCCTGACTATTACGAAAATCGCGTTATTGGAAACTAAAATCGTTAACGATCCGCATAAAGCGACGTTGCATAGAATGGTCTCCAATTTTTACTGTTTCTATTTTCTATTTTTATTTTTTTTCTTAATACATTATGTCTAAATCAAACAAGACAGTACGGACTGCGTAGCTGAATTAGTGGGCGATGTTTATCTATTGTATATTCAGAAAAAATATTTCTGGTTTCTTGCTTTCTAGATATTTCTAATGCTTTTGATAGTGTTCACCTACCGATTTTATATTATACGTTAATGGAATTAGGGAATCCTGTATTATTTGCCAGATTAATTTTTAATTTGTTCTCCGGTAGGAAAATCATCTTTTTCCACCCTATACAAGGAGATATGTCCCGAACGATTTTCTCAGGGTTGTGCCAAGGTTCCTTACTAAGTCCTGTGCTTCTTAATATCTATATATTGAAACTTCTAAAAGTTAATAGTGGTAATATCCGAATTTTGTCATTTGCAGGTGGTATGCTGCTGTTTAGTTGTCATCGGAACTTAAGAGAGGCTTCCCAAATGCTAAACGATGGTTTGACGGGAGTTCATTATATTTTCACAAAGTTGAATTGAACTATCATAGTTTTGTACAGAACTTGCTGAAGTATCACAGAAAACGAATTATATGTGATTGCGTTTACGAAATACGCTTTTGAACTGAATCGGTGTACCCTTTGTGAATGATTTGTTTCTTTTTTTCAAACAAAATGATGAATTTTAAATGATTTATAGCCGATGAATTGCAATTTTAATTATCGTCGATGGGGAAGGTTTGAATACTAGTTTCTAGGGCAACATGCGCTCCGACATATGGGCTGCCCTATCCGAAAGTGAAACTTTAACAAAATGCAGACTGAAAAGGTTTGGTTCATTTTTCCGGATAATTTTAATTGTACTTATCATTTATAATAATTAATGTCACATATAGGATACATACGGTACATGAACGTCAAAATTTGGAGTTTCAGCCAGTGAACCGCATCGAAAATTGTAAACCTAATAGTTTCGCAAGGGTAAATTAAAAAAATAAAACTTAAGTGAGTACATTTGTTTTAGGAGGACAATCTTTTCATAAAGATTCTCTACAGATTTCTGTAGGGAGAATTATTCACTTGGAATAAATCATATAAACTATTTACCATGCATTTTCAATTTGTAAGCATAATTTTTACTTCTTATACTTATATATATAAATCTTTGCACATTTCATCTCAATGTGGAAAGAAAGGTAAATGTAAGTATATAAAAAAACACATTTAATATGGAATTAAATAAAATTTAATTACGATTAAAGAAAACTAATTTATCAATAAATTTAAGGGAAAAAAGATTACAAATTATTTGAATATAACCTTTTAAAAAATATTACGAATTAATATCTGAAGAAAGATGACTTCATTAGTAATAAAAAAGGTGAACATCAAAATTTAACAAAACTTCTATCTTAGCAAAATTATTAATTAGGTAATCGGGAAAAGTGTTTTTAACCTTTTTTTTTGTTTGTATTAAATGAGTTTGTCGAAGAAGACTTTAGCTCAAGAAATGGGAAGAAGGAGGAAAGAAAGTTATGTTCTTAAACATTTAAGGAAAGAGGATAAAAGTAAGATAGAAGTAATTCGATGGCAGGAATAACAGAAGTAGAAGGAAATAGGAGAATATAAAAAGCACCGAATGGAATAAGGATACCGAGTTTTAGTAGAAGAGAGTAGAACGACGATTGTTCGGTAGAAAAGATGAAGGAAAATATAATCAAAATCATAAAAAATGTATGTAGAAGCGGGATGAAAAGGACAAAATGGAGTAGAAGCAGATAAAAACCGGGAAAATGATGCAGGAAGGATACTATGATCAAAGCGGAGACGACAAATTCCGATATTGTCGAGCGTTTAAGAGAAGAGAAGTTTAGGAACTATGGAAGAAGATGAAAAGATGGCTGAACAAAGAAGTAAAAGGAAGCAAGATTAGAAAATGATGAAGAATAGGCATAATTTGGAATAAGTGTCTGAGGAAAGAAGAACAATATTATAAGCTGACAATGTGCCCAAAAATCTGCCATTGTAAATGAAAGAACGTGCTAAGAATCCACTATTTCATTGCCCTCAATGCCTAAATTACTAGGAATCATCCACAGAAGATCGATTTCGATCGAGTGAAGGAGGAAAAGATCATAGACCTCATGAGAAATATCACATAATCGGAGAAGGGAGCAGGAAGAGCAGATTAGCTTGCAGAACATTTTTAGAATCCGAGATTATGAGTACTTTATGGAAAACCAGCGATGAAGAAACAATGAGAACTGCGATGATTAATGTGATGGTGAAACGAGAGGCGGATATCAAGGAAGATCCTTAATTAACGAAAGGAGTTTACAAGGAGAATTGGAACACCGTTTAAGGTAAGACTAATAAAAGAAGGTGCAGAAGGATGAAGAGTAAAGACAGCAGACGGGAATTTAAGGGGAGAAATAAAGAGTAATTTTCTAGTATCATTAGAGAGCGCTGAAGATAGAACTAATGAGATATTGCGATCGGAAGAGTAGATGAACACATCACCAGCACAGAAAAGCGAAGTAGAATTAAAAGTAATGGAAGATAAAGTAGACATTAAAGAGCGTAGGTACTGTTACAATGACCTTGAAATAAATCTCGATAGATTAACCTTATAGCAGAGTAAAAAGGAAAGGAAAGAATTACAATTCTCCGTTGAAAGAGAGTAATAATAAGAGAAGCAAAATGGGCAGGAATGTCAAATGAGAGCATCATGTTAAAGAACGTGGGGTGGTGAACATTATCAAAAGCAGTTGATATGTGAACGAAAGTAACAATTAAGAATTTTTTATTGATAAATGACATACAAACGTCTGATAGAAACATGGTGATATAATCTGCAGGACTACGTCCAGGATGAAAACCGAACATGTTGTTAGATGATAGACTGCTGTGCTCGAGCAAATAAACGAGATGTTTGTTAATTAAACTTTTGGAAAGTTTCCTAATACCCGCGAAGCAATAAAAATGGGATAAAAGGAGGAAGAATAAGTTTTTAGGATTTTTTTTTTTTTAAATAATAATTTGGGGGTCCCACAAGGCACTAGCCCGTCTGTGGGTTCCCAACATAATTAATGATTTATTTGTACAATATAACATCAACTTAATTTAAGTACTACTTTCTGTTACAACAAAAAAAGTGTTAACTTATATATTACTATACTATAAAATCCACACTCTCATTATTTATCATTTATATTACAATTATACCATCACCTAAAATAATATTTCCTATTACAATACCTTAATATGTTAACTTATATATTACAATAATACAGACCCGTGCCCAGAATTTTGGAGGGGGGGGTGAACATTTTCTTTGCATATTTATTTTATAAATAAAAATAAATTTTTCACTAATATTCATGCTATTAATAATTTCCATAATTTTGATTCATATATTAATAATTTAAATAAACGAATTACTGTTTAAACATTAATAAAAATTACATATGTTATTGATTATACTCGTAACAAAAAATTTTGCATAAAATATTAATGAAGTACCTAAGCTATTTCAGTTTTCATGGGGGGGGGTTAACCCCCAAAACCCACCCCGTGGACACGGCCTTGCAATAATACAATATAATTTTTATACAACTACCACTCTAACTGGAGATAGTAACAAGTCTCATGTCAACGTAGTCAAGGCTTTTTTTTTTTTTTTTTGTTATTATTTCTATTGCTTTTTCCAGCATGCTATCAACCAAATTTTAACCTTGTTTTTCCATCTCTCCAGATTTTTTTCATTTCATACTAAATAATAAGGAACAGTACAACCGGAACTAAGGAAGTAATTGGAAATATTTAAAAGCATCTAGAGAGAAAAATCAGAAAAATTTCTAAGAACAGAAAAAGTGATCCCATCTAAGTTCGAAGGGGAATTAGGGGAATTGATTAAAGATGAATGGAATTCTGATAAAGCAAAAGGCGAGTTAAGGAAGTGTGAAGAACTAAGAGAAAACGGGAAAGGACAGAATTTCTGAAAGCCAGGAACATATCTAGGAGCTATAAAATCAATAAACGGTATTTCAGGAGGAAAATTATAATTAGAAGGACTTGGAAGAAAAAGGATTTAAAGGCGTTAGTGTCGCGGTAGCCTATTTGCTAGAGCACTCGACTTCCGTTACAGAAATCTTAAATTCGATCCTAGGCGATTACAGAAATTGCAAAATAAATAATTAAATTAACCGCTAATAATCACTAGAAGGCAATAGCATACCGCCACGTATACTGTTACACGCGCGTTACTTGATGTGTAGCAAGCAAACACGAACTGCATTATTTTATCGCGATAACAAGCGATACAATCAGTTCCAAGTGTAGTCTTGTGTCTACACTAGCGTTGCATATAACAATTGTCTAGTACACTACCCATATCTGCGCAGCTTGAATGTACGAATAGGTGGCGCTTTCGTTCAGAAACCGAGTATGGCACTATAAAGAAGCCATTTTCCCCATACGTGAGAGATAGGAATAGATCGAGGAAGAGAGGAGCAGAAGCTTCCCACGAGTTTTTCTTTGCTGTTTTAAAAATAAATCTGGCTTTAGCATTTACATTCTTATGGAAGGACAGAAGAAAAAAGTTCCATAAGTCGACATAATTACATTACAGGTCGCCTTACAGTACCCATTCCATCACAATGAGGACAACGTTCTAGGTTTTTTGTGGAAAGTTGGTCGCACAGGGAAGAAAATGAGTTTTGATTCAACAAAGAAGATTTTTTATTACTTTTTATTTTAATTAATATTCTTACTGGCACTTCTATGAATGAATGTAATACTTTAAAAATTAATTCTATTACATCTACTAGAAAGATACATCTCTTAATTTCAGTTTCAGTGTGTTAATTTCATAAATCTCTTTACAATTTTTAACAATGATATAAAATAGTATATACATAAAAACATCAACTATGCTAGAATTATATTACTATAAATTTCAAAAAGTTACACTAGTATGTTTCGGAAAACCAGGTCCACATTTATGGTAATAGGGTAGTCTTTTCGATGCTTTTATCAAGTACCTACAGTTGTAATCGCTTGGATTTTTTATAAAATTTAATTTTATTAAACCAACGGAATTGGTGTATATAAATTAATCGCTCTATGTACAATGTGGGCTATTTTAATTATCTCTAAGCTTTCAAAATTAATTTCATTGATAACATTTTTAAATAGCACGGAACAAATGTATACTAGTTTTAAAGCTGCGAGCATCTTAGTGAAAATATGCAACATAAGGTGCTTCATCACACGTTATTATTGGAAATGATCTATATGAAAAAGTTCAACAATGCCTATAAATCAAACCGCTCTAAAGGTAGCAGTTCCTTTTTTAAAGTAATTCGGTTAGATACTGTAAAGGATAATATTTCGTAAAATGTAAAAGATACGATAAAAAAAAAAAAAAAAAAAGAAAAAGAAGAAGATAGTGATGTAAAAAGATACTGGTTTTCTTAATGATAAATTAGACACTGTTAAAGAGACAGAGTAAAAGTTTCGTATCTCATTGTACCAGAAGAATTGCGGTAAACGGTTTCAGACAATGCTCATGAAGGTCACACTCAGAAATTTGAAAAAGTAAACTACGACTTAAATGAAAGGTATGGTGGCCAAAAATTAATAAAGATGCAGAAACTTTTGCAAAATCTTGTGATAGCTGTCGAAAAGTTTCGCACATACAAGTAACTGAACCGATAAAACATGAAAAATTTTCTACGGTACTTAGCATGACATTGCAATTGATTTTCAACGAACTTTTCTCTCAAGAGGAAAATTACGTGTTTTCTCGTAATTAAAATCATGGAAAAAAGATATGTAAATAATATTATTAAAATAATTTTTTTTCGAAATTTGGATTACCCTTTGTTTTAATGGGTTTGTCAGCGAGTACATTAGCCAAAGAAAAAGGAAGGAGGAGAAAATATGTTTCTCTTCATTTGCGGGTAAGTCTTAAATTACCTTATTCAACTATTTCTATTAATGAACCGCGTTTTTTTTCTTTTTTTTTTTTTTGTAAAAAAAACCATATTCAAATACTAAAAAAGATTCATCGAATTCCGCTTAATTTAGTGTGAAAGTAGAGTAAACAATGCATAAAATATTACAGATGGCTCAACTCCACAGATTGAAAGGAACATCTATATGGTTTCTTTTTAATATGTAAAATTAGGCTATATTGTATTACAAGTCCAGTGTTTGAAATGTGACAAGAAATTCATGACTGAAATTTCAATTAATAGTAAACGAGAAAAATTACTAAAATAAAATAGTAGCATCACCCATGAATCCAATTAAGACTAATGGTAAAGTAAACAGCCCATAAAAGAACTTGAAAGAAACTGAATTAGTAAAAAGAATGATTGAACCAACTGCTGCTATTCAAATTCCAATTAGTTAGAAAGCAATTTATAAATCATATAAAATAGTGCATTAAACGAAAAGATTTAGAAACATCAGAAGACAAGAAATTGTAAAAAAAAAAACAAAAATAATAAATTAGCCAGAACCGAATCAAACTGATCCATTGCAAATTCAGACGATTCCACAGACGCCGATAAGAGTAAAAGTAAAACAATTATGTAATGTAAGCGTTATTTTTTGTTTTTTTAAATTTATTTGTGTTCTCTTTTCGATTTTTATTCGTTATTCAAATATTGTTTTGTATTATTCTGTCCTTCCACGAATTGAAAAAAATAAAGAAAGAAAAAAGTAGGTTGTAATATATTTAAAAAACAAAATGATGTTTGGCAACATACTGGTGGTTAGGAATTGTAAAATGGTAACTATTTAGATAAAATTTTATAGTTTTGGATGTAACGAAATATAAATTATAAATTATTATACGAGAGTTACTTCGTTATTTGTATTAGTATTTAATGATCTTGACGCACTACAAAAACATATTTATTTAGATGCGATGTTATCTAGCTTACTTTCCCTTTAAGATTTTACGAACACGTTTCTCTATTACTGAGAACTTATAATTTGACTGATATAATTTATCGGATTTTTTTAAAACTTGAGATGTTAAATAGCTCTATCAGATCACTTTCATAACGGACGCAACATAATATCGTACAATATTTAGCTGTTCTTTTTATGCCAGTCTGTATCACTAATACTGGTTACTTTCCTGAGTATTTTCATTTACTAAACAAATTATTTACTTTATACATCATTTTTATTCGATTTTAATTTTAAGATTTGTGTTTTTTAAAGTAGAAGGTAAATTAGATCCTATTATTTGTTTCTTCCTCCAATATCTGATCGTATGAAGATATAATTGACTCCTTCCTTTTCTAATTGTTTCTAGGTACAGGTTCCCCCGGTTGAAGCCCCCTCCAATAGAGTATATGATTGAAAAACTTTAGCCATAAATCACCACTGCGGTCGGGAATTTTTGATGCCCCCCCCCCCCAAATTAAAGACTATCAAGAAACAAAACGTCAAAATTTTAATGTTAAGACTGACCAACTAGTCAAACTAGGAAGACAAAAGAGTAACAAAAAAGGCTTACCTAGTTTTACCGAGATAATCATAAATAAGGGACTTTTCTAAATCGCCGAAACGCAAATGATATTCACGAAGGGTTCTACGAAACAATCAGAGCAGTATGACATGTAATGGAATAAATTACTTTATCATTAACCGAAGATATAGAAATTCTGTGAAATTTGTAAACACATATTTGATTGTTAGTGTAAACTCTAATCATAATCTCCGGCATACCAGAAAAAATGAAAAATAAAAAACTATTAATAAGTTCAACGGCAGAAAATGTAATCGCAAAACTCCTGGTAATGTAGAAAATAAAAATAAAAAATGCCGTAGCGAGGCAATAAATACAAAATAGTGAAGCAGAGAAATCATTCGGAAGCAAACTACCGAGCTAACCAATTTTAAATAAAAGAACACGCTGCAGAAGAAATAGTGGATTACATTAAAGCTAATGAAACTGTTTGATTAACGAAGGAAAGCCAAAAACTTTGATATACTAACAATAAGTTATAAATTAATTCAGCGGAAGTTAAAAAAAAAGAGAAATTACTCGAGGAAAAATATTGATGGGCAGAGGAACTACAAGAAAATTATCGACGATTTGGACCTGCATAAAGCGTCAAAAGAAGTGGTCGATATTTATAAACAAAAAAGGTCAGTGATGTTGGAAAATGACAATGGATAACCAATAGTTGGAACAAAGGAACTGCGCACCTTGGTGTGCAGTGACTTCTGCAACACGCCGCCGCGGTTAACTTGGAGAAAACTAATAGTGGTTACAAAAATGTTAAAACAAGAAAGTTCTATAGACCGGACAAAGTAATGTCAGAACTAATTAGGGATTTATGTGATGATGACATAAAATTATTGATTAAACAGTTCAACAAACTTTATACAACCGGATGCATAAGAAAGACGTAGCTGTTATCAATGTTTATTATGCTACTGGAAACTACCAATTCAGCTGACGAATCATACATTAAAGATATTTTTAAAAATCATTTATACCGTAATGCAAGTAAAAAGTGAAGATAACGCTGACAGATATGCTTTAAGAATATTTTAAAACAAAAGACGCCTTGTTCTGTATCATTATTTTATTTCAGAGAATGTGGTGAAAAGTATCTCTCGTCTTCTTAAAATCTGAAAGGTGTTTGACGGAATTTAATTAAAATACCGAAACAAATTAGTCTTGATTTAGTTATCGACATGATAAAGGACTTGTTTTAACATTTAGGCCAATGTTATTTTTTGGAACACTGCGCAAGATAAATATAGCGATCTCAAAATTGAGGGAGAAATGATTAGTAATATCCAACAGGCCGTTAACGCTGTTATTTTGGCAAAAAGTATAAAAGATTTAGAATTACATATAAAATTAAAATTAATTCCGCGAAAACGAACATCTTGGTAGAATCAAAAGATATTAAACCAGAAAAGCCGAAAATGATTTTAATAAATAGCAAATCAGAAGTTGTTGAGCAATTCAAATTCTTGGAAACGCGTACAAATAGGAGGAGCGATGTAAACAAGAAAAGTAAAATTGAAAATAAATAAAGCTAAATCTTCCATCATGAGAATGGGAAAAACTGTTAGTGGATGGACAATCCAGAGCTTATCGGTTTTTTTGCCACATAATTCAAGCTAATGGTTTAAAGGCGTTCTTCATTTAACAAAAACCAGACAGAAAAAGAGAACGTGATCAAACGTATATAAGATGGTCGGTAGAATATAATTGGATTTATTTTAATAACCTCGGAGAGGGGTAAATGATTGAATAACGCCTGCGTTTCAGTATTGCAATATTCCCATTGGCGAAGACAACATGATTTGAATGGTGAAAATGCTTAAACGTTTATTTGTATCCTAATAAAGTACAAACTATTTCTTCATATAATTTTATGTTTCTTAATTTTTCTGCAAAATATTTAGCACTTGAGTTATTGGAATGCCTAAGAATTGTATGACATTCCCGATTTTACATGTTGCCGATAATATGCATTTAAACGTTTTTAAAGCATGTTTTATTATACCTTACATAGTGATTTTATCATTAATAACATATGAACTATATTTTTTAAAAGCTTTAAAAAAACAATTTGAGTTCTCTACAAATTATCGTTATACACGCATACACAGATGCATACATTAATATTTTGTTCCTTTAAAGTTTATACTTGTTTTAAAATTGAAAAAAAAAAAATTCAACACTGTTGCGAAATTTTTTAAATTCCATATATAGTCACTTTAGAAACCATCGTAAAATTTTATATTATATTTTTCCAATAAATTTTTTGACACATCGGCATTATATTTACAATCTATATTTAAATAATATTAAACTTTAAATTAAAACAATATTGAACAGAAAGACTGAGGCCACTGCGGGCCTTTTGCTTTCTATTTTAGCGACTTTATATGTCCCTGGTGATCATTTACGCAAGCGTGTCAGCTGATGTACAAAGGACAAGTATTTATTTTCTTCTACCAGTTACCTTCTAGTGCCTGCAATATATGGGTGATAGATGATGAATCTTTTGTTGTTGGTTTAAATTTTACTTTTTTAGAAACTTAATATTCATTAAATAATTAAAAATAAACATTTTTCAGTTATTTATAATAAAAATTAGATATTTATTAAGGTAAAAAAAATAAATATATTTACTTTTCTTAACCATAGATTAAGTATTATTTTGATATAGACCGAAAACGTAAACATTGATATTTCAGTTGGTGAAATCCTCGTGATATTAAAATTAAATTCATTTATTATTACAGAAGGAGATAGTCTTTTAATTCAAAATGGATTTCTTAGATGCAGAAGCTGTTGAAAGCGAGGTATGCTGATTTATGTTTAATACATCGCTTTGTAAATTTAAAAAAAATTCATGTATCATTTGAAAACAGTTATATTCGTTATCGAGTAAGATATTAGAAGATAATGCTTGCATTGTAATATTAACATTTTTGCTTTTTCGTTTAATAGTAGTTTATTTAAATTCATCATTTTTGTAGTTTGAGCACTAAAATATCGAGATTTAAAACGGCAGATTTTTAAGAAACAAAAATTCATAAATCTTGCACACATAAATATCATTAAATTATTGATTATATGCAGTAACTTTTTATTTTAGGATGAAGAAGAATTAACAGATTTAGAAAAAAGACGGGCACGTCAAATAAAAGCTATGGAAAGTGATGATGAAGATGAGGATGAAGGTATTTTTATACGTAATTAAAAAAAAAGTTTAAAACACAAACGGTACATTTAAAAACGGATTTAAAAATAACTTTTATAAACATGTTTCCCTTTAGTCTTGAATAAATTCGTCTCATGAACTGAAAATTCATTTTTTTCGAATTCATTAACCTACAAAAAAATCATGACGTATACAAAAGTAACTTATTATTGGCAAGATTTAAGAAAGATTAAATAAGTACGAAATTTATTTGAGCATCTATCTATATAGAGTTGTATTTTGTTTTGTTTTTTTTTATACTAAAGACATTTTTATATGCAATTAATGAATCATGCTTAAATAACGCGAGCCTGTGGAAAGTTATCCTATGATAAACTGGGGAAAATAATAGTTTCTAAGTTGAAATATCGACCATGGTTTATTAATTATACGTTAAATTTATTATTAGAGTAGTTTTAGGGGTTTATTAAAAATATCTCGCGGCTAAGAGTTGAAAACATTGGAAGTATAACTAATTATGGAAAGCTGTTGAAATACTATCAATGGCTTTATTGTCTAATTATTGGGCATCTATTACATTTTTTAAAATGACTGAAATTGTTTAAATTGGCTCTGCGTATAATTTTATATATATTGAGTTAGTTCTTAAGATATAATAATAGTATTTTCAAACGGATATTGGAAAAGTAACGATAGTACTTGCAGTAAATTTTTCTTTTATTACATCAAACTATAAACTATAATATATGCGTGTACGCGTGTATTTCATAAAATAATTGTAGACGATGAGGAGCGTCTACAAGAAGAACTTAAAGACTTGATTGATGACAATCCGATTGATGAGGACGAAGACGATCGAAGTGATGCGGATTCGGAAACATCAGAGAAACGAAAACGTAGTGACGATGAATTTGATGATCGTTTAGAGGATGAAGATTACGATTTAATTGAAGAAAACCTGGGAGTAAAAGTTCAAAGAAGGGTATGTGCCATGTTATTTTTTATAAATTGTTTTAAATTTCTTTCATGTATATATATATATATATATATATATATATATATATATATTGGTGTGTGTGTGTGTGTTTGTTTGGTTATTTCATTAAAACGGAAGCCGATTTGAAAATTTTGGAAAAGAGGAACTAAAATTCTTAATCTGTTTTTTTTTTAAATCTAGCATCTGATGTTACGTTAATTTAGATTAATACATCTTTGATTTAGATACGTTTAAAAATTTAAGAATCAAATTATATTTTTCATATAGAAACGTTTTAAACGATTGCGTCGTTTTGATGATGACGAAGAAGAAAGCCAGACCCTGGAAGAAGATCAAGATAACGAACAAAATGAGAGTTCAGAACGCGTACGTTTATGTCCAACATTTTTATGAATACTATTCTACTTTTACGTTTTTTTAAATTTGAAAACCATAAAATATGATTAAGAGCAAATTGTAAAACAATTTATGGATTTTCTTAAGGGGTTACACCACTGTAGCAGCCTAAAAAAGGCGTTTTTTGAGCACTTCTTTTTTGATGAGGAAAAGAAAATAGAAAATTGATATTCAAGGTAGTGATTAAGCATATATTTAAGTATTTAAAAAAAAAAAATTCGTCAAAAAATATTACAAAATGGCGACTTTCGAGCCATTTTTGTAAGGTACGTTGATTTTGAGGCGCCCTGCGGCACGCAGCATAACTGGAACAATTTTCACTTTTTTTGTTTGAAATTTTAACTATACCTTCAAAATAACATTTCAAAGAGAAATACGTACGGGATTTGGAAAATATTGATTTTTGTGCGATTGGCAAGTATTTGTTTAAAAAATTCAATTTTCGACCAAAAAAAAGGGCACTTATTTGTTAATAACTAATGTTCAAATTAACTTTTCAAAAATCCCGTACGTATTTCTCTTTGGAGTGTTATTTTAAAGGTATAGTTGAAATTTCGAACAAAAAAAATGAAAATTGTTCGAGTTATGCTGCGTGCCGTTTTGAAAAATTCAGTTTTTAGAAAAACGCGTTTAAAGTTTTAAAATGTGTTATAGACATGTAAAAATGAAAAATTTGATTGTTTAAACATTTTTATCATTAACCTGCTATCCCCGGACCACAAAGCTGTCCTAAATTTAAATATTTTTCCTCATGCTTTCTACTCGATGATTTTTTGGTAGAGCGTGCCTCTTTTGCCGCATCTGTCATAGACAATTTGGCGTGCTTGATCCGCTTAATATTGGCTTCAAGGCAAAAATTGTATGCCTGAAGGCCAATATCTATCTGCAAAACTTGTATGATTCGTAGAATATTCATCAGACCTTCATTAAAATTGCACACAGCAATATCAGCCGATATATTCAAGATTTTTTTGCTGCTCGAATAAGATTTTGGAGCTAAATTCCAAACCGTAGCATTAAAACTTTCGTTACTATTTTGTGTGTAGCCTCCCCATAAAACGGGTTAGCAAATCATCTCGGTTCAGGTCCTCGTAAATCGGTTTGATCGCTTCGAAAACTTCTTTAAGAAGCGGCTCCTTATGACGAGAGCTATCCAAGGAACCTACTGTTTGTGCCTTCTTCCAGTCACACCAAGACTGAGCACTTCTCGTGTTGTGGATTTTCGTCGGTTGATATTTTATGAAATAAGGTCGCCAAATTTAGTTCTTCATATTTTTCAAGTAGTTTGGATTTCGACGTATCGCCAAGCCATAATAAATTGCTAAGTGATCAATTAATTTGCCAGTTAATTTACCTTTTCCTCCGAGACCTTTCATTGTTTTTTTCAGTTTTCCCAATCGAGTACCCATTCTCTTTTGCAAATGATCAATGCACTCATATTTGTTTATTTAAAAATTTTTATACGGCCTTTTATCCATTATGCCTTTAAAAGTTTTGCTGTCACCATCACCGATGTAGTTTGCGTATTTCAGGCCGTGCAAATTTTCGCAGCATTCAAACATCTCGACAACAGCATCTGTCTCCATCTTACCAGATGAGCCTTCGTGATTCACGAGACATTCATCGACGTATGTTTCATACCAGGATTCATTCAGCGACATTTCTAATTTATTTTTCCAGTGTTCGCAAGCTTTATAATACTTTGACTTTACTTGAACATCTACGATTTTGCCTCTAAACCATCCAATCAATGACACGATTCCGAAAAATGATCGGGACAAATCTTTCATTGGCAAGCAAAGCAGAAAATTCAAATTGATTTGTTTTCGTCTCTGCATTGCTTTAATTCCATTCCAATTTTTCTTCAGATCATCAGTTCTAGCATACCGCGACACTTTGACGCGTTTACCAAATGAGAAAAATTCTCATACATCCGATAAATAATAGCGTATATTCTTGGGAAAATGAGCATGTCCATCTAATCATTTTTATTACATCTTTAATTTATATCTATCGACCGAGAACACTACTTCGCTGTCTGAAACGCTTTACCGTTTCCTCTTCGTTATGTTCCATACTTCACTATGTGTCAACATTCTCTAATCAACGCTATACTCCTTTTTGTTTTGCTCGTTTACTTATATCGTAGCTCTCCTCGACTCGTCACTATGTGTTTAGTCTTATACATGTACTTACGCTATACTGACCTACTTTTCTTTTGAACAGCTTGTAACTTAACATAAATACTTTCTGTCAATATCTGTTGATATATTAGGGAAGTTATAAATCAAAAAGCAAGACATTAGGGTACCTTTTGAGTAAATATTTACATAAGGTGACAGTCGCAGCAGGTAAGCATTTTGAAGCAGCCTGTGGCGTTCAGGAAGGAGCGTGAAATTTTAAGGAAATTATTTTTTTCCAGGCAAAAAACATATTTACTCGTATTCAGAAAGGTTCAAAGTATATTTTAAGCCAATAAAAAAAAAAACGATTCTTCAAAAAATTTACAGTGGTGTGTAACAACCCCTTAATTTATTTTTCAGATTGTTGTAAAATTTTTAATTTGCATTTGAATTAAAGTGATCTTACAGTAATTTTTGTGATTATGCTAAATAAATGCTGGAATATAATTTTTCCACATTCAACTAAATTGACATATTAATTAAATATATTGACAATTTGAACGGATTCGATATTTTCTGATTATTTCCATCCTTCTATTTCGTTAGCTCGATCTTGAGCATCAAGACTACCTATCTGTACAATCTAGCTGTACACAATAGGTAGCGTTCTTGGCAACTGCTATATGTAACGCCAGTCCACCCTGCTTTTAATCAAATAAGAACCCACTAATGCGTTTAATACAGTTTATCAATATTTTCATAGATTTATCAGTTCGTTATTTTTTTATTTAAATGCTTTTAGAATAATGTTTCTATGTTCCATTATATGGCTTCACTGTAATCAACAATTTACAAAATATAATCATTTGTATTTTTTTACCCACCTTTTCATAAAGCATTGTATTTGTTAATTTTTATTAGCCATTTATGAAAGTCATGTTTGTAAGTATTTATAAGCATACTTTTTTTCCCCGTATTTTGCAAAATAAAGACGGTATTAAGTGGTAATTATTTTTGTTTATTTTTACATTGAAAGCATTAGAGCAGGCGTATGTTAGCGCTAATAAGAGAGTCTACGTTCATGATCGTTTAAAATTAATATTTCAGGATGAAGAACGATCTCAAATCGGTCAGCTCGATCAAGAAGAATACTCGGATGATGATGATTTTATCGTGGACGATGATGGAAGGCCGATTGCTGACAAACGGAAAAAACGAAAACATATTTTTACCGATGCGTATGTATCAAAATTATGATATTGTTAGGTTGGTTAAATATGGTAAACGTATCGAAAAGTTTTGTAAGTTTGAGTTTCGTTTTAAAATTGTTTTTAAAGCGGTACATGTGATCGTTGCTTAATCAACATGCATTGCAGATGCGACGAATTGACTGTTGATTTAAGGATATTGAACGCGAATTGTACGATAATTTTCTTTATTAAATTTTGTAAGAATTTTATGTTATTTTCATCTTACCGAATTGAAAAACTTAAATTTTTATAATGCGTTTTTACTATCATTTTTTTTATTCATTATTTTTCTTGAATAATTTATCAATTTTTTTATTTAAATTTAAATTATAATTACGGTATTTCTGTTAAATTTTAGTATTGTTTGAAACATACGCGTGCTTTCATGTTATTATTGACTAATTTCTTTAAAATTCACATGATTTTAATTTAAATTGAATCCACGCTTGTATTTTCGACGAATTTTGCATTATTTGTATTTATCGCTTACGGTAAATTTTCATAAAAAGGGTGTAATATTGTCCTTACTGATCTTTCTCTTTCATTTTAATTTCGACCTCTATGTCTTCTAATGCATCTAAATATGTTTAAAACAAATGGTAGTATCAATGAACACCTGTTCTTGAAGATATTGAAATATTATCCGTTTACTTTCGGTAAAAATTATAGATAATTTCTTAATCATAGAAAATGGTTCCTTAAGATTTCCGTGATCTTTATAGTAATATATTTTTGTAGTAAAGCTTCGTATTGTGCAGAAAAGAAAAGAGATATTATCTTGTTGTTTTTTAGAATAGATTATTTGTTTTTTTTTCCCCCATTCAAAGTCTTTCTTATAATATTTAGACATGATTACCGACTTGTGTAGTTTTAAAAAATTTCGTGTACTGATAATGTACTGGATGTAGGTTCTGTATGGTTGTATAGTTGATTCAAATGGTTGATTTTAAAGTTTCAGGTTACGTATATTTTTATTTTTTTGTCAGTTAATCTCATACTTTTTATGAGTCTGTCTGTAATGTTTACGTTTCTAACCGTAGCATTTCTAAGAATTCATGTTTGTAGATTTTCTGCGCTTACAAAAGTGATTTCGTTATAACAAATTAAACACTTTTAATTTTTTTCCTATTTTAGCGGTAAAATTCATATTACCTCTAACAAGTATAGTCTGATCTCTTCGTATTTTCTCGATGTCGGTAATTGTTTTACTATACGTTCCAAATTTCTTTGTTTCCCCAATTTTTTCCCTGTTTTTAATTTTTTGTTTTACCCGTTTATTTATTTGTCGGACTGCAGGAGGATATATTTTTGATTTATTTGCAACATTTATTTTGTGAGATTCGAATTTCAGAAATTATTGTTATTTCGGTGTGTGGTATGTTGTTAATTTTTTCCATTCCGTTTTTATTATAATTTTTTGATATAAACCTTATTTACTGGCTTTGTTCATTTCTTCCTGTAGAGCCTAAATATGTTACAGCAGGATTAAACATGACCTTAAGTTTACATTGAATCTGCAACTACAGTATTTTATTTTTCTGTATTTCAAATCGACTAAGAAGTAATGTTTGTTTTTTTTCTTTCATTTACATTACTGATACGTATACTATAATAAAGCGAAATATTGATTACGATTAAATTATAACGTAAAACTAAGATATAAATCTGTATTGTATTTAAAATAATTTTTTCAAATTATCACCGGTTTATTGGAACAATTTGATTAAAAATCATTAAAAAAAGAACAAAAGAAAACTTATTCTATAGTCTCGATTGTATTTACTGGTTAATTTTGTTTGCGAAATAAGAAAATTTTGTCGTAGTTTATCTGTACATTCCATTTGTGTCGATAAATCCTGAGTGTATCATTCTCATTTTTATTTTTTGCATGTTACCACCTTGTCCACTTGTTAAAAATCGTTAAATTTCTTTGACTGATCGTGGACTTTATTACTAGCAGATGATTAGATTTTCAGAGCTCTGTTTTTAAAAACCACTGTAAAGCTTAGTTTGATTTCCCGTAAAGTAGTAATTGGAATGGATATTGAATTTCCTTTATCTTTTTTCAATTTTCCGTTCAGGGAACACTTGTTTACGAGTGAGTTGTCGAAATAGTTTGTCTAATGATAATAGTGTTGCGATTAAGAGCCTAATAATATTTGAGATAATAGCGCAAATGCTAAAAAATATATCCTTTATTCTTTTCTAGCCAAACTTTGATTTTGTTCATTAAATCAAGTTTATCTAAAAAGAAATGATCAACCTGTACGACGTAATAGGTTTCTGTTCCGTATTTTTACAG
This sequence comes from Icerya purchasi, assembly GCA_039619475.1. Lineage (NCBI taxonomy): Eukaryota > Metazoa > Arthropoda > Insecta > Hemiptera > Monophlebidae > Icerya > Icerya purchasi. Next base: position 71,341,820 of record CM077116.1, read on the forward strand.
GCTGAAATTTCGTTGTGCGACGATTATTTATTAAAGAGATGCGTTTGGTTATTAAACAATTCAATGCAAATCGTGCATTGTCATGTTTTGTAAAATAAAAATATATGTATCAAGTAAACTCACTGGGTAACCGGAAAAATCGTTATACCCATCTTATAGAGTTTTCAAGGGTCTGGTACGGCAGTGATAGTATCTGTACCGTCCACTTGTTGGACCGGCAATATGTAGTAGTAATAATAATAATAATAATAATAATAATAATAATAGTAATAATAGTAATAATAATAGTAGTAATAATAGTAGTAATAATAATAATAATAATAATATTAACTACGATGAAGGAAGAAGATATAGTTCTCAAAAAAAAAGATAATTTTATTCTAAGGTTTTTGTTTTTTTTTCTTTTTCTTTTTTTTTTGATAAATTTTCGGATAACATTTTCTTTAAATTTATTAATATCTAATTACGAATATTGATTAAACTCATTATTGTTCCAGAGCACTGCAAGAAGCGCAAGATATTTTTGGAGTCGATTTTGATTACGAAGATTTTGAAAAATACGATGAAGATTACGACGAGGAAGAGGAAGATGATTACGTGGATGAAGACGAAGTAGACGAAGCAAAGTTTGTATATTATTTAAAATTTATTCGGTTTAAGCTATATACAAACAAGGAAAACATAACAATAAAGTGCAATGCGAATGATACTGTTTGTTCTTAATAGAGGATTTTGTGAATAATTTAATGGCTCAGTGTTATTATATACTTTAATTTTGCGATGATTAGTTGTTTTAACCGACTTTTGTTTCTCTTATAATTGAAAACTTATTTTCAAAAATACAAGGAAAAGTAATAATCAACGTAAGTTAAAAATCACATTTCCAAAATAAATCGATAAAGAATCGTACTTTCCATTTCTTTGATATAGTGGGTCATTCTGTTTTATGTCGTACAATACGAGTGAATGTAAAATTAAATTATTCTTGACAATGTAATATTAAGGGGATAAATGCAATTAGACGACCAAATATACGCATTTTTGAAGGGTTTTTTTAATAAGGAAGAGTTTTTATTTAATCATATTGAAACTTTGTACGTTTATTAACACATTCTTGAAGTATACAAAAACATCTTTTTTAAAAACAAAATGGCGGCTATGCGTTACCACAAAAAAATCTTTGCAAATAATTGTCGGGAATTCTGGACACCGTATTTTCGATCTGGAATAGTCTAGTAAAAAAAGGTATGTTAATTATACTTATAATTTGTTGTTAAACCTTTGAAAAGTGAATAAAAAATTTCAACAATTGACAGAGTTCTGAAAAATAAATTGTTAATTTTCCGAAATTTTTTGTTCATTTTTGCAATGAATGCCAGGTTTTTATTAATAAAATTCAAAATTTTTTGGGTTTAGATGAAATCTTATATCGCTCAGAAAAAATCCTGTAATTTTCAGCCTAATCGACTGATTATTTTTTTTACTATCATTCTTACCAATTTCGAAAACGCCTTTTCGAGAAAAATGCATTTAAAGTTTTCATTACCGATAAATGATACTAGGCATTTTTGAAAAATTACAAAACTTAATATAAGGAGCTTGAATTTTAAAATGAAACTTTCGGGAGCATATTCTGCGGGAAATTTCTTTCCTTTCAAGAGGGGGAAAATCAACTTTTCAACCGTCCGATTGTATTTCTCCCTTAACTGTTGAAATGCACGATTCTTTTATTATTTGAAAAATGAAGGAAAAGTTAAACAGTAGAGAATGCGTGATATCACGTACAATATAATGCAACAAGGAAGAACTGCATTAAATTTAAGGCGGAAACTTGTCTATTAACTTTAAAAAAAGAACATCGATGATTAAGAAGATTTTAAAAATGAACGCGGTAAATTGTAAGCAGTGGAAATTCCATTTGGCGAAGGGCTACGATTTTTTATTCTTTTTTTTACTAGTCTACACTATTTGAAATATGTGAACAGAATTGGAATTAGAAATCGGTTTGATTAATGATTTTAATTCGTTATTTTTTTTAATGGTCTTCTAATTAAAACCCTTTGTTTTATAATTTATAGAGTCAGTAAAAAGAAACTTGTACGAAAGAAACCAACTCGCAAGTCGATATTCGAAATATACGAGCCCAGCGAGTTAAAAAGAGGACACTTCACCGATCTTGATAATCAAGTACGATTTATTCTTACAATAAGGAGTAAAAATTAATGAAACTGGTGATTTTTTTTTTAATTTTTGAGATTTTTATTTTCAGATCCGTAATAATGACATTCCGGAACGGATGCAATTACGAGAAATACCAGTTACTCCGGTGCCGGAAGATTCCGACGAACTGAACGAAGAAGCAGAATGGATATACAACCATGCATTTTGCAAACCTACTGTGTCTACCCAGGTAATTGTCTCATTTTAACTTTTATGTGTTTGTCTATTTTATGACCGGTTTTAGTGTGTGAATAATGTTGGGCTGTTTCTTTTACGATTATTTATTTACGCAGGAATGCAAAGGCGGTGTTGACCCCCGAACGGTTACTAAGAAATCCAATCAAGCTATAGGGAAAATAAAGAAAGCACTCGATTTCATGAGAAACCAGCAGTTGGAAGTTCCGTTCATCGCTTTCTATAGGAAAGAATATGTGTTGCCGGAGTTGAACATAAATGATCTGTGGAAAGTTTATAAGTTTGACGGCGTGGTAAGTTATTTTATCATGTAAAAAACTGATGGTATTTAAAAATGATACTGTTTTAAGGTCGAATGAGAAGAAACTAGGGGTTGAATGCGTTTAATTGTAATGATATCAATAGTTTTTAAATCTGTGTACATTTTAAATATTTCTACATTATTGTGAAATACTCGTGTTTACATTTCAGTGGTGTCAGTTGAAATCACGGAAAGAGGCGCTGCTTAAACTGTACGAAGACATGCGTGAATATCAGTTAAATGAATTAACGAATAATTTAAATGCTCCTCTTCCAGATAGTGTTCGAATTATTACAGACGAAGATATTGAGAAGTGCGTTGTATTTTTTGATTTATTATTAATTTCGGTATTTTTAAATAACCCTAAACGAGCAAACGTTTCTACATTTTTAAAATTTTTTTTCCGAGCACTTTTTTTATAAAATAAAATGTACATATTTCGCTGTATAAATTTGGGTTTAAAAATATCAAACATATTATATTTGTGCGACAAAAATTATTGGTTGAATCTAATTTTTTTAATAAATTGCAATAATGTCCTTTGATAAACAACACGTTGGGCACAATTTTTTCCAAAATTTTTAAAGGTTAAAATTTCACATTAAACACGATAGATTGTTTTTTTTATTATAAGTAAATATTGGGAGTGCGAATTAGTTCGGTCCGTTTTTAAAAGACGACGCTGGCTGTTATAAACGTTTTATAGTAACAGCTGATTTTGATGATTTTAGAAAGATAAGACGTCTATCAATAATGTAGAGTTTATACCACGTTCAGTTGCGTATGGAAACCGTATGTTTTACTGTGTTGAATATGTCAACTTTTGTGTTAACTAAACAGCATTTGCGGGAGGTTTTATTTTTCTTCTTTAATTTGAAGAAAAGTGCAGCTGAAGCACATCGAATGCTTGTGGAAGTTTATGGTGACAATGCTCGAACTGATAAATCATGTAGGGAATGGTTTCGACGTTTCAAAAATGGAGATTTCAGCGTTGAAGACAAGCCTCGCTCTGGACAGCCAAAAAAATTTGAAGACCAAGAATTGCAGGTATTACTCGATGAAGATCCGAATCAAACGCAAAAGAAGCTTGCAGAATCATTGGGAGTTACCCGACAAGCAGTTTCGGTACGATTAAAATCCATGGGAATGATTTAAAAGCAAGGCAATTGGGTGTCTCGTGAACTGAAACCAAGAGACGTTGAAAGGATATTTTTTACGTGTGAACAGCTAATTCAGAGGCAACCAAGAAAGGGTTTTTTACATCGGATTGTGACTGGGAATGAGAAATGGATATTCTACGACAGCCTCAAGAAGAACAAATACTACGCTAAGCCCGGTCAATCATTGCCATCGACTTCAACATCAACACCAAAGCGGAACATTCATAGTTCGAAGGTCATGCTGTGTATCTGGTGGGACCAAACGGGTGTGGTACACTACGAGCTGCTACAACCTAGCGATTCTATTACGTGCGATCGGTATAAACTACAATTGATTCGTTCGAGCTGTGCATTACGAGAAAAACGGCCGGAATACGAGCAAAGACATGGCATAGTTATTCTTTTACATGACAATGCTCGGCCTCATGTCGCAAAAGTCATAAAAAAATATATGGAAACGCTCAAACGGGATATTTTATCGCACCCACCGTATTCGCCGGACGCTGCTCCTTATGATTACTGGTTATTCCGACAGATGCAGCACGGTTTAGCGGGTAAGCGGTGTACTTCTTTCGCGGAAATTGAAAATTGGCTCCTAACTTGGATCGCCTCAAAAGATGAGACATTTTTTCGAGATGGAATTTGAAAATTACCTGAGAAGTAGGGAAAAATATTAGCAAGTGATGGGCAATACTTCGATTAATTTATTCATTTTATTTTGATTAATCTGTTCATTTAATTTTCTTCTAAAATAAATACATTTTTCACCAAAAAACGGATTGAACTAATTTGCACTCCCAATATAAGAGGAAAAAAATGATTGTAATAATAAATTTTTTTCTAAATTGAAACTATTATTTCTGTATTTTTTGCAAAAGAAGAAAAAAAGGAAAAGCAGAAAAAGTATTTTTACGTAAGATTTTTTTTCAAATTTTATATACATATATACATATGTGTTTACCAGCTGTTATCCGCAGATTCGTTCCCATTTAATACCTGTTTAATATTGTAACTTTTTTCCTCTTTCTGTACGATAAACTCTTGTTATATTTTCACTAAGGACTTCTTATTTCCTTGATTCGGTTTCTCTTTCTTTTGGGAATATTGCTAACACAATAAATAAGTGATGTTTTTGACAGAAAAATAGTGGGCGGTGATTCAAATGCGATTAATATTTCCGGTAAAAACTACTAAAACTCATGTTGCAGGATTCTTTAATAATTTCAGTGTAATTTTAATTTCTAAAATATTCTAATGAAATCTATTTTTTGGGGTACCATTGCGCACTGAAATACTTAAAAAAAATTAATCAATATTATAAAAATGGAAGTATAATGTAATGTTTTTCCATAATTAATACTTGCAAGTATGCATTAATTTAATATTACGTCCATGTTATGTACTACTACGGCTATGACCATAAATTTGTACTTTCATTGCCGATATCTTAGAATTAACATAGTATCATTTCTGGATTGTTCGTGGCTTTCCCCGCGTATATTAATACTTATTTAAATCTTTCCTTTTTTCCTTTTCTTTTTTCTTTTTATACGGTGAACTTTATATTTCCGCTAAAAATTTATTTTCTCTATTCAGTTTTCTTTTCTTTGGAGTGTATTTAATGTAATATTTAAAAAAAAAAAAGAATTGAGTCATTCCACAGCAGTAAATCACAGTAGTAAGGTAAAGATTTAAGATTTCAATGTAAATAATATTTTCTGTAGCGAGCATTAAAATTCCTGTTACCACGTTTTTTTATAAATTTCTCAGTAATTTTAATTTCTAAAACATTCCGATAAAATATATTTTTTTTATAAAATATTACTAAAGCACTGCATAATTAATTAAATCGCGTATACAAATATTTAACACAAACAAAAAGATAAACAATTATTTATAATGTAACGTTTTCGTGTAGTTAATACTTTTGATTATGTACTGATTCAATACTATGGCTACGTTATAAAGCTTCATGCGATTTAACTTTTTTGCTGAAATACGTATTATTTTTGAAAATCGCATTGCGTTCATCACTACAGTTATCTGTTTTTTATTCCTTTTTGACCATTCCATTTTTTCATATCATTCATTTACTAGATTATGATGCGGGTTTTTTGTTTTTCTAGAAGAACTTATACCATTACAGAAATTTATTAAAAGGTCTTGATTTTGAAGGTACACGCTGGGTCGAAATGAAAAGTGTATTTAAAATATCAGTATGATACTGTGTCGTTGAGAATTTTTTTTATGTGTATTATTTTACTAATTGGAACTCTTATGTATATGTTGTAGATTAAAAAATGTTCAAACTACGGAAGAGTTAAAAGATGTTCATATACATTTCTTATTGTACTATGGCCATTTAATTCAGAGTATGAATGATAAAAAACGTATCGAACAAAAGAAATTAAACAAACAGGCGAATAAATTATCGCGAAAAAATCGGTTTAATGTTGACGATGATGAAGAAAGTGTGGCCGGAGCTGTGGATGAAGAAAAAGAAGATGAAGAAGAACAAGTAGATGAAGAAGCCACACCGGAAGATGCAGAATTGGATACTATCGTAAAACCAGCGGTCAAATCTGGACCCTATACAATTTGTCGTAAAGCGGGAATTGGTAAGTAAATTAAATGTTTATTAAAGACACGAAATTTTTTCATTAAAAAAAAGTAAGACATATTTATTGTTATTTTTTTGTGTGAAACAACTTTAGTAAAAATGTTTTTAAAGTATTTTCGGTATAAAGTTGTAATAAATAGGGCGATATTGTGATTCGTTTGATTTTTTTGTTTTTCTATTCTTTAAAGTAATATTAATATAAATTTTTTTAAGCATCGCGTGATAATGTTTAATCCGTATAATATTCCTATAATTCATATTAACTGTGAAAATTATGTAAATTGCAGACGGATTTGCAAAACGTTTCGGCTTAAAACCTGAACAGTTTGCCGAAAATTTAAGAGATAATTATCAGAGAAACGATGTTGAGCAAGAACAGATATCACCACTGGAACTAGCAAAAGAATATTGCAAGAGGTATTTCGATTTATATTTTTGTAATGGGTAAATTTTATAGCCTTGTAGTATTCGATTTTAAAATTTGTATTGTGTGTTTTTAGTCCCTTTAATTCGCCGGAAGATGTTGTAAAAGCTGCAAAATTCGTTGTTGCTATGCAATTAGCAAGAGAACCTTTAGTGAAGAAAGTTATACGAGATGCCTTCTTCGAGCGAGGTAAAATTAATGTGGTTCCGACGAAGAAGGGCACCAAGGATATCGATGAAAATCATCCTCTTTATAGGTAATTTTATTTTTTTCTTCGGTAGTAGAAATAAATATGGTTTTATGGGTCAGCTAATAAGAATTTAAAAATCAAAATTTTTTCCAGTTTGCGTTGTGTATATACAAGTGTTATCAATATAATTAAACGAAAAATCATTCCGCATAGTAGATTCTGTTTGAAAATTTTCAATACTGCAATAATCGCATTAAAAATTATTTAAATGAAATGTTGTTTAAATAATCAGTGTTAAAATTGTCTAAACTATTAAACCAAAATCTTTCCGCATTTTATTTAATATAAATATATTGAATCAGTAATCAGGTTAAACGCGCAAGTAATGTAATATTTTTATCGTAAACATAGTAACATTAGTTTTTAGAAAATTAGTTTATTCTTCAGTTGGTGGCCACCTGTTTATTTCGAAGAATTTTTTTTTTTTGAGATTATATAACGACGTTGAAAATCAATGAATTACTACATGTACGTCAGAAAGATAAAATAAAAAATTATAGTTTCTTCATGTAGATATAAGAATATTAATGACTAATTTTATGTTTGCAGTGTTTTTCCGAGTATGACTAATATAATATGTGTCTTTGTATTTTTTACATTACAAATGATATACTTTTTGATTTTGGGCGAAGTAAATTTTCTACATCCAAATAATTTTTATGATAAGATAAAAATATTACGCGAACGGTACTTACCCACTAAGTTTTAAATCTGAAATAGATTTTAACATTTTAAATTATTTTTGTCGGGTCATTTATTATCAATTAATTATTTAAATAATACTTCTTCAGCGAGATTCTACGTAGTCACTATTTGTAAATTTTGTATAAAGAGTCAGAATTTTATTTTCTAAACGAGTTGCGATTTTCTCGTCGTCAGGAAATTAATTTAAAAAATTTTTTCGTGTACGTTTACCAAATTTTTACTTATTGAATTTGTCGATTGTTTTAATTTAATCTAAAATTGTGTGCTAGTTTACATACTAAAAATCAAATTAGTTTTGAAGTACCGAATTTGAACATTAAAAACTATACTTTAACTAAGGAAAAGTTCAGTGTGTTGACAGTGGTCAGTTATAGTTGAATTGGAATGTTCTGGCTTGACTTTTTTTATATAAAAAATAGTCACGAATACGTTTGTTTCAATGGCATTTCATTCGTGTGAAATTAAATTAAATTTTACATTGACTTGATTAATTTACCGTGAAACTGAAGTAATTGTGTTGATTCCTTTATACGAATGTGTGTTAACTAATTAAACATTAATTAGTGTGTTTTTCGATGTAAGAAGTTATTGTTAATTTAAAATATTTCCACTTAGATCGGGGTGTAAAAATACGCTTTTCCGAGTTTTTTATTTTGACAAATTACACATTTTGTGTTTTGCAAATTATAATATATGTCTATATATATATGGGTGTGAGTAGGTGTGTGTGTGTGTATGCGCGTACATATGCATGTATAATAAAAAGAAAGATAAATTAATAGATGTAATTATTGTAATCGTTATGATAAAGTTTTTTCATATTCTAGCGTTAAATATTTAAAATCGAAACCGGTGCGTGATTTGGTCGGAGCTGAGTTTTTAAAGCTACACATGGCTGAAGATGATAAATTAATAACAATTTCATTTGATATGGATATAGATGGCATTACGATTAGTTCTTATTTGGAAGAAATTAAACAGCTGTATATAAAGGTAAGTTCAGGTATTTCGATTTTAGAAATATTTGGATCATGCGCGTTAACAACAATACTTCGGCTGTTATAAAAACCCTTTAGCGAATGTTTTATTTTATGAAATAAATGTAAAATATTTTTGCATTAATCCTAAGGAAACGTTCGTCAAAGCAATGCAATGGCGATAAAATATAGCCTGTAAATTAAAATCGTGGAATTTGTAAGAACGGCGCTACAATACGAATTCATAAGGGGAAAAAATTGGCACCTTAGTGTAGGATATCCGTCATTTTCTACCTTTCAAACCTTCCATTTTATTAATACATTTTATTTTATGAAGTACATTGATTAAAGTGGGAGAATGAAAAGTTAATATCAAATTTGAATGTATTTGTATGCTTCTTATAAAAACTAGCTTCATGTTTGGTTCTTTGCAAATATAAACGTATCATTTTTATTTATTTTTGTAAAAATATAAATGCTCTCAGCATTGTAGTTTTTTCCGTTACTTGTAGTTGTTTAGGATTTATTAAAATTATAAGCGATTTTTCATTAAAAAAGAAGGAAAATGAAGGTAAAAAATAGTATGTGATTATACGTGTTCATTAGACTTTGAGTTTTATTGTAATGGTTTTACCGCATTTCTTTTCATGTTGATTAAGTGAGACACACTCTTGTAGTGTAAATTAATTTAATATTAAGAAGGACGAGGTATGTATAATTTTTACTAAAAAACGAGAACAACCTGAAACGATAGCATTTTTCTTTCTATACTGTTAAGGCTTTCCTCCTTTTACTATAAATCTATTTATTTTTCGCACGACATGAAACGATCAATTGAAGATTAAAATAAATGTGAATTGGAATGTTTATAACACGAAATAATTGCGCGAAGGTTGATCACTATCGAAAGTAATGCTACATTAAGGTTCTATTTGTAAAGAACAAATACGGTAATAATAAACTCGTAGAAAATGACTTGTTTATTTTCTGATGAAATTCATCTTTCTTTTTGTCTCTTCTTTTAACATTTTTTACTCATTAGGGTATTTCGCTCAATAATTTAACTCTTGTGCCATTGATTTTTCCCCCTTTTTTATGTATTTTTAGATATTTCTTTTATTGATTTTTTGTTTTTTTTCATAACAATTTTCAAATAATTCTTCCTTTTCTTTCTCTAGTATATGTACTCCTTAATTTTTTTTTTTTTGTGACCTGTTCTCTGTTGTACATCTATAGATTTATCATCGTTTTTGCCTATTTTCTCTACTGAAATTGACGACTGCGGCAGTCGAAAACTTGTAATAATTAAGTGGTGACGAAAAGTTTCTCTAGTTTGATTCGATTTGTGTAAAAGGTTGGTTTTAATAGCTGGCATTATTTGGCTAAAATCTATTATTAAATTAATATTTTAACTGTAATGTAGTAGCACTTTATCGCTTCTCGATTTTCTATAAAATTTATTCTTATCAACAGTGACAATTAACAGTTGGTTCGAAAGAGCAGTCATAATTCAAGCAGTTGTTTTATTTGTCGGTATTATCTGCTTCAAATTTCAGCTTATAGTTAGGTTATCCATGTCCTTTATTTATCGGTATTTTGGATGCACGTTGAATTATTACGTGAATAAATTCTGGATCTAACTTATCTTTATGTAGTTGGTGATGATTTTATTTTTCTTTTTTTTTCTTATAAATTCGGTAGTATGCCATATGTGTTGAGTTTTCCTTTATAGATTTATTTTTGTGTCTTATCGACGCTGTTCAATAATGGTCACAGTTGAAAATTTTACTTATGAAAAAGAGTGCTGTAAAGGAAATATACAATATATTTATGCAAAAATTTCGGAAAAGCCTAATGAAAGGCTGTTTGGCTTATTATGCGTTATGGGCTCGAAGCTACAATATTTGAGGCATGCGATATGTGGCTTTAAAGTCGTATGCTTAAGATTCTTGGACAGCGCACATAAGAAACGAAGATGTACTAAAAACTATTCAAGAAGAAAGAATGATCCGCCGAATAGTCGAAGAAAGGAAAATAAGATACTTTGTACACATAATCAGAGAGGAAAGATATGAAATCATGCGGCTTCTTCTTCAAGGGAAAATTGAAGGAAAAAGGGGAGTTGGATGCAGAAGACTATCTTGGTCGCAGAACATTCGGAAGTGGACCGGAATAACATCTATAGAGAGATTAGTTCAAGCCGCCAGAAATAGGGATATATGATCAACATGCCCTGTGATCGCTACGCACGGCAACCGTGCACAGCATTTTGATGATGATGATGATGATACTTTTCATGTGCACTTTATTAATTTTGTATATTTACTGTATTAAGTTTACATCGTTTAATTAAGTTTAAGAGTCTGTTGTAATCCAGTCTTTACGTATATTTCGCTTTTTTTTTTTTTAAAAATTTACTTTGGAGTTTTTATTATGCACGCGTATATGAAATATTATTAATAAGCAATTTCAATGTCGTTTGTTAAAAGTATATTACTTGAAATTTCTTATTTTTTTTTTTTAATTTTTCATTTAAACTAATTACATTAGATCTGGATTAATCAAGATTCTTGTGTAATTTGTTAATTTTAGGATGAATTTAGTAATGTAGTTATAGAGTGGAACAATTTACGATTGGACTGCGTTGATATCGCTTATAAAAAATTCTTATACCCGGAAATAATTAAGGAATTAAGAATCAAGCTCCTAACAGAAGCAAAAGATGCTGTATTAAATGCATGCGCTCAGAAGTTATATAATTGGCTAAAGGTAATTCCGTAATGAAGTATATCCTTTTTTTTTTAAATTAATTTTTAATTATGGTGATGATTTTATTTTAATTGTTTTTTTTAAATGTTAACAGTATTTTTTTAAAATTCAAGTTGGGCTTTAGCGAAAAGTTTTATAAAAACAATTGGAAAGAAGTAATTTAAAAAGAAAAGTGTGTATTGGTGAATGACTGCTAACGAAATATACCATATATATTGTTAAAAACTGATATTCTTCCAAATATTTTTGATGATATTTCCGAAAATTGAGATTGACGATGATGATTAAAATATATAAAAAAATATATATTGGGCGCCAGCTGCACTCAACGATGTGCCGCAACCGGTAAGCTCAGTCGAGCAGAGCTTTAGGCCTTTAAAAAAACTTCTCCGAGACGGAGATGTCATGATATACCAGCACGTGCCCAAAGAAAGATTTTGATCACCAAACGCGTATATTTCTTTTAAAATTCTAATGAAAAAGATAATATGTATATTTAAAATAAAAGCTTTAACCCTGATTGACAATGCGAAATTAAACAAAGAACACTTGAGTAAAACTGAATAAAACTTTAAAAATGAAAAAAGTGTGAAACAGCGCATACGAGTTACGAACGGATAGCGCGGCAGCTCCACGAAGCCGATGAGGCCACGATAGTGTTGAGAAGCAAAGTAATCGCCGAAATTTTTACACATGAATCGACAATTAAGAATGAAAACCACCCTTTTTGGTTAATAAAAAAAAATATAAAAAAGAAAAACATATTACACAATCGATTTTTCTAAAATGTTCTTAAATTTACTTAGAGCAGCGGTTACCCTGCGTCCGAATTCTCGGGTTCTTACAAAAAAAAATCTCATGTCTCGACGTACCACCGACACTCAGAATGCCAAATCGAACCATCTTCCCTTATATATAGGTTACACACACTACGAACTGGATTGCCACTCTGACGCCGTACACTTATGACATTTCTTACAAATTTTTCCGATTTAGCATTTTTGTCGGAGAATGTGACGTTTGCACGCTGCCCGAGGAAGCCTGAGAAATTGAAATTGATTTGCCTTGGAAATTTTCAAAAAGCTGTTATCTGGAATTCGTTATTATTATTACTATTATCATAATTATCGTGATCGTATATCGTCATGACGGTCGAATCCGTTTCGATATATATCATAGATTTACTTTTTGTGTGTACTTTATTGATTTTGTGTATTCACTAAATAAAAGTTCGCATTCGTTTAATCAAGCTTAGGAAATTGCCGTAGTCTAATCTTTATGTATATTTCGATTTTTTTTTTTAAATTTACTTTTAATTTTTTATTATGCGAGCATGTGTGCAGTGTTAACAACAATTTCAATACCGTTCGTCAATAATTTTTACTGAATTTTTTGTTTTTTTACTTTTTATTCAAATCAATTACATTTGTGATTTCATGTGAAAGACATTCTTGGTATTTTTTGCTTGCGCTCAAAATGTTTAAACGATCGTACACGATAATGGAGCTATAAAATAATTATGCAAAAGTAGATTTCTATGGTTCTTGTAAATTTATTTGTGTTCGGATTTTAATAATGGCCGTAAGATATGTAGAAGTATCTGTAGAAGTTTTATTTTTTAGATTTCGAGCAAAATCCAAAAAAATAATTGATGTATCAGTTTTTTGATAAACTATATCAATTCATAATTACACTGTACGAACGAATTTAATCGATATTATAATCGTTTTCCACTCATTTTTATTATTGTTACTGATTTTTTAAATCCTGAATAATGTCAAATAATTTGTCCACATTTACCGTATTTACTCGCGTAATTTAAGCACCCTAATTTTTGCACACATTTTTTTGGAGAAATAATATAAACCAAAATACATTAATAGATTCAACATTACTAGACAATGTCCAATTTCTTAAAAGTAAATTACCGGTACTCGAATTTATAAATTACCTTGTATAAATATATTTTTCGAAATAAAGGTTCAGCTTCACCAAATGAGTTTTGTTTAGGTAAGACACCTATTACGTATAACCCACAAAATGCAGGTTAATCCAATTCCCCGCATAATTTACGCACCCCCTTTTTTGGCAGGTTGAAAACGGCAAAAACGTGCGGAAATTACGCGAGTAAATACGGTATTCGCCTTTTTTTTTTCTTTTTGTTTTTTCTTTTTTATTAGTATAATTCTTTTTTCATTAAACTTTTATTAAATAAAACATTTATATTACTCTTGTTCGTCTTAGATTTTATATAATAAATGGAAATAGTATAATGGTAGAGTAATATATGATTTACAGGTAGCACCGTATAATGTGGATATGGATGAAGAAGATGAAGATTGGGATGCGAGTAAAGGGTTGCGTGTAATGGGCCTAGCTTTCGTGCCCGATTTAGCGCAGTCTGCATTTGCTTGTTTGGTTGCACCTGATGGAGAATGTACAGACCACTTACGATTACCACATTTGCTGAAACGAACAAATTCATACAGATTAAACGAGAAACTGCTTAAAGTAATATTCGTTAATCGTTGATGTAATTTTCGAATTAATCGTTATGTAAAACTACTTTTTTGCTAATATAATTTTTCATGCTATCCTGTGTTGTTATATTAATAAAATAATGGAAATATACAATAGTCAGAAAAAACTTGAATTTATAAAATACCGACTAGTTTTAGATTAACTTGGGCTATATTCGTGATGTAAAATCATAATAAAACATACAGTTATGAAAAAAACGGTAATGTCTATAATATCACAAATTATCGACTTCACCTTGTGATTTTATTATTAATTGTTTTTGTTGTTATACTTTAGTTTTACTAAACCGGTCTTTCTTTTTTACATAAAATTTCTTGTGATTAGTGTATATTTCCGTTATTTCATTGCTTATTTTTACGTTTTATTCTACTGTACATTTTTGTGAATTAATGGATTCCTTATATAAGGGGTGGCCAACCCAAATGATCTTGCGGGCCACTTTGGAAATACATAATAACTCCGCGAGCCGCATATAAAATCATATATCCCCAGATTAGATTTAGACCCACTATAGACATTTTTTTATAGTGAAAAATTGAAACGTAATGAGTTATTATTACTATGTTTACTATTATTCTTATATGTAAACATAGATAATATAATAATAATGATACCAAACGCACACTGCAAAGAAATATATAACACTAAAAATGAAATATAAGAAATATATAAATTTAAATGAAATAATAAAAAATGAAATCATAAAAAAATATTTATTTTACTAGTGCTACTTTGGCCATCTCGAGGGCCGCAAAAATGTTCAAGGCGGGCCGCGGGTTGGCTACCCCTGCCTTATAGCAATCTTGAATACTTTAAATCTTCTCGTTTTTCAAATTTGATTACGTTCATGTTACTTTATTTTTTTCTGGATAATAAATATTATCTCTGTTTGTTTCAGGAAGCTGATTTGACAGCGATTAAAAATTTTATAATTAACAAAAGACCTCATTTAATCTGCATAGGAGCAGAATGTCGTGACGCTATTACACTTCGAGATGAGATAAAAGTAATCGTTGATAAATTAACCGAAGAAGAACAATTTCCAGCAATTCCAATTGAAATTGTCGAAAATGAACTTGCTCAAATATACGCAAACTCTATTAAAGGGCAGGTAGGATTGTATGCACGATTATCAACGTGATATCTTGCGTATTTTATTTGCTGTTAGAGCTGTCTTGTATTTTCTTTCTAATTCTGTTTTCTTCTTAATTTTTACAATTTTGTTAGGTTTTCATCTTGTGATTCTCTTTTTTCCTTTCTTTTCTCTTTTTAAACATCTTAACTCGTATTAGACCTATGTCGCGAAATTCTTTTTTCCCAACAGCTTCTTGATTTTATGCATTTTCCCCTATTTTATTTTACCTATATTCTTAGGAAGTGGGCGATCTTGTTAATATATTCAATTACTATATACCTCGAGATGTTTGAAATTTGAGATTCAAAGCGCTACTAGCTTTAATCAAACTGTGTAGCTGAAGAATTTAGGAAAGTAAAAATATCCGAAGAAAACTAATCATTTAATACAAATCGACTTAGTACATAGTAAATTTTAAGTTCACGATGGAATTGCCTTATACGATGCATCTATTATTTTTAACTTCGTTCTTTCGGCCATATTTTCCTTATTCCACTACAAGAAATTTTTACGTATTTCGTTTTTATAATGGTTGAATCAATTCTTTATACCATTTTTGTTGTCTAACGTAATACGTTTATTATATTACGTAGTACTGCAAAACTAATTGGCTGTTTGATTATTATATATATGAAATATTAATGAAAGTACTGAATTGTTCTAGTACATATGTTATTTTTTACTTTGGCTTCAATGAATAAATAATTGAAAATGATTTAAAAATTGTTTTTGAACATTGTAACTATTACATGTGCTTAATGTTCAGTTCTGAAATTCGATTTCAACAGCTAGCATAGATCTTAGTACTGATGTCGAATATTGGTTTATGATTTTCCATTCGTTTATATATTTAAAGATCTCAATTAAATTGCTTATTAATAAATGTTTTTGATTTTTAAAACTCTTAAACCGGTTTTTCTATATAAATAAAAAAAAAATATGATTTTACAAATGTGATTAATTTTGACTTTTTGATAGACCGATTTCCGCGATTATCCGATACTTTTAAGACAGGCTATTTCGTTGGCTCGTCGAATGCAAGATGCGCTTGTTGAATTTTCGCAGTTATGCACTAGTGACGATGAAATACTCTGTTTGCGATATCATCCTTTACAGGTAATCTTTATGTACTTTTGATTAAATAAAATAAATTACTGTTAAAGTTTAGTAAAAAATGTTATTTGGATGATGCATAATGGAAGGTGATGAGGTAAAAAATTATTGAGGTAAAATTAATCAAATGATGGGTTAGTTTAGTTTAGATGCGAATGAACCGTTGATATTTTTTAAGATTAAGAACAGCGTTAGGTAAGAAATAGATATAAGAAATTGTTTTGCTCCTGGTCGTTATGACGTAGGAAATAAAAGAGGGCAGCAATTAAGTTTCAATATATATCTTTTTGTGTTTTTACATATTTCGTTACGGCTTGTTATCTATGACAACGCGTTATTCTTTCGTCGCAAATAACATGAAAAAAACTTTAAGAAATGTGTAATGGTTTTGGTTACGTTTTGAAATAAATTGCTACGTAAGCCGTAAGTTATTATCTTTACTTTTAAAAGAATGGCGTAAAGTAAAGCAAATCCCATATCCTTGACAGGGCGTCGGGGATTGTGAAGTTGAAGTTCACAATGTACTAAGCCCAACGGCAGTAATGAGAGTAGGGGGGTCAGTTCCTTTCTTTCGACCGCCTTTACTTTCCCAGATTTCTCTGGTACCCAATTACTTCCGGCTGGGTAAACCTGGGAGCGACTTGGATCCGGAACGAGATAAATGTCGAACCCGTGATCTCTGATTTGGTAGTCAAGCACCTTAACCACTAGGCTACCGCGCTAAGAATGATGTAGTCCATTTAAATTTACTCTTCAATAATCATTATAAAACTGTTATTGGTGAAGGGGGTCCGGAGAATGTCCCCAGGGTAAGGTTTGGAAGATCGATTTATTATTTAAAAAAAAAAAATCAAAAATAGAAATTAATTGATTTGTACTATAGATAGAGAGTGGTGTGAAGGAAATTCCCTGCTTCATTACAGAAATTACAGTAATGCACCGAACAGTGGTGCGTGACTATAACGTCACAACAAAAAGTTTATTCTATACTAATATTGTGATGTCACCTGCGTGCTGATTAAGGAAGATAGTGGCTGCCACTAGCTGTCAGTTTTTTAGTCACTCACGGGTGATCGGTCCGCCAGTGGCCCTTCTGTATAAAGTTCGGAATCAACATTGGTTAATCATACACAGACTTTGTTTTTCTATTTTAATGTTATTTTGAATTTTTGGTTGCGTTTTAAATAAGACATCTTGTGTGTGTGTATATAAATATAAATTATATATGCATATATATAATAGAATAAATAATCAAATTAACCGTTTTATTTTATCTTTTAAAATTTCTTGGTGTATCAAATTATGTGATTTCTATTTAGTACATCTAAAAATTATTTTCGTTGTTATGTATTAATTTCATAAAATTCTTTACTTCTTTTAATGCAACACTTGTTATTATACTCATCCTGAGAGAGTGGAGTTTGTTTGACTTTTTGTGGAAATTCAAGAATTGTAACCATTTTTTTCCCTTAAAAATATTTAGCACAAATACGAAATATAGTGTTTTAAGCATTAAACTAAAGATGTTTTTTGTTAAATTTTTTAGAGTATTTAATTGGAAAAATATTTCAGGATTATCTCAATCAAGAGGATTTAAAAGAAATACTAACAAGAGAATTTGTCAACCGCACGAATGAGGTTGGTGTTGACATAAACGAAGTTGTTCAGTCGCCGTATTCGGGGAATTTATTGCAGTTTGTATGTGGTCTGGGTCCTAGGAAAGCTGCAGCTCTTATAAAACTGTTGAAGCAAACCAATCAACGATTGGAAAATCGTACTCAGTTAGTGACCACTTGTCATATGGGTCCAAAAATTTTTATTAATTGTGTCGGATTTATTAAAATAGATACGAATTCATTAGGAGACAGGTAAATATATACATTCATGCAAATATAAAATGGAAATTTGCCAGTGTGTAACACAAATATGGCAAAAATAATTGTAATCGTGTTAGCGTAAAGAGTAATTAACGTGTATTTAATTTTTTAATAACTTAAATTTTTTTTTACGCTTGAAAGTACGGAAGCATACGTTGAAGTTTTGGATGGATCACGTGTTCATCCGGAAACATATGAATGGGCCCGAAAAATGGCTGTTGATGCCTTGGAATATGATGATGAGGAAACAAATCCGGCTGCTGCTTTAGAAGAAATTCTAGAAACTCCTGACAGATTAAAGGATCTTGATTTGGATGCCTTTGCAGAAGAATTAGAAAGACAAGTAAACTATTTTAAAAAAATATATATATATATATATATATATATATATATATATGTATGCACGGTATATATGTATATTTATTTATTTATTTGTTAGTTCATTAAAAGGAAAAATTATTAGTAGAAGAATTGCCATTGTTTTTTCTGTATTTTGTTAATTCTTATAATAATTTAATTTTGTATTCGTAGTAATTATTAGAAGTTTTTTGTACTGAGTGCCAATTTTTTTGTAATCAGAGGTTTTTAGTAAAAGAAGTTGTTTTTGATCGGCTGTACCAATTTATAAATGGCTCGTTAGAGACGGTATCCGTCTTTTGTGGTTTTCTGTTCCACAGTGAATATTTCAGTAGCTGACCAGAAGATTTTTGTTTTATTCGACGTTTTTTTATTCTGTGTGCAAGTAAGGAAAAGATTGTTTAAAGAAAAAGAATAAAATTTGCACTAACTTAAAAATACACTGGTTGAAAGAAAATCACATATAATTTCTAACAGTGCCTTTGTATCCGTCAGTAATCCAATTTTGCTTTCGATTATTTTCTCTGTTGATTAAATTTCTGTTTATTGGAAGTAAAATTCTATCATTTAAACGGGTTTTCTTTTAATTACCTTTTCTGAATAACCCGAGTAATATATAAATTATACTAATCCGAATAAAAAGATCACTCCATATAATTTTATTTTACAACGTATTTAAACCAAAACAAATGTATGTAAAACTCACAAATTAACACTATATTATCTAAATTTTATTTACGATAATGGAAGAATTGACCTCGCTGATTTTAAGTATGTAACGAATTTGTAATAATATTGCATTGTTAATGTTAAACGTGGCTATTTTTTAGAATAATGAATTTGTTGAATTTTAGGGGTTTGGTAATAAAAGTATAACTCTATACGATATTCGAGCCGAATTGAACTGCCGTTATAAAGATTTACGAGTTAAGTATACGCCTCCTAATCCAGAAGAACTTTTTGATATGCTTACTAAAGAAACACCTGAAACGTTTTATATTGGAAAAATGGTTTTAGCAACAGTATATGGTAATAGAAGCAGTGTTTTTTAATTTATAATATCATTTATTTATTTATTTATTTAAAAAAAAAAAGGAACATAATCAATTTATTAATTATGTTTTTAAAAGGTATTTGTCGACGAAAACCGAAGACTGAACAATTGGACCAGGCGAATCCAGTTCGTAAAGATGATAGTGGTCTTTGGCAATGTCCGTTTTGTCTTAAAGCTGATTTTCCAGAGTTGTCAGAGGTTAGTAATAATTCTTTCTTTAGTTACATTTATTGCAGAAATACTGTGATCTTTTTTTTTCTTGCTTTTTATAGTATGCAGACGCATCATAAATAATGGTTCTTTATACATCTATCTACTTAATTATGAACAATAGGTATGGAATCATTTTGATGCTGGAAGTTGTCCTGGTCAGCCATGGGGAGTAAAAATAAGACTTGATAATGGAGTAGCCGGTTACGTTAGTTTGAAGAATATATCCGATAAAGACGTTAATAATCCGGAAGAAAGAGTACATATTGGACAACTAATTCACTGTCGTATACTTAAGATTGATGTAGAACGATTTTTAATAGAAGCTACATCGAAAACTTCCGATTTAAATGACGTTAAAAATATGTGGAAGTAAGTTATGCTCCTTCACAAGCGTGTGTGTGTGTGTATCAGCGGCGAATCCTGACATTTTTTCCTATATTTTAAGACGGAAAAATGTTGAACAATTACATGCACTACTACACAAGCAAAGACAAATTAAAAAAACACTTTTTTAAAAAATTGAGAAAAAATAAAAAAATAAATTTATATAAGATAAAATTGATATCCAAATTTAAAGAAAATTAACAAATCTATTATGAAT
Organism: Icerya purchasi; assembly: GCA_039619475.1. Taxonomy (NCBI): domain Eukaryota; kingdom Metazoa; phylum Arthropoda; class Insecta; order Hemiptera; family Monophlebidae; genus Icerya; species Icerya purchasi. The sequence continues at coordinate 71,362,332 of CM077116.1, forward strand.
AATAAATCGTTTTAAGTTGTTTTATGTAAAGTTCACTAAAAGAAAAGATTTAACCAGAAAGCTAATGCTTCGAAATTTTTACTTAGCCATATTTGCAAATAATTTCAAATCTTTTACGTATTATTTTAAATTTCTTTACATTAAATTATATTATGTTAGGGAAAATAACATAAATCAGAAGAAAAAATAGAAAAATGAGACATTAACGCTACGTCACTTAGCAGAATGGGTGCTAAAATTTATACTAATGTGATAGATGTAGTGCTCTTTATAACCACCTGTTGCCGTTGTAATAATGACAAATCGAGTCTAGCTGGATCTTAGTTCGCTCAACAGGAGATGTACCTAGTTTGTAAACCTTCGATATCTGATTTGCTGTTTGCGCTGTTGTATGCATGTGTATGCTTCTTAATGTGCTCCAGGGAATCGCTAACGTTAAAGAAGTACTTGCAGTGTCTAAGGAACAAAACACGAAAGATGAAAAGATCATTAAATCGAAATTCAACTATTACTCGGAACTGACGGAGCCATTTTACACATTAAGCATTTTTCTTCGCACGTTGAAATAGCGTCTTCTCACTTTCTATTGACAAGCTAAAATTTATTTCTTTAGCTCAGTTAATCCCCGCTGCTGAAGAAGTACTGGTAAATTTTTTTCTTTTTCAATTATTTCTGATACTTCGCCACATGACTAAAGAGATACCGGAGGATTCGTCACTGATGTGTAAACATATTATATATATATAATATATATACACACACATATATACATATACATACATACATACATATATAAATGCACGTATTGCCGCTTTATTACATACATATACGAAAATCATTTTTTATTGCTGGAAACTTATAATGATTGGTAAACACACACACACACATATGTATATATGCGCGTGTGATAAAATATAGTTGAAATGTTCCCTATGACGGAGAATAATAGAATATTTGCTCTCTCTTCCATATCAGTAGACTCTAAATAGTTCATTTATTAAATATTATTACACTTTTTATATATAAAAACATATGTTTTCGTTATTGTATTTTTTTATTTTCTTCCATGATGTTTTATTCTACTCTCTTTGACATGAGTGTTATATAGTTGTTTATTTTTTTTAAAAGACTGTATGAGTTTAATTTACATAATTCTATGAATGGTATTATTTCAAATCTCACAAATGCAACATTGCGGCTTTCATGGATTTAAATACTGCTTTTTAAGTTTAGTAATTAGTTTTAAATATTCAAAATCAACTTGTCTCCCATGTAGTAAATATGAAGTAGAGTTTTGTAGAAGAATTTCTGAAAGGTTTAGTTTAAATACTGAATAGTTTATTTTCATTATAATATTCCAAAAAATCTTTCCATAATAGATTATTATTTAAGATTAAACCCATGTTCCGGCTGCTTTTTTCTGCACACGCAGCTACATTCATTCCACCTGATATGTGAAAGATATTAAAATTTTAAACAGATATTACCATATTTATAATACTATCACAATATTTAGTTTTGTCTGTATTAATTGATAAACTTTATTTTTTAATATGATGTGGTATTGAATATATATATATATATATATATATATATATATATATATATATATATATATATTGTAAATTTTTACATGTTATGTTAATAATATCGGTTGAACTATGGGATATGGTAAATTTAAGGATAGTAAAAATTTCAGTCTTAAAAAAATTGGTTTTGAAATGGTAAAGTTTATTGTTTACATATTATTTATTATAAACCAAGATTTTTTGATAAGTTATCTATTTCGATGATAATTTAATTAAACCAAGACATATTTTGAATAAATTGATAATTGAATATTAGCTGATAAATATAATTTATAATTGTATTACAAAACTTTTACTATTACCGTGCTATTATATAAGAAGTATCAAGAAGTCAATAAATCTGAAGTTATTAAATAAAATAGTCATTAGATACTAATAGAATTATTAATATGGATTTGCAAAATTGTGCCAGCAGATGTTTTACTATTAGAATTTCAGCGTGATTACATTTGCAGTTAAAAAGTAATCTCGGTTATTTAATTTTGAAAAATATGTTTATTTTGTAGAAATAAATAAATTTAAAAAAATAAAAAATTCATTCTGAAAAATACATCAAAATAAATATTTTTTTCTTTAAATAAACCACGTGTGTTAACGTTTTTCTTTGTTTTATATTGTAATCGGTAGTAATTTAATATATAATTGTTTTTTTTGTAAATAAATTTGTTCTATTGTTTAATTATGAGTTGGAGCGTGCGAAACTAAAAAAAAAAAAAAGAATGGATAAGTTCAATTGAATATCTATGCGTATTAATTCATTTTTGTTCCAAGGGATCCTATTATTTATTTTCGATTTATATTTTTTATAGACCGCCTAAAGATGCGTGTTACGATTATGACAAAGAAACTGAAGATACGAAAAAGGAAGAAAACAAAAAGAAAGTACACTCAGCACAGACATACATTAAACGTGTAATTGTACATCCAAGTTTCAGAAATATATCTTTTTCACAAGCTGTTAAAGCTATGAGCAGTTTAGATCAAGGCGATGTTATTATCCGACCATCAAGTAAGGTATGTAATATGCGGATAAATTTTATTTACAGTAGCAATTTTTAATAAAGTCTCTATCATTTCCATCGTCACTTACACTTAAGTTCTCCATCATGCGTGCGTCATTCTCACCACCAATCAGTCCTGGATTTTCCGTAATCGGTGTGACATTAATACTTGTTGAATTGAGACTTTTCCGAGTGGTTTCCGACATCACAGTACTTATTACGGAATTAGCGACCGGTTTAAAAGGAAAAAGTATATTTTACGTAGTCATAACCGGCTGATGCGAGAGAGTTTTAGTTTAGTTTCTGATGATGGAAAACGCGTTCGCTACGTTAAGTAGTTGTGTTAAAGTTGACGTGATGTCTGTCAAAAATTGTGATTGTGATGTTATAATATGAGCCGCGAAAACTTTTTGCGTATTGTTTTTTAATACTGGTTTTTTCTTTTCTCAAAGGATAATCTTAAACATTTTCCCAAAAATAAACCTTCAAAAGAAAGATTAAAAGGGAATACTTAACCGAAAACAACTTACCTTATAATTTATTATTTGTACCAATAGTGTAATAGCCCGCGATAGCCCAGTTTCTAGAGCGCTTGACTTCCGTTACGGAGGTCACCGGTTCCATCCCGAGCGATGACAGAATTTATTACAAGAATTATAAATACTCGCTAATAATCACGTGGAAGGCAATGGTAAACCACCACGTACAACATCATATGCGCGCTAGGTCAGTACACAACAGACACACACGGAACTGCATTTGTATATCGATAAATCAAACGATTACTAATCACTTCTGAATGTAGTCTTGCGTGTGTACACCTGCGTTGCATGTAATAATTGCCTGGTACACAACCTATATCTGTACAGCTGAGATGTACGGATAGGTAGTCGCCGACGCTGAGAAGCTGAGTATGGTACTATAAAGAAAGAAAGTGTAATAGCCAATTATACCACAAGCGTATGATTACATATTCGATAAACATCTTTTTGTATTTAAAAATTAATTTGTGTTGAATGCTCTGTGTACACAGGGTTGCAGCAATGAATGTTACGGTCTGGAATTCTATTTACCATTTAAGATGAAATTTTTGATTTTATACAAGTTTTTTTTTAAGAACAAAGGGAAATAACGAAATTCACATTTTACTAATATATAATAGAGTTTTTTGTTATTATTTAATTGGTACTTTTTGAGAATTTAAAAAAAAAACCAGTGATTATCTTCCATTAATTGTGCCTTTTATAATTTGAAATCTTAAATTGTGTTGTAAATCTATATAAATAAAAGGTAAATGTATGTGTGTCACACGACTTTTGTGTACAGAACTACATTGTGAGTATAAAACGTGGAAATTTGAAATTTACTACATAAATTCTTTATATGCCAAAGATTTACCTAACAAGCGGACACTTTTTAAAGCTTTAATTTAGCTATTTAAAATTAATTATAAAATTTTCTATCATCTGAAATATTGTCACACTGAATAGAAAATATAAAAATTCGCAAATTTTAATTAATTAACACTTTTAGTTTTAAAATTTAAATTGTTAACATTTATCGTATTAAATACGTTAATATATCGTCGAAATTTAAAATTATATTAAAATTAAATTTAAATTGAACAAAATCCCTAAAGGTAGAGAAATAAGCTAACTTGACAATACTGTAAATATGTTTAAATACGAACTATTTCTTCCACATGTTTACAATTTTGATTTAAAGAATTTGTTAAGTTTTATACGGAATTTGTTTTATGATTTTGTGTTATTACAAAACAATAAATTAACTTCGTACTTACAGAATTATCAAACAAGTTTATATTGCTTCATTACTTTTAATATCAGTTAGTAAACGATTCCCATACGAATTTTATGTGAAGCACGGTAATTAATTAAAAGAAAAACTAAAATTTGACAAATTATAAAGTGTTTTAAATTAAATTACTAGGTTTTGTTTAAAATTTAAAATGCGTATAGAGTATACTAGTTTTTGAATCATTTAAATTAAAGTGTATATAAGGTTGATTTATAATACGTTTACATTGAAGTTCGTTTTTTTGTGGCGTAAAAGTAAATGTATATTTTACAATATTAATTGATATTAATTCATTGAAACCATCTTAAAATGTAATAGAAAATGGAAATAACTAAAAATTCATTTGTTAAAAGTATGGTTTAGTCAATTGTTTTCAGTAAAAAGTTTTGGTTTACTTTCTTCGTTTAAATATTTACCATAATTTTTAAACATGGTAAATGCAGCACTATTGCTAATTTAATATACGAGTAAAATTATGAAATTTGGAAAAACAAGTTCTTTCCATTTAAAAGTTTGTACGCTGAAAACATTTTTTCAAAATTCAGTTACGTTATTTTAGTATTTACTGTCCCCGTCTTAATTAAGGGACTATTGGTAAAAGGAAGTACACATTTCATTACTGCAAAAATATATTGAAAATTAAGAGTAAGCTCAATACTGTATTTTGTTTTAGTATCACTAAATGATCTTTTTAGATTAATAAATTTTCACGTATTTTTATCGCAAACCGTCTATAATTTGTATGTAGTATTCTCTGTTGAAAAAAAATAAAAACCCTAAATGAAAAAGAAATAAATGTAACACTACAATTAGTGTTTTTATAATTTTTTAGCAATGGATGCATGTTTCACGTAGCTCAATTTCTGAATGTTTGTTTTTCAACAACTATCATTTCAGTTTAAAAGGTTACAATTTCCTATACGATTAAGCTTTGCTATGAGCATCTTGTTGATTCAGGGACAGTCTCTTCAGATTGTTAGATTATATCTTCGCAATCCCTGTCTTTCTCATGGACAATCGTATGTAGGTTGTTCACAAGTTCGTTGTGGCAGTAAATTATTCACTTTTACTCCGGAGGGAAAGAAATTAAAAATATTGTGTACCCAGAAGCTTTACAAGGATTAAAATGTGGGGTACAGCTAATTGTATATTATAATTTAATTATAGATAACCGAAAATAATACGATGTTTTCATTGATCATTGCACATTATAGGTGAATCCAATCTCATTGGATGTAATTATCATTTACTCGGTTATTTATAAGGGTGTTTGGCAAATAGAGTTTATTGCTTACGGATAATTTTATTTTAAAAAAGTAGTTAGATTTAAGATCATTATGTTGGTTCGGACTTGGTTGTATAATCACTGTTGAAGTGTCGTATCAAATGCGTCTGGTGGCACATTAAGAAGATTAAAAGTATCCTTCTATGCGAAACGCGTTATATAACTTCAAGTTCTTCCTTATAATATTAAATATTTTTCAGTTGACTTGTAATGTTGCACCATTGGTTGTTTTATTGCTAAGAATATGTGATTGAAAATTCGATTTTTTGAAAATTAACAACTATTTCATTATGGTTATTAAATGAAAATTTTTAATTCGTGTTTATTCAAACTTTTTTTATACATTGAAATCTGTATTGTTGCACAGGGTGTAGATCATTTATCAGCTACGTGGAAAGTAACCGATAATATATATCAGCATATCGATATTACGGAAAAGAAAAAAATGAACGCATTTTCGTTAGGACAGTCTTTATGGATTGATAAAGATGAATTTGAAGATTTGGACGAAATCATTGCGCGACATATTAACCCGATGGCAGCGCACGCTAGAGATTTATTAAATTATCGCTACTACAGAGATACTGATGGTGGACAAGTTCAGAAAGCGGAAGCTATTTTATTGGATGAAAAGTCAAAGAACCCTAATAAAATTCACTATATAATATCTGCATCGCTGGTATTTTTCTCAATATTTTTATTTTGTTATTTTATATTTAATTTGTTGGGGAATCAGTTTAACCTTGGTAATATTGATCTTTATGTGCAATGGTTAGAAAATTGATGAAATTAAAATCGCCTGTAGTGATTCTTATAATATATGAAATATTGTGGCAAATTTAAATCGAAAGACGTTTGTTATATATACACCGCTTACGTTGGATTCATAGAAGGGGGATCTATTTTGTCCCGGTTAAGCGGTTGTTTCACCTAAACGAAAAAATGTGAATATACAAAAAAGTGTCAAAAAATACATAAACTATACATGATTTAAAAAATGGCAGATTTATGTGATGCTAAATTAAATTAATTTAAAATAGAGAATTGAAAAATAAACAAAGGTTACGTATATACTTTTCCAGTAAATAAAAAAAACTGTCCAGGGTTTTCTAAGATTTTTTGCTACTGTATGAAGTCAGTAGGCTATATTAGACCTCCTTCTTGTATGGGGTATAATCACAGCTGATACAGACACTTTTTGACTTGTCATGTACTAAAATTCGAATTTTAAGAGTCGACGTCGACATCATTTTTTGTATTTAGCTGTTTCATTTTTTTGCTGTCAGCTGTTCTACAGTTTCATTACAATTAAGCTGTTATTAATGCCAAAAAACTCTTCGCGGTTTCTTCTACATTTCGTTTCATCATCACGAACTGCAACGGTAACATTTGGTAATGAGAAAAAATTACAGTGTGAAAAACTTCCGAATGGTGGAACTAGATATTTTTTTCCAACTGTCGGCAAAAAACTGTATAACTTACAGTATAATTACTTTCGCATTAATTTGCTTCACTGGTGTAGTTGAGGTTACTAATTGGCTTCTAAAATGAACTACATCAGCAACATACGATAATGCTTCTATTTCAGTTCTTATGATCTCTGTGTCAATTGGTTGAATGAATGATGTGATGTTTGAATGTAAAAACTTTAATGTTGCTGAGTTCATGTGCACAAAGGTTTGTAGCGGAATTTTTTTTTGAGCTGCGTTTTAATTTGGTGTCCTAATTTAAAACCAATTAGCGCGATATAAAACTGACAAACTGTTTTTTCCTAAGATTTTTAAAACTTTGAGTATTAGCTGCTTTTCTTTCCGCCAAAAGCTTTTGTTTGAGCATAATATTGTTACTTCATCTACATCCTTTCTAGAACCAAGAAGCTTGTGATATTGATAACCGAGTAATCCACCTGGTGTAACTCTGTGAAACAGTCCAGTTTCGTCGGCATTGTAGATGACCTGGAAGCTAAACACCAATAGGAGTTCTGAAAGGTTAGACGAAACTCAATTATTCGAACTTACATAGTCAGCGCTGTCTTTCCCTTTGTGAATTTTTTTTCCATTTTATTTGGTACCTATTTTTCTTTCGCATTAACCAATTATCAGTCGCTTTAAAATCGTTATGAGTCATTTTCTAAGCGAGTTCCTATGGGGCCAGTGAGTCGGACATCACGCCTCGTAACGATGGAAAGCAATTGATTTAAGTTATTGTCGTCCACGTTAGGTTTTTACTTCCATCTTGTCTTTTTTCTGTTGCATCCATTTTTTTTTTTTTTTTTTTTTTTTTTTTGCAGTTCACTTTCTTGATTTTTTAACCCAAAGGTGATCGATTTAGCAGCGTTCAAAATTTTTTCAAGCGATTGGCTTTCTATTTTGTTTGACAACTAGTTATTAATTAGTCACAAAGGTGTTTGACTTTGATGCGGCATTAATGAGGTTGGAACACAGCGCGCACGACACAAACGCTTTTAGTTAACATATTTAAAGAGGTTGAAATAAAACTATCGTTGCTAACTAGAAACTGCTGTTTTTACTCTAGAAAGAAAGAAAAAAATCAAAAAGAAAAATTTTTTAGAGATCGGCTTAGTCTAACCGCCGGCTTTTACTGTATTATTTAGTATTTCTGTCGATAGTAGCACATATAGTCGTTGGATGCGATTTTACATGTTAGATCTAAGAGAAAAAAAAACCCAGAACGGAACTGTTTATATTGCCTTGTTATATATCGTGACTATATTTAAACATTTAATTTTAATTGCATCAATAATATTTATTGTTATTTCACTTGAATGGTACACATTATCATTGTAAAAATAACAAAGAACTGACAAATAACCAAAATGTACCTATAATAATGATAAAGATTGACTGCCTACTTATCTCCTCTGTACACTACCGAGAATTGTCTGCATGACCGATCCTGCGAACGTTCATTCCTTCTGTTCGTATTTCAGTGTTTCAGTAATCGAAAAATTTTATAAACTTAATCATTAAGATTATATAATACTTTTTAGAAAATGTGTTTGGTCGGCTCAAGCAAATTAAATAAAAATTAAGTAATTCATATTGTTCGTATTTCGTGGATTATCCAAATAAAACTAAAATCCTCTTGATTTCATTGTAAAAATTGTGCATTTTGATTCAAAAAGGTTGCCAGATTTACTTTTTAATTTACAGTTTATTCCACTGATATATTGTATAAGTTTCCATACTGCTTTTACAAACTAATAAAACTTTTATGATACCAAATAAATATGCACATTGTCTTTCTACAGTTTACCTATGCATCTTTTTTTTTCTTTTTTTGTTTTTATGGCAATAGTGAAGATGTTAAACATAAGTAAACATCTTAAGAATAAAAATGAAAAAAAAAAAAAGGAATGTTAGGAACGTCTTCTTAGGAGAATATCTTACCCACAGCTGGACAAGAGAAAAATAAACAAAGGGGTATTAGTAAAGATGATTAGAGATTGTCTGAATCTGCAGGAGACCTGAATTTTCGCTTTTAACTCTCTTTCAGATCCAGATATCGTATATTTTGCGTTTATCTTAATTAGGAGATAACCAATAAAATTCAGTTCAGATATATTCCTATTCTCTATTCTAGTGCCGACTTTAGAATATTTCCGAAAAATCATTACTGGCATATTTTATTTCACATTCAATCTTACGATATTTGTTATTTCTACTTATTGATTCATTTTTAGTAATTGTATTTTTATCTTCATATTAGAAGGTACACGTGTGTTCTTTTTTATTTCGCACTTTTATTTTCTCTATTCCGTAGGATGCGACGTGCAGTTTTTCTGTGATAAATGCATAATAGTAGTTTTCTGGTTTTGTAATAAAGACAGATCCAAGGCGGAAAAGTTACAAGAACCATTACTGTTTTTTAAATTTTTTAAAAATTGAAACAAATTTTATAAGCTATTAGTTAACGTGATCGCCTCACATATTCCAAGCTAAAATATAGTATTTCAAATGCTGAATTTATTATTAATAAGACAGTGTTAGTCGGATAAATTTTATATTTCTTTATTGAAGAAAGTTATTTACCGATTTAGCTCAAAACACCGGACCATTTATTTTGTTTTATGTTTTTTTTAATGGGGAAAATGTTGAGGAATTATCTCTTGTGGTTACAGACTAATTCAATGTAGAAATTCACGTTTTTTGTTTGTATAATTCAAAAAACTTACTGAATATCGCTGTACATTTATTGTTACATTGTTTTTATAAGTCATTTATGATTAATTATAATTACGTCATTTGAACTGCTTGATTAGCTATTAAACAAAAACGTTTTTTTAATTATTTTACAGAAATATCCGGGAAAATTTATGTTATCCTATTTACCTCGAAATCGGTGTCGCCACGAATACATTACAGTTACTTCTGAAGGGTATCGTTTTCGTCGTCAGTTATTTGAAACTGTCGGAATATTATTCAGGTGGTTTAAGGAACATTATCGAGATCCTGTACCGGATTATACACCTAGAAGTCGTACTCCACACTCGGATTCGGTCAGCACTCGTTCTACACCATTCGATGCTGCAGATAAAAACCGTAAGCATTCTTGAATTTATAATTTATATGTAAGCGGTTATTTAGCTGAAAATTTAATTGAAAAATTTTGAAAACAAAAAAATAATTTTCATTCTTTATCAACGGTAATTTTATGTTTTACTTTAAAGTTTTGGAAAACAAAACATTCTCCTTACACAACTTAGCTTGTAAAACGAAGATTTTTTTGGTGGTAGCAAATCTATAAAAGGAAATTTGACGTTTAGATATGTCTAATCTTATTGCTCCTGAACTGTCGTCCTATTTTCATGTTCTTTTTTTTATGGTTCAGCTTTTGTCTTTGGGTAGTTTGTATTTAATCTTCGCTTAAATATTTATTCTATTTTTTATTGTTAAACTCGCATAATTGGAATATTCTTGAAAATATTTCTAAGAATTTATATACACCTGTTTTTTTTGTTAAGTTTTGTAATATTTATTAATTTGTTAGAATTACTATTAGATAGACGTTTTGTAATTTCCTCAATGTTTGAAATATAATGAAATATTATTTTGAAACATTATGGGCCACAAAATCGATTATTACATTTGAAGCTATAGTAAGAAATAAATTTAAAAAAAATCATTTGCAGTTTCAAATAATGTATTCATTTTTTCTATAAACATGTTTACTTATTTATCTATTTGTGTTCGTGTGTGCGTTTTATGATGACCTAATGGCTTTATTATAATTATGGAAGAATAAAAAAAGAAAAACAGTTGAGCGGAGATAATTAAATAAAGGATTTTTCGTGAATAACTTGGTTTTAAAGAAGCATGGATAAATTAAGTAGTGAATGAAAATCGTTCATTAAGTGGTATGTAATTATGGAAGAAAAGGCGTAACATTCGACATAATTAAACGTTTTATTTCATTAGTTAAACGCCTGCAATTTTTACTGATTTGGTGATAATAAAATATATACAAAAACTATAGTGAATGAAAAATCGAGTTTAAATTTAGTTTGTCAAGCTACAAATTTCTACGATAAGTTTTGATTAATATTTAGAATATCTTCTCAAATTAATAGAATTTCCACTTTCGGTTAGCGGATAATATCATAAAAAGTTTACATTAATTAGCAATATATTTATATACGTTTTAGACGGTTTATTTAAGTAAGTTTTATTAATTATATATGCGAGAATACGTGAACAATATTTTTTCTTTACTTACAGGTACACCGCATATAAATGCCAGTTCTGCGCACACTCCTCATTTCGCGATGACGCCAGGATACAGCGTTTCTGGATATCCCGCAACCGTAAGTTATCCTTTTGCGTAATATATCAATATTGTGTGGTAACGTGACGTGTAATTGGTAAGAATTATAGTATTCGATGTAACAGAAGTTAAAATTTCAAATGAAAACAGCATCTGCTGTTGCTACATATTGGGAATAGTGCAATACATTTAAAATAAATTTCCATAATATATGTTTTATTTTCAGCCGTACACACCATCGGGCCAAACTCCGTTCATGACTCCGTACAATCCGCAGACACCTCGCCATGTACAGAGTCCAAGGATTACGCAAACGCCACGGGCTCATCAAACGCCCAGGAATATGTCGATGGGGCATTCATCTGCAGGACATCATCACCATCATTCTTCAACACACCATCATCCGACAACGCCGTATCACCACCCAACTACGCCTCATCATCACCCCACAACTCCCCATCACCCAGGTACACCACATCATCATCCCACAACTCCCCATCACCCTACTACACCGCATCATCATCCGCCAACGCCTCACCATCCGACAACGCCCCACCACCCGACGACACCTCATCATCCGACAACACCGCATCATCATCCGGCTACACCGCATCACCACCCGACCACTCCCCATTATTTATCAACACCGCGGCCTCCTCTAACACCGCATCACATGGCACACAGCGGTCAAGTGTCTCGAACTTCTGCTAATCTTCAGAGTTCTCAGAAAAGTGTTTCCCAACCGCTAACGCCGCATGCGATGCAAGTACCGCAACAAATGTATCCGTCTGTGCCGTTTGTACAACAAGGGCCATTTTTACATCCCGCTTCTGTTATGCCACAGGTTCCCCATCCGTCTCCCCGTGCTTCTCCATCTTTAAACCACGGAAATAAGTGAGTGTTTTTTAAAACATATTTTCAAAATTCATGATACCATTGGTTATTTTTAATATATATATATATATATTTTAACGCGCGAGGAAAGTTTCATTTATATACCTAATTGAATTATTTACATACGTACGTTTTTCGATTTACAGGAATGTTATTCCACCATCCAATCCTGCTGATTGGGGAAAAATTGCTGAGGAATGGGCAAAGAAAAAGCAATTACATCCATCACCGAGGTAAAATGAATTTTAAAAATATTAAAAAAAAATTTTTTGACGTGGAAAATTATTAGGCAGGTATGCGAGAGAAATTTTGCGTCGCGTTTTTTGTTGTCTTCTTGATTTTTTTCACTGTAACAAGAAGACATAGGGAATGATGAAATTCGTATGTCTATTTTGTATCTTACAAGTAATATGAGTATATTTGTATAAGTTAAAATTTATAAATAATAACTCTTTTTTATTACATTTTATGTAAAATATTTTAAATGTATTTTCAAGTGGGTCAAGTTAAATTTATAATGCATTAAAAGTATAAAAATTGGAAAAAGAACGGTTCTTTTAAAAAAAACACCGATTTTACGATTTACTCTAGAGATTTAATAACAATTCACTGAAAGGTAGAGAAAGTAATTATCTGATAATAAATAATTAGATACGAGGCTGACTAATAAGCAGTTTTAGAAGTGACGACAACAACAGTTTTCTCATCTTCTCTCTTTGTTTTTTCATGGGACGCTTTTGCAATAGCTCTCCTACTCTGCCTATGTAAACATCACGAGAAACTGTTACTCGATGTTTGTAGTTGTACTATTCTTTTGCAGATAAACATTAACAACTAGTTTCGGAAAATCCGTCTATGTTATGATACAAGTTTTCAGCCCACATCCTATGCCGTCTCTAAAGATTGCTATCGGTATTATTCAGGAATGATTAAAAATTTAAGTGTATGTTTAATATCGCTTCTTTTCCTGCGTAACTTATTAACTTATTATGTTCTTTTGTTTTCTAGATAATGGGGCGAAGAAAAAACAGCTTGAAGATTTAGAAATGCCTTCTGCGTTCCTGGGGTTTCGGCTGTGAGCATTTTACTATAATGTTTATAGAAAGACTTAAATTGAGATTGTCTTAGAATATCTTTCTTTTGCTTTTTTAAAAACTTTTCTAATAACTGTATAAATAATATACTTTACGGTACCTTCGGTCATGTTGTTGTTAATTCATTTTAAAATTATTTTGTTCAACTTGCAATTTGCACGGCGATTAATAACTTTTTCCAGAGCTATCTTGGAAAAGAATCCGGTTGAGCATATACGCAACCGTAAAAATCAGCGCTGGTGATAATTTATTTTGTTGCTAGCTGGCACGTGCGGGTTTACATGTCTGATATATCCGATATTGATTTTTAAAATTACCACGCTAACAGAAAAACGTGCAGAATTTTCGTAATATTATTTTTTATCCCATAAAGTAGGACACAAAACTGAAGAATTATCCTTATTTAGACGATATTATTACGTCCTCTGATTCCACAACATTGATTAAAATGATTGAAGACCAGATCTCTAGCGTATCGTAGGACAACAAATTTTAAAAAAACTGCCTCATAGAATGTCTTAAATAGGGAAGAAACGTGTCGATATTTGGTTTATTACGATTTCTTTTTTCCATTGTTGCGTATGGAATATGAACTTCAAACGCTGGAACGTATTGTTATTGGAGCAGCAGTAATGACTTATGTGAATGGCTCGCAGAAATCGATTGATTTCCATGTGTTATACGCATCTGAGAATCTTCACTAACATTTAATAATAATTATACCTTTAAATATCGATATTATTTACAGAAATGAACGTATTTCGGGCGTACAACTAACTAATATTCGAAATTCAGTTCATAATTAAAACGCTTATCAAATCTTACCAACGAGTCAGCTGCATTTATTTCTGACTGGCATAAGAGCATTCAAATTGAGTAAATATTTCCTTTTCTAAAATCCTTATGTTCCGCCGAACTATAGCCAAGTCGATTACTTGATTCAGCAAAAATACCTTTGTTTTTCATTTTGTGCGTCGATTTTTAATTTTAATGCGCACTCTTCGTAATTGGGATCGCAACACCCTGTATTTAATAACGGTATAGCGTACTTATCTAAATTTATTTTACGTACTAGGCAGCATACTGGATTGTTATTTTTACCGAATCATTTTTCTTGCATCCTCAATTTAGTTTTTTGTTCATTTAGATTTATTTACTCATTTTAATACATTTTTCAATAGGAATTTTCCTTTATCGTTACGTTCGAACAATCTATATTTTATAAGTTATCCACTAAACAAATAGTAATCCGTACACTCGCTAACCCTTCATGCTGCTGGTACTATTATATTTCTTTGTTTTCACACTTCAAAAAAAAAATAATGCTCTTACGGTGCTTTGCATAGAAAATATTTAAAAAAAAAAGACTTGCTGAATCCGTATTTAACTTCAGAAAAACTCGAACTCGTCCCAGGTTATTTAAAAAGCTAACAAAAATCCCGACCTTTGGCTTAATTTTGTTAACCCAATCACTAATTCTGATCATGAAGTGTGGGGAAAATTTGTTTTGAACGAACCTCGTTGTTCTTACTGGTTTATTAGTATACATATTGTTATTATCTAACAACCATTGTTATCATTAGACTCCTTAAAAGAATTAGGCTTCTATTTTTACGCTAGTAATTACTCCGATTCATTTCTCCGAATAAAGCAAACTATAAAATCGTGCCAAAAAAACGAGTTCTTTAACAAAAAAATCAGATTTTCTAACTAATAATACGCCGTTAGACGTAATTGCAGTTGCCGTAAAATGAATCCGCATGTAGTTAAACATCTCCCTGATAATTTTTAATCAATCCTATTTCATATTTTTCATTTTATATAGCTCCATAGAATAATTTCTTCCATATGGAAATTAAATACAGTTCTAAAAATCTGAGAAAACTTTGAATTAGATAATCTTTCTGCTGGTGCTTTTGGTAAAATCTCATTGAATCGTACAATAGAGAGACCCTTATCTCCTACATAATAATATGGCTATAAAAGCGACTAAACAAGTATTAAATGCTTTTAATAATTTACAACTTTTATACTAAATATCTGGCTTAAATTATTCCATATCAATGTTAGCATGGCTTTATGTATTAAAAATTTTCTTAATAATCATAAAATGATGCCAATGGGTCTATAATAAAACCTAAATGTTGTCAGAAAACTTAATTCCTAAAAGGGTTCTTTTTTAATTGCTATCAGCTTATTCATACTTTGTTCTGCTTGTAATCAGATGCTTTTCACTGATAACCTTAGTACGTCTGTTTAAACAAGATACACCCTGTCAAGAAAGTATCGGGAATTGTTAAATAAAACGAACAATTTTTAATTTTCATCCAAATTTATTTTGTCACCTTCAAAATAACATCCATTCGAAGCGATGCACATATGCCAACGCTTTTTCCACTCGGCAAAGCACTTCTGATAGGCGGTTTCCGGGATGGCCTTTAGCTCTCGCGTCGCATTCGTCTTGATGTCATCAATCGATTCGAAGCGCATTCCCCGTAGCGGAAATTTGAGTTTTGAGAATAGCAAGAAGTCGCAGGGTGCTAAATCTGGTGAATACGGCGGTTGTTCGATGATATTTACCGAGTGTTTGGCCAAAAACTCATTCACAATTATGGCTTTGTGAGACGGCGCATTATCGTGATGGAGAATCCAAGAATTGTCGACCCACAAATCGTTACGTTTACGACGGATAGCCTCTCTCAAACGTCTCAAAACACTTAAGTAAAACTCTTTGGTGACTGTCTGTCCGGCTGGCACATATTCATAGTGTACCACGCCTCGAATATCGAAGAAAACAATCAACATGATCTTCACTTTCGATCGGCTTTGGCGAGGTTTTTTCGGCTTTGGCGCGCCAATTGGCCGCCATTCGGACGATTGCTGGTTCGTAAGCGTGTCGTACTCGTACACCCATGTCTCGTCACCAGTAATTATCTTTTCCAAGAAGGTAGGATCCAAATTGGCTCGATCCAGCATGTCTGCAGCTACCTGTTCTCGGTACTTTTTTTGAAAGAAATTCAGGTCTTTCGGAACAAGCCGAGCCGCAACGCGTTGCATACCCAATTTTTCGTGCACAATCGTACGTACGCTCTCGTGTGACATGCCCAATCCATGAGCCATCTCTCTCAAGCTCACATGACAATTTTCAGCAACGATTTCCTTGATTTTATCGACGTTATCATCGGTCACATTCGTTGAAGGCCGTCCAGAGCGAGGCATGTCTTCGACCGTCTCCCGACCATCCTTGAACGCTCTGTACCACTCGTAAACCCGCGTTTTTGATAAAGCAGATTCACCAAAAGCCTTCTGTAACATTTTCAGTGTATCGGCACAAGAAATTTCGTTCGAAACACAGAATTTAACACAAGTACGTTGTTCAATATTTTCACTCATTGTAGAACTTCGACAAAACACTTCAAGGTCGACTGATTTTAACAGCTGCTGTAAACACACTGGTTGACAGATCGCGCTAAAAATAGGCATCATAATACAAAACAGTTGTACCAACCTGGAAAAAAAAAATTATCTGCCTAGCTATTACCCGGGAGATTTAAATTGACAATTCCCGATACTTTCTTGACAGGGTGTATATGCCAAATTTGTTCATTCTGGGATTTTATTGTTAACTTAGAAATTTAAACTAATAGTAATTCGCTGTTAATTTTCTAAAACAATCTGTATAAGATTGCCTTAGCGTTATTTTTTTTTTTTACGATATGCACATGTAAAACCATCCTTTTTCCGATTAACCCCAACTAGGAAATTTCTTACGATTTTAAGCTACCATCGCTGAATCTTATTAATAATCTTAAAAATAAATTCTGTCACTAAATCTAAAATTTCCTGCTTTAAGTAATTATAATTTCATACGATTTGGACCATTATATCTGTACTGGCGCCTCATTCAATGTTAAGTTTATTATACTTATTAAAAAATGTGATATATTCAACTTTGTTGGAGATGACGGGGAGTAAGCGGTCAATATGACTGCACGAATTTGGTTTGGGTGTGACGTGTTGCACACGTCATTAATGCATACATTCCAGTGTCGGTTATTTTCCAATAAATTTAAAGCTTGATATGCACTACAGAAAGTGGCAGGTGTCACGTCGTTGATAGAGAATAGCCCGCCACACACGTACAGTTTTGTCCGCGGACTTGCCCGCAGGTTTCAAAAAATGCAGGAAATGACAGCGTTGAATGTAATGCGAGACGTCAGACTTGGTCGTCTGTCACGATATCTGTACGGTTAAACCGGCGGACTTGCCTCTGTCGCGAATTAAAACACCACGGTTTTGTCCACGGACTTGCGCGCTGGTTTACTCAAAGATTTCGCTACAGATTTCATCACGTTTTTTTCGGGAATTTAAAACTGTTCTCTTATTTTTTTTACAATTTCAGTATGATTATTATTTTTTTAATTTTTACTCTTTTGTGTTTAGAATTAATTAGTAATTCCTTATAATGAGTTCCGTTTGCGATTGTACAATAAACACTTTTTCATTGAGTTTATTAGTATTTACAAAATCCAAGTCGAGTATTGTAAATCTTCGTAACGTCTTCCCCTAGTTAGGAACGTTAACGTAGCTATTAAACGCTCCTCTGCTGACATGGCTTCTATTATAACAAGGATTCGGATTTATATGCACTAAAACCCGATATATGCATTAACAAACCTTGAAATATACACTAAAAATTTCATAATAGATAGTGTATATTAAAAATATTAAATAAAATCCTTTATTTTTTGCCACAAATTTTAATTAACATGCTGCATTTTCTTCTATTATATTAATTTATATTAAAAAAAAATTACATTTTAAATCTAAATTTAAAAATCATTACATTTAATGATAAGAATATTTTCTAAATTTTCAACACGAAAGTTATTTAAATGTGGCCACTTCAAATGGAGTGTAAGAGATTTCGTTTTCATCTGATACTTCATCTAATTGAATGGAAACTGCAAATGATCTGCTAGATATTGAAGACAGCATGTGTAAATTAAATTTGTGTTACAAGTTGCTTAAGTGTTTGTATATATATATATATATATATATATATATATATATATATACACATATATATATATATATACAGCTGACTCGAGTTTATCCGGATTGATTTTTCCAAAAAAAAAAAGAAATAACCTTTTTTTTTTTTAATAAAGTTAAATTCCTTATATGTAATAATGAAAAATATGTAAAAATTCTCAAAATACGCAAAATATACACGAAAGTCCAAAATATGCATTTATATGCACCATTAAATTAGTGTATTTTGAATCTACAACCCTCGAAACTCCTAGATACGAAATATCAAAGCGTTAGGTACAAGCAAAAAAAATATGCATTATATGCAAAATCGTAACCCTAATTATAACTATATGTTTCTATATTAAATCACATCTTAGTAAAGAAAATAAATAATCAAACGTCATTGTTGGATACATCCTTAAATTTTTCTAAAATCGTAAGGATCATTTTCCCAGCGTTCTTTTAATAAAGGCAAGTAACTAAACTTGTTTTTATCCACTTTGCACGTTTTTGAGCTACATTATTTTGCGTATTGAGCACATATAAGTCAAAGCAAAAGCACGTTTTTGTTTTTTAGCGAGCATAATAAAAAATACCTTTTTATACAACGTGAACAAAAATATCGCGAAACCTTTCGATTTTTACAACGGTTCGAGAGTCCAAATAAACGCGCGGACTTGCCTGCAGTAAGACGCACTTAAGTCGGCATAGTTCTGGCTTGACAAGTTTGCCCGCAAGTTTACCTTTCGTCGTTAATAGACAGCGTCAGTTCTGGCCTGTACGGTTACCTGTACAGACTTGCCTGCAGGCTTGTCCGTGGACTCATCTTTTCCATTTAAAATGAAGCGCAGTTTTAATCCGAACAGTTTTCGCCACGGTCCAGATTTCTGGCGATTAATTCTGCGGACAAAACCGTACGTGTGTGGCGGGCTAATAGCTGTCGAAAAGCATGTTATTCGGCGTAAACAATGTTTATGGTGCTTTCACATACCTAAAGCTAACATGTTATAGAAACACTTTTGCGTGCAAAGAGGATGGAATGTCTAGCAAAATTGCGCAAAGGTATGCGAGAGCTAACATGTAGCTCTAGGTGTGGAAGCATCATTAATACAGCATGTGTTGCTTTTACGTCCAACAGATGGCGCTACAGTAGACCAAACAGAATATTAACCGAAAATAATCCCACTCTAATTATTTTAAAATGTGTCACCAGCAGGTAAAAACGATAGAAAAACACGCGCATATTCAAATGCAACGTTGCGTCAAAATTTCAAAACAATCGGCGAAGAACTTTCGAAGATTAAGATTTTGAACAAACGAACATTTACATTTGTATTTATATAGAAGATAAATATAGAACTACGATACCAAAGAAGTTCGGAGTTTCAATATCTCGGTACATGATCACAATGTTGACTCGGCTTCATTTAAACCAATGTACCTGAGTATTTGCACAGAATTGGCTTGGCAGAAATTAGGACCCTTTTTGCACTCGGATGATACCGATATGACTCTGGATGCAGATCATCTTTTTTTAAATTGTTCCTCGTACAGAGCCGAACGATCGCGTTGATATTTTAAACTTATTTCGTTAGGTCAGCGAATATTTTACGTTCTCTACTTTCTTCGGCGGATCCTAATATATATCATTGTTTATTTAATTTTATTACAGAATGTAGAATTAGGTTACAAAAATGTTACATTTGCTTGTACTGCACATGGACTGATTGGCTCCTTCTAAAGTCCAATAAATTAAATAAAATAAATAACCATCTGGCAGTTTAGAGAATGTCGCACGGTGCGGTACAAAGGATTAAGTTTATATTGCAGATATATGTACAGGATGTTCGTGCACATAATTTTCAAACGGAAGATGGAGGAAATTTTATGATGGTCAAAAAAATTTCCTATAAGTATAGAGCCAAAAATGCTTCAGTACGGAGCTAGAGTCAAAAAACGAAAGAAAAACATGTTTCAACATTTTTTTCAGAATAAAACATAACGACTGATCATGTTACAAAAATTTCAAATTAACACTTCGGAGAGTATTGAATATTGTATGTCGATTGATTGATACTAATCGGAATGATGACGTAGGTACATTAATAAGAGACAATAAACAAAACCAAAATTAAAAAGCCAAGGGATAAGCAGCGCATTTATTCATAACGATTTTATAAATGTTTGTATTTGTAATAAATGTGATTAATCACGAAACGCATCAATGAAATGCTTCTCTTTCTTAATAAATTAACATCATCATAAGTAATAAAAGTAAACTAACCCTCCATAAATCAGATGTTAATCAGGGAAATAACAGAGAAACATATACTACACGATAATCAATATGGATTCAGAGAATCTTACTCTGCTGAAGGAGCGGTCCACAAACTGACCGAATCCATCAAGAGTGCTCTGAAAGAGGGTTCATCTGCCTTTGTAATCTCCTTTGACATCAAGGGAGCGTTTGACAACTGCAGATGGTCCTCAATTATAGAACTTCTAAAAGCTAATAAAATTAATCCCTCAATTGTTAATATTTTGATTAACTACTCGTACTTTCAAAGCAGATTAGCTCGCCTTCAAATTAACAATGCTAACTCTGCAAGAAAAGTTAGCTGCGGAGTTCCCCAAGGTTCAGTCCTAGGACCAACACTGTGGAACATTCTTTATTCAAAAGTACACAAAGACATAGAGCACGCCTGTGTGACAAGCAATACCGATGCTGTACTGATCTCATATGCCGACGATCTCTGCATCTTATTCAAAACCAAAGCACATACTAACCTACAAAAAATAGAGATAATCTGCAAGAATTTAGAAGACATTATCGCAGAGTTAGGTCTAAAATTTTCAACTGAAAAATGTAGATCTTTATTAATAGGAAATCAAAAAATAAGAGATAAACTTAAACAACTCAGAATTATATCAGGACAACCAATCCCACTAGTTGACCAAATCAAATATCTTGGCATCACAATTGACCACAAGCTGAATTTCTCAGCACACTTAAAGATAATAAATGACAAATGCTGTAATATTTACGACAAACTAAGAAAGATATTGCCAAACAATCTTGGTCTAAAATACAAGGAGAGGTTAATTCTATACAAAGGGCTCATTCAGTCCATCTATGGATATGGTGCCTGTATTTACATAAACAAAAAAATATTAAAGCTAGTCAACAAACAGCAAAGAAAATATATTCTCAACATTTCCTCACTATACAGAACCACACCCTCCTCAGCTGCCTGTATTATCTCTAATGTGCTCCCATTGGACTTATTCCTCATTGGCAAAGCTATCATCTTAGAGTACAGAGTAGTACAAAATCTGGCTAATGTAAAATCCCTTGATCTCCTAAAACATCCAAATAACCTAACAGAATTAGGGAATACACCACCCATTAAGATGTTAAAAAAATATGTCTTTAACCAACTCGTAAATGCTTGACAACTAAGATGGGAGAATGAAGTCACAGGTCGTAAGACCTTTGCATTCTTCCCAAACATAAACGATGCTAAAAATGAAAAATCTAGACATTACATTCTTTAACGTCCAAGTATTGTCAGGCCATGGCAACTTGGGAGAATACCTATATCGATTTAGACTCTCAGACACACCCAACTGCCAGCATTGCAATATAAATACCCTAGATGACATTAACCACCTTATATTCCAATGTGAAGCTATGAAAGACCTTAGAGAAAAATATAAAATAACCGCAAACACCCCCCTATGCACTGATGAAAACAATATGAAAACCCTCCTTCAATTCTTTCATGATGCAATGAATAAAAAAAAAAAAAAAAATCATCACTAACTCATATGTCATATGATCAAACCTCTTACATGTAAAACATACATTAATAAATAAGGAATACAAATGTTATACCAGAATACTTTCATTGTAATAATTATAATATTTCACTCAATATATTACTTAACTTAATATAATATATACAACTAAATATAAAAAAACCCTCCATGTTGATACGGATTCGGTATTTACGGCGCTATCTATCTAGCGATCATGTCGAGCTAGAAACTTCTCTTCGGTTAAAATCATTAATTTTCGATCTCTCGGTATCGTATTATTCGTTGTCAGCGGGGGAATACGGGGCCCGGGCCGCTTACACGGCCAAGAATGTAAATTTCGTTTTTCGGCCGAAATTTAGACACAACTGAAGTTGGGGCCCGTGTAAGTACCCTGATGTGTGCGTGTCCGGCGACAACAAGGTAGTGTCTGTCAGCAGCGTGATCCGCGAGAAAAGAAGAATCGGGCATTGAAGCATGTGTGTGATCAGTATAGTCTTATCTGAATTTAATTTTACCGTTAATTATACAGTTTTGTCTCTCACATCGAGTCGATCTGGCTAGATAAAAGTCGCTGTTGTGTTATCGTTTTGTATGCTAGTCAACGCAACCCTGTGTGTCGCGGTTCTGTTAGTCGGTCGATCGAAAACCGTTACCGTGAACGGATATCTAGTCGCCATATTGCAGTTTTATGCAAAACTCGAATCCTCACGCCGTTTTGGAGTCATTTTTTCCGTTAAATGTGTTTTCATGCGTTAGTTAGGCCGTAAGTGATCCGTTTGGCCAATGTATCGTTTCTGTTGTGTCCAGATAATTTAATACACACGTTATTTTCGTAGAAAATTATTCCTTTCTTCCCAAAACTGATAGCCGACATTCGGTAGTAACACTCGGACGTAACCGTAGTGAGATTTTCCACCGCGGGAAATAATCCCGTAACGAGCGAAAGGGCATTATGTTAAAAAATTTCATCGGTCGCAATAACAGCCTAAATGTTCTCCGTACGTTGAGCTATCCGAATTGTGACGACACGTTGTGTCACTGGCGCCCGCGGATTTTTTTTTTTTTTGTTTTTAAATCTAGTTAGCATCGCTGTTTCCGCGACAAATTATTTACTTTTCTTCCTTTTTCGTATTTTTTTTTTTTTTTGCGCTCGCTGAGAACATTTTCGGGAGTCGCGGGTTGGCAGTTACCTAAATGGGGAACGCCACAGTCATCAAGACATCTAATGGAGTGTAAGTTCATAACATCGACAGCCCGAATCCGGGAATAAGGTGAATTAATTTCACTGTCTCCAGGAACAGAGGCCTGAGTATTAAGTTCGTTTCATGGAAGCTGAATTCGTTTCACCGTATCAAAAATAACTATAACAGTCATTAATACGCTTACATTATGAGGGAAATTGTTCGATTTGTTTTCCACTTTCGCGCACGAAATAGACGTGTATGGTGGTTCTGCTCCACCATCGGCCGAGATAAATCACCAAAATTCTCTATTCAGAGAAACAACACAATTAATTGTAATTTTTGATTTTTTTTTTCTGACCCGGCGCAAAACCATTCGGCCATCAATCAAACCTTTCATTTATTTTAACTATCAATTTTTCCATTCTACCATTTACTTTTTCATTATTAATATTATCACTACTACCACCATTATTACCACTATTATTATCATTATGCTATTTAAGGATCCGTTGTGCCTTTATGAAAACACAAAAAGAAATTGCGGAATTTGCTTTTTGTAACACACTTTAGCAACAACCATGGATCACACGGATGCCGAAATAAGATAAATGGAACTGTAAACTGGCCATATCGTGACCAAAGTGCGACGAGCACTTGATCACGACTGAACAGAAAAAAATTAGGAAATAAGCAAGGAAAAATGTAGCAGCACAGTGTTAATTCGTAGCTGGGATCTAATAATACTTTATTTTTAAATAGATCGCGTTGCATGTACGATTCCATATCGATATACGTACAATGGCTTCTTCATACTTTTAGAATTCCGTATACACATATCTAATAAGATGGTTTAGATGACAAAAATATTAAGATACGCAGAAACTCAGGAATGGCTTGACTTGTAAACTTTAAAATTGGAACGTAAAACATAATTGAAATCCTCTTTAAGGCGATCTATAAATTTAAGATAATCGATTAGATGGACGGCAAAAAATGCAAAAATGCATAAAAAAATATAATACGGAATTTGAAAAGGAATTCAAGAATCTTATTTAAACATTCATATCTTACCACCAGAGATAGCCTTTTAAAGGTGAAATTCAAAATGCAGAAATTCTTTTTTAAAATAAAAAAAACTGCCAATAAAAAATTACCTCCTCTCCGGCAAAACAACGAAAAAAAGTATCTCTACGTAAGTCATAGCCTAAGTAAAAAAGTTGAAGAACCTAAAATATATCTCAAACATATACATGAAAGAGCACTTTAGAGAAAAAATATAGCCAAAACTTTCAATTTCATCTACGGATCTTTGGGATGCCAAAAGCTCCAAATTTTGTAATTTTTTTTTTCCAGAATGAGATAGATATATCGATGGGAAGATCGCTATTTAAAGGGAACGAAAATATATTTCATTTTCCTAACGAAACTTCCGAATATTTAAAAAAGCGGGAAAAAGATGTCCCTTCCTATGCGGTGTGAGTATTATAGTTTAAAATTTTGAACAAGGTTATAAATGCGCACATTTTCGGATATTTATTTTGTTTGAAGTATCCAGATTTCAAACTTCAAAATTAGTCTTTCGGAGCACTGTTTTTTTTTTTTTTTTTTTGGGCGTGTAATACACCGAAAGATAGCTATTCGATAGGAATGAAATTATATTTCTTTATTCGTTTTTAAAATTTGATCTTAACCATTCATCAACGTATTTATAGTGATGACACATGTTTGAAAAATTGGTTAATGAGAATATAGTTTTTCAGTCAATATTATTGTTTTTGTTTGTTTTATTTTTTCTGTCGAGGCGAGAATCAAAATAAGATGGAAGTCTGAAGCCTAATTAATTCGAAATAGGATTATTACAAATACAAATAAACTAATCACATACGTAATCATAAAGATTTTTTATTTTTAAACGGAACTTCCATGGATGTTGTTTTAGGAATATTACGATTCGAAGTTTAATATATCTAATAACAATTAAGAAGCGAGCACGAATGCAAAGTAGACGTAAATAAACAGACTATGATAGCTCGTTGTTGTAAAAAAGCAGACTTGTGTTATATCATCGACCAATATTCCTTCGAAAAAACGATTCGGTGTGAAATATAGACTTTTGCGACGCGTATTTAAGAACTCTGTTAATAATAAGAAACAGATGAAGATGTCAACAAATAACCGGTCAAATGCGTTTTTCAATATTTTTTTTTTATATTATATAATTTTATATACATATATATTTAATACGCGGTCAGCCATATTTAAAAAGTTATAAACTAATAGCTCCCTGTTATTTAAAATGTAACATAAATGAATTGAATTTGGTCCTGATATATTCGTTATTTTGCCTTTCTTTTTTATTCGTATTTAGCGAGTTGGTGGTATGTTGTTTGAAGTTTATTTTATTATTTACGGCTTTGATTATATGTAGTGATCGCGTTCGTTGTTTGTACACATATATATTTTTATTTTAATGTAATAAAATAATTAAATTTGAAAATTTTTAAATCATACTTCGATTCTTCAATGAAGTTTCCCAGGTTTTAAAAAATTTTTGAAAGAGTAATCGTCACAAAAATTTTTAAACACATAAATATACAAATTTATACGGTGGAATACGGGAGGTGAAAAATATATACGATATTACAAATTGAAAATTGAATGTCTTTGTTTTGAATTTTAGTATTATGTAAATGTAAATTATGGTTATCTTTAACTTAACATACGGAATCCCCGGCGCATAAAACAACATGCTGGACTGACCTTATTTTTTTGTAACACACCAAGGCCGCGTCCACGGGGGAAAAGGAGCACGAGAACTGAAATAGTTATTATAAATACACAAAAATCTGAAAAAAAAAATCAAAAATTTAAAATAAATATTGATGATTTTTTAGGGTGTTCTTATCTTTAAAAGAAAAAAGAAAATATGCTCCATATTTTTAGGGACTTCATTAATATTTTATGCAAAATTTTTTACTATGAGTATAATAAATAACACGTGTAACTTCTATTAATGTTTATACGGGGTAGTTCATTTATGTAAATTATTAATATATAAATCAAAATGATGGGAATTATTAATAGTATGAATATTAGTGAAAAGTGTATTTTGAAGAAAATTTTCAATCCCTCCTTTTTCAAAATTCTGGGTACGGGCCTGTAACATACTACATTTCAAGACTTTAAATTTTAGCTATTTTAATTCCGGCAAATAATGAAAAAATTGTTTTCTCAACTTTCTAACTTAAAATCTACTATTCAAAATTTTAAAATAAATAAAATGAATTCAGTTAAACAAAACAGAATGTTTTTTTTTTTTAAATCTTCATTGAACACATGAAAATTAGTACAAGTATTATAACAAGCTATTATACACCGTAAATATCACAATTTTTCTTATAATTTACAAATTCATACGTATTCTTGCATTTAACAATGTTAAAACTAGGTTTACACTATAAAAGAAAAAAAAAAAAGAAGAAAAGTATAATAAATACTGTACCTTAATTTACTATAGTGATTCTCATTTGCTCGTGTTTACCGTTATAATAAAATGTCGTGATTAACAATTCAGCGTAGAGAGGTAGTGTTGATCTCACATGAAACATCGAACTCATTTAATAAGATGTAAACTCGGCGCAGTCTCCTTGCGGTAATGAAGGAACTTCGGATTTTTTAATCGTTATATTGTGGTAAAAAATAAATTCTTTCAGTTATTAAATTTTAATCATTACTAAAATACTCCTCTCGGTAATATATTGTTTCCTGCCAAACGCTGGCAACAGAACAAGACAAAAAAATTTTCTTAAAATTATTTTACACGAAAACGCGTAAGTTGCGTTCTTTGCAACGCTCGTTAACCGTCAGCATACACTTGCACAAGAAAATATAAACGTTACGAAATTATAAATGCATTCTGAAATATAATAAAATGTATATTCTTATTCGATATCTTCATACGATTTTTATAGTTCCGATAAAGACAGATTTTTAGTTCTTTCATATTTTTAGAATTTCGTTTATCATTTGACGAGAAGGGATGTATTAATAATTTGTCCAAAATTAATCAAAATAAAAAAACAATTTTCCACGATGGTATTTACTTATCTTCCGGTAGATCGAGAATCGATTTGCTATAAGCGAGATCCCAATACTGCTCGACGCCATGTTTTTTTAATTGCTCGCGAGCCAATTTTTCCGTTGCGCAAACTTTAAATTTCATTTCTCCGAAATTTCGTTGTTTATTCATTCCCTACACATACACACAAATACACATGAAAAATAGAAATAAATAAGTACAATAATAATATGAGAGATTACAAATGTATCGATCATCTACGTGAAAATGAATTTGTTACTGACGATTGAGCAAAGGATTATTAGGCATAAATTTTCAAGTTCTTCCAGACGATAGTATTGAATTTATTTTATCATACATGATAAAAACCGGGACTATTCCGTCAAGCAATGATATCTGATACGACTGGATGCTCCAAATAAATTGCACATAAGCTGGACGTTACAGTAAAATAGTGAAATTTTGTATTTTTGAATTTTAATAAATTCTCACTTACGGAGTTTAATTCCCGCATTTTTATTATATAAATAAAATAATTTACCAGATAAAACTTTTTTGTTTCATTTGAATTGTAAAAAAAAAACAAACAAACAAACAACTTTTTGAATGCTGTTGAAAGCGACATTACAATCGTATAATTATTAAATAAACTGAACATTTATATACTAGTTTAAACGAGTTTTCAAAAATTAAAATAATTAAATTTCGCCGTTTTTTTCACGTAATTAAATCTGATAATTTAAATTATTTCAAACATTTTTGTGGCTACTAAATGTTTCTCGCGCAATGAAATATTACTTGAAATTAGGCAATAAACTTTCGAGTTTTTCTGTGGAGCTTTAATACGTTTTCAAATACCATTTTTTTTCTGTTTTTTCTTTTTTTTAAAATAAAACCCGCAGTGATAGCTGGAAGAACAATATCATCTCAATTGAAAAATTTATTGCCTTTTAAATTTTTTACTGCCGACTTGGATAGTGTTTATTATGCAGTATATAAAACTTTAAAAGATTTACAGGAAAAATGTACAATTATTAAAAAAACATTTCACTGGATAAATGACACCGCTATCTACGTTGGCGTTCTAAACTATTCAGATTGTTCTACTTTATTTTTTTAATTTCTTCTTCTACGAAACGTTACCTGATCGCGATCTTGTCAGTAAAACAAGTGCTTAGTGCTAATGAAGTAATTCTATTAGTTACTTTTAAGATCCTAAATGTTTACTTAGAAAATTGTAACGGGATTAATAATTATACCGTTTATAATAATAACGATAATTTAGCTACGAGCCACATATTCCTGACGGTAATTTTAAGCTGTCAATATAAATGACACAAATTTGTTAATCGCAATTGTAACAATTTTCCTACCTGATTATTTGATGAACTAGAAGAAAAAAAAACAAAAAAAAAAAAACGTCAATTTGGCTGCACTGCATTACGTTAATAATTTATAAACGGTAAAACAATTTATTCCGTAATAAAAATTTGTAATATTAATTTAAAAACAACAAAAAAATTACAAACCTCCCACACTAGAGTGCACTTGTTTGGTACTTCTTTGCCGTCCTTAGTTTTAACTGTACTTTCTTCCCACTTAATTCTGTGCAACATTAACCTGTTAAAAACAAAAATGATTTTAAATAGCAATTCGAAGATAAGGAACATTTAATTACGGCCATTTTTCCATTATTTAAAGTATTATTTTTAACTTATATAATTAACATTTATTTTTCATACAAATTTTCCAATAGCAACGCGAAGACATTCTACCTGAAATTACACCTCAGAATCGAACTGTGCGTAAAGAAATAAAAAGCACGAAAATTAAAGATTATTCATCGTTTCCTAGTTAATAATACTTATAATTATGAAATAACGCCGAAAGTCTCGCTTCGGGTCACATTGGAAGAAAAAAAAATTTTTAAAACAATTTTTAAAAATTGTACATCGTATTACCGCACAACTACACACATATTTTCTTTGACAGTAAGTAAAGTGAGTTCCGTATTCTTGGCAAAGTGTTGACGATTTTGTGGAATTCGATTTTTTATAGTGTACCAAAAGAAGCTTAATTTAACGGGAGTATTTTTCTAGCCGTCCAGTTTAGTTTTAAGCTGGGTAAACCCGACAGCGGATTAATCAAGAATGAAACAAGTCTCGAATCCACGATTTCGTTTAGTAACCGAGCATGTTAATCACTACTAATAAATGTGAAGGTAATTGTTAGTAAACCGTTTTCTAATAATTAAAAAAAAAAACAAGTTTAGTCAAGCATGATGCTTCATGCGCTGAGGATTCTGTAAGTTAAGTTAGACACAACTATAATTTATATTTACATAATACTTAATTCAAAACAAAGAAATAAAAGAAGGAGAGACAAGTTATTTTTAATGCTTTTTTGAACTTTTCGCCAACTTTAAAAGTTTCGTTAAGGAAATGAAATATGATTTTGTTCCCAACAAAAAACGACCTTTTCACCAACATAACACATGCGCGAAAAAAAAAAAATTTTTCCAAAAATTTCGAGCTTTTGGCACCCTGAGGGTCCAAATATAAAGTTGGAAATCCGGATGCTACGAACTAGAGAAATATACAGGGAGGCGTATATTTCTAACCTTGTTTGAAATTTTTAACTATAATACTAATGGCACTCTAGATACGTCACTTTTTGCGTTTTTTTGAACTTTTTCGCCAACTTCGGAAGTTTCGTTAAGGAAATGAAAAATGGGTTCGTTCTCAACAAACAGCGATCTTTCCAACAATATATCACATGCCCGGGAAAAAAATATTTTTTTTCAAAACTTTCGAGCTTTCGGCGTCCCGAGAGCCTAAATATAAAGTTTTAAGCTCGGCTCTAGTTTTCCTATAAAACGGTCCTTTCTGTATAAGTATGAGATACGTTTTGGTTTACTCTACTTATTTACTCGAGCTATTGTTTACGTGAACGTGACCTTTTTGCTACTTTTGGGTCCAAGGAGGGAGAAGGAGGTCTATATAATTTTTTAATCACAATTTTTTGCTTTTATGAAAGAGCTTCTACGTTTTGTTTTATATTTTGAGCTTCACTTTTAAAGGGTTATCTGGTGATGAGTTATGAATTTTTAAGTGATGTTTGAGGTCGTTTTATGTATTCCATATTATATATTCTTGACGGTTTTTTGTTTTTTTTTTTAGCGCTCAGAGTAATCGGTTAGCTTGAAGTTATAAATTGTCTTAAAGAGAATTGTAATTATAATTTGTGATGCAATTTTGAAGTTTATAAGTCAATCCGTTTATGAGTTATTGATTTTTATTTGATATTTTGTCGTTTCTGAACCATCTTATTGGCATTACGTACATTATATGTGTACGGAATCCTAAAAATCGGAACAAATTCGCTAAATCAAAACAGAGCATTAGTATCAGAACAGAATATCTGTATATATAAATAGACAAAGACAAAACACTTCAGCACCTTTTTCTCCTGTTTACTGACGATCTTTAGTGTTATCAGTACAAAAATTTTGGAAACAGTAATTTCTTTTTTCTTATTTAAATAAAAAATTAATACAAAAAGTTAAAAAAAAGAAATCGCCGTAGCCATTAACTCTGTTCTTATTAAAATGTTTTAATTTTTCTTAATAATCATCATTATTGGCCTTTTTTAGAGTGTACTAAATTTTAAGGTGTCGTCATTTAATATCAATAAATGAAGGTTTCTGTTTTTTTATTGAATTTAGTTTTTATTCAATTATAATGGTACCAAACTGTTTCGTATTGTAAGTACATATAAAGGTGTATGTTCTCAGATATGCAATAAACGAATGTATAAGAGTAGAAAAAAATTTCTGGAAATGTACAAATTCATATATGTTTTCCTCAAATTTTTAATAATAATTACGGTCGAATTTCGACCAATGGACGAACACTAGTATACGTAAATAATGGAAACCACAACAAAATTAAAAACTTGTTGTAGTAGACGATCAAATGTAAGCTAAGGAGTAAAATTGAATTAAAACCGCATCAAAACTAATTAACAGAAATAAGGATATAACAGCAGAACATAACAGGAAGAGATTAAATACAGACAGATGCACAATATTATCGCGGTACTGATAAGAACACTAGCTCGACCCGATATTTAGTTACGCCGTTATTGCTTGCCGACCGATACAACCGATAATTATTGTAAGCAGTAATTAAAATTTATAACACTAGAAATACGTCAACTTTGGGTTATTTGCTCGTAATAATTTAGTCGGATCAACTAGATCTTCAGAAGCTGAAAATTAACGAAGGTTACGATATGTGTCCGAAGTGGTGAAGAAAAAATTAACGGGCAATCAGAAAAATCTAGTCATAAAGGAAAATCAAATATTCCGAATGAATTTAGAATTGAAGGTAATGAGAACTGTGATGTGTAGCGAAGATACACACCTTTTAAAGTCAAGAAGAGGTTGAGATGTTAAATTTTGTAAAAACGAACATTAAATAGATATGAAATGAAATTTTCGATTTGTTAAAAACGCTATTATACCTTTTTTTCTATTTAAATCTTACATAAATAAACTATTCACAATGGCAACAATGCGTATGTGATTATTACATTTTGCGCAAATGAGAATAGAATTAAACGTATATTCAGTGTAGAAGATGCATGTTGAATAAAACGGATACGCAAACGTTTCCCAGCATATCTGTTGAGTATACGAGTTATATATAAGCGAGTGCAAACATCGCAGTGCAAAACAACACAAGCAGTATCGTTGGACGTAATTACGGCACTTTTGACTCTAATTTTCGTTTTGAAAGTGTAGCGTAAGCGATTAGTACGGTCTTCCTTCTGACGTATCATCGACTAATAATCACCTTTTTTTAAATTTTATTATCGTAACATATTAAACAACGGTCTTCGGTTTCGCCTTTAAAAGCTTTTTCCGACGTCTGATACATTTTTGTAGGCGCTCGATTATGCATTATTACGATTTTAGTGCATAATTGATGATCTAATTTGATTATCTGACTCTAATGTTTTTCCACGCTCAGTTAGACAGACACGTCTACCTTAAACCATACATACACCACTTTAAAGAATACTTTGGATATATAGAATTTAATTAATTTATCGGAAAGTTAAGAACCAATATATCTTACACAAAACATATACTACGTATTTGGATACAATCTGATTCCAAATTTACGTACATTATTGATTATGTAATTAATAAGGTGAGCAGACAAAACTTTAGTGAACCGCGCATTAAGGGAAGTAAACGACATAATATAAAGCACATTTTGGAACATTTTTACCTTACCCGCATAGAAGAATAAACAGTACCAAAAAGCAACGTCTAAAGGTTCTTAAAAATAAACATGCAATAGATTATTGTCTGTACTTCTTAAGGAAAGACTTTAATGAAATTAACAGTTTAGGCAGGACGCGACTTGAAAGTATTAGATTTTAATCGGTGTTTTGATAACTACTAACGGGGTAACATTTAATGTGCGATATAAATATGAGACACTTTTACGCGACAACGAAAACGTACACTCCAGACCGAAACCAGCACTTTACTAAATACCAACATTGCACTCAATAAAAATATACCTCACAACAGATTCGGAAATCAAAATAAATCACCAACCATCATCAACTGAAGGAGTGTCTGAAGTTATCCATTCTACGAAGAATAACGCGCAAAGAAGATTTGTACAAAAAACATGTGCAATGTTCAACTAACACCTATACGAATTATTCAGCATGATACGGAAAGTAGAGAAAATTTTTCCGGATTGAAAAGATACAGCTTTAATAGGCATATATAAAAATAAAAAGGATAAAGCAGATTGAGATATTGACGATGGTATATTGTTATACTTTGCTTAACCATCAAAATTTTTATAACTTTTTCAGGAAGACTGCAAAAATATTACTGAATTCTAACTAACCTAAAGAACAGTGTGGAGATATCTTTCATCAGGCACAACTGACATGATATTGCCCCAGAACAGTTAATAAAAAAAGCTAGAGAACAAAGATACGGTTTATAGAGGTGGTGCTTTGATAACATAAAGGCCTTTGCTTCGTGAACAGAGCACTCTGGTAATATTTAAATAGTGTAGGTTGCTCACTCAAATTGTTACAGTTCATACAACTATACCAAGGAATGAAAGAATCTGTGATTTGCGACACTGGAAACATCGATGCATTCTACATTGTGTAAAAAAGGATATTTACTGTACCGACATTATTCAACTTTCACACAAGCACACGGTTTATTATATATTCTACTAACGTCGACCCGAAAATAGTGTAAAAATCAGGTTTTGCTTCGATAAACTAGCAAAGTCCAGATTAGAGAAACCATCAAAAAACTTTACACTCAATAGCCTAAAGTTTTTTTTGGCTGACAATGCGAAAGTATTAAGCGGTGGAAAAAATAAACCGGAAACGGCACTCGCTAATCTAAAAAATTCTTATTCAGATTTTTCTGTATGGAAGCGGAAATTAGGAATCCATTGACAAAAACTTATGAAGAGAATACTATTGGGAAGGTTAAAATAACAAATGAGAAAGTTATCCAAATGACCACAATCAATACTTTTTAATATCATAAATCACCCGAGCCGGTAGGTCGCATTATAATGAACACATCCTGTAAAGAATTTTGCCCGACCTATTGGGATCATAAAAGTTATTGCAGGCCTAAAATTAACATACAATAATGCTCTTGCTAGAGATTTTAAAAAAGAGCTATGTAGCAAGAAATAACATCTAGGGAACTGTTGAATCGGTATGAATGATCGTAAAAATAACAGCATTTATGAAAAGAATGAAGAGGGTCTTCTGCTGAAGATTGCAGACTAATCTACAGTCTAAGAACGGCGATACTGCCATATGTATGCGGTTTAACTATTATTCATCGCGTATAATTGTTTTCCTACATAAAAACGTCCGTTCTAAATTAAAATTTTTCCAGTAGCAATACTCAAATACGAATGAAAATACAGGATGATATAAAGAATAATTTTAACGTGTAATTTAAATATGATCCTATTTATTTAGAAGATCGATTTTTCATCAAAAATTAACGCAGAAATTTTTAAAAACAAAACAAATAAATTTTAATTAAAATGTACAGCAATAATTCTTTTAAAAAACGTTAAAAAAGAAAATGAATATATTTATGCATACATAAAAATGAAAAAAGACAAGTATATCTTTGATTTTAACGAGTAATAACGTACTATACTATACCTTTTAAATTTACTTTGTTGTTTCTCGCCGCCTTCCACTACAATAAGATTGCAATCATGAAACATTATAACACCACCGGTCATAAATAGCTGTTTAGCATTGGTTTCAACTTTGAATTTATGCGATGGATTACTTAAGCTGTTCACACTACATAAAAATACGTTTGTTTAATTAGGTTTCTTTAAATTTTTCAAGATTTTTTCTACATAGTAAAACAAAGAATTTAAAATGAGAAGTCACGAACAACTTTAAAATATGCAAAAATATCAATAAATAATGTTTCCTATCAGACAGACAAAATAAAAAAAAAATCATTTTGAAAGAATAAAGAATGAATTGTATTAAAATTTAAATAATTAAATATTCGTTCGCTTTCAGTAGTTAAATAACTGTATAAATAATTATACGTTAACGTTCCGAGCATAAATACTCGACCTATCAATGCAATTGGACACATAATGATAACAGCGAAAGGACAGAGCATTACCGTTTAAAAAATTACTTCAACAGAAAACGGATGATCCATGCATTAAAAATCACGATAATCCTAAATAATTAAATAAAATTAAACAGTATTCATCTCTGATAAAAGATTCTTATTCGCTGCGATATTAGTATACAAAAATAATAAAACATATACCGAGTGGAAAGAGAAAAAAGCAGGTCAAATTAGTAAGAACATACATGCAGGACGCAATTGAGATTTTGAGCGGAGTAATGAAATTCAAGAAATTTCGTATAAATACCGTTTCATTCAAACATTGTAATAATTGGCAGCGAGGATTTTTTCAGCAAAAATTCAAAGAAATACTGCAATAATGTCAATTATTAATAACGCGTTTGAAAAATTACCGGTAAACTGTAACATGCGCTCCGAGTGTCGTATCTTCAGTCAATTTACGAATCTTTTTCTCACGCTTTTGTTCCGGTGTCAGTTTCCTCGAAGCATTCGCTTCCTCGTGAGCTTTCTGACGCTTCGCCATTTGTGCTCTAACGTGAGCTTCCATTTTCGTTGGATCTTGTATAGCTTCCGATCCTAACACTCGCATTAAGTTCGATATCCTTAACTGAAATAAAATTCAAAAATTTAAACTTCATCAAATTTTTCTATCATAACATTACTTCTCCCGCTATCCGTATATCGAATAAGTAGATGACGAAAATCGTAGTCCGAAAAATAAAAATAATAATGAATAAAAATTACTTTCGGTTCCGGTGGTGGTTCTAGCCCAAGTCTGATTTTTTCTTGTTCTTCCTTCCAAGCTTCCCTCCTATTTTGTCTTCGTAACTTTTTCCGTTCCTTTTTGGTTAAGAATACGGGCATATAGATCGGTTTCATCGGATCCGCTAAAATAAGAAACATCATTCCAGATAATATTCTTTTATTATTGTTACAAAATTTTTTATTTACAATCCCATCTCAGCAGTGGTCAATTTTTCAACAAAATTTCATTGCATAAAGTTGAACACGTACTTTAAAGTTTTTAAATTTGTTATCATAAATTAATAAATGAAAAGCCTTTACACACGTTGCAAATCACATATTGCAATTAATTCGTATATTATTAACCGATTAACAGATTAATAATATTATTAATCGTGTTCTCAAATTACAGGTCAGCTTTAGAATGATAACGTAATTAATTTTTAACATACGTTACTTCGGCTTGTTTTTATCAATTGAAAATTTTTCAAACCTGTAATCTGATTTATTACGTAATATTATACATCGGCTGGTTAGGCGATACTGACTTCCCGAGATTTATTATCGGTACCCTATACATTCTTCCCAATTAGTAGGAATCTTTTATTACTTCCCATCTCCGTATTCTTTTCAATTTTCCTCTTAGGTCTTAGTATTTCTCCTTTTTCTCTCTATTCATTTTCTGTATGTTTTCATTGTTTTTGCTAAACTATGTCTATTATTCCATCTTCTTCGTAATACTACGTTAGATCCGTTAAAAAATGCGAGCATAAGATAGTTTTATTCCACCATAACTTAAATTATCATCCAGTATTCTCCCTACTTTGCGTTATAATAAGGTAATAAATCTGGTACTGATTGATGCGACTTTTATTTTGCATTTCTAGGCACGTTACTATCGCGTTATTTTTTTGTCTCATTTAACATACATTTTTTTCCATTAATATATACGCTAATGAAACTTGAAATTAAACTAAAAAAAATTATTATAATCAGCAGAAAGTATAATAGTACGCTTCATGTTTGGCATTACATGGAAAGATAAATGAACCGTGAAACTCTTTCGAAAAACAACAGAATTGGCATTACAAATAGCATCATATAACGAATGACGATGGGTAGAACATGTAGCCTAAACGGGGAGAGGAAAATTGCGTCAATGAGATAACATCGTGGAAATGAGAAGGAAAGCGAAATATGTATAGGTGGTCCAGATAAAAAGCACAACGATGACCTGAATCCTTTT
The DNA here is from genome assembly GCA_039619475.1 of Icerya purchasi. Lineage (NCBI taxonomy): Eukaryota > Metazoa > Arthropoda > Insecta > Hemiptera > Monophlebidae > Icerya > Icerya purchasi. The sequence goes on from CM077116.1 coordinate 71,399,610, forward strand.
GGCGACAAGTAGTGGCAGGAAGGCCAAAACTACCGCATAACAGACATCGATGAGAAGGCCTTCATCTAAAGGTGTGAACTTTTTAATAAATACTGAGAAGAAGAAGAAGAAGATGCTTACGATATGTATCTTATTATTTCATTTCTCGGACTGAGTACCCTATATTTAACATTTCAACTTATTATGATTTTCTGAATTTTTCTCGGAGAAAGTTGTACGCAATTTTAACCAGCAAAGTTTATTTGTGAATAAGTGTCAGAGCTTCTACATGCGATATTGTACGGATTATCTTTTATAATCCTTAAAGCCATATGTTGAGATGAATTTAATTTTTCCTACTATTAACAAAATACTTTTACATCCGAATTAGGCAATTAACATTTGGTTAAAATTCTCCATCGCTTTTCAAAAAGAGAAATGCTTATAAAATTTGCGTCATAAGCTTGTGCATATATAAATAATAACGACTAATGAAGCTGTCGTCCAATGTATAAGTGGAATCCTTTAGATCTGTTAATTATAAAAATATAGCTCTCGTATAGTATACCGAACTATTACATTTTAGTTAAGGCGTATCGAATTATATATCAACTTACAAATCGTAACATTTAAAAGCTTCATATAATTCAAAGTAATGAAATACAATCAACTTACTAGGAGGTTTCATTTGCGTAGGATGTTCAACCAGATTGGTTATAACTGATGTGTTAATAACGCCGTCCATTCTTTCTACACCGTAATATCTGAAAATTGAAATAAAGTTAAAGAAGACATATTTAATGCTGATAATTCCATTTCGCATTTTCACGCACGTTAAATGTAATCCAAGTTTTGCTCCAAGTGAAGAAAACTTCTCGAAATTATTCACAAATTTTACAACAAAGTCAAGACCGTAACTAAAGGCCGCTAGGAGATAATATCATGATAGAAGGTATCGATGTTAAAGTTTGGACGGTTGGCCAGCAGTGTTACGAGAATAGCGGTGAACTAAGAAGTTGAAAGAAGCGAGGGAAAATGCTTATCCAGTTTTGTCAAGATAATGACTTTATAATGACTAGCGCATTCGATAAACTACCGAAACGCAGGTATTCACAAAGAGCTCCATAAACAAAGAAAACAGAATAGTGTATAACCAAATAAATTACATCATCATCAACCGAAGATATAGAAATGCTGTGAAATTTGTTAAGACATATTTGGCAGCCGATGTAAACTCAGATCAAAACTTACCGTACACGCTAGAAAATAACTGAATATCGAGAACTTGTTAAAAAGATTAACATTAAATACAATCGCAGAGTTCTCATTAATGCGGGAAATATAAAGAAAATAAAAGAGGTTAAAGCGTGTGTGTGGCTAAAGAACATTGGCAACGAACAGGAGACATGAAAAATGGACGGATAACTATGCACGCGAGAATCGCGCTTGTTTTAAACTTAGCCAGTCTAGTTTGTATGCCGATGATTACAACAAATGAGTGTTATCGGAAATGGTACTGGTTTTTTAAAGTGAAACAGCGAGTCTCTCGAGTTGGTGCAGTTTTTTTTTTATTTTTATGAAATAATACGTACTATAAGAAAGTATACTGCTCTTCGTGATATTATTGCAGCTACATAAATATATGGATAAGATTTATGAAAATAGCGAAAAAAAGGGTCCACTGTTGAGACACTGTGAATTGGTAGAAAACTACTGATGACCATTGCAAATTTGTAGCAAAAGTTACAGAAAGAAGATATACGGATTAATAGCAAAATCTGTTCTAAAATAGTTTTATACTATTCCGTTATATAGGCGGCGAACTTCAAAAACAAAAGCTTGAATGAATTCGGAATAAAAAATGGTACGGTTTTGCCGATCGAATAAATTACATCGCGCAATTACCGGAAATAGATACAAAGCATACTTACGAATCGTTTTCTAATATCACAGAGTCCCACCACTCGACGTCTGGAATTTCATCTAGCTGAGTTTCTTCTTTAGGTGTGATTTGGGCGAGTTTTGTAGCTGATGAAATGCCGGTCTTTTTGGCGATTTGCGAAATTTCGTTTTGCAGTTTCTCTAAACGCGCCTACTCGACATAAACGTATAACTATTTAGTTGCCAAGAGAAATGTGAAATTTCATTTTAAAAAAATTAAGTACGTAAAACGTGCATCTCGTCTGCATACATTGGAAATAAATCTACCAAATAGAATGAAAAAAAGTTATCAATAAATATTAAGAAATCTAATTTTAATTATTACGATTATATTTACAGTGATGTATCTGTTAAAAAAAAAAAAAAAACAAAACATGATTTCAACAGAAACTAAGCGAATGGTTAACAAAAATGAAAATTTACTTCTTTACATATTTAATATTTTCCATCAAAAGTATATTTTTTTACAATCTGCATTAAAAAAAAAAAAAAAAAACTAGTCTTACCTTCATTCTCATTCGATCAGCGATTTGTTGAAATTTTCCCGGTTCATGGAATTTCAAGGCTCGTTTTGTCCTTACACTCGGCTTGGCAGCTATTCTAGGATCGAAGAATGTGCTTTCAGTCAAATCATCAGATGATTTCTCTTGTAATTGTTGCTTAAATTCCTCTCGTTTTCTCGCTCTAATGTTTGCCTAATATTTAAAATAACAAATAAGCAATTTTGAATATTTGGTAAAATCTATTCGTAACTTTAATTTATGCTTAACAAATTTAGCGATCTAGTACACGAAATATCTCGGCTGGAGATTAACGTTTACTATCTGAAATATTTTTTTCTCCTTCTATTCGTGAGTTTTATAAATCGAAAGAATGAGAAAATTACTTATTACGACTAAAAAGAAATATAAGGTAAATTAGCGGACTAACTTTCAATGTTGGTACTACATGAGTTAGCTGAACTTCTTTTCCGGTGATATCGACGGTTCTTCCTTCACTGTCGAGTATCAAAGGAGCAGGTTTATCGGTAGCTACTATCTTAACTGGAGCAGGTGATTGTCCTTGTTTCAAAACACCGCTAGATATTTTTGACTGTATTTGATTCTATTCAAAAACAATAATATTATCTTAAAATATGCAAAAAATATTCCGCGACAATTATTCGATCGATCTAATACGTATTATACACAGAAAATTATAAATAGAACAGTTCGAGTATTATCCTAATAATCGGAAAATACTTTTACATTTTTTAATACTACATTGACAAGAAAACAGCCGTCACTGAAAATTTATTTTAATGTACTCATTTCCGGTAAAATAAATTACTAATTTATTATGCGATCGTAATTCTGATTCGGAAGCAACACAGAAAATTATTTGAAAAAAGTGAAAAAGCAAAATTAGCCTTAAAGAAATCTTCAATTATTACTTAAATGTTGATTGAAAATGCCAAATGATTTCGATTGACGTAAAACAATGTACAGGTTTCCCGTTATAAATTAATTAATAGTTGGGGAAGTAACAATTATCTATTAAATCCCTTAGCATTATTGTCACAGTTGAAAATGTGTGTAAATTTACTACTATACGCGAGTAAAAAAAGTAATGAACACCCTAAAAAAAAAACAACAAAAAAAAACCCGCAGAATTGGTGTCCTATAAATTAACAGAATATATAAAACCATAAAAATAACAACGAATAACATTAAAAATTGTAAGGTAAGTAAAACAAGCTTTGAAGAAAAAATCAATGTCACATGTTTACATCTATTTGCAATTTTAATAGCGTCAAAACATTTAAAAACAAGCTTTGGAACTAAATTATTTTAAAAGTTATCTTTTGTTTGTGCGATGCAAGAATGAATGTATACGAATATTTTCTATCATAATCTATGAAAATATTTACTATTCGTCATTAATCGTTTCGAAAGTTGACTTGTTTCACATGTCTCGTATAGATTATAAAAATTGAATATGTATATAAACTACTCCCGAATGCATTGTAAATAAAAATAATCGCATTATTATTAAAGTTAATTCACAGTTGTTTATATTACTTTCTATCCCACCTACATATTACTGTTTCATGTAATTTATTTATTTTTCTGTTATTGCTCACATTTTCTATCATGTGTAATTTTTAAAATTTCACTTCAAAATAACTGTATTTTAGTTTATTTCGGGCGAAAAAACTATAGATAAATAAAAAATTGCTGCAATATTAGTAGGAAAACAAAAATTTTCCACTTAAAATTTGAAAATGTATTTTTCAATCTTATTTAGAAAATTTATTTTAACATCTGAAATACATAAACTTTGTTAAATTTTTGCCACTGAACGCATTTCTTTCGAACGAATTCAAATATTAAGGCCGAAAGAAGAAATTAGCAGTTTGACGAGTTTAAATATCTTAAGTCGTATTGTTGTAAGGTTTTCCATTAGCGATTTTTCGAAATTTAGTTTGTTTTAAAAATACATTGTAAATTAAAATTAACAATTTTAGAAATATGAACACCGGTAACAAATAATAAATACGTTTTAAATTTCTACATGACTTCGGTTTATCACTCAAAAACTCGACACGGTCACTGTGAACAGAATTAACTGAACGAAGTTTTATTGGAAGCTGATACAGTAAAATGCAGTAATTACAGACCATAATAAAAACATCACTTATAATGTTTGTTAAAAATTCGATATTTTACAAAAGAAAAAGGAGTTGTTTATACGTAAGCAATAAATATAAAAATTCATCTTTTTGAAATTATCTGAAGTTATATGATTCATATTCAAACTATTGTATTATTAACAATACGTGACGAGTTTTAGCGGTTCGTATCACTAAAATTGAAATCAAAAATTCCGGAAGAAATTAAGATTCACTACTAAAAATTAACGTTACGAATGCATTTTCACGGTCTATCATCAGAAAAGAGTCTAGTTTCTGATGACGTACCTTGGAATCGCGTTCAAAATTGAATAGTATTTTTAATAATGGCCTAGTTTCCTCCGAAATTTTTAATTTTAATTTAAATAATACGAACGAAAAACTCTTTATATATTAATAATGCAAGAGTTCGAAATAAATCATACAATTTCAGACAACTTCAAAAAGGTGAGTTTTTATATTGTATATGTATAAACTCCTTGGGGAGAATATTTTTAAAATATTATTATGATCATTAATTTAGGCAGTACACAGATTCTGACGGGGTTTGATAATGAAGTTTGTAGCATCACTACACCTTTATTAAAATAGTTTTAAATAAACTCGAATCGAAAAAGTGTACTATTTTAAAATACGTTAATTATTTGCAACGATAATTGAAAACTACATCTTTTGTTATATTTCAGTACAAATATAAAAGCAGCCATGAAATAAGTTTCTTTCGAAGAACGCGTAAAGTTAAATTTAAGGTTGTAAATTTTAATTTACTATTATTATTATTATTATTACTAATAAATATTGCCGATCCAGCAAGTGGACGGTACAGATGCTATCATTGCCGTACCAAATCCATTTTAATTTACTTTCAAACTTTCAACAGGTGTCTATAAAAAATTAAAAAACTATTACAGATCTAAAACAATATTTTTCGCTTACTTTATTTTCCCTTGGATTTTATGAAAAGATGCTTCATAATAATCGGATATTGTGGAAAGAATTATTTATATTTGCAAATCACGTCTGTATTAAAATTTTCGTTTGACATGTATATCACAAAGATGAAAAATGTAAATGTTCTTACAACTCCAGAATAATAAATTACAACTTCTCATTTGTTACGTTTTTTTTTCTTCTTCTTTTTTCATCAAACGAATTTATGTTTAAACTTAATTTTGCATTGTAACGCATATGACCAAAGTTTTCTTTAAATTAAAGATATTAATCATTATCAGTAAGAACCGGAAACTTTGATATTTATGCTGAATTTAAGTTCTTAAATAAAGAATCGTAAATGTCGAAGGGCGTAATACTTCAATTATTAAGTACATAGTAAGACAACATTAACCTGACTTTATCTAAAAAAATAAATAAATTATGAGATGTCTGTAACTGTAGGAAATACCTGAAGTTGTTGAATTTTTTTCTGTTTATCGATCTGAGAAGCTATTTTATCCTGCAACTGATTTCCTTGGGAATTTTGCGGCTGTGCAGTTTCACGTAATGCAGTTAAAGCTTTTTTTCTTTCTTCAATCATTTTCTGTGCATTCATCATCATGTCTTTTATCTGCGCCATTAAAAAAAATATGTCAAAATTTATTAAATAATATCAATCACTCGAACAAGATCTTTCATTATTAAATAGGTAAAGTACTAGCGTGAAAATTAACATATACATTAGTACACATTTTGTCAACTATAATTTAGATTAGTTTTTCAGCAGTATTACAAATACTTTATTTAACAATAACATTAATAAAATAATACTTAAATGAATTTGAGGGATTAAGTTGGTCTGTAGCCAGGAGATAGAATGTGCATTTTACAACACAGCCATCCTACGGTCAAAACCAGTGACAGTAAATAAATTTTATTAAATACTAATTATAAAATTACTGTATTTATAGATCCAGATATACCGTAAATAATTCAAATGACAGAAGCCTGAGCTGACTAGGAGAAAAAAAAATAGATTGAGACTAATTTTAAAAATTTAAAAGAACAATTAAACAGTAACCGCACGCTACTCTTTCGGTGTAGTATCATGTTATTCGAACAACAACTGATAATAACATATAGAAGAAATTCGAAATTACCTGTGATTCCGAAAGAAGAACTGTGTTATTGTTAAGTTTCGGTTCGGATGATATGACAGTGCCATTTGTCGGTTTCGGTTTCTTTGCAACCTTACTTTCTTGAACATCTGCTGCCGCTGTTGATGATCGTTTATCGTTGGACAATTTACGAGAGTTAACCACCTTAAGAACAACATCGTAACTTCGATCCGATATTTTTGCCGATCTCTCCGGATCAACCAAAGAACATAATTTTTCTGAAAAAAAACCACCAATCTACCTCAACGATATTACAAGGCTTTATTCTTTTTAAAAGAATAAAATCATATTCTTAATTACACTAAATAAATATAAATAGCGAAACGCTCTGAAACAGTCTGCATCTTACAAATATAAAAAATGATTAAGTACTACACGTTAAGTAAAAAGTACGTCTGGATAGAGCTTCGGGGGTTATGAAATTTGTTCACAAAATATTATTTAAAATTATAAAATTTTATCGCATGTCCGGCAGATTTATAGTTTTCAGTTTAATCATATATAACTACAGTTACACAATTTCAACTACACTATATCCAACTTGAAAATATTAACCTTTATATCAATAATCAAATTTTTCTTCACTATTCAATAATCGGGATTAGAATAAATGCCTTCTACGATGAGGAACAATTTTTTAAAAATTTCATTGATTATTTGCTCCTTACAAAATAATCTGGTTAAGTGCTGAAGTAGAATTTAGTCTTGTTAAAACGTTGAGTTCGGTTAGACTGTATAGTTCTGTGACATTCATTTCGAATACGCCAACAGCGCAACTTCAGAAAAGCAACGTTTTTCCTCTACCTGTTTATTCATTTATTTACAATTTGCAAATTAAAGGATCTTGAACAAATTTCTGATTTCTCTTAAAAAATAAAAATATTCTCATGTGCCCAAAACTTTTCACAAACAATTTATCGCTGTCGCTTCTGGGAATTTGCGGTTACCGGTAATAGTCTTTGAATGTCTAATTGTTTATCAGTGTTTAAAAGTAGATGTTTTCCAAATTCCATTAGCCGCGAAATAACGCGTTCAATTTCCTAATGAAATTAATTTAATCTTTTTTTGGTTACATTACTCCATTACTCGCTTTCAAACAGCTTTTCGGGTTAGATAATTTAGCCAAAAAAAAAAAACAAAAACATTTCAAATTTCGTCAAACTGTTAACAACTACGAGTATATTGTTCTTATTCTGAAATGAAGTGTAATTGTTAAATTGTACAAAAAAGGTAAAAAATAATGTCCTTGATAAGAAACAAAAGTTGAGTGCACGTAAAAATTCAGCAGAAAACTATTTTGTAGATAAATGTAAATAGCATATTTTACAGCGGGAATGGTTGACAGCACCGTTGTTCCTTATGCAGATAAAAAAAGGAACTACAACTTATCGCGTTTACAACAAAATTAAAATGGTGGCCAAATGGACTAAAGTACAAACGAAAAATAAAAAAAGACAAAATATGACAGAAAAAACAATCGATATCGAACGCAACTGGCGATAATTTTAATCTTAGACAAACAATTTTATTTTTCTTTCCAAAACACATGAAATAAAGCTTTTATAATATTGTCTTCAATGCATAGAAATACGACGATCTCTGACGGTACACAAAAATACAACAAAATAAAAAGCAATATTACAAAATATTATAATAAATCAAAAATTAGCGTTGTCACTTTCAATCAATTATTGAAACGATGCATAACTCTGAAACATACAAACTAACAGCCGTTTGCATTTTTTGTAATATTTCTGAGACATTTATCTTCTCACACCGCACACATCCGTTATGAAAATGATAAAATGAAAACAGATGAACGGTAATATTTTTAAGATATATAAGTCAAAAATCATCGAAGACGGATTGCCAAATTTTCAGATAATGATATGTTTCAACAAAAAACCTGCTATCGAAAGCATTTATGGTAAACCAGTAAATATTTTAATTACTAATGCATAAACACTGGTGAGGTCTGCACTATAAAAACATTGAATTGGAGAAAACTTGATGTAACTTCATGTTATATTTGTTATGGAATTGAGTTTGAAAACTGAGAGAAACACAAAAATCGCATGTAGCTTTTAATAAACCCGTTTACTATGAACCTTCCAGTGAAATTATTAAATATTCTGTATGCCTTTAAATGTTATGTAAATGTATTTTTCATGTTTATTTTTTTGTACGTAAATCGTAATAACTTTAAATTAATAAAAGACTACATTACTTCGCATTATGTATAATTTGTGTTATTATTTTAATACTTTGACTGAGTGGATCGATTAAACATACTTCTTTATCCGGATCTATCCCCCGGTTATTAAACAACTACAAATTAAGATTTTACATTAAAATTTTGCTACCTTTTAAATAAATTTAAATACTGAAAGTACATCAGCGTTACTTAATTTAATCCAACAATGAGATCTGAGAGGATTTAAAATTTTATCTTTCACATAACATAAGAAAATTATATACGAATATGCAACAGGAACTCGTACTATTTTACTTTCATTTTATTAAAGGATTATGTCAACCGAAATAACCGAAAATGGTTTACTTTCTTTTGGCAAAACGGAATACATGCTATTTATACTCTTTAGGCTAAACAACTGTTAAACATAGTAGAAACACGTGTAATTTTCTGTCGACTTAGTCTTCATCATCTCTTACATATTCTTTATTATAAAAAAGTAATATACGACACTCCTGTATCTTTCAGAATAACTAAGGCTCTTCAGTATGAGTTTGTATCAAAAGTAATCAAAACGTAATAGAATTTTATTTATTTTTTTCCATTATCAACAACATACATTCCCTTGAATATGAAATAATAATCAAACATAAAAGTGAGTTTAATAAAAACATTCATATAACTCTATTACATAGAAAAATGTAAATTACAACAATGAAACTTCTCATTAAAGGTTTATAAAACAAAGATCACTGTAACACTTTCATTATGTGATAAATTTCTAACTAACGTTACCGATTAATAAATTTAAATATGCTGAAACGTAATAAAAAATCATAAAAGTCATTTTTAAATTTATACGTAAAAATCAATCTTTACTTATTAAAAACTGAATAGTAATATCAAACTAATAACTGCAAAGATAATTATTGTATTATAATTCATATGATATCTATTATGTAATTTATACGTACTGAGTACAGAATTAAATTCACTTAACCGGTAACGGTACGATTTATAAAGCTTCGTTGTAAAATATGCACTAATATTGGCGCAATGATATGGAAATTTCGAGCATTATAATTACCTGCTATTTTCTGGGCATTGTAGCCCGATGATACACAATTCATTATAACTGTAACAATTGATGCATCACCAGATCCTAGAATTTTTGTAACAATTCTATCAACCTTAGGTTTAATTTCTTCTAATTCTTTTCTAGTTACGAACGACACCATCTTGTTAAAAGTAATTCAGTACAGCTTATAATTCTTAAATTTTATATTATTATTTTATACAAATTACGAACGTTAAACTTAAAATAATACATTTAATCCAACTCAAAACAAAAAATCGGCACGGACGACAAGGCAAATCAATATAAATATAAAGATAAAACTAAAAAAAAAAATGAATATACATTTACAATCAGTATAGTCATATTGACAAATTGAAATTATTGTGGTTCACATTTTCTTCGTTGCTTCGACTGTTAGTTTACTACACCGAATTTAACACTCATAATGGTGCATTTCATAATATAGTTGCACCGCATTTTTGTATTTTTCTTTATTATTGCGTGACATATATGTAATTATTAGTTTTGACTGTTATGTCTTGGGTAGATTATTATTTATTAAATGTACATATATATATAAATATATATATATATATTTATATTTCGAATAGCTTTAAAGTTAACATTTAGTTATGATTACTTCGTGTAATTGCATTAAAAACGTTATATAAAAAAACCGAATCCTAATTATTGACGTAAAATTGTTAATATGGATATGCCGGGTTTTATCACAATTTTCTAATGCCTGAGTTACATAACATTTAATTAAAATATCATCAAATTAATTTCACTTACAGTGAAATTCTAACCGACGGTATCATCATATTATGCGTTAATCTGATTTAAGATGTCGTGATTTAATACATGCAGTCAGAGAACTGATTCGTAATTATGATATACATTAGGTAAAAAAACATATTTAATCTATAACCCTATAGAAACTCTAGATCTGTTTGCTGGAACTTGTTCAACGTATGGTATATATCATTATTGTACGTTTACAATATTTTGCAAAAGAAGTGACGCGTCGTATGGCTTCCCAAATCACACCATTTAGAATGTGGATTTCAGTCTAGTATATGTGATGTATTTTCTACTTAATTTATCTGGGTATCTAAAATTTTTATATCACAATTACATAAATATACGAATAGCATTTGAAATTGGTATGTTGTCATTTATGTTTAATTTTTTTTTTACAAATACAGTATATTTATCTTTTTGTTTTTAAAATATAATTGTTGTAATTCGTTTTTGGAAAATTGCAAATAATCCAAATATGAAATACCTGTTTATTTGATTTATACTTGTATAGTTTGTTAATACATATAAACATTTGCGCTTCCAGGGCAAAAGGAGGAGGCTACGGGGCTGCAGTCCCCTCCCTCAGGGAGAATAAACGAATACTATTAATAATGGCCAAATTTGTTATTGCCAAATTTTTGACAGTAAAAATTAATATTTGATAAAAATATAAAGTGTTTTTAAATACATTTTACACAAAAATAAATATATAAATGAGAAAAGAGAGAGATATATAGGTATACCAAACATGTTCGACCTCCGCCTTTACATTTTCCTATAAGCTACTCTTTTAGCCCCCCCGCCAGGGAAAAATCCTGGATGCGCCAATGCACATAAACGTTCGTTAAAACAAGAGTCACATTATAACGTACAGTTTTGAAAGCGAATAAATTATTTAGTGATAAATAAATTAATCAACCTTCATAAGTAGTTAGTTATGGTTTATGGTTATAAAATTTACATTAGACTTTATAATATATAGTTTGAAGGTAAAAATACATACATTCCAGGCAGCATGTTACATGGTGTCGCCGAGACAAAGCCGACGGCTAGAATATATAGAGACCAGGTGTGGCCAAACTTTTATCTCTTATGGGCGACTTATTCTGTAAAATGTAATCTGCGGGCGACTGTGAATATGGGCAAACAATTTCAGGATTTTTCAAATTTTTCATTGACATTTTAATTAATAACTAACAAGAATTTCAGTTTAAAAAAATATTATGGCAAATAAAGCAAACAAATGATTATATTTTTTTATTTTATGAAGCACAATAATATTTATAAAATTTAAAAAAAAATTACAATGTAAAGAAATAAGTACACAAAAAAATTTTAGCAAATAAAGAAAAAAAATAATAACTGTACTTTTTTTTCGTTATGAAATACTTATTAACTTAGAAAAAATACACTGTAAATAAGCAAATAAATAAAAATGTGACCTTGCATAAGTGCAGAAAGTTTCTCAAAATTTGGTTCATATGAACTTAAGGCAATTCGCAAACATGATTCCAAATGTTGATCTGTTAATTGCGTTTTTTTTTCGTTTTTTTACCCCCCTTGGGTTTGCTACCAGAGAGCATTAGCCCAGCAAAATGAAATAGATGCATGGAATAGAATAGAAATTATATTTTTATTTTGTCGACGATGGAATCAAGGAACACCCCTAGAACAGGAACAACTGAGAGAATAGGTAGAGAAAGAACATAAGAGGCATTGAAAGGAGCAGGAAGACCAAGCTTTAAAAGATGATAATAAAGTAACTCGTTTTGATCGCATTCATAAATGAAAATGCGGATTCACATAAATATGTTGATCCAAAGGAGGCATTGAAACGTGTAACAATTGTCCATATATTTGGATATTTATCTTTTCTTATCAGTTTCCAAAAATTACAATCTGAAACCAATGACTTCAGATTTATGTCACATTTAATATTTATTATTTCTTCTTGATAACTTGTTAAATTTGTAGTATCGAGAAAGTTGTTTAGTTTCTGAGGTACACTTTCGACATCGATGTCATTAAATGAGCAAGACAAAAAACTGGCAATATCTTTAAGTTCACTTAATGTTAGAAATCTTCTTTCAAATTCTTTTAAAAGCAGTGCAATAATATCGGCAGATTTATTGTAAGATTCTTTTTATTTTTAGACTCGATCAGACAGATTTTGATAATGCTTTAAATCACGACGTTTTAATTGCATTGCAAGCATATTTAGTTTCTCTCTTTAGATGACTTCAAAATGCTTATCATATCTATTATTGTTTTACCTTTACCCTCTAGATGCAGATTTAATTGGTGTAATTTTTCAGTAATATCGCAGAAAAAAGAAAGATCAAGAAGCCATTTTTGATCATTTAGTTGAAGATATGAATCACCTTCAGTTTGTAAATATGAGTGAATATTTGTGACAGAAGCTCTCTTAGCATAATTTTAAATTAAAACTTACTACATATAGATTTGTCTTCAAACGAACTGCGGATAATAACCTCATTATTTGCTGTCTGGCACATGATTTTGCGTCATTTTGTGCGATTGCCATTTATATGCGCATGCGTTACGACTACAATTAATTTAAAAGTTAACATTCACTTGCATTGTTCATCGGAATAAATACAAACAGTATGGGGCTATTATGTTGCACAGTCTATTCTGGTAAGAGTAATCAATCGCATTCAGATTTTCAAACATTAACTTTTAAGTGAAAGCAAATTGTTCAACTTTAGCTTCGCGGGCTACTTTCAAAACCTTTGCGGTCGATCGGTCGACCGTGGTCGACGTGTTGGCCATCCCTGATATAGAGCAATATACGCCGACAACATCAGTCACGTAAAAGGCGAAAATATAATGTCGGATTGGGCGGTTCTTGTTAAGACGAAAATGCGTTTTTTTCGATGTTTACGATGATAATACATATTTAATATGTGCGAACTGATAAAAGTTAATGTGTCGATAAATTCTGTTTATTTTATAAAAATATTCCTATTCAATTTATTGTTCGCATTGGAAATGTCTAGGAGCTCCAACAGTGACAACCAGTCACTCAAATACTTTGCCCATTGTGAACATATGGGACTTACATTAAATAATAACGGCTAAAATCTAAAATAAAAGCTAAAAATTAAATAAATATAAAAATATATCAAATAATAACAATTTAGATATAAATTTCTCTTTCATATCAATTTCGATGTGTCAATAATATTATGATCTCCTCAGTTCAATATTGACAATGTTCCAAATGAAAAAAAAAAATCAAAAGACACATTCTTTCTAATATTTCAACTTGAAAGTTTATTAAGGTCAATATTTGCAACAATAAATTTTTAAACTGTAATTTCCAGTTTTGTAAAAAAGAAACGCATCTTATGAATTATAATACAATTTTTAGAATTCTCCTTATGAAAAAATTATATCTACGTATATGTCTAGCAGTAACTACACAAATTCAAAATACTAAAAAGAAGTATCTTTTTTACGGTCAAAATAGCTGAATCAGATTGTGAAGAATTAACAGAAAGAAAAAAAATAAAACAAGTTTGTTCATAAAATTTTAATATAACAGAATATACTAGATATATTTGTTTTCATCTTCTCAATACAGTCTTCTACAAGTGTATATATATTCGTTATTATAATAAAGGAGTTTTTCAAAGTGTTAATAAACGTAGTTGGACGAAACATTTAAATATCTACTGTAACCGGATAAAAATGGACGTAATACATTTTTTGACTAATGAAGCGTCTTTTTCATTAGCGAGAGGGAAATACAGCTTAGGCATATTAATTTTTGAAAATATTTTGTCACGAAATTAAGCATGTCATTAACGAAATGATAAAAATTCTACATTATGTTTTCGCTACGACACTGATATATCAGTGGCGGATCCATGGGGCGTGAGGGGGCATCCCCCCAAGGACCAACGCCACTATGAAAAAATTTCTTATAATAGAAAAACTTAATTTATGCTATAAAAGATTTGTATGAATTTTACCTACGGATTTAATTTGAACTAATATTTAATACTATTTTCTAGTAAAACTATTAATGTTCCTCTTTTATTCTATTTTAAACACAACTGTCGTCGATCTTTTGCCATTTTTATTTATTTTTAATTTTTATTTTGTAATTTTAATTAAAAATAGTTCAATGAGAAATATATATATATTTTTTATTTGCTCATGAACAAAGAATTCTGTTTGGATTACTAACAAAAATTAAAAAGAAGTAAAGTATCTAATCAAAATACGATCTTTCATACTATTTCTAAACTACCATATTTAAGGTATAATTTTATTATTTCGTTTTATTTTTCACCTCTAAATATAAGACAAAAGTTAAATTAAAAATTGTAATAATTATGTATTTTTAAAACATTTTTAAACTTCTATAAAGGTCGCTATTTGATTTTCTTTATGAAAAAGGGGGTATTTCTTAAATCCACTGCTTACCGTAGAAGATTTTACATAATAATATAATCCCCCCCCCTCCAAATGTCCTTAAATGTCCTTTTGCTTCCGCCCCTGGATATATGCATTCTTATCTCGAAAGTATAAGTAATATAAACTGGTAAAGGGCTGCTTCAAATGTTGAAAGAAATTGAATAATTCAATTGTTATATTATATTATCTCAATCAAACGTAATAACTTGTGGCGCTATTGGGCTATGTGTATCGTTGGATTTATATTAGAAAAAAACGGACCTCGTAAAATGAAAGAATACAGTTTTATTAGAATAAATAAAAATAATTTCTAGAGTATGTAAAGTATAAAATTGGTTTTTCAAATTACGGTTAAAATATATCAGACCCCAATTCGGTTGAATACTAGGAGAATACGGGTGAAAAGAGTAAGGAGGACAGAAAACAAGGAAAAAACCATTGCACGGGGTGAGGATTATTCGTTTCAACAGTTCGGAGTAAAAATATATTTACTCGGGGGTAAAAGGAAAAAGAACATTTAAATAGGATATAATTGAGGTCACATACTAAATGGCAGCTATGAGAGTGTAACAGCGAGATGTAGCGAGAGAGAATCTAGGAAGAGCGGAAGGCAATAAAGAGTGTGATGGCGGAAATCACTGAAGGGCAGCGAAGAAATGGAAAATTATAAAACCAAGGACGATTGGTGAGTGAAGGTTACAACGAAACGGAATTAAGATGAAGGGTAACTGTCAGACTATATTCGCCAATGACGAGTAGAAGAAAAGGAGTTTCGATAAAATTACCATTTCGTGCTACGGTTCAAGAGAATCAACTAATTCGATTCTATTAATACCGACATGATCAGGAACCTACAAAAATTCGATATTAGGATAGAATATTTAGAAAGATATCGCCGAGTTGATAAGTCTGTCTAACAAATTTTTGTAGATTTCTGTTTATTTCGAGCGCTCGTTAATTGTACGTTTAAAATAGAAATTGGAGTTTTTAATTTTAAACGTTGATAATGTAGAAATATTAGAAAGAAAAAAAAATTACCCACGCCGTAAGCTTGAAATTTCAAAAAGTACTGAAAACTAAGCAGAGAGAAATTTACCGTCTTTTGTAGAACACCAATATTTATAAAGCGAAAATGACAGTAATGTATGTGGAGTTTTTAAAATTTCTTTCGATACAGACAGTAAAAAACATAATTTTTTCCTCCTTACATGTGTTCTTGTTTTTGATTATGTAGCGGAATTATCGGCGATTATCTGGATATTTCATTTCCCTTATTTTTGTTTAATATGCAACCTTATTGACAAGATGAATCAACAATTGCGGTGCCGTCGTCGCGGATAAATATTCCGCTGAATAAAGAGAAGAATATTTCAATTGATCGTAAAACCATTACTATCTACAACAAGTAAAAAGTATTCCCTGAGATGTGTTAACGACCGAACTGCCTCAATATTCGAAAGAACTGTTCGCGAATGGCAAGCAGGCTATCGTAACAATTGATAATGCATCGACAGGATTTTAGTTCGAACAGTTACAAGAAAGGAGTATGAATCGAACAACAGGCAGGTCTCGACATATGGCATTTATAGACTTGACAAAGGGGCATGTGTCAATCGTAAGATTTTTTTCGAAATTCAGACGATCAATGAAAATTATTCGTATTAGTTTGCATAAATGATTTTATCAAATAGATAAATTTCGGATCAATTTGAAGTTTGTGAAAGACCGAAAGAAGGGTTCTTGCGTACCGTTTAACATCTCCATGATAGTTTTTGTGTTTGCCATCAATAAACGTCCTTACACTAGAGGCATTGAACTTTATTACGGGGCAGATGAAGAATTACTTGATCTCAGTAGACTTAATGGTTAAAAGTACAAAATGTGGAATCGTTCAGCTACGATATTTTGACGACTGTGTTCTATTGTCAAAGCTGTGTCTTGCCAGTCATACTCGAGGTATCAAACTTAATTAATATCGTCGGAACCAAATTATTCAGTAACGAAAAACGATAGAATAAGAGGAAGTCTTTCAACATCTCGGTTCATTTTTAAACCATAAGGTGACAATAGACAATGAGATGTACAACACAGAATTATATTGCATCAGAAGCAGGAAAGATATTTCACGGGGATTTGTGCCAATAGCCATAAGGGCAATAGTTTTTCGCGCTATAATTATCCCGTACCTATTGCACGAAACATGGATGCCCCATATAGGAGGCGACATATTAACAAAAAAAATTAAAAACAATTTGAACAACAGGTCCTTCGAGCTATACCGAAAATCAAACGGGATGACTAGGTAACAGATGACGAGGGCTATTGCGACGATTTAATTGAGAGGGCAGATCGAGAACCACACGAGTTTCCAGATTAATACGTCAAATGTGAAGAAGGGCTAAGGAAATGAAGTGGTTCAAAATAAGAAGACCATATGTAGCAGCGACACTATTAAAAAGAGCAAACTGCTTAGAATTTTACAAAGTAACCGCCTTTGACGAGTAGGGAGAAGTCTAGCAGAAACAGCTGCTGTAACTTGGTGACCATTGAGAAGAGTAGTCGTCAACGGTAACTTTAATTTATCGAGGGTTTTCGAATGTGCGGCCGCATCTGCTCTATCAAAATTGGTATTATCATTACACCGTCGAAAATAATTCTGACTGTACATCTTGTCTCTCGAGTTTTCCTGCAGATGATGTTTCAATTATCTGAAAAAAGAAATAAATAAAATAAAAAAGTAATCTCGTGCGGTATATTATTAATGAAAATTTATCACATGTATGTAAATACAACATTTACACACATTTGCGTATGAGAATAAAATAATAATAAATTTTTACGTAATCTGAACTAGTTTAAAATCGGATTATTAATTCCAATTTGTACAAATAATATTAAAGGTGTTTTTTTTTTTTCATTTTTTTTATTTTATCATACTGATCATGTAAATTAGTTTTCTAAGTAAGTAGTTAGTGATATAGGGTGGCTAATTTTTGCGCATTATTTTCTATTTTAGGGCACATTCGAAAATGTGTCTCCAAGTAATTGGCCAACTGGTAACTAATAGCCGACCACCGAGATACCCAGCAAATCTTATAAAAGCGAATAATTTCAACACCAGTACGTTTCTCAAGTTTTTCTCTAACCTATATCGGGGACACCGGTTAGGCAACGTAAACTCTTTTTTATTTTCTCCCGAGCCGATAGAAACTCTTAATCAGTATCGAACTATAGATGACAGTTCGATTGGCCTATGTCAAAAAACAAAAATTATTATTCACTTTCACAGAAAAATATTTAATTATTAACCGCATCATCGGGGCTATTTTATTTACATAATTGAGAATATATGTTGATTGTTTTTATAAGAGAATATCTGTAAATTTAATCTATCGATGAGAAATAAAATAAGAAACCGTTAATCTGTTAACTAAGAAAACAACAAAGATCAGACTGAATTCTGATCCGCAAATGAATCTGATTTACTACTATATCTAGAGATGTGGCTTCCTTCATATACTCCGATTTTTCAAAATTAAATTTCTATTTGCTTAATATCTACCACGACGCGATCAAAAATAAAAAAAAAATGTTATGTAATATTATTTTTCCTTCCCCGGCGCATTTTAAGGCGATTATAAAGAATTTAGAGTATATCGGAAAAATGTTGCTGGGCAATAAATATAGTGATAAACATGCAGCATATTATATTATAAAATTACTTTTGTTATGTAAGTTTTTTTATTTGTTTCAATTAATACTTGGTAAATCCGTAAGCGAGTTATTTACCGGTCGAAAATAAAATGATTAAGTTTTTACTAACAACTCACAGCCGGAGCATGATAAAAGAAACGTTGAAAAGCACTGGGATCATCAGGCCGTCGTCGGTGATGAGTATGTGTTAGGGTCGTCGCAAAGAAATTACCTGATTTTCTTTTTCGGTTACGAGTTCGGCGTGTCTTCCTTAATTACCTTCGAAATTTAGTTACCAGCTGGCCAATTCCCCAGGTCCTCTTATTAGGATCAAATTTTTTTATTAGATAAAATGTTATTGAGATGAAATTAACGATAGTAATATTAAGTAATTCTTATTGGCAGAGAATTATTTCTGATCTTCAAATGAAGACTTCATTTTTTAATTTTTTAAATTATATTACATTTATCTACACGCTCATTTCGGTAGCAAGCGCGTTAAAACATCTCCTGTTTGACTGCAACAGTTCATCATGAGGGAGACAACTGCTTCTCCGATAATAATGATCATCATAATTTGTTCCGAAACGTTCATGTCAAATGATAAATTATTTTGATGTTGTTTCTACCGGTAATAGACGTGTACCATCTTTAGCCAGCACGAGATTGTATTCTTCGATTGCTTTATACTTCTAACAACTTTAACGTTCTTGAGAAAGATAACTCTAATTTCCTCACTAGTCCTCTTTTCTCTTTTACGAGTTATTCATCGGTGCTTTTTTATACAGAGCGGCGATGTTAACATTTGTAAAGCAGCCAAAGAAATCGAAAATATGGTATCATTACGAATATAAATATATAAGCACATGTGCGCTAGTTGATTTGTTCCTGGTGGTTTAAAAAAAGCTAAAGTTTTAGCGCTGTTAGCTAAAAAAATAAAAAAAAACCTAAAACGCTTTACCAAAAGCAAAGTTGGAAGTTCAATCCGAAAAAAAAAGCAAAAAAGAAAGAAATGTGTGAGGGAAATGATTACTTTAGGAATTTATATTTACTAATGTCGGAGATTACAATTTGTCCTGAAAATATTATTAAATTAATCCGCGAAATCTTCATCTTTAATGTTAAACTGAAATTTTTCGAAAAAAGAGGTTTTTAGATATTTTCTTCTTTTATATGGAAGTAATCAAAAATGAAAGAAAGTCATGTCCGGAATTTATACAAGTTGCATCGTGAAATCAAAATTCTTCGAACTCGAAATTTGTTATTTTTCAATACGTTCCGACGGTATCAATACCTATTTCGTGAAAGATTTACACAAACTTCTTTTTAATATTTAGCGATCTCATTTCGTCATCTCGAGTTTATAATGATACTTTTTAGAGGAAATAATTTCATGGCAGTGGAAGGAGAGTGAATGGAGGAAAAATGTTACATGTTTTTCGGACACTTAATTTAACAAAATCAACTAAATACTTTTCGGTAATATTAGCGTCGTAAATTATTAATTACAAGCCTCACTAATTGTTTAGCTGAGGATTTTTGCGCAGACTATATACTACACATGATGCAGTGGTTTTTCTCACATATGGATTTTTCTTTTTTTTTTTAAGAAATAGAAAAATCAAATACCTAGAATAGCGACTTAAAGGTTAAATTTCAAAGTTTCATCTTTTTTTTTTTTTTGTTTTTTTTTTCAGACAAAACGACTTTACGATTAATAATACAACTTGTGCTGAGGATTTTTTTTTAGAAATGTCCTTATTAAAAAGTAAGAAAACGGAGCATTGAAACATAATAAATATAATAAAGTCAATGCACGTCAAACACTAAAAAAATTAAGAAAATATAAAAATAAAGAAAAAAATAAAAATAATCGTAATATTAGAAAACGTACAATTTACATGGGCAGATTTTCTTCATTAGTGATGGAGACCGTGTTTATATGTATCGCACAATTGGGACGACTAAATAGGCGGTGTACTCTGCAGATTTCCGGTTTTAAAGAAATCGACCGCGATTATGTAGCAATGAGCCGGAATCAATATTTGGTCTACATTTGTCAGCTGTAACATATAATTGCTGAAAAAAATTTTGTCTGCTGTCCCGGAAATACGTCGACAAATCAGCAGCAATTCGATAAAATTACGATACATTTAAGTTTTAAGAAAATGATGAGTTTCGAACGTTCAGCTCACTTCTCCGCATTACTTTTTCATCGACGTTTGATTAAACAACGCTATATAGCCATTTCAAAAGTTACGCATGATTAATTTTCGATGCTACTTCGTCCCAATTAATAATTTATACATTGACCATTACAATAAATATGTTCAATAATAGTTAAATAATTTACAGTATTCGAACAGCACGAATTAATTATTACATAAATATTAATGTAAACTATCGGTCTGTCGATTGGTTTCGGTTACAGACATAATCGCGTCATTAAAACACTTGTCTCGGTAAATTCATATTTTACGTTCACATTCATCGAATAATTAATTAGGTTTTTTTGTCTGTTTAAATATCGTAAATTATATAAATATCGATATATTTTGTGGGCCGGTATATATATATATACGCGTGGGAAATTGTAAAACGATTAATAAATTAAAACGTTTACAATTAATTACTAGGGTAGTCTTACGTATTGCAGATACACAGCGTCATGAGAGATTTATGCACGTAGCACATATGAAAGTAGGTATAGTGTTACGAGACGCTCAAAGTCGATTAACTCTAATACAATTAAAATATTTCAAATCGAATCATTTTAAACGGGGACGCGTATATTTAATTACGGTTATAACGAGTTGTAGCTAACGAATTATTTTTATATTCCCCATAATAATTCTACAGCACTTTTTAAAAGGTAGAAAAAGATTTTATTTTTCTACCTTTTTATAAAAAAAAAGAAAAAAAAACTTATGATTTAAAAAAAAAGCATATTATTTATAAAAAAAAAAGCTTATTTTTTTTTAAAGAAAAGCTTATTAATTCTCAGTTATAGCGGCGAAATAGTGCGATGTAAATTAAAGAATGGTAAGGGACAAGATCTAATCGGTGCATGTAAATTAATGCGTATCGTGCCCCGCGATAATTAGGCGATGCAACGTGTGTAAATATAGAGAGCGAGGAAAGTGAATTCCTCGCTCAGAATTCCGAAAACAATGTCACTGTCAATCACGTGACGACATATCGAACATGATCGGAATTAAACGGTGGTCTCCGATCGTGCTTTAATATTCTACAGATCGACGACTACATCCTCCTTAGCGGACCGTTGAAAGTTCGTACGAGTGGAGCGGACATGGCTATCCTGCGAGCGTGTGACATTTGGCAACGATCGATGCTATATAATGCACGGAAGCAACGTAGAAAACTGTTATAAATGATCAACCAGGCCAAGAGGTTGCTCACATAGCTTGACACCTCCGTCTTCCAGACAAGACGGCCTTTAATTATTATTTTAAATTATTTTAAACCGCACTGCTCTCCATTCAACATGAAGTACGTTCTGGTGATTTGTGTTCTATTCTACTGTCATCATCTGAATGTTAACTGTTCCGCTGTTACAGTGACTGTAAGTACCTTTTTTGATATTAATTTCGCGCTATATATCATCTCTGTTCGCTAAACCGGTCATTTTTACTATAAACTTCTTAATTCGCTTTTTATATAAGCTTTTAAGATTACTCGAATCAAGCTTTTTCGTTACTTTTTCTGTCCCGGTTATTGGCGTTGAGGATTTATTATTTAAATCGCGCCTTTCGAGTAAGATATTTTAAAAGATGAATGGCCATGAAAGAAAATAACAAAAAAAAACCCCTAGAGGGGCAACCTATAAATAAAAATAACGAGAACAAACGAGAAAATGAAAAGGGAACTAAAAGGGAAAGATAAAAATTTAAGAACTGTACAGAGATGATGATGCGTGAAACAATTTAGGAAAAATTAAAAAAGAGGCGAAGAGTTGTTTAAAGGTCCAATTGAAGAATCTGTATCCACGGAATGTCGTAATCTAGATAATTGTTTTACGTCATGAGCCTTCTGCGCAGATTTCGTTGAAAAGAATAGGAAATCATGCCGGATATATTCCCGTTGGACTTTGCAAATCGATGTCGACGGTACATTCTAATCCCAATGGACAATTCCATTCGAGTCGTAGAGTATTTAGTGATCCAAGAATGTGTCTCGGACTGTAAGTGTATTGTGATATTGCTCCGCATACTTCGATGTCTTCATATCGGTACCAATGTGGATGATCTCTTACACAATGAATTCGTAACGGATTCTCTGATGATGAAGTTTATTAGTTTTAATCTTTTGTCCCTGATATAAGCGAACTGGGTGCTGCACATCAAGCGTTAGTCCATGGTTATATTCTTAGATGTATTCGCTGTAATATTGTTCGACGAAAGAAAACTATTACCTGGGAACAGTTCAGTTGATTAAAACTCGCACAATGTAATTTTCTCTCCCTTTGGATTAACATTGCAATGAGTTAACTTTCGACGGTTTACAGATTAATAATGTAACTTTTTTAATCATCTTAATAACAGTAGTTGTAAAAAATTGTAAATATTCATTACGTTTGATGTACACATTGAAAAAGTTCGATGGACGCGCATAAACTCGCAAGCAGGGGTTGGCAATCTTTGCTGCTTCATGTTACCAGCTTTCTATAGATGATAGTTAATACCTTTTCGTCCGCGAGGTACTTAAAATTAGTATATATTAATGATAACTTCATTCTTAGCCCGACCCTCAAAATTTTTTTCTGTCACAAAAACTGTCGCCTAAAATTTGTCCCAAAACGTGACATGCTGTGTATAACTGTTACGAAATAAGAAGACAAAGTACCGACAAAACGAACTGGTAGGAAATGAAACGTCGTTCTTATAAAAAAAAGACAAAGTACTGACAAAAGGGATTCCTTGACGTTGTGTCAATTTCCCTTGTTTCATACGAAGTATAGAAGTGATAAAACCGAGAGTCCACGGGTGTCCCCAGGCGAGGCACGAAGGGCTAAGTTATATCTATATCTATATATTTTATATCTATATCTATATATTTTTTATATCTATATCTATATATTTTATATCTATATCTATATATTTTTTTATATATATATATATACATATATATATATATATATATATATATATATGTATGTATGTATGTAATTTCAGCTTAAATTTATTGTTTTTATTACATTCCGCAGTGTAGAGTAAGACAAAATTTGAGGTGCAAAAATTATAGTTCTTCCCCCATTTGTGATTTTCGAATAAGATCGAACTAAAAACAATAAAATAAAATATTCACTTATCAGATATTAAATTTTTACAGAATTACCAAATATTTTTCAGGAACGTATTAAAAATCGTAATATATCATGATTTAGGCTTCCGCAACCGGTCCGTAATTTTATAAAAATTTAATACCGATAAGTACATTTATAAAAAGTAATTAAATTACGGATGCAATAACAAACAGAGCGAAGTGAAAATGCTTTTAAAAGGAAGTTGAACGGTTCCCAGGCGCGATAAAAGGAATAATATTCAAGTGGGGGGTAATTATGAATTAGGGAAGAAGGGTGCAGAAGTTGCTGCGTGTCGAAGTATTTTGCTCCTTAAATTCAGAAACGGTAAAAAACCAGTTAACTATCGTTTGGTTTAACACATGTAGTCGAAATTGGTCAACTAAATTATTAATATGTCATTAATAAATTTTTTTACTTAAATTTCACCTTTCGTATTTGGCAAAATTAACTCGCGGTACTGATTTCATAGGATAGATCCTGTTTAGCTCAACTGCGGATAAAAAAGACAGTTGTACGTAAAAGATAACAAAGAGTGAAGTTGATTAAGACGAATTCTAAAAATCTTTACTTGGTCGAGTATAACATCCTGTTGAAGAGAGAATGGGATCGTTACATCGAGAATTTTTAAAATCGAATTTCGGATAATAAAACGCGTCTGCGATTTAACATTGTTATATCCTTTAATTAGGGGGTCGTCTTTATATTTTATCTAAGAAAAAGTTGTATAATTTAGAATTTTTGTATGGATCCACATTAAAGTGTTTTGTAAAGTGTTCGGTACCAAAAAAAATGTTTCAACATCATAATTTATTTCTCCGACTCGGCAAGTGTATTAGAGCTTTTTCATTTTAATTATCATTACCGTTCGATACGAGTTTATTATTTTTATTTATTTACCTTTTTCGCGTGTCTTTTAGCCGGCACTAGAATTATTAAACTGTAATAACGTCGACGATATCAGAGTGAAACAAAGCATAGATCGACAACGCGAGCTTTATATTTTCGTTTCTTCACCATAAACGACCCGATTAATTTTACGTTAAAACACATCCACAACTTCCACCTGTTAGACAGACAGACAAATATATTTTTTGCGAACGGGCACGATGAAATAGCCGCACGCAGCAATTAGCAAATATTTCGTAGGTATTTTGCAAATTTTTGCAAAAATATTTTTAAATTACAAGCTTGTAGCAGTTCTTATTGTCGACATAATTGCAATAAGAAACAATTTTGAAGTTAATTTTACATTTTACCACGCGCTGTTATTACAATAAGTTCCTTTAAACTTCGACAACGCATTTTTCTACATTCTCAAATTCTTAGAAAATGGCCTCTATCGACTTTTTCGCGAGCGCCTGTAACTTAAAATTGTTAGGACGTTAAGGATGAAATTTACAAAACTTCAAGCTTACATTATCTGTTTGATGTAGGTTGTGCTCTATTTCGATATGTCCGAAAACATCGAATATATTTCAGTCTAACGACCGCGCCGTTATTGTTTGGCAAAAAAAAAGAGAGAAAAAATCGAATCGGGCACCGAATCGTGATATTTTTATTTGTTGGAAAAACGGATTTTCTGCGGTATGTAGAGAATTTCTCCATCTTACTCCCCCCTTTCCCAAGGGGATAGGAAAAAAAGCCAGCGATAATCTGAGTGAAGGTACTAAACCACATTTGTAAAAGGAAGATTAACGATGATACTATTCTATCGCAGAAAAAAAGGAAAATATTGAACAAACTTTACTTCTTTAGTATTTACAATTTTAAACGCACGTCTTATAGCTATTGTTAAACGTTTTATTTTTCCTCTTCCAATACGTAAATATTTATGTTTCCGATAAGTTATGACAATATGGTCGGCTTCAGAAACTGGAAGGCTCGACAATTAGAAAAAAAAAATGCTTTCAAAAATTGTACACATAACACACAATTTTTGAATTCAAAATGGACGTTTTTAAAACGTCTCGATCTACTATCAATAGAATTGTGCCGTGCGAATATTTTTCATGTGATAAGGGGTCTTCCTTGAAATAATTAAACATCTTATTTTTTTTCAAGGGCTCATCGTGATTGTCAAAAACTACTCTCACCAATATTTCACGTATTATCGAGATTATATATGTTTTTTTGAAAAATTGTAATCACATCTGGTTATCAAATGCTCTTGCGTACTGACCTAGAGGGAGGAGTTAGAATTATCATCACGATTTTTAAAAAATGTTCGTAATACCATTTGAAAAAAGGCAGCATTATTTAGTATTTTTCAAAATAAAATTCCGGTAGGAAACATCAAATATAGACATATTAGGGTCATGTGCATACCACAGTGTTCCCATAACTGCATATTCTCGTTGTATAAATATGACATAAGCATCTTCATATTTTATCATTACGACTGTCCTTCTCATATCTCTTCTAGATACGCTACTGTATTTGCTAGATAGGTATTCTGAATTCTACGATAAACCTACCTTAAACGTTAATGTGTCATCGGTCCTAATGACTTGTGATTTTATAAGGAAATGTTTTCGTTGTGCGTGATAAGGTCTATTGGAATTTTAATTTAAAAATACACTTACAAAATATCCGTGAACGTTTCAGTGCTCGACCGCTCGCCTGTTTTGTCGACAGTCGATTGTGCGTGTAATAATAAATTATTAATAAATATTTTGGAATAATTTTAACTTTAAATATTCAAAACTATCTTTAACAATACTTTTAATAGAACTTGTATAAAAGTATATTTTTGTGAACTGCTTCCCAAATACTTGAGATTACTAATTTTACTTATCGCTCCTATCTTAAATTTATTATTTATTAGCGCTGTATTACACGTGAACTATTCACTGCGCTTTAAGGATACGTCGTAATACACGCATATCCCCCCTTCCCCTTTGTACTGAAGCTCAATAGCGCATTGTTAAAATATGTCTCGGAAGTAATTTTCCTGCGACGAGCACTTTTATTTTTCTTCTTCTCCATGTAGCAGTGAACAAACTAACTCCTATATGTTTTGTTTTTTTAGTTTTCTTATTTCCCGGCAATAAAAGTTCAAGAAAATGTTACATATCTTTCAAAAGTGGTTCAAAGGACATTTTTCCAGCTTATTAATTTAGATACTAGTCGCATACTTATAAAGGGGGCTCATTTTAATGTCACACTCTTCCGTCGTTCACGATTGTTTCCAAACGATCATTCATTTACTAATAATCGTTCTCTCGCCCCAACTATTGTTTCTGTTTCTAATCTCACACTTACTCTTTTCCCGCTTACGAACTCATAGGCCATTGTAATGTCGCTTCTTCAAATCCAGATATCAGTTTCGAAGGTTTTGTATGCGTTAAAATATCATAGATTATATTCCCAGCCTGAAGTTAGTGCTGCAGCGTATCTCACCTATATACGAAACAGCTGGATGTTTGGAATAAAAACATTATCACACGTTAAATATTTTAATAAGCAGTATTGTTTGTTTGTTTCATTTAATTATCCAACTTTTCATTTTTCATCGTATACTTTCGCTCTTGGTAGGCCGCCATACTTTTCCTCTCAGCTTTTTTTCGCATCTTCACCCTATTAATTGCATTTTTACAACCGAGCCCCGTGTCGAAATTCACTTCTCAGCATGTTATTACATACAATCGGAATACTTAATTTCCCTAGGCCGTTTTGAAATCTTCCGTGATGGTTCTAAGAAATCCTATGCAGTTGGTTCAACCTTTTTTTGTCCTTCGTTAAGCTATTCTGAGTTCTTTAAACTCTTCTTCTCCTGTTCAGTTTCGAGTCTACTTTAAAGGCCATTCTCTTTATTTGTTCCTCTCTGATCTTTCAGAATGTCCTTATTACATCAGATTTTCAAAGTATCCTACAGTAGCCATCTCATCTTTTCTTCCCTCCCATTCTACCGACTATAAATAATTCTTCTTATACATAATTTTTTCGTTTGTTACTCTATTCAAACTGATTTCTCATGGATACCTGGATACTCAGGGATCGAAGGCAATGACATAGCAGATCGACGAGTTTGTTTAGTTTCTTCTATCGAAAGTTCTCTTAGTGTTTTTGAATTCAATATCTCATTTCTCTCTGCAACTGCTCATTATAAACTATGGAGTAACTATTATTCCTCCTCGTTTTAACAAATTCCGTTTTCAATCTTCTTCCGTAGTCTTCACATTTTCTTTTTTGCTAATTCTGCCTTTTCAGTTCTCTGTAATATCAAGATTTTCTCTCTACTTTGCTTTCCCGGTAATCTCCCACCGTGTCCTTTATGAAGAAATCGCTTTTTTCCATGTTCCAATAACTCCGGCAGTTCTCACTCATTTAATTTTCTCATTTGCGCTTTTGAACGGCGTAACTACATAAAATTAAGGTAATGTTTATTAATTTCCCGGCTTATTTTCACTTCTAGCGAAATGCCGCAGAAGAAGGAACACGGTCGGAGGAAGCAGAACCGCGGGACGAATCAACAAATATGGTGACGGCGGTAGATCTGTTGCAGAATATTTACAAAGAATGCGTCCAAGATGGTTCCTTTTCCTGCGTAAAGCTAAAAGTATTAGCTTACCTGAATTCATCCATCGGCAAAGACAAAATTCGCATAACCAGAGATTTAACCATCGTTCGCAGCGACTCATCAACGCAGAATGAAATGTCCACCTTGAACGAAGTACGCATCTGGTGATGGTAGATTACACTATTTTTTTTTTTTTTTTATTATATACAGGTCCGCATGCGGTCTTTTTTAACTGTTTTTGCGCGGTTAAAATTGAAACAATAATTAGGAGATGGTTAAGATGTGCCAAATTTTTTAACAAAAATTTTCTAGCGAGAGGATCGGGGAGAAGTAACAGAAAGACGAAGAACCAAGTCAGCGGATACTGATTATTAAATATCATAGTTTATTGTTCTGCGAGAAAATTTTTTCTCAAAATAAAGAAAAGATTTTCAGATTTTCAGAGTTTCGGGGCATTCATGTGAGAGTTGTAAACACGTTTTATCGATCAGAATAAAACCCGGACAAGAGTACACTTTGACGCAATTTTTCTAAGTTGTCAGAAGGTGGTTTGATAGTTTGCCGGGAAATCTGCAATGATTGAAGGTTCAGCCGTAAGGTAGGGTGATAAAACTCTCCGTTCCAGCGACAGAAATTTTCATAAAAATTTCTGATGTATTCCAATATACCGCAAAATGGCATCATTACATTGTACACCGCCACGAGACTACTGAATTACGATTTCATTACCATACTGCTACACTGTGTGCAGATGTTAAGCGAATATCTAAATTTCTGCACTTAACTATATCGACGATGTTTGATAGCGCGTTTTATACGCAGATGTGATATTGTTAATATAAACAATACGATAGTAGATGAACTGGCCCTTCGCATTTAAATGTCCCGGGATTTTTAGTATTAAACAAATTGTCTATAGTGTGAAAATAAAAAAAAAAAAATTGCATGAATAATTAGGATAACAATTATGTTTAAAAACGAATAAAAATGGTGATACGTTTTTCACGAATATCCCATTTTCGGTTAGAAAATGGAAATGAAAGGAAATATTAATGAAGATTAAAGTAGCATGTATTTGCTAAAAGAAGAATAGGAATATTAGTGAAGCAGAATGCAGTATATACGGCGTATCTGAGTATCTGAAGAAGTCCCGAATCTTTATTAATATTTCTATTTACATACGTTATTTTAACCTTTATCAATGTGTCCTTTATTTCAATTTTCTAGCTGAAGATGGAATATTTTCGAAATCGTCTTAACATATTTTTTTATTTAATATTTACTTTTTAAGATGTTTGTTATTCTTGGTTATTCATTATTTTACTTTCTAATTAACAGATACGATACATGTAAAAAATAATTCTATTAAGTATCGAAAGATTTACATAGATTAACACTTACAAAAAAGCCATTAATATGAAACACCTACTGGAAATAAGAAAATATGCAATGAGACAGTGTGCTGGATAAGCAAAAAGCGAAGAAACAAAATTTAAAACGAGAAAAGATGTTACAATAAATTCTTAATAACAAACACAAAAGCGCGTAGAAAAAATCCGTTTTTATTTTATCTGTTTCATTCCATGAGCGTTGGCGATTATCATAAGGTGAGTTTTAATTGACAACACACATTCTCTTATTGTTAGTGTTGTCGGTTAAAACTCACCTTATGATAATCGCCAACGCTTATATCGTACGGTAGTGCAAAAAGAAGAAGAAAAAGTGATTTCACTCGATCAATAATATAATGCGTGACACAATGGCAACATATCTGATGGCGCGTGCATAATGCCAATAACTTGGTCGAGATATAAATGCCGAGAGTAATGTGGACGTTAATAACTTAGGCCGAGAAATTATAGATTTCATTTTAGAGCAGCCAGTTTTCACTTATGAAAAAATCAAACGGTCATCTGTTGATAATATTAATGGTAAGTTTCGCAAGGAATCAATTGACAGTTCAGGGCAGTTCGGAATAGGCGATGGTTTCGCGCAACTGGTGGAAAGAATTTGTTTAAATTGCAAATAAAATGCAAATTCTGATCTAGTTAGTGAGAAAAAGAAGAAAAAGGAATAGATGCACATGTACTAACGGATCCTTACTACTGAACAGCAAATGGTATTATGAAACTATACTGATTTGTTAAAAATATCTTCCGAATAGTTCTATAAAAATATTAAAGAGCTGTGAAGGAGTATGTACTTTAAGACGGATTTAAATTAAAAGTTTGGTGAAAGATATGTCAGATACCCTTAAAGTTTTTACTGTATCAGTGTGAACAATTTAAATTTAAATTTGTTCAGATTGTATAAATTTAGCTTTATGCTGCCGGTTGTTAGTAATCTAGCGGATTTCTTATTACAATGCTCTCTATTCTTTCATTTCACCACATTCGTCTTAGTTCCAACGTCAACTGTGAGGCTAATGACTTGTTATTACGAATAATCTTTCGATATTACATCGAATCACACACACACACACAGGGCCGTATCTCGACTAAAATTTCGGGAGGGGTTAAGAAAATATTTATATATGTATATATATATATATATATATATATATATAATACTCGGCCACTTTGGCCTCGCAAGGGGCTGTGCCCCCTGACCCCTCTTTCTTCTATACTTTGTATAAAATGATTAAAATTTACAACGTAATTCTAAATTGGTCCATATGAATATAATAATATAATCACAAAAATCCTATAAAATATAACAAACGTTACATAAAATTGGGACATTTTTTGGGACGTTTTTTCTAATGGTGGTTAGTCTAAGAATTACATTGTAATTAATATGTGTGGTGTGCGTGTGTATTATCATGAAATATATTTATTTATATATAGTACACCTAAAGTCTTGTAGTCAATTACTGTATATGCAATATTTGAACACTACAATAGAAACAAGTAAAAAATAGTCGTTTCCATAGAATTCATAAAAATTTCAATTTTCTTTTCTTTTGTCGAAAATTGAATGGAAATAAATTTATTCTGAATTTCGGTCCATTTAATTCAAGCAGTTATTATTTTGCAGTCATTTTTGGGGGGGGGGGGGGGCTGAAACCCTCCCCCCTCAGATACGGTTCTGCACACACACACACACACACACATACATTTTGTATAAGTGGTGGCATTCATTTTGTAAAGCAGCAGTCATATGCTGGAGTGAATTCACCATTCAGATGTGTTCTAATAATCCTTTGTTCATAAATTTTTCTTTCCAAAATACCTATGCATTGTAAGCTATCAATATGGCCCTTGGTAGAGTGTTAAGGAGCAAATATAATAATTCTGTGTTGCTTTTTTTTATTTTACGATGTTGTAATTTGAACGTACTGTTGAATGCTAATCCTTTATAATTTTCCAACTGACATAGTTAAAGAAAATATCTGAACTGGACGAGAAGAAGAAAGAAAGCCTGAAACTGATGGCTTTGGACAAATTAGACGAATTCCTTTCAAATCACGAACTTCGCATTCGGATGCCAAAGGAAATTTTAACCGGTAATGTTCCACCATTTGTACCGCCAATATTAATGAAAAATCTACCCTCTGAAATCAAACTTCCCCTCACCGGCACCTCTGATGATCAGTTCTCCGGTAGAAGTAAGTTTTTATTATTATTATTATTACTAATACTCCAGAGAATCATAGTTGCGCTGGTTAGATTTGTAATACGGCTAATTTAGCAAGAACTACAAATTATCTCCATCTTGATGATTAAGGAAAGTCCGCACACATTCGTGGAGGTGTTTAATAGAACTGATTTTTGTTTAAGATCCAACATATGTATTTATCGTCAATCCTAGGTTACATTTTCAATCAAGCTATTTATACCATTATTTTCAACAATTAGCGATATTATTATTTTAACCGTACTAATCTTCAGTATATGCTTCATCTGCTTCCTAAATTTTTCATATTTACTTTGTCTTCGAATAGTACATTGATTTCTCTGCTAATCTATTAAAATATTTAATTTCTTCTTTTGATCCATTACTATAATATCCGGCCTATTATATTTCACGGTTTTATCAGTCGGTACAGTTCTCTGTCCCAATAATAGTTTATATTCCTCATTTTCTAAAATTTTTTCAGGTACACATTTGTAATATGATTGTTTAAATTTAATTAAGCGATATATTTAATTGCAGTTTCTTGCTAGCCTATAGTAGCTACATCGCGTTATGCCTTTTCATGTAAAATCGTGCCGCTAACTGTTCACATCCACCTAAAATGTTTCATTCTCTTTCGCACATTTTCTACATTTATCCGAAATATTTGAGTATTTAATGATCTAACTGTTTTATTGTAGCGTGTAAATCTGATTATCTATAAGTAAAATATTCCCGCATTTCCTCTACTCGGCCAGTTAGTAAGTTCTCCAAGTATATTAATCCTCTTCTAACTTCGTTCCTTTTGATGTACAACCTTTCGATAGCCGCTTTCGAATGGTGCATCCTTGCTTTTATTAGAGAATTTGAGTGTTACAATATTAATTCTATCAATAGCAATTTTATTCCATCATGTCACCCCGATAGATTATGTTAGAATCGAAGCTGCATATGTATTGGATAGCTTGAAATAAGGATTTTCACTTTAATTGTGTTTTTATTAGTTTCTTTATTCTATTAATGTAATTTGTAATCAGTTGTTCAGCTAACCGGCTAACTGAATCATACGCTTTTTGGTAGTCAATATAAGTTGTACGGATATTGCGGCTATTTCGTAGAGCTTTCATCATCACCGTTTCATCTGTTATTAGTTGTTCTTTACATACATACGCTTTTGTTCGGTATCCTCTCTGTTCTTCTGCTAATATATTATTTTTCATAGAATGTTTATAATATCTCGTTTGCTATGCAAGCTGTTAATATTTTATACGATGTACATAGGCATTGAATTGGTTATGTGTTTATCTGGTTCTTCCACTGTTCGCTTTTTGGTATTATATATGTTGTTATATCTGTTAATAAAAATTCAGGTAAGCTGGTAAAATTCTTTGACCAATAATTGTGTATCCCATCGGGATCAGGCGCCTTCCGATTATGTGTTTGGCGAACAATATTCCTTATGTCAGCTATTGTGATATTTAAACAATTCATTTCTGTTATTTACTCTCCATTCTTGCCCGTTCTTTTTTAATCCATGACCCATGTTCCATTCCAATATCTTTCAATATCTATTTGGATGGTAGTACTTCTGTATTATTTGCGTTTTCATTCAATTGTTTATAAAACTGTTTTTGATTCCTCTCAAACAGCCTGTTTTAATTTATTCTTTCAGTACTTTTTTTATATCTTCTTGGTCTTTCACTACACAGGCTTTTTGTTTTACAGTGTCTATATAATCCTCAATAATTGAATTGTTTTCAAATGTTGAGTGAATTTTGAAATGCGTTTTCATAAATCTTACCGTTTTTTGAATTTTCCTATTTTTATTCCCTTTTTTATATTACATCAAGTGTGCAATAAAAATTCTTAATTCTTCAATATTTCTTTCAATTCTTTTTTGCCAATTTCGGCATTATTCTTACCGTGCGGTGTTCTCCAGTTAGCGCCAACATTATCTCGGATTTTAGGCCTACTTACAAACGATTTTTCTAAAAGAAGTTAAAAAAAATACGGCAGTCAAGGGGGCTTGCCTATATATCATATATATGGGAACTTAATTTCCTCGTCGGTTTTCTTCCTCATAGTATTCAGTATTTGCTTTGTTGTGAGACCAGACTTTGGTTGCCTTATTTAAGTTCATAGTCTATTGTAACATTGTGGTTTAGATGGTAATAGTTTCGTGTTATCTTTTTTTTTGGTTTCCTCGATTAATGTACGTCTTTGATTTTGTTCTTTATCTCACACGTTTAAGACGGTTAGTTCAGTTTAGAGTTCATCTGTGTTGAAAGTGGCCACATGGTCTAGATGACGAGCCAAAAAGTAAAAAAAAAAATAAAAAAATATGACCACAGCGCAGCGATAATTTTCGGTACTTTCAACGTGTGGCAGTGAGATTTGAGTCGAGTTTTAAAATGACACTGCTTAAGCTGCAGTGTCAAATATAGTCCAGCATCCTTGACTATTAAAACTTGAGTCTGGTCTTTATTGAGTTCAGATCCACGCAGTCTGAAATTGA
Source organism: Icerya purchasi (assembly GCA_039619475.1). Taxonomy (NCBI): domain Eukaryota; kingdom Metazoa; phylum Arthropoda; class Insecta; order Hemiptera; family Monophlebidae; genus Icerya; species Icerya purchasi. The sequence goes on from CM077116.1 coordinate 71,434,499, forward strand.
ATTCAGAACCAGAGTAGCGTGTGAAAGTAAAGCTGGTTTGCTGCTACCTGCAGCATAGTTGGGCTTAGTAGGTTCAAAGCCTTAATTTTACAATTCCCAAAATGCTCTGCCTAAGGTCCTCCGGAAACTCGTCTTTTGTATATGCGTGAAACAGTCAATTCAGGAAAATTGAAGTTTAAAAAATTTGTTGTTTAGTCTTTTGAGCGAGTAATTTTGGTTGCGTGTTTATAGTCTTTGTTATATAATAACGTAGATTAATATCACTCTGCTAGAAAAAAGTTATAACGAATTGTATGCCTCTCTTTAAAATGCGGAATAGAGAAATAAGAATTACATCAATAACGTATACGAAAAGAATAGCAGTAGCCATGGGCGTCGCCAAGGGGGGGGAGGGTTCCACCCTGGAGCCTTGAAACTTTTTAATCAACTGCCCATAATGATCCATAGGCGCGTAATCACAGACAATTTGGAAGACTTTTATAATAAAGTAGTAGAACAATTTTCCAGAAACCCACGAAAATTATGTGTTTTAATTAAGATTTTCTTTTGTTTAATAAAATATTAAGCCTTTACAAATTATGAATTTTATTTCTCCTATAACTCATATCCTCTTTCTATCATCTCCTCCTCCCCGGTTCATTGGCTGGCGACGTTCTTGGTAGTAGCGGAAGAATTTTTGTAATCCGGAACTAAATAAAGTGTGACATGTTTTAAAAAATAATGCTCGGTATTTTTCATCGATTGCTTGAATCCGTCTATGCTGGTTTGACGTTTTCTTCCTTTTTCTACCTGTCTAATAATCAATAATTTTAAAATTAAGAAAATTTAAATATAATTATAAAGACGAAAATAATGCGATGGCTCTTGATCAAATATCGACTCTGATCTAATGTGAGAACAACTGACCGATGAAAATTGAATCGGAAGTGATTGATTTGGTATGAAAGGAGCTTTAGTTTTCCCGTTCGATACCGATTGTTGCGGCCACTTGATTATATATTCCTATTCTGCGGATACATTACTATTGGTAATATGTAGCGTAATATGCCTATACTGCAGACACTGATGCTCATATAAGTACAGTCTGCGCGTGTGTGTGCGACAGGTGTGTACGTTGATTTTCCATTAGCGCCCACACAACTATTAACAGTTATTCATAATTTTCACTCGTTTTCGCCTATTCTCGAACTTGAACATTAACATTTGGTAGTTCATTACTTTAGCCACCATTCAGCTGCACATTGAAAAAGACATAATTAGGAATCCTATTTAAAATGATCAACCCCAAAAAAAAACCTTCGTACAGAGTTTGCTACCGAATTCAGTTCAACACAATTTATTACAAAACACATTTATGCAGTCCAGTTTTAGAGATGATGCGCAAATTACCGTTGTATAATTCCGTTAAAAGGACGGAAAAAGTCAATGTGATTTAATGTTGTTGGTTTTTCATTAACGGAACCAGAATGAGCTATACAGTTTGCCTGAATAACTGTGATGATAATACACTGTTAGGGTTGTTCTGAATATGAGATTCGATAGATTACGCACAAATTTGGCAATTTTTGAATTGTTAGAAATTGTTATCGTGTTAACTGAATCTCTAACTTTCCTTTCTATATGCATATATCTGTGTGTGGGTGGGGTTGGGGGTGAATTTATAACCAACGAATTATAATTTATCATTAAATTATGTAAAATAAGGTTTTAAAAGAATTAATACCGCAGACCTTCCAGAATAATGGAAAATAACTTCCATCTGTCTCTTCGCAGTCGTCCTGCTTGATTCTCACAGCATGCGTAATTGGCTACAAGTAATAAATATATATGTATGTAATAAATACCTGTATTAAATTATAGGGAAAAATATTTTTTCGGAAAAAAGCCTATTACTTCTTTTTTTACATTATTTAATACTTCTACATAATCTAAACTATTTTCGACATCCAAATATAAACGTCCAGTCCTCTGTATTAATCGAGTTTTTCTGATATCCGACAGCTATAACCTGTCATTTATTTTTTTGTTTAAATATTCCGCTTATTTTCTAATTATTTAAATACGCATTTATTCCCGTTAAGTAAACTCTCTTCATCATCATTAGAAACGTGCGATAATATTTCTCGTCAATATCCGATCGTTTGGATAGTGAACCGTGAAAAATTCGTCATCTTTCTTTCTAACGTTGATCAGCATTCAAAATCACGTAATTATTGGAGTATCATTTTCATCCTTTGAAACAATAGGCGCGTGCAGTGAATTGTAGTCCTACAACGAGCAAACCCCATACGTGAGAAATATTTTGTTTCGATATAGAATATTTAAATATTTCGGATTATAATGAAACAGCTGGTTTTATCATTATTTCCCTCAGCGGCGTCGGACAATTTCGGCCTGCAACAGTAATTTAGAAAGAGCCTAAAATGTTTATATTCAGTTTCTGAATTGTTTTTTGTTCTATTAATGGTTGCTTACATTACGTAGGTAGTTGCATACGAATGGAGTGAATCTTTTTTTTTTTTTTTTTTTCGAACAAAATTTCAACTGTTTGTCACTTTGCATAACTCTACCACACTCCGCCATTGTAGTTCGAGGAAAACACTTCATATTTTACCATTAAGACTAACCTTCCCATTGGTAGATCCTGGGCACGTTACTGAACTCCCCTCATAAAAAATAAATACTATTTACGTTTTACTTTAATTTTAATTTTGTAGCGTACGCGTTATTAAATAAACAGATAAATTATCATTTCCGACGTAAAAATATTTCTGCGTAGTCTGTGAATATTTCATTCAAAACCAAATAATTTCTGTAAATTATTTGACCAGAAAAAAAAAAAGTCTGTTTTCGACAAATTGTCGGTTTTAGTATTTTTCGACATAGTAGAATTTAAGAATTTGGCGAAATTAAATTTTTACGCTTCAAAAATGATTCCGTTGTTGACAATAAGATTAAAAAGACAAAAAAAATGAACCTTTAATGTTCTTATTTTTAAAAATTGCTATTAATGTAATCCATCGTTTGAATTATCCTTTAAAAAATCTTTCTATTTCGACACAGATACACAAATAAAAAGTCTCGAACAGAGCTACGTCTTTTTAATTCTACTTCATACATCGGAGTGCATAGTGTAGCGCGTATGGAGTTGCAAAGTAATTCACGAAATTCATAACATTATTTTTTTTTTAGCTTTTCTCAAAAGTAAGATTTTTAAGCGATTTTAAGTATACATTAGAAAAAGAAACAAAAAAAACTAATTAAAAATTAGATTTCAAATATTGCAAAGCATAATCGGAATTTCAATATATCGATAACTGTCGAGTAGCGAATTTTCCAGTAAATATTTACGATTAATCGTGTTCGTTATAATCATTTTCAGGTAAGAAGTTGTTAAAAAGAGTTGTAATGCCATTTTTGCTCGGCTTGAAATTCAAAGCAACGACCATAGTGCCGTTAGCGTTCGCTTTGATCGCTTTGAAGACATGGAAAGCATTTACTTTGGGCTTGCTTTCATTAGTGCTCTCGGCTGCCATGGTGATCTACAAGTTCACTAAGCCGAAGGTAAGTTACGAAGTGATCCATTATCCACAACCTGTAGCCGTGTACCCGGACCACAGTCACCACGAAAAACATCCTTATGCCAGACAACTAGATTCGCCCCACCAACTCGCTTACCGAGCTTACGTCGATCCGACCTCCGATTAACTCTGATCGCTAGTATTATTTAACGACTCAAGTCAACGGCCTACGTGTATTTGTATTTATTTATTTGTATTTATTTTATTAACCGACGAAAAATATATCATTTTGTTAATTCCCTATGTATTTCATTTTAATTTTTCTATTGTACAATAATTTCTTATTGCTGTTATATCGAATAAGATCCGATTAAATAATGTATCATCTCGTGCGCCCCTAAAATTATTTAAAACTAATACGGCGCGTAAAAAATGTATTTCATGTTTTCTTTATGTTGCGTTTTCGAACGTTTTTCCGCCATATCCGTTCCTATCTTAACGTCACCAAACTTTTTATACAATAATATACCTTCAAAAAATTCGAAGCAACATGAATTTGATGAAAAGAAAAAAACAGGTTTCTTAAGATTTATATTATTATTGTTTATTTATTTAAATTTTCCGTATTTTTCAACGGGATTGGTGATAATCGAACTCGAACGAAACACTACTGCTTGTTAACCGATTACTTTATACGGCAGCTGATAATAGCTTTGTGCAATTTTAATTCTTACAGCGATGGGGATGTACATGAAAAGCGTAAAATCCGACTGTAACCGAATCCGAATCGAAAGTTCTATTGCGATTTTAATTACTAGAAGAGTGTAAGAGTCTTACCACACTTTTCGTTGCTCAAGATTTAGCATGCGAGTGTTTATTGAAATGAAAGAACAATACATTAAACATCATTTTTGTTCGCTTTACTGTTTTTCGTTAGATTTTTGAGAGAATATGGCAGTGTCGTCAAAGTGGTGACCAAAAACTGTGTCAAAATTTGCGTCAAATTTTCTCTCGTCTTTTCTATTTCCTACGCTATCCCATCATCAGATGTAAACCAGCAATGGAACGAAATTCCGTACAATATTCCATTTGGGACGGTGATGCACGAGTGACGTGGAATATTTTCCTTTATTTTTGAATTTTTTGTAAGACGATTTTTTATGTGATTTACAGTTGTGGGAATTTTGCTACATCGCACATTTAATGGATTCCGGATTTATTCGATAATTTTTTAACCAGAATTATTTTAATTTTTCCGTACAGCAATACTGCAAACACAACTGTTAGAAATTGTTTTTAAAATGTTCGTTTATTTGCGTGTTATATTTTTACGAATTCGTTTAATAGCCCCTGCAGTGTAACTTTGAAGAAAATGCATAATTTTTAAACATTTATCGCAAATGTGCGAAATTGGGAAATATTTTTAATTTGGTAATTTTAACGAACATACGCGGATCTGTGGAATTATGAAATTTAGCGTCAACTTCGGGCAAGAACAGAAAATCGTCTTGTTTTTTACTGCTATCTGATGTAGATTCGATGTAATGAATAATTTTATAAATACAATATACGAAATTAATTTTATCTTATTATCTTATTTTTTAACTTTGTCGTTAGCGCGTGTTATATGTGCAACGGCTGAGTTATTCAGGAAGCAAATGCTACATTTGGTGCTCTTGCTAATAAACAAAGTTCTTCTACGGCCTGGTGTGAGCTATCAAGACCAGACGCAGCAAAAATGAGAACAATTGCAAGTCACGTCGTTCAACGACCAGTAGTAATTTATTCTGTCTTGTAAATACGGCCGTTATAACGAATAAATTAAAAAAACATTGATCGACCAAATAAATGCACACATGTGAAACCGACAACGTCGCCTTACGTCTCGCTCTTTTTCGTTCTCTTTCTGTGTTGTTCAAACTGCTCACACACTGAGTTGGAGTCGAACTATATCAAAAATAGGATATATGTATTTTTACAATATCATATTTAACTTGTGGACTAAAATACTTCGTTATACATGGAACTTTAGGCTGATTAAAAACAAGAATAGGAAAAATCATCAAGGATGCAGCTTATCTCCTACACCGTTCAACATATACATAGAACAGGTAATAATGCAAACAAGAATATAATAATAGTGGGGATTTTATATGCACAAAAGGTAGACAAAAAACAAGTATATAGCGTTCAATCGTGTCACGTACTTTTTAAAGGCACGCTCGTTTATTTTAATCGGCTAAGTTCACTTCGTCAATCTTGCCTTGTTCAAAAACTGCTATACCTTTTTTCTTTTATTCTGCAGGTCTTTTCTTCTTTTGGTAAGTCAAATTTCCATCAGAGTTTTACAGCTCGTTAGAATGCGCTAATCGCAACGGGAATGTTGATTTTTCTCGAATAAATTTATACAGTCAAGCGTGGACTTTGCTGGAAATTGACAATTTCGGTTGTCATTCGGTACTGCAGTGTATTTTAATCAATATCTGCAGAAGGCGATGGTTTCGGAAGGGGTACCGTTACTCTGATTTCCTTGATGCCACACGTTGGTTCCATTTTCTTGATGATCATCTGAAGACGATTTCCTTTCTTGCTCGTTCAACTTCAGCTATTGGATGAATTTCTTAATTCGAAGAACAGTGTGTAAAAAGTTACTGTTTTAATAGCGTTTTCCGGATGATCAATTGGATTGTTAATTTCCGGGGAGCGAATACTTAATAAAATTTCAAGGAGTATAGCGAATTGTCCGTGACGGCTACAGCTGCATACTATTGCGAAGTTAGTGCCTAAGGAGGACCTAGAGATGGCTTTATATAAATCCGAGTGCAGTTTGAGTATGATTAGTTTTTTAAATGTTTCTGCAATATTACACGGGTTTGTATCATCTCTATTGTCGTGAAATGGAGATTTTAGTAAACTGTTAATTAATGACGGTTTGGCAGAGGAGCATCCGAATTATTGGTGTTTTATGTAACAATACCGTATGTATTCAATGATACGTTATTGATCATCATCATCACCATCATCATAGTGCCATACTCGTCAGAGAGCGCAGACGATAGACGATTACTAATCTGTCGATCAGATTTTACGCTGTTTTGCGTCTGTTAGTAATTGTTGCAGGGAAAACGTATCAGTCCAATTTTTAATGTTCTGCAGCCAATTTATCCTTCTTCCAAGGCTTCTCTTTTCCCTGTATAATAATCTGCAGTATTTCATATTTTGTACCTCTTACAATTAAAAATTTCTCCGTATAATGTAATTTTTTAGTAGTCGGTCTGAACCAGTTTTTTTTTGAAAACATCTTTGCTTGACATTTTGCCCATCCAAGGTACTCTCAACATCCTCCGATGGAGCCAAATTTCCATAGGCTCGTATCTATCTAATTGTTTTTTATTTAAAAGCATAGCCTCAATTGTTATTAAGTTCGGCTCGAGAGTAATTACACCTTCCTTTAATTTCAGTATCCGTGTCTAGGCTGTCAGTGACATAGCAACCAAGATATTTGAACCGATTGACCTTTTCAATATTATTAATAGCGAGACTATGAACTTTTTTTTTTTTTTTTTTTTTTGTTACTATCTCCATGTAGTTTTTTTTTTACATTTATGTACAGGCCATAAGTCTTGCCGGTTTCATGTCGTTGATACATATTCGAAAAATTTAGTGTGACTTTAAAGAATTTATACTAACGAAAGAACACGTGTTGAGATAGTTGCCGATGAGTCTTTAAAAACGTATGAAATTATTTAAGTTAGCACAGAGGTCATTTATTGGTCACGTACGGAAGATTAATCGATTGAGCAAAGTTCTGTAATAATTCTGATTATTACATGTTGGATGTGGAATTTTTAGTGTACTTTCGTAGTTTCATATGTTACTGCTCCAATCTCTGTTATCTAATTAACGTTCCATATGCGTTTAATAGAAGTGCACATCTCCGTAGTCAGTGTGTTGTTTTGCGGTATAAGATTTCTTACCGACTTCGAAAGAAACTAGTTATTATACTTCGCTGTTTATGTTTTTTTCCCTCTTTTTTTTCTATATTTGTTTTCGTTTAACTTTTGATTACTTAGACCCCGACTGTTAATCATTCTTTGTTCATTCGAAAGCGTATCGGTCAGCGGTAGTAATGCAATGTGGAGTACCGATAAATATCGGTGAACACAGATTGAAGAGTAGTCACCGAATAACGTGGAAGAGTGGGGTTTCCGGTTTTAGTAATCTGAAAATATTACTGATTTATAATGGAAACATAAGTTAGGAAAAAACATTTTTTCTTAATATAGCCGGATAAACAACTTAAAATATCATCAGTGTTAATTACGGATAAATAAAGATTCGAATAAAGTGAGATCGCTCCCTTAGCGAGCTCATCGCTGACAGAAATATTAGTTACGTATAACTTTTGACCATTTGGACTAACTGCAATGATATCCTTTGTCGATTGGAAACGAATCGATTTGGGTCCATATAAATATATATGTATCGGGAAGTATCGTTCATTAAAATAAACGTTAAAAAAATGGCGTTTCCTTAAGAGAAGCGTTTCCCTTTGTTTGATATAAGCGGACAAAAATGAACTGAAATATTTCCTTTAGAATATAAGGAAAGTTTGAACATCGAAAATTTTAAAATGAAATGGGCTGCGAACGATTGTGACTTGAAGTGTTGCCATTAGTTTATACAAATGTAGATTCGAATGAAAATAATGAATTTGAAATTTTCAAAACGCGATTTACAAATTCATCATTGACAGAATTTCAACATTATACTCTTTAACCGATGTCCAGCTCCTTAAGAAGCACCGGAAGTAGCATAATTTTAGTTTGGTCTATCCTTATTATCTCTTAAAAGAAGATTTACACTGTGAAATAAAATACGTGTAGTTAAAATAAAACCGATACTTTAAGATTTACTCTGAAAGTTTAATAAGAATGCTCTACAAAGTAAAAAATAATTACTCTATAAAGAAGATGTTTTATAAAGTAATACATAAGGGCAATTACGATTATTCTTAAATAATATTCATGATTTGAAACTTTTCCGATTTAAAAAAAACCAACTACGAACGAGTTTATTTATTTAAAAAGCTTATAACGGGAAAATCGATAAATGAAAAAAAAATCAGGTTAATCTGAGCAATTTTTCTTTTACTGCGCATTTTAGGAAGCATTTATAAGGGTACTCGGAGAATGCCGACATTAAAAGTCATCAGGAACTTACCTTAATTTATCGAAATTACGAATCAACTGCACGAAATAATCCGAGAAAATTTTACTATAATAATAAACCAACAATTGAAAAAAAAAAAGAAGTCACTTCAGTAATTAATACTTCGTCGTCGCAATAGTCTAGTTGCTAGAGCGCTTGACTTCCGTTACAGAGGTCACGGGTTTGATCCCGGGCGGCGACAGAACTTATTACAAAGAATTAAAATTAAAAATATTCGCCAATAATCACGTAGAAGGCAATGGCAAACATGCATACCATCACATGCGTGCTAGTTTAGTACACACAGTAGACACACGCGGGATTGCACTTGTAGCGCGATAACGAGCGATGCAGTCATTTCCGGATGTGGTCTTGCATGCGTACACTCCCGTTGCGTATAGCAATTGCCATGAGCGTTGCCTGCTCTGTACAACTAGAATGTACAAATAGGCAGTCACGATGCTCGAAATCGAGCGATACGATTCTGAGAGAGAATTATGTCAGTCAATAAAAATATAACAAAATTTACTCAGAAAATTTTTTACCAAATGAAAATATTTCTTTTGATAGTACCGCAGTCATCCCAACCATCGTTCATCCTCTCTTCTGAAGGATCCGATTTTTTTTTTTTTTTGTAGCGTTTTCTATTTCTGTAATTTTTCAGTTATCCTAATTCGTTCCTCTGTTTCAAGATTAATCGGAGGAATCCCAGCGATACACCAAGCTCACACATGCGATACCGTCCTATATGCACGAATTACTCCTAGAAGTATTTTCCTTTATAACTAAAGTATTAAAACTGCAAAGGAAAATACTTCTGAAAGTGATTTCATCATATAGGACAGTATTATCGCATTTGTCAGCTTGGTGTATCACTGGGATTCCTTCGATTAATCTTAAAACAGAAGAGCGAATTGAAATAATGATTTTATTGACAAAAACATGATAACTCAGTAGTCGTTGAAGAATTTTTTTGCTTATGTGTAAATTACATTTTCGATAAAGAAGAGTTTCAATGCAGTATGCATATTATTTATGCTAGTATATAGCAAACCGCTTAGAATAATTCTGCGACATTTATTATTTTGGAATCGGTGAACTTTCTGAATGGTATATCTCGAGATGTTAGATCATACTGGAGAAGCATAAAGAAAGACAGGTCGAATAATGCTTTTAATTTAAGAGTTATTTGCTGTTGTTAATTCGCATTTTTGATTGAAAATGTGTCTTAGTATGAAATTGCTCGCGTGAGCTTTATTGATAATCTCATGTGAGCTGTATCGATAATATAATGTGCTTATTAAAAGTTAGTCGCTGGTCTACAGTACAATATACTAAGTATTTAATTTAATTTTTAATAGGGCAAACTCGATTTTCCGGCTTTAATTCTGGGACGAAGGCTTTTTCAGTGTCAAAAAAAAACAGTCTAGTGCGTTTGTTCAAGTTATAGTTGTCTGTTATAAAGTCGGTTAGCCTACCTTAAAAAACCGAACTGGTGAGGAATAATGATTTATTTCTCATTGCACAGTTGTATCATTCTAGATAGAATCAATTTCTCCGCGATTTTGCTTAAGTCATTGATTAATGAGATGAATCTATAATTAACAGCCACTGCATTATCCTTTCCCTGTTTTAGTATAGGAATAATAATCGACTCATTCCAATATGCGGGAAACGGGTCTGATAGGAGGACAGAGTTTATTAAAACGGTTAGATTGATTTTTTCTTTATCAGGTAAATTTTTTATTACAGAAATGGAGATGTTATCCGGGCCTGTGCACTATTTATTCTTTAATACTTTTGATAACTTTATTAACATCAGCCGGCGAAAAAAAATTTAGGCTAACTGTTCGTATCCAGTGAGGAAGACAAGAATTTCTGTACAATCTGGCGAATTTTGTTAGCATGTGCGTTGTTGGAAGAGTTATCGTGTTTCGTTTTTGTATATCTAGGAATAGATTTCCTATGAGTTCAGTTTTGCCTCTATTTGTGTATATTCCGTTTTATTCACGTGCATTAGCGGTGGTATATGTCCGAATTCATTTTAAAAATGTTTGTTACTTTAAAAAATTGGAGAATGGTCTTTGGCGCTAAGTTCAAGTGGTTTGTTGTTCCACGTTGTATTGTGATGTTCATATAGCCTGTTTTTAATTAGTTTAGCGAAGAGTTTATACACATAAGTTGTAGATAAAGAATGATTATAAAGTTTTTGATGCATTCTCCTAAAGTAGTTTTTAATTTTAATAATGTTAACTAGTGTCTAGTTGGTAAGTATTCTTTATCTGAATTCATTTTGATTTTAGGTTTATAAAGATTCTCAACTTTTATTATAAGTTCAGAGAACTTGAGGGCTTGACAGTCTAATAAAAAATCGGCTTTAATTGAATTTTTAGAGAGGTTTGTGTTATTTGAAATATAGAGTTAAGGGTAGTATTCTCTGCCCAGTTCGCATTTTTGTAATTATAAATTAACGAATTTTCTAACAGACTGCAACAAGTAGGTTTAACTTTAAAATAGACTTGGTTATGATTAAAAGATTATATCCGTTGGTTTGGTCATATTATTAATATTCTTACTTAAGACAAGATCAGTAGTGCTTGGACGTAGTTACAGATTGATGGGATGATATCTATCTTGTTTTGTGTAGTAACAGCTCCAGATCCTACTTTAGTACTTAAATCTGCGACAAGGATAATCTTATTACGAGACTTAAGCAAGGTGTTCACATCGAAGTCGATATCGGTTTTATCTGGATGGCAGTAAATGGAAAATAGCGCGATTGAGAACTTAGTAAAAGCTATTAAAATTCTGACTGCTTCAGTATTTTTTGAGGATGAAGACGCATTAAAGAGGAAATGCATTATTGAGGAGTAAACCAAAATAGCCCCTCCTCCGCCTTTGTTATTTCAATCACACCGATAAAAACTCCCTAGTTCGAGTATTTTGTTTCTAATTGGCGTCCGAGGCAATTATTGTTCGTCTATGAAATAGTTCATAATGATTTCGATAATAATGATTTCTCTATTTTTAAGAACGTGTCTTTGGCGTCCCTTAATTTCGTGCACATATTCTTAATGGTATTTATGAGTTTTCAATTCTTTAAATAGCGTATCTGATAGATTATAGTCGGTATCGGGTTCATTTGTTGGAGATGTTTGCTTTAAAAGGATTTCTGCATAGGTTTTCTGACTAATATTTTGTTTATTTGTGCTGAGATTTTTATTTAGGTCCTGAGGCGAATTCGTTTTAATAGCCACGGGGAATTTAGAGACTTTAATGTTTTTGAATTTAGGTGTTTTATATAGATTGAACATTCTTCTTTTGAATTTGCTAGGTGCGAGCAGTTTATTAAAACTGCTAGGTCTCAGACAAATGTTTTTGCAAAATGGGACTGCTCACACTTTAAGTAATTCGGGGAGGCAAGTGGCAGTTTACGAAGAGAAAATGTTTTTGGCATCTAAAACATCGAGTAAGCTGGTTTTTAGATTTATATTTTTTCTAAGTTACAGCGCAGTAATTTCATTTTTTACGGATTTCTTTATATCATTCACATCGATATAAACAGGGAGGCCTTTGAGTACCAGTTTAATTTCATACTCTTAGGGGCATGTGTGTAGAAGGGGTAGTTCTTATTTTTTAGAAAGCTCAGAAGTTTGCCGTCCTCACGTATCACAGTTTATCTATTAAATAGATGCTTGTCCGACACACGTAGGCTTATTAGTGTGAAGTTCTATCGTAGTCCTAGTGTGTTGCTTTTTGTAGTTCTTTTTTTGCTTTTTTTTTGTAAAACAGATCCAAAAAAACTCGATACATTAAAAAATTGAATTTTTAATGAACACCGGAAAACCATACTTTTTATGCTGACTGAAATTCAAGGAAACACTATATGTCGATTTATCGTTACTGCTTACGCCGTATACTCAACAAGTGTAGCTAAACTGTGTATTTATAATCATAAAACAAAATTTCTCGTAACAAAATTTAATTTAAAATTTGTACTATGCAGAACTTGCTACTCAGCATTAAAGTAGTTTTTAAATTTAACTGAACGAACCCATATCGACGAATTTAAGCAATGCGACCATAAACTCTCAATAGAACTCTTAGCATCAAGAGAACATTTAAAATTCCGACCACCCTGTATTTATCTTGTACTGCTGAAATGGTGGCGATATATCGTAGGGCATGACTAAATGAAGTTGGGAGTAACGATAAAGTAAAGAAATTTTGAGAAACTTTTTTGTAGACTTTTAAGAAAGTTCACAGTAAAACGGACAAATACGATAGCAGCTTTTAGGGTATAGACTCGATATTTGTTCTTGGTAAATTAAAGAATAACGATAGAAATTAAAAAGTTTAAACTAATTCCAGGGCATCGTAATAGGGAATTCATATTGCGGGGATGAACTTGCATGATCTCTCTTTCGGCTTTACCATCCGATATGGAAATTAGGTAATTTTGGAGGGAATATAACTCGATGTTGAGACATAATGGTTAAATATACAAGAATATTAGAAATAATTACCGGAAGCGCTATTAGAATAACGTTGCTAGAAACAGTTGGGATTTAATATAATGGAATCGAAGCCGTGTGGCTAAAGTATGTTCGAGGTTTATGATTTGGAGGTGTAGGTTAGGACAGTTGCAATGGCGTAGCTGGTTAGGCATTGCATCGACACTTTCCAAAATTCAATGTCCGCAGTTGATGTTCCAAAAATGAAAAAAAAAAAGAAAAAGTGTTGTGATACAATTACGAAAGAGTTTATTATACGACGAATTAAATAAAATATACACTGCACTAGTATTGCGTGAACAGTCTTCGTGATTTAATCATTTTTGTAGCTGCGGTACTAATTGACGGGCGAAATATAAATTACTGTTCGAGTAAGATTCGCTAAAGTGTTCAAAAAAAAAAAAAACACACAAAAAAAAGAACATCATTCTATGTTACTTTTTAACGTCTTTTAAGTTAGTGTTTATTTTATATTTCTATACCTTGTCTTTTAAAAGATTTCGTATTTCGTTGAAATATCAAGGAGTAGAGGAAACAACAGCGCCTTTCGTCACAATAAAAAATTGGGCTTGAATCAAACGATTTCGATTTTTCTATTAGCTCCGGCCATGTTCGGGCATTTGTTTTTAGAGTTTTTTTTTTTTGGTTTTTCTGGACACATCAACTATGGTCATTAATCTAGCGCAAGTGAAATTTTCGGAAGTTTCAGTATGCGCAGCAGAATTCGAACCGTACTACATGTACGAAACACCATTGCTTACATAGGCATTCCGCTACATTTGCAGATTAAAATATTTTTAGATGCCATCTATTTTCCCTGTTAAATATTATGTTGGAAAAATTTTAAAATTATATTTAACCTATTAATTAACAGTTGTCTTTTTTTTTTATATTGCCGTTTGCTGTTAATTCGGTGTGGGTATTGCTTGCCTTTTATAAACCCTTCCTTTTAATATATTATCCGACGGAATTATGAAATGTAATAAAAAAAAGATTTCTCTTTTAGGGTGTATTTCTTTTTAATACTTTTTAAGACGTAAAATTTTCATTGAAAACCCTTTTCGGAGCTTTTTTTTTATCAGTTCAGTGCGATATTTATTTTCCTCGATGAAGGGTGCGCAGTTAAATAGATGTTACCACTGTTCCGGAGGGGTGGAAGTTTGCAAGCTTCAGCTTTGCTCGAAATGCGCTGCGTTATTTTATGCGTGAACTAGCTCCGTGTGCAGTTGGTAATCTTTCGTGCTAAAGAGAAGCCAAGCGTTCTAATTTAACTGCATCATCAGTGCTTTCAGTTTATTAACTAAACACATTAGCGCAATGGCTTCTGCGCTGAGATGTGCTTCGTTTAAAAAACTCAGTCATTTTGTTAAAAGTTCTTTTATCGAAATTGTAAGTGAGCCTATCTTTTTAATAACTTTTTTGCGTGCGTGATGTTTGCCTACAAAAATGTGATTTTTAATAAATAAATAAAAACGCGATTTATTTCAGATTTCGGTGATTTGCTTTTTCACTGTGGTGTATTCGATTGTAAATGGCGACTCATCTTTATGTAAGTAATAATAAAATTATTTTCGAAAACCGATTCGAAAAAATATGTGAATCACAACTTAGGCACACACCGGCATTAGTTTCAAACATTTTTGAATTTTAAAATAATCAGTAACCTTACCTTCATCGGTACTCACTGATCCGCAGGGTGCATTTTAATTTTTACTATTATTAACACTGATAGTTGAAGTGTAATTATCCAAACAACAATATTTTTGGGTTAAATATTTATATTTAAGTCTACTTTTTAAATTATTTGTTGTTCAATAATTGCACACAAGTTACATATACATATATATATATTTACTACATGGTGTAGATGTATTAATTATATAGTCTATTGTTTAAAAATATTATAATTTGATAGCTAAAGTGTGGAAGAAAATTATGAATGAGGAACATGTAATCGGGAATGTCATAAACTTCATCGTAAATGGTGGTTGGATACCCGTTCTTTTATGCGGATCGTTTTTTAAACAGGTATTTTTACTGTAATAAATTTTATTATGGATAAGTTTAATAACTGTTATAATTACTAATATATATTTGTCTTACTAGAAAAGTCTAATTGAAAAAATATTAGTAGAAAATCGCAATTTACTGGTAAAATATTTAAAATACTGAAAAAAATACTTACTTCAAAATTTTGGTCTACAAACAAATAAAAAAGTGCACTAAAGAGTGAAAAATAATTATTTAGCAAAAGATAATTCAGCGTAATATACTTAAGTGTATTGTGCTTAAACGATATTAATTTTTTAAAATAGCAACGTATTTAAATTGCAACAATAATCAGAAACCTTATTAAATGTTTTTGGTGTTTTTTTAGTCTTTAGCTGACAGAAAAAAAAATTTATTGTATTGCTGCACTCATTAAATATGATATCCAATTATTGTTGCAATTCGAATTTGATGCTGACTTTAATAAGTATTAATGTTGCATAAGAATTACGATAATATCACCTTAAGTGTTGTATCATTCGAATCGGAAGTAATTATTTTTTACTTCTTAGTATATTTTAATTCAATTTTTTTGTAACAAATCTTAAAGTCGGTATTTTTTTTAAAAAAACATTTTATTTTACAATTTTTAGCACTATACTCAAATTTTTTTCTTAATAAAAGTCAACTTTTTGTCGCATTATTCTCCATATTTTATGCTTACAAAAAAAAAAAAAACAAACATCGATTTCTTTATTTTAAACTGCACTTCCACGGTAAAAACGACAAAATATATAATCGTTTTCCTTATTCAAAGCTACGGTAATTTAGCAAATTGATAGTATTTACTAGTAAAATATGATAGTAAAAAAAAAATTATTTAAAGAGACCACATTTTTTAAAGTTTTTGATGAACACACAGTTTATATTCACCGATTTTCGTCAGTACTCACGTGGTACTACCGCTGAATGGTATGCTTTATAATGGATGAAGAATCAGTTGTATTAATGTAAGTTATGCGTGAACAAACATAAAAAAATATGTATATATATACGGCGAACGTATAATAATAACCTTTTTCTTTTTAGAAGTCGGTAAACATAGCAAATAAAATAAAAATTAGGTAACAGGCACTAAATTATGCCGGAAACGTTTTCGGGAATCTACATCTTCGGTTAGAAAGGAAAAAGGAAAATACCTGTATTAGCAAACTATTAGTAAATAAAAATAATTCCGAAGTAGTATATACAAAAAAAGGGAATAAAGTAAACTAAGAAGCGTCATATTGCGGAACGCCAAATTTTAAATGAGATACGCAAAAGAAAGATCGTTCAGAGGGAAATAGTCACGAAGAAAGCGTAAGAAAGAGAAGTGAAGAGAACATAGACTGGAGTAAATACATGCGGGAAAAAAGGCTACGGTGGAGGGTAACAGACTGGCGAAAATTTAGAAAATCTCATGGAGGCGACGTCTACCGAACGAAAGAAAACACGTTAAACGGAGAAGTAAAAGTAATCAGGACTGGAAAATAAAGATGAAAAGGAGTTAACTGCCAACCGCGATGAAGGTAGTGTATTGAAAACGTGCTAAAAAATCCGTCGTTAAAAGTGCAAAAACGAGTTAAGGGATCTACCAAGTCGCTTCAGAAATATGCAAATTTGTCATACGTTTACGTTAGAAAATAAGTGATACTTTTTAGTTCCCGTTCATAGGCAAACATTTTTATGTAGAATCGTGATCATCAAGTTTTAGACAAATTTGGTCCAAAGTGTTCTTTATGTATAATTTGAGAAAATGCGAAAAAAAATTTAGCCGTTTCAAAATTAATCATAACCGCGGCTGGATCTAAGGGAGAGGAGCTATTCCAGGGGGCCCCGCACTCTTGAACAGAAAAAAATTTAATTTTCCACGTGCATAAGTTCCCCCCCCCCCAATACTAAATATCGTAAAAATGCAAGATTTTAAATATGTTTTTTTTTTTATCTTAAAAAGAATTCAGTTCATTTTTATTCTCTCTTCAAAAGTATTGATACCCGTGCAATCGTTGTAAATTTTTCTATGTAAAAACATTTACGATCTGAAATATTCTTAATTTTAACAATATTTATTTTTTATTTTTATTGAAAGTTAATCCGTTTTATTTTGCGGTGTACAAAAATTATTTAAAATAAAAGAGAGTTTTAATCGATTACATAAATATATTTGTATTCCAAAAAATTGAATAAACCATACTGCGTTTTATTCACTTTTTTCTGATCACACAAACAATTATGGAATTTTAAGCATGCACGTTTAATTTATATAAAGAAACGAACACGATCAAAAATATTGCATTGGTGTATTAAAATTAGCTTGAAAACCGCTGTAGCAGCAATACCCTAGCCGTAGATAATGAATTACAAGTAAAGTTTTTAGTTTTATTAAAAAAACGAATTTAATTTGTACATATAAATATTTTTTATAGAAAACGGAAACACAATGTTATGAATAAAAAGCTGCAGCCATTAATGGATATATATATATATGTATGTACATACAAAATTTCTTATTGACGTTGTAAGAAAATTGATTTTTTGAAGAGAGCATAATTTTAATTTTTTAGTCATTCATACGTACGCGGTAGATTCTTTCTTTTTTTTTTTTTTTTTGCATGTTTGTTTGCACATATACGACAATAGATTTTTTCACCAATTTTTCTTCGAAGGGGGTCCCACATTCAAGATTAGTCCCGGGCTCCGTAAATAATCCGCCTCTGATTATAATATTGAGTATATACCATTGCCATTTACAAGGTAGCTAATTTTGAAAAAAAAGTGGAGCAGTAGGTTTCTTTAAAATAATAATCGAAGAAAAAAAAGGAACTACTGATTCATTCGAGTCGAACTGATGTGAGAAGTAACCATTAGAGAGATTTTGAATAAATGAACTTTTGAATGATCGAAGAAAATGTGGAAGAAAGTTAATCTCGATATGAAATTAAAGGAGAAGTTGATGTATGAAAGTTTAAAAGTTTAAAAATACGATGAATGGGTTTTATTTTTTTGTTGTCCCCGAGGAAACATTTCGAAGGAAAGAAAACAACATTCGTAGTGTGTGTGCATAATCTGTTTTCGCTGCAAATTTTGTGAATATATACATAATAAAATGGAAATTAATCGAAAAATTTTATGTACGAGCAAAATGTACGTTAAAAATTTCAATAGCGCGATCGACGGAAGATTTTGATGGAATGAAAATTTTTTCGTACGATAATTTTTTAAATTACTACAATTATGTCGTTATTTTATCGATAATTTTTTCTGCGAAAAGAAATAATTGAGTTATTAATTCGAAAGACCTGATTTGTTTCAGCAACGTACCTTTTTTTTTATGGTGATGTTGATGTTTATTCAGTTAACTTCGTCGGCGGTGACAATTTTGATGTTTTATCCGTTTTTACGTGGCTTTTTGCCATCTGTAATATGTTTGCCAGTAGCTATTATTTTGATTGCGCGTATGTAATTTTTAAATTATTATCATTAATTTCTTTAACATTAATACTATGGGTGGCTGAAAAAATTCAGTTCACTATTGTTTTTAGTATAAAATTTTAACAAAACACCGACACTACACAAGATTCCGATTTATAAAACTATAAGCTGCGTGCAATTATGTTCTCCTTTTTTGGGGGTGTAATTTTTACGTTTTTTCTAATGATTATTCATTTTTTATCTGTTTTCAATCTGATCTTTTTGTTAATTTGCGATTCTTTTTGTTTTTTTCACTTCGCCGTTCCGTTGTTGTCTCCGTTATTCATCCCCATTCTTAAGCCATATGTCATCTCTCGTTTTTGCTTTTCATTAGCGTCCTTCCCGTATTGTTCTTTCCATTTTCCAATGATGCAGTTGTCCAAAACGATTATCGTACGTTTATTAAATGTTCATATTTTTGTTTTGATCGTTTTAGTATTTACTCCAGTTTGCTAAGACTTGGTCCTTCTTATTGCACTTCTTATGTATTTTTTCCCGTCTTCATGTGTTATTTCCACTATTGGTTTTTTCTTACTAGCAATATCCAATCGGATTAAAATGACCTCTTTTCCACTTAATCGTTTCTGAGTAAAAGTTTCTGATTGATGAATCTAAAAAAAAACTGAAGAAAAAGTACAGAAATTAAAAACAATTAGTTAAAAAAAAGAAAACAGAAGGCGACTAAGCACATGTACAGGATGAAAGGAAATAACTGACGTTACGAGAAATGGCCGTGCAGAAACGTGCAAGTTTGACATATTCCGCATATTTCGATAAACTAATGACAAAAAAAGAAAATAAAAAACAGCAACCATGTTGCATTTCCCTTGCTTCAGTGTAAGCACACGGGGTTTCCTCTAGTAGTAGTTTTCCGATGCCGGGTAGAAAAAAGAATTAGCGCAGCTTTTCCGGATAGCGCGTAATTACGCCATCTGTTAGGTCTGGGAAATAAAATGTTTATAGCAAAAAAACAAAAGTACTAAGCCTAATGGATCTGAAGAGAATTTTGGGGAGGGAACATTTGCATACCTAGATTTCTCTGGCATAACCAATATTCAATTTCAGATACATACCTGTGCGGAAATGTAACAAGTCTGGACTCGTAACCTAAATTTGTTTTTTTATTTTCATTAAAAAGGAAAGTGAGTCCCCCGTACCCCTTGAAAAGATATTGCGGATAACGCAGTTATGATTCACAGCACACTGATGAAATATTCATGGAATTTCCGCTGTGAAATTCTTAGCAAATGTTAATCTTTTTTTTTCTTTTTTTAATTATATCCTTCATATTATTTCGACAAATGTAGAACAATTGGACAAAATGATTAGTACTATAATAACTAAAGCCAGTATGATTCTTTTTTTTTTTTTTGAAGGTTAATAGATTATGCACAATATAAACAGGGAACGCGGGTCATCATTGCAGATGCGAAAAAAAGTATTATTCTCGGAAAGTATTCAGTGTGTGTCACTACTGCCTGATGTACTCGTAATACTTCGGCCACGTGGCACTGTTACACCTAGTTAGATGAAAAGACATTATCTTATCATTACTATAAAATTTCTCTCTCGCTCGCTCTATCTCTTTAATTTTTCTAAGAAGAACAGAACATTTTAAGAGCAATTTTTTCCAAGTTGCCAAAAAAGTTTCTCTCACTTTTAGTTGACACTGCCATTTTTATTTCCTTCTTCAATGAGGGACACGGGGAATATATTCGCACGCAAGTTATATACATATACATATATATATATATATATATATATACATATACATATATATATATATATATATATATATATATATATATAATACATTAGACGCTAAAATCAAATTCTTTTATCGAAACACATAGCGGGTTATTAATTTTTTATTTTAATTTAGATATTCTTGAATTATTTGCCAGTTTACGAATATTTTACTTTTTTGTGTTCAGTTTTACAGGGAAACGTGGCTATTTTCACGAGCAATATCGTCAACGATAAATATTATAAGCCTGCAGCGAAAGAAAAACCGGTTGATGTGCTAAAGTGCTACATACGGTTGTTGGGGAAAGATAACAAACAGATTCATTTGACAGATGAACCGCTAAAGGAGGAGGAAAAAGAGAAAGAAAGTTCCGGAATTGCGAATTCGCAATTTCTGGAAAAATCTACTCACGTTACATTGTGTTTAAATGTAGCCAATCAGAATATGGTGCCGATCATCAAGGATTGCCTGGAAAACGGAACGTCGATTGGTGCATTGAGTGATGAGGACACCCCGGCTCCGCCGCCGTATGAGAAAACTCCGGGCGGACCATCAGATGATTACGATGGCGTTTTCATTAGAGACGCCGCTGACGATAGACAGGCACCTCCGCCTTATCCAGTACACGAGAGCCAGCAGTATGTCGGCGGGGTTTGAATCGGAGGAATTCATTCAATCTCAGCTTAGAATGGTATGCGCAAAGCAATGTTATACCAGCAGGCTCGCATTGTTCCGGAAACACACATAAACATCTGCTTCCATACATATTTATTTATGCGCGTTTATATTGTAAAATTTTATTGTTTATGCTTCGTGCGATTTAATTTAACATATGTGCTAAATAAACGACATTTTTGGACTATTTCTATGTTTCATTAAAAGTCGTACAATGCGCACCGCTATGTTTTTTCTAGCCATATGGACGCCGAGGAATATTAATTTCGCCGCGGTTGATCGGACGAGCAAAGCTCTGATGGCTGCCCTTATTTATATTTAGAAGCCGTTTCGATTAGGATCTTTACACAATGAAAGGTACCCCATTAATATAGGGGATCTCTCTATCTTCGGGGCGAAGTTTTGAACTACTTTAAGGAATGACAATAATCTTTCTACAACATACGAATCGATTCGATCACACCTAGGCGAATGAATATCCTTATTAGATAACACGCGCGTCATAGATCTTCTTTAAATATGGACTTATTTTGATATTTTCTTTTTTTTCGGTAACTGCCGATAGTAATTTTTAATACTTTTATAGAATCAATAAACGAACAATTATCGTTTAATAAGGATATTTTCATATATTCTGTTTGTCATCCTAACTTCGGAAAAACTTGAAATTTTAAATTTTTCATATTTTTGCGCTTTTATATTGATACATAAACTTCGTTGGTTTTTCTATTTTTCTTTTATGTGATCTTTTCAAAAATAAGAATTAATTAAAAGTGTTTGGCTGAAATCAGCTGCAAAATTATAATATTTTTAAAGTACTATTTCTATCGATTAACGTTTCATGGGGGGGCACGAGCGAAGATTTTCTAACATAACAGGCCTTTGTGCTTACATGATAATGCAACATTTTCTTTATTGATTAAGAGGCAATTAAAAAGTAAGAAAGAGCTGCTTTTCAAGTAATGCCATATCCTAGAACACGATGAATTTACGCCCTATTAATCTTAGTTTCGCTAAAATCGGATTAAAACAAAACAAAAAGAAAACGGTTTTCTTGTTTTACCCCCTGCATTTTGGAACGTAATTATCGAACATTTCTCGATACTTGAAGACTAGTTGGAAATGCAAAACTTCCGTGTACCTGTTGTACGGAATTGTGAAACGGATATGTCTTTCAGATGATACGTAAAGTGTGATGCGACCACTTGTTTCTTTTTAATAAAAAAATTAAACTGTTAATCACAAATTGATTCAAATATTCACACTGCGGTGCAAATATAAACAAGACGAAGACACCGATTGGTTGTAGGTGGAAATTATTAAAAATTATTTCGTGACATTTCTTCGCGACGAAATAAAGCCCATCCATAAGCGATACCCACGTCGAAAGTTGTTCTATACTTCATGTTTCACATTTATTAACTGTATTGAATAAATCATTCTGATTGTATGTTGTTTTTTGTGGCGCTATTTAATTTTGGCGCGTAGAAATTACACAAAAAGATTTTCTAAAAATGACACAATCAACTTTTTAATTTTAATTAGGGATAAATTCTAAATTAAATTTTTAAAATAGATGTTTATCACAATGTTTCCGGGGCGTAATAGATCTAATATAGACTTGTACGGAATGAAAATAGACCTCTCTGTCACAAGCTAAAAATACTGAGGTTACCTTTTTTGTACTTATCAATATTAAACTGGTAATTTTTAAAATTCCATTTCCATTACATATTCAATATTTGAATACCCGATGGTAACTTTTAATTAGTATGTCTAAATTGAAGAAACCAATTAATAAATGCGTAATATACACATATTTACCGTGAAATGTAATTAAATAAAATGCTTATTTATATGCTTGATGAAAAGAACACTACAATCGATTTCACGTTGAAAATATCAGTAATGAACTTGTTTTTATGTATAATCTAACTTACAATAGCAATTTTTCTCGTTAAAGTGAAACATATGTACTCAATAATGACATGTCTCGTTTTATTTTACTAATAACCACATCTCGACGATAATGATGAAAACAGTTTCGCCGAAAATATTTTACCGATATTTCTCGATTAAACTCGATGCTTTTCTAGTAAATGTTGTATCCCGTTGACTGCTTAGAAATGAAGTTAAGCATTTTACAAACTTACCAGTGTGTACACTCGTACGCACATAAATGAAAACATTCAGAGTTGTCTGGAAGTAGAGGCGCTATTGCATATAGCGTGCTCAGAAATTTTCATTCTTCCATAACCTCCAGCAAATGTTCTTTGCTTGGAAATTATTATTTTTTTACCCCCTATTCCCGAATTGTCGGGTAGGGTACATTTATTTACTGAAATATAAATAAATGTACCTTACCCGACATTTCAGGAATAGGGGGAGAGAAAAAAAAAGACTATCCGCTATGTAGATATTTCATTATACAACTGAGTCCTTATGATAATAATGCGTAGTTTTAAAGTACCATTAGTGTAGTACTCTGCGAGTTATTAATAATACGTCTGACATTATTAATATTATAGTAAATCCGCCACTGATTTTTAAGGGGTGTAAAGACAGTCTTACAACAGCTGAAGATCGCTCACGAATAACCGCTAAATGAACGAATCCTTCATGATGTACCGACCTGTTTGGAATAGCTGAACTCTATCACTTGCATCAACAGAGAATGTTACCGAATGACCAAGTTCTACATTAACACGTTATTAAACGGTTTTAATAATAATACGGGATTATACGAAATAAACCATCTCTTCATTAATTATTGCTGATAAGGTTGCATGGTACGTTCAAATCTAGGCACTCTTCTAGGGTACTTTAGATAGTTAGACTGTGATTGTTGTTTCTTATCGAAACGTGTTAGAGAATCTTTTAATGTAATCTATACGCGATGAATTTAAATTTCCCCATTTATCCACATTCTTCATTGCAATACAGGTAAAGGTCGATATTTTGACGGCAGAATCTATACTAAATGACCCTATTAAAAAAAATCAAAAGCCAGGCGTATAATTCATATTTGAATAAATTTAATAATTAAACAATCAATAATAGAAAACGCAAAAGGCTGGTTTTGAACTCGTACGGTCTTTCAAAGAAATTTATACATAATTATTTTTTTACATTTTTAGTAGAGATTCATTTCCTGAATAATGCGAGAAATATTTGTAATATTACATTTTCCATATTCTCGTCAAAAATATTTAAAAAGTCGTATAAAATTAAAACGTAGTAACTACCGCACTTATAAGCTGGCGCGTTCTGGGTTTACAAATCTTATTCGGCTAGAACATAAGAGCTGTTTAATGTTTAATGTCGAATTCAACTAATCCCCTTTAAGTTTCCTTTAAGTTAGTGTTAGCTGATGATGGGTTATGCCCGAAAACGTTTCTAAATAGGTATTTATCTAATTTATTGATCTATATTGTTTGTTATTAAAGTTTATTTTATTATACCATTTTAACAAACAGGATGTATTCACCTACATTTAGTTCTTATTGTATTACTTTAAATATTGTAATTAATTAAGCGTCCGTTAAATAATTATTTTAACCTCGTTTTTTTTTTTTTAGTTATTTTTTGTTGGCAACCGGTTAAAGAAATTAAAGCTTTATTTTGCGTGTCAACCAACGATATGTGTTGACTGGGCAATTAAGGGGGAACTATTCTGCAAGTTTTATAAAATGAACGGTGAGATTACAGATTTTGAAATACTTTCCAACAGGTTATCTCGTTCAGCTTCTAGGATAGCTTTTACCGGACTAAAACGCGTGCGTTCGTTTGGTTTTTTTCATTGTATTCCTACCAAATCGATATTTACATTACCGACTAGACCCTTCTCTTTGCACGCAGCTATCTTAAAAGTTCATTACGCTGTTCCCGTAATGTTCCTAATATAAATATGTACGCGTACTTCGACGTAAAATATTAATTTAATCAAATACAATGTAATAACTGAAAAACAAATTTGTTCATCTTAAAATTAGTTTAAAATAATGTAAATAAAAAAAAACAAAACATTTATTAAAATATACGAGTACACTGCAAGAAGCGAAATATAATTGTTTTCGAAATTTTTAGTACAGTAACGATTAAAATATTAATTTACAAAATAATAATTTTTGCGTTCAAAAACCATTTTTTTGTCTATCGGAAAAATATTTTAGTCGTTTAGACGGGAAATAATGATTTTCGTTTTTTTTTACTTTTTCAGCTTCAGCTGACGCTTTTTGATAATCTTCCATCTAAATAAATTTTTGATGTACATATATACGTTACAAATGTTTACATTTGGTCTAAATGACTTGAAGAATTATAATTTTTAATTTACCGCATTTAGAAGCATTTTTTGAAAACAAGTTAAAACTGGAAAAATTCCCGTTAGTACGTGTATTTTGGATTGGGTTTTTTAACCCTATAATTCAGTCCTGAATTTAAAACACAGCGTACGGGGCATCATCGGCATAATTATGATTCGTTTATAAATGAAATACAAGTAAACATTTAATGTATCATAATTAAAACATTAAATAAATGCGTTTTTTAAATTCGTCGTTAATACCTCAGCCGTCGAACGAACAAAATCCAGCTCTATAGCAAACAGTATTAGATGTCAGAAGCAGAAGATAAAACTCCGTCACTAACATCTCGGATGTGAAATGAATGAATTCCAGCCTATAGTAATCAGTTTTTTCCGATAGACTAATGCTCATGCTGCCGCTGGGTAACTGAGCATGAAAAAAATAAAATAAAATAAAATAATAGCCTCGTCAATTATGGTCTTAGGACCGGTGAGATGTAAAAAAAAAAAAATTAACTTTATCTCATCGTATAAATTATACTATATATATATATATTAAATGTTTACTTGCATTTAACTCTGTTTGGTGTTATATTTGCTAGTTGTTTTTTTTTAAAATAATTTCTCATACCCCCCCATGCGTACTAGATTGGGAATTAAGTTAGCCAGTTTTATACAGTTTAAAATCAGAGCAGATGGCGAGTTGGAAAGTTGCACAATATCTAAGGATACTACCATCGTCATCATCTACGGACGGGACAACAAGAAGGGCAGAGGATGTTAAGGACGTAAAAGTTTCTGCGAGATATAGGAAATTCAGTAACTTCTCGAAGACGAAAATAAGTCAATCCATTTTTCGACAATGTGCGCTAGAAAAAATGCAGATAGTAGGTGTAGTAGAGGTACGTTTTATAGGTCTAATGTTGAGCCTAGTCTAATTCGAGTAATTCCGCTTGCAAGTTCGGCAAAGTTTTAAAAAGTTCCACGACAGAAAATTTGTAGCTTACGATGACTGGTGAGATCAGATGGATCTAGAACTTTCGTCTCCAAACTGGTAAAGAAGTGGCAGACTGCATGGAATTTACCTTCAGTCTTCTACAAGTGTTGATGGTAACCGAAAAAAGCCTACTTCAGCTGTGTTTCAATGACTACAATTATGGAAGAACCGGGATACGCTTTGCTCTGCCATTTAGAGCGTTAACAATGAGTCCTAGAGGGTCTAAAAACAGATGAGTTTTCCATATCGATG
This sequence comes from Icerya purchasi, assembly GCA_039619475.1. Lineage (NCBI taxonomy): Eukaryota > Metazoa > Arthropoda > Insecta > Hemiptera > Monophlebidae > Icerya > Icerya purchasi. The sequence goes on from CM077116.1 coordinate 71,461,221, forward strand.
TTGGATAGGACTGTGTAATGAGTTTCAACAATAACAAGATATCGTGGACCGAGCCAGGAGATTCAAAGCGCGCCTTTGATGCTGTGCGCATATTTACCATTGCCTCCTACGCGACTATTAGCGATTAATTAATTATTTGTAATAATTTCTATCGTCGCCTGGGCTCAGGACCTGCGCGGCGGAAGGAAACTATTCCGGAAACTAGACTATCGTGACGCAAGATAAGCTAATCTAGGAATTTTCGCTACTTCCCCATAGTGAAGCATTAACGAAAACGACGATATTACCGTAAAAAGGTGAACAACGATTTCTATATTAATAGTTTTAAAGCGAGATTAATTATCATTTAAGTTACCTGCGGTGGTAACCTATTGGTTAAGGTGCTTAGCTGCTAAATCAGAGGTGTCATAGGTTATCGATACTTAACTCGTTCCGGATTCAAATAGTTCCCAGGTTTACACAGCTTGAAATAATTGGGTTCCAGGGAAATCTGGGAAAGCAAAGACGGCCGAGAGAAAGGAACCGGCCCTAGTATTCTTATTAGATCTATTAGTCTCAGTACCATTATGAAAAGCTTAACTTCACAATTCATGATATCTTATTAAGCATCTACTTGCTTTACTTTTTTACTTTACCAAACTTGAGGTACCATCGATCTCTTTGAAAGGACACGATCATCGCAAATTAAAGAATGCCGCTACTGCAAAACTTTTTGTCACGGTAGCTGATGGGAATTATCGCGACTTGGCTAAATCAAATTGTCGTAAGAATACCGTCAGCTGGACACTTTCTTCATTGAAGACAGGGTCCAGCGACCAAACTGAAAGTTGCGAATCCTGTGTAACAATGAGTAGTGGTGTCAGCGAGAATTAATATTCGTTCGTCGTATTTGTTCGGCATTGGTAGGGCGAGCAAGTGTCAAGGTCTGTAAAATGCGTTTACCTTTCGTCCGAACTAAAAAACGCAATTAGACCATCTGGATCGGCGAGCCTATCAGCATACCTAATTACGCTTAGATAGCATAGGAATTCCTAAACGTAGTAGTAGCCGGAGCAATCGATTTCTAGACAGCGCAGCAGGTCCGGATGTAAACTAACAGTTTCTGTGCGCTATTTTTGTAACGAAAAATACTGATTCGTCTGCTTCTAAGCAACTGACCGGGATTTCGTGTAGGAACTGTTGTGTTTTGCAATAGCTACACTGTAATAGAAACTTGCACGGTGAGAAAATTTCTCAGATTTTTAGCATAACTGAGATACGGAGCCCATGTTAAGTTTCAAACGATGATATAATAATAACCTTTTCGTTTTTATTTTTCATTCCCCCATCAGGCCTATAAAGATAAAATGTATCCGATTATAATTTTATTTTTAATAGCACGTTTAAAATTAATTAATCTGCTTCCGGGGAAGAACATCACTAAGGTCGAATTTTTCGCTGCTAAGTAATTTATCGGGTTTGTTTAGGAAGAAAGCTTTCAATTACATCCGCGTAGGAGAAAATTTATGAATACCCAACCAAACCGAATCAATTTAGAATGATGCGAGAATTAACATATTTATTCTTATGGTTTGTAAAACCGGAAATAGCTCGATGTTTCCTTTTTAATCAGTTTCGGTAAGCAGGTCTCTTTTAGGTGAGCATCTATAAAGACTTTTTCTCACTATTCCCCTGTTTTCGTTTTATCATCCATAGATGTTACATGAATGTAAATTAATCTATCGAATTAGGATTGCGAGGAAGTTAATAAAAAGGTTATCATCGGCAGTAGATTATCTGACGGGGGGGCAGATTTACTTCTCTAATGAAGTACTTTTTGTTATTAATATTGGCAATAAGAATAATGCTACCCGTTGCAGTTTGTATTCTTTCGATTGAAGATCGTTTGAGGGAACGATAAGAATATATAGCTAACCAGAAGTTCCTACAGAAAAAATAGACCCGCAAATAAAAGTTTTGAAATGTTGAAATTTGTCGTCAAATAGATATTTGTAACTCATTGTTTTTTTTGTTTATTCACTTGTTATATGTTGAAATTTGAGCGAATATTAAAAATAGAGAAACATAAAATATAGACTTTTAAGAAGATACTTAATAAAAAAAATTCTTATTCTCGAGATAATTACCCTCTGTATTGCTCCTCTATAAATCCACCAACGCTACTCGATAATTGTGAACGGTGGAAATTGCGTTGTAAATCGAAGATGAAATTAGGAAGCGTTCTAAGAGGTTTATGTTTAAGTGTAAAATTTACGAATACCGATTATAGATGTTGTTTTTTTTTAGTTCGTCGATTCAATGTTATAACCAGTACAACTTAAAATCCTTTTGCGTTTTAGCTGAAATTATATATTTATTTTTTTTTTTGGCACATTTATGACTTTTAGCTATCCAGTAAATATTCATTAATTCGGGAGTATGATATTTGTTTTAAAAAACATGCTATTTATTAATAGGATTTCACACTTCTGTGATTTTAGTTCTGTTAAATTTTAATTCGTTAGAATAACTGAACATAGAGGTCGCATACTCGTAGCTGTTGGTATCATGTTCAAGTTTGCGGCATGCTCTTATCGGTTTTAGCGTTCATCAGAAATTCGTAAATGCTTTTTAGTTTCAAGGGACCTTTCTTAGACGTTTACAATCCAATGAGAACACTTTTGCATAATTAGTTCCGTGACCTTCACGAAAACCAAATTAATGATCAGGTATCGCATTTACATCATTCAGAAACCATTGGATTCGATTTGATAGTAGCAGTTTTTCCCTTAGTTTACTAAAGACTGGTAGAAGTAGAACACCTGAACGATATCGATTCTTTGGCGGGTTTTTGTGGTTTCTCGATGACAGTAATTTGCGGTAGTAGTTTCAACTGGATAGGAAAGTACTCTTTAATCGAAGCATCGCGTTGAACATAGATGTCAAAATAAAATAAAGTCTTTACGAGGAAGTTGCTTAAAAATTTTGGTTGTGATAAAGTAATAGCTGATAGGTTTATTTCATTTCCTTAATTGTAGCTAATACTTTTCCGGGGCATGTAAATTTGACAGATTTCATTTCCGCTTGGCGACATAAAATTATAAGCCCGCGTCCGCCAGAAAGGTTTGAGCCAAATGTATACCAAGTTCGCCAGTCTTTTCCAGCTCCGCGCTGAACGAACATATCTGGGTTTTTGTAATAGAACCGGAACTTACTATAGGAGGTTTTTTAGATTTCTCGCCGCTTTTCAAAGATAATATTCAGCCAGTAGTTATGGCAACAGTCTCGATGGGTATTTATTGAAAGTGTCATTCTTTAACACTTCAGTAGTACGTTTTTAACACATCCAATATAGTTATTTAATGCAGTTTTATCTGTCGGATTTCTAGTATTTTGTCAGATCTTCCTCAATTTCCTTTTTTTATTTTATTAGAATAATACGGAAGAGGTCTTACCGGGATTACTACACATGTAGGTTTCTTGTATAGATTTGGTGAATCATTCGACCGCAATTTCAATATGATTTTTAGTTTTAAGAGGTATTTTTAAATCGATTTGATCTTTAAGTGCTTTCCAATCGGTATGTTTATTATGTAATTTTGATTTATGTTCTTTTTTAATTATTACCTATAGTTACATTTCAAATGATCCCGTAATAGATTATATTCCGATTTAATATCTTTATAAAATTTACACTCATTTTTTTAACTAAGAAATCAAGGTTAGGAATTTTATTTGCATCGGAAGGCAGAATCGATATTGCAGCTCTATAAGGAATAAAATAGTTTTCAGCTCAAATTTTGTCAGTTTTCGTTAAGTAATGCTGACACTTCCATATTTATAACGTTATTTAGTAATTGCCGTAAATATAATTTTCATTTCTGATAAAAAAATTTCCAATGTTAGTACCGGTATTGTTGACATTAGTTAATCTGCTAATATTCTGTACTGTAGCAGAACGTTTCTTTAATGATTTCCAATATATTTCATTTTGTTGTACATTCGATTGCGTGTTAGATTTACATTAGAGTGTACATTAGATTGTACATCAGACTGTGCATTAGATTGTACATTAGATTGAGCATTTTCACTAAGCTCTGATTAGGAAATTGATTTTAAGGGTGATCGGTAATCAGATAAAAATTCATTAGTAGAATTTTTATTATTATGTAATTTGTCTTTATGATGAGTTTTTTCGTTTGATAATTTTAAGTTTTTTTTTTTTAAATGTTACGCCCTTTGTAATTGGATGATTTTTGTGTACGGTTTACCTGTCAGCGCTAGCTTTTTACATCTATTGAAGTTTTATCAAGAGCTAATGGTTTGCTACAATACGATTTTGTATGTTCAAATCTTCGGAAAAATGTCGTGAGACGGTGTTTCTTTTCCTCGGCGCTTCCGACTTGATTCTCGCATGCAGAAGTGACTGCGTTTTATACATTTCGCTGCTGTGATCAACGCGGTAGGGGATGTTTACTGACTTCTCTACGTTTAATATTAACGACATACGCTTAACACGGTGTTCATTTTCCTGAAAATGCCATTAGTGTCAACGGAAGGTATAAATGTCTGATCAAATACTTAATTTCCTTTTGTTGGAAATATCTGATAGGCGTACGATAATTATCAATATCAGTTGCTTTCACTTCTATCCAGTTATACAGCGGATGAAGGGATGCATTTGAAATGTCAACCGACTTCTTCGGGCAATTGACCACTCTACATAGAGGTTGTTATTCATTTTTTTCTTTTCTCGTCAGTATTTCATGCTGACAGCGTGATCAAAACGACAACTATCACAGAGAGCAATTAAAACACGAGAAAAACACAACCAATATATATATATCAACGTAAACAATTCTAGCCGAAACTCGAACCAAAATAAAAGTTGAAATTTCGCCGGAAGTCAACTAAAATCTGAACTAATCGAAAATTCTTATCAAAAACTGTATTTCAGAATTTTTTATCTATCTATCGACACTATAAAATGACGAATAAAATTAGTGTTAAATGTACATAACGTATAGTTTTTCAATAGTTCCAGATTTCCCTATAGTTTCTTCCAATGGATTTTATCTGATTTAAAATTACAGTTGCGTGGAAAGCATTATGCAAATCTAATTAAAAGTATACTTGTTTGCAAGTATCCGATATTTTTGCTCGTTGCGACGTTTAATCACAGTGTGTTATGTAATGATAAAACGTATGCGAGAATAATTTTAGATTTGAAATTTTGTTTTGAATTAATAACGGTTAAACGTTGGTAATGTAAATGTGTGTATAATTAAGGTGTTTTATCTATAAAACAGGTAATATCGTTAAATTATAGTTATGCGGTGTTCGTGCTAGTCAAAAATTGTGATATTTACTTGGATAATGTAAAGTTTCAAAATGATACTGACAGTGTTTGAAAACGAGATGGTATTTAAGTGGATAGACAGTTTCACGTGCACATTCGTATTCGCAGAATCGATTTTTTATTGCAATTAATTATCTTATGACAAACATTTTAATTATTACCACTGTGTTTCTCTCTTTTTTCGGTCGAATACGAATGCAATGCGCTTTCGATTACTGCAAACAAAAATGTGTCGTTTTTTGTTTTGTTTTGTTTTTTTTTTTTTTTTTTTCGCTTTTACGGCAGTAAATTATAAGCTTCCGCAAAGAACCGCATTAGCTTACTAGAGGTTAATTAATGACTCACAAGCGTGAAATATTTCGATGTTTAGAATTATATTAACTTATTAATAAATACGAATATAATCGAAGTGGTAAGAAAAAATTCTACGCCAGCTGTAGAGCTCGCAGATCCAATTTGCGTGCAGAAGTATAGTTCCCGGTGGCGGGTAGTTTTCCTAGCGACAATGACGGCAGTTGAATGCCACCACGTTTACGAAATGTTTGACGGTGGTAACTCAGACATGTTTTGAACTTGTGAAAACATTGTGCGTTGCGGAAATAACGAGGCTACGAGTTGGGCTATTCGATTTGCAGTGTTATAACACTATTGGTACATATTTTCTAGTGCTTACGATAGTAGTTACATTTTGTATCGAGCTCGCTTTTACGGGCAGCGTTCGTGACAATTTACAACTATTCTGCCTAGGTTTTAATATCGAGACGGTTAAAGTGCAATAGAAGAAAAGAGAAGTGTTCCTGTCGACTGTCTAACAGATCAAGCGTATCTTTCACTTACAATTAGATGTTCGAAATGTTTTTAAAGTACAGTTTACGTGAGGGTACACTGTTGAAATATAACCGTTCAAAATGAAGCACCTTCACCCAGAAACAATTAGAGGAAAAGATATTCGGAGAAAAACTCTTCGAAATCTATTTGTCGCTCTTATATGCGTAACTTTTGATCTTTTTTCGACATTTACCGACAATTTTTTGTCACGAGCCCATCTACATACCATATTCAGGTTCCCTCGCTGAAACTTTTCCGCAATTCGATTAACACTGCAACAATATCCACATACAACATGGTGTTCCTAAATTTATTATGTGGGCAATATATTAAAAAGCAATAACGGAGCTAATATTACTTTGTCCTTCCTACCATCACCATATTCATTCCCTATCTTTACTAGGAGCATTCCATGTCCTACAAATAACTGCTAAACCAATTTAAATATTTTCTTTTTATTCATATTTTGTTCAGTATGTTTTAATCGATTAAGCCTTAGTGAGATCCAAAAAGAACAGTCAAGAATTGTTTCTCAAACAGCTCTTATAATAATGTATGATGTAAGTAATCTAAGAAGTGCTGTCACTGATTTGTACTCCCTGAACCTAAATTGGTTATTATACATTATTCAAATCTAGATAATTTTTCAAACGTCTCCTTACATAATAATGTACAACTTTTGTGATAATTGACATTAATGTACTCGGTCTATATATGTATATATTTTCTGCAAAGTATTTGGTCCAGTTTTATACAATGATCTTATTATACCAACCTTTAGTCCTTTGTGATATATTCTATCTTTTAGATTAATAATATTTATTGAAAGAGTGGCCAGCATTTTTGAGCGAGTAAATTACATCTTTCACCGTTACACTATCACACTTTTAAGCATTGTTAGGATTCACTTTTTTAAATTGTTTTCCCGATTACTTCGTTCGTAACTTTTTGCGTATAATGTATTGTTTGTATTCTCGTTGTTATCGTTGTTTAACAAATTTAATATCAAAATTATGCTTCATCTACACCAGGGTTTCTCAAACTAATGGCTCTACTGTTAAAGTTTCCAGATGACAGCGAACCCCTAACATACCCCTCCCAAGAAAATAATAAAATTGGCTGTTGAAGAAAATAAGGTTTTTTTTATTTCAATAAAAGGTAACAAATTTATTATTTTTACGACCTCTAAAAGTGCTGTTTTTAAATCATTAGGCATTTTCTTGCTCGCCAATGCTTCTGTGTACAATGCTCAGTGCATACTTTTGAGCTTAGGAGCGAGATTTTTAATCCTGATTATTAGTCCAGATATCCTTCCTGTCATGGCCTTTGCACCATCTGTCGATATACCAACACACTTTGTCCAATCTATGCCATGTTCTTTAAAAAAAGCATTGATGGTGTTAAAAATATCTTCTCCTTTTGTCGTAGACTCCAAGGTCTTGCAAAATAGAAAACCTTCTTCAGAAATATTTTCATATACATATCTAACAAACCCGAGTAAATTCGGCAATCCACTAATATTTGTTGATTTATCAACTTGAATCGCATAATTATTTTGTAATCGTTGTGCGAGTTGATTTACAATATTGTGTGCCATGTCGTGAATGCGACGTGCAATTGTATCATTCGAAGGAGGTATTTTATCCAGCAATTTCGAAAATGTGTCTCCCAATACACAACTGACCGTATCTTTAGCAGCTGGTAAAATCAATTCTTCAGCAATATTGTATGACTTTCCGGTCTTTGCGATTTTATATGCTACAAGGAAAGATGCACGTAAATATTCCGAGTTAGTAACCAAGGTGGTTTTCATGGTCTTTTTTGAAGAAGCTAACTCTTTCTTTTTTTGAACATAAAAATCTAAAGGTTTACGTACGTATTGCGGATGTTTTGTTTCCAAATGTCTTCGCAGCAATGATGATTTCATCGAGCTATTTGCAGAACTTCTGAACATATTACACACTGTGGTTCTGGGTATTGAGATTCTTCGTTGCACGTAAATCCAATTTTCAGATAGTCTTCGTCATATTTCCTTTTTTTTGCCGATGGTATGACTTTTTTTTCTGGTACTCTCGATTTCTCAGAATTTTCGTTTGAAACTAAACTTTCAGCAGAAGTAGACGCAATTTGAGTAGACGTACTTTGTACAGGTTGCGAGCTGGATGATAACGTGGAATTATTTGGACATTTTGTACGTAATGACCCCGTTTTTAACCACTCATTCATTTTCGCAACTGTTACTGAATATATTTTCAGAAAATAACAGTTATTCGAACAAAATTATTGCTAGCCGCACAAAACGATTGCAAATGTTTTTGTTTTTATTTTGATGTCGAGCAAAATGCGCGCAAGTAACTAGAACTAAAACAAACTAACACTGAGCACACACTGAGCGTGGGAACCACGCCGCGCGCCGTGCCTGTGCCATGCCATGCGAGTTCAGTCGCGTGCGCGCCAAAATGTGTACCCCACGCGCCTGCTAGTCATCCAGCCACCATTACATAAATATTGTCGCGAACCCCCTACCGTCGAATGGCGAACCCCTAGGGGTTCGAGTAACCTACTTTAAAGAACCCTGATCTACACCGTCCAAAATGTGATATCTTTGAAATTTAAGATATCAAAATTATTCAATATTCTTTCATCTAAAATTAGTTTCTCCTGTTTACAAACTAATTGATTTATTATTCGCTAAGTTCTGTTTTCATATCACTATTTGCTTCTACCTTTCTCTGGGAATTGAAACCGACGACGGAGCCATGGTGGCCTCCGGTCGAAACGGAACGCAGAGTGTTCTCTGCAGTCAATCGCCTGAGAACAGGACATACGTCTTTTTCTCACGACTACATTTTCAAACAAGCTCCAAAGCCAAATACCTGCTCACTTTGTTCTATCGATGAATACCCATCAGTTTCGCATATCTTACTGAAATGCACACGTCTAAATGGGTTACGGCGCGGTCAGATTACATCGCTTGCAGACATCCTCTCAAATACCCCTACCGCTTTGAATAATCTCATGACTTTCGTTCAGTCTAACGAGTTGAGGAGTCTGTTCTAAAACGTGGATCCACTCATTGCGATAACCTAAGTAATTACATGCAGTGTGTGGTTTAGTACCCCTCCTTAAATAATAATAAGAAAAAAAAAAACTGTTTGCTTCTAGTAATTTATGTTCGTAATACTTTTTTGTTTTTTTCCCCTATTTACACTTTTATTAATTTTCTCCTTCTCTTATACGGTTCTTTATACCTCCCATTGCAATTGTTAATTTTTTTTTTATAGTATACCGTTCTGACCTGTAACAGATTCATTATTTTCCTTCTTAATGTTCCTCCTTAATGTTGTCGTAGGATATTTTGTGCATTATCGAACAGGTAGTGCGTTATCGCGTTTATCGTCGGCAGATCAACAGCTGTGGAATTGTTCAATTATTGCTTCCTTTTGTCTTTCTTATCACTCGTTCATCAGTTGCATTTTAATTGTAACACGTTAAACACGATAAATCACGTTTTCGTTATCCGTCGTGTCTGAATTTCAGATTTTTCTTGCATAGATTTCATTTCACTATTAATTAATCTGTTTACTTATTTACTCGCTTACATTTATTTATTTATTCTTTCTTGTTTCGTTTTTTTTCCTCCTCTTCTTCTGCTTGTTAAATGAGCGTAGCTAAGGAGAGCCTCCCAAAATCCGGCAAAATCGGTTAAACCCCCGTCCAACTTGTCGATAAGCGTGGACGTAGATCCCAACCCGAAACCTAAATCGGCTGATCCTCTTTCACCGATTTCCATTACTCTACCAAAGAAAATCAGGCTTTCTCAGGCCGATCTCACCATACCGCCTCCATCTTACGTCCCCAATCCGAACAACAATAGTAATAATAGCAACTTCAATTCTAATATCACCAGCGATACTAACGGCAGTAGTATCAACAATAATAACAAAAATGATAATAATAGTAATAATAATAATACTAATAACAACAACAGTAGTAATAATCGAGATATCGATCTTTTCCCTGCTAATTTCACTGTTTCTGTTCAGATTATATTGCAATCTCTTTCGGATAATAATACCGGCAGTCTTCACCTGTTTGCTGCCGCGAAATTCCTGTTTAGCAAAACTGTAGCGATTAGGGAAATTGTGCGAGCCGGTAGGAACAGGCTCCGATTATTTTTTAATAATATTTCTTCGGCCAATGAATTTCTATTAGACAGTAACTTTTTAGAACAACATAAACTTAAAGCCTTCATTCCGAGCTCTCTTTTATTTTCGTTTGGCATTGTGAGGGATATTGCGACAGATGTCTCGGAAGAAGACCTTTGCAAAGATATAACATCGTCAGTCCCCGTTGCATCTATTCGACGCCTTAAAAAGCGAAAAGACGATGAGCTCCGACCTATTCCCCTAGTCGAGATTAAATTTCTTTCACACAAAATTCCCGAGTTTGTCCATTTCTTTCACCTCCGATATTCAGTGGAACACAGCGTAAAACCTCCTATTCAATGTCGAGCCTGCTTCCGTTTTGGTCACACGGAAAAAATGTGTCGCAGTAAACTTCGTTGCCACAAGTGTGGTGAATCGCATCGAGCTAACGAGTGTTCCGAGCCTCTCACGCAACCTATATGTCTTAATTGCAGAGGTCAGCATGAAACTAGTAGTCGTCAATGCCCTGTATTCCAAGAACAGCTCAAGTTAAGAAAAATAATGGCCTTTGAAAACATTTCCTTCAGCGAAGCCTGTCAGTTTACAAAAGAGAACCGCTTATCGTTCGCATTTTCTTTTGCGGATATAACCCGTAAAGGAAATCGTACTACTTCCCGTCCTAAATCTCACTTTTTTCATAAAGAATCTCCAACATCAAATCATAAAACTTTTTCATCAGCTCAATCTCGCTTTCCTGCTCCTCCCTCTAATAACCGTAATTATCCGGACGGACTTTTCTTTTCAAACCATACTTCGGTCAACAAATCTAGTCCCGTTACTAAAAACTCCGAGGTCTCCAAAAGAATGCATGTCAGACTTTGGTCGGATGTGTATCCTCGCTCCTTTTCCAATCCTAACTCATTTTACCTTTCTATTCAGCCTAGACCCCCTTCCTGTTCTTGGTTCTATTATTTTCCTACTCCTAAACATTTTTTCATTATTTCTAATTCCGTCTGTGGTTCAGTCATAATTTGCTCGCATCCTCACGGCATCGTTTTGCTCTTTTCCTATCCCCTTATTTTCCTTTGCACTCTGGCGACTGTTCCTTCGTTTGTGATCCTGACCACGTGCTGTTTGAATGTTCCAGTCTTTCCTCCGAACGTAATATCCTGTACGTTTAATTATTAAAGCTGAATTTTCCTACTCCATACAGTGCTTCCTATATCTTAGCTTTGCCCCGTCTTCAAAGGTGGTTCCTATTCTTGTCTCTTTAATCTCTAATCTAGTCCAATTGTCCTGGGTAGCTGCCCTTAGTCGGTCAAGCCCAAAAAAAAAAAAAAAAAATATTGTCGTAGGATTGCTTCTCGTTTCTGTTCTTGTCTTGCAATTCGACACTGATCATATATGACCTCCTAAAGATTACATTTATATTGATCAATCATCGGACGCTGATATTTATTAATCTTTTAAACTTTTCTACGTCTATTCCAATTTCAGTTATTTTTTCTCTTCGTACTTGATGAGATCTCGGCAAAACGGAATGTTATTTCTTTCGTTTTTCCGTCGACTTTTCGTTTAAGAAATCTTGGAATAAAAACCACAAACATAACACAGGTAGCAACTAAACGGATAAAATTATAAAGATAAATTATTTAGAAACGAAATTATTTAAGGCAATCAGCGAGTTGCCAAGATCAATATTGGCTTTTGAAACGTTACTGGCAGCGGCATACGCCGTCATTGATGAAATGTAAGGGAGGAAGTTAAAAGGATAGAAGAAAAATGCAAGAATCTCCGAGAAGATGTCGGAATACTTTTCTCTACAAGGAGTCTGCTAGAGTAGGGTAAACAGGGAATTATTCTATTTCGAAACAAAAAAAAAAAAAAAAAAATAAGCGAATTGAAAGTAGTGTTAGCGATTTTGGATGCGTATTTAAATATCTTTATGAAAAATTTGTTTTACGCGGGTTTTCGATAAACGTAACGTATCGGAATGTTTAGCAATGGATTAGAACTGTTCTTAAAAGTTTATACAACCTTAATGTATTCACGATTTCTTTTATAACCGTACGGTTTTTTTTCCTCCAAAACTCTACCAGTATTTTGGAAGTTCAATTTCGAAAAGGAATAGGTAGATAACTGCTTAATTTATTTTACTTACGAAATTGACAAATTGCTGAAATACAATATGAATAAAATTATCAATTATATAATTGTAAACATTATTTTATTCAAATTCTTTAGAATGTTATTAAGTTTATTTTGTTAATGGTTTTATTAATAACAGAGAGGGAGTTGAAGACGGCAAAGAAGAAACGTTAAGGAACTATCGTGTTGAAAAATAGTAGTCAGCATGTAAGAATGAAAAAGAGAAGTTGTTGTACTATAATTTAGACTGAATGGCTGCGGAACGCAATATTGTGAGATTCAAAAACGCTAAGAAATCTACTGGTGAAAAGAAAGTTAACGGTCTAGTAAATCTGTTTAGTCGCTTTGGATTCCGTGGTCTCCAAAACGTCTACAAAATTAACTTTAGAAATCACTTTTATTGGTAGGGACGAAGAGAAAGATTCCGACAATATATGAAATGTAAAACGCCAATTTGTCCATTAGAAAGTCTGATATTTTTCTTTTACAATACAAAAATGTAGTATGTTATTATGCTATCCTTTTTTGATTGCCCACATAATATAATAACATACTACGGTGTGTGATGAGTCAGAAACGTTTTTTCCGCAGAGAATTTTTGATCAGTTGCGGAGGAATAGTTTCTTGTTTTTTGGCTAGTGAGTTAACATTTTATTATTAACACGTTTGGCAGAATTTTTGTGCCATCACACCGCTATTAATTAAAAAAAAAATATAGTAGTAATAAAATAATATTTTCTGTGGAAATTATGCATTTTTCCACATTTTTCCATATTTTTACGGAAGTAATAATTTTTCTAAATTTCTTCGGTACGTTTCATAATTCTTGGCAGAGGTATAAAATATATTTTTTAATCATTCTACTACACTGCGGAAATATCATCATGGAGGATGCGATCACCATGGAGAGTACAATGATTCGTCGACAGTCATTCGGTTATTAACAGTAATGAAACGGAAAAAATATATTCGACGTCCAAGAAAAAAAAAAATAAATAAAAAAAAAAAAACGGAAAAATATAAAATTCTATCCTCCGACTGAGACTAAAGAAAAAACATTTCTCAAATTTTTACGACATACACACTACATCATTGTAATTTATACACACATTACCTACATCTCACGCTAGGAAGCGCATATGTAGGACTATATTATCCTGACAAATTACATTTGTAACCTTTTAGTTTTAAATAAATGAATAAAATAAAATAAATAATTAAACTCATTTATTTTTTATAATCGCCTGTATCGGTGCAATTTATGCTTACCGGTTTATTAGGTTATCGATTACTACTCGTTTTCAGTGTTTGAGATTTCACGTTTAATATACTATACAGCATGAATATGATTAAGTTAATATTTTATAAATTTCGGTATAGTTAAAAACTTCAAAAAAAAAAAAAAAAAAGAGAATTAAGTTATTTTTTTTATGAAAAACAAAATTTTCCTTTTCTGAATCGTTCCGTGCATTATTATACCAATTACTTTATTATTTTTTTTCTTACCGATTTTGAACTGAAATGATATACAGTTGAGAAATTTTAAGATATAGTGTTTGTGACTGAAGCAGTATTAAACAATCCGACACCTCTTAGGGAACAAAGAAGATCGGCCTTTTACAGAAACATCTAAACAGATGATGATTATTTCAAACGATCAATTAAAGTGTAAGTTCATCATGCACTCCGGAAACTGCAGAAAAACGTATCGATCGAATCAAGCGTCTATGAAATAATTAAAGAAAAACATAATTTCGCATATTAACGCGAATTTGCTATCAACTCTAACTGTGTAACTTAAACGGTGATGATTTTGTCAACTTTCTTCAATCATTTCGAAACACTTGACTGAAAATCGATCATAAAAATTCTGGAACTAAAAAGAACACAATCACACGGCGTTCGTGAAAAATGTTTGTGACCAGAAACTTGCTTGGAGTTTGTGATCGAATTTTGATGGATTCACAGGCATCATTAATGAAACTAGGAAAAAACAAAGCGAACGAAATGTAGAGCATTGAAATTCGGGTAGAAAATCGGTTATTAAGAAGTCGGGGCATGCGCTTGCGATAATTAAATCGGTACCGACCTATACAGCAATGTGGCGAATGAAATATTTGAGGTACCACCCAGATCACCGGAAACTGCAATTAGGACTGATGAAAAGGTAAATATGATGCGGGTTAAAGAGAAAAAATCTTTAAAAAAAGTGGTGCATATTATAATATTTGCCAGCGATCGTTTCTGGAAGCTCCCCAGTCGCTCAAGGTAATACACGGTGAATTTTCTGATCTGAATCTGAAGAAGGAATGTACAGAAATGCGAATTCGAAACGGCGCTCTAGATGCAAAGTCAGCAACATCATTTAGTAATGGGGAATTCGGCAAAAACTGAAACTAGAGCCTCTTTGCTGACAGTTTGAAGATATCTGGGGCCTTAATCTCATGCACGAACGGATGATATTTATAATTAAAAGAGGCGTGTTCCGGTGTGAGCAGGGCGCTGTTTTGGAGAAATTATCTATTTGATTTTAGTATTTATTAAGAGCCTCACTAGCAGCTCAGCGATAAAAACGGATAACTTCTCAACCGAAATTCCAGATATAATGAAAGTAGAGCCGGTTACCGTTTATTGCGACCTGCAAACTAAGCACTATCTGTGAATTTTTGTGTTATTAGTGAGAAATGATTGCTTCGGTGATATTCAAATATGTATACATTTTTATTTCTAATTTTTGGTATTACAGTAAAGCTGGATTATAGATATTATTTTTGCTAATAGGCGACATTTTAGAAGAAACAAATTTTTAATCGACGCTAATATTGTAGAGCTATTATGATAAAGAAGGAAACTGACAATTATAGTACTTAGGAAAATATCGATATATTATTTACAACAAAAGGATATCTTAATGGTAGAACACATGGTGTTTATAGTACGGGAGCCCACGATGCTAAATAGGGATTTACTCGAGCGTTGTGGATACCCATTGGATTTTAAAGATTAGATGATACCATTTTACCAGTGGGGGGAGCGTCTACAGGTTTTCAAAAATGTAAAAAAAAACAGTCACATGGAAATACTCGAGCGTATCAGATATTGATTGTGTATGTGCCCCACGTGTCCCTGATAAGGGGGGTATGTTAATCTGACGGTTTGCATGATGGGGGTGGTCGTACGGAAGGGTAGAAAAGGGGGAAAAAAATTTCTTCGAGCGCGTCAGATATTCAGAGGGGATGTTAAGTGAACCCGAAAGAAGTTCCCATTAAAAGTGCTGACGATTCAGACGCGACGCAAGTTTTTGGCGGCTTCTTGAAAATGCAAAAAAAAATCGCCATTTTGAAATAATCAAGCGCGTTAGATTATTATACAGACGGTTCAGCTTGATGTCCTAGTCGTGCTGACCCATAATCTGACGGTTTAAAAAATATTTCTTTTTCAAGTTTTTTTTCCAATAAATCAATGAATGTATCAAATAAAATGCAAGGAAAATAGCATGTAAATAAAAAAATCTGTTTCTTTTAATTTCAATATATATTCTGAAAAAATAGCAAAATAAAATAAAAATGTTGTAACAAACAAATTTTTTTTAATCTTCATCCTCCGAGTCTGGTTCAATTTGGTGTCATGTGATATATCGATGGAAAGATTGTTATTTATCGAGAATGAAACCGTAAGTTATTTCCTTAACGAAACTTCCAAACCTCGATGTTCCAAACTTGAGAAATATACGTCGAAGCGCATATGTATTGTTGATGATGATCTTTTTGTGGGCGCAGCCCAACAATCGCAGACATAGATAAAAATACTTTTCTTTTTATGCTGGTCACACGCTTAAATATAGATAATATATGATAATGAGGTATAACGGCTAACAAGACATGAGAGCTTTCCTTTCCTTTAAGATATCCTGTATAATTTTTTGTTTACACATTTATTTCCCTTCGGACTGCTAATTGCACGAGTTTTAGTACCGATCTTTTTGTGACTCCCTTGCTATCTCTTCATAGTAGTTCTGGCCGTTTCCACCTTCCCCAAATAACTTTCTTAGTGTCCTCAACTTCCTTTGTCCTACGTTCTTCCTTCTTGATGGGTAATCGTCCGTAGCTGACAAGCCCAATAAAAAAGTTAAAAAAAAAAAAAAAAAAAACCGCGTTCAAAATTTTTAGCAATCAATAGTTTAAAAAAATAAATAAAAATTAAATAAATAAAAATTCAGTCCATGAATATGTCAAGTAGACGAAACCGGTAGGACGGATTTTTATATATATTTTTTTGTGAATAATAATGTCTGTAACTTTTATTTTAAGTAATAATTTAATATAAATAAATGTTGTATGTTTTAACGAATTAAAAGGTACTTTGTGTCCGTGTAACATTTAAAACTATAACTTTGTAACGTAATTTAAGGTTTAAAAATACATAACTTATAATATCATTGAAATAAAAAAAGGATTTAATTAATTTTTCTTCATAATCATTACATTGCACTTCAAATTAGTCTAAGCCTTCGATTCAAATTAGTATTTTGCTTTACTGTTTTAAATTATTATTAGAAAAGATCTCTGAAATTTATTAAGATATTAAATTAAAATAATAAAATAAAAATGGAAGTTTATTCAAGCAAATTTTCTTACATACTAAATAATTATAGTTATAACTTATATACAGAATCCTCAGCGCATGAAATCTCATGCTTGACTAAGCGTGGAAATCATCAGATTATATTTTTTCCGTTACCCTTGAATTATTTCCTTCAAAATAAAAAAAAATCAACCGTATTCGAGAATGTTAAGGTGACGTTTTTTTTCGCAAGTTTGCGACCCTCCCACTCCCTTACGTCACGCTCAAATCGTCAGATCATTGAAATGCATAGTTTTCAGCATGTAATTAACCCGACTTGCTCGAGTATTTCTAGCAATCGATTTTTTTTTACTATTCTGATCGGCTATCCTAGACGCACGTTTCTATATACAGTGCTTATATATGGTGGAGGTACTTGACCGTGTGCAAGGTATGCCCCCTTATGTGAATCTGACGCGCTCGAATACATCCCAAAATCCCCTATTGAGCTCCCCTACTATTACAGATCACCATATGCAAAGAGAATATACGGTCAAGGTGTGCGCAGGGTCAAGATGGAATATCGTCGTTCTAGTGTAGGCGGTTTGGCTCGCTCCGACATTTTTTGTGACACGTAATAAATTTGACAGACAAAGAATGAAACTTCTAAAAAACTTATTAAAAACCTGATATACTCTTCCGATCGGAGTTAATCAATTAGTAAATTAAACTTCATTCGAATTAACGAAACATGTATACGGTTTTCATACATATAGGGTGGCCCAAATAAATGGATCATATTTCAACGAACCGTTGAAATATGATCCATTTATTTGGGCCACCCTGTAGTAACTAATATAGAAATGTACAGGGTGGGCCAAAAGAACATCCCGAATTTTAAATGCTCGTCAAATAAAGACTAATATACTTACGGAAATGAAACAAACGTTGAAATACTTCAAAAAGAACGCCATTTATTTTACACTATTAGTTTTGAACAATACTCCGTATGAATAGTCACCATTTTGATTTTTACATTGTTGCAATCTTTCCTCGAAATTATGCATTACTTTTTTAAGAGTTAGTTTTTTAATCGCCGCAATTTCCTTCTGAATGGCCAATTTCATCTCGTCGGTTGTTGCTGGTTTACCCTCGTACACCTTGCTTTTCAGGTAGCCCCATAGGTAAAAATCTGTCGGTGTTAAATCCGGACTGCGCGGCGGCCAAAACAGCTCACAGTTTCGCGAAATCAAGCGGTCCTGAAACTTCTCTCTTAATAACCGCAAAACATCGTTACGAATATGTGGTGTGGCCCCGTCTTGTTGAAACCACGTTTTAGATAATGCAATCCTCTTCCGTCTGAGCTCCGCTAGAAAAAACTCGTTCAACATTTGGATGTAGCGGTCGCCGTTCACAGTAACATTCGCTCCGTCCTCCTCCTCGAAGAAGTAGGGACCGATTATCGCTTTCGCACTGACTGCGCACCATACCGTGATACGAGGGGAGTGCAAGGGTACCGGGTGAATGATTCGAGGGTTCTCAGTAGCACAATACCGCATGTTTTGTTTATTAACGTTACCATTTAAATCGAAATGCGCCTCGTCGCTAAAAAAAACATAATCCAAATCGACGTCTTCTTCCTCCAGCATATCCAAAAATTTATTACAAAATTCTAACCTTCTTGGCTTATCTGTTGGTATCAATTCTTGGCTTAGTTGTATCTTGTATGGGTGCATATTGAGGTCGTTTCGAATTATTCTTCTGAGTGAAGTACGGGGAATTTTCAAGGCGGAAGCCTGGCGACGAACGGATCTGCGCGGACTTCGCGACAATGCTACGCGCACTTTTTCGATGTTTGTCGGGGTTCTAGACGATCGACGGCAACCTTGATGGTTGACCGCCACCACACTACCGTATTCTCGGAAGTTTTTTACCCATTTGAGGATACCTTTACGGTCGGGGGGATTGTCATGACGTTTTAAATCAAATTGTTTTTTAAACGCGCGTTGTACCGCGATTACACTTTCACCGTTTTTCACAAAGTACTCGACAACGAAAGAGCGTTGTTTACGCGTCCACGACATAATGACTACTAACCCCAACTATATTTATATTAAACGGCATATTATTTAGCGTCAGATAGCGTTGCAATCGCCACGCTAACTCACAGTGTATGATTTTGACGAGCGTTTGAAATTCGGGATGTTCTTTTGGCCCACCCTATATATACCCACTTTATTGACTAAATTGATCAAAAGGACCCAGAAATTCTTCCGCGGAACATGATTCAGTAAATTCTCGAACAAGGTTTGAAATCATTTCAATTACGCTTGAAAATTTGCAGAAATCATTCAGTTACTAAAACACATTGAAAATCCGCATCTAATTTCAGATTTATCGATTGAAGTTCTTGAAAATCTAAAATCTACCATCTCATTGGTTTTTCAGTACGTATCTCATAGTTCCAAATCGCCTTTAGTTAAAGCTGTACTTTTCGTTTATGATATTACTAATTTTTTTTTTTTTTTTGCCAAAATGAGGTTTTTTTTACAGAAATCGGTTAGCAGACCAAAAAGAATTAATCAAAAATTTCTCAAAACTGTAAGAAATATTTTTGTTGATGGATTATCCATCCAATTATAGTGTTCTTTGTCCGTCGGTTGCGATTTAAAAGTTATCCGGACAATACAATATATACCTGATTTTAAAATATCCTTTTTGAGTTAGCTAATAACTTTTTAAAAATATTTTCTAAAAAAAATACTGATCTAAAATTTTCCCTTAAAAATCGAATAAAAATGCGCACATCATTATTCGACAAAAGGTAATATATCTCATACAGCAACATATACTGTGATATCACGCTTGTTCTTAAATAACATTAACACTTGAGTCCTAGTAAACCAAATTCAAATTGCAACAATTAAAAAACCGCATTAAATATCGCTGATGTTTCTAATATTTAGTTTATAGGAAATGAGTGATTCTGGTGTTCGGTTAATACGTTTTTTTAATTCTTTCAATGTATTTGGTGTGCTGAGATTCTAATTGAGGTATTAATGTTGTTTAAAAATACTTGCAAATTCGCTCCTAAAAGGTATACTTTACTGTATAAGATACATTATCTTCTTATCGAATAATAATTTTTTTTTACTTTCTAGTGCATTTTTAATTTTAATTTTTACGATGAATCTTGAAATGTCTTCTTCTTTAAAAACTATTTTATTTCGCAATATTTTTCTTATCAGGACTAATTATTTTTTACTTTTTAATGCATTTAAGTCTTGAAGTGGATATTTATTTTAGAAAAAAAATAACAATTTATTTCTCAATTTCTAGCGCAATACTTAAATCCTTTTTTAAAAGCAACAATGGTGATTTAAAATTTCTTTATTCGAATCTGTATTTACGAGTATACTAGTGATCATCGTTAACAATACTTTAATTATTCTACGAAAATTTCAAATATTTTGAGTCAATCATGTCTGGTTAAATCGATAAAAAAAATATTTCAGGGGACGTTTTTGTGACTACTCAGTTTGTGTTCACTGATTTCCATCGGTATTTTTTTTTATAATCCTAATCTTGGGAGCGCCAGCGGCCTTGATCCAACAACATGATAATTCAATAGATAAAACTAAATAATAGCCAGGCGGTTAGAAATGGAACTCACAAAGGACAGCAGCAGCGGAATAGCTGAAAGCAATGCGAAGGAAAGGATATAAGTTGCGATATAAGGAGTAGGAAGAACCAGAGCCGAAAATTAGGCGTGGAGAAGGAAGCGTTAGTTGAGGAAAACAGAACATTCGAAAAAGATATGATTAGAATCACAAAGGACAAGGAGGCTGAGAAACATGAAGAGAGCAGGAAGGAGGAGACGACAAAGCGAATCGAAAACGAGAAGAGGGGAATAGATAATGATTGATCCTGAGTCTAATTAAGGAAATAACAGTGGAACGACGGCAGACAAGAATAGAATGAAACTAAGGCAGAGAACGAGGAACCGATTGAGTAAGAACGCACTGCGAATAGCGATTAGAGAATAAAGATGGATAAATGTTCAACCAAAGTTTGGGAATGATTAGAGCGTGATAGGGGAAGGATGTCTGAAGAAAGGAAAGAGTCGAGGAATAGAACATTGCGGGCGGCTGAGCGAGCTAAAGAGTCAGCTGAGTCATTTCCCTCCATATTGGAATGATTAGGAACCCATAGAAAGCCTATGAGGATGGAATGGGTCGAGAATAAAGGGGAGACGAAAGATTGAATTGATAGAATGATAGGAACGAGAAGGAGGAGAGGAGATGGCTTGAAGAGCGCCGTTAGAATTGGAAACGATCAGGAATTTGTGAAACCCACTTGTAGAAGATTTAAAATAAATGGCACCAAGAATGGAGATCGATTTGGCCGAGAAGATAGGTAGAAAGAAGGAAGTCTGAAGGACTCAGAGTACTCGAACGAAGGAGACGTAAACGCATTACTCACTCACTCATCACTTTTGGAACCATCCGTAAAGATTAAAACATGAGAAAGAAAAGAGGAGTCCAGCAGATGAAGAAATTCATAGTTGACTACATATTGTGAGGGGAAGAATTAGCTTGGATCAGGAGGGAGGAGAAATTGATAGGGTGCATTTGCTACTAAAATCATCAGAAAGGTACGGACGACTGTTATTATAAGGAAGAATGTAGGGAGAAAATTTGGAAACACGAGCAGCTATATGTGATAGAATCGAGATCTTATAAGGCGCAAAGCGCCAGTGGTTTTTGATATGAAAATAGGAAAAGGAATAAGATTGAATGAAGAAGTGGGGAGGCGTTTTATTAAGAAGCAATGATGGAGGAGTGAACAATGAATAGAGGTTGAGTGATAGATTCGGATAAAATTTGCAGGAATGGGAGAAGATTTTAAAGCGTCAATGCACAGACGCAAGCAGGAATTTTAAATCGAGTCAAGTTTGGAAAGGAGAGATTTGGGGGCATTGCTATATTCACTCGATACCATGCTGAATGGAAATCAAAGGTAAAGAATCATTAAAAATTGGTCTACCTGGGTGGTAAAGATTATAAAAAAGGACGTACTGTTATTTTTTGTAGCCGATAAAAGATATAAATTGCATTCTTCGGATCTATGAGAATACTCGTTGTACTCCCAGACTTTTTATAATAATTATAGACGAGTAATTTTCGATACACATTAGTTTCGTTCTTTTTTTTTCTCTTGTTTAATGACTTGGCTATTTTGGGAAAAAATTTAGCAGACGTATTAATTCTTTCACTTTTCTACATTTTTATGTGTCTATTTTATTCTTTTCTTAAGGAATTCATAAAAATGCGTTCTAAGTTACATACGGGCAAAGTATAAAATTTAGATAATAATTTGCCTAAGTTTCCAGTTGTGTCTGTTGACGATGTTTTTTTCACGGTGTAATTTGCGAATATTATAATTATTACTAAACACTTTCGTTACATGAAAACGTTATAGAAAAGCATTACATAATTTTCCACATTATCCTCGGCGTATCGTCGTCAATAATGCTACGCATAGTAAAATAGGATTTTGGAAGAATGCACCGTAAACTCAGTCGGAGAAACACTCTGAAAACTTCTTATCAATATTAAAATAAATAAATTTACCGCGGCATCGTTTAATACAAATTGCAGAAAAGACAACTATTACACTATATTTGCAGTATGTTCCGGATTAATTCGACTATAGTTTAAAAGAAAAAGAAGAAATAGAAACCCCCATGTCAAAGCGGAGTTGTAAGAAGCATTTAGGGCAGCCGATCGAATGGGTACATTCTTAAATTGAAATGAATTTTTAATCAGTAAGTACTCGAATGGTACTTTTGCGGAGTACTTATAATTCTTTCTTTAATACGGACACGCGAGAAAAGCGAATGAGAGTGCAGAGAGTTTGGTCCGACGAACTAGGCTACCACATTTAAAATTCAAGACGTGTCGAAATAGCGCTTGATGGGTCATCCTGAATGCACGTTGGGGTGGGGAAAACTTGGTCAGGTGCGCAACGGTGAAAGTTGTGCCAACGAAATAACCCCCCGGTGTTAGCCGTCTTCCCTAGAGCGTAAAGTCGACGAACGGACGACGATGCAGTATAAAATTATTAATCGGCCTTGATGAAGAATCATTCTCGTGATCGAAGCCTCTGAGACCGTCGGTTCCTGACTAGTTCGCGATATCCAGAGAAGTTCTAAAAATGTTCCGCTACACGACAGCCGTAATTTCTATAGTTGCCGTCTGCTGTTACAGTTTGACATCGGCGGCTGTTATCGGGAATCAAATCGAAAAGCAAGACGAGTCGGTTAACGAAAACGGCTCTAAAGGTTCGCCGTTCAGTGAACTAGTCGAATCGTTTAAAATGGAATGCGAACAGCAAACGGACACTATCGCCTGCATTAAAGTTAAAGTACTGAACTTGCTCGAGGACGTGATGCAAAAAGGATCCTTCAAGGTAAGTGATTTTATTACGTTTTGGGCCTTTTATTGCTTTTAAAAGAACACTGAAAACCCATTAAGTCGATAAGTGTTTCTTATTCTTCTTTTTTTCTTTTTTTTAAATACAATATGAATTGCTTTTTTTCCCGTTTTCAAATTCATTTTATTAATTCGTATACTTAAAAATTTTACTCGCGTCACTGATAAAAGTGTAATAGGACAGCGAATTAAAGATGAACAGAAGATATGAAAACATAACTTTATTTTTTGTCTTCTGTTTTTTTGTTCGGCTACTTTTTAATTAAATTTCGGCAAAGGCCATTCGATTGTAGCTTTTGAAATTACCGTAAAATATTCCTTTTTTTTCTGAAATTCAGTGCCTGCTTACGATTTTATCTCCTAAAACCTGGTAGCTGAGCACTGCTCGCAAACGTTATAGTTGTAAAATTGTGTTTGACTTTTATTCTAAAACTGAAAAAACGAACGGCCAAAAGTAAAAAAAAAAAAAAAAAAAAAAAAAACGCTTCTCGAATAACGAAAATGTCTTTTGCCAAATTTATTAAAATTTCAATAATTCAAAGTATTGTTTTAATCTTAATTGAAATTACGAATCAGCCGTTATTGAACGGTTAGTTGTAATACTGATAATTTAAAGAGGAAAATGAGCGTACTTATGATCTGAACTAATAGAAGTGAAGTAGCGATTTTTTAAACAAATGCAGAGATGTCCTACGTAACGTGAAAATTCTGTATTTGCAAAATTTGACAATCAAAAGATTTTAGTTGCAGTTTGTAAAAAATGTAATTCGAAATATATTCTCCGATATTGGTTTTTACCATAATTACAATGAATTTAATAAATACAGCGAATTTTCTAAAGATATTAGAAGGTTTAACAAAATGAGATGTTTCTTTGGTCTACCTTTTTTGAACTTCGTCCTAGTTTCAATTATTTTAAAAATGCACACCCGTGCGGTGTTTTAAATGTTCACTGGATAAGGTTTCTTCTTCGCGTTCTACTGTTCAATTAACACCGTCTCAAGTGTAATAAATTTCGTGTTTTATATTTTTCGATTTCTTACAATTCTTTTCTTTCTTTTCATCGTTTGTTACTTTTTCTTTTCCCTTGGATATTTATGATCACAATTAGCTTTCTTCCTTGTATTATTTTCTCCATCTTATTTACATCACATTTATTCATGTTTATTCCCCTTAAATTTTATTCGTTCGTTAATCAAATTCAACCGGTTTTAACCGATAAAACCAGAAACGTCCTGAGAGATTTATGTGTTCGGAGTGTGGTATAAAATTAAGGAATGACGATTATTGATTTTTTCTTTAATTTCTCGGCTTAGTAATCTTGTGTTACGTAATTTCTTTTTACGTTACAGTCAAAATTTAAATTTTCTTTTTTTTTTTTTCTCGGATACCGTGTACTGTTGTTACGGCCAGGAGCACCCGAAATTAGTTATTGCATATTTCATGTTTATATTTTAAAGAAATTTTAACTGATGATCCGATTGCAGTTCGAAGAGTCTATCAGTTAAAATTTCTTAAAATTGCAGCTAAATTTTTTAGGTCGGTATATGGAGTATTGTAGACATTCAAAGAGTGTTAAGGGTGTTTGTCGCAGCAAGATCTGTTTTATTTATTATATGAATCAATGTAGTATGACTAATATGGAGACGAGACAGAACTACCGGGTTCTTTCTACTGTACGCGAAAAGATCTCCAAGCAATAGGATAAAAGTAAATCGCTCTATTTTTAATCTTTAAGACGAAATCAAAATTTCGATGGTGGAAAAAAAATTATTAAAATCCGAAAATTTTGACGAAAAACTAAGCGTTTTAAAATTTGTCAAACGTACCGATTAAAAAAAAATCGTTCGAAAGCTGAGACATTCTCATACCTTTTGTCGGTACGCCTTTGATCGCATTTTTTTTTATACTTTTAAATTTCATTAGCAAACACTTTCGTTAAATCAATTTAATAAGACAAAAAACGTAGGGTCAGTAACGTAAATTTACGTCAGTATTTTTGTGTCGCTTTTGCGATATCTAGTGCATTCGCATTATGATATATGTTAGCGGATAGCAATAATAAATGTTAAGTATGTTTTCGAACGGTGTAGCTTTCCTCTGCTCATGTTAATTGTAAATAAACACAGGTAACTGCTTCCGATTTATTATTCAACAAATCGGTGTATATTGTTGCGTAATGAAATTTTAAGGTGAAGGGAAAACAGCGTCAAAATGGTGTCGTGGAAATTTATATAAATACATGCATCTTGATAAGGGTGCTATTCTAATGACTCCATTATCAAATTGATTTTTATCAGTGAGAAGAAAAAATTAATGCAGAGGCTGTGTAATTTTTAAGTGTATATCTGGTCAAGAAAAAAAAAACAAAAACAAAAAAAAAAAGTCAAAATGGACGAAAGGCATTTTTAAAATAATAGGGAAAAACTTTAGCGGAATTGATTTCACATGTGAAATTTATTTCTCCTCATGCCTTATAATAAGATCGGAGCCAGCCCGTTCTAAAATTCATTAACAGCTGAAACTAGGCATTAAGTCGAACTGAAAGATGTACACTACACTTTTTATTTTCGATGTTCTAGGGATACTAAATTTCCTAATCGCCGGGGTTTTATAAGCTTTTTCATCTTAAATCGAAGGGCTTTTAAATTAAAATAACTTTTTTACGTGGAAATCTCTTTTTATATTCTGATGAAATAATTTGTTTATCATTTTTAGACCACATTTATGTACAAGTATATATGTATAATAGTGGTAAAAAATGATTTAGCTCAAAGAGCACGTAAATTGCACCGTTTATTTTTGTGTTTTTTTTTTTCGGTTTTTCAGACATCGGAAACGGTATCGATAGTTCCTAATGAGAAGGATACGGCTAAACAACCGTCTACCACCGGTAAAGAAGAACAAGCCAGGTCGACACCTGACGGTGATTTTTTCGACCATTTGGAGTCGTACGTAGAAAAACACGATTTACTGGTAAAAACGCCCGCTATTCTCGGAGGTGCCACTTTTAGAATTTCCCCGAGAAATTTGGACAACAACGAAATCAACATGTCCGTTCAGCTGCCCAACGAAGATGAAAATCAAGTTTCGCAAAGAAGTAAAAACGCACATTCTTCTTCTACTAGTATAAAACCGAATAGAAATATTGCGACGGTAAAATTACACCGTATCGATGTAGCAATTAATTATATTGCACATTACCTATGTAAAATTCAAAGTCAGGTGGATATTTGAAATTTTACCAATTCCGTACCATTTTCGATAACTAAACATAAATTTATTCTAAATACCCATAGTTGTACCCTGATTCTATATTTCGTTACCGTTACTGACATTACTGACTAGACTTAACTAAAAGTCTCTATCGGGAATAGTTAAATAAGTGATAAGGAGGAAATCTTGCGTTTAACCTCAAACCACTTAAAAATTATCTCACCTCTCACTATTGTTATACAATAGATGGTGAAATGAAGACGAAAGACCTTATTCGAGATTTTTACAATCTTTACATTCGCGTAAGATTAATAAGATAAAATTAAAATGTCGTTTTCTTAAAATTACTCAGTTTCAGTGGCCTTTAAATCCCAGAAATTGCCTCCCTCGTTCATCGGAAGTCAGCTGCGATAGAGCAAAAATTCTACCGATTTTAGATCGTTGTTGATTTCGAGAGTGCCTAACGGACTGACGAATGATTAAGTAGGCCTGCGGTTGCATTTGTTAATCGTTACAATAATGTGAAATTAAACAACCCAAAGATGTATAGAAAAATACAACAATCAATTTCAATCCTCCAGTGATTTATATGGACTCTGCTAACCTTAATCGGTGCCGTTTTTAAATTCGTCTCTTTAGAGTAACCTTTGCTGTCTTTTGCATTTTTTGCAATTCAAATTTCATTCGAATTCGCTTCCTTACTAGTTCAAAAAATTTGCGTATTTCCATGGAGCTTTTTTTTTTTCTTCAAAAGGATATGTTATCGATTAGCTACATTTTTGAAATATAATTTAATTCGCCGGAAGTTTAAAATAAAATACGGACTACAAGAAATTGCGGTAAATTAAACACTGCATTAATACAACGGTATAAATCAGTTTTTATGAAACCATCAAAAAAAAAAAAAAAAAAAATCCTGGAAATTTTTATGATAAGAGGATTAAAATGAGAAGGGTTATTATGAAAGTTGCAAACAGTACGGTTATTAGTTTTTGCTGGAAAAGGTTAACAGCTTTCTTATCTTTCACGAACTCATTTGGAGGGGGTCATCGATTGTAGATGTTAATTGAGCGGAGCAATATTTTGGTATACACTTTCAACGTGCGACACATGTAGGAATCGAACCGGGTCCTATCCGGACGAAACACCACACTGCCTAAGGATAGCCGCCGAAACAGGTAAAACTGCTAAGAGGGTGTAAATGCTTTTTTATCTTAAATTGTGCTCAATTGTTTTAGGTCGCAAACACAAGCTGAAAAAGATCTTGGTGCCGATTTTGGTATTTGTACTTTTGAAGGCTATGACACTGATACCTTTGGCCATCGGAGTGCTCAGTCTGAAAGCTTTCAACGCGCTCAAGTTGTCATTCATCTCGTTCGTAATATCGATTTCCTTGGCGATGTTCCAACTTTTCAAAAAGGTCGCTTCTGATCCTCCCGCTCAAATTTCCGCTCACATTCCATTCGAATCGTACCCTAGTCATTATGCAGCTTCTGCAGCGGCCGCGGCCCGAAATCTCATAGTGGAACCGGCTTCGAACATCCCTGCTCAACCCGCCGAAGAAAGCAGTCAAAATTTGGCCTACCGAGCATACGCTAAAAACGAAACGCCTTAAGTACGTACTATTTCGATTTTAATAGTAATTAGAGGAAAAATTAATCATCTAACGATAGCAAAAAAAAACAAAAAAAAAACAGACTAAATAAACCCACCCAAATTGTTCTGTTTATTTCTTTCCGTTCTTTGTTCTTCTTTTTTTCTTTTTTGATTTTGGTCTATCAGTTTCAATATTTATATTTCTCCGCAAATTAACTAGTCCAACGAAATTAATAATCGTTCCGGTCTGTTGAAATTATCGTATAAATTCAATATTTCCTTTGCCTAGCCAGCTTTAAAATTATGAATTATGACAGATTTCAATTGTTCCGATCAGTTCTTTAATCTTTGTTTAATTATTTTTAATTGTTCATTTTAACAAAAAAATAAATATATCGAAAAGTTCATTTTTCGGCATCTCGCTAAAGTTATACGTCCTTTCTTATTACACGAGAATAAAGTGGCTTCTTTTAAAAACCGTTTCTCTATATTTTGTTAATTAAAAATACGAAGAAAATTTATTTGCTATGCGTAGAATTTTATTATTATCAACGAGTCGATTTATTTGTAAACAGAAAGAGTCTGTGAAAATGCATACTTAGCGAGAAATCAGTCCGAATTATTCAAGATATGTTCATAATAACTAGTCTCTACCTTTTTTATATTTAATTTTCACCTTAATGTCCTTAGAATTAGTATAACAGAAAGAAAAAAAAACATTACAAAAAGATACAAAAAGCTTTTACATGCGTACAAAGAGTTAAGTCAACAACACGATCGATCAGGCAAATTAGCATTAAACTGCAAAAGATGTGAAATTGAATATAAAAACGCGTATAAAAAATGGTGTTGGAGAACGAAATCTAAAAGAAAATATAGACAAAATGAACGGAAGGAGATAAAAGCAGGTTTCACGGGAAGAAAAAATGAGAGAAACGTGGAAGGTTGGAAAAAGCACTGAGAAATAAGTCAAATTGCTTTGCATGTTCCCCTGCAGGGTCCGTATTAATTAATTATATGTATGATCAAATTTGTTGAAAATTAAGCGATTTTAATTAATAGCTTTATTTTATATTGTTTCTAAACGAATTTTATTTACAGGCAATTTTAAACTAATTCTTCTTAATCAAAAGTACACCTAATTGTAAGAATACAGCAATTATTTCGTAATGTTTTTCAAGCATATATTTTAATCCAATAACATATTAATGTGTAATTATTTTTAATTTACAAGCCGGTTTTCCTTATACATATATATATATATATATATATATATATATATATATATATATATATATATATATAAAGTAAAAGTAAAATAGGTCCCATACCCTTGACAGGGCGTTGGGATTGTGAAGTTAGGCTTTTCATAATGGTACTGAGCCTAATGGATCTAATGAGAATACTGGGGCCGATTCCTTTCTCTCGGCCGCCTTTACTTTCCCAGATTTCTCTGGTACCCAATTCTATTTCAGATTAGGTATATACCTGGGAGCGACTTGGATCCGGAACGAGACAAGTCTCGATAACCTATGGCACCTCTGATTTGGTAGCCAAGCACCTTAACCACTAGTCTACCATGCTGCCTTATATGTGTATACAATAAGAAATTTTTCTAATACTTGTAGGATTTTTTGTTTTAATACTAACCGGTTTGTAATTTGGTAGTCAATAGGTATTTAGTTAATTGTAATTAATTAATTGCTAAATTTTCTTTGTTAAATCTTACTCCGCTTATATTAAGATAAAGTGACACGTTTTTACAGAGGATTTTCTGATTAGTTCACGATAGAATTGCTAATTCTAAATTAAAGCAAAGTAAACATTGTTCGAAAACTTTCCCGCGTTATATCGTGAAATATTTTAAATTATCGTCGCAATGATTTCAAAATCGCTGTTCGATTACTAAAATTTCACAAACAGTTCAACCATGATATGAATTTATTTTAAAAACTGCGCCGAAATTTGAGCCTTTGAGCGATAATTTTCGCCACAAAAAAAAAATTATTCTCGTCATTATATCGGTATAATTAAGAGATAGCTGTTTCGGAAACATTAAAAATTTGTTTGTTTTCCGCGTATGTTGCAGACCGCTTTAGAGATAAACATGTTGGAGCCACTTCGTTACTTTGGAATCGAAGAGAACGAACTGACTTTACGGCAATTTAAGAATAAACCTTTACTACTATTACTACTACTACTACAACTACTACTATATATTACGTGTATAGAAAATTTTATACCTGCTTATTTATTGATCGCAATTTTTTATTAAATATATCGTAAAAAACAATTATTGCATTTTATTATTTCGCGCCTTTTTGAACATTCGATGTTTTTAATATAATGTTTCATGTTTTTGTGATAAATCGACATATTATCAATTGCTTTTACTATTATTTCAAGCTTACCTTTGTTCATCCTTACAGAGGTTTTGAATGTTTCGCCTATTCCCTTCCGCTCTTTTACGTATGAGCGAATTTCCTCAACCCGTACCTTCGCCGATTTGGTAATACGTTGCTGCAGGATAGGCTTATGGAATCTTTTATTACCTAAATTAGAGCGGTGATTGCGAAGAATGCCGCTGTCATCTTATCTTTGCGAGGAGAATCACATTGAACACGATACGATAAATTCAGATGTAGTCGAAAAACATCATTGAACGTGAAGAGCTAAATTTTTTTTATTATCGAAATTTCGTAGAATTTCCGCTGAAATCCGATGATTTAATTTTAAGCAGTTTCGAACAATTCTTAGGAGCGGTAATGGTGGTATAGTTGAATGAGTGGTAGCGTTGAAAATTAGGGTAAGTCTGGCTTTCTCGATTACTCTCAACTTAATTTTTCAATTACCATTGCCATCGATTTTCGAATATTATTAACTCTGTACCTCCGCAAGACATGGAGATTTTCTTAGAATTAAACATACGTGTGCGGCTCACAATAGACATTTTTTTTTGTTTAATTTTCTTTTCTTGTTTTTGGGCAAAGGTCCATTGTTGACGAGCCTAATATGAAACAGAAAAGAGAATTGGATTGCGATTAATACGAGAAAATAGAAGTTGGATAAAGATCTGAAATTTATACAATATGAAGAATATTTAGAAAAAAGGAATATTAACAGCGACAGCTTTTGTAACTTACACGTGTACACCTAAATTTACCATCTTACCGGGTAAACTATCAAAAAATGACATCGTTTTTTCGTACTTATTTGACACATTTTTGACAGTATGACTGATATAATGTTTAATTACGAGTACATAAATAAAATCACAATATGGATATATCTCAAAATTGTCGGCATTTTGTAGTTTATGTGTTTTTTTTTTTTTTTGTAATTTTGTTTATGTAATTCAAATTTATGACACGTATACATTAGTTTTATTATTTTCAATCTGCAACAACCTATTAATAATCCTATTAAAAATTCAAAATGAATCATTCGAACTTTTAACTCAAAGAAGAGTTTTGTGTAAGTTTCAAGCGTGGTAAAAATGTTCACTACGTATTCGAAACGAGTTTCGAGCAAGATCCGGGGTGATTCACTATTATTTGTGGTTGCCGGAGGAATTAAGAAGTGCGTCTCTAGTTACATTCGGTACTTTGAGTATGCGTAAATGTGTTTTTCTACATCGTTAGTCACCAGATGTGTTCATCAGAATAATGCGACAGCCCTAATTTCATAATTTTATGTAAAATTATTTTACGCGTTGTCAATTTAAGCGATTTTAATACCTCCAAGCTGATTATAAAATCGTTTTTTTTTTTTTTTATTTTCTTTTTCTTTTTTTGATCATTCGAAACTGGTCATCTAATTTTTCCTTTTCCTGTTTTTCCAGCATTTCTTCATCATTTCAGTGCGTTCCTTCTTTCTGTCTTTAATACCTTTTTTGTTTACTTTCTCCGTGCTTTATTTTATTTCTCCTTTCCGCTCTGTTTTCCACAGTGCGGATATATTTATTTGTGCTCCTTTTATAGATTCTTTTTTGTGTTCAAAAATCATGTTTGTTAATCCGGTTTCACTCATTCTTTTGCTGTGTGTATAAAAATCGTTTATTCATATAAAGTTTTTCAACTTTTCTATAAACTTCTCGCTTTCGATCCCCTTTGTCCCCTTCTCCTTTCTGCACTCTTCACGCTTCTGAGCCTTCTTGTGTTTGTGACTCAAATCACATCCTATTCGAATGTCCTACACTCTCTAACGAACGCTCCTTTCTTTACGCCCAACTTCTAGTTTTGGGTCTTCCTACTCCATTTAACGCTACCTATATTCTTTCCTTCCCATTGCTTTCAGTTATTCCATTGCTGCTGTCTTTTGTCTTTTCCATTTCTGACCGCTTGGCTATTTAGTTACAACTCATAATTTTTCATGTTGTTGGGTCAAGGCCGCTGGCGCGCCCAGGGTAGGGAAAAAAAAAAAAAAAAATTCTATAAAATCTTTCATATAACATTCTCCTGAAATTTTTCTTCCCTTGGGCTAAGTAATTTTTTTATGATTTTTCTTTCCTCCTTTCCTAAAAAATATTTAATCTTTTCCGTATCATTTAGATCTAAGCGCTCAACTGCGTACAATCATCCGTGGTTTAATAATCGTACACTCGCGACCTATACTGACATTTATTGATATTTTTGTTCTGTATAATTGAAAAGCCATTTTCATTTTATTCGAAACTATTTATTTTGCTCAGAAATATTTTATAAAAATTAGTAACTAATGTTCTTTTATACATATATATATAAAAGTATATATATAAATAAAATATATACATACATATATGTTATATGTATATCTGAATCATTTGATAGTTTACATTAGACTTGTGCGTGATTGCTGTGTTAATAATAATAAATAGTAATTTAAAATTTTATGAGCATTTTAATTCCATTAAAAACAAAATAAACAAATTTATCATAATTTCAAATGTTTCGCCTCATATTTCTCATACTATTATTGATAAAGCTCTGTCAACGACTAATTTGAAACTAACCTCGCCAATAACCTTCATGAAAGCCGGCCTAAATGACAACGAATATAAACACATCAAAGGCTTTAGACGTCAAGTGTACATACAACCTGCCAATGATCATGCTGACAATCTCCCTGAATCATTAAACATCAACTATCAAAATAAGATATTTAGGGTCTTTCTATCAACCGACGATCGGTGGTGCAGTAATTGCAAAACAAGAGACCATTCAAATAATAATTGTCCAGAAAAGGAAGAGGAGGAAACGGAAGAGTTACTGCTTACTAAAAATGGATCCGATATTGGTACCAGCTCCCGAAAAGGTAGTTTAACAACAGAAGGCGTCACCTACTCCGATATAAACGTATCTAATGACTCAGACCAAACACCAACTGATCAGGGCATATCCGGCGACCAAATTTTAATCAAATTAACTCATGCCTGGATTTCTTCTGAAACTCTACCGAATCAAACCAATTCAGTACCGGCGAATACCAAGAGATTCAAACGTAATCTATCGGATAATTCTTC
Source organism: Icerya purchasi (assembly GCA_039619475.1). Lineage (NCBI taxonomy): Eukaryota > Metazoa > Arthropoda > Insecta > Hemiptera > Monophlebidae > Icerya > Icerya purchasi. The sequence continues at coordinate 71,495,052 of CM077116.1, forward strand.
GACTTGGACCTCAGGTGGTCAGAATAGTACTAAAACCCAACCGAAAAAAAAGAAGAGAAACTGACGAACTAAAGAAATTAAAAACCATTTTACTACCAGCGAAACAATGTACAGAAAATTACTAAAAATCTCTTAAAGAGAGTATATCTTTAGACAAAATAATAGCATTAATACAGCAAAACAATAAGTTTTCGTCTGCTCAAGAATTGTTTAAACTCGATCTACCCCGTTATTAATGATCACTCCACTAAAATACGAATTACTAAATTAACGAACAAAATAACTGAAGGGTTAGTTAACAATGATGGATAACTTCATGCTTCAATGGAACATCAACGGCTTGTAAATTAATTCTATCAGAACTACAACAATTAATTGTACTTAAACAACCAACTATAGTCTATTTACAAGAAACACACCTTTGACCTATTCAGTCCCCGTTTGCTGAAAAACTCCTAATCATTTTGTTACGACCATATTTGCCACGCACTGCTAACGGTCCATTACATTATTTTAACCTGCCGGAAGTATAACCATCATCGCGACAATCAACTGAGTACAGATATTCTCGATATGAACAACCTTCAAGCTCTTACACATTTTATAATTAAAACACAAAATTATTAATAATATTTTTAAATAGAGAAATAGCCATATAGGCACTAACTACTCGTAAAAAAAAAAAAAATTATAATTCTGTATATTAGAAAATATTATTTTGAAATGATTTATAAACAGTTAAAAAAAAAATCTAATATACGTAAACAGGTATAATTTTAAAAACTGATTACTTATAATCCATCAATCTCGCAAGCTGTTATAATTGGATTACTTTTTTTTTGTTTCAGTTAACCTAATTTTCTTACACGCGTAGTGGGTTAACCTTGTTAGGTTATTTTATAAAGCATTATCATTTATGTAATTTTTGGGTTTTTTTTTTTTTTTTTTTATTGGCCTGAACATTTTTGGGTTGATGTTTCCATTTTTCGTTTGTTAGATATTTGTAAGGTTTCTTTTTTTTTTTTTTTAATGTTTCATTAATGATTTATGTCTTTTCCCAAATTAAATTTTAAATAGCTTTGCCCGTTTGATAACTTTAAAACGTTCAACCGTTGAACATTATTCGTACATACAGATTCTCGAAATTTATTATTTTATTTAAATTTCTTTTCAAATTTGAATCTATAAGATTTGCTAGTTAACTGTAAAGTTGTCTGTTAGTTTCGGACGGTTTATGGTTGCGTGCTCTTACTTTGCTGTTCAATCCTTAGGAGTTAGTGAACGATTAAAGTTGAAATTTATATGTAAGTTACCCAGTTTTTCACGAGGATCACGATGGTCGGATGCATACTTGTGGATAGTTGTCGCTTAGCGAAATGTGTTAGAAAGGCGAACAGGTATTTTAATTGCAATTATCATAATTCGGAACAAAACGGTCGTTTACATAACTGTCTTATCTATTAATCATATTCTCTCTCGAAGTATTTCCGACAGTAGTACGCTGTCGAATTTATTCGGCAGTGTAGCCAGATACGAAACTAAAATATATTATCAATTATGACGACACTACAGGTCGAATCGATTGTTAACGAAATAAAAGACTTTATTAAAGAAATTGACAAGCTAGCTCTATTATCTCGGCTCAAAATAAAAAAGAAACGAAAGAAAATATACCAAAATTAACGAAGGCTATATTATCTGCCGTTGAAAAACAATTTTCTATCATTAATATTACCTACAATGAAAGTAATAACGAACGTGCTTCACTTTTAGTTGAGGTGAAAAAATTATCGAAGGAAAACGAAAAATTAAGAAAAGAACCGAAGCAGGTAAATCCCGATTCAAAAATGAATGAGCAGACCCCATCTAATGATAAAGTAGCTTCAGGTGCAGCAAAAGCCCCCAAAAATACAGAAATGATTTGTAAACCACCCCCGATAACAATCAATGGTGTTAAAGACTTTAATAAACTAAAAGCATGTTTAACGCACGATGAACCAGCAGCTGCGGAACAAAAATTTAAAACTTCCTCAAATGTTGGAATACAAATCCTAACAAATGATGAACAACAATTTCGCAAAACCATAAATATATCAAGTGAAAATAAAATTAATTTTTATCGTCATCAATTAAAAATCGAAAAACCATTCCGTGTTGTGATTCGGGGAATATATCACGAATCAGACACAGAAATGATAAAACAGCAATTGCAGGAGCTTGGGCACGAAGTGATGAAAATCACAAATATCCAAATCAGAAAGAAAAGTGATGACCAAAGCAATGAATGGGTCTACGTAAAATTACCGCTATTCTTTATTGATCTCAAACCAAAAGATAATAATAAAGCGATATATGATTTATAATTATTATGCCACCAAGTAATAAAGGTTGAGCCCCCCGCGCAAAAAAAGAGAATTACCGCAGTGCAAAAATTGTCAAGTCTTCGGGCATACTAGGAACTATTGTTTCCGAATAGCTGTCTGTGTGAAATGTGGAGAAAATCACAATACCGAGAGATGGCAAAGAGTAAAAGTAGACAAGGCTCAATGCGCAAACTGTGGTGAAGGGCATACAGCGAACTGGAAAGGATGTATAGCCTATAAAAAAGCTTTAGAAAAGGCGTTTCCAAAAAAAATTACAGCAGTTCAAAGGATACAACAACAGAAAGTAACTACTGCGGTGGAAAAAGGCAAAACATATTCGAAAGCTACGGCAAGTGAAAAAAGTCAGGACGATAGGGGAAGCTCAGCCCTGTTGGACATAATGAAAACGTTGGCAAGTGTCAGCCAGTCATTGGCCAAAATTACTGTGAGACTGGACAGACTGGAAAATAGCCAGGCCAAGTCAGTTAACAAAGTGCAAAACAAATTAAAATGACCAGCACCCTAAGAATAATCACATGGAATGCGAACGGGATGGTTCAACGCAAAAATGAAATGGAACATTTACTTCATAGCAAGAAAATATATATTGCACTTGTCGTGGAAACGCATCTTACACCATGGATGCACATTAAAATGCAAGGTGATCATATCTATTCTACTGAACACCCAAGCAATAAAGCTCAAGGTGGGACGGCCGTAATAATCAAAAATACAATTAAACATTATGAGTTAGAAAAATTTCAGGAAAAACAACTGCAAGCAACAATCATCCGACTTAATGATGGAAATAATGATATCACAGTAACAGCTATATACTGTCCACCTGGGTCCAAAGTAGATGACGTCATGTTCAGCAATTATTTTCGAACATTAGGGAATAGGTTTATTATAGGTGGAGACTACAATGCGAAACATACGCACTGGGGCTCAAGGCTAATTACCCCCAGAGGTCGCGCGCTGCTGAAAGCTATGATAACAGTTAAAGCAGATCCGGTTTCCATGGGAAAGCCAACTTATTAGCCTGCTGATTTAGCAAAAACGCCAGACCTGCTTGACTTCTTCATTGTCAGAGGAGTATCTTGTAACTACATGAACATTGAGGAACTCATAGAATTATCGTCAGACCACACGCCCGTGTTACTCACGTTAAGTAAAAACGTCATATTAAAAAAGAGGAAGAAGTTCCTTACCAGCAAAAGAACAGACTGGGAAGTATTTAGAACCACATTAGAAAATACAACTGATCTGTCTATTAAACTAAAATCAGCAGAAGACATAGAAGAAGAAATAGGAAAACTAACCCATAATATTATCTGTGCTGCTACAGCTGCAACACCTCTTGAAGAATCTATTGAACGTCAAACGGTAACTTATCCTGTCGAAATTAAGGACCTTGTGTCACAAAAAAGGAAAACTAGGAAGCAGTGGCAGAAGACTCGTAATCCAGCGGACAAGACAATATGGAACCGTATTGGTAAAACACTGAATGAAAAAATCAAAGAAGTTAAAAATATTACATTTCAGGCGCTTCTAAGTAACCTCACAGCCTGTGACAAAACAGATTATTCGTTGTGGAAAGCCACAAAACTTATGAAGAGGCCAAGTGAACAGTTAGCGCCTATTCGCAAAAATAACGACACCTGGGCTCGTAGCATGAAAGACAAGGCCGAAGTGTTTGCTAAGCAGCTACAAAATGTGTTCCAGCCGAATAAAATCACTTCGGACCTAGATTTAAGCAGCCCATTCAAAAAGATAGACGGAAATTTAAAACATTTCACGTCTTTAGAAGTGGCGAGGGAAATTGATAACAATTTAAATGCCAAAAAGGCGGCAGGGCATGACGGAATTAACCCTCGTATACTAAAGGAGTTGCGTAGAAGAGCTCTGATACTTCTGACGTATTTGTTTAATGCCTCGTTACGTGAAAAATATTTTCCAAGGCAATGGAAAAGAGCAGATATAATAATGTTCCTGAAACCGAGAAAATCCGCCAATGAAGTAACATCATACCGACCCATATCGTTACTTCCCAGTATGCCGAAATTATTTGAAAAGCTCATTCTGAAACGTCTTAAGCCAATTATAGAAAAAGGAAGACTCATTCCGGATCACCAGTTTGGTTTTCGGAAGAAGCATTCGACAGTCGATCAGCTACATCGCATCAAAAAAATGCTGTACATAACGCATTAGAAGAGAAGAAGTACTGTTGTGGGGTATTTCTGAACGTGGCCCAGGCTGTTGATAAGGTCTGGCCAGAAGGGCTGTTAATTAAATTACGTGAGCAATTACCATACTCTTGGTGCCAAATGTTAGAATCTTACATGACCGGCCGACAGTTTCGTGTAAGCTACGAAGAGGAAAAAACGCAATGGAATAACATATCAGCGGGAGTTGCGCAAGGAAGCGTGTTGGGGCCGGTTCTTTACCAGCTGTATACTGCTGATATCCCGGTTAACAGACAAACACTGACCGCCACGTTTGCGGACGATACAGCAATACTAGCAATCAGCCAGGAACAAAAAACCGCAATGGATCAGCTACAAACAACTTTATGCAGCGTCGCCAAATGGATGAAGCGTTGGAAAATTAAAATAAATAGTGAAAAGTCGGTGCATGTAAACTTTACATTGCGGAAAACAGAGAATATCTCACTAATATTAGATCAACGAATTATCCCACAAAGGGATACGGTTAAGTACTTAGGAATGCACCTGGACACGCGACTAAACTGGAGGCATCACGTTCGCCAAAAACGTTTACAAATAAAGGAAAGAATGAGAGGGCTATATTGGGTGACAGGCAGGCACTCGGATTTATCGTTGGAAAACAAACGACTCTTATATACAGCAGTTATTAAGCCAATCTGGATCTATGGCATCCAATTGTGGGGTTGTGCCAGCAGGATCAACGAGGCGGTAATACAACGCTGTCAAAACATAGCTCTGCGCACTATAACAGCAGCGTACAGATATGATAGAAACGATATCATACATCCGGATTTGAAATTGGCCACGGTGGTGGTCGAGGAAATCACCAGATATGCATGCAAGCACGAGAACAGATTGGTAAACCACAGCAATAGCGAAGCGGTGCAATTACTAGATCATGCAGGAGACATCAGGAGACTGAAACGACAAAAACCATATGATTTACTGTTAAATCTATAGTGCCGGAAGCACTTCGTTGGAAGTGTAACCATACACGTCTATTCCCTCGATACATGATAAATATTGTCAAAGACATTAAAAAAAAAAAAAAGTGAAAAAATGTGCTCCATATTTTTAGGTACTTCATTAATATTTCATGTAAAATTTTTTATTACGAGTATAATCAATAACATACGTAATTTTTATTAATGTTTAAACGGTAATACCAAAATGATGAAAATTATTAATGGTATGAATACTAGTGAAAAATGTGTTGTTATTTATAAAATAAATATGCGAAGAAAATTTTCAAAACCCACCCTTTTCAAAATTCTGGGCACAGCCCTGAACTTACTTCCTCCGTCACACGAGTTGAACATTAGGTTGGACTAACAGAGATGACGTTAAAAACAGCATATTATACTTAACCTACACGTCCGACTTCCCGATGCTGGATAACACAGAAGTAGCTTTGTACGCGGATGACGCAGCCATCTTGGCCGTGGATAAGTGAAAAAACACAGCCACGGAAAAACTGCAGGAGTCACTTGGGCATGTGGAGACTTAGCTAAAACGATGGCGCATAGTAATCAATGAAAGCAAGTCGACGCATATATTATTCACTGATCGAAAAATTGAACTCCTACCAGTCAAAATAAATAACGTCGTAATACCAAATGCCAATAACGTACAAAGGCTGACCTGGGGTACTCACATTCAGAAAAAAATCGAGCATTTGAGATTTAAAACTAGAACCATGTCGCGGCTGTTATCTAAAAGATCGGGCTTGTCGTTAGAAAATAAAACTCTATTATATAAAATAGTAGCTCTAAAAGCGATCTGGCTGTACGGTATACAGCTGTGGGGTTGCGCAAAAACATCCAACTTACAGAAAATACAGCGATATCAAAATAGGGTACTGAGAACCAATACTGCAGCCTGTCTCAAATTATACGCTCCATAATGACTTAAAGGTCATGTTCGTGGACGATGAAATCAAAAAACAAACAAATAAACAACTTAGGATTCTCATATGAATCCACTTGCTACCAATTTTCTGAATAACTCCGGTGAAATACGTGGTGAACAGTGAGAGTGAGCCCTGCTTTTGCGTCGATAGATATTGTACAAATTGAAAAAGATCGACGAATATTACGAGTTTACGTGCGTAATATTTTTCGAAATATTAAAAGTTACGTAAAGGCTATCAATGAGTAATTTTTGGCCTGAAAACTTTAAGCTTTTAAATACGTCGGTGATTCGTATGATTTAAACAACAATACATATTTCCAATACATATACATTTAGTGCTATAACGACATTTATTTTTGCACCCATCATAAGCCAGTGGATTTTATAAGGAACGAAACAAGCTGCAGATGTATATTTTTGCCGTTTAAAATATAGCAATCAGATTGGAAGCTCGCGTAACATATCCGTCTTCTAAAATGCGACTGTTTCTAAATGAACAAGAATCTAATAGCGGAAAAAAATAATGCTACTTTCAAAAACATCTAAAATAATAATGTACGAGATTTTAAGCACTAAAATATAAACCACACTTATATCATACAAGTATGATATCTTTTGTTAATGATACTTGCTTTGAATGTACTTTACAGATAGTTTTAGAGCATGCTGAACATAACTTATTATCATAATTAGAAGAGCACAAACTTTTTTTTCTTTTTCGGGCGCGATAACAAAAGTCTTATGAGGGGAAAGAGTCAACATTCAAATAGCAATTCGGTCAGAGAAGGGTTGTATAAAAGAACTAAGCAGAAGAATGACGGACCAAGAAGGGAATGACAAGATATACGAAGCGCGGTAAGGAGCAAGGACGTGAAGTGCTAAGAGTTGAGAGTGAATCGTTCATTTGAGAGGGACGGCACTGAAAAAGAATGTGGTTAAAATCGCAGAAAGTCTCATTGTTCAAGTGAAAAGGGCAAAACAGCGAAGATGTTAGGGAAAAACGGAAACGAGAAGAAGGTAACAGTGAATGATTAAGAGTAAGCGAATAATAGAAACGACGACAGAACGCTGAAGGAAGGGGAAATTAAGGGACCACGCGTTGGAAGGAAACGTAGGTTGAACAGCCAGATAATAAGATAGATTATTACAAAAGGGCGGAGCATAGATGTCGGACCAGTATTTGGAATAAAGTTTTTTTGAAAAGATTTAGAAGATTTGAACCTGGAATTTTAGAAAAGAAGATAGGTGAGGAAGCAGCAACTCGAGCCAGAGAATCCGCTAATTCTTTGTCTTCTATGCCTGTACGACTACGAAGTCACTACAAATCAACACGGATTGAATGAAGAGAGGAAAGATCATGAATAAGAGAGCGTATTCGAAGAATGATAAAATCATAGGAGTACGTGGAGAAAGCAGATCATATGGCTTGAAGGGCGCCGATGGAATCAGAAGTAGTCAAATAGTTTGTAAAATTCCGGTGGGAGAAAACATAAATAACAGAACGTAGGGTAGCCATGAGTTCAGCTGTAAATATAGAGCAAATGAAGAGAGTATAAAGGATTCAGAATGATTAATTTCCAGCAGGATAAAAAAGGCTCTAGCTGCACCAGGACCCTTTTAGCCATCAGTAAGATATTCATACAAAGAAGAAATAAGGAATCAGTAATGTTATGGAATTTCTTGCATAGCGACGGTTCGAGATAAAGATTCAGACGGTGAGGACAAGCAGGGAACCTTAGGAGAATATATGAGATTAGCAAAGTCAAAAGCGAAGTAGGAAAGATTGAAGGAGGAGATTACATAATGAGAGTAAGAACTAAGTCGTAAGTAGATGCGAGCAAGGATAGGAATTTTCCTTAGAGTAAAACGTCAGTTCTTTATAATATGGATGTAGAAAGGAAGAAGTTTGAAAGACGCAAGCGGTAAACACTTTGAGAGAAAAAAATATTCTAAATAAGATCTGTGGATGAGCAGGGAAGACGTATTTATTGCAGCAAGTATTGCTGAAGTTGAAGAAGGCTTAGGAGCAGCGAGACAGAGACGAAAAAAAAAGTTTTGGATTACATCTAATTTGTGGAAAAGGGAAAGGAATAGTAATCAAATTTGGAGGGAATGATTGTACAGGGAAATAAGTATATAAGGATCGCCCTTTCCATTTGCTAGGAGATAGGGCTTTCAAACGGTTTAATCTTTTAAGAGTAGGAGAGACAATTAGTTCTTCGAAAAAGGACAGACGACTATACACCGAGATAATAGATGCAATTTTCATGAAGAATAATTACGGCATTTAGAGATATATTAACTAGAGAGAAATTATAATGGACGAAGAAAGAAAACAAAATAAGAGGATTTTGAAGGGATAGTGCAAAGAGGAAAGGGAATGCTCTAGCTTAGCAAGTGATAGATTGATTTCATCATTCGCGGTTACAGTTTTTTGAACGGAAGAGAAAAATAATATATCTTCCGCAAAGAAAAGTGAAGTTGCCCATGGGGGAAATCGTGAAAGAAGTCTCTCTCAGTTTGGAACAAGGAAGAGGTGAAGTGGATTTTACGATGTAGCATTAGATTAATGACAAGGGAAATAAAATGTAAAAGAATGTTGATTGCAAGCATTTTATATCTCTAAGAGCGGGTAGATGAATATTGTCAAAAACGCCGGAAACATCAACGATGGTAGCCAATGTGTACTGCTTATTGATGAAAGATTTATATATGTTGAAGTCAACAGGACCTAATTCTGGACGAAAACCAAATATAGTAGGCGGAAGCATGTTGTTGCTTTCAAGTCACGAACAAGACACTTGTTAAGCATACCCTCAAATAATTTTCTAAAACAGGATGCTATGGAAATAGGATCTAGGAAGGAGTTTTTTTTTAGGAATAGGCATAGAGTAATGAACGAATTCCAAGAAAGAGGTTTAACTCCTCTGAAAAAAAAAAAATTATAGTTATTGAGAAGGGATTCAAGAGCAAGATTATACAGATTTTTAGGGACAAGGTAGAATATGCTATCAAGAACCGGAGTGGGACTGTAGGATTTTTGAAGGATGCACTGTAGTTTGTTTAATACTGAAAGCGGAAGTTAAGAAGCGAGAGGAAGAACCACCAGAAAAGTCAGAAGAAAACCACTTGTTGTTATTAGGAGCATATGTAGGCGTAATAGATTCAATGAAGGGTACTAGGCTGTCAACCGAGGAACTAAAAAGAGTATAGGATTAAGAGACAGGTTTAGATACAGAAATTTTTTTTGACTCCATCAAGGAATTAAATAGAGGCCAGTTTGCTTCGGAAAAAAATCATCGAGGAGAATGAAGGGGTTTAGGGTAGGCAGAAGAAAGGAAATCTTAAGGAGTGATTAGAATAGGGATGTAATCATTACCACAGAACCCCGTAAGGGAAGTCTAATTGTAATTAAAGCTGATATTAGGGGACGAGAAGTATTACATGCAGATGAACTCTTACAGCAATAGAGAGAGGAATCATTGAGAAGAAATAAATTATCAGAGAGGATGAGGTTTTTGAGATTGTAATTTGAACCAACTCCATGCGAAGGACGAGATGGAATTGAAAAAGGAAGAAAGGGGGGGAAATGGTGCAGATCACAACTTGGAGGAACATAGATAAAAACTATGTTTAGCGGACGAGCAGAATTAAAAGAAAATATGGAAACATGAACGCTATATTCGGTTAGCTAAAACTAGATGAACGGTTAAAAGAAACACTGCGTGACTGGAAATGACTTTTCTGATAAAGATTGCTGAACCACTAAATCAGTCGTTGCGGTCACATCTTACACGATTGTATCCTCTGATGTTGAAAGTCATGCCCGATCGTAGCCGGGTTTCCAAAATAAGAGTAACACTGACGTTGTGAATCCACGCAATAAACCCTCGTCTTTTTTTTTAGATGTAAACTTCTTGAAGCAGCAAAAGGAACTTTAGAGACCATAAGAAACAATTTTTTTCACATCAATAGCTGTATGGACTTTCTCGTATTTTCATTCAAAATCGGGGTCAGAAATTTCAGACCCGCTATTATGATTAACTATGTTCAATAGTGTCATCAATAACATATGATTGCCATCTAAACAGAGTTATTTTCCTCTTCAATAGCTTCACTTATTTTCCGTAATCCGCCTGTTAATTGATAAGAAATATAGTAATGACTACTAATTATATAGTCGTATTTTAATGATTTTTTTTATTTCATAGGTCGCTCAAAAACGAGGAAATATAGAAGTAATTTCTTATTTAAAAAAATTATTTTAAAAAGTTCTTAAACGAACATTTATGAATTTACGAAACATAATGAATATAAAAATAATTTCTTACTCGAGAAAAAAAAATGTCAGAAAAATTATAGAACTAATAGGGCAGTATAATTGTCGCTGAATAAAAGAAATTATTGAGAAATAGAGTCATGTGTAACTCTACTACCGCTGAGTCCTTTTTGATAGCCCATCGTCCTACCTTCTTGAAAAAACCATAATGAACAGGTGTGAATGCGATATGATTTTCGATGAGTATACTATTTTAGGAGAACAGACGTTCTCTCGTTACTGACTTAAGCGGTTCTAGGAAATTATGTAGACGTTTATTCTGTACCGGGTCTTTTTTGGCCCAGCGATAGTAGAATTTCCTATGCTGAAAAAAAATGAAATTTAACCATCATCCGGACTTAAATGATAATAATAAGAAAATTTACACGCTGACGATACCACGTTGATAACTGCAAGTATTGAAAATATGATCTGTCTTTTTCAAAGATTTGAACAAACTAGCAAAGAATACGGATCGATAATTAACAGAAAAAAAACAACTAAAATGATGATAATCGACCGATCCGTAAAGATAACTGACCTAACGTAAAATAAACAGATGGCATAGAAGTGGTTAATAAGTTTACATACTTAGGATCGATTGTTGAGAATGCCGGAGGTTGCAAAGCAGAAATACGACATCGCACGCGAATAATTAAAAGCGCGATGGGTCGACTAGTATAAATTTGTCGTAATCAAACAGTAAACAGGAAGGTGAAAATTAGAAAAATCATTAGTATTCTCGATGTTTTTATATAACGCTGAAATCTGAACGATACACCGGACTGAATGTAGGTACGCTGAATCTCTCGAGCTATGGTGCTGGAGATGAATGTTACGGGTCCCATGGACAGCCAAGAGGACCAACGAATTACAATATTAATGGTGGTTGGTGAACCGAAAGTCTATTAACGGTGAAGTACTTACCAGAATTGGACGGTTTTCCGGCCACGTGGTCCGGACAAATGGACTGGAGGCGCTCTTCGTCGAGGGGAAACCGTATGGAAAACAAGGTCGTGGCCGTTTACCTCTAAGATGGTCAGATGGAATTCGAGAATTTACCGGGAAAAGCTTCAGTGAATCTGTTCATGAAGTATACAATAAAGACAAATGGCCTAAACTGGCTTACTCAACGATGACAGCATTTCTGCGTCACGATGTCTCTTCTAGGGATACACGATTCAAAGAGAGAGACAGAATGACAAATCGTCTTTTATTTATTCAAAATTCTTCCCACCTGCTCCCCGTTATGTTAGGATATGCGGATACTGCGGCAAAAGAAGGCTCATTGTTCTTTCCGGTACCGAACATCGAAATTCCGTCAATGGATCTGAAGACTTATATAGTGCAAAAATCATTTCAAACATGGCAAAAACAGTGGACCAACATCCCAAACACGAACAAGCTGCGTTCAATTCGAGATGACCATGGAAAACCTCATTATCTAGCAATTGAAGGAATGAAATCGTTGTCACGAGACTCCGCCTAGATCACTCCAAAATCACTCATAGTCACCTCCTATCCAGACAACCTATTCTACTGTGTTCCAATTGCAATTCTCCTGTCACAATCCAACATTTACTTGTTAGCTGTCCCACCTATAATTCATACCGAGCACAAATTCTCCAGTCGTCCAACCTTTCTGAAATCCTGTCTGACCGCCACGACAAAATTAAACGCCTCCTACGTTTTCTTAAGACCACTAACATATTCCACTTCATCTAACTCTTATCTTATCCGTGCCTGTGGCCTAGGCGGCAGTACTTCTTTATAGTGCCATACTCAGCTTCTGAGCGTCGGCGACTACCTATTCGTACATCTTAGCTGTACGAATATAGGTAGTGTACTAGGCAATTGTTATATTGCAACGCAGGTGTACACGCGCAAGACTACATTCGGAACCGATATAGTAGCTGCTTGTTATCGCGCTACCAGTGCGCAGTCCCGGTGTGGGTCTGCTATGTACTGACCTAGCGTGCATATGATGTTGAACGTGGTGGTTTGCCATTGCCTTCCACGTGACTATTAGCGATTATTTATTTATTTATTTAATTCTTGTAATAAGTTCGTCGTCACTCGGAAGTCAAGCGCTCTAGCAACTAAGTACACGACACGCTAATCAAAGAAGAAGAAGAAGATGTTGGGGTCTTCAAGTAAAAACGAAATTTTTCTTTAGCCGAATGCACCAATGCTTCTTTTAGTTGTTTCCAATTCTCCGGATGTTTAGTCTGTAATTTATCCTTAAATTCAGATCCTTTTTTTAATTTCATTGTATCATACTTGTTTATTTCTGTTTTAGTTTGTTTCCTTGTATTTCTTGGTTTTATATATATATATATATATATATATATATATATATATATATATGTTTAGAAGCTAATTATGACGAAAGAAACAGATGTGTGAAGAGATGGCAGGGGTCGGTAATGATATATTAGAAAATAAACTATTTACATGTTCGAAAGGTATTCAGTCAGTGTAATTTAACAATAATGGATACGCTGGAGAAACAAATAATACAAAAAAGGAAAAAGAAAATGAAAAAAGACGAATGTGATAGAAAATCGAAAGGAAAACACTAAGAATGCGCTACATTAAACTAAAGGAAATGAGCGAAGAGTATTGAAAACACTAAGTTGCTAGATATTGATGCTAGTAACAAAACTTGGTAGCAGCCCAAACCAAAAAAGAAAGAGGATAGCCATGAACAAGATGGAAGAATGACATGAAAACAAAAGCTGCTGGATCTGCAATAGAAGAAGGAATATAAAATTGAGAAGTAATAAAAAATTATGGTTTTGTTGCTAATGCCCTTTATTGGCACCCTATAACAAAAAATCATAAACGGAAATAGGAATACAATGTCGGAAACAATAATACAGTGGTAATGGCCCATTATGCTAACTTTAAATATTGCTCTTATCAAACAAAAATTCGAAAATAACGTGCCTGCAAGAAGCATAAAAATATGCTTTAGAAAATAATACAAAGTATGAAATCATGGCTGCGAAACGATACTGATGTAAAAATTTAAGAAAAAAGTAAAAAAAATTTAGTGAAATTCGTCAGCACATGGGTTTGTCATCATTAGCAATGTTTACTTGACATTAGCCACTAAAAACCCACATTCAAAAGTTTAGAATTCTCGCGTAAAATGAATCTGCAAAGCTACTAGTGCGGCTAACATAACGCAGCACAACATAACGGTGGTAATTATTGATTTTAACCGTACAACTGAATCGCCGCGTACCGTTTAGAAATTAAAAAGAAAATTATGTTAATGAACTAATTTTTTATTCGTAAAGATTAGCTGACAAAATGCTGAACTTGCTACAAACGTAAATACAAATGTGCCGTCCAGCAATTACGGCAATTCTCAAAGACTGTATCGTCTCATATTGAGATTTTCCAGTTTATTTATTAAATACGCAGGACGAAATACAACGATTAAAATATTTAATGTATAATACAATGATGAATTTATGTATTAGTAATTTTTGTGTGGTTATTGATTAAAATTTTCGAAATATACATTCGGATGCGGTGGGTGCACCGTTAATTTGTGACGCTCGTGCTTACAAAAAAATGAGTTTGTACGTATAATTATTGTACATTTGCAAAAAAGTTAGCAACCACTGAAAACCGATTTTGCAAATTCCCACGCGCGGTTATAATATCCGGGACGTTTAAGGGGAGTCAGAAAGTGTTAACGTCCGTTCCTCTTTTCATTATTGTAGAGTCATTTTTCGACTTTCTTACTTTAAAATTATTTATTATATTCGTAACGCTTTGAAAATCAGTTACAAAAACATATTATAAAGACGGAAATTGCTGGAACTGACAGAATTCCAAGAACCCATATATAAAGCATTATCGCTTACAACGATATTATGGCACAAAACTTAACTTCAAAACTTTTTCCTGATAAATTTAACGAAAAAAAAATGTCCTTAATTTTTTTTGGCCGAGAAAAAATAAAGTTTGTAGAGATATTTCGATATTTGTTTGGCTTATGTTGCTTATCGTATTAAATGCTTAATCTGACGCCTGCGCTTTTGAACTTTCCTAAAAATATATTAGGTAGTTTTAACTGTCGAAATTCAGTGAGTAGTTTTTCGCGAGATATTTCATGAGAAACCATTCAGTAAGATTAAATCGTTTAAAAGGTCGTGATACTTTATTTGACATCTTGTTATAAGGAGGATCAGATCATTCAGATGCCATTATAACCCCGATTTTTCCGGTATTTCATCGGTATCAGTTTTTAAGACACATGGTATCGTCTTCTGCTGAAATTATCAATGGCGCCACGATATATTAGGAGACCGCGTGGAGTTACATGGAGGTAAAATCTGATATCGCGAATCGCAGGAGTGAGTTCAGGATTTGGCCAATTAAGAAAAGACTGTAGATGCGAACAGTAAAAAACTGAATTAAATAAATAAAAACGTGAATTAAGAGAAATCGGCGGGTAGTTTTTTTTTGCTTTTTTTTTTTATTATTTTTCATTTTTACATATAAAAATTAAATGTAGTCAGCGGTGGAAACCATCCAATTAAGTTTTTTATTTCTCCACTCCACATTGTACAATCAATAATCTTTTTCTTAAACTACTGTAATATTAATATAAATGAATATTGGACTACTTCCTATATTCCAATTCCTTTTTGGCCGATTCATTAAAAATTCTCATTTTTTCCTGTACCAATTCTTCACAATCTTCCGCTATCTCTATATCTAAAATATTGCATCCATTCAGGATGTACACTGTCCTGCTCGTTGCATCTAATGCAATTATCCGTTTCGGCTATATTAAATCTTTTGAGATAGATTTTGAAATTTCCATGTCCTGATATGAATTTTACGTTGTAAATATTCGGAGTATAGTACGTGTTATTAAATCTCTCTTTAATTTGTATAGTAATTAATTTTAAATACCAATTTAAAACAATTATTTAATTTATCAAATACCCCGACGCGTTTCGAAGACAAAAAGCTTCATGATCACGGGAGTTATTATAATAAATTTAATAAAGACGATGCCAAAATAGAAATAATAAAAAGTAATGGTTAAAAGCCGATGACAAAAGTCGATTATTGCACAGTTAAATTTAAATTATGAAAAATGACTAATAAAATAAAATTAAAGTATTTAAAAGTTTAAAAAATGATTTTGAAAAGTTTTTATAAAAGTTTAAACAATGTTTAATAAAATATGAAAGTTAAAATCGAATATAAATTAAAATCGCGAATGAAAAAATTAAATCACACAATAAGTAACCAGTATAAAAATTATATCTAATCACGGTTACATAAGAAAAGAACGGTTATTAAAATATTATTTAGAAAATGTTGGGGAAAAAAACTTTTCGTTATTCTGTTATGACTTATTCACACCGTTTCAAACTTTTCCATATATACTGTTCGCTGATATATTTTTTGAAGAGCTGTTAAAATTTTATTCTCTACTATATTTTCGAAAGTTTGTTCTACCTTTAATTCCTTTTTGATTGCAAAAATATTGACATATGTTTTTCTATTTCTAAGTGTAAAGGTAATATTCCAGCTATAACTAATGCATTTGTATAATTTATTGCTTTGTAAGCTAACGATAAAACGACGAAAGAAGAGACGCCAAATATAGAAATGCGGGAATTAGAGAATGCTATTTATAAAGTCAGAAATAACAAAGCAGTCGGAAATGATCTTCTAGCGGTTGATTTGATAAAATACATAACGCAGGATGAGAAGAAATAAACTTTTACAGATATTTAATAAAATTTACCAAAAAATTGCCGGAAGATTTTAAAAGCGTAAATTTTATACCAATTCCAAAAACGAGTAGCTCGCAAATATGTTCCGAATATAGAACAATAACGCCGATAAGTCATTCGCTGAAGCTACTTATATCAATAATAAATAGCAGAATAGAGCGGAAACTAGATGACAATTTGAGAAGATACACAATTTGGTTTTGTCCCAAGAAAAGGAACTAGAGATGCAATAGCTCTACTCAAAATAATAATACAAAGGGAATCTTGAACGCAAACAGGGAGGTTTATGCATGCTTTGTAGGCTATGAGAGAAAGCGTTTGACCGGGTTAATCACGAACAGCTTATAACAATATTATAAAAATATAATATCGATAGACCGACAGCTTTTTAAACATCTGTACTGGGAGCAGAGTGCAAAAATCATAAAAAATGCAAAATTCTCGGATAAGCAAAGTGATATCAAAAGAGGCGTATGACAAGGATGTCCACTCTCACCCAGATTATTTAATATATATATATATATATATATATATATATATGCAGAAGAGATTAAATAAGCTGCAAATATAGGAAAAATGAGAGTGAAAATAAATGGACAACGTATAAACGAAATTAGTTATGCGGATGATAAAGTATTACTTGCAGAAATAGAACAACTACAAAAAATGCGAACAAAATAAATAAAATCGGTTTACGATATGAAATGAAAATTAATACTAAAAAAACAAAAATCATTAAATTTATCAGAACTAAAAATAGGCATACAACTATATTTACATTGACGGAGAGAGGATAGAAAACTTAACTGAATTTAAATATCTAGGTAGCCTCATCACTAACGATGGCAGAGATGGCAGAGAAATCAAATCGAGAATTGGAATGGCGAAACAGGCATTCAACAACCTGAGTCATGCACTAAAGGATTCGAGATTAAGTCTGGAACTTAAGAAAAGAATAATGCGCTGCTCTGTGTGGTCAATACTACAGTGTACATGTGAAACTTGGATTATAAGTGCAAATAGCAAAATAGATAATAAATTCTTTTGAAATGTGGATTGTTAAGAATTCTCTGGACAGACTTTGTCAGTAATAAGCTTGTTCTAAGCAGAATAGACGAAGGGGGAAGACCGGTAATAGTCGACAGTATTCAGAGAAGGAAAGCGAAATACATGGGGCTCATGAGATACGAAAAAACCGAGTCTTTATGTTGGCAGCGCTGGAAAAAATACAAGGGCAATCCTACAGAGGGAGAAGAAGACTGGAAATGGGATAATATCGAATCTGATTAGCAAAACATTTCAGAAAATAGTGACGGATGCGAGAAATCGGATCATATGAGTTGCACCCTATTTCCTGTTCCAAGAGCAGCGACGACGAAAGAAAGGAAAGAAGCTTTAATTAGTTTGATTGCTATGCTGTGTATGCTCGCTAAAACTTTGCTGGCGTATTATGAAAATAACTGTAACATTTGCCAGGCGTCAAGAGAAAATCCGAATTAACGGAATAAATTTAAGGACACTCTATCCTTTAATACTGCATCTTTGTCAAATAACATCTCTCTTTTTCATTTAGAGCCGATAAGTTCCTGAATCGATACATTGGAGCAATTACAACAAAAAACAGACTTTCACTTATAGCCGCCATAACACCGGATCAGTTCACATTTGAAGTAAATTGAGTCGAAAGAGATTATTGAACTTGTCACTATTTATAACTAATGTAACCTACGGCGAATTCTTCATACTTTTCTGTTTTATTTTCAGCACAGTTCTATTAATTCGGTACGTCGTTTGAAAATTTTCATTTCTAATCTATACACGAAATTTGATACTTGGCCGCTTCAGTTTCATCTGTAATTTAAAAATAATGATTTTACAAAATAATCTACCGAATCGGATACATGCTTCCTAATCGAAAATTTAGCCGGGCCACCAGATTGTTTGCTTTTTTTCGAAAAAAATAAGTACATCACACTTCCGTTAGACAATTTTGCGACCCATTTATATTATCTTCCACCATAAAAATGACGTAGTTATTAACATTGGAAAAACTTTACCCTTGGAACCTCCGCACTTTATAAACTTCTACGATGATTCTTTTAGAAGAGTAGTCGGTTCGAATTGATTATTCCCCGCTCTCCGCAAAATGGAGCAAACATTTTACAAACGCGAAGCAAAAATGATGCAGATTTTTTTTTTCATGATTTTTTGATTGCAGAATTTTCCTATTAAGCCCCCGGGGGGCGCAAGGATGAAGTATACATTTATATAAAAAAAAAATTCAAATTCTTATAGCCGAGTAAGAATCGTTTAAAGAAAACTTCTGCTGCTCTCCGAGTAAGACTTTAGAGTGTTGCGCGCGGACAACGAGGACAGTGCGGAATTCTGAAAATGGAATCGAAAAAGAAAGTTCACGGTTCTAAATTTGTAGCGCTTCCGATGTCGGTCAGACGAGAAACAATTTCGAAAACCGGAGGTGATTCTCAGACGGGAGGACGATCAGCAGTGCTAATCAGCGCCCGGAATATTAATCGATCGATGGCGGTTGTGCCGTGCAAGGAAATTGCAGAGAAGAGGGACCATCGGTAATTACGATGCTACGTGTCCGAGTGCGACGCGATAGGAATGGAAATGCGATAGAGCAGATAGGCCGAACGTTCCTGAATCGGACTTTGCTCGACCAGGCTTCGACCGTCGTAGGCGCGCACCTGACGCATGTTGCGGTCCCCACATCCCTTCCGGTGTTTCTCTTCTTATGCGGCAAAAAAAAAGCAACGATAAATAAGGCCAGCAGGCAGCGAGCCAGCGCATTCTTAGGGCGCACTATCGTATCCGAGGACATGCGTTGTTTGAAACAGTAAGTCCGATAAAAGTAACAGTAGTATCGGTGCGTTCAGCGATCGCAAAGCACAAGTTGATGATCGTCGCGAATTATGAATAGACCGCTAATATCGAGTTGTTGCTTGCTGACGACTCTTGCCATCATCGTCTTCGGTAGCTGCTGCGAAACGGTCCGATGTTCCCCTGGCGGCAGCGACGAATGGCAAAGTCAGAGTCAAGGCCGAACGGACGAGATCCTCTGGGATATTTTAAGCGAATGTTTGAACGGTGTAGAGCCGATTTCTACGTGTCTCAAGTTAAAAGTTCTCAACTATTTCGACTACAACCTAGAGCCGACGGCTACACCGCGAGCCAATCACCTGTCCACGGAGAATACCGAAAGATTGGACAAATTACTGATTAAGCGTTTCAAGCGATACGCGGAAACTCACGAACTGCAGCTGAACCTACCGGAATTCCTCTTTCAAGGGACCACCTTGATATTTAAACCGAATAAAGATATCACCGACTTTGATATCAAATTCCCGGAGGTTAACAGCGAAGCAAGAGAAATATCATCCGGTAAGTGGCGACATTTTTAAATTGTTTTTAGTTTGCAACTTTTCCTATCTGGAAATATCTCCGCCGGGTGAGCGTACATTTTAAACAATCGGCGGATATTCGAAAAATTCTTTAAAAGGAACTATAAAAAACTGTTATTAAAAAGGAAAAATGATTTTCGTTTTTTTTTTTTTTTTTTTTGAAAATTTCAATCTATTTTGGTGGATGCATCATAAATTACCTAATAAGGTTGCCGTAAAGGATGGAGTTTTCACGACGGGGAAATTTCTCTCTGACGCGAAAAAAGGATACTGTCGAATTTTTTCAAAAGTTATAATTTTCTTTTGTTTCATTGGATCGCGCGCCACGGTTTCGTGGAAATCTACTACTTACGTAGTTATCGGGAAAAATAGAAGTATAGTGATTTGAGGAAAAACCAGAATTTAGATCATTTATTAACATTCGTTAAATCCTGTAAGGTTTCGATAGTTCATTTTTACACGGTAGTAGTATCACCTTTTTTTTGTCGCTAAAATTTTATCACAAATCGAAAAATGCTTTTAAAAAAAAGTAAAAGTTGTAAAATTCGTAAAAGTATCCCCTAGATTTTCCGGCATCTTAATGCGCGATAAATTTTAAAATGGTATATTATTTTTCTTTCTTTTTCTTTTTGGATTTATACTCGTTTTAAAGGTTAACGCTTAGACAAGTGACGAAAGTTTCCAATACGTCGTAATTTTTTAGGATTTTTAAGACGCCGCGAGAGAAACATCACGCTGTATATTCAATTTTTCAAACATATGTTTCGGAACAAGTTTAATTCGGGATCCGAGAGAGAGTGAATTTTTGTTTCCCGTCGCCGCTATAATGTACATTTAATTCCTTTTACTTAAAACTAATTTTAAACAACCTTCGCCGGATTTAGACATCCCCGAAAGTGTCTTTTGAATTATAATAAATCTTTAAGAATCGGCTAAATGGTTCAGATGTTGGGCCAAAAAAAAAAAAAAAAAGAATCTTTAAGAATTGTTTACAAAATTAATCGCGCATTTTTATTTCATTTTTGTCAAATTTTCGAATACGTAATAAAGAATTTCAACTTTTTTTAAGATAAAGAAAAAAAAAAAAAGAAAAAGAAAAAATTTAACTTAGAAAAAGTACAGCTACAAAGAACAGCTAGTGAAATGAATTGCAATCATTTTGACTTTTCAAATTACTTTCAGAATCGTACAAAAATTACTTTTAAACATGTTGATAAAACATTAAACGTTGTAAGAAACGAAAAAGATGAAAATACAAAAAATGCAACATTTTCAGTAAGGCGTGTTATATCTCGCAATCATAGTTTCTGAAAGGATTAACTGGTTAACTAACCGGTTCTTCCACAGACGCGTTCAATCGGATTTTCTACATATCAGAGAGCTCGGGAACCCTAACAGAGGCTGATTCCCGCTCGAAACGATATCGATCCTATGTCGCATATATATATACATGTGTAAATGTGTCTTACATAGGTTTTTTCTTTGATTAATTTTTGTCCTGCAATTTCACCGTCTTTATCATACAGAACACTTATGATTTATGATAAAGTAGCTAGGCTCTTGATTAATAATTACGACGAAATTATTTCAGATTAAAAATATTAAAATTGTAAATGAATAAATAAATAAATCTCGAAATTTCTTAGTAAGCCATTTCGTGTAATCTTTTTATTTGACTCACCTCTGTTCTGTGTTATTCCGACATCATCGCCAAAACTTATTAATAAAAACCCGCTTTACATTTTATTTCCTTCTTAACAATGGATATATGTATTTATAATATTTAGTATCGATAAAACTCTCGATATTTTTGCTGACTTTTAAAGATTCATATTCAGCTTAGTCTCCTGAATTGGAATTTTTACCCCTATGCGCTTTTTCTACTTTTTCCTAAATGATAGAAGCTTCTTTTTATTTCGAATGTGCAATTTTCCTCGTTAGCTAAACTTTCACAAGCTTTTTTTCAAGCCCGTCTCAGTGACGCGTCGGTTTCACTTGACAATAAGCATTTCGGACAGATTTTCCGATTATTCTCTCTTTAGTTTCTTCGGCGGGTAAATGCGGAAATATTCCCAAGTCACGTTTAACTGCAGAGATGGTCGTTGCATGGAAACAGATTTTGCCGTAATACAGATTTACATTTTCTGATTCAACAGTTTCTGTTACTAATTGAAAGTGAACAAATCGCGTATGATAAATGTGTTCGAATTAAAATTTGTCGCAATTATCTGATCGCAACGATAAATTCGTTACTTAGGCGAATAGTATGAAAACGTTTTTTTTTTTGGCATTAAAAATTATGTCCTCTTTTCTTTTTTTTTTTTTCTTTTTTTTTTTTTTTTACCGGTCAAAATTGAAGGAGATGTTGAATTGGTTCCCGGGGAAGATTTTGCTGGTCGAATTGGTTCCCCTCCCCTTCTATTGATGTGTCAAATTTGTCCTTTTTAAGGTTTTTTTTTTTTACCTGAGATGAAACTAACCGAGTCTTTTATCGCTGTTGTTATTGATGTCTGTTGTTGATGTTATTACTACCGTTCTTATTCTCCACATATGATCATTATGAGTGTCATAATAGAACGACTGTTTCTCATTTGTATGCGGATGAAATTGTTTTCCGATTTTATTCGTAATCAGTGTTCGGTCTTTTGATGATACAAGGTGTTGTGTACTGTTTATTTTGTGTTAGTTATCAAAATATTACTTATTTACTCCGATTTATGATGGAATTTATGTTTAGCGAAAAAGGGAGAAAACTACTTGTGATGCGCGATTATTAAATTCGGTTAAGCAAAAAAAAGTTGGCAGATGGATTAGAAAGATGAATTTGTACCAAACGAGGACGCAAAGCTTTCGTAAAACTACATAAACATTATCATCGAAGAAGTTTTTAGTATCAAAATTATGGAATAGAAAATGATACTTTAACGCGTCAGAAACTGAGTAATTCACTAAAAAGGGGAAAATATGGATATCAAAAAACTTCTTAATAAAAAATCATCGAAAATTATTTGCAGCGAAATTGTTTCCAATAGCAATGGTGAGTCACTGAATGCGTATGATTTGAATTAGTTTTTTTTTTTTTTTTATGGAAATAAGTTTTGGGTCTCACTGAGCAAGTATGCCCGTTATGTGAGTGCCCAACCTCTTATTATCGTTTATTTGACATAAAAAATTTACATGTTATCATTCTTACATCTAACTATATCTTAAAACTAAGCTATTTTGCTAAGTACGTCTTATACAAAGTTGCACACATACCTAATGCCACATTTGTGCTGATTATCACATACATCCGCGAATATGCGAGAAAGGAATAGAATCGGATGATAATATAGTTAAACAGACCCCGCCTATCCCGAGAAGGGGAACAAGCGGGACCTCTCAAGTATCGCACCATTCCATCAAGCACTTCGCTACTTCCTTCTTCCAAATACCAATTTTAGTTTCGTTAATTATATGTTTGGGAATCTACGATGAGAAATCTGCGTGCAACTAAAGAAAGAGAAATGCCTACGTTACCAAAAAGCTTGTATTACTTTTAACTATGGATATATTTAAAACACTCTCCTCTCGTTACTTTGCAAGAGCGATTATCTATGTGTCGCAAGCTGTCTTCAATCTGTGTATTATCTGCTTTAAAAAAATCTGAACTGTAAATGGAAAATAAATAATTGGAAACTATATTTATAATACTTTACCAATGAATGAATGTCCTCATACAGCTCAACACTCCTGTGCACTTATTCACGATCTATATTTCATGTCTATATGTTCAAAAAACAAAATCAAATGCAATCAGGGGTAAATTAAACTTAACGTCATTTCTTATACGAAATTCACCACTACCTATCAAAAATAGATTTCTTTTTGGTCAAATATCACGTTTTAATAAAGTGCATAAACCCACTTATTCATCAATCATTCTAGTAACAATGGGAGAACCAATTCGACCGTTTTCTAATGAAAAGTGAATAATAAAAATGAGCAATTGTCCGAATTAACTTTTCGAAAATTCATGAAAAAAGCACACTGAACTACGAAACAATGTTAATCTTGTAGGGAAAGATAAAATGTTAAGGGTAAGGAAGTTTATAGGAAAAAATTACTAATCGCAAGAAGAACATTTTAGTATCTAAAAACGGAAAACATAAAAACAAAACACGGCGTTTAATAATAATAATAATAATAATAATAATAATAATATATATATTTTGCTTAATAAATCGCTCTTTTTCTTTTAACTCGATGCAAATGACGTAGTCGCTAAACGATTTTAGAATGACTAATTTTTTTTTAAGTTTGCGCTTATGCGAAATGTATTTTATGTATTTCAACTTTGTTAAACTTTACCGCAGGCAATGTTGGACACGTCACAGATGTATTATCTTAATAAGTACTTTCATTGCAAATTAAGTATTATGAAACACCATTAAAATATTTTCTTTGCGACTTTTTTTCAAGGATTCGCTTGCTGATTGGAGCAATCGAAAAACGCGAAATCGATAATCAGAAATAGTGATAGAAGCGAAAATGGTTTTTGGCTTTTTTCACAACTTTTTTATTTTACAATTCCTATTGCTTTAAGGTTTCGATGAAGTTTTATCCAACTTGAGCTGCATAAAAAGCAAAAAAAAAAAAAAAAAGGTAACTTTGTATTACCATCGACACTGTAATATTATCGATTGCTGAATGGAAAATCTTCAAACCCCTTTTATTCACATTGTATTAGACCTCTGTACTTTGAGATAGCATCCGGGTTTTCAGCGGCGTCCGAGCAATAAGTTTTATTACATATTGCATCTCTATAAAGAAGAGAAAGTGGTAACACTCGCGTTATGCCCTATTCATTTTCATAGTACATGTAAATATGATATCGTAAATGTGATTTCTGTTCGTGTGTAACCCCTTTGTTTAAACGTTGTTTTACTGTTAAGAGATCTTGTTTCAGCTCGCGACATGATGCAACAGAAAATGTTGCTTCCGATGTTGATGATGATGAAAATGAAGATGAAAATGATCACTCCGATTCTGCTGATGATGGTCAGCATCAAAGCTACGAAAGCTCTGATCATGAGTAAACTGGCGCTAACTTTGGTACTGGCGTTTTTGGCGTCGCAGCTGATGAAAAAGCTCGGCATGCATTTACCGATGCTATCGCATCCGATGGATTCTGCGCCAGCATCGCCACCGGGGCCTCCGTCGTTCATGATCACCAATCCGCCACCGTCCTACGGTCCGCCGGTGCCGCCATCCTACGGTCCGCCGATCGCACCGCCGAGCTCACCCCCTTCAACGTCGTACGGCGAGCCACCGAGTAGCTGGGAGCCTAGCGGTGGCAGCGGTTCTTCGTCCTATTTGAGAACGTGGGATCCCCAGCAGTTAGCCTACAGCGCTTATTACAACAGTAACAGCAACAACCAAAACGACAGTCCCCTGAGCAGTAGCAGTAATACTAATGGTATTTCAAGCAGCTCCGGATCATCGTCCATAATAAGTTCCAGCTCTCTTCACTAAATTCGTTAACGCGGATTTTCAGAAAAAAAAAAAGTAATAAAAATAACTTTTTATAAATTAAAAAAAAACAATAGTCCATAATTTTAATTATTTATTATCACGATATTGTACTATACGAAAAGTAGTCCTCTCTCGTTATTTATTTGTTTTATATTATTATATTTTTGTTCGCGCAAATAATAAATATTTCTTAAAAATTGTGTTTTTTTTCTTTTTCTTTTAACTTTTATTCGCGTTTCGTTCAATTTATTACCGATTGCCGGGATCGTTTTTCTCAAAAAAAAAAAACAAAAAAAAAACAATTCATTAAATTGCACTTTCAGGCATTTTTAAAATTACATTTATTTCGTTATTTCCAACCGCTCGCTACAAGTGGGAATATAATTGGATATTTCTTACGCAGCGAAAAATATACTAGATGAGAGCTATCCAGTGGTCCGTGAAAGGGTTTCATCAAATGACGTCGAATTATTCCCCCCGTTTACCCTGTCGCTGATTTAAATAAAGGGAATTATTTCATTTTTCCTTTACGGTGGTACTTGATAGTTTTTATACGTCAGTTTACTTATCACCGTGGCCGAATTCTCTCTATTTCGTAGTAGTACAGTCTGGAAAAATGTTAAAACCTTTTCTATCGCAGTACCAAAAATCTGTTTAAATTCAAAATTCGGAACAGCTTACTCGAACGAACTTTTATTCGTATTTCGTTAGAATTTTGTTCGGGTTAAAGTCGTTCTTTTACAAAAACGATTAGCCCGTGTTTAAAAAACGCTGGCGACAGTCTACTTCAAGACTTCACGGATAGCTCAAAAGAAGGAAATTCAGGTTAGCGTGAAGGTATTTTTTTATTGTTGGAATTCGTTGTAATTTATCACCAGCTTATGCGATAACTTAAATTTTTTGGTTTACCTTTATTAAAAATTTTTTCCATTTCTTAAGAAATAATATACTACTATCGTTGATTTTTCGAATTTTTCCATCAAAAATTTTATCTAAATTTTATAAAGCGCATTTTGTAGCGTTTTAGAAGTGCGGAAATAAACACTGCTGCTAAAAGTAATGCATTTTCAGAAAATTTCGAACTTAGCCTGGAATTTTCTTAAAAACTAGAGCAACCGCTGAGGCAAAATTACGGAACATTTATTATTCCTTCTCATTTTTAAACGCTGATTCCTTTTATCGCTCTTTATATAGCATTCAACTCTCCTGCAGTTTGTTGATCTGCTTCTTTCATTGCTTTTTCCTTTCTCCCTTCCATCTTATCATTTTCTTCTCCGCACAATTTCACTTGTTTTCACAATTTCACTTGTTTTTTTTATATGTGACACTGATTACAATGTTCTTCCACCGCCGTTGAACGTTTCCTACAGTTCTTTTTCGCCGATTGACCTTCCTACTCTATATAATACTTCTTTCATCCTCTTCCTTCCTATCCTTGCTGTTATTTCAACCTTTCTATCTGCTACCTTTAATTAAGTAATTTCTTAATGAATTTAGTATGCCAGCAGCTGCACAGCGGAATGCACTGGAGTCCGCGAGCAATCGATTTTGGCCAAAAAAAAAAAAAGTGTTATAAAAGCCGTTAGTTTTTACATTATTCGTGTAAATTCTGCAACTGATTAAATAAAAAAAAGAGAAACGATTACCGCCAAAATAAACTGAAAACTAGTTTTCTCTGGGAGGCGATAAAATTATTACAGCAATAGCAATAAAGTGGCGCACACACTCGCGTGCAGATTTATACTTAAATTTCAGTATTTCATTTCTTTCTTTTCTTTATCAGTTATTTTCAGTCCGTTGCTGGACCTCTCGAAGTTCTTCCTGTTTTCTCTCATTTTCCGCTCATGCAGTACTTTTGAAACTTACTCATATCGTCCACCGAGCGTGTGTTGGTCTGTGTTTTCTCCGTATTCTGTATGGTACCCGAGTTTTCACTGTATTCGCAAGGAGTAAGTCTTGCGAGGTGACCAGCCTATCACTACTCGGATTTTTTTATCACTTGTACTACGTCTTTTATACCTTTGGTTTCCCCGATCCACTTGTTTTCTTTTTTATCCTTTACAGTTACACATTCTCTTCTATTTCTTTAAATTTTTACTAAATTCTTGTACCCTATTTTTCCTTTGATTCCGTTATGTCTTCCCTAAGAAGTACTGCGTCATTTGCTATGTAAGATGGTTTAGAAATGTATGAGCAATTTCTAATTCTTTACTGATTTCAATTTAACCTCCCAAGTACCGATTGCAATAATGAGTCTTACATAGGTTAATTTTCGTTTTCATCGATCCAGCCTGTATAGGTGGTCTTTGTATTCTTTTTTTATACACACGGGCCGCATAATTGAAACGTAGTCATTTATCCTCGCTGTTCCCAGCACTTCAAAAATCCGCGATGAAATAGAATCAGGCGCTTTTTCGTGGACAACAGCAAATACAATGGGCGTCGGAATTTTGTTTTTCCAGCATTTGCTTCACACAGTCCAGCCATAAGGTTTATATCGTGCCCATGCCTTTTCGG
Organism: Icerya purchasi; assembly: GCA_039619475.1. Classification (NCBI taxonomy): domain Eukaryota; kingdom Metazoa; phylum Arthropoda; class Insecta; order Hemiptera; family Monophlebidae; genus Icerya; species Icerya purchasi. The sequence continues at coordinate 71,523,099 of CM077116.1, forward strand.
AAACCTGCTTGCTTTTTCGGTTTAATTTTACCGAATTGTTTCGTTTATTCTTCCTCTAATGATTTCTGTTAAATTATTTATGGAGATTTTCGAGAAGGCTAAAATTTTTTATTTCTTTTCTATTAGCAATATTTTTTCTCGGTATTTTCTGTATACAAAGGTTGAAAAGGTTTGTCAAGACGCTCGAAATCTGTCGCTATTTTCAGTTTTTCCTTTTGGATTCCATCTGCTCCTGCACATTTTCCACTCTTTTTACTTTTAGCTGGAGCGGTTACTTCTTTTTTCGGCATTCTATAGGTGTTCTCGTCATTTATGCTGAGCATCTACTTCTGCCACATTTGCATCGTTATGTAATTCTTGGTAGCACTCCCCCCGGATTATTCCCGCAATCTTGGTTTTAATGCTATACATTAATCGTACTATTTATATTATTTCCAATTTGTAAGTTTCTTCTTAGTACTTTCATCCTCTTGTTGTTTTTTTACTGCCGCCTCTGCTATAACTCCTCTTTCCATTACGGGTTCTAATATCGTTCCGCATGTTTATGCGTAGAGTTCTGCATATTTCATCGTATTCAATCTGATCCGTGTCTCGTTCCATCTTAATCCGTCTTCTCTTCCGTATCCAGATCCTTGGTGTTTTATGATATTTTGCTTGTTCTCGATTGTTTATTTATTTATTTATTTTTTTTTTGGTATCTTAACTGATAGCACTATTTCGGAGACACGAGACTATTCAGTTCGTTTACATCCTGTGTTTCTTTTTGAAGACAGGTAATATTCTCATCTATTTGGCTTTTAATTTCATTTCTATTTTTCTCCCAGTTTATCTTGGGCTTTTTTTCTCTTCCGATTGCTTTAAAACGTTCCTCCACCTTCTCTTCTTCTTTTTCTTGAGCATTTTCCCGCGAGCGGGGTCTGCTATTTTTAGTAGATGCGACAAGTAAATGAACCAACCGGCCTGTCGCCCGGGCCTGACTTCTATTAATATTTATTCTTGCTCGTAATAATTTATGGTCATTTACCGTGTTGAATAATGCAACCGTATTCCTTGTATAATTTATTATCTCTTTATTTCTTGACGGAATAAAATCTAATTCGTATTTTTTGTGACCCATTTTGGACTGCACCAGGTCCATGTGGTTTCCTTTGGTTTTTTAAAAATAAGTGTTCATGACATATAACTTCTTTTAATCGTAACAGTGTATCTGTTCCCTCGTTCATTTCTGGTTTCCATTCCATGAGGTCAAAAAAAGCCTCATTACTTAATTTACCTACTTTCCTGTTCCACTCTCTCCTATAGTCACGACATAGCCCTTCTTTGACCGTTCCATTGTGTTTTCCAAGTATTTGTAGAAATCTTGCACCGGGTGCCTTCTGAAGATTTTGGTGCTGGAGCGTTTATCTGTACGATTTTGATCTTTTCCTTCTTGTTACTTTGCATTACGAGTTTCGCAGATCTGTCATTGATGGCCGTGCATTCAATTATTTGGTCAACTACATATATCCTTGTTTATTAAGAATCCAACTCTACTGTACGGAACATTACCAATTTCACTTACAGTACTCCTTTTTCGTCGCTTGTTTTTCAACGGTGGACAGATAAGAAAAGTATCAACATAAATTAACAGAAATTATAGTAATACAAATTTTTTCATAAATATCACGTATTAAATCATCGGATATAAAATAAAAATGTACGCGATTAGTTACATTGCATCCGGGACCATTACTGGGGACAACAAATACTCGCTGGTATTGCATTTAGCAATTCACGGTGCGGCCCATAATATTATATGAAGGAAGACAATTACTTAAAGATTTTTCACGTTATATGCGAATATATATGTCAATGCATCGGTTGGTCCCCATGCTCATGCTGCATATAACAAAATGAATCGAAATCTTCGAAAAATATGAAAATATATCAAATTTCAATTGGAACTGTCTTTTAAGTCATGCGGCAGGAAGTTTTGTGTAAATATTGATCTGTATGTGTATTCTTTCGGTGTACGGATGTGAAAATTTCCCGTAGACTATTCCGCTTGATGCGGACATCGAGGAAGGCTAATTCTCCTTGCATTCTTCCTTCCTAGTGAACTGTGTATTTTTATGAAACGAATTTAAAACGGCGGAAAATTCTTCTAACTTTCCTCTACCGTGCTGACAAATGACAAAGGTGTCATCCACATATTTATACATCAACACTTAGAATTCCAATCCTTTGGTGAAATTTTATCCAACTGCTTCATGAAAAAGTTAGCAAAGATCGGAGCCAACCTAGACCCCATTATATCTCATGTTGAACCAAAAACCTCTTATTAAATGTGAAAAAATAAATTTCTTCCCAGAGGCGAGCCTCTCGTTAACTCGCTTATAAACAGACACACACTAGTTTATTTTTTAAAAATAAAGTATCATTTTTGAAAGCCAATACTCTGTTATGTATACGCCTTGTGCGCTCAAATGATGTGTGATTGTATGAAAAATATGTTGATAAGGTTTTAATTTTTTAATCTACATTTAGCGCGCTCTCGCGGTTATTATTTTAGTAACAAGCTATATCATCATATTGCCTCTTACATAAAGATGGCGCTCCTCTTAACATTAAATATTTCACCTAGAACGGATCAGTGAAGCTTATTTTTCCGCGACAGAAAATTAATTTTAGCGGAAAGCGAAATACGACCCACATTATTCATCGCTGAAAGTGAAGTATACAGTTGCGAAACTTAATATTCACAAAAATGCGTTAAAAACTTGAACGTAAGATATTATTTATAATTTGGGTGAACTGCGTCACTAATTTCACTTCTAAATGAAATCGTCAATGATAACTGAAACGGGTATATAAACATTTACATATCTTATTTTTTTCAATATATTTTGTAAAAATCGCATCACATTCGTCGTACCTGATTGCCAATATTATCGTTCGCCATTGTAAGAATAAAAATTTCATTTAAATAATTAGAGTCTTGAAAGTCACCATTAAAATCGCCGGAATTATGAATAATTTTGCGTAAATCGGGAAATTCTCCTAGAAGCGACGGAAATCGCGGAGCTAAATCAAAACAAAAACTATAATATTGTGGCAGTTGTGTCCGGTTAACTTCTTTATATAAATTGGAAAACTGCTACACAATTTTTCATCCAACATTCGGTAATAAATGAGAAATAATAATTTAAAGCTTACTTAATACGTATAATTTACCGAACAATAAGGCATTCCGTAAATATTCGTGATGAAACGTGATGCTCAACGAGGCTAAAAAGGTTTCACACTTCAGTAAAAATATTAGAAAGAATATTCCGTTCTAAGGTATTTACCATTAAGGTCTGTGATGATGATAATTTATTATAATAATTCGCATAAGAAATTTAGCGATTTTTGCGTTAAAATTCACTGAAATCCTCTGGAGGAGGAAAGATTAAACGAAATTCTATTCATATTTTCATCAATGTACTCCGTTAAATGCAATCTTTTTAGTGTTGGAAATAAAATCGGCAAAACTTCGTTACTTGAATTTGCCGACAGCTGTTATTGCAATAGAGTTCAAAGAGCGAGTTTATAAGCTGAAATAATAACGTATTTATAAAATCACACTCTTCTACGTTCTTCTGAAGTGGACGAATATGACCCCGAATACGAGTTATTGTTTGGGAAAATATTGATACGCTGAGAAACCAATCGAGCAGTGTCGAATTTTGCAGTACCTAATAGACTGCACCGCCTTCTGTAATTTCCAGTGAGTCTAGGTGCTGTAATAGTCCAGGTAGTTACACTCGGCGCGTAGATTTACATTTGTAAATTTATTAAAAATAAAAATAGGATGGGTAGTAGTAACGAAATATACAGAGGACTTAAACTGCTCAAACGACACATTTCTGTAATAAAATAAATACGTGAAAAAAATCACCGTAAACGGATACAAACAACGAGAAATGATTAATTTGATGAGTTACTTTGTCAAAGTATTTATGAAAATAATCCGTACCAGAAATATTAGACTGGTAAGTGAAACTTCATGTCGGTCCGATTCTAAAACGAATTAGTAAAAATTAATTTGTATTTAGAAGAAAAAAAAAGCTTTTCTCACAATAAACGGGCAAGTATAAAAATCGGGAAAGAGACGTATTTCCTACGGAAAAATAAAAACATACTGAAGCAATCATAAATATATATGTATATCAAAAATAAATCATAAAAAAAAAAGCGATAGTGTAATTCTAGTCTTGCTTCATGATACCGTAACCATACAACGCGCAACTGCCTAAACCGGGTTAGAAGTGTGTGAAATATGATTTTTCATGAGGATTCCTCTGTAATGTCTAATATAGAAATATTATTGATTCGTTCTGAAAGAGAATCGAAAAGTAACAACAAATTTTGCGCACATTCAATTCAATTCAATGCATTTATTTATTATTATTATCATTGAATCCCACAAATGCGTTCAAAAGCGCTAATAGTGGATACAATAAAATCAAATAAGTTTTCAAGCATGCAATAGGTACATTAAATTAAAGCAAATACAATAAGAAACATAGTCAGAGAAACAAAATATGAAGTACCAGGAACAATCATTGATTTTCAATTGATATTGTATATATCATATCAGACAATAATAATTTGATTAATTTTGTCAAGTTTTACAAATTTTAGTTCAAAAGATGAATTTCAAAATAAACAAATTCTAAACGCAGTTATCCCGCAATAATTACACGGCCGCTCCTAGGAATAATTTTACTCGTAATTATTAAGCTTCTCCCCTTTCAATATTGAGGCTAAATTTACAGTTAAATTTTAGCGATTTTTCCACCAACGTTTAGTTCCGTAGAAAAATTAATACGCACGCGAAATTAAACATAATTACCGTAAATTATCGGCGTAATTAATTCCGTTGTTTGTAAGTAATTTATTTTCTATAAAATATGATTTTACGGTTGATCGAAATTGTTAAACATATATCGCGAGTATATCAATTTTTTCGTCAGTAAGCGGTAATACCGTTTCTGGAATCGAGTAAGCTTAGAATTTGTACTGTGCACGCTTTTCGGTAAATATTAGAATTATAATAATGTTCCAAATGAAATTACTACTCACAAATTATTTATCAACAATGGCTCCTTCATATTCTTATAATTTTTTGGTAGTTGATTCTAAAATATATTAGGAAATACTTTACATTTGTACACTATTTGTTTAGTATTTAAATTATAACTAATGTATCATTTTTCAATAATTTCCTTCGCGATATTTTAATAATTAATATCCCGCAATATTATTACAGGCTGGTTGGTATAATAGAATTCATGTATCTTTCGGTAGTTGACAATATGTCTATACGTGTATATTAGAGAATGCGACTCATAAGTGTACATAAAACGCAAATTGTACGCAATCGTGTTTGATAAATATGCGTGTAAAATTCTTAATATGAACAAATTCAGTAGCCTACCCAGGATCGACCAGTGGTGGTAGGGTTAGTCATATGGTTACTTGTATATCTACACAACGTATATCTGGAATTACGAGGGTATATCATAATAGTATGCAAATGATATTAATCTGTCTCTCTCTAATTTTATTTAATATTTTACACCGGAATTTTATATAAAAAAAAACATTTGTATTAATGCCATTTTAAATGATGCCCAAGTACGATCAACTTAAGCTATCAAGGTCAGATGCGCAATAGCAAAAAGGAGATTAATGGTCACTTACGTTGTTCAGCGTTTCCACCATTACGAATAGTGTTTTATTATGTATCGGAAATAAACAATCATATCTGAAACAATTTTAAAATTAGATTTTCGAAGCGATTACATTAATTTTCGAAAAGTTCATATCAAGGGTTAGCTCCTGGTAAGGATGGAAATGTTTATGTCAAAAGCATAAATTTTTAATTGTTTTCGATGTTAGTGGACTCTATATTCAGTAAATTACGAATCTAGTCGAAAATGCTAAAACATGATTAGTTAGCAAAAACGAAACCGCACTTTGGTTATATCCACCTCGATGAATTTTATTTTAATGGTTTCGATACTTAATAATCATAACATAAAAATAATTTTATTTTTATTCCAGTTAAAACGGATACATCTCTTTCTCCAAATTTGATCCTGTATTTTCTAATTCAAAATCAAATGTTTGCAAGTTTAATATTATAGTACATTTTTCCTTTTTCATTTTTTCTTTTTTTTTTTAATTATAATTTGAACATAAATTCATATTTTTTTGTTTCAGAGAGCAGGTAATAACGATGAAAAAAAGCACATTCAGTTTCGATTTTATGTATTATTTAATTGCTAATGTTGGAAATCAAACTTACCTCAAGAATAGCGTGAGCAGCAGAAATTATCGAGACAGCAGCCAAAACGCAATTAAAATCCGATTGAATTGGAAAAGCGTTGCAAACGACGTAATTAAAAGTAAAAGTTATTTACAACAGTTAACGAATGAAAGATAAATGAAAGTTTTTAAGACATTGCTGTATGCGATAAAGTCAGTTTTAGGCGGTGGTGTTTCGCACAAGTAAGACCTGGTTCGAATTCCGCCACCACACACTGAAAATATATACAAAAATTTCACTTTCGTCGGGTTAATGTTCATTAGCTGACACCCCCCCCCCCCCAAAAAAAAAATACGTGTAATGAGTCATTTGCAAATGTCACTTTTACTTGCTCGTATTACACTGCGTTTTCCGTCATTGAGTAATTTATTTAGGCTTATTTTATAGTCACTTCTGTACACGTTGTTCTACTTATATTTTGCAATCAAGCAACCGCTTCTTAGATGACTCCCGTTTCTCATTAATTTATTACAGCCTTCCCCCTTGTTCGTTCTTTTCATGTTGACATTTTGTAACTTTAATCCGAACCTTTTTCTGCTCGCTGGATGTTCGATTATTATCAAAAAATTGAAGAATTAATTAAATCTGTACGAGGTATGTTAATTGGACATAAAAATCTATTACAAGGTAAACGAAAACAGAGTAATTTTTTTGAAAAAAATGTTTTGATTTTAAATGTTTTCTAATTGATTTCGTTTACAAAATTACTGTTCTACGAAAATCACAGAAATATAAGTAAAAGCGATATTAAATTATCACGCAATTAGTCTGCGTTTGGAAATATTTACATAGTTTCGGTAATCTTATGTAAATTATGAATAAAAATTTTTGCGCAACATTATATAATTATTTAACAACTTTTTTCATTTTTTTTTTTTTTTTTTTTTGAAATTAATTATTACCTTTTTTTTTTTTTTTTAAGTCTCGGTTACAATTTTTAACTAGCTGTAACCGTTTGGTTGTTTTATCTACCGCTACGATATTTCCATGTACTAATCTCGATAGGAGTCGTGTATTCTTTCGGCGACATATTCTTACATCTTGATACAGTATGTTCAGTTTTGAATATACCATAGTACTCTCGCTAAGAGGTAGTAGTACTTTATTTTGGTAGCGTTGCATTCTATCAACGTTACATTTTGATGCACATCATCCGCAAATTCTTGATTATATTTTGGGCCGGTTGAATGGTTGCTAACACAGATAGTATAGCATCATGGAGATGAAGAAACAGGATTATAAGGAGAATATTTTTATTTCATCGCGTACGAAATTAACGAAAAAACTTTCCGAACAAGAATAAAATTATTTTCTTTAATGTAGCAAAAGTTTATGACCGTCTTCGCGACAAGGTCTTATAAATAAGTGACCAAGAATGAAGGTAGCTAATCAGATTTATCCGGGAAATTATTTAACAAACCGAACTATAAGGTGAGAGCTGAGTCATCGCAGTTCTTAGCACTGAGTGCACCATACGGCTCTACGTTTAGGTAGCCTTGTTTATTATGTACATCTATCGCGATATTGCCGAATATTTTCAGCCGTCCCTACTCTTCACTGATGACTTGAACAATTCCCACGATATCCATAAATACCCCAGCCTATTCTTTACAAAACTATCCACAAACACTACAAATGATTCAAAATGAATGGTTTGAATTTTCCTAAAGACCATTTGCTGCCGACAGAATTCCCCCCTATCTAAACAAAATAGTCATTCCGTATCGCACGTCAACCAGATTTCTAGGTGTCTGATAGTGTAGAGTGGACATTTTTAACTTAAAACCCGATTGTGCAAACTCTTTAATCATTCGATATCTTTCTAACTTCCATCTTGTGAAATTCATTTAAAGTTACTTTGCAACGCCCATAAACTCATAATATTAAGTGAAATAAATGTGGGTGTCACATGTCCTAGTCTGTATCATGAATTATTTCCGGAGCCCACTGATATTCCACCGATCCCTGCTTTCTGTTCGGAGCAATATTCCATTTTTGAAACTTCCTCGTCGCCGTTCTGAAATCCCTTTACTTCCGAGTTTGAATGAAGGGAATGATCTACACCGAGTTATTTTTCTTTGTTGATGGGTATCAACAGGGTCAGCGGTTAAAACTTTCATTTGTGATAGCTTAAGTAGCAGCTTTTTGATTCTACGGCAGTGTAAATCCCAACGTCAGAACGGCCTTTCTAGAACGTAGGCGAAATAACAAGTCAGTATTGCAATGCCGTTCACTGCTATACTGATGAAGTGAAAGCAGTCCCATCCAAAGGTTCATCTACTGCCTGCACCTCTGAAATGACCGAGACGTAATATTTATTATTTGCCTTATCTCCAACAGTACCGAGATATACTTCTAGTAAGCAACTGAAGCTTTAGTAAGCGGCACTTGTGATTACGCGTTGAAGGAACAGAATATTAACGTTCATTATGCAATTATCAGCAAATTACCGTAACACAAATTGTACTCTGAATTCCGGGTCAAGTTAGAATCTGTGAGAACGACAAACCTGACGCAGCAGTCCGTTCAACCGCAGAACCCTCTCGGCCCCTTTGAAATATCCTATGTACTACAATATCTCATAGAGCATTAGTGAAATCAAGAATGACTTTTGATCCTCCCCGTTTCAGCAAATCATGAAGTAGTTGGTCGAGGCATGGTGATTCAGCCTCGCGGATTTTCCCTTTGTTAAATCCAAATGCTCCCGTCTTCTAAAAATCTTCATTCGTACTAGCCTAGAATCCTGCCTTAACAAAATTCGGGTTTTCTAACTCGCAAGTTGCCTTTTCGAATTCTAGAGGTTAAACTCAATTTTTCTATTTTGTAAAGGACCTTAAGATTTGTCTTATAATCCAGCTGGGCCGTAGCGAGTGCACGGTTCTGAAGAGTTGTTATCGAGAAAATGTATAGAAAAGAAAAAACAAATCTTACCGCTAACTGCATATTTTAATTTGTTCGACGCGAATTTAAAATGATAACGACTTTACTCGAAGTTTTAATATTTTACTTTCCATTGAAATACAAAATTCCAAATTCTCTTTGAGCGGAGAAATATGCTTACTAACTTTTTCGAACGAAATTGATATTCTGATTAGAATATCCAGACGAGATTCGTGTAATCGGTTAGCAGTTCTAATCTTCGGCAGATTCACAAAAAAAAAAGGAACGGAGGGCGTAAAATTTTCTGTTAAAGCATCAGAAGCTGACACTAAGATTTTAAAACGATCCATTGATCCAACCAAACTCGCTGGAAAGAAGCCGACAATTAAAATGTCTAGCGAACCTTAATCATTCAGTGCACTTAAAAAACCGCGCATGATTCGACCAAAGTACAGTTAAATGCTTAAAGATACGCAATATGATAGGATGAAGTGTGGCAATCGAAGGGGGAAAAAAATAAGAAGAAAACTAGAAAACTTTGCATTCTTAAAAATGAAAAATTGGTCAATTCTATATAATGTTTGCCAATTATATGTGATATCTCATAAAAAATAAAAATTATAACGAAAAATATGACAAAATTTAAACGCTTTCTAATCAACGGCATATCAAAGATGTTATACGTGCTCGGTGAAGCAAACCGCTCGCGCCTGGTGGCATTTCCGTTTCTTTCGATCCTAGAGATTAAATTTACAATATCCGTCGTTTTATAGAAGTCTTCTAAGAAATTTATATTGTATCGGTAGAGGTGAACATAAAATTTATCAATTTCTAATATTAATTTTCTTATTAATACAGTTTGTAACTCTTAAATTCTTTACCGAAATATAAAATTTTGACAAGTATATTTATTGATTATTTATTAAAAGAGGAAAATTAAAAATCAGATTAAAACTCTATCTGGGAACTTTTAAAGTTAGAAATCATATTTAGATGATTTCTTTTTTTTTTCTGAATTAAAGGTAATTCAATTTTTCAAAAAATCATTTAAAGCTGAGAAAACATTATCTTCTAAAAATTCCGTTCTTTTTGTCTTCGAAGTTTTATTTTTGAATTTTACCTTATCAGTTTCGGCGGATAAGAATACTCCTAGAAATTATGATCGGAAAATTTTTGCAACAACACGCGAAGCAAATGGTTCTTTGTTTAAAAATTATTTTTTTACAAATTTATTTTTAATGAAAAAGTGGAGCGAATTTTTGAAATTTTCGGTCCGTGGTTTTCTCGAAGCTATTTTTGTTGAAACGAAAGGTAGATTTAATTTTTCTTATAGCAGTAGTCGAAAAAAAATCGATCCATCACGTACATATTCGTACGAGTAAAAATTTTAAACTTCATTCCATTGAAGGCAAAATTTCGGATTTATCTGACCTTTGAAAAAGTTGTTTCGTTTTACCGAAATCCCTCTTCAATGCGTAATTTACTTCATAAGCTAAAATGTGGAAATTGTGAAAATAAAAAGAGCAAACTAAAAAGGCCAACCGTACGTCAGATAATTACAACTGAAGTTTCGATTTAAGTAGAAATAAAGACTACCTTTCGTAGGAACTCTTTACAACCTCGTATGTTCGGCTGGAATTTTTAACGTTAAATGATGCGCGAACGGTCTAGTCTAAATTTAAAAAAGTATAATTTTTATAGCATAATATTATGGTTCCAAATACCTACACTCACTAGATGCACGATCCTTTAGAGAGAGCGCTACCTGTAGGCAGTAGTTGGCATTACAATTTTTTTTCTTTGTTAAACTACCGGTCACAAGATGACGCTAAATATGCAAAATGTATCAACTCTTCAAAAAGAAAATTATGTCGCTGTCCAGTACTACATTAACAGGTTCGAAATGAAAATACGAAAAATATACATACATATGTAAATGTTACTGTGTTATAGATTTTTTCTTTCTTAAATTAAAGAAAATATCTTCGTAGCTTATGTACATAGTAGTGTCTATAAAGTTTGTTGGATGTTTCGGTTGTTAATTACGTATCTAAATACAATCCAGCTCTGCAAATAAGACAATCGCGTGACATTAAAAAGTATTATTAATTTAATAAGGGAGAAATTACATGTAGATGAATTGTTTGTTAAAATTAATAAATACAATATAACCAAGTTCTTTAATAGCAAACGTAAATAAGAATAAATATTTAATTTATTAAAGTAAATTACATTATACTTATATTTGTTTGTTATTAAAGAATTTATTTATATTTATAAGAGAGAAAGTATTAAGCACAAATCAACGAACACGAATAAATTTTTGTTAATTTTTTTATTCTTCGTCCGAATTTATCTTGATTACTCTTAGCAGAATTTACAATAGGGTTTAATGAACTCATTTGAAAATATAATACTGATCTAATAAGAACATTTTCCCGGCGCCCAGATTTCGGAAGTGGTTCTATGGGTGGCTTAGGCTTAGATACGTCGCTGAAGCATTGATTCTTAGTGGTGTAGGCTAGTCTGGACTATGTGTGAATAGTTTAAACATTTGCCAATATGACACGACGCATGGTGTCAGTTTGAACTTAAGCAGCCTTTGAGACTGTACGCCAAATAAGGTACGGAGAAGAACAGGTAAGCGTCATGGGTACGTTCTATTTCACCGATTAAAATAATTTCTAACTCCATATTAATTATCATTTCACTTTATGCAATGGTTAAAAGTAAAAATATATCGAAACTAAGAGGTTGTATCGTTTCGGTCTCGTCCTATTTCGAAAAATAGATTTAGTTTAGTGTTGATGAGTTTTCGATTTTTCTTTTCTTTAATTAATTTTTATTTAAATAAATTTTTTGCATTCGTAAAAAGTGAAACGTAAATTGACTTAAATATAATTACGAAAAGCAACTGAAATTAAATTAAAAGCTCATCTGAAAAAAGCAAAATCAATTTTGATTCCAGATTGAAAAGTTTTATCGGTTGTTATCTATGGAAGTTTTTCTTCCGTTTTCACGTTGAGTCTGCCATTCAGGCGTAACCAACTGGGGCTCGATCGGCTGGCCGTAGAGAATATTATTTTAAAAAAACTTTTCGGAAAATATTTATTTTTCATTTATTATTATATAAATTTAAGTAACATCTATCATACAAAATTCTTGGCGCTTGTTACATCGTGCTCGACAGGCTTGCTGTGTATGCAATAACATTTATTTCTTATTATTATGATTTTTTTGAATCATCTGATAATTATTAAATATTTCTTCGGAATTGTTTATGAACGTCATTATGTCCGTTTCTATTTTTATTTTCTTTGTGTATATTGTAATGAGCCAGCTACCGTGGAGTGTAATTGGTTAGGTAGTCGTGTTTCGTTATGCTCAGACATCCCGCGGCCGCACATTGAAACTTTAAAATATTTCAACTGTGTTAAATTAATGTTTGAAAAAAAAAAAATATTGTAATGGCGTTTACCGCCGTCTAGTTTTAAGCAACGCTAACCGCAACACGTGTTGTGCATCACTTCTTTGTGATCGTTTTGATTTATAATTTCTTATCCTTCTTTAGTGTTTGCTTTCGTTAATATTTTAGCTTTTCTTATTATTCTTTAAAAAATTGAAATGGCAAGAATAATTACTTATAAGCTGATATTAAGAATTATATTTTTAATTTCCACCTTTACTTCATTCCGCTTCGATTTCAATGTGTCTAAATGTTACTTTTCACTTTTCTGCAAAAGATTTGCTTTCATAATAAACAATAAATCGATGTGAGTTCCCGTTTACCGAATGAAGTAACACCGGAAAACCTTTTAATATTTTTAAGAAAAAGAAACAAAACGAGTATCTGAAAGACTAATGAGCTTTTATCTTATTTTTTATGAAATTTGCATGAATGAGAGTTTTCTAAGAAGAACCAAACGAAGGCAATATTAATTTATTTTTTTTTTGGCTTGGCCGACTAAGGGCAGCTACCCAGGACAATTGGACTAGATTAGAGATTACATTTTAATCCGGTCAAAAATCGATGACAGAAAAGAGACAAGAATAGGAACCACATTGGATGACGGGGCAAAACTAAGATATAGGAAGCACTATATGGAGTAGGATAATTCAGCTTTAATAATTAAACGTACAGGATATTACGTTCGGAGGAAAGACTGGAACATTCAAACAGCACGTGGTCAGGATTACAAACGAAGGAACAGTCGCCAGAGTGCAAAGGATAATAATGGGACGGGGAAAGAGCAAAACGATAGCGTGAGGATGCGAGCAAATTATGACTGAACCACAGACGGAATTAGAAATAATGAAAAAACGTTTAAGAGTAGGAAAATGATAGAACTAAGAACAGGAAGGGGGTCTAGGCCGAATAGAAAGGTAAAATGAGTTAGGATTGGCAAGGATACACATCCGACCAAAGTCTGACATGCATTCTTTTGGAAAGGGGAAGTATGTTGTGACCAGGAATCTTTTTAACAAAATGTGAAGAGTGTAACGCTAAGCGTGCTAAGGAGTCCACCGTCTCGTTACCATCAATACCCGCATGATTTGGAACCCAAAGCAGGTCGATGGGAATGGAATGGGAAAGGGAAAGATTATAGGTGAGAGAACGTATACGGAAAACAATAAAATCGAGGGAATATGAGAGAAAGGGAGAGGATATAGCCTGAAGAGCACTTTTGGAGTCCGAGATGATTAGGCATCTATCAGAGGAACGAGTTGAAGAAATAAATATAACGGCTCGAAGAATGGCATAAAGTTCTGCGGAGAAGATAGAGCAAAAAGCCGGGAGCCTGAAGGATTGAGCGAAATTATTGGCTGGTGAGAAAAAGGAAGCAGCTACTCCTCCCGAACTCTTGGAACCATCAGTAAATATTAAGGAATGAAGAGGAAATGAAGAATTAATTAGAAAATTAAATTCTTGATTGGCAACTGCAGAGTCAGAGGTTCTAGATGATGAAATGAGAGAAGGGACTTTTGGAGGGTGAAAAAACACGAAGAAGTTAAACATAAAATAAGGAAGTTTACTATGGGAAATAGTATAAGAATTTGTCTAAACGATGAGAAATAAGGGCTAAGGTAGGACATTTATTAGGAGAGAAGCGCCGTTTATGAAAGATAGAGCGGTATGAGAGACGAAACTTAGAAAACGAGATGGAAAGTCTTTTTACAAGGAAACTGTATCCTAAATGTGATCGTCGGATGAACAACGGCTTTACATTCGATTCAGCGAGATATTAATTTTTGTTAACAGTACGTAGGAAAACACGTTTTTTTTTCTTTTTTTTTTGGTTCAGCACTACATCATTAACGGTTATTTTCCTTTTTTATTTATTCTATTTCTCTAACCGTTTTTTACCTTTTCTTTTTCCCTACAAAACATACATCCAGCATTGTCAAGTAGATTTTTTAAAATCACTATATTTTTTTTTTCGTTTTTAGGGCGAAATAGGAAACAATTATTGATAGTATTGCGCCCTTGAAATAGTATACTTTTATAGAATTTTTAAAACATTTTTCTCCACAACAATTGCGCTTTTGCGCTAAAAGACAATAAATGTCAAGAAAAAAAAAGAAAGGAAAATAGAATTCCCTAAGCATTTGACAACATTTTCTCCGTTGGCTTCGTCTATTAGTTTAGTCAGTTTATTTTCATGTGCCAAATTAAAAATTGCTTACTGTTAGAAATTCAGCTAATTGCCACAAAGAATTTACCTGAAGCAAGTGAAAGAATATACAAACAGACACATCCTGAGGCTTAATAAACAATTTTGAAGGAGCAGGTGGAATGACTATATAAATATAATTCTAAATAAACCGCCTGCGGTTTGCGCTTATATGAATAATTTTTCATTTATTACTCTTAACAATTGAATAGTTTAAGAGGCTTATTAAGAAAAAAATAAAAAGAATTTCGTTTGTGTTAATGGAATAGAAGAAAATTTTTTCTAGAAATCAGTTGCAGCGATAAATAAAATATATTTACAAACGATTTCTAAAATAGATGCCAATTCATGCTTTTTTTTGTTCTCTTTTCGGCTCGGGAGCGGGCCGTATCTAGACCAAAATTTTGGGTGGAAGGGCTTACAAAAATATTTTTATAAATATACATGTGTATTACTATTGCTATAAAATGTATTTATTTATAAAAAAAAAAAATAAAGCATTGTAGTCACTTATTGCATATGCAATATTTGAACAAACTACAAGAATAGTCGTTTCTACCAGATGGTCAGACATGATCCGGACAGCTGTAGTAAAAAGTTTTGTAGAATGTGTTCGACTGGCTCACAACAGAGATCAGTGCTGACATCTTATACATCAGATGGACAGATCATAATCACGATATCTCCACGAAAGATTCTCGACTGAATGATGAATGTAGAATATATGAAAATTTCAATCTTCTTTTTTTTTTTACTAAAAATTAAAAAGAAATAAATTTATTCTGAATTTCAATCCATTTAATCCAAGCAGTCATTACTTTGCAGACATTTTGAGGGGGTTTGAACCACTCTGAAAACCCCCCTCAGATACGGCCCTGCTCGGGAGGACACCATTGGGCCGCTGTTAATCAATATGGCATAAAATGTCCATACCATAAGATTGTCTCAATAAATCAGTTACAGCAGCTCAAATGTATTAACTAAATCAGAGACAAAACACCAAAGAAGCGAGAGAAAAACAAAAGTAAGAAAGCCGAAAGAAAATGAAAAGGAGGGAAATCAAAAAGAAAACAAACCTACCAGTTCAACTGCTCCAGACTACTTGAAAGAACAAAACTATCCTCAGGAACCACAATTGTCACCTCAATTAAATAAGCGTATGGTTTATACTTCGCGAAATTTGAACAAAATAAAGTAACGGTGATAACGACATAGTAAAGAATATATGCAATATGGCGAATATATCCTGTTAGAAATTAACTCATCAATGAGAGAGACTCTACTACGCTCAGCTGAAAAATAAATGATTCATGTCTTCAACGAAATTGAAACTAGTGTGATTGTCACAATTCCGGTTCCAAAAACTTGCTGTAGAGAAATTTTGCGACACTCTACAGTGACCAGTGCGCAAATTAACCGTGACAAATCTACGAACCATTTTAGATGAGACCAAAATATGAGAGAACCATGGTCAATTAGGCAACGATACTTGTGTAATACTATATGTTTCACCTTTACTTGGGCAGGTACCTATAAAAGTTAACCAGCCCGTCCTATTCTATTCTTTTTAATTTTCTCAAATACAGTTAGTTGTCGGGAAATATGTGGGAACCGATCTCTAGATATATTAGCGATTTTAGCTACCGCATTAACTTTAGCATTGATACCGTGGTGACCAGGCAGCCATTAAAGCTTGATAGTTCCATCCCGCTGTGTGATACTGAAGCATTTATTCCTCATTTCAAGTACTAACGTGTGAATTTTGTAATGAAAATGAGAACCTTTAATAGTCAGAAGTGAGCCGAGGCTATAAGAACATAAACAAATTTTCCATTGGAATGATGGAGAACATTTAAAATGTGTATATTCATAAGCCTTTTCAATCGCCAACAGTTCCGCTGTAAACGCCGAGGTCTCCGGAAGCAGCTTAAATCATTGCCTAAAAATATTACGGACTATGAACGCAGAACTTACATCTTTATTAGATCTTGGAAATTTGGCACCATCAGTGACAACCTGTCGATGATAGTGAGGATACTGAATTTCCACAGTGTTTAAAAAGTGGGAGTTAATTGTTTCGGGGGGTGATTATATATTTATACCAATGTTAATGAAATGCCATATGGCATAGATTAAAGTGCATGGATGGAAAAAAGAAGTATCAAGGCGGCGTTATATTTAAGATGTTATTCTTTTAATAAAAATAAGCATTTTTTTAATCAAAAAAATCTCCATTTTTTATGTAGAACCATATATAGCATTAGCAGTTAGCGAGTGGTTAAGGAAAAAGTACGGTATTTAATTAAAAAATTATCAGTTAAGGCTATTCTTCGAATCTTTAATGGTGGCCCCATAGTCTCCACTTAAAGACTAACTATAGGATATGACCTAAGGTTACCGGTTATAAGTCTCGATCCAACATTCTGGAAAGACTTTAATCTCCTAAGAAGAGTATCTGAAGCTGAACCATAAAAAATCGAACCGTAATCTAATCTAGATACTATAGAGTATAAGACTGATACTGTAATGTTAAGGTCACAAGATCCCCTCCTCAAGAGTAACTACTAATAGCTTTTAAAGGATTATACGTATTCATAAGCGGACTGCATATTAAAAAATATATTCGTAAATTACGGAAATAAATAGAAATCTCAATTATTCGTAAATATTAAAATACCAAAATGCCAAACGGAAATATCAAAATTACGAAGAAAAAAACAAATTTAACAGCGGAAACATAAGCGGGGTTACACATTTTTAATGGTCGTGGATATGTGCCTGACCAATTTTCAAATTTGTCCTCGAAGAGTTCTTTTGAAAAGGAACGTTTACGTTATCATGAGTACTAGCTGTCATAGCGCGTACCTGACGGTAATGAATACGGAGTGAGAATATTACTTTCCTATCGGTTTGCTCTAGGTTATTATTTCCATTACTTAATATCAGTATGACTCGACTAATTACGTGAATTTAGACGATAATGAAAACGTTTATATCCGTGAAAATTTACCTATCCGGTTAAATGCCGAAGTGTTAAAAGGTTACTTTAAAAATTAGTGTACTACGAAAGATTTTATAATTAAAATAGAATTAATTAACGTTTCGAAGAATGTGTTGAACATTTCGGTCGTCCAAAGCATCGACGGTTATACGAAAACTTTGGTGAATAAAAAAAAAAAATATGTTAAAAGGTAGTTTCGAAAACGTATGGCTTAGCTGAAAGATCTGTGAAAGACTGCGCTTTTCAACTCTGTCGAGTCAGATAAAAATTTTCGTTAAATGGAAAGGCGATTAATTGCATCGCAAAAGCAACGAGTAGAACTTACCTCAAATATAGCTTCCGACACGATTATAAAGCTTTCTCGTTACTGGAAAAGATTAATAAAAAACAAAAGAACAACGAAAAATGTTGTTTATCTGAGTTCGAAAAAAAAGAAAAAATTGATGTAGACTTTGTAAAACTTTGAGAAATATTCGAAGATTTGCGCGCTGCAAAAGCGGTTCAAGTCCGTTTATGTTTAAACTCAAAGTATTCTATCCAATTTGGGAATAGATATTCGTTACTTTATTATTCTCCCTTTTTCTAAAAAAAAAAAAGAAAATGAATAAAATCTTCTAGATAACGATTTCTCTTTATTTCAACTGATCGCTCAATACGGCTCCATCACCGCCAATTCTTCGGTTTTTCCAGCTACGTTTGCTATCTGTCAAGTTGCTGTTAAATTGGCCACGGCATACTTATTAATATCCGTCGTTGTGCTGTCTGTGCCTATGTTTTCGAATTGTGTTCACTCGGTTCCTTAAGGAAGGGCCAATCATTTGATTATTATTCTTGTTCGGAGATCTTCTTTTGAAAAAGATTTTGAGATATAGCTTCTAACATACTGCGCAGCTCGTCAGAAAATCTACACTCGATTTTCAGCACAGGAAGAGTGGTAGGGGTGAAATCGGCCGAATCCTGGGTCGTCGCTTACCGGTGATTATGCAATTTTCCCTGTCTACCTATTTCGGTCACACGCTCTTTTTAAACGACACAATTGTTAGCGTGTTTCTCTTCCACCGTGTTCTTGCATTTTCATTTATCTGACCATTGGTTTCCTTCAATCCACTAAAATCGATTAATACGGTAATTAAGGAATAAATTTAATCGTCGCAACACTCTAATCAACGGCTGATGTTTCGAATCTGTTTGAAAAGTTCTTTAATGTTTCTGCAAGTACATTCTATCGAGCCTAATAATTCTCGTTCAGTCGAAATGTGGCAAACAATGTGTAGCTGAGAGTCTAGGATGAATTTCATCTGAAGCTACTCTTTATCGAGCAAATATATAATTTTTTTTTTTTGGTTTAGCCTTCGCCATTTAGCCAGTTTTTTCTTTAACTTAACCTTTCACACAGGATATTTTATAAAACTTTCTTATTTATTACTTCTATAGTTCTATATTTTGGTATTTTATAAATTTACGCACTAATGCAGCTAAATTCGACGTTGGATCTACCACTATCTGTGTTACCGAAACTGGAAAGGTATGCAGCTCTGACACAGGATTCTAAGTTTGTACCTACCCCGCTCGTGAACTTTACAAAAGAAAATGATCTATTGTAGCCTCTGTTCTACAACTACTGCATGTAACTGATAATATTAATTTTTTCCAAGTGAACGGGGGTTTTGTTGTGCCCGGTTCTCAATCTCGTCATCGTTACTATAAAGTGCTCTTTCAAAGTTATTCGCTCCTTAACCAAGAGACCACCCTTAGGACATTCTTTTGTATTCTTGAGTAGTCTTTAAATATATAATTCATATGCCACTTTATCATTATAAGGCGGCACACTATTACGTTTTGTATCAGCATAATTGACCAACTTGAGAAACGTGGTAGTAAGATAGACTGAAGTTCCTAATAACAGCGAGAGCTTACGGAGAAAGCTGCCGAATGAGCGATGCTATTCTATTTTTACGGACAATTTTACCTTTGAAAAAATTAAATTTGTTACCTAAACTAAAGTCACACATATATGTACATATATATTTGTTCCGTACAAACGTTCGTTATTAATTAAACGGATTGAAATCGATACTGTAAAAGAAAAACACGTGGGAAAAAACAAAGGTTGTGCAACAATGGACGACACAGATTTACTTACAGCACTCTACTAAAATCGACTTTTCGTCCTCGTTTGTAGCGTAAAATCTTGAAATTATATCGGTGTCCAGTTCGTGCTTTTGTGGCTTCTCATTCAGCGTGCCTTCATCGATACGCGACTATTCCTACTATATCACTCTGGCTGCGAATTTATCGTCATCGTTCGCCGGCTGACGTTTTATCTTCCTACCTACCCTTTTTATGCAGTCGAATCTTGTCACGTTTTCCATCACGAATAGGGATCGTGTTAATTATTCTCCATGTTCGTTTTTCGTTTTTAAGTTTCCTTCGTAAGGTTCGGCGCAAGGTACGATTATGTGAACGTGTGTCTATAGATGTATTTTCGGTTATCGTAACTAATATATCTAATTATTATTGTTAGTCGAGATAAACTCTAAAAAGACCAAAAAGACAACGAAAACATTAAACAATTCCGAGTGATATCAAAAAGAGTGCGGTATTGTAATTTGAAAATGACAAGAGTTTGAATTTATAAATGTTTAAATAATATCGTATGCAAAGCGTTTAATCTAATGCTCGATTTTCAGTTGTATACAAACTAAATGATCATAAAATAGGCAAACATTCACAGTCATGATTATGGATCGGAAGCATTTTGCAGCACACCTCCGGCATAAAAATATTTAAACGTACTTCTTTGGCGGTTGGTAAAGAAGAGCAATTTTTTACGATACAGCCGAAACACCCTAATTGCACTATAAAGTATAATTACTAAATTTTGTCCTTGTTTCGCGAACGAGTTGGTCTTTTGTATTACCTTTTCCGAAATTACTGGTGACAAAGTCTGGCACGCTATTGCCCATTTATCATTATTATTATTGCTATTATTATTATTACTATTATTGCTATTTTTAAATTATGATTATTCTTATTAATATTATTATTGATACTTTCTAAGAATATTATAAAAAACGAACGCCAAAAAAGGCAGAGAACCTTTAAATGAAAAAAATACATCGATCTGAAAGAAACGGATGTTTGAAAATTAATACAATCATAGCCGAAACCAAATAAATGCACAGGATAGAGAGAACGCTTGCTATTTTTTGCCAAAACCGCCGATGTGATTTCGAAATTGGATCGCCGAAAATAAAACCACATCCTGCTAATCGGAGTAGTCGGTTAACCGGTACATGACCTTTCTCCGGCGCTTGGTCCGTTCGCAGATTTTTTTGCTTATGAATTTCGTCTCTGTCTTTAAAAAAAAGCAAATCAGCTTTGCTCTCCACCATTCCTTCTGCGGCAACGACAAATTCGTACAAACAGATCTGAATCGAATGAGGAATTTTTCGCCATCATTGCGCCATGATCACCACTGTTTGGTTCATTGGTAGGTTTCTTAGCGTTAGGCTTCTATTTTTCGTTGGAATTGAACGATGTTAATTAGGTTTTATATTTTCGAAGCGATCAGTGTTTCCCTCGGAGATGAGATTAACCGTGAGAAGATTTTATAATTTCGAAATTTTATTAAATCATGCTGAAATTAATATGTGTCGTATTAAGGACCATACCATTCCTGGCCCGGGATAAGAGCTTTACATCTTTTGTCCCATGATTACGTCCGGTTACTTTTTTGTTCAATGATTATATCTCGCTACCTTATGTAAGGTAACAAAGGTTAAATGCTCTGTGTTGTGTAATTGCTAAGTTTTTTAAAAAATACAATACGGAGAAGAGTGACGTAATCAATTGAAACCGATTTTTCAGAATAAAAAATGTTAAGGTTCAAAGCTTTGTAAGGTTCGAAGGACAGATTTATATATATATATATATATATATATATATGTATTTATTTATATAATATCATGCGTGCGTGTATTTTTTTTTATAAAATATTTGATCAGAAACTCTATGCGGACCTTTATTCACATCAGGGAGACCAGCTGTTTTTGGTTCGCGCGATGTGTTTCTAAAGTTGCAAACATCATACATATATACGACCGGTCATTAAGTAAACAGGAGTAATCTGAACTTGCAGGACTGTTTCTAATCTTGGAAACTGTTAGTAGGTAGGGAACTTTTAATGTCGTCAAGAAGTTTTGGCTGCGCTTGGAATGATCGAGTAGTGAAAGATCTGAATGACGCACCAATGTAACCGGATGATTGTAAAGAAATTTGAAATAATCATCGGGCACATGATGAATGACAACGTTACGACCATTTTTGATTAGTGTACTTTCCTTAAAAAAAAATTTCGCGCGAAATATAATATCGGATAAATACTGCAGAGTTTCATATGTCGCAGGTAATGAATCAGTGGGCAATACACACTGGTCAGATGAAAGCTCCGAATCTGAGGTAAACATCGAAGGATAGCCAGTGGTGAAAGAGCGGGCAGCTTAGAAAGATTCGATCTAACTGTTGATGAAAGAAGCTTCGAGCAGTGAAATCAACTTTTCAGAGGAATAATAAATTAGAAAGAAAACGAGAAAAATGTACCGATAAGAGCCGATAATGGGCTATAGTCACAATAGAGGCGCTAAAACGTTCATACTACCGATGAGCGAGGGTCGCGCGAGTAATAGCGATCGGTAATAATTATTCGAAAGTGGTAAACATGCGTAATATCGATGTAAACATTTGCGGCAGTGCATAACGTTTAAAAAGATCAAATGATCCCGATCAGTTTCCGTTGTAGTGCCGGGTGCATAATGCGTCCAGATCATATTTATGTAACAAGAACGTACGAATAAAAGATGTCCGTAGTTTGACGCAGCCCAACAAAAAAAAAGGCTCTTTTTGTCTTTTTTTCGACCGATTGAAATTTAAAAAAAATAAAATTTTAGCTACCGAGTTAAAAATTTAAGAGAAAAACACAGTCGGAAAAAATTTCAAGTGTAACACTCGGATAAGTTTTTACCAACAAGCCAGTATAACTTAATAATTTATTTCGAATTCACTTTTCAAACTTTATTCGTCTACACTATACTTTAGCTTCGTCGAAGTAGTTTCTTTCCTGTAACATTAGCCGAATTTTGATTCGGACCGCTAATTATTCCGACCGACGGGTTTATTGATCGCGCTGGATTTTTTTCAACTGGTTCGTGCATGTCCGAAAACACCTTTGGAGATTCGAACATAGAAACTGGTAAACGAAATAGAAAAACGAAAAAACAACCGCGCACTTGATGCGGAAGAAAAGAATGCAATTAAAAAAAAACAAAAATAAACGAAACGACAAAAACAACGCAA
Organism: Icerya purchasi; assembly: GCA_039619475.1. Classification (NCBI taxonomy): domain Eukaryota; kingdom Metazoa; phylum Arthropoda; class Insecta; order Hemiptera; family Monophlebidae; genus Icerya; species Icerya purchasi. Next base: position 71,546,362 of record CM077116.1, read on the forward strand.
CATCATTCGGAGCGGCACAATGAAGAACATTACGAGCGTTCGTCGAAGGGATCATAATGGCACGATGGAATGATGGAATGATGGAATCGGGAAGCGACAGAGAGTTTTGAAATAACTGGGGAGGGCCTGAGAGTAAAAAAGAAAAAAAGGCCGAAAAGCCCAAAAAAATAACCCGTAATAAAAATACTGACCAACGGCCGTTGAAATTAAGTCGACGCATCTAGCGCGTTTACCGCATCTAGCGCGCATCTATCGCATCCAGGGCATCTAGCGCATCTACCGGATGCCGGTTTACGCTCAGGGGAAACAACGTGGTCGGCGTAATGGTAATGCGTGTAGATTCAGCTGTAGATGGTGGTGCCGCTGAGCATGTCGATGCTCAATCGGCTGGCCGCAGAAGAATGTGTCAGCCGAGACGTTCGGAGACGGCGCTGGCGCTGTATGCGTAGCACAGACACGGCCTGTTAGGCAAACAGAGCGATATATTTATTAACGAAATGCAGCTAATCGAACGGTATGTGTATAATCATCAGCATGGCTAATAGAGGAGCGAGTTCAGCGACCTTAGCGATGCCGTAATCTCTGCCAGCGAAGGAAGAAAAATAAGAAGCGACAGGAATGTCTCCGGTCCAGCGAGAGCTGTTCGGCACTTTCCTCATTATTTTATTGCCTTACTAATTCCTTTACACTCGAATTTTCCCCGCCCCGCTTTTATAACGGCCGTCCTGCATTTCGCTTTTAATTTGGTCAAAGCGTGCAACCTCGTCCCGTTTCCAGTCCTCCGAGGCCGTGAAGATTCCGGCCAACCTCGTCCGCTTCCACCTCCGGCATTATTATTGCCGTCTCACATGCAACTGTCGATCACTGAAAGCCCGACGTCATTAGCTTTTTTCTGGAAGTCTTCACAGCTTTACTTCCTCATTGCTCGTCTGCTTCAAAAAAGCAGAGACTTACCTTGCAGCGGTATTCGACACTCGCAAACCGACTCTGCATCGTACGAACTCTCAGTACGTTTTCTGACTTCGGTGCCGTCTCGTTCGTGACTCCATAAATCGTTAAAAATGCGGCAAACTTTCCTCGAAATCGGAGCTCTTTATGAAACTCAATTTATCGTATACGAACACGTCATTTTCGGATGGTCTTTTTTTATATTTATTTTTTTTTTTTTCCGATTTTATCTTAATAACGGTCGACAAAAAAGGAATTTTTACACGCACGAACAGAAAATAATTCCTACGATAAGCCTAGATTGTGCGGTCTTTTCGGCATCCACATCTTTTCGGATGCGAATAATTCCGATGATTTTCGTCGACTCGAGTTCATTTTTTTATCTAAGGGGATTGATGCAATCGTCGACAAATAAGAACTACATTTTTCAAAATAATATAAAATTTTAATCGTAAAATATCTTAAAAATGAAAACTTTAGAAAATAGCTTTCTAAAAAAAAACAGAAATTTTGGAGTGTTTTCGCGACAGTCATTAATTATGTTTTGATGTAATGGAAAATGGTTGTGTCATTCGGGCGATGTTTAGTCGTCAGACAGCCGAACGGTCAAATAAACGCGCACACATTTCTAGCATTGGCTCGACTAGGGAATATTGATTAAAAATTTAGTGTACCACCGGTCGATAATTAGACTAAATCGTGTCTTCATAAACATTTACAAACTAGCGCGAATTTATTAAGTCCCCGAATGAATCATCGACATTTTACTTTAACTCTATTTATTATTTGAACACATTGTTTAAGTTTATTCACGACAATAATAAATATTTTACACTTAATTAAACAATTATACATATAATTGTTTAATTAAGTGTAAAAAATGTATTATTGTCGTGATTTTATTTTAATTCTTACACTCTTAATTTCAAGCACGTTAATTAAGGAAGGTGTTACTACCACCGGTAGTGATATCAAGGGCGTCGCCAGCCGATGAACCAGGGGGCAAGATGATAGAAAGTCCCGATATGAGTTATAGGAAAAAACAAAATGTATAATTTGTAAAGGCTTAATAAAACAAGAATAAAATCTTAATTAAAACACGATTTTCGTGGGTTTCTGGCAAATTGTTCTACTACTTTATTATAAAAGTCTTCCAAATTGTACATGATTACGCGCCTATGGAAATAGTCATCATGACCAGTTGATTAAAAAGTTTCAAGACTTTAGGGGGAGGCAGCTGCCCCTCCGGCCCCCCGTTGAAATCGCCAATGAGTGATATCGAACTGTAATTTAATTTACGTCACAGTTCTATTTAAAAAAAAACATACGTAGATTTACAAGCTTAATCGAAACAAAAATTTAATTTTCATACAAACTCAATCGAGTTTTAAAAGAACGGACCATATTTTTAATTTCTTATTCCGAATTAAAATCCACGTGTTAATTTCCTTCCTACTCATCATAGTATACCATTTTCAATAATTTGCTATAAAGTACATACGCCATATATTAATTTCCTGTTCAAATTTGAATAACTTAGTTTTAATATTATCTTCTTTTAGTTACGAAACTTTTTCGCGGTTCTAATAAAAGCTGTGTGTCGTAAAATATAGTAATCGAAAAATCATATTAAAATAAGATGGCGCTGTTAAATAGACTAGGAAAATATTATTTTTTTTTTTTTTATTTACTTTTTTTTTTCATAAACGCAATTATGGTAACGTCAGTATTTAAGTATTTATTAAAGCATACTGAATCCGTTCAAGAGTACGATAATATTTTTATGCCTTTTGGTTGCGATCAGCTGTATTGAAAATTACTAATACAGACTGCTCGGTTGCAAGCAGATCTCGCGATAATTTAGGACGACTGAAAAACTCAGTGTTTGTGCACACATAAATATTGTATTATACATGCTTAGGGAAAACTTAGTTCTAATTTTTAGCGCAACGTACGAGTATTGCGTGTACGTGCAAAGTTTAATAAATTGGGCGTAAAATTATCATTATAATTAATTACGGCTTCAGCGTGTTAAAATTATCATCAACAAAAATAAGCGTAAGTATAAAATACGTAATAATTTTTTTTTAAATCACAAAAAAAAAAGCATATTACATTACAAAAAAAATTACAACTTTATTTCATAAAAATTCTTCAGTTATCTTCGCTGATTTCATCACTATCGCGTGCGGTAGTTATTCTGATTCTATTATAAAAATGTGTAAATAAGTTTCAAAATTTAATCGAAAAAAAAAAAAAGATCTTAAAAAAATACCGTAGGCTGGTTAGGTAGCGGTATTTCGCTTGGGTAGAGTTGGATTCTAATCGGCGCATTCGCATACTGGGAATATAAGAATTTCTTCAAAAATCCCCGGCAAAAGAATAGAAAACAAACACAATAATAATAATAATAATAAAGGAGAGCGGTTTAAATTCGATAAGAGGCCGTTTAGAGACACTTGAAAAGTCGAGGGACGAGAAGGGTTCATAGGAATAAGCGTGAAATCGGATTAAGTTGGAGTTTTAAACTGGCGTTAGGTTTATTATTAACGTAGTATCTTTCTAACGCGGCATTCTGAAACGCAGGTTAACAAAGGTTGATTAAGCTCTTACTAGCTGTGCAAGTCGATACATTTTCTGGCACCTTTTATTTCTGTTCCAGCTTGAACTTTTTCTCTCAGCAATTCCTTCTCCCTGACGTACACATCGTATCTTTGATGACAGTTCCTTTCATTCTGGCTCTTCCAGCTGTTTTAAATATTTAAAGATGTGCACGTCTTCCGCGGAGAAGAAAGTATGAGTAAAGAGAGTGGTTGCACATTGAAAGTGTAAGAGTCTCTCTTGCGGCCTTAAAAATGAATTACGCTGCGAATGATTTTGGATGTAGATTCTTCGGACGCGATGAATATTTTTGTATAGTGGTTTATCTTAGAATAATTTAATTCTTCGGAATAAATTGTCGCTTATTGTCAGCGAGCGTGTCTAAATTAGAAAGCTTTTTTATCGCGCCAATTAAATTTTTTATTAATCACGCGGGAAGAAGCGAAACATGATGATGGTCAGTAAATCAGTGTGTTGCGGAAATCCTCGAGAATTCAGTAATTGGGCTTTCTTTGTTTTTGTATTTTCAATTATGCCGAACTGAATGGCATTGTTACAGGAGCAAAGGAACGTATTAGGTACTGAGAATAATGCGTAAGCGGGTTGTGATGGTTGAGCAAAGTATGATTTAAGCCGCATCAATATGGTTGTTACTGAGCACACCACTATCGGCTCCACATTAAATAAGCTGGAGAATAATAATTAGGGTCAGAACGTAATGACAACAACCGACGCCTCATTCGGAAGGTTGCGATAAATCTTCGAAACGTGTTTTTGCAGATGATGAGAAGTTGTGACTGATAAAGTAGGAAACAGAGTTTTAAAAACTTCGATGTTGCCGAAGATGACAGTGTTGACATTATCTTAAGATGAATAATTCAAAATCGCTAAAATTTCGGCGGACAAAACATTATTTAGTCGAAAAGGTAATTGAAAAAATGCGAGTCTCGTGCTGCTTACGTTCCTGAATCATCGGCAAAATCAAAATATTAAAATGTACTTAATAGGCTAATAATAATAAAATATTATACCATCGACATGCTTTACAGCAATCACTCCATATATTATTCATGGTGTAAAATAAACTAATTTGTTTATTTTACACCATGAATAATATATGGAGTGATTGCTGTAAAGCATGTCGATGGTATAATATTTTATTATTATTAGCCTATTAAGTACATTTTGTGTTCATTACTGGTTCTTTTTATCAGAAATTAAATAATTAAGATGCCGCAACGGATTCGTAACATCATTAATAACTGTACTTAATAGGCATCCGAAGAGAGATTCTTAAGTGAAGATATATTGAATTTTTATGTAAAATTATATTTTCTTTTTAAAATTATTGCGCGGTGGCAGAGAAAGAGAGTAGGCAAATCTTCACCAGTGGAACGTTTTTAGTTTTTTTTTTTTTTTTGTTTTATTAAAAATAAGCTGTGGGTCTTACCAGGCAAATATGCCCGTTGTGTGAGTGCCCAATACTCTTATCAACGTTTATGAAAAAAAGAGATATATAGTACAAAAATTACAACTATCTTAACTTATTCCATAAATAACAATATTAATAAACCTAGCATCATATTTAAGTAAGAGTATATTATATGACAATACATAACATATGCCGCGTAATACGCATCTGTACACCGCGGTACACGGTACGGAAGCGCGAAACGAGCGAAAAAGCCGTATCGAAGAAATGAAATAAAAGCAAAAGAGAAAAAGCGGTTAAGGCATTACACATAGGTATTGACTAAAAAATGACGACATTAGTTGCTGAAGACTACGGTTTCTAAGCGACGGGAAATTTAACGCAGGTGATTCACTAAAGGACCGGTTCGTGAATAAGTTGAACAGTTATAAACATAGGCGTGAGTTCGTAAATACCTGAGGTAATAATTGACGTCATTAAATCTAATCGTAGTTAAACTGTTACTATGACGAATAGAGCGATGGATACACATATACCGTTTTGGGGGAAACCTCTATTACACGCTTTTAAAAATCAGCGAAAATCGTTAATGACTGCGATGTTAGGAAGGAAATTCCTTTTCCGATTTCCCTGAAACCGAAAAAGGTTACCATCCCGTGTAAAATGGCAGATTGTAGGAAACGAATTTAGCGAATACGCAGAATCGAAGATTAGTCTCGGTGGAGGTGAAAAGGTCACCACAACGCGCTGATATTATCTCAGAAATCATAGTACATCTATAAAATTAGTCTTAGTGCGCATAAATAATGAACACTATTTTTCATCGAAGTTTAAAATAACAATTCGACGAAGACACATTAAATTAAATTGAACAACTACTAATCGAAACTTTTGAAAATCGAAACAATAATAATAATGAAGTTGCAACAACCTGCAATATCAATGCAGGTGTATATTCGATTTTTCCTTCCCTTAGCACACCCCTCGCACTGTAGAATATAGTGTTCCAATGTTTATTCTGCTATATGTATAAAGCTTCTCGGATCCACCTCTGATACTCAGATAAATGTTTAACTGCCCGACAATGAGCTCTTGCTGATTCTTCTAACAACGCAATCCTTATTCAACATTTTGTCGGAAGAAAACCAATGATCACACTTCTTCACCAGCTGCTTATATATTTTGTCCCTTTATTATCGTTAATTTTTGTATATTCTTTATTTCGTAATATCTTTCACATACGGCATTAAGTTTCTCCAATTTTAGCGATAATTCTTTTGTAATCGTTAGATCTCATTCATCTAATGTCCGACTATCGTGTAATACGCCGATACCCATTTGAACTTTATTTATAGCTCCAATAAGTCAAATAGTTTTTCATTACCGAAAAATGAAGCCGCTTTATATTTTTCCTGCCGTTTTTCCAGACCTATCTCTGCGTACAATAGTTCAGAAAAATTCATACTCAACAGATAGATGTATCGTTATTACTGGACGTTAGCCATACGTTGAGTTGGTATTTCTCCTAATACGTCGTATTGTACATAGATGAGAAAAAATGAGGATAATAATAAATAATAAATAATAGTAATAAATCATAAATAAATAACAAAATGAATAAAAGCGCTATGACAATGGCAGTTCTATTCGAATTGGCGGTAAAAATTGCCGACACCTTTCGGTTGTAACGAGTTTTCGAATTCAATTTTCTACACACAACACGACTTTATAATGCGTAACAAGGCAAAGACTTATAAATGCAAACTTAAAATAGGTGAACCGAAAAATACTATCAAGTAGATACTATAGTGAAATTTATAATCACCTAGTGACGATCTTAAACTAAAAAACTTAATTGGTTGCTTAGCATTACTTAATGTGATATGAGAGCAAACATCTGCAGCATAAACAAGCTCTATTAATAGTACTATTTGAAATTTTTGTTTCCATTAATTTAATTACCATAATTACGAGTATTATTCTTGGTTTGGAATACCACTTTTTTCACTTTTCCCATTTCAACCACAATAACGTTCCTGTAGTAATACGGCAAGAATGAGCTCGCTTAGCTGTATATTTAACGCTTCGATAAAATTTTAAAGCGGTTCTGTTCGATTTTATTTTTCTCCAGAGATTTCGATGGTAATCTTTTCTTTAAGCCTTTTCTTTTTATAGAGGTTCGGCTCAAGTAAAAGCAGAGAATTTTTCCATATATCTCACTGTCAAATTAATAAACCGGTTACGAAATGAAATGTGCAGTTAACTAATCAACAGAGCGTTAGCATCTAAAAATGTAAATCTTCTTACATTCGTCGTTTGAAAATACGCTTATCCATTCTTTTAAGGTAAAGCTGATAGAAAAAAATTACGTTATGTATGGTCAGCACGCTCGAAATTAGTACAGTTAATAATAATTTTTAATAAGTATATCATGTTTAATAATGCTTATAATAGCAATAATAATAATAATAATAATAATAATAATAATCAAATCAAATAACACTTTATTATTATCATTATTATTATTGTTATTGTTATTATTATTACTACAGAGAAAAGTCACTTATACACAACACTGCGCGAGTAGTGGTCAAAACAAAAATTAAGCCTTTACAATAACAATGGATGCGGACGCAATATAATGATTATAGGTAAAAAATAATAAAAAAATTTAACAAAAGAAAGAAGGACAAAAAATAAAATAAAAATAAAGATAATATATCAGTTACAACAAACTGTAACAAAAAAAAAAAATAACAAAAATCAAAAAACCAAGCAAATATGTTATATAGTATGAATGTATACTAAACCCTGATAACGGCAATATACAGTAAATTGATATTTTACTTTATAACTGATTTTAAAAATCTTTGCTAATAATACATACCAGTACTTAAAATAAATAAATATATTGACTAGTCTCACATGCAAACACGTTTAGCCTATACAGTGGCGGCTCGTGAGTAACAGAAGTGGAAGTTCACAATTAAATATATCAAATATTTATTGAAAAAAATTCATCAAAAACTATATACATATATATGTATGTATGTATGTGTCTGTGTGTGTGTGCGCATATTAATAATTTTCAGTTAAAAGTCTTGTAAACTAAATCTATTCTTCTATCTTTCTTTAAAGAAAAAAAAATCTATAACAGTTTCATGAAAGTTAGGAGAATATTGTGGAACATTTGTTTTTCAAATGATAACATAGCTAAAGCATTTAACCTGTCTTCACACATTGTGCTACATAAAAATGTTTTAATTCGTTTTAGTGTCGAAAAACTCAGTAAGAATATAATTATCACTTTTTATCCTTAAGTAAAATTACAATTTTAGGTAGAAACTATGTCACTATTGAAAATATTCGAATGAATACATGCGCTGCATCATTAAAAACTAAACTGTGTTACCAATGATTGACTGTGTATACATATTCAAAAACGTTATTAGTATTTTTAAAAGTGATGTGGTTTCTAACAAATATTTTAATTTTAATTTTAATAATATGAACTGTGAAAACTCGTTACATATTTTTATTTAAGACCATTAAAAACAAACAAAAGTTAATATTTTGCAAAATGTTGGTTGTTATTGTTTTTTAAGTGTATGTAATATTTATATTTTATCATTACTTTAATTTATCAATTATTACAATTATTTTGAATTTGCTTAAAAAGAAAAACAATTCAATTTTTATGCTAAAATATCCAGCCAACATCTTGAACAGTATCAGTTTTACATAATGCATGTCTCACCAACAAGAGTATAATAAAATGACAAATTATAAGATACGGTAGAAATTAGTTATAAAAACATTCAAAAAGCTGAATTCAATCTGGTCGTTATATCCCGTATCAAATAAAGCATTATAATTTTTTAATGTTCAAAATTTACTACCAATGAACAGTTCGTTACGAAAATGACACGAAATATTTTATGGCATAAATTACGCTGAATAAGCAATCATTTATTTATAATTATAACTACACATATTTCTTAGTCAAAAACACAAACAACACACTTTTTTTTTTGTACATAAAAGTATAATAAAAAAAACTTAAATCAGTATAAAGCAAGAGTAATATGGGAAAGAAGCTGTACCAAAACGGAAGTGGTTTGATATTTTCTTACTTTTGAAGAAATTTGTAATTTTTCGATTTTTTATTATAACAAAATGAGTATAGTAGTCTTTTTCTAATATTTTTTGCAATGGTCTTACCACAGGTTTTCATCAATGTTATATTTATAATAAGCATTTTACATGTCACACTAACAAAATAAACAGAACAAAAAATAACGATATATCTGTTCTGTTTGTATAAATTTCATTTCTTCATTGAAAAAGATTGAGGATGATGTTTCTGTTAAATTCATCTGCATAAATCTTTCAAAGCTAAATGCTAATTGGTACGCCGTTGTAACCAATTTTTACTGTATTTCAATATTTGGAAATTATAATGTTGACAAATAGAATCACGGTAATTTTAAACACATAACTGTTTTTAAACGTACAATATTGTACTAACTTGTATATGTATGCAACACAATAACACAATCGATATAATATAGATACAATTATACACTTTTCTTATAAAATACAAGTAAAAATAAACACATAAATATACTCTAACCAAACTCCCTTTCCTTTAAAATTCAAATACAGTTATAAACAGCAAAACAAAATGTAAACATATAATCGTTTTATGAAAATTTACCGATTAATTCTGTTTATAATCAAATTCACTTCATTAAAGTAGTGCCCACCTACAAAATATAATCTTGCAAGAACAACGCCTATCGTTTGGTTCACAATTCGAGTGTGATCCATCAAGCCTATGTAACACATGCATTAACACAACATCATTTTTATCTTTCTGACACACTAGTACATTGTACTTACATGGTTTTCGATCGTACGTGCTACAAGTAGCCTTCACACTAAACGAATTCCAGACAAAACTTAATTACTTTTTAAAAATGTAAAATCAATTTATTTTTAACATTCATTTTACTAATAGCGATATATAAATAATAAATATAAATAAAAACATTAGATTCTACTTTTTTAAAGTTGAATCCAGGGTGTTCACGTGCCAATGTGAACACATGAACGAGCCGCCACTGGCCTTATATCTACACCCTTATTCATAAGCAACCACATTCGCAGGTCAGCTCAAATACTCTGTAGAACATATACAATCATGTACACAACAATCATATCAACTATACCAAATACATCTCTACTCCTTCAGTAATATACACAATTTTATAACCGACATATCAACACATATAGATGCAAACAGCCGCATTCATTTGTACACTAACATTCACGCGCGCGCGCACACACTTCCACGCAGAAAAACATATTCACCCAGACATATATATATATATATATATATATATACCGATTCAAATTCGTCACATTTATTCCATTCATATATATATGTAATCTTCTCTTAAGTACATTTCAGTGAAGATAACAGAGGTTTTGTACTAAAATAATTAAAAATAAACTAATAAAAGATAAAATTGAAAGTAAAGATAAAATGAGAAAATAAAATATAGTTAATAATAAAAATTAGTAACAATAGTATAAAAAAAGTGGACGTAATAAAAATAATAATAGTAATAATAATTATAATAATGTGAGGATTTGAAGCCAAATAATTATAGAAAAATGTATAGCAATAATAAATGTTTACAATTTGAGAATATTTGTATTTTGTTGTATTCGTATTAGAGCATTGTCATCCTATATAAGCAAAAATCAAATGTTTGTTATCACAGAAAACGTTTACTATTTCGTAAGATACGATTTAATTTTCATTTTTACTTAATAACGTTATTTTAAGATTTCATGCCTTGATATTTCGTCGTTCCCTCAATTATATTGATTATACGCGTGGATCGTTTTGTATCTATAAGAAACTTAAACGTTGAAATTCGTGCTATAATCGTACTCATCTTTTTTCCAAAGAAGCTAGTCTAAGCTTAGTCTCAGTGTCAAGGAGTAACTTCATTTTTCGATGTAAAACTACCAACGCTGAAGTCTCGGGAAATAGCGCGGCCGTTTACTCATTCTATTCGATTGATTGTTAAAAACAAAATTTACTCGAAAAAAAAAAAGAAGCATCTTATTTGGATTTTCAATGCGATCGATGTTGGTTGCTTTCTCGGGAAACACAACAGGCGAATCCATGTAAAATCAAAAAAACATGAAATTTACACCATTCATTATTTATGTTACTCGATTCGATATAAAAGTTTTAGTTTTCTTTGAAACCGCAAATAGTAGCCAACATGTTACACAAGAATATTTTAAGCACAAAAATTTATGACGATTAAGGGGTTGTGTAAGTGTCCTGGTATGTGCGGTGTGCGACAATAGGATAGCGTCTGTCGGCCGCGTGAGCCGTGTCTGAAGATCAGCACTGTAGCGGCTATGTGTTATTAATTGATAAGGATTTCGGTAATGTACCGTTAATTGAAAATAAAATATCGAGCCGACTTAGTTAGATAAAGACTAATAGTTACCGGTTAATTATGTACGTAGCTAGTCGTCGTTGAGAGCAGCAAGAAATTGTCTAGTCGTGTTACCATTTTGTCGAGCTGTACCTTTTATAAGATATTTAATCGAAGTTTTTAAGTTCTAGTCATACCGAATTTTTCCGTTACCTGTGTTGTTTAATTTGTAGTTTTTTTGGAAACACACGTGATTTGCCTGTCTAAATTTTTATTGGACACGCGTTGCGCGATCGTGGTATCTCCTTTCGGAGAGGTGACTGCCTTCGATCGGCGGGTTTTGGTTTATATTTCTTTTCCTTCATATATTTTTTTATCGGCAAAATTTTTTTAAGAGCCTGACGCTCTGCTCGGTACAGTTATACCGCTAGTGGCAAGCCGCGAGCTGCCACTAGCGCTCGTAAATATATATGTAGTTTTGTCATCATCATTATTCACAACAATTTCATCAAGTAATCAAAGAACAGCGAAAGACTAGATACGTAACATTGCCTCCCGTAACAGGGACGTGAAATTCAACAGTCGTAACATTGGCTTCCGTAATAGGGACCAGAGGACTAACCATAAGTCGTAACAATATATACATATATATATATATATATATATATATGAAAATATTGTGAACAATAATTTATTAACTAGTTGCCGTAGCGTATTAGATAGCACTGTTTCACTCGAGTGGGGAATTTGGTTCGAATCCTACTACTGAATATATAAATAATCATCATCATTTACGCTCGGTTAATGTGTCGTCGTGCTTGATGAGATCGTATAATAATAATAAAAAAAAGAAAAAAAAACCAATAAAAAACAACAATTTCACTTGTTATAGAAACGTATACGAAAATATACGTATTTACTGATAATCAGTATGCCTTAAGTCAACTAGGCGTTTGTGTTTGTAGGTGTGTTTTGAAATTACCTTTCCCCTCTATAATTACCGGTAAATGCATTTTTTCACTAATGTTCTAACGGTCGAACAACGATAATGGCTATTTTTTTCACCGCAGTTGGCCTTTATATCATTTTCGTGTCTGTGCTTCTTTTCGTGTCGGTATTCGTGTTTCCATTCGGAAAAACAACACATGCTAGTATAAACAAATTCCTAGTGAGTCAGTTGAATTAGTCACACACGCACAAATCCGATAAATACAACGTGTAACGAAGATAAAGAGCTGTCCTCAGTGTCCCCATCTTATTACGTAAAATATCGGTGGTGAGGAAGTCGTTTTTGAGAACCGGCGCTGTGAAAAATAACTCGGTTGAAACAAGCGCGTTAATAGTTCGATTGTGGTAAAAATGTGTTGATATCGAAAATAGCGATGAGGTGAATAAATATCTTTATTTATTTCGACCGTCTCCCAAATAATGTTTGATCTAATGGCAATCTATAATTGCTAACAGATTTAGAGTTGCTTTACCGACACACAGGTGATTGTGATACCTATTTCAATTTACATGTCGAATCGAAAGAGGAAACGCGTTGTTGTAAGCAAAAACGTTAACACTATTGTAAAATTTTCTAAAGCAGTGTATGAAATATACGTGCGATTAACTGTTTATTTATTTACCTTTTTTTCTCTTCTCTTTTTGGTTATTTAGCAGTATATCGCTATATCTAATAGAACATTTTACTACTTCACAAATGTAAAACCCGAAATACGAGTTCGGTTATCGGATATTTTCCGGCAGCGAACTCGATAAACTTAAGCGCTAATCATCCTTACATTAATCCATTCTGACATATTGCATACAATATTGATTAAAAGCCAATATTTCTGTTAATACTGACATCGATGAAATAAAATGGTTTCCCGAAAAAAGCATCGACTACTTCGAGATTCATTCCAAAAATGCACTAGAAAATGTATATTACAAGGGGTATTATGGTAATTTTCAAGCAATATTCATACTTTAATTAGAGTGAGTACCAAATTCAAATTGCGGCAAATAATTTAAAACTTATTAAACTTTCGTGATGTTTCCAGTACTTGACTTGTAGAAAATGAGTGATTGTATTGTTATCCTCATTTAATGCAATTAATGCAATTTGAATTTAACGTACTGAGCCTCTAATAAGTATTAATGTTGTTTAATAATACGCCCTTTAAGTATATTTCATCGTAAAATATACTTCTTATCGAGCAATCGCTTTTTACTTTTTAGCGCATTTTTATTAATAAAATATCGGTTTTTTTTTTAGTTTTTTTTGAACCATTTTCACATTTATTAACTTTACTATAGGGAAATTAATGTTGTGTCTAATAAATAAAAATAAAAATAAATTGAAATTTTAAAAAAAAACAAACAATATCAATTTATAAATAAAAGAGGTGTATACGGTTAATATTAGTAAGATAGTATTATTATTATTAAAAACCGTTATTTTATTATCCTCTAGGTGCACATGTTTTTTTTGATAATTGTAAGGTAAAATTATTGAACATAACACATTATTTAATTGTAGCACTGTCGTTAAAATTTTAATTGTCCGATTTATTGCCTGCCATTTAATTATTTGCATAGTCAATAGTTTTCTAGTCATATTCGTTTCGACATATATGAAATAGTAATATATAAATTATTGATCGTTACTTATTTTACATTCGTTCGTAAATATTATTAAATATTACGTAAAAATACTTCATATTGCTCATTAATGTACTACAGCTTAATATATATATATATATATATATATACGGACGAAACTTAAATAATATTACTATCATTAGGAAAATAAGAAACAAAAATTTGAACTATAATCAAGGCGTGCATAACTCGCTTCCCTCCCAAAGTACATTTTCTCCCTAAATTTTCTAAGTTTATGCCTCAGACCGTCATTGAACAGGAATTTCGCAGTACGGTCAGTTATCTTTTTCCTTCTCATGCACTTGTTTTTACTGATGGCTCTAGAGGACCCGGTGGGGTCGGATCGTCTTTTATTCTTCCCGACTCCAACTTCTCCGAATCCTTTCGCCTCCCATCTTTCTGTTCTATTTTTACGGCCGAATTGATGGCTATCCTTCGTACGATCATACATATCTCGTCCAATCGTTCGTCCTCCGACTATCTAATCATTTCTGACTCCATGGGTGCTCTTCAGGCTATCAGTTCACCGCTTCCTCCTTCCTCTTCTGACTTCTTCATTCTTCGTATACGATCTTTCATTTATAATCTTTCTTTCCATCACTCTGTACACATTGACTTACTGTGGGTTCCTGGTCACAGAGGCATCGAGGGTAATGAAATGGCGGATGCTTTGGCTCAGGTTGCTGTTCGTTCTCGCTTCTATTTAAAAAAAATCCCGACTGTTAATCTATTACCCCTAATTAAGAAGCTTCACTTCAGATTTTGGCCCTTCTTCTTTTACCAACAATCGTTCCTTCTACTTTTCAATCCAACCTACACTTCCTTCTCATCCATGGTTCTCGGAGTTTCCCTCTCTTCCACGATTTATAATTTCCTCTATTGTCCGCCTGCGCTTTAATCACACACTGCTGCCCTCTTCACGCTTTCGTTTCTCTTTGCTTCCCTCTCCTCATTGTCCGTTGCATCCAGATGAAGCAGTTGTCTGTGATGCTGATCACATTTTCTTCGAGTGCTCTGCTCTTTCTGCGGAGCGTTCTCTTTTCTATCTTCACCTTATAAAGCTGGGGCTTCCCACTCCTTACTGTGCGTCTTACATCTTGTCCCTTCCTTCCCAGTCTGTTGTTCTTGTCCTTGGTTCCTTTATTTCAGCTGTCTTCAATCGAATTAGGTTCTAGTTAGTTGTCTCTCCTTCCCATTGCGTCTGGGCAATGGTCCATAGTTGATGCGCCCAAAAAAAAAAAAAAAAAAAAAAAAACTCGCTTGCTTAATAGATCATCGTTTTCGCAATTGAATAAAGTGTTTATTCTTCTTCTTCTTCTTCTTCTTCTTCTTCTTCTTCTTCTTGATGTGCCGTACTCTTCCCAGAGCGTTATCGATCAGACGACAGCTAAAACTTGTGTTCTCTTGCTCCTTGGATGAGATCACGGATTGAGCTGGTTTATTAAAAACGAAAAAAAGAATAAAGTCGTACTCTTCACTACGTGGTATGTTGAAACGAGGGTCCTTGGCCGAGATTAGGTCAACGTAAAAGTGGAAACAAATAAAAGTTTAGTAAAAAAATAATATTATTATCGTCATTATCATAATAAAAGTACCTAGCGATGTTTATATTCTTATCACTTATTTTTACAACCGCCGCCATTATTGTAAAAACATCGGCTAATCCTTGAGTTCATACAATGTAACTTATAATAATCTAAACATTCTCATTTCATCCTGTAATTCGAAGCCTTTTAATTTACAACGCGCGGCTCTGCTTAGAAGCAGGATTATGTTGATTTTCGATCTTTATTTATTTATATAAATTTGATTTGATTTGGTAATATTCGTACTTATGGAAAAGTGTTTGTTTCGCTTGCGAGCAACACTAGCACGTTGGGCTATCGAAAATATTTCCATTATTAAAACGGTTTATTAGTTCTATTTCTTATATCGATACGTAATTCTTATTTCGCAGATGCATGCTCTAGCAGCATGCGCATGGATAAAATATATATATATAAATATGAATGAAACTCTGTCCTTTGGGACTCGCAAGGGGCAAGCCCCTTTGACCTCGAATCTCTTTTTGTTCTAAAATCCTTTTAGAAAATCGTTCTCAATTGACTACTTAAATTTATACCCTGCTTTCATTTTGAAAAAAAAAACTTCGCATTTGCACGGCATTATTTTGTTGCCTTATATAAAAAGTAATGGGACATAATCGTGGGACAAAAAATATATATCATGCCCTGGGTTATAAATGACGTAGTCATTAATATGCAGGTATTATATAATAAAACGAATAATCACAACAAAAAAATAGTGAGTTAAGAAGACCGTGAAAATTTCTGGTACAAAATAAATTTAGGTAATTGTAAATATTCGCTTTTCATCGGTAAAAAATGAATTTTACAACAGTTCTTTATCTTTCAAAAAGAGAATCGCTTACCAGGTAATTCGTGCTATCACTTATCGGTCGTCACATTCGGTTGTTCGAAATGAACACAGTGCGGCGTGTCTGATTAAATTATTTTTAGAACTTTTCTCTTCTATACGCATCACGCTACTTTCACTTTCTCGATGTGCCATACTGTAGCAAGCCGACTGCAGCTATCCTTGATTTACTCAATTGCCGATGTGTAATGAGGCATCCATATATAAATGCAAGAAAAAATAGAAAAATACAATTCACTTTTTTCTTTTTTTTTTTTTTATGGAACAATGATGTTTGAAATTTGAGGTTGTCATTTAATTGCATTTCCACGTGTTAAAAGTGTCGTCCCCCTTCACAAATAATCGATTAGTCGTTCGGTATTTTATTTCAATTATAACAACCCGTACTGTAAACTGCTACAAAGGCCAATAGTACGGAGATAGCTTAATTTACCTATATATAATAGCGCAGTTATGCTGTACGATCTTTAAGAATTCGAAAAGGATATTCGTCGATATTAAACCCTACTGATTGTAAGTCTTATTTTTCCTTTACTTTTTGCCTGAATTTAGATGTACCGTCGGACGTTTCATCAGAAACTATGGCGACTTAAACTTACGACGAATAGTTTATTAAAATTATAAGAAAAATACGTACCGTCGGTTTCTCTTTCAGTTGTGCAGAAAATATTTAGCCTAGTCCGATAAGGTTAGAGAAAGAACGTCCGGATTGTACGGTGGTTTTCTATTCGGCTTAACTGGGCTCGAGCTCGGGGCTGTACCGAAGAAAAAGAAATTTTAAATAACACAAAATGATAACCTACCTCATTTCAAAATTTTCCCTTATTGCATATATGAAAGACCGTATATATAAAAAATAAAATTTTTATAAATTTCTAAATTTTACAAATATAAATAAAAATAGAGAGAGGATTTGTTTTATATGAAAATTAGCATTTTATTTTATTAAAATTCCTATAGTATGGCTTCAATTAAAAGGATTATGTGCGCCTGCAACGAGAGAGGTATCGGTTGAATTTCGAGACATATTACAAAATCAGCTTTGTTTGTTTATAAAGGTCAAGAGAATTTTTACCGAAATGGGAATATCCATGGACACATCAACTCGACCGGACACGTTTTCCTCCTGCTAGACAACTGGCGAAAAGTGAGAATGTTTCCGTTTAAGTAATGAAATCTGTGTGTAACGCAATAATTTTAAGGAAATTCACCTTCTATTTAAAATAATTTCTTTCGCGAGTCTCGGTGGAAATAGAAAATTATTCGTAATTTTATGTCAGTTATACGTAACTTTTTTAATATTTTCATTATAAATTTTAAGGCTGAAAATTCTCCATTCTAAAATTAATCAAAAAAACTACTAATTTTCCAGTCTTAATAGCGAAGTGTTTTCGACTAGTTGAAATATTCACTGCGAAGAAAAATCCCCCTTTGGTCGTTTCATCCAACTGAAAAAAACCCCCAGAGATTCCGCATTAACATCATTAATGCCGCGTGTTAATTCTTTTCAAGAAGTCGACCGCTTTAACTATTTCGTAAATTAGTGAAAAGCGTTTTTACCGTTTAATTAACTTTTCCCGTAAAAATGTTTCGATTTTCCTTTTTATATTTATTGCAAATACGAATTTTATTAGAAAGCTTTCATCTTGCTTGCGAATAGAAGTGAGCAGCTTGTATGAGATTAAATGAAAAATATTCGGGCTATATAATAAGGACCACTTAAAAAAGGCTCGATATTATCACTATGTCGAAAGTGTGTAAATGTGAAAAAGTGATTAGCACAAAAATGGAGCGGTGTGCGAAAGAAGGAATTTCTATCCGGCACTGAAATTCTTCCAGCTTAATTTTTCCTACTTCCTGTAACGGAATGTATATTTATTTATTAACACTATTTTGTGGCTGTCACATTTTTATTTAATTTAAATTATGTTAGTTATCCTATTCAAGATTCCCAATTAATTCGGCATTGTTTTTAGTTACATTTAACCATCATATTAAACATTTCGATGATGCTAAAAAAACGTTAAATATTCGGTGTGTCACCCAGAAACACCATGGAAGAGTTTCGAATGTTTAAATTCGTTAGAAATATAGTAAAAAATAATAAGAATTTAATTAAAAATCCAGTTCGATCTTAATCTGTAAAACTGCGCGACGAGTGAAATAAACAAACGAAAAATGAAATGTAATCGATTTAATAAGCGCGTACTGGAGTACTCTAGCCGCGCTGAATAAAGACGAAGCGTGTACCTGTGTGTCCGTTCTGAGACCAATAAGAATTCGCGGAAAAAGGTGACAGAAAAGAGGGAATGGCATTGACTGTCAAGTAGCGGAGTTGCTCTATCGAAAAAGGGCACGCGGGTGATGGATAATATATAGTTGGAGAGAGTTGTCATTTAAGCAAGTTAATCAATGAAAATGTTTGGAGAATTTGAAAATGTTTTCCAAGCGAAAACCATCACCACCTCCTTCAAAAGCGCATTTCTTTCCGTTGACTAACTCCATTCAAAAGCCCGGCGGTGTTATTAGCTCGACCACTTCGGAATGCCTAATGAAAGGGGAAAAAAGGTTAAACGATGTGTGTAAGTAGGCAGCGCCGGAAGAAACTGTTCACTATCGGCGCGTGTATTTCTCGAGAAAATGACGGACTACTCTATATTACTTTGGAAGACCTTTTAAACGACTTCCAAGAAATATTAATTCCTCTTTGTCAATACCGGTGCGTAAATAGACACACGGCTAGCCTAAACAGCATAAAACGAACCATCTCATATCTATTGAATAATGAACGAAAAAAATGAACTACTCAATACTCCGCAGACAAAGAGAACGGGATTCTAGGTATATTTTTATGACAATAAATTACCCTCGCGCTGGAGCCTCGCTAATCACCTAAATACGCCGTATTGTTCGTCTAAGAAGCGAAGGGCAGCAAGAAAACGTGTTTTTTTTTTTTTCTTTCATTTTGAGACTCGCAACCATGGACATTAACCCAGGGTAGCTGAAATTTTTGGTATATTCTCAATGGGATTCGAACCAGGGGTCCCACTCGAACACACGTTACCGGTAGTAGCTGGTTATCGAGAACGTCTGGAAAAGTTTTTTTTTTTTTTTTTTTTTAATTTTTATTTTGAAAGAAAATATTAAATCGTTTTTGAGAACATCTTGTCATCGCGGACGGGAAAAACAATTAAGGAAGGCGGAACGTTTCCGAGAAACGTTAAGAAAGTGCAATTTTTACCTCACGAGACACTAAATGAAAGCGTTTAAAAAAAAAAAAGTTACACCGAGCGAGAATCCTTATGCCTTTAAATTTATAGCATTAGAAATAATATATGTACGCAATTCGATACATCAATCACCATTAAAAGATTCCAGTAGTTTCTTTTTTGACCAATACTGTCGAATTAAAACGCATCTGTTGAGAACATGTTGTTATTTTTTAAAAATACTCCGACTGATCTGTAACGGAAATTGTATTGCAGTCCGCTTCTGGTAAAATTAATAATTACACGAAGTAACAACTGCGCGAATAGCGGGACTATATTTTTTCACATGTGCTAAACCGGAGTTCACACTTCCTTCAAATATGTACACCGCGCGTAACTTAAATTATAGGCCTCTGGGAGAAATGCAACGTATGACTAAAAGCTAGACAAAAATGCACATGAAAAGCTAGTCATAGTATAGTATAAAATGAAATCTTCATCGATGAAACTTCAAATCCCGGATCGTCTCCCTTCGAAAAATGCAACTTTCTTCTACATCACGCACTTTGTATTTTTTTTTCTCGTAAAACACGTCGCTCGAATGCATGGTAGGCTATATTTCAGAGTACCTGTAGAGTCAGTATTAAAGATAATAACCATGAAGGGGTTATTTTTTTATCGAGGGTTCTGTCGGGCGGTTAGCTCGCAAACACGTATCTAATTTAGAACTCGATCGATATAGAAATTTAAGCAAAATTAGTGGATAATATTATAATGCATTTGCAGACACCTGAAACCAGAAGCGATTTTATAATAGACGGGCGTGTGATAAAATTCAGAGCGGCAGATAGAAAATGATTGTAAAGGTATTTTTAACTTTCAAGAAAAATTATACGAGCACGCTGATTATAAATTTAAGCGTGTAGATTATAAAAGTGTGGAGTAAAAATGAATTATATTTCAAATAAATTTTTCTTACTTTTTTTTCATTTTTAATTTTGGTCGTGTCAACTAAACGCCAAAGCAAGCGAAATTTTTTGAATTTATTCGAACCCCCCGGTTCTACTTAAACGACAAACGAAGCACCACTTAAACTACACCTCGCGGTATCTTTCTTATTCGGAAGAAAACATAAATTTGGAAAAGAAAATTTATAGATTACACGTATTTTTAAATTCTAAAAAAAATGAGATTTATCTTTGTCTCATTTAGTTTTTTTTTTTCATATTAAAAAATAAAGTAAATAAAAAAAAAAAAATTTTTTTCCATTTTTATAGAACTACTTATTACAAGGTATTACAACGAAAAAATTGTCTGCAATTCTGGTGCCGATAAAAAAAAAAATATACACATTCGTAATATTTTATAAATCTGTCAACGGAGTAATAATCGAAATAAAGGAACGCGCGTTTAAAAAACATGGTAAAAAACGGCACAGCACGTGTTATTTTCATGTCGTATAATCTTTGGAAAGGACCATTTACGGAAGACTTTGTTCGTGGCGATCGGTAAGTTTCGTAATTTTGCGCGACTGTATTGTAACGAAATTAGCCGTTCTGAATTTAAAAAACGGACGTTGCCTGTTTATTAGTACAAAATGAGAGGATTTTATGACTTCACTTTTTTATCGATTTATTCGGAATTGATTTAATTTTATAATTCTGCGATGATTATGAATCGCGATGAATCATTTTATATTTTTACGTTTAACTTTCGTTTACGTTAACAATATTTTTTTCCCATTTCTATTCGTGCGACCTTTAAACGATCGTTGACTATATTGATTGGCCAAAAATACGAATTTGACACTACCAAACGTCGCGTAAATTTGTTTTCCCGTGTTGATGGAAATGCTTTTTTGTTCCAGAGTTTCCGACGCAAATTCGAAAAACAGTTTAGAACCGGCTGTGGCAACCAGATGAAAAAGAGGAAAAAAAACACTCTGTTTTTAGCTTAACGGGCCATTTTTAAAATTTGTTGCATTCTCCCTCCGGCACTAGCGATGAATTTAAAAAGAAAACCTTCCCCGCCTACAAAACATATTTTAATGAATTCATTGAATACGTCAAAAGAAGAAAAAAAATTTATAGTAAAGTTTTCAATGTTAAAATCTTTTTTATATCTTTTTTAAAAGAAAAACAGGAATTTTAATCAAGCAGCCATTGCATCACATCTTTGCTACATTTTCACGGACACACTTTAATATACCGTACATAAAGCAAGATATAAAACATGCTGTCCAGTGGTCCATTATTCGTCTAGAATCCCACTCTTCAATCCGTGTTGGCTATCAGCCTGCTTGACAAAAGCATAGAAATTCGACGACTGAACTAGAGCTTTTGACTTTAAAACTCGAATATAGTTTCTTGAACAGAATTGCGGCCCCTTATTACTCTTCAGTATATAATTGTTTGACGGTCTACGTAGAGACCTGTGGTAGTTTAATTTTTTTGGGGGAAAAAAAGTAGCGTTGAATCTTTTTTTAGGTTTATTCGCATTACACGCACAAAAAAAAATAAAATAAAAAGTGTTGAAAAGTACAACATGAGTAGGTTTTTCTTGTTTTTTTTTTTTTTGGCCCGACTCTTGAGCTTTGGCCACTTTAATAACATTAGTAATATAACGAATAAAGTGAGAGTGGCCCCGCGCAGACACCAATTAAAACGCCTATTTGCAAAAAAAACAAAACGTAACGAATACGGTTTGATCTTTTTTCTTTTTCTTCCAGTCAGTTCTATTACAAAAAAACCCTGCTGTATAATTTAAGGAAGAAACACTTTTATGATGTTATTTTTGATTCATTCGGTTATTTCGACTACCGTACGTTTATACACTGTAATTATTCTTTAGATTTTTTCGTTTTAATCTGATGAAATTTTAAGCGGCATAACTCTCAACTATATGCCAGTGTAAATTATCGAAAGATGCGGAAATTATTTAGTTGCTGAAAATCCGCCTTTTCTACGGACGCAGATGCGAAACGTATTTTAAACTGAAAGTGACTTATTATCAAGGAGCTTCGTATGCTGTTTGCTTTACGTCAATTGGCTCTTCATCTTCAGTCGCAGAATCTGCCGTTGTAAAGGACCTGCAAATAAAAAAAGAAAAACCTTCCCCATGTAGAAATTACAGCTTTCTCAAAGTTAAAACTGTCCTTGTCAGAAGACTGTGTTCGAGTTCGCTGGAGAATCGAAAAATTACGTACAAGGCAAAAATGGGAAAAAAGGACGACATCTTAATGGGAACCTCGTTAAAAATCTGCGATTATTTAGGCGCGCACGCGCAAGCGTTAGATGCGGAAGAGCAAAAGGCCGCCTGCTGCGAGTAAGTTCACTTCTCAAGGGCACTCTGCTTAGAGGGCGTATCAAATGTGTGAGATACTTAAACTCTGACAACATTTTTCGTGTGCAGCACCTTTTATACGGATCGGGCTAACGTGAACTGTACGGGGACAGCAGGTACGCGCGCAATACAGATCAAAGATGGAAGAAGAAATGAAGAGATTGTCGTGTACAATCGTCCCGCACATCGAAGGGGCGAGGGGTAGGATTAAAATTAGAAGAAAGAGAAAAAGAGGAAGCAAAACGTGAAAAAAGAAAAATCAAGAATTATATACAGCTTCGAATAGACGGAGGAAGACGGTAACAACGACACACACGCACACACACACACACGGACAAGTCGCATATACGGAGCCGGTGGAGCTGACACTCTCTGAATGGCGACCAAACAAGGAAGTGGAAGATGGAATCGACCTAGTGTTGTACTCAGGCGCAGGAGCCCCTGATCAAGCTCGGTAGACCGACGAAAGGGGAATAACCCGAATACTGGGTCATAGTGACAGGGGACCAGCGATCCTCTCTTCCGCGCAGTCCCAGTCCTCCAGTTCCAGCTCCAGCCATCAATTCCAATCCGACCGCTCGTCCGATCCGCTCCATTATCGGTCCCGGACAACGACCTCCGCGCGCTTCAATATCAAGCCACGGCCATAGAAGTTATTTTCCAGCAACACATTAAATAACATCAAAGATACATACATATACATACATATATATATATATATATATATATTCATATACATATATACATACATACATGTATATGTTATATAGGTGTGTCTATGTGTGTCTCACATGTGATGCGCGGCCCCGATGATGGTCGTAGGTTTTTTCTTTTCGTCTTTCTCTATTCGTCATCACTATCACATTTTGTTGTTAACCGCACTATATTGACATAACCTGTGTGGAGGTGATCAGAAGGACGTTCAATTTTGTACTCTCGTGACGTCATAATACACGTTCGGTAAACCTCAGCCGCGTCCAGCTAACACATCGTACAACGACATATATCATCAGGGGGGAGCCGTGTTCTCTATGCTTTTTAACACTCTGACCAACATTCGCTTTTAACATCTCCCGCTGCAGCAGTAACAACGACGCAACCGCCCGTTTTCATGTTCTCTCCGTTAATGTCCCCCGATGATAACGTAATCGTACTCAAATCACACGCGCTATTACACTTCCTCTTTTCGAACGATTCGGAAGACAGTGGCAGTTCTGAACGACGGCTGCTTCCCGATAGAGTAAATTCGAACATCTTCTGGGAAACCCCCTCATTTTCCGGCAAAGTCATCGAGCCGAAATCGGCTCTTTCTTCGAAATTTCAAAATTAACCCCCTCTCCCCCCGACACATAATTAAAATTCGCTAGACTGGCCTGCTAGGGCAAACAGTGTACGCGATCTACCGCTTCCGCGCCTAAAATCGGTGTGCCACCTTTTTTATATTTCTCTTTCGAAAAATACTCAAGTCCGCGAATATACATCGATCACTCTGATCGAATATAACTTTGTCGCATCGCACACTGATGAATTTAAATTGAAAAGAAATTTTTACGCAAAATTTCGATGAATATTTTTTCAAGACTAATTAAAATTTCCTTCTAAGCGTCGTCAGCGTACGTGTTCACTTTTTTTCTTTTTGCATCGATATTAACGCTAAAATTATAATTTTTGCTTTCAAACTGAAAAATCGATGACCTTATATAAAAACAGATTCCTAAATATGTCGATATTATTAAATGAAATTTACACAACTAAAATAACTCGAAACTACGCAAATATGTACTAAGGCAAATATTGTATAACAAATATTAACGTGAGAAAATAAGTCGCAGTAATTGAAAACATACAATACTCTAAATACAATGTATATGTGATTTTTTTCCTTTGCTAGCGGAAAGGAGTCAGTACATGAACATTATTCTCGGTTTTTATGCCGGTTAATTATGTAGAGGACACCTAATGAGCGTACGCCGTTAGATAAAGGATACTCAGCAGCCAAACACGTTCTGATATAGTTTAGTGCCGCTTCTTCGTCTTTCTTTAATGGAAACATTTTAAATGAATTAATATATATCGATTTATAAATCTTACTAATCAGACGGTTGGTGATAATTTTTATTTAATTTGTATTCCCGTAGCTATTATTAATATTTCGGCTCATCGCACGGACGCGTACATTCTTAGTTATTAAAATTAACAACACAAACATACAGAATTTTTATTCATACCTTCGAATTTCGTGTAACATTAATTTTATATAATGTTATTATTCTGTTTAATTAAAAATTAGGTAACTTTGTACGTAGAAATTTTATGCAACATGGACAGAAATTACATTAAAAAAAGTGCGTTATAAATATTAATTCAGTCCGATATAATAAATTTACGTTAGATGTAATAAAACTCTTTGGAACAAAAAATATATTATTATTAGCGAAATAAAATAATATTAAAAATTGTAAAACAACTTTGAAGGAGTACACCGCGACAAATGAAAAATAAAATCAATTTCCCTTTCGCTTTTACATTCCACGTTCAAACCTACAAATTCATTTTTAAATCATACATATTTAATTTTTCGTTTAAATCATATTATATAATTAATCCGTTTTTTTGTTTGAAATTTTACCGATTGCGTCTGAGTGCGACAGATAAAAATGTACTGCATAGGTTTGCAATTGAACATGCTTAATCAGTTTTAATTCATTTTCAGTAAAAATAAATGAATATAATATTATAGTGACCATAACATACATTTTTCTGCAACGTTCTGAATTCGTATAAAATACATTTATGTTAACGTTTTTATGTGTTTTGGAATAATATGCAAATCGTATTTTGTTTTTTTTTTTAATAACGGTGTTACCAAATGAAATTTAGTCTTTCGGAAGTATTACGGAAGAACTACCATCTACGGCTCTAGCTCCATGTGGTAAAGGGCGAAGAATGGACTCTTTATATGTGTTAAATTTCACTACCATCTCAACTATCCGGCAAATAGCAATGTTTTTGCGTAGTTTTCGTCACGCGAAAGTTTTATTTTTCAACTTTTTCCTTCCGACGGTTCCTTCACTTCGATGCTCTGCTTTGTCTCTATTTTTCACCTCTTAACACCGTATATTCGTCTGTCTTCCGTTTTCGCTTTTTACTACTATTCCGCCTTGTTCTCTCCGTTCAAATTTGCAACGCTGCTCGTTCGTTTATTAAATGTCCCCGTCTCTTTCGGTGAAGTGTTGAGCTCTGAATTCTCCTTTGCTTAGATGCTTCTTTCCGTTATGTTCTCTCCTTCCTAACTTATCGTCATATCTGATCGACTCATATTCTTCACTTCTAATTGTTCATGCGTAAAAGTCGTTGGTTGATGAGCTTTAAAAAAAACGAAAGAAATCATTTACAGATATCAGCGAATAACTTTATTGTAATGAAAACATTTTCAGAAACATTGTAGCTGTATTATTTTTATGCACGCGATAAAAGGATAATTTCTCATTTTTTGGTTTGTTTTCAGTTCTTCCAGAAAAGTTTATCAGGCCTTTTAAATAAATTTAGACTGAGCCGTTTTCGTCGAGGGCCATATATTTTATCCAAAGTTCAATTAGATGTTAAATAACTGATCTCGAAAGGTATAGCGAAACTTTGTGGGGAAGGATCTAATTCAATATTTTTTCAGAACAATTAGCTACACTGGGAATCTTTATATTCCTCAATGGATTCTTCCCCCTGGTTCTGAATAACTAAAACAGACTATTTTGGTGTCGTGTGTTTGTTTTTTTTTATTTTCTTTTAGATTACTATATTCGATCTAGAGTGACAGTGTTCGCAAAGACCAAATATTAATGAAAATTCCTAACAGTTGATATGTCTCTAGATATTTAACTTGCTTTTTCATTAGTCTATCATATTCGCCGTGTCGTTAATCGAATCAGTTGTAACTCTCTTTTTCAGGAATATAGATCGTATAAGTTGTTTGCTCTATGAGCAGACAAACACAATCGCTTTCAACACGTAATCACCTGTTTAATTTTTTTTCCCCCGTTTTTGTACAATGCATTATTTAATATTCTGATCGATTTTTCATAAAAATAAATTAATATTTTCGAATTTCATATAGCGAATTTAAATGATAGTTTATTGAACAATTTCGAAATGAATTGGCTGCAGTGATTATTTTCGAAGAAGAAATTCCTCGAGACACTTTATAATCCACGACTTTTCTGATGATTCGAATTCGACAAAAACATTCAACGTTATCTAAAAAATATGTTAAAATGACAAGTATTTATACAATTACCAACATGTTTCACAGTCAACTTGACTCCATGATGATTGTGTTCCCGAAACATGTCGGTAATTATATAAATACTCGTAATTTTAATGTATTTTACTGCTAGTGTTTAATTTAATGTTTTTTTTTAGAAATTTTCTTTTTTTTTATCGTTTTCGTTAGACATACGATATAAATTATTGTCGACATAAGAGATTTAATTAAACATATATTTTTTTCTTCATAAGTTTGTCAATATTTCATTCATGTCACCTGCGATTTGTCGAGTTGTATGATTATTATTTTTGCCGTTACTGAAGATTGGTAAATTTTTCCTGTTGTTTATCGCGATAATAGTAGGTGTGGTCGTGCGAAACGCAGACTTACCATTAACCGTTGATTACGTCGAATGCAATCAGTGCGGTGAACTTCAAGTTGATTGTGGGTCTGTCGGACGTTGTCGAACTGCCAACAAACAATTAACGTCAATAAAGTTCGGACTCTCCAAGAGTCTCGTAAATGTTTCTACTGCTATAGTTATTAACAAAATACGAATTAACAGAAATAAACAGAGCCGCGAATTGCATATTCAACTACCGATTCTAAAATTAGGCGCTTCTCATTATCAGCACATCACAGAAAGAAAATTGTCAGCTAAAATGTTAACCTGTAACGGGACAATGTCATCATTAGTAACACACAATCTGTAGTCAACGAATGATCATCGAATAAACCAGCACCGATAAGCAGTAGAAACGATGTTAACCATCTTTTACCTCTCCGACAAAATTCTGTCAAGCACGATTCAACTATCAACAATCAGTTTGCCGGTCATTGAAATGTTTAAAAACGCCGCTTACATACACCGTTTTTTTTTTTTTTTTTCATAACCAGGTGTAAAAAAGTTTATAACAAATTCAAATACACGCGGCGTGTTTTTACGACGTCTGACAAAACGCATAAAACTGTATTGGATTTTTTTATATGTGAATGCCTGTCAATAAATGAATACTTTCATAATTTTATTCTGGTCGTATTGCTACATTAAAGAAAGGGGGTATATTTTCTGATTAAGGACAATTCGCATTTTTTGGAATACTATTACACTTTTATATTTAGTTGTTGTCCTTTAAACAAGTGCCCCTTGTATTTCGATACGATTATACTGATAATTTAGTCGAGTAGCTTTTTAATTAATTAATTAATGTAACTGAAGTATTTTATGTATATAAAAAGTTATGTAAAGCGGCTACTAAGGTGATTTTACAGCATTCTGAATGTGTCCAAGCAATTGAGACGAAACCGATTGGATAGCGTTTTAAATATATCATTTTTTATCATTTTTTAATCATTTTTAGAAACTTCAACGTGTAATTTTTAATTTATAACTTAATAAAAATGTTATATATGTGTGTGTGTGCGTATGCGAATGTGAATCGTAAATTCCGATTCGTGTATGAAAAATAAAACATTAAGTAACTGCATCGCATGAATTATTGTTTATTTGTTTATTTTGTATTTTGGATGAATTTCATTGATCGAAAATATATAAATATCTCCCTGTCTCACATAAGTTTAGTAGAGGTAAATATAAGATTAAGATTGGTTCCTCGGTAGACCGAAAAAAAAAAGAAAAGATAGACTAATGTTCCCTTGCCATAAAAAGAAAAAAACGCACACACATATATATATATAAATTAAGTATTTTCTAACTTTAATTATAACCGCTTTTTTCTACGACTCGTATAGGGAATTTTTCATGATGTACTAACCGGTGACATGCATACGTACATGCATTCGTGTATAAATAAATCTAGCCGCAAGAAACATTCTTTACTCTTTTAGTAAATCTGCTCAACACCAGTTTTTTGCTAGAGAAATAGGTAATACTTTTTTTTTAAATTCCGAGATAATGTGTAACACATTATTATTACTACCCTTTCACTGATCACTATGTCACAAGGCTCATTACAGTTAGTTATCACAACATGCGAGGAAATTAAGCTTTTTTCCAGCAGGAAATAATCTGTAAATCTGAAAAAATTAAAAAATTCAAACTCAGTAGTATACAATAACAATGCTCCACAACATACAACCGAACAAAAAGGAATTAACGAAACATTAACTTCCTTTCTTAATGAATTTCGAAATTTATTATCACCATTAATATCCATGTTAACCAAACTTATGGACAAATTATTATGAATTTGAGCCCTATAAGTACAAATTCATTAACAGTAGTATTATGGAATGCTAATGGGATTCAACAGAAGAAACATGAACTACAGTACTTCTTACAGACCAAAAGAATCGATATTGCCCTACTAACGGAAACTCATGTCGTTCATCCAGCGAGCCTTGAGTTACTAAATTACAGATGCTATCACGGAACACACCCTTCTGGTACAGCAATGGGAGGTGTTGCTGTACTCGTCAAAAAGAGCATTGACCATCATCTACACTTCGTTCGCCGAACAGAGGCCTACCAAGCTGTTGCAATTAAAATAAAAACGACTTTTAATGAAACAGTAACTGTCACATCGGTTTATTGCCACCCAAGGTATTACATACCGAATCAGGAACTCACGGAACTATTTCATCGCCAAGGCAGAAAATTCATTTGTGGAGGTGACTACAACGCAAAACATCCTCACTGGGGATCAAGAGTTCCAAATAAACGTGGAGCGCAACTCTTCCAGCTGAATAGAGGGCTGCGCCTCGATGTTGTTTCACCATTTACACCTACCCAACCGACTGCCAGATGTGCTAGACTTTTATTTCAATAAAGGATTAAATAATCTACACAACAACTGCTGTACAATCGCAGACTTGTCATCTGATCACGTACCAGTCTTACAAGTCCTAGACACAATTCCGCTACATACAAAACTAGACAGTCGATTAACAAATAAATCTACTGATTGGAACAAATTTGAGAATATAATAGATAACCAAGTGAACTTAAATGTAAAACTAAAATCACAGCACGATATTGATACTGCCGTTAATTATCTAACCGATATAATACAGGATTGCGCTAAGCAATCAACACGACCTGCAAAGTCCAGTGCTAACACTAGCAGTATATTGCCCATTGAAATACGTGAGCTAATTGCCAAAAGAAGAAAAGCGCGCAAAAAATGGCAACATAATAGATACCCATCAAATTACCAAACATACCGGGAATTTTGCAGCCAACTAACGAAAACCATAGCACACTACAAAAATGAGCGTTATACTCATTACCTTTCCACCCTAACTAATGCCGATGGCTCAATCTGGAAAGCAGCGAAAGTACTAACAAAGAAATGTGTTCCATCTTATCATATTAAAAAAACAAATACAATGTGGGCCAGAACAGATGACGAAAAGGTTAATACTTTTGCCGACTATCTCGAAAATATATTTCAACCTCCTCCTATGGAAAATCCACAACACACGCAGGAAGTTATACAGTGTAACAATAACGTCATGCAGTATTGTCAAAATTACACATATATTACACCAAATCAGCTTCGGACGTGCATCAAAAGTTTGCGAAATAATAAAGCTCCGGGAGAAGATGGAATAACAAATGATATCTTGAAGCATCTACCAAAAAGAGGATCTTTACTACTTTTATATATATATACAATTCTATGCTCCGGCTATCGTACTTTCCGACTAGATGGAAAAAATCGGTAACTATACTTATCCATAAACCTGGGAAGCCAGTTACAGATGTCTCATCCTATAGACCGATAAGTTTACTGGATACATTTGGAAAAGTGTTCAAAAAATTAATTCAACCACTTCTTTTTAATATGGCGAATGCCTATCTTCCAAATCATCAGTTCGGGTTCAGACCAAAGCATTCAGCTATTCATCAATGTCACAGGCTCGTTAATGCAATTGAGTCAGTCTTACAGCGTGGAATGTATTGCTCGGCAGTGTTCCTTGATGTAGCCAAAGCATTTGATCGTGTTTGGCACGACGGTTTGCTATACAAAGCCCAGAAGATTTTCCCGATTGAAATATATCATCTGCTGAGGTCTTATTTAAGCGGTAGATCATTTCAAATAAAAGTAAATGGCGTCTTGTCCAGCGAGCGTCAGATATTAGCATCGGTACCTCAAGGGAGCGTTCTTGGCCCGCTTCTTTATAACATCTATACAGCTGACCTACCGACTACAATGTTTACATTACAAGCTTCATTTGCGGATGACATTGCTATACTAGCTGCGCACGAAGATCGTCATGAAGCTTCAAGGTACATTCAATATCATTTATCGTTACTACAAAATTGGGCTCTCAACTGGAGGATCGAAATTAATGAACAAAAATCTTCACATATCACGTTCACAAATAACCAAGAAACATGTCCTCCAGTTACTTACATATAACAGTTGTAAAATACCGCAGATACAATCAGTTAAATATTTGGGATTAACCTTTGACAAACGCTTAGTATGGAATCTGCATGTAATTAATACAAAGAAAAAATTGAAGTCGCTACTGAGACAATTATATCCACTAATAGGAAGAAAATCCAAACTCAGTCTGAACAATAAAATGTTATTGTATAACACCATCATAGCTCCTGTCTGGAAATACGGTTTAGAAATATATGGATCAGCCGCAAAAACGCATCTCAAAAAAATACAGTCGTTCCAGTCGAAGATACTGAGGATAATAACCAATGCGCCTTATTATGTTCGTAATACTATAATCGAGAATGATCTCAACGTTCCTTCAGTGTTGGCGATATACAAGCAGCAATATACCAAAATGCATGCGGCATTCAGCTATAATTTAAACCCATTAATATCGCGTATGAAAACTACCGCTCTTCCTGACAATCCCGTCAGACGACTAAAGAAAAAACAATGCAGAGATGCGCTTACCGCTCATTATTAATATTAAAGATAATACCAAAACGCACAAAAAAAAAAAAAAAAAAAAAAAAAATGGAAAACTAATCTATGACTAGCGGCTTCATCTATTGGGATGCGCCGTTATCTAGGACACTTAAAATAACTAATGATCACTTGCGTTGATGACCTACGAGTCGGTATGCAAAAAAAAAAACAAAAAAAAAAAACAATAAATACGATAAAAAAATATATTTTTTTTTGACAGAAGTTGAACGTATAAAATATATAAATAAACCTTCTTGCGGAAAGTCTTCATGGAGATCATAAACGTGTAATTTTCCCGAATGAAAAATGAACTTTATACACTTCCTTCAGTTGATGTCATTTTATTACAAAGAGTTCTCGATCTCCAAAATTTTTTGGAAAGATTAAAAATTGAGTGACTACAGTTAAAAGTGTATTGGAACAGTGTAAGCGTTAAAAAAATTTTTGAATTAACGTTTTCCAATTTACAAGGTAATAAAAGTAATTATTGTCCCGATATCATTAAACTGAATAACTGCGATACTATTTTTCAATAATAATAATACGAGTCAAAATTCATTTGGGTTTATTATATTTTATTATCGCCGAATTTAGCCGGATGTGCATAGAAAAGCAAATCTTGGTTTTGACGGATTAAATATGTATATATATATTAATAAAGCAGCGCGTATTCATTTCTTTGAATATAATCATTCGGTGATTGAAAAAAAAAAATCCTCGAATTTAAAATTGGGTATATAATACTCTTATAGTAAAAATGATCGTATTATTTTAGAAAAATTAATACAGTTACGACAGCGACCTCATCGTAAATTTTAAAAAGACCAAATTTCCAATATACAGTAACGATACCGAAAATATAACCGAAACATTTCCTGTGATAAATATTGTTACAAAAAGAATCTATAATTTTAAATATTTCCGAATTTTTCGGAAATTAATTTGGAATAAATATTCTCTCTATGCATCTAATAAAATTAAATTACATATTTTACTAACCGGTTTTCTAACAGAACTTCATCATCAACTTAATTTGAATTAATGCACACACTGGATTAGTACTACGAAGCACAAATTGAAAAAAGTTGTTTCTGCTAATTCTTTATGAATACCAGTAGCGGGTTTCTGAAATGGAATTCTCAAGCAGACAGCAGAGATACTAAAAACCAGCGCAAATAATGCGGAACCCAAGAAGGTTCATCACGATAAAATAATATTACAAAAAAAATAATCTCACAATCGAACAACTAAGTTCAACTCGTTATACATTAATACGAAAACATGATTAAATCGTAATTCATTCATCGATAGGCAACTTATAAAAAAAAACCGCAATATAATTCAAAAACCAATTAATCCAACAGTTAGCAATAACAGTTCTTAAATTCGACTTATTAAAATTTTCAGTTTTCGATTGGTTTAATTTAACCGTCGAAGTTTCTTTCCGCATTTGCTGATTAAAGGTACAATTGCTAATTTGGAAGACCGTACCAAAACTATCGTTATAATGTTCGATGTTACATATTAGCCGCTGTTTATATTTTTATACGTTTTTTAATTATTTTTATTCAACATTAAAAAATGGTAAAAAGTTGTGTTAAATTTTCATTTTATTAATGATCATGTCAATTTTTGAAAAATCACATAACGCTTTAGCATCGATTAGATATAAAAAAGGCAATCCATGCATTGCGTAGCATAAAGCATTGTCAACACATGGAAAATTTCTACTCGAACCGTAAATTATGAAATACTGTCAGCGACAGATCCACTGTGCCTAGATTTAAAGGATCCGCTTAAATATTACTAACCGGATAAAATAATTAAAATTTATTATCGGCTATCACAGATGCGTGTAAAATAATGAGAAAAAACGAACAATTGGCATAAATATAGGGGGTTCTGTATATATTATAAAAAGTTTTACCGTGTCAAAAATTGCAAAAGATAACTACTCTCTCTTTTTTATTTGAAAAAGTTGATAAAAAAATTGCAGGACTTCCGAGAATTCAATGAATGGCGATAATTATGGAAGAAAAATAATTTTCTTTTACGGCCGAAAGCATTTATTTTCTTCTTAAATAACGAAAATTTTAAAGAAATGAACGAATTAAATTATAATACTGCGAAAAAAATCACGTAAATTGTTAAACGCTGTTTTTACATGAAATGTAAATAATACGTTTTGAATCGCAATCGATGCGTGCGTAAATCTTGGAAAGTAAACAAGGTCAGCTTCAAGCTTGAGATATCACGTGCCGAGGATTATGTTCGTATTACCATCATAGTTTGAAATTTATTCGATTTTGAAGTTGTAATTTCCGCGCAATGTAGATTAGAAATTTTGAAGATTCAGTCCACAATGGGGAAGAAACACGATTTTTTTTTAAGCTTTTCACATACTTTAAAAGCTTTCTGTCGATATACAAAAAGCCGGGCAATCAATTATATCATCTTTCAAGATTCTTACGAGGCTAAATTTAATTATGTTAACTATAATCTTTTTTTTCTCGCACAAAATAATTTCCCTTTTGTTCAATAATGAACTGAAATATACTTTTTATATATAAAAAACACTTTATTAAGTAAAAACAGATATATATATATATATATATATATAAACATTTAAAATTTTGTTATTGAAATTAAAATTGCCGACTAGTTTTGGACAGCTCATAATCATGGCAATATTTACGTATGTTTTTACTTAATAAAATTTCCCTTTATACGTATGTTTTAGACATGTATAGCTGACAAGGATATGCGCCTCCCTCTTTTTAGTTGTTTTATCTAGTGAAAATTATTCGATTTTTGCAGTCATACTCCTAGAATTTTCTTCAATTAAATAAAAAATAAAAAAGTATTTCGGGGTAATTACCGATGGTTTTTTTTGTTTTTTTTTTAAATATAATGTAATATACAGCGACACTCATTTTTGCCGCTGGTTGAAGCGTTGAAGTTCCAAAGTCTTATTTTAATTTGTAATTTCCGAGTTCAGAACATTTTACCGTCTACATTATTTTCGAATGGGAGTTCGGAATACCACACTAACCCATTCGATAATTCGACACGTAATATTTAAAAGTAAATTTTGATCATTGAAAATAATTGAAATACTTTTGAATTAATTAAGAAAAATGAAAAAAAAAAACAAAATGGGGAAAATACATTTTTTTAAAAATAATCGGTAACGTGTTACTACACGGGGCAGAATGTTTATGAAGTGTCACACGAATTTTCATCTTAAATGTTTGCCAAATATACGGAAGAAACGTTCGCCGCTAGTATTTGCGCAAGTATTCTGCAAATGTGCTACTACCTTAAAATATGGTCTTTTCAAACGAAATGGTAGAAATGTTATACCGTTCAAGAAGCCATAAGAAATTTTCTCGACGCGCCGTATGCTTGAATTTGTCGGAGATCCGCACAATGATTTAACCGTGGAAAATTATGGAGAGAAAATTGGCAGAAATTGCATATTTTGAGAAAGACATTATTCCGATTTATTCTAATTGCCGCATACATTCTAAGTCGGAACTTTACCATTTTTTACACCTGTTGTGAAACAATTGATAGAAAAGCGGAATCAGTTCTCGAAAATAGTTGCGACACAGTAAGACTTATTATTTCGATGCTTGATCATTTTGTGCGGACAGCCAGCGTGTTATTTAAATTACGTTTCGATTTTGTGATACGAAAAAAGTGCTGACCGTATTCGTTGGTAACATTTTCGCCCGGCTTCGACATTGTCTCCGAAGCCGAGGAAAAAGGAGCAGAAGCAGATTTTTAGACAGACGAGATCGAAAATCGATTAAAAGAAAAGAGTAGAAAGAGAGGCCTCAGGATCAGCGTGTTAGTAATAACGAATGGGAGGGTAAAACAGAATGGAGAAGAAAGAGGTGAGAAAAACAGCGAGGAAAGAAGCAGACTACGCTCGAAGCGTAGACGACAAAAGCGGAAAATCTGGACGGACGGATGGAACAGTTTGAGAATGAAGAGTGATGGTAGTTGTACCATAATTTAGAATGAGTAGGACTGTAGTGGCAACTTTTTAAATCATATATCTCTGAAAGATCTGTCAGAGTTTCTTACGAAGAAGCGAAGTCCAAATTTCATCGAATACCGGCTGGTTTTCCACAGGATAGTGTCTTAGGAGACCCTTACTCTTTATTCATTGTATACAGCTGACATTCCAACAACAAACAAGACAATGACTGCTACCTTTGCAGATGACACCGCCATCTTGTGAGTTGGTGATTCCCCAGAATTGGCTACGACCTACTTGCAATATGCGGTAGAAAAAATTAGCAAACGGACATGCGATTGGAAGATCAAGATTAATCAAGAAAAATCGGTGCAATGTTTACGCTTCGTAAATCTAAGACCTGCTATATATACCGTGGTCGTCTTCCTATTCCGAGATCGGACTCCGCTAAAAACACTTGGGAGTATGCATTTAGATTCGAGACTGAATTGGAAGACGCATGTCAAGATAAAAAAGAACAAACTATGAAATTAAGAAAGATTTATCGGTTGGTTGGGTGTTTAAGCTCATTCTGTCTAAAAAACGTATGATTTATTGTCGAATCATCAGACCGATATGGATGCATGATATTCAACTCTGGGGCTGTGCAAAGACATCCAATAACTGTTGACTATTCAGCGCGCTCAAAACAATTGTTTCCGAAGCATGAGTCTTCTGGTATCAACGCAACGAAGACATACATTCAGATTTAAGCATTTCATGGATCGATGAAGTCATAATATTGCAGAAGCGTACGAAAACCGACTTAAAAGTCATCCAAATCTAAAGGCCTTGGAACTACTGCTACTTCCTGATGATAAAATAAGGCGCCTTAAGCGCACAAAGCCTTTCGAGCCGGTCACCTAATTTATTCTATAATATACTCGTATGTATGTATTTTATGGGTACGATACTCGGTGTGCGTGTGTGTAGGTACTTATCGGCGCATATGATTATTTATATACCTATACATCAGGAGTTATGTAATTGTACATAGTTTCTACTCTGTTATAAATTAGATTAAGTTGTAACACCGTTTCAAAAGTAGTGCTAATTTATCTACTGTAATAAGATTTGAAGTATACGTGCAAAAAGAAATCTAGGACTGTAGTAATATTGTGCGGTTACGCTTTAAGCGTCTAACGGTAGAAGAAAATGAACTTGACTTTTGATTTTACAGTGATTTCCGAAAGAGAGCTTTCGATTATGTTTGACTCCATGACTTGTGCCGCAATCGTTTCTGTGATTTCATTATTCTCCGCAGACGTGTATCTTCGCTCCATTTCACTGTTTCCTAGCCGTGTCTGGATTTCTTTGGAAGTGAAAAGAGGCCGATATTCTGGTATCGCCGCTTCTTCCTTTCTCAAG
Source organism: Icerya purchasi (assembly GCA_039619475.1). Taxonomy (NCBI): domain Eukaryota; kingdom Metazoa; phylum Arthropoda; class Insecta; order Hemiptera; family Monophlebidae; genus Icerya; species Icerya purchasi. The sequence goes on from CM077116.1 coordinate 71,583,997, forward strand.
AAAGATCCCATCCTCTAATCTGCTTTCGCTGCGTGAAAATTACCATTTCAAACCATGGTATCATCACGTTTTCCTATTTTACTTCTTTGCTTAACGGCTATATATCTATTCAACCCCTCTACTGTGTTCCTAATTTCCTTAACTTCATCGTTCCGCTACTATCTGCATTATTATTCGCTTTACATTAGTTTCCTGCTCGTAGTTTCAGGTCAAATGTGGCAGTTCTTTATAATGAAGTAAAAAGGAAAAAGAAAAAAATCACCGTTAAAACATCACCTCGAGCGCACTGATTTCAGGTACGTGAAATGAAAATTAAAAACCCACCAACGAATATAGTTTTATTTACATGTAGAAAAACATTAAGGCCGAATAAAGGATCGATTAACTTTTTCCTAATTATTACGGCACGTAATCAATAAAGGTCAGTTCGAAGAACAAAACTGTTTAATCGAAATTTTCTTTCTACTGACGTATAAGCACAAATCAACGTTTAATTAACTTTGAATAGAGACATGTTTAGAAAAAAATTAACTTCGACGGAAGAAAACCTTCATTGTGCTTTTCGGAAAAGTAAGCATTAAAGGAGAAAGATATTTAAATTCACATTAAAAACTGCTCTAGTATTTTCCTCATTTAAAAATTTTCACGGGGAAACATTTTGAGGTTCAGCCGGAAAAGCACAGTTCGGTACAATTGGCTCCCGAGGGGATACGTTGATTTTTTATGCGCATTTCGCGCGAATTATACTAAAAATTCGATATGCCGGATTGTTGTTGGATTTTTTTAAGAAACAAAAAAAACCGGTATCTTCGTATTTCCGATACCGGCCATTAGAGAAATAAATGGTACGACAATCTCTCCGCGGACATCCAGTAAATTTCGCGTAAAAATCCAACTCGCCTTCTTCCCCGCGGCTTCGGAGTGACCGCTCAGAAAGGAAAGCAGCCGGCTATTTCCAGCGATGCGCGAATCTTCCTTTCCGGGAATTAGCCTGTCTGCTTCCGCGCTGCGTAATCAGGAAAGTGCAGTGGAGGAAAACTGCATGCTATGCAATTATTCGTGCAGTAAGATGCAGAAGCGCGCCTGTCGCCTTAATTAACGAGTGCCGTTAAAATTGTATAATTAAACGAGCGGCAGTTCAACTATCGATATTATTTAATCTGCCACAGGAACAACCGGCCGAGTCATTAACGGGGGCCAGTGCGTGCACGCGATGACGGCGATATTCTATTTGCATCTATATAGATTCGGCGCTGCTTTCTCCCCAGCGCGGATGAAGGAAATTATCTCGGAGTCGCGGCCGTGGAATAATAGCGCGAGCGAAGAACAGAAGATAACAATAGAACGCGCCGAGTGACGGAAGGGAAAACCTTTCACTAAATATGGTCAATAATAATAATTACGACAACGGCGAACAGCTAAAAGAAAGTTTTGTCATTACTATCACTTTCTAATGACACTGAAATGTTCCCGCCGAATGATCTCCGGCCAAACGGTACACGAGAATTTCTAGACACTTTCAAAGTAGCATTTCTATTCGTACCTGACGGCTAGAAGTGACTTTTTTTTTTAAAAATAATACAGTTCCCAGTCTCAGTCAAATCGCGGTCAAATCCGGACGAATCTTTGAAACGTTTTTGCAATAATTTTTAATTATCATCGGTTGGTTTTGCTATTTGGGAAATGTAATATTATTGAAAAAGAGTTTAGACTGTTTAGTTTTTTGTTTTTTTTTTTTGTTTTTCTTTTAGAACACTATTTGTGGGGGCGGCTTTAGTAGTAGCAATTTATGATCGGAATGAATTACGAACACCCAAAACTAAACTTCTTAATATAAAAATAAAATATGTGAATATACATGTTTATAAATATTATTAACAGTTGCGGTGATCAAAGCCATGTCCACGGGTGGGGTGGGGGGCGGGGGTGGGGGTAATCCCCTCTTGAGAACTGAAATAATTATTATAAATACAAAAAAATCACAAATTAAAATAAATATCGATGATTTTTTTAGGGTGTTCTTAACCTTTAAAAGAAAAAAGAAAAAATATGCTCTATATTTTTAGGTACTTTATTAATATCTTAAGGAAAAACTTTTTATTACGAGTATAATTAATAACATATGTAATTTTTATTAATGTTCATATACGGGGTAATTCATTTATGTGAATTATTAATATATAAATCAAAATTATGGAAATTATTAATAGTACGAATATTAGTGAGAAATGTATTGTTATTTATAAAATAAATATGCAAAGAAAATCCCTTCCCCCTTCAAAATTCTGGGCACGGGCCTGGCGGTGATAACTAAACGGTTTGTCAGAATCGGCTCTTTAATGAAATTCACGAGTTCGGAGATAAACTGGTTGAACCGAATGTTTTCCCTTTAAATTTAGGGTTTAATAGAGAAATAGTACGCTATTTTCCCGATGGAAGATATTTATTCGTTTTTTTTTTTCTTCTGATATCTGACCAGTTAAAATACACCGATCACTGACAATATTTCAGTCTCATTGAATATTGTGTAATTACAGAATAACAGTGCAATGCAAATATTTTACGTTTTGTGCCTTTATTTTGGAATGTTTAGAACAGGCCCAATTAGACACACGCATGTATATATATATATATATATATATATGTAAAAACTCGGCCTCTCGAGCCTCGCAAAGGGCTCTGCCCTTGACCCCGCTGTGGACATGCCCCGACAGCACAGTGTACTTCGTGTAGAACGAGGAAAATTGACAATGCGTCATTCTTAGCCCAACCCTCACTACTTTCCCGGCCACAACTTTGTCGTCCCATATATATATAAACTCGGGCATTTTGGCCTCGCAAGGGGCTGTGTCCCTTGACCCCTCTTTCTTTCATTTATGTCTCTTTCTCTTCTATGCTTTGTATAAAATGATCAAAATTTACATCGTAATTCTTACTGGCATCAGCACAAAAAGAAAAACAAAACACAATCACAAAAATCCTATCCTAACATTTAACTTTCATTACATAGAATTAAGATATTGTTTCATTACATTTTTCGTTACATATTTCGTTACATAAAATTGCGTCATTCTGCGTTACATAAAATTGGGACATTTTTTTGGGACATTCTAAGAATTACATTGTAATTAATATACATATATATATATATATACATATATACAAAATATATGTAACGTTTTGGGACAAAAAAAGTGATGGGGGTCGGGCTAAAATAATTAACCGGGACATTTTGTCGATACTTTGTCTTCCTATATATATAATATATGTAATGTTTTCGAATAAAAAATACGTGATGGTGGTCGGGCTCAGAATGACGTTGTCATTAATATATACATACATATATTATGTATATAATGCGTAGTAGTTTATACACATTTGAGTTCGCAGTATGAAGAATAGACTTGAAAATGAAAAGAAAATAAATACACCTGTATTTACCCTTTTTTTACTTATAAATCTAAACTTTTAATAGTGGTAAACCAGTAAGGCATACCTTTAGTAGGTTGTTCTTATTTTTTTCGTTTTTTTTGAATTTACAACTATGATAACCATGTACCGCAAAATAAATAAAAGTCATTTATGTTTCGTTAATAAAATCTGGCACCGATACTTGGCCATTTTAACGTGATTTTGTTTAAAAAGAAATTCATTTTAATTGTGAAATATATTGACGCAGGTATATGAACGAGATAAAATTGTGTAGTTAGCCTGAGTTACTGCAAGCAAATTCTTGCTGTCGTTTAAAGTGTGTGTGCTAATGTGATTTCTAATTCCCGTTCCCGAGATTATTCGCATTTGTAGCAATTTTGTGCTTTTTTAAAATTAATTCCAATAAATTTGATATCGCGGATGAATATTTTCTACGATTACACGTTTGTGTAAATTAATAAATTCTCCGAGATAGAATTATCAAAGTTGTGTAAAATGTTTTAATTAATTTTTTTTTTTACGCGGCTTTCGTCGTTCGCCCAGCATTTTAAATGCAACTATTAATATACTCGATTGATCGAAATAAGTCTAAGTAACGAAATAAATCAGAGACACTCGGGGAATTTTTCCCTTTTGCTAAAGATTTTAATCAAATCCTGACACTTTGTGATATTAATCCGATGTGTTATTTTCAGTAAATGTATTATATTAAATAAGCTGATTCGAAAGAAAAATAATCAAAAAAACACATATGTATTCCGCTGCTTTTGGATTTACCGCCTTATTATTACAGTGTATTCTCTTTTTTATATAATAATAATAATATAATATAATATAAGAGAGAAAACTATCACAAATACACAATTACGTGAACAATGGTTTTATAAAATAGTATAAATAGTGTGCTACGGAATAATACATCGAAAAAATAAATTAAAAGAAATTAATTAAAACCTTCCAAATAAGAATAAAATAAAAATAAAGCGATACCTAGCTCATCTTACGAAACTACTGTAATTATTATCTGTAGACGTAACCGCATTAATAATAATATTTAATTATCGAAGAACGATATTTAAAGAAATATACATGCGTGATCAAAAATGTTTCCTCCTTCTAGTCTCTCTTTCGCTTTTCTTCTCTCTCTCAACCATTTTTGAATATATACTGTACTGTGTTGGCCACTCTTACAATATTTCACTTGTATAATTATTGTTAAGATTAATGCCTTATATATACGTATACAATGATATTTTTCGGAATTGTTTTCAACCGCTTCGGAAACAAATTTCTATTAATGCCATACCGGTGATAGCACATATACCTAGTAACTAGTAGTTAATATTTTTTTTGTTCCTGTAAAGAGTGGTGTATAAAAACGGCGTGCTAGTTCTAGCGTATGATAGGTTCTCGTAAACGTGTAAAGTCTAAATTAAATTATAGTACAGTAGAGACTCGCTAAACCGGGGCTGTCGACCTGTCCGGATCACCGAAAATCATCCGAATTAAACGGAATCAACTTTTAAATGTGTCGTCAGAAACAAGTTTTATAAGTAGAAGAAAAAATCCGAATGATTAAAAATCTTCATGATTTCTTCATTTTAAAGTATACATACTTAAGAAAGTTATTTACATATAAAACAATATATTATGTATTGTACATATTGATATGTAACTTACATCTGCCATGCGTCCCAGGCGCCTGAGATTTTTTTTTCATTTTTTATTTTTTTTTGATTCGTCCGGATTAACTGGATGTCCGGACTAGCGCGGTCTGGATTAGAGAGATTCTACTGTACTAGGTACCAGTTTGCGCACATGTCAGATTTTTCGGAGGCATTAAGTGGATACATAATACCGAGATACACGGAAATCCTGATTGTGGCGACCGAGAGAGAGTAGCAAAATGAAAATTAATTTCGGCAAGTGCGCGAGCTCTGAATCCAAAATAAAAGTTGGAGAAGGTAACATTAGTTACACTTAATTATTAAAGTCAAATAAAATTACTCCTTACATTCCAAAGTAGGAAAATTGGCACCGACTATGCGTGTTACAAAATCAAAAACATCCGTGATCGTGAATTTCCGTAATTATTTCATTTTTAAACTTTTAAAATAATCAAACAATGAAGAGAATAATAACAGTCGAATAATATATCATATTTAGTATAGTGAAATCGGAATTAGTTTCGGTTTTCCACATTCGCGGAAACGAAGTTATTAAAATTACCAAAAGACAAGTCGATATATTTTAATGTGTTTCTTAAAAACTTAATTTGCTTAAATGTATACCTTTTTTTTTTTTTTTTTCGCCATCCTGCTCAAACAGCGTTGGGGTACTCGCTTAATTTTCGATTTTTCTAATGAAATTAATAATAAATTTCTGCACGTTTCTTCTTCTCAATAGGCATTATTATTGCGCATATATATATATATATATATATTGGTTAGAACGAAGGGAAGAAATTGAATTTAACATGAGACATTGTGATTACGAAAAACATCGCGACCGTTATTCGAATCATCGAGATTATTTAAAACGTCGTGTGCGATTATTTTCACTTCACACTGGACTCGTGCTCTATAATAAAATCGAATAATTCAGTGGCCGTTTCGTTATTGTTCAAAAGCTTTAAAATGCCACATAATTTTAGAAACGATAATATCCTTCTAGCTAACGGGCCCGCTCCGAGTATCATAGTGTGTCCGAGACCCGCAGAAATATTACACGCGGCAACAAGCAGGCTAAGGAATAGAGTTTACCTGTACACATCCTCCGACGAAATGATTTTCACCGCCACCGACGGGACCTAATGGACAAAATTATTAAATGGTCTGTAACAAAACAGCAATTTAGGACTAGACAGCGGAATTCGCTAAGGCCCCTTCATTTCCGCCCCCGGAACCTGTTACATCGGAGATTTTTATTTAAAAAAAGGAAAAAAAAAGAAGGAAAAAAACGGCTCGTTCTCAGTTTTTGCTTGTCTCTGTTTTAGTCTTCGTGCGCTACCAGTTCGTTCGAGTACTTTGGGGCAGCGGCGAGCCTTCCGCAATTGAAGGCATGCGGCATTTGCAAGTTGAACTAGGTTAGCGCCTACTCTGTTGGTCGCTCGGCCTGATCGTCGTCCGTTCGAGAATTCGGCCTTTCAGAAAATGTTCGAACTGTCGGGCCGCGATTCGGCCTACTATTCGGTTGAAGGGTGTGAAAAGTGAGACTGATATTCTGAAACGGCAGCTTGAAAAGAAGGAAGAATAATAGCGAAGAATTTCTGTTGGCCGGCGCATTTTCTTCTTGCCGACAACCGCTCACTAGCCGCACAAACGACAGCGGTTAGTTACCGACAGGTGAGACTGTAGTTGGAAGCCGACCACGGTCCATTCCGTAGAAAGATCAATCAAACTGACATCTGGCTGCCAGCATGTTTTCATTATTACATATCCGCACGCCCTCGCCCACCTATTATCTCTTGCTTAACACGTTGTTTTCTCCTTGGCCGCGTAATTTGGCCAAATACGTAGCGCAGCGTCTCCAGAAGTTTCGAAAAGCTGCCTTCCCCAGACCGCTAAAATCCAACTAACTTCTTTATTACTTCTTTTCCGTCGCTGCGCCTACAATCTCTATTAGATGCCTTTGTTCAATTCAAAAATCACGGCGAATTCTCTCGCGATGCCACAACTAATTATCGTCTGTCAGTTAAAGTGATAAGAAATACAATAGCCAGATTCGATAATCGTCTGTGAGTGATATGCGACAAGTAATTAGTGTATGGCACGAAGTTAGACAGCGAAGATAGTCTCATTCCTTCAAAAAACGGACTGAAGATCGCTCGAACGTGAAAAGGAGTATTGGAATTCTGCGCGATTTTCAATCGGCCGGACGTTATGAACTGCCGAAAGAGTTTAAAAATTCATTTTCATTTTCGTAAACGGCGATGATCGTGAAAACCGGCTATGCCGGTAATTCACTTTGTAGGAACGTCTATTACAAAAACTAAAATATTTCGCGGCACAGAAAAGAATGCTGCCTTATTACTTGTCGCTCTCAATTCTGGACGCGACACCTTTATTCAATCAGAAGTAAATCATTCTTTTAAATTCGTTTACATCTCCCCGATTAGAATAAATACGACCTGGCGTAATTACCATCGCTTTTTTAAAACATTTCTGTTCAATGCACAATTTTCTAATTAACATTATTATCATTCTTGCCAGTTTATTAGGTAACTAGCGGACCCGGCAGACCCTGCTTGGACGTTGGCTTGTCTGCTATTAGACGATTGAGGAAACGTGGATATTCTAATTTTCTACTGTTGCCCGAAGCAAAATTCAAAAAATACGTGCAATTTCTCGTTATCCTGCGCTGTTCAATTCTCGTAAAACTTTAAATTTTTTCCACAAATTTAATGAAATCGTAAAATGAGGGCCTACACAAATGTAAACGAGTGCGATATATAATAACAGTTAGATGACAGTGACAGATGTGGTAGGTGAATAATTTGCACCGGGGTAGCAGCTCATTTTTTCGATCATTTTTCTTTTTATATATAACCTTTTTTTCTTTTCTTTTTTTTAACTTACGAATATTCTAAACGATTAAACAACAGCAAACAAAATGTATACATATCTTTTTTAAATATAGAGCATCACCGTAAACAATAGAGAACAAAAAAAAAATTTACACATATCTTTTTTAGACATCCTTTTTGTTGTTGTCTATATTCGCTTACACGTTCAACTGTCAATTTGGATCTGAAACGGGCATTTAGCAGTCGATGTGATAGGCGTCTTTTTAAATATAGCCTTTTTACGAAATTTAAGAATTTTTTTGTTTTTGCTCGCTAAGACAAGCATACAGTGGCGGAGTGAGAAATTTATCAAGGCCCGGGGGAATCAAGACCGACATTCAACAGCGACCGGCTTCTACGCTCAGATGCTGTTAGCTTTTGTTGGACGATACACATCGTCTACCGTTTAACCTAAAAAATTCCAGTGAATATTTCGCTATTTTATTAAGTTTCGGTTGTTGGCGGTGTTCCTAGTGCATGGTCAAATTTGCATTTTCCAAGTCGGAATAGAAACGATGATAATTTCATCTCTTGTTCTAGGTTTTCTGTATAATCCGAAAAAAAGCTGATACATTTCCCTAGGATTCGTTTAATCTATTTGCGTCCCGAGGTGTCCAACTAAGATTGTTTAAACCGAGGAGGGGGAGGGGGGGGATTTTTATGACTATTGCATTGTTTTCGTTTTGGTTGATTTTCTACTTTCTTTTCCGATGCGGACCATTATTTTATTCAAAACACACTTTTAAATGAACTCTCTGGCGAATTATCGATCGACAAGATGTATCTTCAGTTAAAGGCTTGTTGTATACGGTTATACATGTGACGTAACGAGTATGTGCACATTAGGTGAAAAACGCTGTCTTGAAAAATACCCCATATAAAGTTGGGCCTCACGAAATGTTGTACTGGTTGGGAAGGATTGGAGAGCATATAAAAACTCTCACGGGAAGTACGAATTAAGAGGCATTCATGTCTTAATTCGACAAAAACGCTAACATTTTTTTTTTTTTATTTTAGTCTTTTCGAATTTGCTTCTAATGCAATTATAGATATGTCACAAAGTACTCGTTTTGGAAACCCAACCATTGAACGGGAATATTTTCTTGACTTAACTATAGGAGTAATAAAATTGATTAAACCGACTACAGTTTTGAGTTTTCTACGATTCCCGCCGTAAACTGCGGAACACTTTATATGTTACCGGCGTCGAGAAAAATGTATTGAAAGTATATTGTTCGTGTTTGAGGTGATACCTTTTCGAGATTTACGGAGTGTAATTTTATCGATTGGTTGGGGGGATGCTTTTAACACTATTACGCAAGTTTAATAACAAAAAAAACATTTTACTTTTCTCCAAAAAAAAAAAAAAGCCTTTTATTTACGCCGGTTTAAGTCTATCATAAACATTTATTAAAAGATCTTTTTTTTTTTTTGCATATTAGTTTTTTCATGAAAAGTTTTTTGTTATATTTAATGTAAATGCGTAACAAAATAATTTAACCCCTCACCGGAATAAAAAAATTATAGAATTCGTTCGATATCATACCGATGGAATTTGTTCGATTCATAGGAAAAAATTTATTGATATGAAACGAACGGAATTTATTCAGTGATATGTAGAATAAATCGAATTAATTCGATAATATACGAAATAGATATGAAGTTTGTTCAACATTATAAGAAATATCCATATACGCGTAACAATTACGGAATATTATTCAGATTTATAATATATTTAGTCAATATGCCAAGACACGTATATATGATATTTTGCATAATCGGAAAATGACAAATAAAGCTGAGATATGTGTACAATTTTTATTATCTCGCTTAAATATTATTACTACAGTTGTATTAACTTAGATGTATACATTAAGTGTAGCTCGTGTTCGAGCTTTGCACGGATTCATTACGAACTTGCGGCATTCGTGAGTTTCACAAACATTCAAAAATAGTAAAACACACATACACGTAATACGAAAAAGTTACAATTGCGTTATGCTGATTCGTTCAATTTTGAAAATGTGTCTTTCAATTTATGTAATAATTAAAATCGCCTCATATAAACATATATCGCGAACAAACTTATTTCATCACGAAATTTCAATTTAACCGCAGTGTAATTTTCCATTAAACTCGAAATACAGCTTTCATCACTACCGTGAATTTCGCAGAACAAGCGATTTCTAGACCTTTACTAGTTCGTGAACTTTTATCAAAAATTGTTCGAGCCCATTCCGAGAACCCAGTTTGCGTGGATACAAGAGCTGTTTGTTTAATAATATACATATTAACCGAGCTTCTCATCTGGACCTTCAAATCAATCAATGTGGTTTAGCGAGCTTGTTAAGCGGGCAAACATTTGGCAGATGTACATTAAAAAGCTACATTTTTGTGTATACATTGCGTTATTATAAGTACTTAAAAACAATAAAAACGATTCGTCATCAGCCAAAAAATATTATTAGTACAAATTGGCAACCTGTATATTTGGGAAGTGAGGTGTAAAGCGTAAATAAATCTATTTCATCCCGAACAAAGTTTACCAATTTTCAGTTACCCCTTGGTAAGTAAATTCATTACTTTTTATTTTTACTTACGTTTTTAACACAAAAAGACCCCTAAAAATCACTAAATGATCACCGCTTTCATATTGCTCATTTCATCGAATTTTCTTAACGATCAGACCTCGACCAGTCCTAAAAATCACTCGTAATTCGTAAATGTCATCAAAATCTCATTGAAATTACAATTTTTGGTAGACCCCAGGCCAATATTAACATACCTATTTCACGTTTCGAATACGTTTTCACAGTCCATCATCAGAAACAAAATCGTTAGTTTCCGACAACACATATGTATATTTAAATTTCGCTCATATATTATATAAAAAATATATGTTAACCATTTTAAGCATTTCTTTCATGCACTCCATCTATATTTTGAGACAAATAAATAATAGTCGTAGAACACTTTTAAAAATGAAATGTTTTTACTAATAAATCGAAAAAATTGATAATATGTAAGTTAATATTAAAAAATCAACAATAAGAAGAGAATAGAAATATTTTCAAGCCCCAGATAAGAGAGTTACGTTCGAATCTTTCCGCCGATTATTAATTAGAAAAAAACGAAAATGGATAACAGCACGATAAGGTACTTATTATCTTTTAAAAGTTTGTTGTTTATTCCGATTTTATACACATTAATGTTTCAACATTTCGTTCAAAAAACAAAACTTCACTAATTTCAAATTTTACTACTTAATTTTGATTTTTTATAAGCGTCGGTCTACCGAGACAACTTCATGTTCTGTAAAGTCTCATATTTTGAAATTTGAATGGCCGTTTAGGAATTTTAAATTCAAATTTTACTTCACCTAAATATTTTAACTATCTACTTTTTTAGGTTTCTCTTCAGTTCCGAACAAGAGTGAATGAAGTTAATTATTTCGTCACCCCGTGTTACATATTATTTTTTTTCCTTTTTACCTTCTTATTGCTATATCCAAATTGCGGATGTAATAACTACCCTTGTAAAATCACTCGGGGCTGCGTAACTGGTTGGCGGAAGATTAAAAATCGGCGATGGTTTCGTTTGCTTAACTGTTAATCTTATTTTAATCCCGCCTTTTATTTAATAAGGATATATTTTTTTATTTTCAACGGAACATCTGCGCATAGTTCTTGATTGTATTCACACGAAAATACCCTTCACATAAAATAAACGTCAACAAACTATAACTCTGCTAAACCCCTATAAAAGAAATAGAATGCGGAAGTGCTACAGCCAGATAATATTACCTGTTCTTCGATTCATTTCGATACTACTACTAAAAAACATTAACACTATAACCATCATAGTGAAAATAAAATATAATTATGTATGTGTATATCTTAGGTTAATAAAAAAAGAAAACGAAAAAAACAACAAAATAAAGAAAATGAAATTTAAGAGGATGCACTGAAACATATACATGTACGTATTTTTAAATTTCTACCCTTTGTAGAACCTTCCTGCTTCACATAATCTGATTTATCCGTGTGCGCGTGTGTGTGTGTGTGTGTGAATGTACGGGCATACATCGATACACACTTTCATATCGATATATCCCGCTGATTTTTATGTCTTCTTGTTGCGCACAAATCGAATTTTTTATACCTGCTCATCTGGTTCTCACTGTATTTCAGATCATTTATCCCAGAACAGTTTTATCTTACATATATGTAGACACACATACACAATGCAGATAGGCAGATAGATATAGGTATAGACGAGAACAGCGTACACGCGAATACACCCACAAAATGAGACAGACGAAATTCGGAATAAACAGCATCACATTATATTTCAACGTCTAGACTCGGGGGTGTCGAAAATAATTTGCGCATTAATCACCAGTTTCAGCCAACTCGATGTCTGACTTTAACCCTTCCACGGTCGAGGAAAAGGATGTTGCGTCTTCGTGATGATGAGACAATTTATACAATAATAATAGCGCTTTAGAAAATGCCAGTTATTTATTTTTATATATATATACATATATATATATATATACACATATATATATATATATATATATATATATATATATATATATAGATGTGTGTATATGCATGTTCACACGCTCACATATACTCATGTATATATATCTACACACATGTATATGTATCAAGAGGGAATAAGAAAAACGGCATTAGATAAAATCTTTTAAATTGGCGGCATTTTCATGCTTTGTGAAACCCTTTCTGCAAGCAAGACGCCGCAGACACTCACACACAGATTCAAAAATGCGCTCTAACAATTTTACAGATGTTGCTCGAAACTAATAGTTAAGCAAAAGCACGATTTTTTCGTTTCAAGCGGTGGAAACAAAAAATAATAAAATATCAATAATTCTAAAAACATGTACCAACAGATGGCAAGTTATGCACCGATATTTGTGTGCAAGGTGTTAATATGTGTATTATTTAAAGATACCGAAATTATTTAAAACTTAAGAAAAAACTTGGCTTTTTTCGAAATCAAACCATTCAGCTACCGCAATGTAGATGACTAGATTGTAGAATTTTCTTCAAAAAGAGCGGTCTTGAATTTTCCGTTACATGTTTCAAATTTAAAATTGGCATTTGTAATCCTGAGCCATGTTTTCCGGCGATAGAGATTAATAAAAAAAAAATTAATATACATACCATTGTGGACATGTTTTCAACTTAGTATAATAATTACTTATTGCTATGCAAATTGTAAACACGTGTCAGTTTCGTGAAATTCCCACTCGTAACTTTCCACGTTATAGAATGGTCCGCAACCTTGAAACAAAAATTTTTTGGTTTTTTGTTTTCAAAGACTCACTCTGAGAATTGTATGATGTCTGCTTTGCTGTTGAATTCTTGATCATCATCATCTTCTCCTCAACCCAAGGGTTGGTGGGTAACATGGCCACGTGTTAGATCTTCTCGTGCTCTGGCTAACTCTTTAACTTCCGCGTATGACCTCCTTCCTTTTATTTCATCCATGAATCTCCTTCAAGACCTTCCTCTTTGAGTGTTCCCTATTGTTTTTCCTTCTAATAAATTGGTAACCCACATTGAGTGGCATATCACGTGTCCTATGGTCGAATAAGCTTCAAATTAAATTAACCGTCAATAGCGAGTTTAGACTCATTGCATGCTTCAACATTCTAAGTAGTCGAAGAAATTGTAAAATTAATATCGGAAAGCTGGAGGAGGCAGTGATTGTCCTTTCACGCGCATACTGACATTCATAGGAATGAACTTGCAGACATATCATCAATGGAGACCGTTCTGGTCCGTCAGCAGACCTAAAGGAAGATATAAAATCAGAGATGAAAACATGACGAAGAAGGTGGCGACTGACTGTGCTTACTGATAAGCCTCGTTAGATAAAGCTCACAATAAAGCCTTGGAAAACTTTGCTTTCAAACTGAAAAGATGACGTGGTCGCCGCTAGACTTTAATTGGGGATCATGTAAGGCTCTCGAATGTCTAATTATTCAACGAAATAGAAGGTAGGAATGCGTTATGTGTAGTTTTAAATTTACCATTTACCGAATGCTTCCTGTATTCCACACCCAGGGAATCCATTAACCTCTATTCCCCTTCCTCTTCATACTACCTCACTGTAAACTTAATCCTATTTCTTCATAAATCTTGACTGTATTCCCTATCTAATCCAATTTTTGTGCCTATATAATTGCTCAGGTTATCCGTTAATTTAATTTAATTTAATAATAATAATAAATTAAATTAATTTGTATGGCGTGTAAAAATTAACATATGACAATATATACATATACATGTATGGAAATGAACAAGATACGAAATATTTCTAAATGTTCTTAAATTTTAAAAATATATCCTGGAACAAAAGGGTGTTTTTTAAATTGAAATAATCTGTGGTTAAAGGAGTTATACATATGTAAAATATAACAAGAGAGATAAAGTTAATAAATAAAAAAAAAAAAAAGAAAAAAATGAAATAAAACATATTAAAAAAATAATACTGAAAAAAAGTATGTATATATTTTTATACACATACACATAATAATGATAATAATAGTAATAATGATAAATAAGGAGATCGTTACGATGCTTAGAAATAGTTGGCGGATTAATGGTTTTTTTTTGACTGGTCATATGAAAAAGATGATAATCAAAAGGACACTGGCATTTTAGAACGAGAAAACTTCTTTAAAATACAATTTTTGAACATACACTTCAATTTTAAAATTTCTATTCTACGCTCTGCCAAATAAGTTTTTGAAAAATTTAATTTCACGTATTTTGTAATATTTTTGTCGTTTATGACCGCTTTTTGTACAAGCGCAGCATTCAGCTCTACGGTATCTCTTACCCTTAATAGGTCATTTTGCGGATTTCTATTTTGGATTGAGCCTTATTGGTATCAATGCATATTAAGGTTTCTTCGTTTATTAATATAATTGTTGCTTTATGTTTATCTTTTCTAAAAGAAAATTTCTATCGTTCCTTTATTCGTGATCTTGTTTTCTACCTGTTTTTAGGGGTTTCTGTAAACTCTTAATTGAATATATCCCGTATTGGCCAGAATGTTCCGTTTCTTTCTTACATGTATCTGTAATCTAATTATTGTGCAATGAGGCACCGCTAAGAGCCGCTTATGAATATTTTGAAAGCCCACTACTTCTGAAGAGACACTTGTTATAGATTTTTCTGCTAGTTATTAACTTTTGATTAAAACATGCGTCTAGTTTTTTTGTTTTTTTTTTAAATTTATTCATTTTATTAGCTATATAACTTTCCGTTTTGTCGATAGTTCCTTTTTTTTCATTTTCCTTAAATTTTAAATAAGCGTTGACGTCGAGTCACGCAGACCTGTCTACGCCACACCAAGCTACGAAAAAATGATAGGCTAAAATTTAGAACGGTTCCCTGCCCAAAAATACATCCATAATAGAAAAACAAACACAAAAAACTTGTTTTATATTAAGAGACGTTGTTTATATTTGAATAAAATAATACAAAAAAATAAAAATAAATAAATAAACTTGTTTTTATTATTGCAATAAAAGTAAGGAAAATAATTTTTATTGCATTTATCAAAAAAAGTATTTTTTAAAATTTTTTTTGTATTATTTTATTTTATAATTTTTAGCTACATTTGTAGACAAACGAGGAGAGCGCACAAAAAGAAATATAAAAAAAAGTTGTCTGAACGGTGTGAAAAGTAAAGAAGAGTGAAATTTTTCGTATAACGAATTTAGTTTTGAATAACCCGATTTGCTTAATAGACAGAAATACTGATTGGTTGAATTTTGATTTTTATTTGCATTTTTTTACAGGCCTTTTTAAAAACCCTATTAATAGTTGCAAAAAATTATCAGAAGCAACTTCTTTCCCATTATTATTTTTTTTTTTTTTTTTTGAAAATCTATCTAGGTACCGATTTTCATAAAAATTGATCTCGCCACTTTCGAGATTCTAGCGTTCCAAGATTTTCAAGAGTAAAGTAAAGTAAAGTAAGTTCCATACCCTTATTGTGAAATTAAGCTTTTCATAATGTACTAAGCCTAATGGATCTGATGAGAATACTAGGGCCAGTTCCTTTCTACTTGGGATCCACCTTTACTTTCCCCCAGATAATTCTCTGGTACCCAATTATTGCAGGCTGGGTAAACTTGGGAGCGACTTGGATCCGGAAAGAGACAAGTTTCGAACCTGTGACCTGTGATTTGGTAGATAATACAAACAAGAAGGTCGGGTTAAATAAAAGCCTTCGTAATATGACATTTTTTCGGAAATAATCTTCGAGCATCGTTTGTAAAATGTACAGTAGTGTATTCTGAAACACTATTCAATAATCATTGATATTATCAGTGCGACAACGGTACTAGCGGTAAGGTTAATCGATTAAAAATATCCGTCAAATATCAGTAAAAATGCGATTTCCCCGATTTAGCCGAATCATATCCGTTGAATAATGTAAATGATAAGAAAAAATCCCCAGCCACGGTGCAAAATGTACTTT
The DNA here is from genome assembly GCA_039619475.1 of Icerya purchasi. Taxonomy (NCBI): domain Eukaryota; kingdom Metazoa; phylum Arthropoda; class Insecta; order Hemiptera; family Monophlebidae; genus Icerya; species Icerya purchasi. Next base: position 71,600,522 of record CM077116.1, read on the forward strand.
TATGCGGACTTGAAATTCAAATCAAATAAATTTCATTATTATTATTATTTACGATCAGTAAACCATAAACGTAGTGCACGAGCCGTGGCTTAACACAGAGCGTAATATATGATTACATAAATATATACAAACTAATAGGATGAACGGTATATGAATTATTATTATCGTTAAATAGATATCTGTAACTCATTTTTTTTTTTTTTTGTTATTTTAACATATAATAAGTAAATAACACCAATATAAAACGATTAATTTATATTTATTTGCCCAACGCGATTCGAAGTGAACGCTTCATGATCACGGGATGCTAATGAATTATATACGAAAGAAAACTAAATTAAAAATTAAATTGAAGATAGACCCAATTAAAACTCATCTTACATATCCTAATTAAATTCATTGACAATTATACTACAGTTATCTATTAGCCATAGAAAACAAATTAAGTAGAAATAGCAATTAATCATGTATTTATAATTTCACAACAGCTTAATGTGATGTATCTCAGGAAAGATTATTTTTCCACCGCAGCATTTGCACAGTCTAAATAACTTATGAAAAAAAAATATATATATGCATTTTTAGGGTCAGCAATGATTTCCTGGTTCGTTTATATGGAACTTAATGATTATTCTTGTGATTTATATAATTGATTAGATATTGACGTCTTTTTTTGTAATTTAATAAATGAATTTTTAGTTGTTCTGGTATTTTATTGTATGGTATTGTACCTTCTTCTTCTTCTTCTCGTGCCACCCGATTCGGGTATTGCTTAATCATCATGTATGGATTGGATTATCTGCTGAAATTGATTACGATCTTTGCTATCCTGACTAGATCTTCTGTTCTCTTAATTCCGGTCCATTTTTTTATATTATCTATCCAAGCGGTCTTTCTTCTTCCTTCTATCATGCCCATTATTATTGTCTGCAGTAACTTGTATTTTTACCTCTCATGAAGTGTTCAAAAAATTTTATCTTCCTTCTTTTTACTATTGTCATTAATATTCAGTTAGTTCCCATTAGTTCCAGTACTTTCTCGTTTTTTAACTTTTTCGTCCACGGTATTTTCCACATTCTTCTGTAGCACCACATCTCGAATGATGATATACGCTTCCTCATATTTTCCTTTATGGTCCATGTCTCGCTTTCATACAGTAGCACTGACCACACGTAACATTGCAATATCTTGTTCTTGATCCTTAGGCTTAACTTCCTATCGCAAAGGGTGTTTTTTAATGTATTGTACCTACATATATATATATATATATCCTGAATTCTAGAGTGATATTTGTTAAATCCGGGTACTCCTGCCTTTTCAGTTCTCTGGTTGTTCCATTTGCTAGTGAAATATTAAAATAAGATTTACTTATTTAAAACATGTTGTAAAAGTTGTATTTCGTACGGTTTACGAAGATTAAATATAACTTATCAGCAAAAAAATACTTCTTTACTTTTTTTAATAATTTAAAAAATTAATTTTACAAGTTGACATAATTGTTTTAAATGGTATTTTGGTGCGCAGCTACAGTGTATTAATCATTAACGTAATGTAGGTTTGTGCAGATATATTCTAACCTGTTTTTTAATATTTGTAAATAAAATAAATAAATACCCATCGGTAACGAGCAAAAATAAGTGTAAAATAATTTACTTCAGAAACGTTTTCTGGCATATCACCAGCTACAGAGTAGAGTTAATTAAAACTAAAAACAACACACTGCAATTTTTTAGTTTTAAAGTACACTCTAATGTCATAAATGTTTCGATGTTGCAACTTCCTAGTTCAAGCATAAGTAAAAACAAAAAACGCACCTTAAAATGTCCAACTAAAAGTTTACAATTCTACACGCTTTATTGCATTACGCTATTTTCCGCCTTGGCATTTGGCACATGGAAGGTGTTTGCGCTCGGTGGAGAGAGATTCAAACCTGTCAGTTTTGTCACATCTTCCATGGCACACACGCCGCTTGAGGTATAATACGGAATTTGTACTATTGTATTACACCGGTTGCAGCTTGTAGGGCAGACTGCGGAAAGAATTGATGATATATTTTGTACACAAAGGCAATCACGCCACACGTAAAAATTGAGAACTGCCGTACAGTCGTACTTCCATGTCTCGCATGATTGACGAATAATTCAGCGGCCAGGCAAGCCGAGTTAAAGACTGTGAAGTGGTATTTTCTGCGCAAGATGAAAGCCGAGACGGCGAGAAAAACTGTTCACTACGACTACTACCCTAAAGTGGTGTCTAGTCTTAACAAGCACTAAGAAGCGGAATAGTTTACCGGCAGAGCAGATACTTTTATGGGGTTTTTTCTAGATGAAATTCGAGTTTCCAGACTAACTTCTACGTTGTCATAACTGATTTTTATGTAAGTTTACAGATTATGAACATTCTAACCTCGAAATATTCGGCGGGTGTAAACGTATATTTAATTCTAAGGGAATTTATTTGAAATATTGTAAATATGGATCATGTATAGAACAAATTTTACGTTTTAGATAATAGTAGAAATAAACTCCATACGCGGTTGTAGACTTTGGGAGCACATGCGATATTCAACCGATAAGAAAAGCCTGATGAAAATATTGCAAAAATTCGGTGTGGGTGATAAATCATCTGCAAAAAGTAATGCAGCAGACACTATCAGAAACTATAAAGCTAAAGTTAAATTTTTGCGGGTGTCAAATCATCTCTGAGAACCATTTGAAATCAAGACGGCAGCAAGACAAAGAGACGGATTGTCTTCAATATTATTCAACTGTGTTCTAGGGAAAAATTTTAGCGAAAAGTGGGGAATAGAACCGGAAATATAGGCACAGCTAGGACCTGAAAAAAAGAAAATTTTGCAATTTAGTTTTTGCGGATGACGTAGCAATTATCTCGAAGGACATGCCTTCAACAGATTAATCTTCTCAAAGAAATAGTAGAATTTAATAATGTCATTCAAAAAGATAGAATGCATGGAAAATACGCACAAAGTGTGGGGAGACGAAAAAAAACGGAAAATCTAGATACTTTTTTTTTTAAAGTAATTGAACTATCTGGTTCAGAGATATGCACTTAAAATGAGAGCAAGAAAAGTGGAATGGAATATTTTCCAATTAATGCGAAATGTATAGAATACAAAAGAAATAACTTTCATAAATGCTAATGCAACACAGTGATTAAGCCAGAATGTTTACGCCCGGAGGAATAGTTTCGGATAGACTGCATTTTTAGAAAAGAAGGAAAAATCAAATAAGAAAAATTCTTAAGGAAAGTAGAGGGAGATTTCAGGATAAGAGGAAGCAAAGGACTGTATAGAAAAATAAAAAACCAGAGGAAGAAAAAATTGTGGCATGCTAGGCATACATCGAAAAAAAGAATTGATAAAATTCAGTTGGCAAAAAGAATCTTTCAACAGTTTGGCATACACTAAAATCGAGTGTCCTTTGTTGAAAGAAGATCGAATAAAGCAATAATTGGTATACCGACTGTTGAAAGAAGAACAGAATTTAAAGAAATAATAAAAAAAGTATGTTTCGAAGAAATTAAAAAGAATCTGTAAAAAAGGTGACGACGGATGGGAGAAGAAAGAGGCACGTGGCAAAATTCTGAAAACGCACCAAACGAAAAATAGAAAAGTAGGCCTTTTTATGTGGTTCTCACAGGGTGGTCACAATTCAAAGGGACCTAGGGAGTCGATTGTAAATAAATTTTGTCTCCTGCCAGCATAATTATTCAAGTAGCGCGTAATACAAAATTATTTCTTATAAAAAGAATATCACTTGCCAACAGCTTAAATTAACCATCCCATTATTCAAGACTTCCTTTTTTTTCTCGATTCCTAAATTCGCCGTTAATTTTAGACGGATAGAGATTTTTACGTGTATAACAGCATAAAAAAAAAGAAAAAAAAAAAAAAAGAACAAAACAATCCAAAAACAGACAAATGATTCTATTCTCAAGTTTGTTGCCTTTCCTAATTTCCGGAAAGTGAAGGGGAATTTTTGCAAAAATGCCTAAGTAAATATATTAATAAACGTAGGACGCAGTAAGTTAGCTAGCAAAGCGAGGAGGTCTTATTTGGGAATTGTCTCGGAAGTATCGTTCCCCTGGCAGTGGTTTGTGCACAATTGATACCTGAAAAATCGAACAATATCCGGGAGAGATCATACCCGGATGAAATTAAAGGAGAATCAAAAGCGCCGATTTTCTTTTTCCAGATTTATTTAGAATGCATTAGAGAATGAGTTTACAAATAATTTTGGAACATCTTGGAATATATATGCATATTTCCTAGCGATACTTTCCCACCGATCGATAGCCGGTTTATTAAATATTCCGTAATTTTCATCATTCTACGATTGTGAGAGAATCAAAAAAAAAAAAAAAAATTACTTATAATTAGATTTGTTGCTCGTAATTTGCTAGAAATTCGCCGCTGACTGACAGCAGAAATTTCTCCTACATCGCCCGATTCCAATTTTACGTGTTCCAATTTTAGGTGTCCCAACTCTAAACGCGTTTCATTTGTCTTTTATGAAATTTTTTCGCTTATTTAACTCCGTGTAAAAAACTGTAAAGAAACATTTTTGACATTGGCAATTAATACCGATCGCGATTCCGATTATATCTGCGTTGAAAGAAATCATTTCATTGTTTGCTCTTTATAATGATTGTTAAAATTGAAATTTTTTTAATTTGTTGCATTTTTCGGATTTTTAGATTTTCGTTTCAATGTCTGAGGTAACGCGCCGATTTCCAGGCATCGAAACATGCTTAAAACGTAGCAACGGTTATTTTTTAAACACGTTAAATTTTCTCCATTTACATCTGAATAGTAGTTAATTAACGACATCTAATTAAGCATTTTCTTTCAGTAATTGTTCTCGGTATTTATGGATGATCTGAAATTACTCGAATATCCATTTCTTCCTGAAAGTTTAAAGATTTTGCAAGGAGAATTTTTCACGCGCGTCATAGGTTTTATTAATCGTAATGTAGAGAGTTCTATTGTTCAAAATAATGACGCAGGTATGTGTACACGTCAAGCCCTACCCGACGTTGAAATTTAAATATTTTTCTGTTTACGTTGACGAAGGACATTGACACCAAATTCAAAAATATCTATATCATTCGCGCATTTGAAGTTAACGCGAGAGAAAAAGCATAATAAACTTTCATGCTCCCATTTTCTGTCGCTAATTGCTGTTTTAGTAACATATCTCTATGTATATATTTTCTAACGACACTCCATTAGGTTTTTCATTATTTAGGGCCGATATATAAGTTTTCGTTACAGGTGTATCCTTTTGAAGGTAAATCCTGGTTTTCATAGGCGACAAACTGCGAGTGTTTAATTGAAGACCAACTCCTCGGAAATGTAATTTGCATTTTCCTTACGAGAATAATTTAGCGCGTGTCTCTAGCGGCAACAGTGCGGTCATGAGTTAGACAAAAAAATGTTCCCGAAAAAATGGCTAATCTTGAATTACGTAATGATCCTTCTAGCGAATTAATGATGCGGCTCCTGGGCGAATTTTATGCTGAAATACTGAAATTCTAAAAAAAAAGGAAAAAGGTATTATTGCGAAGTTATTTCGAGTTATTTAATTCATTTTCGTCAATAAATGCCCTGTAATGAAGAAACTACCAAGTTAAAAATATTACGCGTATTTGATTCGCATTTAATTTTCTCTGGCAGGTAAATTAAATGCGCTCAACTTGCACCCCGCAGTTTTATTATAAACAAAGTTAGAGAGAAAACTGCTTAGTTAGCAATTCTCTGTCCGTTCTTGAATTCCTCGTGAGCGATTACCAGAGTAAAATCGAACTAGTTATATAGTTCCCTTTCGAGACCTTCGGTTACTATCAACGACAGTAATCGTATTTGGTCTACTACCGTTGCGGTCATTAGCCCTTAGAATACCTAGCTGAAATGCGAGCGAGTTTTTCTGTTCTGCTAGACGGCATGGCTAGATGTTCGTTCGCCATTGCAAGCAGACAAACTTACCCCGGAAGCAGCTAAAGCCCTAGAAACTACCCTCTGGCGGACTCTTTATACAGCCGCTTGTGGTGCAGTTTACTTTTACGTATACGATCCATCTGGCTTTATTGCGGAGAATTGAATTTGACATATTTTAAAATTATTCTAAATGTTACACCTTTAAAATTACCTAAACTTCAATCCCCGCTGGCAAAGTTCATGACATTTCAAGGGAAAAAGAGCAAAAAAAAAAAAAAAAGGAAACAAAAACCAAAAGGATTAAATTGTTTTTTGTTTCTTTTTTTTTGGGAGAGGGGGGATTGCCAGTCGAGGGCATTACCCAACATCAGATTTTGTTAATGAGAGAAAGGGAGAAACAAACTAGAATTGAATATAACTGAAGATAGAAACAATGGAGGACGCTATAATAGTAACGATTGGCGGGGATGGAAGAGAATGAATAAACGAAGCAGTATGGAGTAGGCAAATCGAGTTTCAGCAGTTGACTATATTCGTATGGACACGCGCATTCGAAGAAGATGTGATTTGTGTCGCAGAGTAAATCAGAAACATTCGGATGGAAGGAACAAAAGGGAGAAGAGGACATAAAAAAGCGAAAAGAGGATGCCGGAAGTCGACTTTGATCTAGGCGAAGCCTGCAAATAGAAGAGATAAGAAAGCGCGAGAGATGAGGGAAGTCATAGTACCAAGGGTACGGAGGAAGATGGGTTTAGATACTAAGATAAAATGATTCAGGATTCGAGAATAAAAGGAGATAAATATCGTGACATCGCGTACGATGGCAATTCCTGGAAAGAACGTTAAGATTACAAGAAAAAAATTTGGATAGTAATTGACCAGTCTGAACGGCAGATCGAGCTAAGGATTAAATTGCTCTTTATCTATTTTCACTCCGAAGCTGTCTTCTTCCATTTCTAAACTCTTTTAATTTCTTTCCATTCCGAATCTCAGGCTGATGATATTATTTCTATTTTGATAGAACTTATCTGTTTTTTTTTTTTGCTTTTTTGGCGTTTGAAGTTCTTTTTCGTTTTATAATTGAACCGTTTACATTCGTATTCTATACTGCTGCATTTACAACAGTTTTTTTTTGCTTGTTTTTCAGATTACTTCAAAACTTTCTTATAATTTCTTATTCCAAAAAGCGATTTTATCACTTCTTTTCGATCATTCATTGCAAACGCAATTTCGTGATTTGCGTTCTCATCCTTTTTTATTACAAATTGCGATTTTCACCCTCGCTAGTCATTTCTTCCGAAAGTTTTCTACTTCTTTCGAAGACTGCGTAATTAATATGTGCCTTAATCCCATCCTTCCAGTCAATATTTTCTTTTGTGGTTCAATTACTTTGCTTTCATTCTAATCATATGTACAGTTTGCTTCTCATGTATTCTATTGATTACTCTCGGTTGCCTTATAATGTCTTTCTCGAAGATTATTTCCGATTTTTTCAAAAGTTATTTTTTCTAATTCTGATTTTGTGCAACTAGAGTTTTCCATATTCAAATTTTAATTTAATCATCACTGAACTTTGTGATTCGTATTTTCCATTCTATTCTTTTCGATGCCGTAGTTTTTAATTGGGCGCATGTTGCGCATTTCATATCTCGAAATGCAGGCCTCCCTTTGTTTCTTTTCTTATCTATTTCGCCTTCTGTAATTTCGGATAACATTTCATCATATCTCGGTATAAGTAATTTGCGAGTTTCCATCACTCTACTAGTTTTAGCATTTTCCTTCAACATCAGCTTCTTTTTTATACTTCGTCTAGTATACGATTTTATTCAATTTTTCCTCAGATTTATACGCACATTCTTACTAGTGAGCAATGCGAATATCTGCAGAAAGCATGTCTCGCTAAACTAGTTCTTTTTATTTCCCACGTACTTTTTCCGTTTTCTGTTATGATACTTGAGCATATTGCTTCTATTATTTTATTATTAACCGTTATTTTTTTTATGTATGAGCACTTTTGTCTTATATTCATTTCTCTATTACGGTAAAGTGTTTTGCGGCACGCTTAAACTATCTATAGATCTTCTTTTGATTTGCTTAAAATGGCTATATATATATATATATATATCGTTTGCAAATCGAATCGTTAGTATCCACGAATATTTATGCCGATTTTATATTCTTCGAGTTTATTTGTTATCAGATAGACTGGTTTCTCTATGTAAGTATTGAATAGGGATGGCGACGTGATGTCTGAGATCTGCTGTTTGGTTCTTATGTAATGTTTTATTTTGAAGTAAGTAACAATAAAAATTTATGGCTCGATAGTTCTCGCATTTGTGTCCGCGTTTGTTTTCTTAGGTATCATCACTAGTCCGCCTTTATTAAAATCTTTAGGTAACAATCCCGCCGGGATTTATTGTCAGTTCTGTCGGTATTTCATCTATCCCTGCCGCTTTCCTCCTTTTTTGGTTTAGTGTGCTGCAAAGAATTCAGATAGTAAGTTGAATTTCCATTTTCTTTTTATACTTGCGATTCTTCTCTCTATCGCATTCAAGATATTTTTGCCATTATTCCTGTTTCACTTGTTCCTACTTTTCCACGTTTGTTCCTTATATGCAGTTTCCTAATCGTTTTTCTTTTCCCAACGAATTGCTTTTTATTAACCTGTAGTCTTGGTCGATTCCTTCCATTGTTTCCTGGCATTTATCATTCAACCATTTTTTTTTTTTTTTATTTCTTTATATCTACGATGCATTTGGCTCTTTAATTTTTCTTAATATCTTTTTTTTTGATTTTCTCTCGCTTTGTTCTTATATTTCATTCCCTTTTCAATGTCTTTCACTTTCTGTTACCCGAGCATTTCTCTTCATCGATATTTTGTTGTTCTTAATTCGTTATTGTTCTCTATTTTCTTCAGGTGTGCTTGATTTTTAACATGTTCTAGTTCTTGATTTATCCTTGCTCTGAACTTTTCTGCGGGTCATTTAATTGTTTCAAATCTCGCCTTTCTTATACTTCCAAATATTTTTTTATTAATCCTTTTCTTCTTTGGGCAGCGCGGTAGCCTAGTGGTTAAGGTGCTTGGTTACCAAACCAGAGGTCACGGGTTTGAGACTTGTCTCGTTTCGGGTCCAAATCGCTCTAAGCTATATAATCTGAAATAGAATTGGATACCAGTAAAATATGGGAAAGTAAAGGCGGTCGAGAGAAAGAAACTGGCCCCCGTATTCTCCTTAGATCCATTAGGCTTAGTACATTGTGAACCTGAACTTCACAGTCCATGATACCTTATCAAGGGTATGCGACTTGCTCTACTTTACTTTTCTTCTTCATATTTGCATGGTATATTTGTAAGTACCACCTGCTCTGGGATACGTTTTTAGTCACTTGACTTTTGAAGTTTTGCTTGATGACAGTGTGGTTCAATTTCAATTCTACACAATTCCCCCTGGCTTTATTCAAGCGTATCGTTCATGCTATATTCGTTACTGTTAATTTATATTATTTGCAAAATTCAGCCTTTCTTTTCTTGCATTTCTGTTGCCCAATCCGTATTTTCCTGTCTCATTTCCTTCTGATTTACCAACAGTTGCACTCCAATCGCCTAGTATTATTAATATTTCAACTCCAGGCACAGTTTTTCTAATTTTAGCTTTGCATTTATCTCTTCATCGTCTGCAGGTTGATATGTATACTCGAATAACTGTCATTTTAGCACTTTCTCCTGCTAGCTGTAATTACCCTCTCAGTTGTTACCGGTACAATACTTACTCTTCGGCTGCTGTTTAATAATTATTGCCGAATTATGTAAAGATTATTGAAAATCCGTTTGTAGCATATTGGGCTATGTTTTTCACCTTATCTTATTTAGACTCGGCGTATCAATTTTCAGCCGCCTTATCTCAATATTTTCGTTCGTTTCTATCTTCATTATTAGCTATTTAACCATGTTCTAATAGTGAGTTTCCTCTCCTTCCCGTATGATGACTTCTTCCAACGATGTAAATCATATCCGGAGATTTTTCCTGTAGCCTTACTTACAGAACGCTGGAGACTCAGGGCCGAGGTATTTTATTTCGTATGTTCATACTTGCGTCAGAACGGAGAGCAAGGAACTTTTTGAGTAATACCCATCCATTTCAGAAAATATACTCCACACGCCCCTGAATATTGTTCAGCTACTTCTGCAGTATGCGCACTATGCCCGTATATGGGCAATGTCTGCCCCGCTGCACATTCACTATTTCGGGCGATACCCTAGCCGTAGGATAAAAGCCCGGCAAGACAGCAAAATGCTGCTGAGAAATTGCAGTGTAAGGTATTTACAAAGACCTAGCACCCGCTGAGGGTAAGACTGACTTTGGCTGCCAGTTCCTCAAGCAGGCCGCCTGCAGCCTCGTGTCTCCTTGTCAATACTAGAATCAGCTGCTAGAGAGGTCTTTGAATACGCGAGCGTAATTTAAAATGCTGTATTTTTTGTGAATTTAAAACTTCTTTTAAATATCATAATAAAAATCGATTATTCTTTTCCTATATCGTCACTACAAAGTTATCAAGCCGTTTTGATATTTAATGATGTTAAACTGTTGATTAAGTCTACTAAATCTTATTTTGACGACGCACATTTAAGTCGGGTATATTTTTCTTTGTTAATGTTCCGTATTTTTTTTTTTTTGTTAATTTTACGTGTGTCTACATATGATCTTTTAAAAATAGTATTAAGGTTTTTTTTTTCTTTCTAAGAATTACGATTTAACTCATTTAAAAGTATATGAAATGTAAAAAAAATCTCCCGCCGATTCTAATTCTACCTTTGGCGTCTCAAGATAGCTCCTCTATGCGAGAGATGCCTTCTGAGTTTTTACGAAAACAAAGGAAAAATGTGTTCTCTGAAGAAACTGGGGTTTTCGAAAGTTTCAGCAACTTGTGAAGGCGATGAAAATTGATGAACACATGAATTATTCGCCGTGTGCCGATAAATTAGGCGAATATGATGCGCGATGTTAATTCGATGTTTTTTTAAACATCGATTGTTTGACGAGCTGTCTGAGAACTACTGCTGTTGCACGATGAAAGATGATACGACGTTTTTCCCGGTTTCATCGATCAGTTATGGCAAACAAATTGTTATAAATACCAGTTAACATTAATCTTCGTTCCTCTAAACTTCATTGACCTCGAGGACAATCCAAAAAAACAAGCAACCACTTTGATTATTCGATTCAATTTTGAGTACTCGAAACAGTTGATCGTTTATGTGTCCAACTTCTTTCGATACCTGATATCGTTTTGTATACCGATTTTGCAATTGCTCGACCGACTTATTTTTGAACGTAGTGTCATACCAGTTGACACGAGTCTTGCTTCGGTCAAATTACGTTCCGTCGGTACCGAATCTTTTTCACAACTCAAAGGCGCATGCAATATCGTATGTCTAGCCTACGATAAATATTCAAGGATGCCAGTAGGCCTCACATTTGCTCTGTGCAATAATCAGCGGTTGCATTTGACATCGATGTTATTCGGGACAATCATCGATTTCGGTTGATATTCGCCGCTGACAAAAGCAAACCGGCTGTCACCTTTTTCGATGGCGCTTCGTTAGCAAATGCGGAACGAAGCGGTTCGAGGCGTTAAGCCTATACTCGTGAACAAATTTTCATTTTTCCGTTTATTTTAAATGGCTCTGTAAATACAAAGCGCTCGACTGATTTCTGTTTATGTTTTAACAGTAGTGGCCAATGGCAAACCTTTTTTCGAAAGTAGAGTCCCCGCCGTCTGTAGCGGTCGTTTGTAAAATCTCGAAAAGGCGACCCTCCTGCGCTAGTGTGTCGTTTAGCGTAAGAACGTTACAAAAACGATTTCAGTAGTCGCATAAATTATTGTTCAATATATATGTATGTATGTAACGTCACGTTTTCTCGTTTATTACGATGAAAATACGTCGACACCAGTTTTAGTCACGGGGTAATTATATTATTGCGTAAGCGAGATAGGTAGGTATTAACAGAGTTGGAAGAAAATGCATCATTACACGGCGCTGTTTAACACGATTCTTGGCCAGGTTGGGTATTAGCTTTTTCAAAAAATTCACCTAATAATTCGTCCGCGGTCTTGACGGAACATGTAAAAAAGTAGCTTTACACACATATTATTCGATGCATCGATAATAAAACAATAATAGGAGAGCGGTACGTGTCGTAATGTCAAGAGGGAAAGACGGGGATACATCATCACGCTAAATACGTCACCGAGTGCGGTGTAAATAGAATTTTACGATTCCCGGCCCAGACTAATGCCGATTGCAGAAGGTTAGTGTCTACGCCATCGCTCGACGGGATATTAGCGTGGCGAGGACACAGAGGTGTGATTATTTTTACCGGTTGAAAACGCGATAAGAAACCTTTGCCGGGCAACACGACTTCGCTTAATACACCTATCCTTCGATAAATCATTTCGCGCCTTGACCATTTAGTCCTCATCTAGTTCGATTGTTGAAAATTGCCAGCTGTTTCCGAACAAATAAATCGATATACAATAATCCGCCGCGCCAATAAATTTCCCCTTAAATTAGTAGCCCTCTGACGTAAATACTTTATTATTACGGACAACTTTTGGAGAAAAACTGTTGCGTGTCTGGTTTTTATTTTATTTTTTTTTTCATCTAAATTTAATCCGAATTTTAGGACGATTAGTTTTTTTTCCCGCGAACCGAACTACTTTTATTGTCGGCATTAGCTATTTCGAAATTTACACCCTACAAAAATAACAGCAACGCAAACATCGCCAATAGTTTTATTACTTTCGTCTTATTCTCGCGATAGCGTGCTTTTTTTTTTATACGCATCTACCATTCATGTTTAATAAACCGGTTTCTCTGCCGGCCTAATAGTCTCGATTTCTTTATAATATTTTTGGAATTGTTTGCAGCGAGCACCGATGTTCGAAAGATATCATTTAAAATTCAAATTTAGTAAGTAGGGGATTTCAGGAGACCAATTTTCGTTCGCTTCACGCTTAATTTTAAGATGGAGGAACTTCTCGGAATGGTTTAAATCAAAAAATAACCGGCGAAAGTTTTATTTAACGTACACTTTTTGACTCGTAGCAGAGCGCTTCAAATAGCCAAAAAAAAAACACTGTTAGTCCGGTCAAAATAGGCATTTCAATTTAAAATAATTCGCATAGAGATCAAAAACCGGTACAGATCCTTGGTACACTATTACAAATGAAATATCGAAAATCCCCACCGATCCCAGATCTGGTTAAGAAATTACTCAAGCTCCGAGGTCAAAAATATTAGTATTTTGCATTTTCTGGTAAACGGTAACTGTTATCATCAACATAGATCGGATAAAAATTGTACATCGTGCAATTTTCGCCAAAAATGTTCTTATACTTTTTATCCTACGTGTCACCATTTCTGAGATATCGCGATTCTAAAATTTGAAATCTTCTTCTTCTTCTTCTTGCTAGATATCTGTAAATTGTTCTAATAAAGATGCTCTTCAGTTGTCTCTTCATTGATATAAAAAAATCCTCATCTGTGTTGCATTTGATTCAACATTTGAGCCAGACCGGCCTCGGCAATTCAAAGTAATCCGACTTTTTACAGCCACAGTTTGCACTACAACCATTTTTGCAATTGCAAAAGATGGTATTAAGAAGTTTTTCCGAAGTATCTGTTTGGATTGGCTCCAAAGTATTATCTATTAGTTTCCAACCCCAGCCATACTGGAACTTGGCAGTATACTTCATATATACGTGTTGATAGGCAGATGCAGATGTCGAAGGAAGACAAGACAGTTGTACTCTTTTATTGTTCCGTGTATTTTTTACAAAATTTAAATATCTATACTTGTCTATACAATTAACTTTTTTTTTGGAGCTCCATATATAGCAAGAAGAAACCAAATTCCATTAGTGATGATGTCTTGTGGAGAAGGAGAGTCAATATTTTCAAAAACGTTTGCGCAATCAATAAAATCCCGTTTTTCAAACAACCGATGATGTATTTTATATATACGTAGGTGGCGTAAGCGTGCATATTATTATTATATTCGATGTTTTAAATGGCAATATCTCAGGAATGGTGAGTAGTAGGAAAAAAAGTATAAGAATAACTTTTGTATGAGATTACATAATCTACAATTTTTATCTGATCTATTTTTACGATAACACTAATATTTTTGGACCGTTGACCTTGAATAATTTTTTTAGGGATCGGTGGGGATCTCTGATATTTTATTTGTAATAGTTTGCCTAAGACCTGTACCAACTTTCAGCTCTATGCGAATTATTGTAAACCCATCACTATTTTTTTTCGTCTACTTTGACCGGACTATGCAAATACTGCCGGAGTCGCCTGAAATTAGTACGAACGTGAACATGTTGCAATATTAAAGTGATGATCGGGCACATTCCAATACTTGACAGATTTTAATTATAAATTTCCGTATCGTGTAAAATTACCTCATAATTAAGCGATTCCTTTCAGATTCTTCATAGATCAACGCTATCGTCATCATTAACATCGAAAAAGGCTTTCTGACAGTAATCCCGCTCCATGACATTAACTAATTTCCTTTCTAAGGAAATTTAAAACTTACACGCGTCTTTGGACGAGCCTAATCTATATGTATCGAAAGAGAGTTTATAAAACCTAGTTGCCCCTCGACTTTGTAGTATTCTTTTTTTCTTAATGACGCGTAGGTATGTCGTCAAGTTTGAGCTATTTTGCGACATTAGAACGTCTAAGCAAGCGGTGTGCCGTGGAAAGAGTGACGTCATGGAAGTCGAAGTAATCCAAATTACTCTACGTAAGTCGTAAGTTTCCATTTTCTGATCGCGTTCTCTTGGTATATCACGTAAATTTTTTTCGAAAAATATCAATTTTATATAAGCAGCTTAATAACGACTAGATTCGCCGTTTTTTAAGATATTTCAAAATAAAAAAATATAAAAAAAAATCTGGAGTTCGGTTGGTATTCAATTTAACGAGTGTAGAAATGTTGAACATTTTCTCGCTTTCATTCTTTTAGCATTTTTAATTTTTGCGGTAATTCTGGAATTAAAATATCTCGAAAGCTACGTAAACGCTGTAAATTTATACCACGAGCGAGGGTAATGCTGAAAATTTAATCATCTTTAAAACGGCACAACGCATTTATAAAGCCTTTACGGGTAGCTTTCATTTTAAATTAATCTACAAAGTATGCGACGTTATCAAAATACCGGGGTAGCATTGTTCACTCCGAATTAAATTATCTCCGATTATAGAGCTACGCCCCTTTTTTTTTCTTCAAAAATTAAAAACTGCATATTTTTGAATTTTAAAGGCAATACCTGCGAACACGAAAATAGTTTTTTACATCATCAGATACACGCGACGAGTGGAAAACGTAAACGGATACAAAAAGGAAGCTGGAGATTTAAAACGAGAGACGAGAAAACAGAAACGAAAGAAAAGTGAAAGAGGCTAAACGAAATATGGAAAGCGTAAACCAATTAAATAGGAAGCGTTTTCGTAAACAGTTGAAAGGGCAGAAAGAGTCGTACACAAGAGACGACGGAAGAAGAATCATACAGTGTGCGCAGAATCGAAAGAATGAGTAATTTCGTCGTATAGACATTTGATTGTTGAAAGTTTTATTTTTGCCCTTTGCAAACACAAGATGTGCGAAATGTTCGCTTGAGCGCAACCAGTTCAAAACCGTATCAAAAAGAACATCATAGAAGTTTCAATATTATTATTTTGCTAATTTCTGCTGCATACAATAATGTACGAGTATATACGGTTAATTAATTCTTTAAAAGGCACTCTAAAATCATTTGCTGATCATACGTGCTTGCGAAGAAATAAACAATTCGCTCTTCGGACCAGATTTATAGCTTTTGTAATTTTTTTTGGTTTACAACGAACTCTCCGTTCGGGTAGAAGACCGACCGCGTTATAATTGCGATCAACGAAGAGTAATGAAAAATCCTGAACTGCGTTACACTGAAGTATGCCGCCGAAATATTAGCGGTTTCTTGCTGAGTAGACCTGTTGCCGAAGTTGAGGAATTATTTTCTTTTGAGATTTATTCCAAGAAACGAAGAAGAAAAGGTTTCCGCGGAAAAGGACAATTTGGATTTCAATTCCGTTTCTGTTTAAAAGTCTATGATCCGGATTCGAATTTCGAATTTGAACTTTTCAAGATAAATAAAATAAAGAAACTGGAATTGTAAAACTGTATAATGACGGGAATTTATAAGTATTTTTCATTTTTTTTCTTTTTTAAAGATATTGTTTCAGAACTCGCGTTGTATTTTTAGAATTTGGCGGCGATAATAGCATGCGAATTTTACTTCGAATACGAAGAAAAGTACAACAAAGCGAAATGCAGATATTCGCGTCGCTGCTGTATACAAGACAACGGCGGGTTTTAAATTTTTCTTTAAATATGCATATTAGCGAAGAGCGACAGCGAGAATCGGTTGCATATGTTGCGCACCAGAAGTACAATGATCAGAGATTTCACTTGATTTCACTGATGATAAACTTCTTGCTGTAATTTGCGCGTATGCCATCGATAAGCCGTGAAAAGAAAGTGAAGATGAAATGAAGCACCGACAAGTCTCTAATAGTAAAATCGAACTAATCAACATACGCGTTTTTCAAAAGAGAAAATATCTCACGCGCCGCTAAAACGATCATTTTCCAACGAAACCGCTACAAAATGAAATCGGCTGTCATTATTATTTTTAAAAAATAATAAATTTCACTTTTCTACATACGCTAGCAACACTAAGCAAAAATTAATAAATAATTAATGCGCCGATAATCACCAAATAACGAAACCAGCTCCACTCTACGTCGTTCGTTCTTTCGCAATGGCTGGTAGGTGAACTAGTTCGCTTCGATGATCGCTAAATTATTTTCCCGTCGCCCGGAATTTGACTTTTGACGCTGATATATATATATATATATATACATTGGAATTTACTATTTACGCGAGTAAAATACATTTAGTCATTTTGTTACGCATACACAAATACTTTTAAATATTATTTACATATACGGGTATAATAACTATATACATATACATGTATATATGTATATATGTGTATATATATATACATGTGTGTATATTATATGTGGACACCTGTTTGATGTAATACACGAAAATAGAGGTTAAATAATTACTTATCAAAAATAACTGTATGTAACGTGCATTTTAATTCCTCCTTACGTAAGGTTTTTTTTTTTTTGACCTCGCCAGGTAACCTCTGGAAGGGCAAATTTATTTATTTTTCAATCGTGTATAAAAGAGAAGGAAGTAAGTATTGTGTAAGAACAAATTTAACTCATAGTGTGGAATAAAAATAAATAAAAAGTGTAGTAAAAAGCTTAAAATAAATGTGTGTGAAAACTCCCTGAAAAGTGTACTAAAAGTATAAACAATAACAGGGATGAAAAACATAGTCCCCGGTACTGTAAGTAGGTAAGGTTTTATACGTATAATAAGTTGAAATAATACGACTAACATTGTACACTCACAATTTATTTCGTATTGTTATTTGTGACATTTGTCGTATTTAATAGTATACTTCGCTATACATGCGTATCTGTACGTTTTATTAATACTTTTCTATTTTTATTTATTCATTTCTTTATGAAGTAATAATTTTCTTTTTTTTTCCCTAAGCTATAGCCCTTTTTTTTTCCTTTTCCCGAAACTTCGGGTAGGGCACATTTATTTACTAAAAAAATATATTAATTTATTATAATAACGGCATTAATATAACCCATCTAATTAAGTATTTGGTATTATATTAATTACCATTTTACAGATTTTTACAATATCTACTATTTATTTTTACTATTTACATTAAATATAAATGTACATTATTTTTCCGGAATTTTATTTCTTCAGTTGAAAATTTGTTAAATTCATTAAAATAATTTTGTACAAGTTGTTTTATATCATAATTACGGAGTCTATTATTATTATTATTATTATTATAATTACAACCTTGTAGTATATGAAAAACATCATCTCTAAAATTACATTTCACACAATTGTCAAATTCAGATATCTTAAATTTATATAAATCTACCTTTAAGATAGACCATGCCCTGTTATAAATTGAACATTAAAAAAATATGGCGTATATTGATTATTTTTAAATCTATTATACTTGGGAAAAATTGACTTACGTTGTTCCATTATAATTATTCCGTATTTCTTGAAATTTATTTATATAAAATTTGTCCATAAATTTTTTCATTTGTTTTACTTTAAGTGGTTTCTCCTCATATTTAAAAAATGGCGTCTTATAGCTATAGCCCTTTACGTATGATTAAAACCGAGACTATTTGGTATTTTTGAATTTATAGGCAAAAACCGTTCTTTTTTCTTCTTATTCGCGGGTATTAAAACATTGTTCGCGATTTTTACAAGTTTTCGTTTATCGGCGTACGTTAGCTGTTTTTTCACAAAAAGGCCGTAAAACCGACCCGAATATAAATCAAAGGCAACCATAGAATTATATGAATTTTTAAAGATTCGCAGAGCAGTGCCCACAATGCCTGATGAAACTTAACAAACAGAAATAAGATTTTTTTCTTTCCGGGAAGAAAAAACACAAAATAAAAATAAAAAAAATTCCCATCTTAACGTACAATATGACCACAGTTGCCTGGCAATGTTCACAATGCCTGATGGGAAAAATGTGGTAGCCATACTGAACAAAGACTACAATGCAGGAAAAATAAAAAGAATATTAATAAATAGATCGATAAGGAATAAAATGAAATAAAACCAACTGTCTTCATCAATAAAGTAATAAATTCCAATAAATGAGGGGAAAGAAAAAAAAAAAGAAAAATTAAATAAATAAATTTATCGAGAAAACTGATAAAATGGGCAAAAGAGCAAAAAAAACAAGAAATAAAATAAATTTTGGTCGCGAAATGTTTCCGCGGTAAAGCCGATAAGTTGTTTTTTATATTTCTAGTTTAAGAACCGTCAATTTATATCGGTAACATGGAGAAGCGAATTGAAAATTATAAATAAGAGCTTCTAATGATTAGGAAAAAGATTCGTGATAAATGTTGAAACTAAATTGTAAACTCGATATTTTGAAATGATCAATTATTGATTTTTCTGAAGAGGCGAGTAGATTTCTACTTCAACTTTAAATTTGAAATTTGAGATGAAATAACTTCAATAACAGAGTGCGTCGATGGAGTCAGCTCCATTATTTATGAAGCAAAGAAAAAAAATGAAATACGAGGGACGTTTTAAAAGTTTTCGCCAAGCTGTCAGGTCTCAGCTTGGGTAACTGTAACGAGATAAACAATACGAAATTATATTTGAGACGGTTGTGCGAGTAAATGGTAAAAATTTCAAAGTCCTAGTTCAAACTAAAATGTACCCATTCGAAATTTTTCAAATGACATTTTTTCTTTTTTTTAAAGAAAATCTTTCGGAGGTAACTGAAGAGTTTAAATTTTATAACATTCTTTATTTAACGGAAAAGTAGGTTACGTCGGATGTTTATGAGGATATTTTATTTCGGACTCGATGTGTGGAAGAAAGACAAAAAAAAAAGATCACGACTTTCGACACAGTTTCCCGTGCATGCATGTTCGTTTTTCAACGAGAAATAATTTTATAAAAACCAACGAAATAGAAGTAAAAAAAAAGGAAAAACAAAATTATCTGAATATCTGTTCGGCTTCGAGAGAAAAAATTTATTATTATTCAGGTAAAAAGTGAAAATTAAACCAATGCTAATTCTTTTTTTTTTTTTTTTTTTTTTTTATAGAGGCAGTTTAAACAATACTCATGTAACTATAGGAAGATTCATTTGAGGCAATTCTCATTTCCGCAATATAAAAAAAAAAAAGTATCATAAAGCGGTGGCGTGTCTGCGAACATTTAAATATAGAAAATTTTCACGTGTTTTTCATGTATACAATTAAATAATGTTTAACGTCACGGAAATGGGCAAACCATAGTCGTTAATACATCATCCGCAAAATTTATTTCAACAAAATTGAAATCTATATAATTTGATAGACATATTTATTCCGTCGGAATATTATAAGTATCGTCTTGCCTGTATTATGTTGTAAAAACGCAAGTTTAACCTCAAACTGAATCAATCATTTTCGGCGTCAGTTTTAGATTTGGATGATACATTTTCAGAAGGCATAAACGGCCGAACGACTATCTGCGCCTTGAACGAAGCTGTTCGTTGTCATGGATATTGACAACTCGGCATAACTTAATTATAAAGCTCTTATCAGTTAGTTGACAACATTTATTTCTAATATCGTACATCATATTCGAATGCGGCGGGAATTAAGAAATTATACTACGACTGTGAATTAAGAACTTGTTATGATGATGTTACGCGCCGGTTCGGCCTGTCTCAGGAGCGAGCGTGAATTTTTGTGCGATTACGCTAGGTATGAAAACGTTGTTCCAACATATTTCTGGGTTTAATTTATGTTTAAACCATCACATATATGTATATATATATAAAATCCGGGCACAACTGATTTCATATTATTAAGTGTTATTGAATTCGTTCCGGAGTTTATTAAATTATTGAGTATGTTTAAGTTTGTATTCAGGTTGCTTTTATAAAGAAAGTTGAGATTTGCTAGCGGATGTACTTGCTGTGAATTCCCTTCTTTTAGCTAATAATTTTGAATTTTTTTAATCTTAATAAATAAAGTTAAGCAAGTCCCATATATCCTTGATAAGGTATCATGGACTGTGAAGTTAAGCTTTCCATAATGGTAATAAGCCCAACGGCACTAATGAGAGTAGGGAGGCCAGTTCCCTTCTACTTTGGATCCGCATTTACTTTCCCAGATTTCTCTGGTAACCAATTCTATTTCAGATTAGGTACATACCTGGGAGCGACTAGGACCCGGAACGAGACAAGTCTTGATAACCTATGACACCTCTGGTTAGGTGGCCAAGCACCTTAACCACTTGCTGCTTAAGGAATCCGATAACGGTATTTAATGCTGAACTTATCCGTTAACCTCTGATGGATAGTGGTGCATAGTTGGTCTTTTGAAGAGGAGAACAGGGAGACATTGCTGAGGGGGACGTGTAAGAAAATATTTCGCACTAGATCAAATTTTTTAAATCGATGTAGGAAATGGAACTGTTAATCCGTGCTTTATATAAACTTTCTGCAACAATCGGGCCAATTTCTCAATGAGTTCGCCCTGAACATTTTTCGTACTATGGTTTGATTTATTATGCGATTTAAATGGCTGACTGCAGAAACATTAATGCGGGAATCATACGTGTTACCCGGTCCGTCGATGAAATTGGTTGAAGGAGATTACTAAATATATGTTTAATATGATTTTCTGAGAACAGTTATTGCATAAATTCACTTTGTTCTTCGGTTGGCGCAAGTATAATCGGAGAAAATCTTTAATCGATAGTGTACAATACTATTTTAGGCCTAATCGGTATAGAATACAGCCCGTTTATGTAAAAGGCGAACAATAAAAATTTCATTTAATTACACCTTCCCTATTTCAATCTTCCCTATTGCGTAATTAGTAAAATATTAATATTTATTCAAAATAACATTTAGCTAGAAACTTTTTTTTATTTTTTTTGAAAAATATGTATTTATTATTTTTTACATACAAAACTTTCGTCAAGCTAAAACGCCTGTCGACGAATTATCCTATTGAACACTTTACCATGTTAAATTAACACATATACATAATCGTGTAATATTTACTAGTCTTAATCTATCTATTTTACTTATCAATAATTAATAATCTATTTCTATTTTCTATATTCAAAGTTTTTCTTTTTTTTAGTTTTTTTGTTGCACTTTGTCATTTTATTTTATGTTTATTATTTTTTTTATATTTTCTTCTTGCTGAAGTCATTCCTTTATTTTCCTTTTTCTTTCCCCTATTTTTTCCTTCTCTATTATTTCTTTGGGTATTTTATTCAACATCTGAGTTATAATATATTTATCCGTTTACTTCCCCATCTTTGTTCTTGCTAACGGCAGTTGGAACGAAAGTTTTTCCCTCAACTCGTATTCTGTGTTTATTCTTTCCTCCAGTTTAATTTTCTTTTGTGCTGATATGTGCTCCCATATCTTCAAGTACATTCCTCTTATGCTCATTACGTTTTCTTTTTTAATTATTTCACTTTCAGTTTCTCCCCTTAAGGATTTCCTATTAATTTCAAGCATTTAATTTGCAGTTTATTTATTTTCCCCAAGTATGCTTTTCTCGCCATTCCCCATGTCTGAATTCCATATCTGATCCTCGACTCTACTAGCGTATAATAAACTACTTTTAATGTTTCATTTGTTGTATATTTCTTTAATGTATATGAAGCTTTTCGGTGTTCAGGATTATCTCTAACTGTGACACCCATTGAACAAAAATACTTGTTCAATCGCCGATTTTTAACGTTTAACCGGTTTTTTAATTTTTATCCGGTAATTAATATTCAGCCTTCCGTCTTATTTTAAATAGGGTGTGGCGGTCGATAAGAGATGATAAAAGAGATGATAAAAGAGATGATAAAGCTTTTCAATGGATCGACTAAATACGGTTGGTTGTTGAGTACCGTTGTTTTAACATTTTGCGTCTATTTAATGAATGGCTTTGCTAAATGTTTGTGACACGCTGAACCTTTTTTAGGGACCCAAATTTAAAATGCGCATTAATTATTCACTAAACCAAAAAAAAAAAAAATCGTCAGAAAATTTCGGAGAAAAGCTCATTTTGATTCCACTAGCTTTCCAAGTGGGGTAAGCAGCCCTCGACGAGAGCTTACTTTTACGGCTTGCAGAACGTAGGCGAACTTTAAACGCAATTAGTTGAAATAGCGAAAAATTTCGCTTTCCGCTTCAGCCCGAACCGGACTGTCCGATTTTCTCGGTGCATCAGGAGCAGCGTGACAGTTCCAGCTGTTCGTGGCGGCTAGTAGTGCAGCGTTGCAGCGGTATGTTGGCCGGCGGCACAAATTAAGATCGGTGCGAGGTCAATTTGCAACGGCAGTTGGCCGAAAGAGTGTCCCGCTGGGAAGGATTGCTCTGGCCATCGGTGCTCTTTATTATCATATCATGGTCATCTTCTAAGGAAGAAAGATCGACGGGGACACGTGGCACCGAATAGAAGGCCTCGATCGGCCACCCATCGACCGCAGTGACCATTCGTTTTGGGCCTCCGTTCACGGCGGGATATTCGGCGACACTTCCAACACAATAGTCTTATTTACATGTACATTCTAATAAAGTCTTGCTCGCCGGTGCCGGGAAATAAATCATCGCCGTCACACCTGTACATACGGCAACTGGAAACATTTCGACGACCAACTGATCGATTTCTGCGCGCAGCAAGATCGATCGAACCGGACCAAGCAGCCTGCTCCCAGCCATCGGCGAATAAAAAAGTAAGCAAGACAAATGATTAACGAGGAAACAATTAGTTCGTTTCAAATTGCACCGTACAAATTCACCCGTTTTTCCGTATTCCGAATTATCCACCGCTCATCATTTCCCTGTTACTTTTCCATTTTTTATTAACCCAATTTGTTCCTCCCCCCTTCATTCTTTCTCTCCCCTAAGCGTAAAATGCTTCTATAACAACACACTGAGGCTGGTTCCAATCAATTTTCAATATCGTAGTCAGAATATACGCAGCTTCATATGTCATCGGAGTTTCGCTTTCTTCCTATTTCATTCCGAACTGCGTATAAAATGAGTAATAAATTCGGGTGCGTATAAGAATATTAAAGAAGATAAATTAGTCCGCTATCTGAAATGCGTAACGAAAATTACGCGTTATGGTTCTGATTTAAAAGCTGGTACTTAATGAAGTTTTACACCTCTTTTTCAAATATAAAAAAATGATAGTAATATAAAAAAAAAATCAAATGAATAAATTCGAAATAAAATCGTTTAAAAAGAAATTGCAAAATAACAAAAAAACAAAATATTTCAATGCTCTTTATATGGAATTCGTTAACCAATTATGGAATTTAAAAATATTCGAACACCTTCGTGAACCGATTTATAATATAAATATAAATGTAAATTTACCGACTAGATGTCTGTTACATACAACCATAATACAATAACTAATTTTGGATTTGTAATATACCTATTTTTTACAATTCAGGCAGTTTTGCAAAGGAAACATGTAGAAAAAATAAATACAAATATCCATATTTAGATTCACGAAAATAAATAATAACACTATTTGATTAGTGATTTTTTAAAAAAGCATTACTCAATCCACATACACAAATACGCGCCCACACACACACACATGTATACGTATATATATAAATATTTATATGTATGTATGTACAAGTGTGAAATATTAAACCAATTTTGATGAGAACTTCCCCAGTTTACAGTTTAGCTTTGCGGCTAATTGACATAAATTATAGACGTCGCGAGATCTTTGTAATAGTCATTTAGCGGTTCAGTTTAAAAATAAAAAAATAAAAACATCTTCGCAATAACATAATACATAGCATTTTTTTCCAGTAATAATCTTACTTCGAATAACTTAAACTCCGGGTTGCTGTCCTATTTCGATTTTCGCTTCTATAAAAAGAGCCTTAATAATAATAGTGACTGATAAACTATTTTTATTAATTCGCTTCTAAATTGATAAGCTCAATTATATTTCTCCTATATAGCGCTTCCTTTTTTTCTTTATTTTTCGCCAAAAAGGGATTTTAATGAATTTTTTATAAGTTTTTTTACGATTTTATAAAAGTGTTTTTGCGTTTTTTATATTTTCAATTTCACCTTTTAAGGAAGTTGCTTGGTGGTGAGTTTTGATACATATACTTGACGGTTTTCTTTTTGGTAATCGATTGCCTTCGATTACCTTTGAGGGATTTTTAATTGTGATTTATGTCCCAATTTTGAAGTTCACAAGTAAAACCGCTCCCCTGAGCTATTGAATTTTATTCGATGCGAGCGGAATCATAAAAAGTATTATACTTTGGAATGTGAAATTTGTAGAAAAACAAGAGTACCGAAGATTCTGTTTTGTGCACAATTCGTCCGAATTCGTTTGTAAATAATCCTCTAAATCAGGTTTATTAGCTCGAGTACATCTTATGAACAGCTTTATTCCCCAATTTTAGGCATAATGTCAAGTTTAGTACCGTAGCGTAGTTAGTTAATTAGTGGTGTTTCGCTTTCAGGTAGAACGTGGTTAGAATCCCACTGCTGCACATTGAAAACATAAATAAATTCCTTTCGTTCGGTTAACGTCCGTAGTTGACGAGTTTTTTCTGCAAAAAAAAACAAAACGTTATTAAAACGAAATAATTTGGTGGCAATACTTTTTAGAATATTTCGAGCGGCGCAAGTTATTTCGTTATTTTGTGATAATGGAAAATCAAAAAAAAGCCGAGGTTGGTCCATTATTTTCAGAATGCTAAATAATAACCAGATGTAATATGGTGACTTGTTCTTTGGACACGAGATTGAACACAGGTGCACTGCTTGATTGCCGTCCGTTATCTTTTGAGTCTCGAATGATAGTCATTGGAAGCTTAACTCTTTTTTTTTTTCTTTTTCTTTTTTCACGTGTTCGTCAACGAGAACATTTAACCAAAAAGTGTAGAAAGAACAAAAAGAATTGTATTTTTAATAGAAAATAAAGATAATATGAGGGCAACAGAAGTAGATGGAAATGAAAAAATACGCGAAGTAGGAGTGAGAATACTGATAGAGTAGATTAAGGAGACAGGTCATTAGGAAAGGACTGACATTCGAATAAAGTATACAAAGAAAGTATGTGAAGGAGGAGTGGAAAAAGGACAAAATGGACTAAATGCCAATAGGAAGCGAGAAAACAATGCTGTAGACTGTGTGATAACTGTCAACAAATATCCAAGATTGTAAAGCACTTTAAAAAGGGAAAGTCTAAGAACGATGGACATGGAGGAAAAGATGGTTGAACGAAGAGATAATAGTAGCCGAAATTGACAAGTGAGGAAGAATAATAATTAAACTGCACAATTTGAAATGGGCAACTGAGGAAAGAAAGCAATTTGTGCGCTTAAAACATGCACAAAAATTTATCACGACCAGTAAAGAAGCGATTTAATTAAAACTTTTTGTCTCCTCCAGTGCCTGAATGGCCAGGAGTTTAGTGAAAGAGGAAAAGTTCATGGATGAGAGAGGTATGTGTTATATACGTAATCGGAGGAAGTAAATTTGAGGTAATTTTCAGAATACAGCTTTGAGATTACAAGGGAATTTTTGACGGATAACTTATTAGAAGGAAATACAGAGAACGGCGCGCGTAAGATAACGGCAGATTTTGCATAGAAAGTTGAACAGAAAGAGGACAGTTTAAAAAACGCAGAATTTAATTCAACGTAGGACAGAAAAGACAAAACCAACTCCAGTCGGAACCATCAGTGAAGATAGTGATACGAGTAGGGAATAACTTCAAAGCATTGAAAAATTTACTGACGATTTGTCGTGAAACAGATTTAGAATAACTTGGTAAGGAAAGGCATTTAATACAACGGAGGAAACTGGAAGAAATGCAACGAGGATAATACTGGATTTTTATTAGCAGACAATCGACATCTATGAAGAGTGAAAGAGAAAGAAAAGAGTGATGAAGAAGAAATAGACAGGCGATCGATGGAGATAACTCGAAAATAGAATATCTACGAATGATGAGAGGAGGAATGTGGAATTTAGCAGAAAGAAACAGGATAGATCGGAGGGCACTGAAAACTAATTTCGAACCAATAGATCTGGAAGAATTATCATAAATAAAACAACAACGGCTGATAGACCGGAAAAAGGATTTTTAGAACATAAGCAGGATACAAGAGTCGTCTCCCTAATTAGTGTAAGAAAGGGATGTTAAAACTTTTTAGGGAAAGATATAAGGAAAGGCGTCATCAAGAAAGAAACGAAATTAGGACCATTTTCTAGGGTGATATGATCGAGGAAGGATTTTAAAAGGATGAGAAGTAAAGATGACAGGCTAGGATTTAGCTGAGGAAATAAAAATATGAATATTGGAAAGATTATATTCTAGTAATATGAAAAAAGTTTTGTAATTCTCTCACGGGATATCGCGTTTGAAGGAATAGAGAAGAACGTCGTCAGCAAAAGAATGGGAAATAGAGCGAAGAGGAAGAGGGGTGGTTTCGCTAAACGGCCGGAATTTTAAGGTAACTTTAATAGGATTAGCCTTTTAGCAAAGAAGAAGGGAAGAGGTAAAACATGCGTTGGAAGAGATAAATAATAAGAAGAGCAAAGTGGATAGGATGTTAAAGAAAAGCGCTATGGCAAAGAGTGTGGGAAAATGAACATTGTCAGAGGAATATCAACAATTAAGAATTTTTTTTTGATGAACGACATGTAAACGTCGTCTGTCCGATAGAAACGCAATATAGTCTGGTAGGCTACGTCCAGAATGACAACCGAACATATTGTTAAGCAGAAGATTGTTGTGTTTAAGCCACCTAACGAGACGTTCGTTGACAATATACTTTTGGAAAGCTTTCTGCCAGTAATGAAGCAAGAGCGATGGAGTGAAACGAGAAACAATAAGGTTTTGGGATAGGGACAATGATGAAAGTGTACCAAGAGGAAGGGCTAGAGCCAGAGAAAAAAAAGGAATTGAATGTATTCAGAGCTGGAGAAAAGAAAGGAATTGAAGTCAGAAAAATTTATAAAAACATATAAAATGATGATCCCATTTAGGGAAACTATTAAGGTAAAACAAAAATGTAAAGAAAATGTGAAGAATTAAGAGAGGACGAGAAGAAGAAACGTGGCTAGAAGCTATAGAATCAATAAACGGGGCTAGTTTTTCGTGAGGAAAATTGGGATCAGAAGGATTCTGACAGAGAAGGAAATTAAAAACCTTAGCTATTTTGGCCTTTCTAAGAGCTTTTTTTTTTGCTGTTTCGAGAATAAATTTGACTTTAGCAATGACATGTTTTTATTAGCTAGAAAGTTGGAAAAAGAAGAAGGTTAGGAGCGAAAGTTTTATAAGTGTGCATGCTTAAATTAAGAGCACCCCTTACAGCCATCATTCTACTATAATGAGGAAGAAGTTTTAAATTTTTTATGACATACGATTGTGAAATTTAGATTAGAAGTGATCTTCACACTTTATCAACTCTTTTATATCTCCCTAACTGGCGTTTCCACATTGAAAAATCTATCTATTGTTTAATATTATTTTAATCAGTATTTTTGATTTTCGAATTGCGCCTAATTTTTTTTTTTAAATGTTTTTCATTGCATTCTTTAATTTAAAGACCAGCTCGATAACTGAGTTGTGCACTTTGTCATCCGAGACGGTCACTATCCATTCTTCACGGCGTAGTTTTAAACATGGCCGCTTTCCGATTTCGACCGAAGTTTATGGACTTTGGTATTAAATATCGAAGTGATTGTAAGATTATTCGTGTTCACGAAATAAAATACATCAAAACACAAAATATTATAAACGCTTGTTATTTTTTCATAATCTATGCGAATGAACAGCTTTTGCAGTTTACGTTTTAATGGGTATTTCGAATTATTCTTTTACAATAATTGCTCTATTTCGTTTAGCATTCTTTCGGTTCTTTCTGCTTCCACCTTTCATAAAATCAGCCCTTTTAAGGGGTTTATCGGGAAAAGTTGTTTTTGTCTTTTTCATACAGCACACCTTAATCATACTGATTTTCTTCATACCTTTTCTCTATTTTCCCTGCTAAATTCCGAAAATCCCGTACGACGAAATTAAATGTTTACTCCGCACTCAACTATTCGCCCCTGGTTCACCTTCACCGTTTCACCTCTTATGCTATAGTCAAACTACTTTTCTTCAACTCTTTTTTCATTTTCAAATCCAACATTTCTATCGATAAATTCTTTTGTCGATACTTTAAAAGTGTTCTATATTATTATAAATCCCCTTTAACTTCCGTCTTTTCTTCTTCGTCGTTCTTATTAATTTTTCGAGCATCGCTATTTGTTGTTTTTCGCATAGCCCACTCGGGGGTAACATCTAAGATTTTTGTTATCCGTTCATTAGCTGTACTTTTTTTTCGCTTTTGATGCTTACCATTAGTTTCTCTAGTTCATCGTTGCTGCGACTGGCCAAAAAATCTTAATATTTTCTAATATGTATTTAAACGGAACTGCAAAAATTCTGCAAAACTTCGCGATCGCAATTTCTGCACAAACTGATATCAGTTTTTCGCGAATAATCGCGGCGCCGCTCCTGCTGAAATTACCAAACTGCTGATTCGTTTGAGCAATCTGAATTTTAAGATTCGGCCTTTGATTTCCATCACAAAAAAAAAAAAGAAGAAAAGAAAACTGAATCGGATTACCTTTTTTTACTTAAAAACCTACTTTCCCATTCTGTTTCTCGTTTCCGTCATTGAAATATTTTCAAAACCAGAACTTTTAACTATTCAGCTGTAACGGCGATTGTTTAAAAACGCACTCACCTTTGTCACCGGATGCGGTACGGTATCCAGTTTAATATAACGCGCTCTGTTTCCGACAATGTTCGAGGAGTATTGTCTTTGTGAGCGACTCGTGTGATGTTGTAAAGGGACCGGAGCAGCATGGTGCGTAGACCCTCGTTATCATACATAGATTACACATAAAGCGGAAGCCGAAGCGTGCTGGAATTGCTTTCGAATGATTTAGAAGAAAGCTCTGTCTATTCGCAAATGGTGTTTTTATTCGAATTAAAAAAAGTTGTAGGCAAAGAAGGCGCGAACCTTGTAGCAGAATATATTCGATGGTAGCAAAGGGAACGGATTTGTAGATTTGGATAGCGATGGTTCGTTCTCGTTTGCTTTTCAAAAATTTGCATCGGCGGGCGTGCTCGCGAATAATACAGAACATAGTTCAAATTCACAGCCGCTCCGGTGATTAATGAACTAATTGAAGAAAAGTGTAGAGGCAGTTTACTGGTTCGCGCGCGAACGGGTCCGACGCGTTAATGATAATTTCCAGTAAAGATGACAGGAAGAGTAATGAGAAAATTGAACACCTGAATATTTTTTCGGATTTTCGCTGGGATTTTTTTCTTCCTTCTTTCCTTCTCTTTCCTCCCTTTTACAGTGATTCTTCCGTGTCTGTACCGGCTACGCGACTCCGCAGAGTCGCTTAATCGCTGTTTTTTATTTAGATTTGTATTTTTTTCATTCTTTTTCTAATCTTTTTGCCAATATTACCGTTCGATTCGGGTTTCAGCTGCACGCATTTCCCACGCAGCATCTGCATTCTAACTAGCATTTAAAATGGTCCGATGCAGATCCGTCGGAGAGAGAGAAAGATGCCGATTGAAGCAGCAAGCGATGTAATCCGACAGCGGCGGGGAGTGCTCGAAAGGGCCGATTCGCCGCCATTAAAAAATACTTAATAAACATCATATGCACCCTCGCGGCATTTATTCGCCTTTTTCTCCTCCGACGCCACAGCAGCGTATTATTTTATGCGCTGATCTTTTTTTACCGATTCCGCCGACTGCATGAGATCAGCTGTGCGTTGTCGGAACCGGCAATTGTCCGTCAAAATCCCGCTCTATCGCGGTATTTGGCGGGGCGGGCATTCGGGCTGATCATTTATTCGGCGATTTTCAAGAGCAACAAGCGATTTTGTAGCAGAACGGACAAAACGGTAGCAATAGCGAAATCTCGACTTCGTACAGATAGGCCACATGGCGAAAAAAAGTTGGCCACATTTTTTCTTTTTTCCTTCGTATGATTTATTTTTCCAAAAGCCTATATCGTCGCCGTTTACACAGATGTTAGCTTTTTCTTCTAAAAATCTTGAAAAACTAAAATTTTTCAATTTCTCAATTTTTAATTTCTTAATTTCTCAATTTTTCAATTTTTTAGACTTCTAGTTTTTTAAATTTAGATTTTAAAATTTAAAAAATTGAAACAGCACGTATCGTTCATCCATTTATCAATTACGACTGCTTGCAGTAGTATAACTCGGGTCGTAGTCATCATAAGAACACGATAGCAACTGTATTTAATATTTTATACGGACATTTTATTTTGAAAAATGAAAAAAGCAATACTGCTGCGTTTTTGACCTTACAAACCTTTTTTTTTTTTAAAAAAAGCTTAATGAAAAAGATTTCCGCATGCTCTAGCTACGCGTGATAGTTTATCGTTTCATTCCACACAGTGGTAGATTTTGAAACGCGTCTGTCGTGGCGATTTGAGGTCTGCGCCGAAGTAATTTCTTCCATAACGTCTATAAGCGTTTAACGTCGCAATCTTTAGTTCCATTCGAAAGGTCTTTATCTTTGATTTTGAATTTTTCTCTTCTACTTCATCCTGGACGCTGGATGTCTATTCTCTAACTGTTAGTTTTCATTTCGAATTTCGCCAGTTTATAGACGGTTGAAATGAGTTTCATTTGAACTTTCATTCTAAGTAAGATTTAGTATTTTTTTTTCTTTTCGCATTTGATCGATGAACGTTTATCGGACCGAAGCGATCGACAGTTATATGGAGGAAAGATTAGAAATTGAGGATATAAAAGAAGCCAGCCAGAGGAATAACCGAAAGAGGAGGAAGAGAATGGATACACGAGTATACTGCCAGAAGCGGGGAGGCCAAGAAAGATTTGAATACACGTCCTGAACAAGTAAAAAGTTTTAGTTTCGTTGCGTTCGTGATTTTTTCTTTTCCGGTTCGGGAAGGGCGTGATTTTAACACGAGGTTAGATCGCACTGTTTGCAGTTTAGGTAAAATATTAGTTCGTTTCTACTGGGTTTAGAAAATGTTACTTTTTTATAAGTTGGCGAATTTTGGTTAAATCGTTCACATTGGATAAATCAAATTAAACAGTGCCCGGACTCCATATTTCCCTGTCGGAGTTTATCGGTTTAACACGAATGCCAGGCATCCATCATCTTAGGTAATTTCAGTGAATTCGGAAATTTTCGTTTTTTCTTTTTTTTTCATAACCTTTTTATCATCGAAGTCGAAGATGATGTTTTTTTTTTTTGCTCTCAAAAACTCTATCTTCTGTCCTTACTGAGTCCGATCCAAGACCGCCCCGTGCAGTATTCAGAATCTTCCGTAGCTAGATCATTCACTAAGAGAAACTTCGATGTTTCACGAATGACCATACCCTTTGCGACGCAACTTTCTCTTAAGTGGAATTGGCCATTTCGTGACCACCGTCGTTGCCTTCCCGATAATCGTTCTCTCGTCCATTTCATTTGTATTCTGTTTCGACCTTTCGAAATTACCAATCCGTCGTTGCCTTTTGTCCCCTTCACCAGCAGCGGCGCTCTATTATCCATATTACGGAACGGTTTATAAATGAAATATGTTTTGTCTAACCCGGAAACGTGCCTGCCACTATCGAAACTCTATTTCTGATTCTGTTGTGTATTATTATTATTATTATTTTTCATGCTCTTAGCGAAGCATAAAGTGGAAATTGAAAAAAGATTATTGATTTAGCTCAGTTTTCGGAACGGATCTATTTAACAGGCGCGTCTTTCTGAACGAAATTCGTATTAGAATCGAAATGGCGTATTCTTTTTACAGGATCTCAATTTATACACCGCTCTTGAAATAACACCCGAACAACTAGGAAAATTTTAATAATTTCATCTTTGTGTAAATAAATTAAACCTGATTGAGCTAGATAAAATTAGCCTGGAGGGATTTTTCTGAACGTTTTTTACAGTTTCGGGGAGGTTCAATTGTAAATACTTTATCGAACAGTATTTACAATTGAACCTCCCCGAAATTGTAAAGAGAGTTCAAAAAAATCTCTCCAGGCTAATAGCACGTCAATTATTATCACCAAAAAAACACTATCGAACTCATAACTTTACATGTTGAAAGTAGGTGCCAGTTTGGCGATTGTTTTCGGCCGCAATCAATCATCTTGTTTAAGTTGATGGTTTGAAGGCGCCAATCCCAGAATTAGGTTATTACTCTTGCGATGTAACAATTGCGACCAGTACACATGATTTCAGTGTGCGCGGAATATCCGCGAAAAAATAAAACTAAAATAAAATAATCGTTAACGTAAAAAGAATTGCTAAAATCACAGCGATTACAATGGTTACTACTTCTTCATTGTGTACTGCGATAGGTATGATTTTAAAACGTAACAATATCGTCAAGACGAAGAGAAAGTATTTTACCTCAAGGAGGGTTGACACTCGGCAAAAAAAAAAATGGTGCAGTCCCCAGTTATTCACAAAGCGGAAGAACATATTTGAAATACTTCTGATCAGTCTTAAGTGTAAACATTCAGCTCACATTTTTGCAACGTCGTATTATTGACGATATAACTAGAATAGTGATTTTTAATAATTAACAAATCGCTGTTATTCAATAAAATTCATATTCCCCTTATTTCTCTTTCAACGATTTACCCGTACTTCTTGTAAATTTTCTCACTTTAGGCTTCGTTTTGGCCACTACAATTTTCTTCGGTCAGAAAAAATTAGCCGTATTTTTCGTTTGAATGTTCACATCCGGCAGGGACACGGAGTTCGTTACAAAACAACGTATACTAAAAATTAGAAACATCTAGTTTATCCGATAAAGTGTTTACTAGACCGGAGGCGATAATATCGAGACCTCGTTACTCGAGTTGCTGCCAGGTTTTCTTTACTACTCACTAATAATAATATCCATGCGTGCATATATATATGTATATATATATATCGCTGTAATAGCCTAGTTGTTAGAGCGATTGACTTCCGCCACGGAGGTCTTGAGTTGGATCCCAGAGACGACGGCAAGAAATCATTACAAAATAATAATAAAAACCTGACGGTAGGTATGCATCTCCCAATTGACCGGTCAGCCCGGGAGATTAGGGCAATTTATTTCACTAGAAAACCTACATCCAGCAGTCTACGATCGACATAGGTTAAAACTATATATATGTATATATATGCGTATATGTTTGATCTGAACTTTTAGGTTTAAACCACACGAGGAAGTACCGTCATACCAGCGAAGGCAACAATTGGTGTTTTTCAGTGTTTTTTTATTCATTTATTTTTTGCACCGGAAGCGTTTACAAAATCAGATAGTAGCCAGATTGGTCATCGACTACGTTTGTCCATGTGTATTATTTCTGAGAGTATGCTTTGATCAGCAGTTCTGTACATATTACTCGGCTTAGTGACGTCAGTGGAATGACGCCTTTGATGCAACGTGACATGCTAACGTGGATGGAAAAATCATCGAAAATCCACCGAAGTCTGACCGTTATAAAACCATTTCATTGCGTATAAATTTTAATAGTGTAATAAGAAAAGGTAGAAACACACCGCGGGGAAGCATCACGACTTGTACAACGTCGAAGAAAAATGATATCTGACTAGCGATCATCCGGATCAGTGTAAAAGATTCGATTACTTCAGGGTCGAAAGTGAATAGAGCGAGGTGATAAATAACCGAAAGGGATTTTTACGTCAATTTAAAGTGAATGTAAAAGATTAGCTAAATACCGGTGTGGAAAACGCACGTAAAAAGATGGCAATCAAACCGCCATCTATACGGATGATTGCGCGGCTTCATTAACGCAACGAGAGCGCACGTAGCAGTCCAACCGGTTGCAAACTACCGTTGCCGTGGTCACACTATTCGCTCATCTTCAAGTACGGTACTCCGAACGCGCGCAGAATAAGCTCGCTCTTTCGCGCGATTCCGATTTATCGACAATAAAGCATTCGGCGCACGCTGTAAGTATTTCGTAACGCGCATTTTATTTGTTTCGGTGCGTTCGGGGCATTCGGGCGCATTTTAATAGAGCAGCACTACACTTTGGTGTGCCCGAAGCTCAGCCTCTAATCCGCTTTTGTCGCGGTAATTCATCGGATTGCGTTTAAATACCGGAGTCATTATAAAAAAAAAAAAAAAAAGAAAAAGATAACCAGAAAAATGCAACAAGTTCCTTAAATAAAATACAATTAACGTTTAATTATCGAATTTTGTAACCTAAAAGTACTAAGCGAATCTGCAAAGTTGCGTATTTTTTCGATTAAATTTTCGATTTAATTTTCGATTTATCCGGAAAAGCTTATTAATTTTCTACGCTTGTCTGCTATCGAGACATCAATGCGAGAGTTAAATTTAACGAGAGTTATTAATTTTTTCAGCTCGGAATCGTTAGCCGGGCGAGGGGAGGAAAGATCACCACGCGAATAGAGCCGCGCATGTGTGCGTGTGTGTGCGTGTCGGGGAAAACGGCGAGAGTGGCGCGTACGGAGCAGGTTAGCCGGTCCGCAGTTTCTCGAAAGGTGTGAAGGTGGTGGAGCTTTTCACTTTTACAAATTACTTTTATTTTTCTTCATTTCGATCTTCTTTTCCCATCATCATCATCACGAGATCATCGGCAGTATCATCGCTCGGTGCACACATAGATAGGTACGCGTCGACTGCTCTTTATACGGATAGGCGGCCGGGTTTATTTTATTCGAGTGTCTGTTGTCGGTCTTTGTCCGTATTTAATTTTGTAGCTACATCATTAAGCGGAGTACCGGTGATACTGACGATGTCGAAGATGATCAGTTATCGAGTTTCCTTTATTGTCGAAACGTTGCGTTACACAGACGATTATCGCGCGCACATCTAGCGCCGTAGCATTTGCGGTGGGAACGTTGAAAGAGAGATGAAAACAAAGCAAAACCCAATAGCACCGAAAAAAGGAAAAAGACTAAAAAAAAAAAGGAAGACAAAACAAGAGGAACTCGCTTATAAAGATTAAGGATGCATCAGGTGCATGGGAGATGGCGGTAATAATACGTGTGCGGAGAGCCGAGGGAGCGTTTCTTCCTAGGCATGTATTAAATGTGCGCGGATGTGTGCGCCTAGAGTTTTGTTTGTGTGCGCGTTGGTGGCAGCAATCGCCAACGGTAGACAAAAGATAAAAAGGCTGTGTGTTGTGTGACGAGAAAAGGAATTCGAACAGATCAATAGGAAGATAAACAATGCCTTTCAAAGGCGATTTCTGAAACCGAAGAACGAATTCACATCGCCGTTTATTATCATTATCATCAGTATCATTAGCCGCGAACCGAATCCTATAGAGACGGAGAGAGATAGTCTCCGCGCGATAGGCAGTAGTAACAAATTGTGTCTGAGAGGAGAGTCCTTCAACCTGCCCGAAGAGTGCGGCAGCCGATTTTGTTTACATGTAGAAAACTGCTTATAACAATATAATAAATAGTATATTATATATATATGCCATATACATACATATAATATATATATATATGTGTAATATTAATATGTGTGTATATATATATATATATATTTATATACACATACTCATACGTATATATGAATATGTCAGATATCTGCGTGAATGTGTGTAGAAAATGAACGCGAGCAAGGAAACGTTTTTCATTGGCAAAGCATGTAATCTATTTTAACAACGGCCACTTCGCCGATCGCCTATCATTATCTGTAGTCTGCGGAGATCGGTGCGAAGTAATTTACTTCCTGATTGCCAAGTTCAAGATCAAGGGATGATGATGCGTTTCCAGTCTCGGCTACGGTGATCCAGTCGCGAACGAACCCTCTCGCAGAACCTGCAGAGGACGACAGGATGGTTCCGTCTGTCGGTGCGCTGCCTCGAACGAGCTGGCGCGTACACACATTTCGGCGCTGGAATTATTATAGCCGGTACCGTTATACTGCAGAAGATGAGCAACACACTGTTTATCGCATGCGTGGGTTACTTACTTGGGTTGCTGGTGCGTCTGTGTGCGCGCGAACCTGAATTTGAACGGACTACGCGCGCACCTATTATCGCCTGTGTGCCGGTTGTTGTTTGGCAGCGAGCAAGAACGCGGAAACATAAAAAGCCACCGAATAATGCATAGCCTCTTTCGGAAGACTGATTGATCGCCAGGCCGCCGCTACATCGTCGCTCAATCGAACGCACCGCCATGTCCCGGAAATGCTTTAGACAGCGCGGAACTTAATTAAATTTACCTGCCCGCCTCCTCACCAACGCGTTTCCGTTCGTAAACACACAATCTAAAAGCCGCCCTTAATTAGAGACCATAATTCTCGAGCCTATGCGACCAAACGATACCACCCTATTAAGTTCGAAAGTAGGTATTTTTCCCCGGAAACTGTGGCAGAAAAGCTCTTTATAGAGGCGCAGTTGCCGCTTCGTCGATATCGAAAATTCCACTCTGATAGTCGTGCGAACGGGGAAAAGTATCACGGTACACGTTTGATTTGTACTTTTCTCAACGAAGCTTCGTTATCACGGTTAGCTTTGGCCATCGTACTAAAATCTAATTCTGTTTTTGATTGATGTTATCGAATATTTTGCGTGCTAATGCATAATCATCGTTTCTCGTCTATATCCATCGAGAAATAATAAACTAATATCTGGCTAAACGACATATTGTTTTTTTTTCTCTTCAAGGCAGCAGCTTAAAATCGAATAGAACGAGATGTTTAAAGATTACAAATACTTTTAACAATTTTACATCAGACTCGAGCATTGAAAATTATTAATAAACGCGGAAACCGGACGAAACAGAGTTGATACGAGAACTCGTCAAATTAAACGTGGTACGGCTTAATTTGGACAAAAAATCGGAATGGAACTGGTAAGATCAGACGAGCAACATCGCTTCACGCGATATCTCGCGCACTTGAGGGGTCTTCGAAAGGTGCAGCGGCTAGGTAAATAAATCAGAGGAAAATTCCCTTTCATTAGACCGAGCAATATTTTGCTGTATACGCATATTTTATGGTTCCTTAACAGAACTCACCAATTTGA
This sequence comes from Icerya purchasi, assembly GCA_039619475.1. Lineage (NCBI taxonomy): Eukaryota > Metazoa > Arthropoda > Insecta > Hemiptera > Monophlebidae > Icerya > Icerya purchasi. The sequence goes on from CM077116.1 coordinate 71,638,293, forward strand.
AAAATTTCTTTCTTAAATCGTTTCGCTTCCTACGAACACTCTCTGTCTAGATCTTTTCTCATATAGTATGTCGAAATTTTTTATCCGCATTCGAAGGCGCAATGTGCGCAATTTGGAAGTCGATTTAAAATACAAATTGCTACCAGAACTAGCATAGTCTCGAAGAAGAGGCGATCATCGAGAAAAAGCAATATTCCCGTTACGCTCGAGTAGCGATTTTTTTTTTGAATGTTCCATTAACAAATTTTTGAAATATTTAGTCGTATTTCACTTCTATTTATTCGCTCGAATTTATTAAATATCGTTTTAATTTTTTACTCGCTGCATTTTATTTTATAACTATTTCAAGTTAATACGAGGCAAGTAATTCGGTAAAGTTGTCAGAAATTATGACGTATTTAATAAAAATAACAAAACTTTCAGCTTTGTACACACCGGTACAGTGAAAAGATAAATTAAGAAAAATTGAATAAAGGCAATTTCTTTTTTATTACACTCACAAATATTTTCGAAATTAATTAAAGGACGATTATAAAACTTTTTAACCGCGGACTAGTTCTCGCTCGGCGAACTATCTACAATGGACAGTTGAAAAAAAGGTACATTATACTGCACTGCAACTAGGCTAACATGCGAAATAATAAACTATTCTCAAATAGAGTTATAAAGCAACTAGTAATAATAAAATTGACACTTTAAATGCGAGACTTCAACGCAGACACGTGTATAAAAAAAGGTACGAGCCCGATAAGGTAGGCCCGATTTTGTTGTGGTTGCAGTACTTGTCGCTGATTTATTTCGGGACAGATTTTATAATTTTTCCTTTAATCCCGTTCGTTGAAAATCTTTCTAAAACTCGTTCGCAACAGAAAAAATATAAGATGACAAAAGTCGGTTGTTATTTAGAATATAGTTGAAATATTCATATTGAAGGGGGGTGAAGGGAATACTTTCCGATAGTAACAATCGGTGAGAAATAAAAACGATGAAATGACCGAGAACGAAAAGAGTAGTTTCAGTATGCACAGAGATAAACGATACTAGTATGCAGCACGTGCTATTATACTAAGAAAGCGCAGGCGAAAACCCTAGAATCAAAAATCACGGATGGAAATGTCAAGAATCACAGGTCAGTTGAATAAACTTATCAGACAAAAAAAGGAAATCTTATTGTAAAGCGTGATAAAAGATAAGTAGATATTCAGGATAGATTAAACATGTGCACAGCTTTTGAAAAAATTACAAAAAGAAAGTGAAAAGACAGGTTTTGGTAAATATTACAAAGACTAACCGCATCTAGGGAAACGTTGTGTAAATACGATCACCGCAATAAAGCTAATTTCACAGGTAGAAGAATAAAAAGTTTATTACGGAAATTAAGGAAATTGAAAAAATTAACTATATCTCGCGTTGTTAAATAATACGCGCTAATGAGTTATCTAAAATTTACCTCATTTAAACGAAAAAAGCCGATAAAAAAAAAAAAGGACAACTCCATAAAGGAGAAAACAAGGAAAGTAGTTAATTTTTAATTTACCATTTTAAGGAAAGAAAAAAATATCAAAAAGCATTTTGAGTAGGAAAACGAGAAATAAATACTACTTAAGTAAGGAGGCGGGCATAGTTGGATTATAGTATCGTTTAAAAAATTAATTTAAATTAAAATTTCTTATAAAAATTACAAAGAAGGTTTCGACAAACGTAAATCCCATGCTTCTCTTAATATATACGTATATATGTTTATATACAGTTTAACTTTTTGCCACAGGTTGTCAATTAGGAACATTAACTTAATATAATTACTGAACTGTACGATTATTTCGTTCGGCAATAAAATATTTGTCATAAGATTTTGAATCAATCATTTTTCTTTTCTTTTTTTTTTTTTCTTTTTCCGAAAATTAAAATTAAAGGAAATGGAATTACAATTTTTTATTCGAAACCTTATACAAATATATAAATTCAAACTAAAATACCCACAAAAATGATTGATTTAAAATCTTATGACAATAACAACATCAATAAGTATGTACATAACTTTTTCCATGATTATGGGACTGTGTTCCAGAAACAAGTCGGTGTTTTAGTTTAAATTTAAATATTTATATAAAATAGTTATAATTCCATTTCCTTTAATAAAATATTTTTTTTTTTTTGGCCTGAACAATATAGTTCATTTGGCCAGTAGGCTAACGTTCAAATTAGATAAATTCACGGGAAAAAAAAAAAAAAACTTTCTTGTTCTTGTCAAACGGTTTAAGCACTACTTATAGTACTAGATGGTAAGTATAAAGGAGGAAACTCTATCTTGCAATATGGCCGAAACTGTAGAGCAGTGCCCCCACAACGTTGAGATAAAATTTAACGAAACAGAAAGAAGAAGAAAATAAAAATTAACGTTGATCACATCCCGCAATATGGTCGCAACTGCAGAGCAGCACCCACAATGCTCGATGAAACAAAGTCAATAATCAAAGATAACGCTAATGTGAAAAAGAAATAATTACTCCACCCCGAGGAAACAAATAAATAAAGGTTACAGTAAAAGAAACTAAGGCAGTGTTGCAGTGATGGGCGTAGCTAAAAATTTTTCCTAGGGGGACGGCTGATCAGCGGAATATATATATATATATATGTATATGTACATCTGTATGCGCACATATAATCGTATTATATTAAAAAGTTTATATAAAATGAATAACTTAAATAAATCTATAACCGAAATAATTAACAGCTTATTTAATTAAAAAAATGGCTTTATTTACAGGTCACTTAATTTTTAAATATTAAGCAAATCCGTAGCAAAGAATCGAAATACTTCAAAATAAGATACCGTTTATTATAATAAACTTTACTGATTTATACATTTCTTAATAAGTTTAAATTTTCTGTGTTTTTCGCTGAACTGATTAAAAATTTCCTCAGAAGTCATTGTGTTTTTGATTATTTCACATTCTCTATATGCAGGAAAGACATATGCGGAAATCTATTTTGGAGCATGTCGTCAGATGATCTGCATGCGCATAGGAAATTATTGTGATAATCACAGTATCAATTTCGAAGTACATTGCACTTTTACACTTTTCAAATTTTTCTCCGTGTGGCATTTAGACGATTCTTCTAAAGGGAGCAATGAATTTTTTAGGGCGGGCACTACCCACCCTTGCCCTCCTTTAGCTACGTCCATGGTTACGAAAGGAAATGTGCTGTATTATTATCCTTATTATCATTGATGTTAGCCTGGGCAAAAAAACTCCTCGGCGTATTCGTCGTCGTCGTCGTCGCAGCTCTTGGAACAAGAGATCGCGTGCAACTCATATGATCCTATTTCTGGCATCCGTCACTGTTTTCTGAAATGTTTTGCTAATCAGGTTCGATGTTACCATTTCCAGTCTTCTTCTCCCTCTGTAGGGTTTTCCTTGTATTTTTCCCTGTGCTGCCAACATGTAGATTCCGTTTTTTCGTATCTCATAAGCCATATATTTCGCTTTCCTTTTCTGGATACTGTCGACTATTACAGGACTGTCGACTATTAGGTGAATTCCCATTTCGCCTAATTCCCAATTCGCCTAATTCCCATTTCGCCTAAAATTAGGGTCGGGTTACTCAGGTAATAAAAAAAAGGTTAGACAAACATACGAATGATTTCGTGTTGGCAACAGCGCGTCATCATTATCGAATTTTAAGCAGACTAAACGCATCATTTTTTTTTTCTATTTGATTCCACTGTTAAGGTTTTTTTTTTCTTTCAGAAATACAACAAAAAGGTTTATATGAAAATCAGAAGTGAAAAAATACCGCTAAAAATATTTGATGTAAATATACGCGAAACGACCACTCCGATTAATATTTGCGAGTTATTTTATTGGATGTCCAGTGCTGTATAAATCCCACCCGCCTTATCAGTCAGTATATAAAAGCCTTATTGATATTTAGTGTGACAAGAACATTAAGGTTCGGAGTTGCAGAAAAAATAATAAAAAAGCTAAATTATAATTAGGTGTAGTTTCGAAGTGGTCGCGTTTATGTAAGAAAAAAGGAATAAGAATCGAATAGAATTAACAATAATGACATGACGTCGAATGATTATTACAGCGGTAATTTTATTATTGATTATTAAAATTACAATTATAAGTACATACAAAAAGTAAATGTTAAAATTAGGAAAACATAAATAAAGCTCCATTTAGTTCACCTTGCCTTTTTGCCTTTTCTAGGCTTTTTATCAAAATAACTTCTTCCGGCTCAACGTAGCTCGGTACGCATTTCAAACGCCTATACTGTCAGGAAGTGCTCTATTTCCGCTTCTCGGCCACGCACAATGAAACTAGTTCGCTACCCCTGCGTAGCGGTCAGATCCTTCGATTTTTTAACCGAGAATGCGTCTTTGACAAACAATGCAGCGAGACCTTCCGAGAAATTAAATGATTATTACCAAAATTTTAATATTTTCAAAGGTCGTAAGAAATGCCAAATCCATCTGAATATGCGGAAAATCACCGCATACTGACTGTTTTACGCTATGAGGTCACAATTTGTTCTGGGTTGAATGTTATGTGTATCAACGTTCTGAAGGAAACTATTCTTCTATCTTGAATATTTAAATTTTCGCTTGTGAATAAACCAAAAATTTAAAGTCAGGCTAATATAGCAATGGGTATATCATTTATAAAAAAAAATCGAGCAGGTAAATAATATATATATATATATATATCTAATATTTGTATATTGAAATATTTATTGCAAATTACGCTTTAAATGAAATGGTATTCAATTAGATTTTGACAACAGAGAATAAAAAAAATTATCATCCATTAAAAAATTATTTTCGCTTAATTGCTATAAATTTTTATTTTGTACGTCAAAAGTGTATGATAAAATATTTGGTTAATTGAATAGCGTCTTTTTATATTCTCTTTCTTTTTCCTTTTTGTAATGTTAAATCGTAATCTTTTGGCAATTTATTGAATGAAGCATTTTAAATAGTAAGATAGAAGGTTTTTTTTCTTTGACTTTTTTTGGATTTGCCAAAAAATCTGGCAGACTTAACGGATTATAAAAGAAAGAAGAAAAATATTATAATCTAATTCGATTGGTCACTGGGGAAATAGAAAAAACAAGAGTAAGGAGGACAGTGCCCCTTTATTCCAATCTTCTGCGCTTTGGCCTCCCCACTCCTTACAGTGCCAAAGCCATTCTTGCTTTCTCCTCTCTCAATATAGTTCCTTTGTTAGCTTTCTTTATCTCCTCAATTTTTAATCTTTTCCTTATATAATGTACAGTTCTCTGCGTTGGGTAAGTTCTACTGTTGACGTGCCCAAAAAATTGAAAAAAAAAAAATTTTTTTTTTACTTTGTCAGAAACGATCTGAACTAATAATTCATAGTATCAGGTGTTTGTTTCTCGCGTTAATATTTTCTTTTGTCTGAATTCCGTTTGTTAAATTCGTATTCGATAAGATAAGTATTCCGTCTACGGTAAACGCTTATCAGCTGAGCGGCGGCCGGGAGATGTTTCGTTCCCCTACCCGCCAGCATAATCCACCGTTGCAGAAACATGCAGTTGCCATCGTCTCCGCGGGTGATAACAATCTAAATTATTCTAATACTAACGATTATGATATAAACGATGTTACTAACAACGCATGCAGTAGTAATTCCGCCTCGCTTACAGAACGCGGACGGTCTATAGGTAACACAAGTGAACACGTTTACACACCAGTACTGTCTCCAGCGGCTGTCAAAAATACGTCAGTTAGTACGAATAATGATTTAAATAATACATCAAATAAACATCCTTGGCATGTAGTTAAAAATAAAAGGAAAAGATCGAAACAATATACAACGAGCAGTTCCTCCGATAATTCTGTAAACAACCAAATTAAAAGTTCTAACAGATTTGCACCTCTAGCCTCTGCTGACGAAAACGAAAATCAAGATACCGAAATGACAAATAATTATAATCAAATCGAACGTAAGCCGCCTGCAATAACAGTTTACGGCGTGACTAATTACTCCCAAATGCTAATTGATATTAAACAAATTGTATCTTTAAGTTCGATTAGCTGTAAGTCTCTAACAGACAACAGGGTACAAATTAAAGCGAATGATTCTGACAGCTATAGATCTTTAGTCAAATATTTCCGTGACGAACATATAGAACACCACACTTACCAAATAAAATCTGAACGAAGCTTCCGAGTTGTAATTCGGCATTTGCATCATTCCATTGACATAAATGAAATTAAGGCCGCTATTGAAGAACTGGGACATAGAGTCCGACACGTTGCAAACGTCAAACATAGAATAAGTAAATTACCTCTTTCGTTGTTCTTTGTAGACTTGGAGCCGCAAGAAAATAATGCTGAAATTTATAAACTTCAGGCGATACTTCAAATGAGAATAAAAGTGGAAGCACCACGAAAGAAGAGTATAATCCCACAGTGCTTCAGATGCCAAGCATGTGGTCATACCAAAAATTATTGTAGCAGGGCACAAGTATGTGTTAAGTGTGGTGGACACCATAATGCCATTCAATGCAATAAAAAACGTGAAGAACCACCCGTTTGCGCTAACTGCCAGGGAAATCATCCTTCCAACTACAAAGGCTGTGAAATATACAGAAAACTCCAACAAACGCGTGATAATAAATTAGTAAAAGTGTCTAACAATAACACTAGAATAAATAACCAAGCATTGCCTACCTATTGGCCCAAATTAGGCAATCAGAATGAAACAGTAGATTTCAATCCTTCCCCGCAAAACCAAACGTATTCAGAGACATTAAAACGGCAGAAAACAAAAAACCTACCTAGCAGTGATATGGATAGCATGCCGATTAAAGATATGCTACAGACATTTATGTCAGAAATAAAAAATCTGCTTAAAGATATCATGAATCAACAATTTCAATTATTCCATGGTGTAATTCAAACCATATTGTCAACAGTAACTAAAAATAAATGACGGACTTAAAAATTGTTACGTGGAATGCTAACGGAATTTTAAACCATATAAACGAAATAGAAATGTATGTTGCGCAAAATAACGTTGATATATTTTTAATATCAGAAACTCACTTAACTGACAATAAATACGTGCAATTTACGGGGTACAATTCTTACTTTAAAAATCATCCGGATGGGACTGCGCATGATGGCACAGGTATTATAATTAAAAAAGGTATAAAACATCATGAAATACGGAAATACGAATGTAATTATTTACAAGCTACTACTGTATTAATAAATAGAGATTAAAGAAGTAATATTACAGTTTCAGCTATTTACTGTCCTCCGAGGCATGTTATTACTAAAACCCAATTTAACAATTACTTTAAAACATTAGGTAATGTTTATATAGTTGGGGGGCATTTCAATGCAAAAAATATATATTTTGGATCGAGGATTACGGTACCTAGAGGCAAACAGTTAAAGCTGGCGGTTGATGAAAACCGTTGTATGGTACACTCGTCTGGAACCCCAACTTACTGGCCTACAGATCCATTAAAGATTCCAGACTTACTGGACTTCTTTATAATCAAAGGCTTATCAACAAACTTTATTGATGTTTACTCTGATGATACTCTTTCATCTGATCATACACCAGTAGTGATTATTATTAGTGGAAAAATTATATGGAAATTACGCGCACCAAAACTATACAATAGACAAACCGACTGGGATTCATTTCGAGAAATGCTGAGTAACAAAATTAACTTAAAAATTTCACTAAAAACTGCAAGAGACGTAGAAACAGCTGTTGAAAACTTTATAAAAATTGTCCAGGAATCAGCCTGGGCGGCTACCCCACGTAATAAGAAATACGAAACAATCAAATATTACCCGGCAGAAATACGTGAGAAGTTGCTTTGAAGAGGAAACTGCGGAAGATATGGCAAAATAATAGAAATCCAATAGACAAAACTAGATTAAATAACCAAACAAAACGAGTAAAGCAACTGCTACAGAATCACAAAAATGAAACATTCAGTGAATACTTATATAACTTATCACCCACTCCTCAATACGAATATTCCCTTTGGAAAGCAACCAAACGATTAAAAAGACCGGTAGAAAAACTGCATCCAATTAGAAAGTTAAATGGAAAATGGGCTCGAAGTGATCTCGAGAAGGCCGAAGAATTTGGAAATTATTTTACCCATGTCTTCCGGACAAATCCTGGAAAAGGTTCTCTACCAATACCGCTAAACGATATAGATCAGAGGAATACTGTCAAATTTACGTCTCCCGGAGAAATTAAGTCAATAATCCAAACCATGAATCCAAACAAATCACCCGGATACGATCTAATTACTTCCAGGGTATTAAAGGAATTACCTCGCAAAGGTCTTGTCTTACTAACTTATATATTCAACGCTATACTTCGATTACGATACTTTCCTATCCAGCTGAAGTTTTCACAAATTATAATAGCAAAGAAACCGCAAAAACCTGCAGAAGAACTAACATCATATCGACCAATCTCTCTTCTTCCGGTGCTCTCTAAAGTATACGAAAAAATAATATTAAAAAGAATGAAACAATTCCTGGAAGGTGGAAATTTAATACCGGAACATCAGTTTGGATTTCGAGCTGGTCATGGAACTATAGAGCAGGTACACCGTATAGTCAATATTATTGAACAGTCCCTAGAGGCTAAAAAAATATGCGACGCAGTTTTCCTTGATGTTAAACAGGCGTTTGATAGAGTATGGCACGAAGGGCTGCTCTATAAAATCCGGCGCCACCTCCCATACCAGCTTTTTGAATTATTTAAATCGTACCTTAGTGAACGATATTTTGTGGTTAAGTATGGAGATGAAGAATCTCGATTGCATCCGATAAAAGCTGGTGTACCTCAAGGTAGCATACTGGGACCGGTTCTTTACCTAATTTATACAGCGGATATACCTGTGCCAAATAACACGGAAATAGCCACTTTCGCGGACGATACAGCAGTGATTTGTTCAGATTCGTCGCTAGAAAATGTCGCAATAAACCTACAATCAGCAATTAATACACTCTCGATATGGTTCAAGCGGTGGCGAATAGTAATCAACGAGAAAAAATCGGCCCGTGTAATATTTACAAATAAAAAAATCTGCAGCATCAAAAATATTCACATTAACAATCAGGTATTTCCGGTTAAGGAATTAGCAAAATATCTCGGAATCCATTTGGACAAACAACTAACATGGAAAAGCCATATAGTTAAAAAACGGAACGAATTGAATATTAAGTACAGGAACATGTTATGGCTTATAGGAAGAAGATCCGAATTATCGCTGGAGAATAAATTGCTATTGTATAATCAAATTCTGAAACCTGTATGGGCGTACGGAAGTCCACTTTGGGGCTGTGCTAAACCGAGTAATATAGCGATAATACAACGTTTTCAAAATAAAGCACTAAGAACAATTGCAGATGCCCCGTGGTATGTAAGCAATCTTACACTGCACACGGATTTGGCAGTTGAACCTGTCAAAGAACAAATACAAGAAATTGCTCGGCAATATGGCATTAAACTAGATCATCACAAAAATATCTTAGCCATTGGATTACTAGACAATTCGACAGAAATCAGACGATTAAAACGAACAAAGCCGACAGATTTATTATAAATGAACAATTATAATTAAAAAGTATTAAAATACAGACAGCGGAAATCCTTGTCGCTGGATAAGGAGCTCCACAAATCATCCATACTATGTTATTAAAATTGCTAGATAGCCCAGAGCTAGTTGCAAAATTGCATTAAAAATAATAATAAAAAAAAAAAAAAAAAACTTTGTCAGAAACTCTAATAACAACATTTTTTGCGATTTATTTATTTTTTTCATTCCAATTATTGAAATTACTTTAAAAACATCGTCATTATAATAAACGTGACTAATTTGAAGAGGAATTTTTCAAAGTCCAACAGCAACCATTTAGGCTTCTGGAGAAGTTATTTATACCTTAAAATTCAATTTTAGAAGTATTTTTAACAACATACGCCAAGTTTTACCGTTTCATCTTGTAGAATGGGGAAAAAAATCATGACTGTATCTTCTAAAATTTTTTTTATACCGTGCGACACATCTAAAAATGTAATAACCCCTTATTACTACCAATCTTTCGCCATTTTTTAATTAATTGTCCTTATTTTCACTGCTTTCTACAACTAAAAATCTATTGTTAAAGATTATCAAATATAACAAATAAACTCGAGGGATAGATATAAGAATATTTAAAATATACATTTTTTTGATATGGTGCTTTTAAATCTATGCTCATTTATTAATCCCATAAAAGCCATGAACTGACCCCATATAACAGGGTCTTCACCTTGTTTATTCCTTGCTTACTCTTCTTTTTCTGCTGTACACAGAGTTTAATAGTAAATCTAGTAATTTTTCTCGTCCTAATATCCAAATTTTGAAAAATCTCTTGTAATCGTATACGTTACTGTTGATTATTTATTCAAATCCGAAGCAGTATTTAATTTTTAAATTCTTTCGATTTGCAAATTCACTTTTTTTGAATTAAAGAAAAATGAAATTAGGTTCAGGAACTTTTGTTAAAAAAAAGAGAAACACTGTTTTCCTAATTTTAACATTTACTTTTTGTATGTACTTATAATTGTAATTTTAATAATCAATAATAAAATTACCGCTGTAATAATCATTCGACGTCATGTCATTATTGTTAATTCTATTCGATTCTTATTCCTTTTTTCTTACATAAACGCGACCACTTCGAAACTACACCTAATTATAATTTAGCTTTTTTATTATTTTTTCTGCAACTCCGAACCTTTATGTTCATGTCACACTAAATATCAATAAGGCTTTTATATGCTGACTGATAAGGCGGGTGGGATTTATACAGCACTGGACTTCGAATGGAATAACTCGTAAATATTAATCGGAGTGGTCGTTTCGCGTATATTTACATCAAACATTTTTAACGGTATTTTTTCACTTCTGATTTTCATATAAACCTTTTTGTTGTATTTCGGAAAGAAAAAAAAACCTTAACAGTGGAATCAAATAGAAAAAAAAAATGATGCGTTTAGTCTGCTTAAAATTCGATAATGATGACGCGCTGTTGCCAACACGAAATCATTCGTATGTTTGTCTGACCTTTTTTTTATTACCTGAGTAACCCGACCCTAATTTTAGGCGAAATGGGAATTAGGCGAAATGGTACCAGACCGACTATTACAGGCTTCGGCCTACTGGCTAAGATCAAAATATTTGTTAAAAACCAATAAAATCCATTGTTTGTATTTGGTATTTACATAGTTGAATGTTAGAGGAAAAAGGTGGTTTTTGTATCCGCTTTTCTTAATTAATATTTTTACTTTTTAATTTTTCATATTTCGGGAAAAAATTTAACATTTTAGAAATAAGAAAGGAGTGCATTTATGCAATCGGACGAAAGTAATTTCTGAGCTGTGTAACTTTTTAGAAGTTCATGGTTAACGATTAGCTCCGTTGTGATTGATATGTATCTTTTATACTTAGACAACGGAAGAAGAAAAAAATAAATAATTATGGTTAGTTTCTTGTACATATGTACATATATTTCGTTAGTCATAAATTCCACAGAGGTGTTAAATAGTTGTTAAATACTTATTTTCTTGTTTTTTTTCTAATATTTAAATTTTTTCATGTATATTTTCAACCGTGGGGTTTTAAAAACGCGGTGTGTATAATTATTTTGTTTTATTTCATTCTGTAGGATATAAAATATATTCAATTTTATTGATATAATTTTATATAATACCGAAACGTAATATATTTATACATACGTTCTTTCAGTCGCAATTTAGCCGGTCGACAACATTACATAATAAATAAAAATAAAATAAAAACGTAACATTAATAGTTTTACTAGAAAATAGTATGAAATAATAGTAATAATTAAATCCATAGGTAACATTTATAAAAATCTTTTATAGTATAAATTAAGTTTCTCTGTTATAACAAATTTTTTCATAAAGACTTTCGTTCTTTGGGTTTGGAGGATGTCCCCTATCCCCCCCCCGTGGATTCGCCACTGCTTATATACAAAACAACAAAGCACACTGTCTCCGAAAAGATAAACATTGTCCGTAAATAATTATCACAAGTATTTCGGTTTGCTATTAGTTATGTTATTGCTTACTATTTTTTTGATTATCAGTACGAAACAATAATTTTAGTATTACTATATTGGAGTAATTCTACAACATTTGTTCGGCTTTTATTCAGCTTCGTATTTATGGTGTAATTTTTATAATTTTTTCATTAATATTTATTACTAGCTATAAATTGATTAATTAATGTCTGTAAACTATGTGTTGTTAAATGTTATTATAATTATTTTTGATATTCGCTTTTATTAGTTTCCGCTTCATGTAGTTAATTTTTTTTTTTATATAAATCTACAAACATCTCAATTTGTAATTGCTTTCAATTTTTCATTTTTTTATTTGTAATGAAAAGGTTATAAAAATCTAGTCAATTCATTTTTTAATTTAAATTAAAAATTTTGATGGGCGCCGGCTAAAAACAACGAAAACCGTCCATCGCCACAGGGAAACTTGCTTTCCTGTGTAAAGGACAGGTATCGTCACCCGGGATAGAACATTTTTAAAAGTGCCGTTGTATATATAAGCCAAACTAAGATGTTCTTATTACAGATTCAACAAAAGATATTCGTTTTCTACGTCTTTTTCCGGAAATGAGGAATATAAAAACCGAAAGTAAATCGGTCAAAAAAAAAAACGAAGAAACCAACTAGGTATTGTTTGCACCGATCCTATTTGAATATCCGCAGCACTAGTCTTCGAATTATGCCGGAACACTATTAATCTCTTTTAATACATTCTTATGCACAAATTAGACTGCGCAGAAATAAAACTTCCCCATCACAGATAGTCGTCTTCCGGCATCCTCTTTTCGCTTTTCTATGTCCTCTTCTCCTTTTTGTTCCTTCCATCCGAATGACTCTGATCTCCTCTGCGACACAAATCACATCTTCTTCGAATGCGCGTGCCTATAAGAACGCTCTCACTTCTACAACTCCTGAAACTCGGTTTGCCTACTCCATACAGGGTGCTTTTCGCTTTCATTCCCGGCAATCATTCCTATTATAGCGCCCTTCATTGCTTCTATCTCCAGTGATATTCAATTTTAATTCGTTTCTCCTCCTCTTTCTCACTAACACAAACTAATGCTGGGTAATGCCCTCGACTAGCGATCTTCCCAGAAAAAAGAAAAATCTCAGAATTTTGTATAATCTTGTATTAAGATAATATTTCAGTTTTTCAATCGTTTAATCACAATGAAATAAACTGAAAATGGGAAATGTATATACATTTGAATGTGACGTTAAAATACGAAATATACGAGCTCTATTTTCATCGAGAGAAGCCCAGTTTTACACTATAAATAATCGAAATGTTAATTTTTCGGGAGAATATAGGGCGAATTTCTTTGCCTCGTTTGGTTACTTGTAACAAATTTCAGTTATGAAATATTACTGTTAAATAGTGATAATACGCGTTTTTCGAACTCAATTACCTGTCCAAGAGTATATTAATCTAAAAATTATTATTGGTTGATACTGCGCTAAATAAACGCAATAAACTCGTGCCCTGTTAAAAAATTATCTTTATGGATTTATATATATATCATTGTAATCTTGCCTATTAATGTTTTGATTTTAATAGGTATTTCGAAAAAGTCCACAAAAGAAAAAAAAAAAAAACGAGCAAGAACGTAATTATAAAATTCACCCTCCAAAATTCATGTTCCTCAGTTAGACCCGGGCTGCTAGTTATCTTACTTTTCGAAATACTTTAATTATTCATAATCATCGAGCAGCGGTTTAATGCTTCGGTTTTCAAAATGTCGTACCGAATAAAAAGCAGGTGACGTTGCGGTTTTTTAAACAGATAGAGGACAATATTTTAACATTAATATCGTAGTCTACTATCAAAAGGATAATATTATCAAGCGTTTTTCTCCATCAGAGATAGCTCAAAAAATTGTCAGACATTTAAACTCTAAAAAAGCTCCAGGAATTTTTAACAAGATATCACCTTGAGTTTTAAAAGAACTGCCATGTAAAGCCATTGTGCTGCTTACGTATATAAATATATATATATATATGTATATTCAACGTCACGCTGAAACTTGAGCATGTTCCTGTTGACTTTAAAGCGGCCGAAGTTATCATGTTTTAAAAAAAAAAAAACGGGCAAACCAGTGGAGAAAGCGGCATCTTATCGTCCAATTTCTAACATCAATGTCTAAACTTCATGAGAAACTCTTATTAAAACGCTAAAAACCATTAGACAGTCTACCCCGGATCATCAGTTTGGTTTCCGAGATCAATATTCCACTATTGACCAGGTTTATCGGGTAGTAGTTCAAGTAATTGAGAAGATCTTCGAGGAAAAGAAATACTGCTTAGCGGTGTCCTCGATGTAGCGCAAGCATTTGACAAAGTGTGGCATGTAGGTATTTTCTCAAAAATGAGTAGTAACCTTCTGTCCTCCCGGTAAATTTTGCCGCCTGCTGACATCATACCTTTCGGGAAGACACTTTCGGGTAGCACACGGAGATGCTAAATGGTCGTTTTATGCGATACAGGTAGGAGTTTCACAAGAAAGTGTCCTCGGACCTTTCTTTTGTATACGGAAGACATACACCATTCGATGACCGGACTACTACAGCAACGTTCGCTGACGACACAGATATCCTTTCAATAAGTGGTAATGAAGTAGACGCGAACTTTAACTTGCAACGCGCTCTGAACAGAGTTACTGCGTGGACTCTAGACGCTGCTGTATTAAACTAAATGAAACGGAACTTATTTAAGTCGTACGAACTCGCTGCATTGTGTTTATCTTGGCACTCTGCCTATTCGACAATACGATTCGGCTGAATATCTTGGCATGCATCTCGACTTTCATAGAAGATCCATGTAAAGGTGAAGTGTAAGCAGATTAAGAATTAATTTTTTGAGTTATATTGGCTTTTAGGACGGAATTCCGCACCCAGATGTATACCGCAAACGCTTACTCTACCGGAAGATAATTAAACCCATTCGGACATATTACACCGTGGGGATACACGAGAAAGTCCAATCGCAACAAGGTACAGGTATAATAACAAAGTACCATCCTCCGAGCTATCGTTGATGCATAACTCTTGCAATGATGGCATTCATCGAGACTTTGGAGTGAGATTTTTCGATTGTCCACTAGAAGCACCAACACGTCAATGTTGAATAAACTTCTGAACACTGGCAAAGATATATGTATGTCGCTTAAAGCATTTTAAGCCGCAAGACCTTGCTAATTGCAGCTACACTATTGTTTATTTATAGAGGCTTGGGTTCCAAATGACCTCACACACGTTTTCTTTTTAGTTTTTACTTTACACGTTATATTTAGCAATTATTTAACTATGTAGTTATTACTCTTGAATAAATAAGAAAAAAAAAACAACTTCTTTTCGTTATTTTTAATTTGAGTTTATTCGGGAAATCCGCGCAAGTGGTAATTTTTCCGACAAAAACACCACCCCGTTTAAGAAGTTCTCAGCAAAGAAAAATGTTAATTATTGTTTAAAAAAAAACGTCTTGAAACTGAGTGCATGTTTTGTAAGGGAAAAAAAAAGTGTTTTGGGAAAGAAAAGCGATTGATAATCTTTAATTAGGAAATTATAGTTGGTTGGGCAGTGTTACGTTCCGGTGTAGAAGCTAGTTCGAATTTCGCTGAGCCGATACTGGAATTTCGTTGCGTTAATGTCCCCATTGTTGACGTGGCTAAAAAAAGAAAAAAACATATAAATAAATAGAACTTATTCTTTTACTATTCGACATATTGTTAACAAAAAAAATTTCACCTGGTTCTTTTTATAAAAATGTACGTTTTACAAATGAAAAAGAAAAAATATTTATTATTCGGACATCCGTTTTTTGAATTTCTTCTCTTAAAATTAGTAAAAGGGTTGCCTGTTTTACTCTATTTATCGTACGATCGTTAAGCCGTCATAGTAAAATTTTTTTGTTGACCTTCCATTATTGAAATTTTGCGGATGAAATAGATTATTAAACTTCGACTCGCTAGTCAACACTCTAAACGTAAATTTTTGCTGCTGACCATCTCGTTGCTGAGACGGCAGCGCTTTTATAGAATAATTTTTTTCGAATTTTTTCTACTTTCATTTTAATAAACAAACGTCAAAAAAAACAAAAAAAAAACTAATTGATATATTCCCCTTTATAATTTATACCAGAGGTATAAAAATCAATTTTATTTTATCCCCATTTCTCTTGGAACTGTATTCCGTAATGACCGGGGCGTAACTTTATTAACGGTGATTAATTACAGTCCGACGGAAAGTGTGACATAATTGCGACAATAAATTTGAAGTTAAATTTTGTTATTATTTCGTTTTCTTTCTCGTTATTATTATTATTATTATTATTAATTGTTTTTTTAATGGATGTGTAAATATTAAGTTCTTTTAAAACGTGCAGGATTTCAGCCAACTTCAAGAAAAGCAGGTTACACGTTTGTTTCGTGTTTAATTTCGAATAACTATTGACTGTGCGGACTGTACCGATTTTTTCGATGTTTTGTTTAAGCGAAAGTATACCGGCCCCCAGTGGGCTGTTAAGTACGCCGTTGAGTATCGCCGAGTATGTTAGTAGTTATGAAATAACGTGAAAAAAGGCAAATTTTTAACACTTGAAACTTATTATCGATGTTATCTACACATCATGGATGGTGCGTTAACTAAAGAAGAAAAAAAATAAATAAAAAAAATTCAAATATTGTCACTGCTTATAACTTTTGACCACGTGGACTGACTTCAATGATACGGAATGTATTGTGAAAATATATACTGATTAGTTTCCGTCCCGCGTATGTACTGATACGTGTCGTTGATGAACCCTTAAGATTTTAAAATTAACGGCCGATGAAAGCGAGTGAATTACAATATCACCAACAACACATTAGTTTGTTACAATATTCGAATTTGAAAAAGCGCGATTTACAAGCACTGACGGAATTTTAACATTTTTAACCACAGTGCCCAGGTCTGAAAGTAGCAGCACTTTAGAATGGTCTCTATATGTATATCGGTATTGTGAAATAAAATTCTTAAAATTGTTCTTTTAAAACTACTTCAAGGTTTACCCGGTAATTTTGTACTAAAAAAGAGAATTAAGAAATAAAAAAGTAACATATTTTATGGTACAAATGTACTCGAAGAAGTATCATACTTTTTTTTTTTTTTTTCTTCTTTGGTTGCATCAACACTGGACATTAACCCGGCGCGAGTGAAAATTGTTTTCCAGGTTTCAAAGTGCGGTAGTGTTAAATATTGTGACAATAATCGGAAACCGCAATAAATATCTGTTGTTCACTTGAATTGTAGGAAATAATTTTAGATTTTTATTGGCAATATTGGAACAATATTTACGAGAAGAATAAAGCGAAAAACATTTCATTTCGCCATTCTTTAGAATTTTGTTCGTTCCGAAACCGTAAAAACTTAATGAAAAAGGGAGTGTAAACACAGTATGACAGAGCACAGTTTACTTTAGCGAAAACAATGATACTGGCTGGGCAGTGCGTTTTGTTATTCTGTTTAGTTCGTGTTAATTTCGATCTGCTGCGTCATTTTGTAAGATCTTTCGCGACGGCTTTTGCAATTTTATTGTTTTAGTATCGCTTTCGTTTCCTCTTCGCGACACCTAATTTTAACACACCGTTGTCGAGTAAAAATTCCGAACCTCCTTCTTTATCCACGTATATTTTTTCATCGGAGCTTTTAAGCTTCTCCGGCAGAGCAAAAGCTATTCTCATTAGCCTTAGGAGTTCCGTCGGAGGCGAAATATAATAAAACTGACAGAGAGAGAGAGAGAGAGAGAGAGAGACACACACACACACACAAGGAGCGACAAGACGAACGAGGACGGATCGTCGAATTCGTGTTGACTCAGCCGGAAAATATTCCGATTGATTTCAACTTCGAATGGTCGGCAGATGGGAATGTCTAATCGTCGGCGGATTGTAAACGGTAAAAACCGAAAAAGCAAAGATTTCGCGCGCACGAAATTACCGGTAATGGGATGTTGCGCGCGGAACGGGATGAGCGGGTCGCGGAGTGTGCCGCGAAACGGGAGCAGTCGGGCAGGGGGCACGGAGCCGGCGACGAGCAAAGAAAAAGGAATTAAGCGAGCGGCGAATGGAATAACGGTATCTGCGCCATCGCGGACGGCAACGAACGGCAGATTCAGCCTTGGCCGCTAGTGAAAGAAGTTCGCCAGATCTGGGCAGATGTGCCGGAAATAAGTTGCAATACGTAACGCGATGATAATGACGAGATGCGGTTCCGCAATCGAAAGAGAAGAGCCGGCAGTCCTCCGCGGTGAACGTAAAATCAAGCGGAATCACTCTTGATGGTTCTGGTGCGTAACGTAGCTCGCTTGACCGTGCGGCGGCCGCAGATTGCGGATACTTTGTTTTGTTTGCCCCGCGCAAGCCGACCTGCCGCTCGCCGATCGCTCGGGGTTGAGGTTGCGGTTCAGGCCCACGGCGAAGGGGAGCAGCGGAGGAAAAACATAAACAAAACTCGGCGGTCGTCGCGGCCGTCGAAGAAGAACAGAGGATGCCGCAGATTCTGGTTCACGATAGGCAGGTCGTTCGGAGGATCTGCGCGCAAATGGGACGATGTCCGCGCGAGCCGATCTCGCTTCCCGTGAACCTGACATAAGCAGTCGCAGATAACGGTACTTCTGCGCTTACATAACAACGATGCCAATGAACGGCCAGCAACTGCGACTGCATCCGAACCACCAGCAGCCGCCGCCGCGCCACGCAACCGCCTAACTTGCCTGACGGGGCCACTCAAACTTGCCCTTTATAAATTCGCGTGACGTCATTAAAATTCGCCGCAAATCGACGGCATTACCTTCCGCGAAAAACTGGAGGAATTTGCATACATTTTCGACGACCAGCTCGTCGCCATGTCTGCCGGTAAATCGCCTTAAATGGCTGCAATTAGTAAACAAAAAATTCGCCGTTTCTTCCGATTAGCGTGTGAAGCACGGGAAAATTCGCGCGACTTCATTACTAGGAGACGACTGAGCAGTTAGCGCGTATATAATCGAACAAAACCGCTCGATTTCGTACTTAAAAAATAAAAGAAACGAGAGCGCGTTCGTTGCCGAATGTGTTCACATGTCGAGGACACAGTTGACGTAACTTTTTCTCGAAAGCACACGAAGCAGAGGCAACTTTCTTCCGATGGTGTGGTTGCTGCCAAGGGCAATTTTGAAAAAGCAGCCCTACCATGTCTGTAAAATGTTCATAATGAGATAAAAATAACCCGTGTTCGTATGTTTTTGGTCGCAAGTGAATTTCAGCGTAACTGGAAATTCGGGCAATAGTAAAAAAAAAAAAAGCAAGCAATAGTTATCGGTATTTCTCAAGTTTTACTACGGAAACATCGTTGCAATTGAGGTGCTCATCAAATTATCCCGCGCCGCATAATGCCGCTGTCCCATGCTGATGAAAACATTGTACGAAAGAAATCCCAACTGCTGTCCATGGGTTGATTTTTCAAGAAAAAACGAAAAAGGAAAAAATCCCAACTGAATGGAAAGTGTACAAGCGACACCGAAAAATATAATATTCTCTTGAAATCGCCATCGAACGCATTAGGGTATGTTGTGGAATTAGTTCTGCACATTCATTCGTTATATCGCGAGTTCGTACTTGGTTTAAATTACCCGCGGAAAAGTTGCAGTTTGATTACTGTTCTCGCCGTTTCTTTTGTTGAACTGTTTGCATCACTCAAAAGACCCTGCTAGAAATAAGCTCATTCGCATTATCTCTTCAGAGCATTACTCCTATTCATTTTTTTTATTCGTTATTTAGCTTCCTTTCTTTCTTTTTTTTTTTTTTGTACCAAGTCTACTTTTATTTTTCTTCAGCACGCTTCGTCATCGATGGTACTAGAACAAAAATAACAACCACCGGGATGCTAGTAGTTCGGTGACTCGATGTGAACCGGATGACGAAGTACATTAGATAAGAGCCAGGAGAAATTTTCTGAAAAAGAAGAAAATAATTTTGCGAATGATAAGAATTTAAGCAATATGCCTATAAGGGTTACATACTGATCAAATAAAAAAGGGAATATGTGGAATATTTTAAATTATGCTGGCGTATAGGGCTTTGAAAAAAAAAAGAAAGAACACTAATAATTATTTCGGTTTTTTGATTAAAAGTGAATTTTTACTTCAGATCCCGGTACAAACAAAGTTATTTATGAGAAAAATTGCTAAAATATGACGAAAACTATTTTTTCATTACTAAAGTTTCTTACAAATCAACAGCTGATAAGTACTTAAGATTCACATAACGCCCACGTAATTTTATAATTAGGACGTACTTTAAGGAGACGCATTTCGAAAATGTTTTTAAGATTAAAAAACCCGTTACACCAGCAAGAAGGTATCTTTTTCTTTTCTTACTCTTCGGCTACTTCGAACATGGTTTTGCGGGTGCAATTAAATTGTTAAAAAGCAAAAATTCTGGTAAAGGCTCTACTCTGTTATCCTCTCGATGAATATTTGAAATTAGAAACGGCACACTTAGAACTAACGTCCGATGTGCGCTTCGCGAATGTATCTATTATGTAAATAAATTTCGCTATTATAGCGAATGTAGTTCAATTTCAGTGATTTTCTTGTTTTTCGCATAAAAACAAATACACTAGCCAGATTTATATGAAAACAATGCGATATAACGAATAGAATTACAACCATAAATGACGATTATTTAAGACAAACATAGAAATAAACATTTTCGACAATATCTCCCCATCTTCTTCGGCTAAAAATCTACCTATCCTCTTTTATTATTTCGTCACTATCGGTTTTTTCCCCGTATATTATTGAGAATTTTACTCATACATATATAAATTGCCGTCTTTCTATTTTTTCTATGTGTTTCCTCTTTTTAAATTTTTGATTAGTTTACACCTTAATTTTGTTTCACTGTTTTTACACTTTGTTTAGCTACTTACGTATACTACAGTGCAGTATTTCTCTTAAGATTGTTTCTTTTCTTTTTCCCTTTCTTCGGGCTAATGTATCCATCGTCACCGGAAAAAAAAAAAAAAAACTATTCCGGAAAACCTGACAAAGTAACCGCGAATGAAAGAGAAAACGGGGTAGAACCTTCGGAAAAAAAAACGGAAGTACGAAAAACGCAAGATGAGAGGAGTATGCGATTATAAGATTGGTAGAAGAAGGTGTATGTAAAAAACCAAAAAAAAAAAAAAAAAAAAAGAAAATAAAAGCAAGCGGAGTGGTGGACTTTTTCTTTTCTTTCGAATGCCCACGTGGAAGGGAGCGTCAGAAATATCGATCAATTATTAATGTAGTAATATTTGTGAAGAGGACATCATCATTGCAAAACAGAGTCTACAATAACGACGGTGGAACTTTCCACCCAACGCTTTGACTACAAGTGCGAAAACAGAGCCCCTGCAATGTGGATGGGCAAGAATCATGGAACTGCGTACATTGCGAGTGAGAAAAAGAAAGAGAAATCCATATTCAACACGCAAGCAGAGCCCACCATGTCGACGGAGAAAAGGAGAAACAACTATTTAAGTCTTCTTCAGATCCATATTACAAATATTGTTCCGTCTTTACTAAGATTCCCCCCTCCCATTTTTTTCCTTATTTTTCGTGAAGAAGATAGGGTGATATTCCGTAAAAATGTTTCCGTCATGTCTGTATTCATTTTAAATACACTTGTGGTTAATCATATTAACTAATTACCAAAAACACGATGTACTGCCGGTTAATATTGCGACTAGGTACATTTCGAAACTGGTTTCAGGATCGAATTTCCGCCGGGACTATTATTGGTGCCTATAATCTACACCGTAATGCCGAAATCGTAGTGTTCCCTTTTTTACTTTTAAAACTTACACGCTTCAATACTATTACCATCGTACGTAAGCGAGAACGTTTATATTTTCTAAAATACCGAAAATTTCCAAAATCGAAGCGCTATAAAATTTGTAATTTATACCGAATCGATGTGTAGACTATTTTGAAAAATAAATGTTTTCGCTATAATAGTATACTAATATTTTCGAGACCAGATCATCAGCTAAAAGCGGACGAAAATTCATATGAATTGTTTAAAGGGGAAAAGGAAAATAGAAATAAAGATGTTAAAAAAAATTAAAATGTATGCGATTTCTTCGGTCGCCTTTTTTCATTCCGTTTCCTTTTAAAATTTCTTTCAGCTGATTAAAACGGGATGCAAATATATTTGCTTACATTTCATTATAGCTATATCGAACATTCAATTGTTAGTGTTTAATTTCAAATTTAGCAAACAGGTTACGCGCAATATTCGATATAGGTGTTAGTTTCGACATGGCGAATGGTGCCGAAATTATGACGAAGTAAGCATTACACACTAAATTAACAGGCACCTGTATGTCAAAAACGAAAATATTGCGATCTATGTCGGTCACGAATTTACCAGATGTTACGAAAGTTCCTTCTATTGTGTTCGGTATAACTTCGTACCTATAATAAATGACATGCCGAGTTGTTTTGTAACATGTTCACCACCGTTGTCGGTGTTTGCTTTGAAACCGCTTTATGCTAGGAATATTTTCAAAATAATCCCCCCCCCCCCCCTCCCCCTCAATTAATAATCTGTATACTTTTTGATGTCTCATCTGCGGGTTTTTTGAGAGTTTGAGATTTGTTTAAATCAACTTACTTATTACGCTGTAAATCCGTTTTTTTTTTTTTTTTTTTTTTGTTTTTTTAAATTATTATTCGCCTATTAGTTTTATTTGTTTCATTATAGTATCGTGTAAACGTGAACCACATTATTGCCCTTAAAGTGTCTCCGCCGCTAAAAATAATCCACTATTGAAAATACATTTTCGAATAAATCGTTTCTAAAATGTTTTTGCCAGTGTGTACAGGCATAAAAAATCCAAAATGGATCGTACTTTAAACGGAACAGTTAAAATTTACAAGCATTTTTACGAATTAGAAGTAATCGCAGCGATCGAGGAACCTCTCTGTCATTCAGTACATATAGCACAGTAAGTGGAATAACCCCCCACCCCGGTACTGAAGGTGTGTCAACTGTAAGAGGGTAAACTGATATAGTTGCACATGGTGGATTGTAGGTAAGAAGGCTATAGCGAAAACGGCGCGATGGTAGAGGTTCCTTCTGCGGGAATAAATAGGTGTCTGTTTAAGATGATTCATATTATTAATGGTAAAACGAAAAAATCTGCCGAATACACTGACGGTTTTTATATAACAACTACGCAGTTAAGTATGATATACAATGGCAGCCGGAAGAGGAGTTTGCGGCCTGTCGATTTTTCGGTAGACACGAAATGACCGAATCCAAGGGTGCTTAGATGAGCTTGTTGCCGATGATAAAGCAGCGATGTTCGAAATTTCGACAGAGGTGTAGGAAATTTCGATAGCGATGTAAAGTAAAGAAGTCCCATATGTCCTTAATAAGGTATCATGGATTGTGAAGTTGAAGGTTCACAATGTATAATGAGAGTACTAGGAAAGCCTAATTGACTGAGTAGAAGGAAAGCTAAACGAAGAGCCTCCTTGAAGGAAATGCTTGAAAAACAGCGCGCAGACAAAACATCGAAATTAACGGTGCTGCAGATTTTCCGACAGAATAGCGAACATAAAAGAGAATATAGGAAGTATCAGCATATTAATGACGCAATGCAATTTCCTCCACCGTATAAACATTATTACAAATATAAAACGCTACATCCTATTCACGATTCTGTCTTTTAAAAACACTACGCTGACTCTTTGCGTAAACACCATAGAACACACTTCCATGTCGTATAAGACATTTCAATTAAACGCGTTTTTGTTTACCTTTTTTTTTTTTTTTTTTGTTAATACTATTAAATAAACCCGTTTTATTTATTAAATGCATCGGACTCGGCTCTCGCCATATCCGCGAGATCAGTTCCGCTGAAAGCCGAAAAAAAAAAAAAAAAAAAAAGGGACACTGCAACAAAATTGAACTCTTAATTATGCAAATTTGCAACATTGCAATATTTAAGAGAGTTTATTAAGGTATTTTCGGATGATAATAGAGTTGGCCATCAGTATCCTGCACTACGATTCAGAGTTGTCCGTAATTTTATGATTACAGTTGTGAAGCTCGATCTTAACCTCAGTTGAATAGATTACTTTTTTTCGCTAATTTCAAAAAAAAAATAAAAAAAAAATGTACATAATCGGTAAGTAAGTCAGTAAGTAAAGTAAGTTCCATACCTTTGATAAGGTATCATGGACTGTGAAGTTAAGGTTCACAATATACTAAGCCTCACGGTATTAATCTCGGCCGCATTTACTTTCCCAGATTTTTCTGGTACCCAATTCTACTTCAGATTAAGTATATAACTGGGAGCAACTTGTATCCGGAATGAGACGTCTCAAATGACCTTTGATTTGGTAGCTAAATAACCACTGGACCAAACCAGAGGCGATCCAAGTCGCTTCCAGGTATATACCTAATCTGAAATAGAATTGGGTACCAGAGAATTATCTGGGTGAAAGTAAAGGTGGATCCCAAGTAGAAGGGAACTGCCCCCCCCCCCCAATATTCTCTTCAGATCCATTAGGCTCAATAGAATTATGAAAAGCTTAATTACACAATCCATGATACTCTATTAAGTTTATTTTAACTACTGGGCTACCACGTTGCCGTATATAATTCTAATTTACGAATGTACTGCAATATTAGAAATTTGTCTCGAAGGAATCGAATCACCAATGAATACGCCATGTAACAACGACGGTAAGTTTTTATATCTCTATTAATTTTGATTTATTTACGTACTATCTATCACGCGAACATATTTTTACGCGATATTATTAGAGTCATACCTAATCGGTCTCGTCGAGTTTCAATTCGACTAAAATCTAAACGCGTTTACCTTTGTGCGAATTTCGCTTCGAACACCGAATCAGGCGCGTTAATCGGACGAAGGTAGCACTCAACGTGTGATTTTTTTATAATTCGAACTGAAGTTGTTGATATATTCAAAATTGATAAAATTTAATGTTTATTTCGTTCAATGTTTAGTCATATTGAAGTAGAAAAAGGATTATCCGTAGTGGAAAACTGTAATGAATTTTATGACTTTCAAAATTCGAAACGCAAAAACTGCTTAATTAATTAGTAATAGTGTAAAATTTGTATATTAATTTTGGTTTTCTTCTTTTTAAAACTATATGTTCAACAAATTTTTGAACTGCAGCTACTAAAAAAATTACGATCCTTCTCAATGGAGAGGAACATGCCCTAAAAAGTACCCGTTTTTGCACGAATCCACCTGCGCTTTAAGGTTTTCTTCTTTTCGATCGTCTAATAATCATTAAAAAAAAAAAAAAAAACATTTAATAAAATATAGTAAGTTATATACACAAATATAGCGAACAAATTTAAGTATAAAATGATCGCTTACTTAGAAACGTTTTCCGGTAGTATAACCCATCATCAGCTAAAAACATTTTTAGCTGATAATGGGCTATACCCTAAAACGTTTCTAAGTAAGCATATCATTTTATACTTAAATTTATTTGTTATATTTGTGTATATAACTTACTATATTCTATAATCAACAAAAACAGGATGGTAAAGGATTCTTTATTTTAAAAAATGTATACCATAATTGTAGAAAACGAAAACAGAAACGCAGCGTACATTATTAAGGTAACAGACTGATCAAACTTACTTCCGGGTTATGAAAGCGAGTAAAAATTTAATCTGACTTGACTTAACGTGCCGTGACTGATTTAATAAGAGGGACCTTTTTGACGCGCGCGTTACCGAAAGATCAAAATTATCATAATATTAAACGGTCGCTGTACTTACGGTTCGGTATTGATTAATTTTCATTCGCTTCGACAAATTCCCGATTAGAGTTAATTACGCATTAATTATTCCACCGGCTTCAGTGTATACATAGTGTGCAAAGCGCCATACACATATTATGTTAAGTAAATAACCGCGCAAATAAACATTCGCTACTTTATATATATATATATAGATTTAAAACTATGATAATAGAGACATTTTTTAAAATAACACACCGACGAATAAATTACGATCGCTGTGGCGTACATATAAAGTAGTATTATTTGATGAAAGTTGATAAAATTGCAAAATACATTCAAATTTCCGAATAATTGTTAATAACTATTATATTTTATATTAAATAGTTTAATATAAAAATTTCAATAGTTAATCATTTTTTGGCATTTGTTTTAACGTTCGAACTATATCGATTTTTCGAATTCATTTTGCAGCCACAATCGACTGTGTTAACAAATAATATTTTTTAAGAAATTAGTCGGTATTATTTCAAAAATGTCGTTATTTTCGTTGTTTTAAAATTTTATTAAACGCTGTTCGCGTTTTCGAAGGAGCCTTATGGCATTTCCGCACGATCGGCGTTAATAACTCGAGTACCTGCTTCAGTCGTTTTTTTTTTTTTTTTTTTTTTTTTTTTACGAATCGCATACTGATTAAATATGAATATTTTTCGATCTTACCTACATATGAACTGGTTATTTAAATTCAAAAATCACGTGTGCAATTAAACATTTTAATAGAAACAATTTGTTCTATATTATAGTACTTTTTTACGGTTTATCTATCATCGTCGAAATCGTTAGAGCCGTTTCCGGGCTCACGCTAAATAAATTTATATATACAAGAATTGCTCGTATAAAGTTATTAAACTTATACATATTCACAAAACGTAAAATATTTTAAAACTAATTTATTAGTTCAAGTTTATGAATTTAAAGTCTCTTTCCATAGTTCGCTTTTCCATACTGAACGCAACAAAAATGTAGAGGTCCTTCGAATTTGCTTTTCGGATGGTCGGAAAATGTTTTCAATGACAGGTGCACAGGTTGATTTTTATGAATATATTTCTATACGTTTTTTATTAGAAAAATTAAATTTTAGGTATGTAGGGTCGCTGCCAGCTTTATCTCTATCGGGGAGTATTCGTTATAAAAACAAACAAAAAGCGTCTTGTAATTTAACCTGTGATGATTAGCTGTTTTCGAAACAGTTGGAAAAATGATAATGAGGGTATTTTAAAATTATACACAACATATTCTCAGTAATTCACTTTCATAAACAAATATATAAATATGCAAAACATTTAATATCTGTATATAATTAGTAAAAGACAATATCTTTTTCTCGTTTTCGTTGATTAACTGATTTTCTTTTTCTCTTTTTTCTTCAGTAGCTAGTAAAAAACAGCTTTTTTTCCTCTTATTTAAATATAAAATTAATACAAAAAAATAGAGTAAAAAATAAACTGTTCTCATCAATAAATGATTATTTTTAAAAATGAAAAATAAAATCGTTACAACCAGTAAATCTTAAATGATTGTTTTTGCGATTTACTAGTGAAAACATTAGAACGCATTTAAAATTCGCGAAAACCGAATTTTGCCATGGATTAGACCTTGACTGCAAATTTCATCCAAATCGTTAGAGCCGTTTTTCGAGATACGCGAAATTTACATACAAGAATTGCTCGTTTAAAGATATTAGATATTGTAATGGCCTAATATATTTCCTTAAATTAACAGCGGCGCTGAATATCTTCGGAAAAAGACATAACGGACTTTTACGTTTTGGCAAATTAGCGACTTCAATGTGTAAACGGTAAACGAAAGTTGTATTTTTTGCGCGTTTCTTAGGCTGATCAAAAATGTCGCAACTTCGACAGTACGTCATTTTAGCGGCGAAATTTGTACTCGTTTTTGTGGTAATGACGAAAGATGTCTGAAAATTCGACTTTCAAATTTTCCGCTCGATCGCTACGGCGAAAATAAAGATGATTAATTAAAATATGATGGTATCCGAGAGAAGAATTAAACTCAGTTGAGTATAGCCGCTTTGATGTCGGCTCAACGGATAAATACAATTAATTAACTAGAGGGAATTTTTATTGGAATGATTGCGATTTCATCTTAATAGACCGGAAGAATGCTAAATTATGTCGTCGCCCAAAAATACCGATGATGTATCGCTGTTTTCTTGTTGGCGTATTGATGAATATTTTAAGTTTTTGATGGAAGCTTGCCGTGTTATTCGCAGTACTGCTATTCCGGATGGCAGTCATCGCCCTCTACCAATTTCAATCGGTAGGTTTCTCTGTACTGAAAGACCTGTTTTGGTTATTATACTACTCTTCTATTTATATCGTTGCGTAGATTTGTTTACCAGCTAAATTTGGAAGTATTTTACTCGATTATTTTCAGTTGAATTAATGCTTCCGTGAATTTTTCGCTGCAGAATATTTTTCGCTGCAGAATATTTTTCGCTGCAGAATATTTTTCGCTGCAGAATATTTTTCGCTGCAGAATATTTTTCGCTGCAGAATATTTTTCGCTGCAGAATATTTCCCGCGTAGAGCCAGTGTGTTCGCCGTGCTGTTGTCAAGCTGTTACTACCGTTATTATTGTTATTTATAATAATTACAGATATACCTAGCTGTAAGAACGAAATTTAAGCAAAGTTATCACGCTGTTTATCATTATACGGATTTCAAATTATGTACAATATTCTTTAAATAATGGAAGAGGAAAAGTCAGAAATCACGGAAAACCATAAAGCTCCGGTGGACCAAGCATGTACCGAGCGAAAAACTGAATTATTAAATCGTGAACTTTTAACGGGCGAAGCTGCATTAATAAATTTAATGTGAATATTTCGCCAACGATTGGTAAATATAAACGAATTAACGAGTAGCCCTGAAATTTCAAAAGCCAGTGGAAACGAGACAAAAATAAATAAAAAGTAGATTTAAAAAAAAAAGCGACGACTAAAGACGAATTCGATTCGAAAATTATCACAGAAAGGAGGCAAAAAACGAAAACAATATATACGAAAAATAAGACGAAAAATAAGACGAAAAAAATGAAATTACGTCGAATAACGATAAAAATAACGATAAATACCAATAAATATATGTATTAAATGGTGATAAATGTACACCGATAAATAACGACGAATACCGATAAATAACGACAAATACCGATAATAACGACGAATATCGATAAATAACGATGAATACCGATAAATAACCGAAAAATAACGACGAATACCGATTAATAACCGAAAAATAACGACGAATACCGATTAATAATCGATAAATAACAATTAAATAACGATAAATATTTCAAAACCGAAAAAAACGATTCCCCGTCAACTCTTTTAAATAAGGCTGCAACGTTAGACCGAATCTGTCATCCAACTTTTTGACGAATTCGCAATGGGGCACGATTTTGACATGTCACTAATGCAAGTTATAACACGCGTCTGTTCGAAGCTAATCAAAATAAGCGTTTTTCCGATCACACTAGTAGAGTAACGTTCAGATTTCTGGTCACAGGTCTCTTTTATTAGGTGAGACTTCACGCGAAATAATCCGAAGTTAAAAAGGTTATGGATAAAAACTTAAATTCCTATCGAAAGCCCTGCTTTAATCGCTGACAAGACATTGAAAAACCTACTTAAAAAGGCTGTTATAGTAGGCTCTATAACTCTGCTTTCTCTGTACCTGATCACTTACGTGCGCAGTGGAAGGTTGCGCAATATGCCGAAAATCGAGTGTAAAGCTACGAATAATCTCTCCGTAACGTCTAGAAAAAATGTTTTTGCTTTCAGTGTTATCTGCCTACTTAAACGGACAATTTTAATTCTAGAAAAATTAATTGCAGATTATCAGTTCAATGCGGCTGTGTTTCTACAATAAAGTCAAGATATGTGTCATAAAGGACTTTTATGTAAATTCAAAAAATCACAACCACAAAACGAATTCTTTGGCTTTGTTTGTGCATAAGTTCCTCATAGTTTAAAGACCTGCATCATATTACATAGACACCCTGGACTTGGAAAATGTCACACCCCGGGGGGGCGGGCGTACGCTGACGATTCGGCGATATAAAACTGCAAGATTATTTAGGAGAATTAAAGTAAATCCGAACAAATGCGGCTGCGTTACCTTTTCTTTGGGAAGAAGCACGTATTCGCAAATCAAACTTAGCGAACCGGTGCCGATCAAAGACTCGGTTACGTGATTATATGTGGACAAATTAACGTGCGCGTCTGAAAAAAGCGGAATGATTTAACGACGATGAAATATCAAAACCTCTTTGATGCTGTTTAATCTAGGATAATATTAGAACACAAAAAGAGCCCCAGTATTATTGCTGCAGTTACGGTATCCGCATGTGAAGTTAACGGTGTAATGTGCAATCGTGGTATTGCGTAACGTTTTAAACGTTGCTTCGTTCGCAACGATGAAGTATTCGAACTGAAGTTTCGATTAAATGGGGTAATTCGCCGTCACACTAAAACAGACATAAACGCATCTAGATGTTAGAAAATAATTTACCATTTAATTATTCTACTTACCTTTTACAATGATTATATCAATGGACAAATTCTCTCATGATCTGTTCTCGTTGATAGCAAACGGAATGATTTCGGGCAAAAGGTCAAGAGGAAGAAGAAGACTCGCAATGCTGGATCGAATCACAGAATAGTACCTACTATGTATTATATTGTATATTATAAATTAAGTATATGGCCTTAGTGGGAATAAGATGTATATATTGTCGATTGAAACCTCCCACAAGGGAGACGCATACAAAATACAAATACAAAGGGATAAAAATCGTTCTTACTGCATACAGGATAATCAATTCTTAGTGAATGCTTTCCATAAGGACCCGTCTCCAACTAAATCGTGTGTTACATTATTTACTCTTGGCCTTACTCCCAACCGGACATAATAAATAAAATGCACAATTAAAACATTACGTTTTTTTTTTTTTAAATAATTTGCGCCCATCTGTGGGTTCCCAACATAATTATATCTTTTTTTTTTTTTTTTTTTTTTTTTTTGGGCACGTCAACAGTGGAACTTACCCAACGCAAGGAAATGTACCTTATATAAGGAAAAGATTAGAAATTGAGGAGATAAAGAAGGACAACAAAGGAACTACATTGAGAGAGGATGCTGGTTGTTAAGTTTAGTTTTCTAATCAGAGTGAGAATTTTTTTAATTTCGTCTCGGTTGTCGGGGATGTTTGAGTTATTTAAGAGGATTTTTAGTTCTAGACAGATTCGATTAATGTTAGCTATTTGATATTTTAAAAATGAAATATAAAAAGCGATCAAATTTTTATACGACACACCGAGGCTATTCTTTCTCGCGCAGGATAGTATTTTCCATTACAAGAAACTCGTAAATATTTTACACCTTTACATTATTGATACATTTAGAGCGAGCTGTTCGTATGCTCATGATAACATCATTGCTTCATTCTCTCTACCACCATACTTCACAGTTATTTCAACGGAACCGTACGCTTTAAAACTATCAATCCAATATACTGAGTAGATCTATACTTTAGTAATATCCCGATATTAACAGACTATCGGCGCCCCTATCCACTCAAAACTATCATTTATGAAAAATCAACATCCAATCTCGCAAGAAACAGTTCAAACGCTCTCGACAATAAACAAAATCATATTCTACTGGATCCCGTCTCACTCTAATATTCCTCAAAA
Organism: Icerya purchasi; assembly: GCA_039619475.1. Lineage (NCBI taxonomy): Eukaryota > Metazoa > Arthropoda > Insecta > Hemiptera > Monophlebidae > Icerya > Icerya purchasi. The sequence continues at coordinate 71,670,008 of CM077116.1, forward strand.
TACGAAAGCAAACGAAACAGATAAAATATCCTTGACAATTTCTCCAATTCCAAATATTCCAGTCCCAATATCGAATATTTACAAACCAAGTAAATACTCCATGCTCAAAGGATTTCGTCCCAACTTCTAACAAATTAAAGTCCATTAAAAAAACTATCGATCCCTGGACAACTTCATATCAAGAATCCAGATAAGACTTGAAGTCGGCATGGCTACACCTTAAACAAACAATCTCGACCGCTATGTAACTCACGTAATGTTACAGGTTTCTATACAACACATAGTATTCGATTGTTCAAAATTATTCACCCAAGGAAAGAACCCCAACGAAACTCCAGAATCGTTATTTTCAGATGGCTAAGCTCAAAATTCCAGGATCCTTTCTTTTCTAAAAGCTACTCTCAACTTTACTCAAAAATTTAAACTAAACAGTTCCCCACGACTCTAAAAAAAAATTAATTTTAAATGTTAAAATTTTTTTTTGAATTAAGTATGATATGCAAAGAAATTTGCATCCCAAATAATTTCGATAAATAATAGGCGATTTTGTTTACAGCGCTTTTTTGTGTCCATCATTGCGCTGTTTCAAAAAACAATATTTCTTTTTTGTTTTATTTCTTTTCATATCCTTTTTTTTTTTAATTTTATTTAATTTTCGGACGGAATGTGCTTTTGCGGTGATTCAGCGACCGAAAAACGACCGGAGAAAAAGGTATTGAGGTAAGATAATAGGGGTCTGTATACACTGCTGCATAAGGGAGTATTTCATAATAGCTTGTAGGTTTTAATTTTTTTTTTTTTTTTTTTGGGCGTCGAAAATTAAACCCATCAACAATGTAATATAATTAATTAACTAATTAACGCCACACAGTAATATTATTGCATTGTACTATATGATTAATTAATAACTTGTATATTGCAGCACTCCCGGTGGCCAGGAGAGAATTGACACTACATGGCAGAAGGATCTGGAAATTTATTATCGAGTTATACAAAATAATTCTTTGCGCCGTGTGCAAATTGCATTCGAAGATGAGGTGATCAGCGTCCGCCACTTTGTCAGAGTCTAGTGGACGTTGGCAATAAAAAGAAGAGATTGAACCCATGTTGTACAAAGAAGCGGGGAGACGGTTTACCCCTAGCCCGGAGGCGACAACATAAGGTAACAATGTATGATCTGGTACTCATCGAAACGTAGTTCTTTTTCATTAATAAAGAAAAACTATTTTAGTTGTGAAACGAGTGATGCTTAATAAAACACGTATAAGATTTGAATTTTAATTTACTTTTCCAGTATGTACGTAAAATATCGTGCAACAACAATTTTAAGAACTATGATCAAATTTTGGTACATATTTAAGAATTTTTATTCAATTTTACGAGTATATCTGTTGCGCACAACAATTTAAAGGATTTCAATAAAAAATCAATAATATGCGCTTATTGAAAAAGAAAATCTCTTCCATTTTACTCGGTAAAAAACATATGTATATGTATTACAACGATCTCCGTGTGAAGTTTGTAAATGACATCATCAAGGAGGTAGCAGAATAAGAAGCGGCTATATCAACATACTAATGCGGAGGCGACTCGATTTCTCCGTAAAAACTTATACATTAGAGACGCCTTAAATAAAATACAACGTCATTATAAATAAAAATGCAACAGAGTTTTAACCATTGTTTACAGACAATGGGTGAAATTTGTTTTAAAATCCCCTTAAAAAAGAAAAAAAAAGCATCGAGTTAATTCTACGTTCTGTATTGATGGTTATTTTTCGCTCGAATATAATTACTTATTTAACATCTGGTTAAGATTCTAACATTCAAATTAATATCTGTATATGTACTTCTAATGAAAGGGGTCACATAAAAAAAAAACCCGAAATGCGTTAGTCAGAAGTTAACAAATTAACTAAGAGGAGATTTGATACGGGGAAAGAATAGAAATCAAAGTTCCCCACACTGATAAGAGGAAAAATTACTTAAAAAATTTCGCTATATTAGACGTGACGGCGTGGCAGAGAACAGGTGATACTTGTTTTCTCTGTAGGTTTCATAACGGTTAATTTAAAGAAACATCGATGGATTTCGATTTCGTTTACATAGGTTAAGGCTAAATTCCATGCGCGGTATACGAATGATTTTCAATTTCTCGTCCAAACCGCTTTTCCATTCTGAAATTGTGTCTACGTTGAAGACATGCACCGTAATTAAGCATTAGAACAAAAAAACTCGTTTTCTATTGATAACACTACACTATCCGCAACGCACACACACATACGTATGTATGTATGTATCCTGTAGGCTTTTTTGAACGTTGTGTGTTGCAACTGTTCAGCGTGACATAGAGTATTCACCGTAGCGATGAAATCGATGGTGGGAAAAATGGATGGAGAGATAATAAAATAAGTGAAATGACAAAAATATTTAAGCAGTTTAGATGTATAACGTCGTAAAATGAGCCTGATTCGCTGTATATCATGAATTGCGGAATAAGGTTTTGAGGATTCGGATTTGATTTCGCGCCCGTCTTGTCCGATGTAATTAGTATTTTCAATCTCCGATATTGGATGTTTATAACAGTGCGGATAATAGCGATTTACAATTTCGATCTGAAATCTATGGAAAACCTATCACAACTTTCAGTAGTCGTCGGATCTCTACCGTGGAAGAAAGACACATAAAAGAGACAGTAGCAAAATCGGCATCGAAAAAACAAGGAAAAAGTTTATTAACATATTCGTACGGAGACTTTAGCAGCGTGCGAAAGTAGCGGAAGATTTTTGAAAACCGGCATTGGAGAAGAATAAAAGAAAAAACAACAACAAAAAATTATTCAATATAATCGGAGAAGGGCGAAAAAAAGAAAAAAATAAATTGAAGAAGGTGCATGACGGAACAACGAGTGCCTTACATAAAAAGACAAGAAGCAAAAACGGAGATGGAACAAGACGATATTGGAAATGAAAAAAAAAAGAGAGAGAGCTGCCATTCAGAATCATCCAACGCGTCATGAACAAACTGGTTAGTCCCACCGGTGTTAAGAGAAGAGATTAAGGAATTCCCGCGCAAGCCCGAAATTGCCTGGTACCGATAAAAAAGGATTGCAACTAAAAGCCCGCGCTGAAAATAATGATGTCGGAAAATTTCTCTTTTGCAATTACCGCAATTCGAAGTGCAACCGGTGATTTAGTAGGGAGGGGGAAAGTGAAATTTCGATTTTTATCCGGAGGAAAAGGAAGCAACGAGATAGACGGAGCTTTCGAAGAAGCATTTTCGATCTCGGATTATCCGGCGGATTTATGGTATTACGCAATTTAGCGCGTTGAGACTGAAAATTTTCGCTTTAACTCGGCTCTCTCATAACGGCGATTCGTTTCGCTCTCAATGAACTTGCCGTTGACTGGGCACAGTGCCGAGGCAGGCGCACTTTTTCAAACTGGTATTTCGGCGTGGTAAAATTCAGCCTTCGGCCGGCGACGCGTCATTAGTGTAAGTGGAACCATTACGGGGTGACGAGCGAAAGCAGCGCGCGCAAAAAGGAATTTAAATATTTCAGCTGGGCCACGGCCGGCCTGGAAGAGCTGGCGGCTATTTCGGTTCGAGCAGGAAGTGAATTTGGCCCTGGCCGCGAGCGCAGGCACGTTGAAAACGCGATTGGATCGGGGCCGTAGCGCGCCGGACGAGATGACGGCGATTGTCTGAGCGAGCAGATCGCACGAGCGGCAGGTCGTTGACTTATGACCGGCATTATGCAACGGCCGGTCCCGGTGTCGGACTGGCGAAGGTGTATGCGGTGTACAGGTTCGGTAAATTTGGCCAGCGGAACAACGACACTGCTGCTAGCCCTCGACAGAGTTTATTGCCTCCTCCTGCGATAATTATTCGGCGATTTGCTTTTGTTTTTCTTTCTGCCCAGCGCAGTCGCCTTGCACACTGCTTCCGGTTCTTCCTCGGACGCGCACCGAAATCTATTCCATTCCTCCGCTTCCACCTCCGCCCGAAATCGATGGCTTCTGTTGTCCTTTTCCATCCCCCCCCCCCGAACCGTTTCTTTCTCGACTTTTCTCCTCTTCCTAGTATCGGCATTATAACGGTGCTACTTACCTTTCTTATCGATAATAACCTTGGCTGTCCGCGGTCTCCACGGCCATTCTGCATCAGTCGGTCACATCTCCGTGCCACGTGTAATGTGCATTTTTTAGTTGCTTTTTTTTTCCTCTCTTTTTTATGCGGGCTTTCTTCCCGGTATTCCAAAATCATTTTCGAGCAGAGATTTTTCAATAATGCGTACACCGCGTACGTAGCGGCAGAACAACCGTAAAAATCGGTGAGCGATTACGCCGAAATAATACAAATCTGTATAATCAGCTATCTCTCTCTACCCATACACATGCGCAATGTACGGCGTCGTCTGTACGGGCGGTTGAAAAAAAAAAAACCCGAAAAAAACAAAGCAAATCAACCTTACAAATATTCGTATGCGCGCGTGTAATAAAGTAAAAAAATGCACGAAAAAACGTAAGAAATCAGCTTAAACCGTTTCTCCGAGTTCGTCCGTGTTTTTACACATGCAAATTCCGGTCGAGAGGACGTTAGCTCCTGCACCGGCGAGTCAATAACCTCTTCCGAATCGGTGTCGCTACTGGAACTTTGGTGCGTGAGATTTTTTCGAAATACCCTCCGCCGGCCTTCTAGCGGCTTAGCTAATAGTGTCGTCTCGGTTAAAATCCCCTTCCAAAAAAAAATTATAAATAAATAAAATACGTCCCCGTCGGCCCAAAAAATGATGAAGAAAGCCGCTACTCATCTTGCTGACTCGTCCAAGATTCGCACTTCTCACAATTAGTAGAGAATTATACGTATGTCGGGCAGACATTTACTCGGACGGACAATTCGAAATCTCGATCAAACCAAATTGCGAAGAAAAATTTCAATAAAAAAATGAAAATTCCATCATTGACGTTTTCAAAATGTCCAATCCGATATTATATGAAGTCGCATTTTTTAATTAATAATCTGCGCACTTTCGATTATGGTTGCGAGAACGCAATTTATACATATATACATATATATAAACACATATATATATATATATATATATATATATATATATATACGCACACACACACACATATATATATATAACTCGGTCATTTTGGCCTCGCAAGGGACTGTGCCCCTTGACCCCTCTTGGTTACATTTTTGTCTCTTTCTCTGCTATACTTGGTATAAAATGATCAAAATTTATAACGCAATTCTAAATCGGTCCATATGAATATAATAACATAATCACAGAAATCCTATAAAATATAACAAAACGTTACATAAAATTGGGACATTTTTTGAGACATTTTTCTAATGGGAGTTAGCCTAAGAATTACGTAGTAATTAATATATATATATATGTATTGAGAATATTCTTCGGATAATAATAGAGATTATTTTAAAAAATTTTAAGAATTAATTCTACGAATATAAAATTGTTTAAAGATTTAGTTGCCATATGCCCGTTTTTTTTTCATATATTCACTAATTTTCTACTTACGTATTTATCGTCTTTTCTTTGGTCGTGGACGTATTATATGTTTTCAATAAGGCGATAATAAAAAATTCCCCATCCTTATTTTTAATACTCGATAATTTTCGTATACTTTAATCATTAGATCATTAGTTGTCCACTACTCAATTTGCACTGATATAATCGCGCGATAGGGTTTACTTTTTCGAGAAATATTCGTCGAATATTTAATACTAACTTTTAATTTTCTCATACTGTGATGAGCACGAGCAATAGTGTAGTGAAAATCTCACTAATTGTAACAGCAAAAAAAAAATAATGTAATAAAATTAAAACGTTAAAAAATATTGAAGTTTGTTATTTCAAACACTACAGTTTTTTATAGAGTGTTTATCAATTTTTTAAATTGAATTAAACAAACGGGGTGTATAAATGCATTGCACGAAACGAATGTGATAGCAATTATATAATTCTGGTATATGATATTGAAATGCCGGACAATTTTATGATGATGGATTTAAGTAATGATAACCGTATCTGCGAGGGGTTTCTGCGAAACAATAACTGCTCGCATTAAATGGACCGAAATTCAGAATAAATTTATTTCTTTTCAATTTTTGACAAAGGAAAATAAAAGTGAAATTTTTATGAATTCTACGGAAACGACTATTTTTTACTTGTTTTTATTGTAGCATTCGAATATTGCATATACAATAATTGACTACAAGGCTTTAGTGTACTATTTATAAATAAATATATTTCATGATAATATTCGCACGCGAGCGCGAGCGCACGCGCACACACACCCACATACTTGTGTATATTTATTTTTGTAACTCCTCCCGAAATTTTGGTCTAGATACGGCCCTGATGATAACAAAACTATAAATAAAAACAAAACATTATTTGTATTCAGTTAAACCAGATGACACGTATTCAGGTGTGATAAATTATAATTAAACTATATAAATAAATATAAACAAATATAAATATATATATGTATACATATAAGTGTGCCTTCTGTATCACCATTAAGGGATTTATCGGTATTAAGTATTTTTATTCAGCCAGATAGCGTATATATAATGATTCTCCCTATTCATACTTTGGAAATTTTTGCTATATAATCCATTTTTCTATATAAGTATATATTTTTTTCCATATCTATGAATTGTTTAAAATTAAAAAATGTTTTTCCTTCCTGTGACTGATATCTCTTTGTATTTTTTAGTCCGGATATTTTTTCTTTGATCAGCTTATTCCATTTTTAATTTCACTTACGATCTCTTATTCTTAATGTTAATTAATCTATCATTCGTTTCTACAAACGATCCTCACAGGTGCCGGTATTCACTTAAAGAATATCCTCAATCCGTTCTCTACTTAATATTTAACTCTACATTATATATTTCCTTTGGATATATTTTCCTCGTGCTAAGTGAATCCGATAAAATCAATATTTTTTTACCATTCTGTATGCAGTTCTAATACCACATAGGAGCGTAAATATGGATTTCACTTTGAACCGGTATAGATCTCTGAGCTCCGCGATAAAGGCGGAAAAAAGTATTTCGGACGCGATCCAGTTTGGAAAGCACAGATCTCGAAGAGTTACTATATATGAAACCACAATAATCCAGTACGGAATGGATATAGGATTTGTAAACGTGAGCAGAGTGCAAGGATCGCCTCGCCGATCCGATGATATGAGAGCGATGTAATTAGATTAAACCTTTTGAGAGATGACACACGTATTAGTTGATTATGCAACGAAAGAAGACTATCCAAAAGTGGAGTTGACAAGAGAGATTGGGCCATTGCATAAGGGGAGATTAATTGCGGAAGGGTCAAAAGGAGGCGAGGAGTAAAGATAAAAGTAGAGCGCATTTATTAGGAGAAATGGAAAGATGAATGTCGGAAAAAACGTTTTATGAAATTATTAAAGAAGTCTAAATTTCAGAGTTTTTGCAGTGACTGAAATGACGTCATCCGCGAGAAAAAGGGGAAATGAATTTAACGGTAGAGAAGCTGTTTTAATGAGATAGGATGTTGAACAGGGTTCGCCTGGAACGCCGAAGACAAAGGACTAGTACATGGGCCAGGGAGGAGAATTCTTTGTACTTCAGAATTGGCGATTTATTCGGAAAAAAAGTCCCCTCCTACACTTCGAATTGACTTGTTCGATTTTGCAGACTTACTCTTTTTTCGCCCTAATTTATTTCCTCGCCGCATCTATTAAATGTTTTCCGCAATTTTTTACTAATCAAGAATTCCTTAATAGTACTACCATTCCTCTAGGTAATTTTTATCCTCCGCCTTTGACTAACGGATTATTGTCCTTCTGGTGTTAGAAAGTCTTTTTCATATTCTACCTACGGTTCCTTTGAAATATTTAAAATTCTTTCAGCTCGTTTCAATTACCTTAACGGAGCCTGATGCGATATTACGAACGATTCTTTTCATATCTCGGGATAACAATAAATTTCGAATCATCTCTAACGCTAAATGTGTTTTCCAAACAATCTTGTGTCTTTCCTACGATACTATTATTTTTTGAATTTGTTTCATTATTTATAACCATTTTCAAACTTAGCGCGTCTCAATTAATTTCCTACGATAGCAGGTCTCATATAAGCATGAAGAAGAAGAAGAAAAAAAAAGAACCGAAACGATTGAACTCGCGATGCAGTTGTTAATAAACTCCTCTCGTAGAGGGAAAACACCCAATAGCGTAATTCTGTTGTCTAAGATATTCCGTTTAAAGAGTTCGGACTGGTATTTGACTTTTTCTAAAATCAACATGTTATTTTTATCGTTTTCATTAAGAACCGTTCTTGCACCTCACTGCTAGTTTCTCAATTTTCCTTCCTTACGGTACTACACTATTTCTTCCCGGTGATGTTTGTATTTTCAGCCCGCTTCCATTATCTCGTTATCGCTTTTTCTTTACAGGATCTTCTAATTATTCTTTGCGATTTCCCAGTGATAATCAGGAGCGCATTTTTGATCACATCCTTTTTTCGAATGTCCTGTCGTCTAAGTGTCCTTTTCTCCACTCATAAAACTTTGAAACTTAATTACTCGTTTTTATAGCGCCGCATTTGTTTCATATTCCATCGCTCTTTGTTGTTGCTGTTTCTCTTAGTTTCTTCTTTCTCCGCGCATTGCTGATCGAATACAACTCAAAAATAACCTACTGTGTGATATTTTGCCGAACACGTGGGTGAATGCTGTTTATTGGTTAGTCTAAAACAAAAATTTTCATAACCTCAAATCTTCACGCTTAAGATTATCCATTCTTGCCTGCTAGACTGAGGAAAAAAATTTTGAAAACCATATTTGGGGACTATTTTGAGAAGGGAATAACGCGGCGGAACAAAGATCTAGAATGCAGTAGCGCAGGAAAACGGAATTAGACCACACCAACACTTCAGTAAAAAAAAAATCTAATGCAAAAAGTCTGTTTTTTTCTTTTTTCTAAGAGGTGATTGGCTAATGTAAATTTTTTACCTTACTTCCTGGAATTGCTATGGATTGCTATGGAATTACTGTCTAATTTCTATGTAATTGCTATGAAATTGCTATAGAAGTGCTATGGAATTGTTATGGAATTGCTGGGAATTCTTACATGTTGTACACCAAACTTCCTCAGCGGTTTGCCCCTTGTCTTTGATAGTGTGTGCACGGTAATATGAAAAAGGATAATGTTTTTAAATTTTTTGTTGAACATAATCCATAATCAATCAATTATCCACTGTTTCCTAACATCTCCTGGTAATTCTTATTATCTACATAACAACTCTGCAGCGGCTTACCCTTTCATAATAATTGAAATTAAGAGTTCTAGTTCACAGATTTCTAACGAAATTTCTTAAGACTCGTTCCAGAATTTCTAAAATTCCTGTGGAATTGCGAAATTACTGGGAATTCCTACCAGTTGTACACCAAACTTCCTCAGCGGTTTAACTTTTGTTTTTCCCTTTTTAATTAGGGCTTTTGATAGGGAAAACATTTCCATATAGAACTCATAAAATTAATGCTAACATAAAATATGTAAAAGTAACTTTTCAAAATTAACTGATTTTACACATAACCACCTACCGTGTTGTAGCGTAAGTTGGTTAGGTAGTGGTGTTCCGCCCGCTGCCGCACACTGGAACTTCTAATAATTTCACTTGCGCTTGGTTAAGGTCCGTAGTTGATTCGTCCGAGAAAAAAATAATTAATATATATATATATATATATATATATATATATATATATATATAATAGTTGTGGATATATAATAATATACATACGTAGTAGTAATTACATGTGATTTACAACTATTATTCTCGCATTTCTCAGACCGATGCAAATAATTCAAAGGAAACGTCAAGTTACTAATAGACACGCGACTTCACAAGTAAACACGTAAAAGAAAAAGTAATAAATAAAAAATGATCATACTGGAAATAAAAATTTAAAATGCTTAAAGCAGAAATGGCATTCAGAACTAAATTCTCCGCGTTATGTATATAAATGCAACTGGAAAAAATTCTACTCACCTAATTACGGATAATTCGTATAACATTGCTTATCTTTGGCCAAGGGCGTCGCTAGCCGATGAGCCAGGGAGGGGGGTGCAAGATGATAGAAGGAGGATATGAGTTATAGGAAAAATAAAATTTATAAGTTGTAAAGGCTTAATATTTTATTAAACAAGAATAAAATCTTAATTAAAACATAATTTTCGTGGGTTTCTGGCAAATTGTTCTACTACTTTATTATAAAAATCTTACAAATTGTCCATGATTATGTGCCTATGAATACTCATCATTGCCAGTTGATAAAAAGTTTCGGGGCTGCCCTCTGCCCTCGCTGGCGACGCCCATGTCTCACAAGGAAAGGTCACGATCTACGGGTCTCCGATTTTGATGAAACTTTGCAGATCGATAGAAGACCATAAGTATATAAACTGTGTAAAATATTAGAGTGCACCGTTTTGATTTACGAGAGAAATTAACATTTTTAGAAGCCGAATTTAACGGATGATATACATAGTCGTTTAGACAAAAATATGCAATAAATTCCAGGTTGTGTTTATATTTATTTTATGCAATTGATTCGGAAGACTGATTATTCCAAAATGAAGTATATTAAACAAAAAAATTATTAAAAAACTATAAAATAATTTAAAAAATTCAATTTTTGATTTAATAAAAATTTAAACATGTCATTTATTACATTTATATACTATAAAAACACAAGTTACAATATATATGTTTTGTGGTGTAGCGGTAAAAGTGACGTCTATTTGTACATACTTGGAAATAAGGTTCAGGGTTCGAATCCACGCGCGGGGGTGGTGTGGTGTCTCGTAAAATTTTTGATTCTTATATTTCAAATTACTAATTTTTAACTAATTATTTCAATTCTTTATACATAACTACATAAATATAATAAAGCGTAAGATAAATATGTTTTATACACAACGAATTCATTATATACATATGTATATAAATATAAATAAGAAAATATACTTATCTACACATATAAAATAAGAGAGTTGATGAATATCAGTTATAATTAAAATGCTACAAACTTAATTTTTATTTACATGATTTGGGGTGACATAGATCATAAAAACAAATAAAACAGCAATTCCTGCGACATTTACTGCAACATATAAATGAATTATTACCACAAGTGTAAAAGTTCTTTTAATTTTTCATTTGAAAAACAAATTTCATTTACATTTATAAATATTTCACGTTTATCTGAATGTTTAGAGGGAAGCCATGCGCAAAAACAGTCGTTAAATAATTTAAATGTTTCAAATTGTCATTATATTTATATAGTTATGTATAAAGAATTGAAATAATTAGTTAAAAATTAATAATTTAAAATATAAGAATCAAAAATTTTACGGGACATCGAGCGGGGATTCGAATCTGGATACCTTATTTCCAAGTATGTACAAATAGACGTCACTTTTACCGCTACACCACAAAACATATACATTGTAATTTCTGTTTTTATAGTATATAAATGTAATAAATGACATGTTTAAATTTTTATTAAATTAAAAATTGAATATTTTATATTATTTTATAGTTTTTTAATAATTTTTTTGCTAAATATACTTCATTTTGGAATAATCAGTCTTCCGAATCAATTGCATAAAATAAATATAAACATGATTTGGAATTTATTGCATATTTTTGTCTAAACGGCTATGTATATCATCCGTTAAATTCGGCTTCTAAAAATTTAAATTTCTCGCGTAAATCAAAACGTTGCACTCTAATAGTATTTTACACAGTTTATATACTCACATGGTCTTCTATCGATCTGCAAAGTTTCATCAAAATCGGTGACCCGCAGATCGTGACCTCTCCTTGTCAGTCACTTTCTTCGTTTACTAATTCTCAACAAAATATTTTATCGGAACTTTACTTTTTACGTGCAATAAATGTCGCGATGGTAAAATACATTTTTACCTCGTTATTTTTCATATTGTTTTGTTCGTGTGAGGGCAATTGCAACGAAAAAGTAAAAAGAAGTTTTATTTCAGAAATCTTTTTGCGTACAATGTCGAATTTTAAATCAGTTTTGACAGAACTGTTCGTTCTAACGTCGGAAAATTATTGCGATCGTGTAAATTTACAGTAAAAACAAAAAAACATAACGACCGGTCAGGCACATTTGGAAAAACTTTGCCATTTCATTATCTCGAGTGTTTTTATTTTATCGAGCAAACGGTTAATGGGCAACCTTTTTAATCGTACATTTAATCTCGAAAACAATAATATAAAAGTAGAAACATGTCAGTTTAAACTCTTTTTTAATACGGAATTATTGATAAATTCAAACATTTAACGAGAAACAGAAAATATTAAAGACCATAATTAGCCAGCGTTAATTTCAACTGAAAAAATGAGTAAAGAAAATTTTTAACAGTGAAATGGAAACCCGGGAAAGGGGTTAACAAACCAAAAATCCTGACACTCATCATGGAGCTGCAGTCAACGGGTCATAATTTAATTGTGCTGTGAGTGTCATAAGTCATGCCGGAATCCCAGGAAATGAAAGTGCGAACGCAGTAGTTCACTCAATCATTACAGCCCCTAAATGCATAGAACACCATTGGGCTCCCTCAAATATCAAATGTAATACAAAATCAAATAATGGAACAGTGGAACCAAGACAATACATCTCCACCCCGTTTCACCACCAGAGTATTAAGAAGTCCGCGGAGTCTTGGTGCCCTCCTCCCCGAGAGGGACCCTACGAGTATATTATCGTGCGCTCAACCGCTTATGCCTCGGTCGACTATCCCACGACTACTTGTTGGAGGACGGTTATCCCTTAACCACTTCCTCGTTCTACCGCGCACAAGCGCCACCGTCCGTTGATCGTATTCTCATAAACTGTTCTACATGCTAACCTTCCAGAACGAGAGATTCGGATTTGTTGATCTTAGCCATGTCCTCTCGAATTCGGAAGGGAAGCAGCGCGCATTATTTCAATTTGTCAGGGACCAGTCCTGTAACCGGAGACTCTTGGATCCGGAATTGTACAAGGCCCGCAGTTTAACTAGGGTTGAAAAGTATTAAAAAAATATATATATTTTACATGAAAATAATTTTATCGAAGCGTCTCGAAAAGAAACCTAATCAAATCAAAATTGATTTAAATTTATAGTTAAAATAACGTAATTATATCTACAGACTTGTTGGTATATAGACCTAAGATCGTGCTAAGATTTAAAAATAATAATACAGTCCAACAGGAAAAAGTAGTTGTAATAAAAGTTAAAAATGCGTTTATAATATACCCCGCAGAAGGTATTATCCGATTGCCGGTTATAATCTCAGTATGACTAGTAATAAATTGTATTAGAACGTGGTAAAAAAGGATAGTTAACTCTATTTTCAACGGGCAGTGTAGTTTTCTTAGTATAAATACCTGAAATATCGAATTACAGTAAGAAAAAGTAACTTTCCAGGTGATTTGTCTGTGTCTCGAACATGCGTAACACCCGGTGTATTGATCTGAAATGATTAGTTTATGTAGCGTTAATTAAGGGCGATAAAGGTGTGTTTAGTAATTTATATGTAATTTAATTGGCGTTATATGTTCTTGGGAGAATTTAATGTCATGTCGTAATTAGGCAATAGTTGTTTTGTTCAGGTAGAACCTGATATCCGGATTTTGTAAATTAAGAATGTAGGAAAATTCCTTTCAGCCCAAAATAAAAGTAAAAAAAAAAGAAGAATTTAATGTATTAAGTACTTTTTGCTAAAATATATTTTTTTTATCTCGGATTATTTTTAGACTACTTTTTTTATTTATTTTTTTTTTTTTTTTTTTGGGTGGCAGTTTGACTTATTTATACTTATCACATATGTAAATTTCGAAACAGTAATAATTTGGCTCAATTACGAGTCAAGCTCAATTAGACGGATAAAAAATGTAATACGCAGAACGTCGAACGAACACCGTTAGCTACTTTGCTGCTGCGTTAACTGGCTTTGGATGAAATTCGAAACCAAATTTTATTTACCCTCATACAGAAAAGATAAACTCAAGTCCATATTGTAGAAATAAAAACAAAATGTCTACATTTAATTTAAGAAAAAAGTTCGCTCGCGATCATCAACTACATTTACTGAGGTTTCTTTAACGATTGACGTTGAACGAAATCGACGTTAGTGCGAAACGGTTCCTTATCTTTTTTTTTCGCCTATATTAAATTGATTTCGATGACCAATAATTCACTAATCCTATTAAATCGAGTTCTCCTTCGACCCATAAATCTCTACATTCGATTGACTACCACCGGGGTGTGACATCTTCAACTCTACATTCCTGCTTCATTTTCTTACTTACACCGATAGCAGTATGGGAAGAGTGGAACCTACCTTCGATCATCTTGAATCCGATTACCGTCCGCTTCATCTTCACCGCTGAATCCTTAGCTATTCTACATGCCACCCTCTATGTTGTGTTTCTTTCGGTAGTTACAATAATTTTCTTATCGTGTCTGATTCTAAACGTCTTTTTTTAGCCGTTAGTTTTCTACTTGGTCTACCGTCGGAATTATGATTTTTATTCGATTTTTAAGATCAACAATTTTCCTGTTCATTTTGATTTCCTGTGTAGGTTCGCTGGCCATTGTAAATTTGTTGGCCCGATTTATTTTACTAAATTCCCCGCGCTTTATATTAATTTTCTTTCCCGCAACTGCTTATCTGTCCTATCTCCCTTCTTCCAATCTTAAATTCTTTTACCTCTTTATTTAGTTTACTTCCTCATCTACGTCGTTCTTTCACTACATTTGTCGTCTTTGCTTTATTACAGTTTATTTCCATCTTTACTTTTTTAATTTTTATAACAGTCTCTCCTTTCCACCGACAATAACAGTTTCGATGCTAATAATAATATTTTCTTTCGAAAAATGTTCCGCAATCTTTGCTAACCTTTCGAGTTTCTATGTTCAGCTCTTAGGCCCGTCTGCCCAATAGTAACACATTCTTTATTCCTGCGCTTCCAGCATCTTCCGTGTGCATTCTATTAACTATCTCTTTCCTTTCACTAATTTACAATTTTATCAGTATCTCGTTTCTTTTCTTCTCTCCGGGGTCTTGACGTCTAGTTCGGTTGGCAAGCCTGAAACAAAAAAGAACAAATAAAAATTCTTAACAATAAGAAATTACAATATATCAATTATAATAAAGCGCCAAGGAAATAAACAGACGAAAAATCAAAAAAAAGTCCTGAGACCGTTCTATGCCACTTGGAAAGCTATTTTTTTTTTTAATCGACAACTCCAGGTCAGCGGCTTTTAGGAAAATTATAAAATGTCAAAATTTTCATACCTTGCGGCTCAAAACGAGTAATGAATCAAATTTTTCTTCCAATATAGACGAAAATAAGACAAAAGACCAAAAATTTAAAAAAAGTCCTGAGCCCGTTCTATGGCATTTACAAAGTTATTATTTTTTTTAATCGACAGCTCCAGGTCGGTAGCTTTCAGGAAGAATATAAAATGATCAAAATTTTAATACCTTAGGTCTCAAAACAAGCAATGAATCAAAAAATAGACAAAAAGTCAAAAGAAAAGTCCTAAGCCCGTTCTATGGCACTTGGAAAGCTAAATATTTTGTAAATCGACAGCTCTACAACAGCAGCATTTACGAAAAATATAAAACGCTCAAAATTTTCATACCTTAGGGCTCAAAACGAGAGCAATAAATCATAGCAATAAATCACATTTTTTGCCGTTTTTTCAATTTTTTAATCGTTTATCAAAAACTAATTATTCTACTGAACTGCTCTAGGTCTCATTTCAAAGAGAATTGAATTTAGAGTATTTCCCTCGCTTACACTAGCCTTCTAGCGATTGAACTTTTTGAGCTATTTTAATTCAAACTTGTAACAAACTAATTTCAATTTTCGTTATATTAGACAAAAAATCAAAAAAAAGTTCTGAAACCGCTCTATGGTACTTAGAAAGCCAATTTTTTTTTTTAATCGACAGCTCCAGGTCAGTGGCTGTTAGGATAATTATAGAATGTCCAAAATTTTCATACCTTGGGACTCGAAAACAAAAAGTGAATAGATCAGCGCTAATTTAATAAGATCCATTACCAATCACATGAAAACGCGGTACCGTTGTATTTACCTACAGAGTACTGCGCTTCCACCCACCCATCAACGGTACTGGCTTTTCGTTCATCGTGTATTACTCGCAGTGGACGAAGACGAAACATGTTTTGTTAACGATCCTTCTTTTGTTTCCTCTATGGTGTATTATTGGTGTATTTCGACGATTTTAAATTTGAAAAACAACGTTGTAATTTTGAAGTTAGTGTATTTTTGGTGTATTTCGACGATTTTAAATCAGAACAAGGTGCACCTACCAAGTTCTGCGAGCAATAAACTTACAAAAAATATTAGCAAAAAAAAAAATCATTGTTTTAAGAGCAAACTTGGTCACGACGAAACTCCCACAAAACGGGGGTTTGGGGGCGTAGCCGCGGGAGGTTGGGCCGCAAAGCGGCCAGGGGCAAAGCCCCCTAGTATATAAATATTTACGTTAGCAGTATCGGAAAAAAAGTTAAATCGAAAAATTCACATAATAATCTTAATTCCGAGCAATGAAATTAATTAAAAGGTAATCACATCTTATATTGTAGGAACAAAGTAGACGAAAAATTGAAAATAAGGGGTACCTCTACCACATGAAACAACGTCATCTTCAAAAACTACACAGTTGGCTTATGAAGAAACTGAGAATGATTGAAGAAAAGAATGGTCAAATTCTTCGCTGGAGTTAAGTTTATAATAGACGCTCAACGTCTAGAAAAAGAGTTTAACGCTATCGTGGAGCGGTCGATGCGTGGCTCGAATAGTTAGGAATAATGATGGTATGGGGATTCAAATAAAAGCAAGATGCGGAAACAACGGTGGTACTGCATAAAAATGTTTACGAGAATAATTCTAAGTGTTATAAAAATATATATATGTACCTAATCCGCTTTACGGTCTCGTTTAACTTTAGAACGAATGGGAATTCGATACCAGACGTGTTCGCTTCTCTTCAAAATCAGTCCTGTTACTAATATTCCACAATACTGGAATTTCGATTTAATAACTCCTCCGTATTCTGAAAAAACAAACAGTGATATACGGTTTTTGCATCTTTTTTAATTCCTTAAATGTTAGACGCCTTAATATTAAGCCCGAGATTTCACTAGTAAATAAATTATTTAAAATAATTGTAATCGAAAAATTTCCTTAAAAAAAATAACGTCATTTGCTTTAGGATCGTCCCCACGTTACAAAGTAAACCGTAAATACAGGACTCACGAAACGTGTCAGTGATTTTTTCGAAAATTTTCAATTACATTTTTGAAAAAGTTACAAATTAAATTGTTTTAAAATTTTTAATTTTAAAAACGTTTAATATGTTTTTTGGAATTTAGGTCTTATCATTAATCGAGTTACCTATTTGAGTGTTTAGAAACTGTTCAATAATTTCCTTAGCGTTGTTTAAAACAAAATGAAAAATTCAGCTATTTATTATTGTCTTAATTTGTTTGAGCCACTTTATTAAGAACATCTTCAAGAATAGAATCCTACAAATCCTCTTTTTCATTGAAACATTTAAGATTATCACCGAAACGGACGCTTCGAACCTTTTGGCTTATTATTGTGTCGCTTTTATATTCAAAACCCCGGGTTTTTGGGTTTTTACACATAAATTAATTAAAACATTTTGGACAGTACTTTCCTGTTTATTTCTTTTGAAAAAGAAGAAGGTACAGAAATGACCTCCTTAAACTGATTTTTGGATTGTCCGAGTTGGAATAGCGTGCTGCAAACCAGAAAAATACAAATACTCGCTTAACTTCATTAGCCAATCGAACCGTTTATGTAGCTATTTTAACCAGCGATGCGATATACGGAATCGATTATATATATGATATACGTGTATATGTATAAAAATATTTATCGTACTAGGCATAAAACACAGATACAGATTAGGAGGTAGGCAGCGATGGTTTCCGTAATTTTGCTTTGTTTCGAAAACAAAAAGTTAACCGATAAGCAATTTATCGTTTTTTGTTTTTTTTTTTTTTTTTGTTTTTCTAAGATTGTAATTTTACAGCAAAATTAGAGACCATTAAGGTGTCATTTGAAGTTGCAGCTTTATTAGATCGTCCATCTACCCGTCACTTTAAAAGATAGGCTGTTCACGTGAATGCATTTTTGCCATTATTCGTAACCGATCTGAAACGACGGAAATTCTTATCGCTCATCTCGTATAGATTTAGTCTCATCACAATACTAATGCAATTCGGATAGTATTTCATTCATTTCAATTTTTTATTCGTCCAATATTCGTAATTATTCGTACATTTTTACAAAAAGGAGGAGGTTGTATGTTTTTTTAATGGTTTTTTTTTTTTTTTTTTTTTTGGCACATATTTATGCTCGCGCGGACTATTGGAAAGCAATCAGCGGTAGTCGCACCGGGGTAGACTGTTCGGTATCAGCGATAGTTGTCATTAAAATAAACGTTTAAGGAATGTGCTCACTCTCTAGAGAAGTTTTTAAGTAATATAACAAACGTCTTTGACACTTAAAAAATTATCAATATTAAGCACGGAAGCGTAAGTTGAAAATTTTTAATAAAACAAGAAATTAAAATATTATCAATTTTAATCACGGGGATAAATATATAGGTTCGAATAAATCGAAATTCCCTTAGTGTGCCATTTACAAGTTCATCGCTGACGGAAATATTACGTTCATTAGCAGTAATGCGTATTTGACTGTACTGCTGACCTTGATGATATTCTTTATCGGATAGTATATTGATCAACTTTGGTCCCAAATAAATACAGCGGTAAGTACCGGTGAATGTACTCGGTAGTTATTAAAACAAACGTTAAAAAAAGCAGTTCTCTTAAAAGAAGTACATGTATTTTCTCTGAAATGCGAGATTTACTCTGAAAATTCAATAAATAAACAGTAAAGAATATTTCAGAAAAGATAAAATATATTTCGCAGTGACAAGGAGATACTATGATGATTCCTAACACTAACATGCCTTAATTAGAGCCTGCGCGGAAATTATGAATTGCAACAATAGTTAAAAATTGCATTAAGTATTTCTTATGTCTTTAACGGGTAGACTTACTGCGTTGTTAAATATTCATTAATTCCTAAATATTGATGTAATTTAAATTTGGCATTAACGTTGTTCAAGAGTAATCATAGTATACCTCCGTGTAAGGATATATTTTACTGTAAATTTTATTTCTTAGTAAATTATTTAAATATTCAGAGTAAATCTTGAAGTCGGTATTTCTGTTTAAAGAAACTGCTTAATATGTATTTAAAACTGTGTAGTTACACATTGCGATAGGCTTATACAACGTTTACGTAAACAGCTAAACCCGCAACTCTTTTTTCCCCCACTGTACCGGCTTTAAGAGGCCGTAAACAGCGCCAGTGACTTCCACTTTAACCTACCAAATAAATAAATCAGGCCAATCCCTCCAACGAGAGAATTAGGTCCGAGAGCACGCGAATCAGTTAGCCAGGAAAAAATCGTATAATATTTCTCCTCCGTCTTGCAGTTACGCGTAATCTCTTAATGAAAAGTTTCCTTCGCGAATAGATTATTTTATACTTTTTCGCGTACGCCGTTGGGTCATTATGTTACGTTACATTTTAATATTCAGCAGTATGATAATACATTTTCAAGCTCATTGAAGGTGAAAGATTTTTTTGAAGTGAAACTTCTTATCGCGCGGTAGGGAAAAATTTTCGTACGGTAGGAAAAAATTTTCGTTACGCGTTACGCGTTAAACGTGTAAGATAGGTATGTAATAAGCATAACTGAAATAGACCAATGATAATGATACTTTTTTATAAATGTATATAGATTTATTATTTATTAAAAATGAAAATTTCGTTTATAACCTTTTCCATCCTAATAATGTTTTTAAGCACAGTTTAAAATAATAATGATAATAATACTTATATATAAAATTAATTTAAAATAAAACTTTATTATAGAATTTAATACATATAAGCCAAAGAAGTTTCATTTCCTCTGCGTATACACACTGATACACGCATCATGATTTTTTTTTAAAATTTTTATCGAGCAAGCTATATTACTTAACCAAGCGCAAGTGATTGGGGGAGGGGGGGCGCTAACGAAGAGAAACGGCCCAATAAACGAAGGATTCTAAAGAGTAGCTTAAAAAGAATGTAACATATCAGATTTTAATCTGATGCGAGATAGATTGAAAGAAAGAAGCGAAAACAGAAACAACTGATAAGGAAGGGAACGAGAGAACATAAGGGTTATTATATGGAGTTGGAAGACCAAGACGCAAAAGTTGAGAATAGAAGAGGAACATTTGGAGGAAAGTAGGGAAGAACATTTGAAGAAAACATGATTGACATCACACAGAAAAAAGGAATCTTCGACATTGCGGTGAACAAACGGGGAAAAAACGGAAAAAATAACGAAGGGAGAAAACTATGACCAGAAACGAGGGCGACATATGGCAGTGATCAAAGAGAAGGAAACTTATCAAACCAGCTGGTGAGAGGAGGGGAAAGATAAAAGGAAAGATAAAAGGAATTCAAATTGGAGAAAAGAGAAAAATAAATATCATTCCACAATGTAAGCGGTGAAACTGTCTGGATATTTTTTTTTTTTTTTTTTTTATATAATATACTACTACGAGCTGCCCATCAAGGACATTTAGCAATACGTATGAATGAAATTAAGCATGAAGGGAGGAGTACCTCATGGTACCTACCCAATTACCCCGACCTTAAACAAGGTCCTACGGTTTAGGCGTTTCAGTCTTATTACATCATCGGTAACATTTAGAAAGTTTTTAGTAAGAGTGTTCGGATGTGTATCGAGCCTGTCTGCGTGTCTTTTAGCGTGAACTTTGATGACATCAGCTACATAATCTATACACAAATCGCGATGTAATGTTAGATTAGTAACATACCAGGGTGCCTTGGTTATCAACCGAAAGATCTTGTTCTGAGAAGTCTGTATTACCTTCAAGTTTGACGGTTTAACGCAACCCCAAAGTTGAACCCCGTACGTCCAGATAGGTTTTAGAATTGTTGTGTATATTAGATGTTTGTTATCCGTTGTCAGTACACTGTTTCTCCCTATCAGCCAGTACATTTTTTTAACCCGGATATCTAATTCTTTCTTTTTAACCTGTATATGATGTTTCCACGTCAATCGGCTGCCTAAGTGCAAATCTAAATACCTGACTGTTGCTCGCACAGGAAGATTTATGTTATTGATCCTAACGGGTGGGACTTCGACTTTTTGCGGTTAGTAAAATGGATATTCACTGATTTTCTCTCGTTTATCCTGATTTTCCATTTTTTAAACCATGTTTCCGCCTTCGTAAGAGCATTTTGCAGAGATTATTTCTAGCTATCTTCGGATCTTCATGTGATGACAGCCGTGCCGTGTCGTCCGCAAATGTAGCCATCTGCACATTCTCTGTCGCAGGAAAATCTGCTGTGTATAACAAGTACAGCGTGGGGCCCAACACTGAACCCTGAGGAACGCCTGCTAAAACTGGATGTATTTCTGAGTAGGTATGTTCGTAACGTACTTGAAAATGACGATCTTCGAGGTATGATTTTAGCAACAGGTAAAGGTTACTCGGGAACAAACATTTTAATTTGTATAATAAACCATCGTGCCAGACTTTATCAAAAGCCTGTTGAACGTCGAGAAATACCGCAGTACATACTTTTTTAGTTTCTAAACTATTTTCAATTACACTAACCACCCTATGCAATTGATCAATCGTGGAATGATGTTTTAAAAAGCCAAACTGATGTTGCGGAATTACATCAGTTGACTGTATATAAGGCTGTAACCTTTTTAATATTAATTTTTCCATTACCTTCGATAAAACAGGCAACAAGGAAATCGGACGATAAGACGTTACAGAGTAGGGATCTTTACCAGGTTTCGGAATCATTACGATTTGCGCAAACTTCCATTGTACCGGAAAGTATTGTATGCGAAATACTGCGTTACATATAGAAGTGAGCAGTACTATAGCTTTCCGCGGAAGTTTATTTAATAATTCAGCGCTTATTAAGTCGAAACCTTTGCTTTTCTTCTTTTTCAGCGTTTTAAGCAGACACCCAACCTCGTGAGGAGAGGCTGATTTTATTGCTAAAGATGGTCCACATGGACTGGTTATAAATTCATGTATTTCCCTGTCCGTGTTTGTCTGTATGTTTGGCTTAAACGCGGTTGCCAAGTACTCGGCAAATAAATTCGACTTCTGTTTATGATCTTTCGCCCATGACCCGTCACCATGTTTCATCGGAGGAACATGTTTATTCGGTTGCCTAATATTTTTGGTACACTTCCACAAGGAATAATCATCAATTGCTAAGGGATATATAATTAATATTGTGGACGGGGAATTTATGAAAACGGTATCCATTGGAAGCCCTTAAGCGAGCCAAAGAATCACGGCCACCTCATTACCCTCAATTTCACTATGACTCTAGGAATGCAGAGTAGATCTGCATTTGAATAGAACGGAACAGGAATAATTCGTGACTTAGATTGCGAATAAAAAGAACGAAAGGTTCAAAAGAGGGCAACGGCGAGGAAGAATAAATCGCCTACAACCACTTCCAGAGTCGGCTATTAAAACAAATTTATCTAAAAGGAAAGAGAAGAGGAAGAAACAAAAAGAATCGCATGAAGTATGGCAGCAGATTTAGCAGTAAAAATAGGACAGCAGGAACGAAGGTTAAAGGGGATTCAGAATGAGAGGGAAAAACAAAGGGACACCAACTTCACCAGCCCTCTTAGACTCACTAGTAAAAATAACTGCATGATCGGGATATGAGGAATTTAAAACTATGTGAAGGAGTGGGGAAGGAATTTAACGGAACTTGACCCATGAAATATGTAGGGGGAATGCAAGAGACGGAAATAGTTGAGGGAAAAGTATGGAGATTTATCATAAGGGAAAATAGAGGGAGAAAAATTAGTAAGATGAACAGAAATGAAAAAATTGGAATTCTGTTGGGAGTTATGCGCCAGTTGCGAAAAATTGAACAGTAAACAGCTGTAATCCTAGAGGAAGAAGAGGGAAGACGTTTAATTAAGAAATGATCGATTTTTGAAAGTTACAGTGTGTGTAACGGTGGGAAAGCATACCCGAACGAAACATGATTAACTAATCAACTACCGGCACGGGAGCTGACTGAAGATAATTGAATAAGCCAAAAAGCGATAAAGGAGAGAACGGAATTAAAGATGTATGTATCATTAAGGGAAAGGAAATACAGATAAATAAAGTACCAGCCGTTCGAACTACATTCCGTTAGCTAATGGTCTGTTAATAATAACGGTTTCTACTTACTGTAAACTGCAAATATATTACAAATAAATAAATAAATAATTAAATAATTGTCCAACATTTTGGGTACCAGAGAAACCTGGGGAAGTAAATGCGGGCCGAGAGAAAGGAACTGGCCCCCCTACTATCATTAGAGCCGTTGGGCTTAGTACATTGTGAACCTTAACTTTCACAATCCATGATACCTTATCAAGGGTATGGAACTCACTTTACTTTACACCTTAGTAACTCTGCTTAGGTTTCTCGTTAATTTTTTTTTTCCCTTACCGCAAGTGACAATACTTTAGTATTTTCAAGAGCTAGTCGTAGTATTTCAGTGTAGGTCTCTTTATGTAGTAGTCCGAAATTTCGACGCCTTTACTGTTTGCCTAACCTAAATACGCTTCACTATTTGGGCAATCGAATAGTAATTTTTATTATTATATTCTTTCGCGTTCGACATTTTTCCTACTCAGTCGCGTCAAAGTATAAAATATCACCTGAATTCGCTGTTATACCGACGGTCGAAAGATGTCTTTAAGCTGGATGGCGTAATATGAACTGTCCGTCTTAGCGATCATCGATTTTAGTCTGGACACTTGAGAGTCTGTTCCGAGGTGCCGAGCTGGGACATTGTTCTACTAACAAATTCATTAGTAGCTAAAACAGTAGCCAATTTGCATTTCTCATCGTAGGTTAATGGAATTTAAACACTCGCTTTATCATATATATATTAAACTTAATTGCGTTGCGAGTCCGAAGCTACGTCGGAAGCAAAGAACTTACGCACATTACCGTACTCATTAAAGCCGCAATGGCTTGTAGTCTGCAGATGTGTTACGTCTTATCTAGTATAGACAAGAATATCTTTCGAACCCCCTTTCTCCTAACCATTAAAAACTATGTTGAGAAATCGTACAGGCAGAGACTATTATTATCACGGCTTATTTGCGATAATTTCCCTCGCCCGTTCTGTTATGTCTCCACAAAATTTACTGACCATATTCTTCTATGATGCCCTATATTCCCGTATTCCGGAACAGTCTTTGTGGTGCTCCACGAATTCCGGGAAATGAAGTTCACTATTTCCATTTATAAAATGTAGTGGAGATGTGTGACATAATCTAGACTCTGGGGCGGTAATGGTCTGGTTATTTTACAGGATCTTCGAGTCTAATAAAATGTATATACATATGTAATGAAAAAAAAATTATATACCTCGAATGACGGGCATTTTTCTTTCCTTAGTATTTCCGATGTCGTGTTTTTGTTGGAAATCCATTTAGAAAATAAAATAACTTATCGCTTTTTCTTTTTTTTTTTTTTTTTTTTGATACCGAATACATCTTTAACTCGCTAGATCTGTTTTATTATTTTCGTACCCCATCCTATTAATAAATAGCTCGACGTAAGCTATAAAAAAAAAAAAAAAAAAATCGCTATACTGTCGCGACTTTCCTTAAATGAACACTGTAAAATCGTGTGATTCCTGTAGTTGTTACGGACATTTAAGGTGTTCCCGATTCAGTATGTTACGAATATAAAAGTGTATATGCCAACATTTGGAAATGCGATAATGCATGCTGATAACTCCTTGAATAAATCAGGTAGGCAATATATTTTACCACAACGCTAGTTGTCAAGAACACCACTTTCTTATTTCACTAGCAAGGATATGTAAAAATCGGGCCCGCTTCAATTCTTTCGAACTCGCTGTTTTACTAACTAGTTTACTCCAGCATATTGCCCAAAAGGAAGAGGTTTCACTGAAAATAACCAGGGGGTAAAGCCACTGTTCAGTGAGGAGATGTCATTAAATATTCTTGTCCATTACACGGTAGTCTATGTACATGTTTCTTAATTAATTAAAATATTTCATAATCGATTTTTTAATTTTATTAGTTCAGATTATTTCCTAGTCGAGCGAATCGATAATTCGTAGCACGAAACAAAGTTAAGTCAAATTACCTTCCACAGAGTGATCGAAATTAATCACCCCTTTAAAATTCGCTTTTATTGTCTTACTTATAGAAACGGTAAAGAATAGAAATGTAAACTATCAAATCTTTCCCGCAGGATGGTTTTTTGTGCTGCAACCTTACCGAAACGGTAAAAGACATATGTGTAGATAAATTAACCTGCTTGTTAATATTTATGAACTAAAAATAAACCCGCCCTTATTAACAAATAAAAATAAATATTCAATTATTTAATAAAATTTAAATACCTCAATTTAAAGAAACGTTTTCGGAGTATATCATTAGTTAACAACACGGAGTACACTCGAACAGAACTAAAAACACACTGCATAGAAATCATGGGCCCCCCGCACGCAAGCTCATACACACACACACACATACATATATATATATATGGAAAAATAATAGGCGAGTGACAATCAAAGGCGGAAAATAAGACACATATTCCGATAGAGATTAGCGTGCTTACCGTGAACTGAAATAAAACAATAAAAGAAATACTTGTAGCGGTATTTTTAAAATTTTTCTTTTTTTTTTTGGGTTACGGGGGCTCTTTAACAAAGGACATTGTGTGCTCTAATTGTGCCGTGACAGCTTCTTGAAATATTCTCCGTAGCCGCGATAAATAGCGCATAATCAACTAAATCTCCGCTATTTCGACGGACTAAAATAAAACACGTTCGATATTTACTTAATTTTAATCGCATTATTCCAGGAAACAGGTAATTCTTTTCGGCCGTAATCTACGGCAATGTACCTTCCAGAACTTGTGCGAGTTAAATCGGTTTACAGCGTGTCGATCACGTGGTTTTCTTAGTCTTGATCGTTAATAATGAAATAACTCGAACTTAACCGGGGTTCCGAGGGAACTTCTGCTGACATTCTTTTCGTGACCTTAACAGCTTTCTTTCTGTTTCATACTTTTTCCTTTATCGCTCGTCATTCTACTTTGTCGCCCGTTTTCCCCTAGCCCGTTATTTCTTAATTAGTTTTTCGTCAGTGACATTAATTAAAAAAAGTGTTGCTTGTTTTGCTCACAAGTATCACAAAAAGGTGATACTTTTAATTTCCGACAATTGCACGAAGGCGCCGATAGTTCCGCTAAATTCGGCAACGAATCGTTCAGAGTGGATTGACATATTTGGCCGTCGTTCATTTTCGCGACGTTTTTAACGGAATTTTCAAATATGAATACGTTCTTAAATTTATCTTTTCTTTCTCATTTCATTTTCGTGTGTTTTTTTTTTCTGTTTTAAAATAGGCCGTCGTAATTTCGCATTATTTTCGACCAAATGTATCTGGAAAAAATATCAGTGACGAAAAATTCAAAAGGAAAAATTAGATTTTATTTTCCGTGCTACTTCATCTGATAGTTCACCGAGTCAACAAACAGAAAGTAATTTTTAATAAAAGTATAATATAAAGTCCACAAAGTGCGCTGGAAGGACTGGAAACGTATGCCCAATATATTTTCCGAAAAACATTTTTTATCAACGAACGATTACGTCTCGACGGATTTAATGTAGGCAGGGTGAAAAGAATTGAGTTCGGCCAGTGGCTAAGATCAGAGTGTAGTGCAACTACGTTTTGTGGCACATTTTCTAATCATCTTGGTTTTTTTCGTAAAAATACCTTTCAATTTTATCAGCGGCTTTGTGCCTTCTTCTTCTTTTTCTTCTTACCTCTTTCACCTTCGTAATGCAGGTTGTGTTTCATCTAATGAAATTGTCGTAGCCTCGGGGTCAATAAAAATCCACTATAGGGTTCATTGGATCTTTACAATATCAGTGTTACTCTCTCAACCCTGAATCTTCGGTCAGACGTGAATTTTAATATAAGAGGCTTCCAGTTAATCAGACGTGATCGCGATGGCGGCTGTGCGCTGGTACTGCGATCCTCGTTAGAAATGACATTCCATTCCACTTCCACGTTGTTCCTCTCAACCTTCCTCCTCGTCATAATCTACTTAACATTGTTCACATTTCCATCCATTTTCCCTCTATGCGCGTCCTTTAGCGTTGTTTTTATTCCCGTCACCCCTAATTACGATCTTCATTATCGTTGAATGCGCATTAACATCCGTTCACCCTACAATATAGTGTATCGTTTCTGATAATTTAGTACTCCTTAATGATCTCTCCGTAACCTAATTCGACAATTTATTTATCTCCAGCTCTTTCGATTTTCCTCTTTTTCTATTGTTCTATCGGTTTTTACTAAAGGTCACGTTCCTATTTTAATAATTTCCGATTAATTTTCTTTCTTTGCCTTTTCTCGGGACTTTTCATTCTTCTTCGTAAAATTTCACCGAATCAAAATTGGACTCTGTTACGCTCCTCGTTTAATTCGTCAACTCCCTAGTATTGAGCCCGTAATTCTGACCGTTTATCTCTCTTTATAATTCCTTTTCTCTTTCTGTTACGTCTGATTTTTCTCTATCTTCTCTTTCTCGTTACCTCCCATTATCTTCATTTAAAGTCCTGCAGTCTGGTGGAGTGTAATGCAACCATTGTCGAACCATCTTCAAAAAACCTGGCGTTCTAATCCTACCACCAAAAATTTTCCAGCTAACAAACCGGCTAACGTTAGACCCAGGCTTATACTTACTGTCTCGAAAGAGTCCTTTTGGCGGGATTTTCTTTCTTTACTTTTTCTCGAAATACCCCTCTTTCATATATTTGGAGAGCGGCTAGAATCTGAACGTCCTTTCAATCTCAACGTTCCTCTGTAGGCAGCCTAATATTGTTTTATTGATTTTGACGTTTTCGTTTCCGCAGAATTCTCCTCTTCGCTTTCTAATATCGGTTTTCAAGATTAATAAACTTAAAATCTGTTTTATACAAAATTTCCAGCTCCATTCCATTAACGGCATACTTTAGCTCTCTTAAAAACCTATCTGAACAATCCCTTAGTTTCCTTTTCAACGTTTTTAATTAATCCCTTCGCACGGGTATAGAGTTCTTCCCTCTTGGAATTTTTAAAAAGTTTTCTCCATTTCCTTGGTATCCTGCATCGGGAAACTGGTATAACAAACACTTCATTTAATAAGTGGAACACAATAATGTATTTCCCGGAAATATATTTGGCTTTCGGCCTATTAGTCTTCCTGACTGTATTATTTTTTTTTTCTTTTCTTACATATACAGATATTTTATTGATAAAAATTACACCCTAGCTTCTTTTATTTTTGTGCGTCCCGTGCTTCGGCATAAATAGCGGGAATTTTTAAAAAACTCGAATCGTTACAATTAGCCTTTAGTGTATGTTATAAATGTCATTTTAAGCGGTTTCTATGCGTCTATTGCGTATAATTAAATTTCATTATCGATAACGCAACTGCTATTTTCAAAAATTATCATGCAGATTTAGGAATTATTTGATGACGGTAATCAATTGTAATTTTTATGAAAAAAAGTAATGTTCGCCGTTAATTACTGTAGTCAAACAGAAATTAGCAAACGTTTGCATATGTATAAACGACAATGTAAGTGTTTTGGTTACTACTTGTTAATATAGTAGCATCGAAAAAACAAGTAGTATATAATTGCATTTTATGTTTATTCTATTTATCGGTTTTATTATTATTATTATTATTATTATTATTATTATTATTCAGTAACTATACAATTATAATAAAAACCTCGTTATCATTAATACTCTTACTATAAATTATAAGCAAGATATGAACCAATTTCATTTTTTTTCTTTTTAAGTGTATATATCAATGTAATAAGCTTTACTTTTGGGTAAATAGCAATAATTTGTTTCCTCTATGGCATCCAAATACTTTATGAATAATTCCTGAAATTTTTATTACTTTTTTCAAATTGATATTCCGGCATTTGATCTATATATCTATTTGGAGGTCGACCATGGCCTCTCCTTCCGGGGGGACCTTCCCCCGCATAATAATTTTTCAAGTGACTCTGGTCCACGGCGCATAACATGTCCGAAGAATTGTAAAATGCGGCGATGGATTGTTGGTAACAGTCTTTCTTGCGCCTCGACTTCCAGACTGGTCAGTATAGACGTGTTTGTGCGCATCTCTGTCCATGGAATCCTTAGCATGCGACGCCAGCAAAACATCTCAAAAGCTTGTATTTTATTTTTGGCTTCCAAGTGTATTGTCCATGTTTCGCACGCACATGTGGCAATAATCAGCGCTTTGACTATCCTCTTCTTAGTAAATTTGGAGATGTGCCTGTCGTTCCATATATGCGTTAGCCGCACTATTGCTTTCCGGGCTCTTGCTAATCTATTCTTAATTTCCACGTTACAGTCTCCCGTGTTCGATATGAGTGGGCCTAAATAGATCAGCTGATCTTTCACTTCGATGCCGCATAGAGTCTTTGACGGGGTTAGTGGCGGTAGTTCATTACTTCTATCCACAATTAGGATTTGACTTTTCTGTCTGGTCGAGGGGAGACCATTTTCCGCACTTACTTTTTCAACTCTTTCCAACAGTTCATTTATTTCCTTGTATTATTGCTATTAGTACTGTGTCGTCTGCATACCGCAGATTGCATACTTTTTTGCCACCAATTGCAAAGACGAATGATCCCGTATATATTATATAGGATATCGTACGCTTCTTCTAGCTTTAAACTATGCTGAGTAGTGATTTTCTATACGTACGTTGGCAGAATTTTCTCGGTATAAAGATTTCAATAACGACACCAATTGTCTTGTGGTGTCCATCTTGCGGAATATCTTTCACATCGTATCTGCACTGAGTCGAACGCCTTTTGGTAATCTAGAAAACACATGATTACCGGCGTATTAAATTCAGGACTTTTTTCTATTATTTGGCGTACATTCATTATCTGTTCCCTTGTTCCGCTTCTAGGTACGAATCCCGCTTGTTCCTGAGATATCTGTGGTAGTAGTATATTATTTAGAGTCGTTCTATGTGGACATATAGCATGATTTTGCTTGATAGAGAGATGAGCGCAATCGTTCTGTAGTTAGAGCAGTCTTCACGTTTGCCTTTATTTTTATGAAACGGGATATATATCGAGGTAGTCCAGTCTTTCGGTCATATTCCTGTGTAGTGTGCATATTTTTTGACAAATCGCATGTATTACACGTAATCCATCTTCTTTAGTGGCCAAGAGCATTTCCATCACAATAATATTTTTCCCTGCTACTTTGCGGGGTTTTAATTTTTTAGTCGTCCTCTCTACTTCTTCGAAGAGAATTGGTGGTTCTAGCTCCTCTTGTGTCAATACATCTGATGTAGTTACTGAAGGTGTCTCTGTGAGCTATACAGTAAGTTTTCGCAGTATCTTTTCCATCTATCCGTAATTCCTTCCATATCTATTAGGGTTTTCCCGTTTTCGTTCATTACATTCCTAAAACGAGGTTTGAAGTCTTTTATGATCATTTTGATCTCACAAAAGAATTCTCTCGGTTCATTTTTTTCCCGGTGTTTTTCTATCTCGTCGCATATTTCTGTTAAGTATCTTTATGTGTATACGCGATTTTGTTTCCTAACTGCTCTATTTAATTTACGATATTCTTCTCGGGCTTCTTGTGCGGTCAAGCCTGTTGCTTTCCTTCCTTTCCTTTTCTTCTGTAGCTCTATTGTTTCGGGGGTAATCCATGGCTTCTTCGCTTCTATTTTTTCCTTGAATTCTTCGGCAGCTTCAGTCATTGCCTTCTTTGCTTCCTCCCATATTTCCTCAGCCGATCTTCGTTCTGTAATGATATGCCTCACAGATTTCACATTTTCCTGTGCTATATTACCGTATTTTTCTTTTGAGCCTAGATGCCAAAGATTTTTGATGCTTGAGCCATTACGCGTTAACCGCCCTATTAGTTGTTCGAGCCGTATCTTAATCTCGATCACAACGGGTTCATGATCAGATCCGCAATCCCATCCAGGGTATGTTTTTATATCTTTTATCGATGAACGCCATCTCCTAGGCACGAGGGTGTAGTCTACTTGATTTCTATGGCCGCCATCTGACGAAGTCCATGTATATAGACGCCTCTTATGATGTTGGAACATTGTATTCCCGATATACGGCTGATTTTCGTTACAGAATTCAGTTAGTTTCTCTCCTCTTTCGTTCCGCATTCCTGTATCATATTTGCTTAAAACATTTCTTAAATCATCTTCTGTGTTGGATATTTTTCCGACTTTTGCATTAAATTCGCCCATTATGACCAGAAGTTCTCTTGTTGGAAACTCTTGTATTGTGTTATTTAGTGTATTATAAAAGTCGGTAATTAGCTCTTCTGGTGCGTTCGTGGTCGGTGCATATGCAGTCAGGAAGTTTGTTCTTCCTGGATGGGTGTTTACAGTTATTGTGGCTGTTCTGTTGGTTACTGGCCGGTATCCTATGACTTTAGGAACTATATCTTTACGGACTATGAAGCCCACTCCATTTGTGTAGAGGTCTCCTCCTGAGTAGCAGATGAAATTGCCGGAGCTGCTCGTAAAGTGGCCAGCTCCTTTCCAATGCAGCTCCGTTAGGCCGATGATTGCACGATTCTTCGTCTCTTTTTCTACAATGGCCAATTTTCCCGGTCTCAATAGTCCCCGAACATTCCATGTGGCTGCTCTAAACATTTTCCGAATGTTGATACCAGGTGCATATTTTCCATAGAGAGTCTGGAATTCCTCTCCTCTATGGTCGGTCGTCCATTTCACACATACAGACCCGGACCCGCAGCGCCAATTGCTAGTCGAATCGTTCGGCATCGATACAGTGGTTCTTTTTGTAATCATGGTGATTTCTCTTGGGCCAAGGGAAAACGCGGT
The DNA here is from genome assembly GCA_039619475.1 of Icerya purchasi. Classification (NCBI taxonomy): domain Eukaryota; kingdom Metazoa; phylum Arthropoda; class Insecta; order Hemiptera; family Monophlebidae; genus Icerya; species Icerya purchasi. The sequence continues at coordinate 71,702,203 of CM077116.1, forward strand.
GGGGCCCCTCTTCCTTCTGCGTTGACAGTAACCCTACTAGCTCGGGCTTGTGACGCCGCCGTACTTTGACTGGCCGCCATCACGAGATAGATGACCTGCCATTCTCTATTTAGTCTAGGAGGCCCTGTTTTGGTTACACCAAGTACTTGCCCTGTCTAGACCCCCCGTACATTCTTTAGTTAGCCGACCTGACTTCCGCTGGAATTAGTACCACAACCTTCCATCAGATTACTCGGCGCAACAAGGGCACCACGTGAAGGCGTGTGCGAGGTAGGAGTGGAGAGGCTAAGTGATCACTGGTGATCATGTGTTCGCGTCACACTCCATCGGGGAAGCCCCCACGGACAGATTAGTACAGTAAATTTACGTTTATTTTTGTATTTATCTGGTAAATAATTCGATATCTAGTTCGATTTTCATCATAGATAAATAGACTTGCACACATTTCTTAGTGTTATATCGCGCCTATCACAATACCTGTTTGCCTTTTCGGATTTTTTATCAAAAAAACTTCTTTCGGCTCAACGTAGCTCGGTACGCATTTCAAATGCCCATACCGCCAGGAAATGCTCTATCACCGTTTCTCGGCCACACACAACGAAACTAGTTCGCTACCTCGGCGCAGCGGTCAGATCCTTCGATTTTTTAACCGATAATGCGTCTTTAATAAACAATGCCGCGTTTGCCCGCTGCCGAGACCGCCCGAGAAATTGAATGATCGCTACAAAAATTTTATTATTTTTCTAGCTCGAACAGCGTCATCAAAGGACGCAAGAAATGCCGAATCCGTCTCAATATGCGGAAAATCACCGCATACTGACTGCTTTACGCTACAAAGTTGTAATTTGCTCCGGGTTAGGTGTTATGCGTATCACCGTTCTGAAAGAAACTATTCTTCTACCTCGAATGTCATAAGTTGTCGCTTGTGAATAAAACAAAAATTTTGAGTCAATCTAATTAATGGATGTATCTTATATATAAAAATAAATCGAGCAGGTAAATAATACATATATCTAATATTTGTATATTGAAATATTTATTGCAAATTACGCTTTAAATTAAATGGTATTCAATTAGATTTCGGCAACAGAGAATAAACAAATTTGTCATCCATTAAAAATTTGTTTTCGCTTAATGGCTATAAATTTTTGTTTTGTACGTCAAAAGTATATTATAAAATATTTGATTAATTGAATAGCGTCTTTTTATATTCTCTTTCTTTTTCATTTTTGTAATGTTAAATGGTAATTTTTTGGCAATTCGTTGAATTAAGACATTTTAAATAGTAAAATAGAAGGTTTTTTTCTTCTATTTTCTGGAACTCCGAACTTTAATGTTCATGTTACACTAAATATATCAAAAGGCTCTTATATACTGACTGATGATAAGGCGGGTGGGATTTTTATACGGCACTGGACTTGGAATGGAATAACTCGCAAATGTTAATCGGAGTCGTCGTTTCGTGTATATATTTACATTAAACATTTTTAGCGGTATTTTTTCACTTCTGATTTTCATATAAACGTTTTTGTTGCTTTTCAGAAAAAAAAAAAAAAACTTCAACAGCGGAATCAAATAGCAAAAAAAGTGCCACGTTTAGTCTGTTTAAAATTCGACAAAATAAATACATATTATCAATCTAACAAGTTGTATTTAACGCGTTCAGTGTAATAATTAATTAGATTTCTCGTAATATCGTATTATCTGTACGTCGCATACCGTTCGGTGATAATTGAACGGAGCGATGCTACCCGCTTCATCATCGACCGGGAATCCGGCTCAGTCGCCGATAAACCAAACGAAGCTACAACCACAGCAATCAGGTGATACCGTTTTATTTCTTTCGATACCGAAACATACGAGTGATCGCGCATCCACTCACACACAACCCCACACAGACACACACCAACACTCTTTCACTGATAACACAACCATTACACATAACACGAACAGCTCTGCACTGCCGAGCTGTACATCTGATCACGATTTCCCCGCTTTACCACTGTCGATAAATGCGCCCGCTAAGTTTTCAAATACGCGATCCAAACAAACCTTCGCGGAAAAAATTAAAACAACGAAAAAAATTATTCCGTTAACGAAATTTGAACACCCTAAAGACGAACAGGGCATAATATTCCCGTACATCTCTCCTCTATCAATTCGCGACTATTTCGTAGCGCTGAAAGACAAAGTCGGTGGTGCTCATAATATCACAGCCGGCTCTCGCATCAGCGGGGATAGAATAATAATTTTTTTAAAATCCGTCCACCTAACAGACTCGTTCTTCAAAAATAACGGAACAATAACGATAGGTGAAGAAACAATCCAAGCACGCAGGGTGAGAAATCCGGCTAATAAACTCGTGCTGTCTAACGTTTCAGCCACCATACCGAACGAAATAATTGCACAATACTTGTCGTCTATCATGGGGGTTAAACAACTCTCACCGATAGCTATATTGCGGGTTAATCCTTCCGATCCAGAATTCGGGCACATAATTAGCTGGAGGCGACAAGTCTACATTGAAAGCGTCGACTGCCTTCACATCCCTGAATCTTTCCTAATTAAACACAATGACCACGAATACCGCATTTTCACCCACCTCGAAGATCATGGTTGTACAAATTGTAAACGTACCAAAACTATAGAAGATACCGTAAACGAGCCAGAACACATAACGATGCAACAGGACGAACAGAGGCATAGTGTGGATGAAAGTACCCATGATCAAGCTAGCGCAGCCCAGAAACGCCCCCATCCAATATCGCCGCCACCCCCCGTCGCAGATCAGTTACAGCCGAATTTTTCTTTCCAGCCAGAAACCAAGCGGAAGAGTATGGAAAATGAAGATTCGGAGGGAAAGATGCAGGAGACTGTGACCATGCCGATACAAATGGTTTCGGCGCAGTCGACTACATCGACCACAGCGGCCACCAACCCTACTCAAAAGCCCAATAAATCGGTAGAAGTAGAAAAAATAATTGCTGGGGCTAAACACCTCTTTAACAGCAAAAACTCCCCTTTATATATGAACTATGAGGAGTTCAAGTTATTTATGAAAAATGTATGTTCAGACCCCGATTTTATAAATTATGCCAATGATTACACCGAGGACAAAGATGGTGTCATACACATGTTATCAACGGTAAAACCATTTTTAAATGCTCCAAACGCTAAAAATAGATGCACCCGTATAATAAAAGAACTAAATAAAATTTCAAAAATGCAAAACGCACCAGAAAAGATAAATAACGATGAACTTCGTGCAGATAATAAAGACTCCTCACCATAACGTTGCTAAATAAGACACTCTCGGCGGCCCCACGGTAAGAGCTTTAATATTACAGTAAATTTTTTTTTTTTTTTTCATGAAAATAAAAATGGATTTGGAAAATAAAGGAGTGATAATGCAGTGGAACTGTCGAAGTTTCGCAAGCAATAGGGCCGAACTAGAACAGCTAATAGCCGAGATTTCTCCACTAATAGTATGCCTGCAAGAAACCAGACTTAAGCCAGATGCCAGAACGTCCATTAAGAATTATAATATTTTCCGGTATGATAATCCAAACGGGGAGAGAGCGAGTGGTGGTGTGGCGACGCTAGTACACACGTCACTACCAGCGCAACAGATACCAATTACAACTACTTTTCAAGCTGTAACTATACGAGTCAACATCCCTTCTCTTTCCTCGTCAGAAGTAAAAATTTGTAATTGCTACATACCTCCTGGAAGCGAGGTAACCCACAGCCAAATGGATTCCCTCATCAGTGCGCTCGGAAGTAATGCAATGCTCCTCGGAGACTTTAATGCTCACTCGCCATTATGGGGCTCGTTGTCCTCAAATCAGCATGGACGAGTATTATCCGATATTGTGATTAATAGCGACCTGGTGTTACTCACTACAACTTCACCCACCCATTTTAATTTTACGCATCACACTTTCTCAACGATAGATCTAGCCCTGTGCTCAAGCATGCTGGCCCCTAAATTTTCCCTACGGGTGATGGATGACTTATGCTCGAGCGACCACTTTCCTATAATAATAGAGTTTAAAAGTACAGTGACACCCAACCAGCTTGATGGATTAATGCCGCGTTTCATTTTTCAAAGAGCAGATTGGGAAGCATATTCGAAGAGAGTGACGACTCTTCCTCAACCAACAGAGTCAATAGAAATCAATATAAATGTCGTAAAAAATGTGATTTCGGAGGCAGCCAACGCAACAATTCCAAAAGTATCACAAAGAAAGCGGAGCAGACCAGTTCCATGGTGGTGCGATGACATTAAAAAAGCGATAACAGAGCGAAAACGAGCTCTCAGGAAATATAACTCAACTGGAAAGGTTGAAGACCTAATCACATTTAAGAAGTGTAGAGCAGCTGCCCGAGACCTCATCCGCAGCAAAAAACAGGAGTCGTGGAATTCTTTTGCAGCATCAATTCCTCAAACAGTTAATGCTCACGTAATGTGAGAAAAAATCAGAACTATTAGTAACAGCAATAGTACCCGTACGCACCCAACATTAAAAGTCAATGGAGTTCACATAACAGAGACTAGAGATGTTGCAGAAGCATTTGCACATTATTTTTCCACAGAATTCTCGGCACTGAAATATTCCAGCAATTTCCAACAGCAAAAAACACTTTATGAGCAACAGTCCATTAATTTCGATTCCAATGCTGACGATCCTTATAACTGCCCCTTTTCTATGGCTGAACTAGAGTTCCAACTTAAGTATCACACCAGGAACAGTGCACCCGGTGAAGATTCGATACACCCCTACATGTTGAAATATCTCCCGGGACATGTTAAGGAATTCCTACTGAATATATATAATCAGATATGGTCAGCTGGGGCTATTCCGGATGCATGGAAAGTTGCGACCGTCATTCCTATCCCAAAGGTGAATAAAAATCCTTTCCAAGTTGAAAGTTATCGACCAATATCATTGCTGTCTGTCCTGTCTAAAACGATGGAAAAGATGGTGAACAGGCGACTTCTGCATTTCCTTGAAGCAAACGCTGTCCTATCACCAATTCAAGCTGGAGGCCGAAAATCAAAGTCAACCATTAATCATTTATTGAGCCTTCAAAGACAAATTGTATCTGCCTTTCATCGTCGACACCACCTTTATGCAGTATTCTTCGATATGGAGAAGGCATTCGACCGCGTATCGAGGCAACACTTGCTTCGGAAATTAAAAGCGGCCGGGGTGGGCGGTAAGCTGGGGCGATACATTCACAACTATCTGAGCGATAGATGGATTCAAATCCGAATTGGCTCCTCGATATCGAGAAAAGTTCCAATAGAGAACGGGGTACCTCAAGGTTCCGCCTTAAGTGCTACCCTGTTTATCCTCTATATAAACGATATTGTTGACTGCATCAGGCCTCCAGTAAGTGCTCGCCTATATATAGATGATCTAAACATATCCGTGGCATCTAACATCCCTTCCTTGGCCCAGTCTATCCTGCAAAATACAATTAATAGATTGCGGCAATGGTCAGGAAAGAATGGGCTGGATTTCTCCTCTCAGAAGTCTCAATACGTTGTGTTCCATAGAGGTCGTCCTGTTCAGAATCCGCCATCACTACAAGTGAACAATAGTCCAATTCCTTATAAAACAACAGCAACTTTCCTAGGCATCTTGATGGACGCCAACCTGACGTGGAAGCCCTTTATAACTGATTTAAAAATTAAATCCCTTCAGTCTTTAAGGGTAATCAAGTTCTTGTCAAATCCCAAATTTAATGTTCAGCCAAAGTTTCTCTTAAATATTTATAAAGCACTGGTCCTCAGCAAAATCAATTATGGGAGTCAGGTGTACTCGTCAGCGAGTGGTTCCCTGTTAAAAACACTGGACCCAATCCATAACGCCGCTCTTCGCATGATACTTGGCGCCCATCGTACATCTCCAGCTAAAAGCCTATGTTCGTTAGCTGGTATACCACCGTTGTCTTACAACAGAAAGTTCTTCACTTATCGCGATATGCTTTCATGGGCTGCGGAGAATCATTGCGACGTAACTACGGAGCCTGATTTTCCCAAGGATAACCTACCTGAAGTCAATGCAATCTTGTTGCAAAATAACATAAAGCCCAACTTAACACCCAGAACGGACTTTTCAAAATTACCCCCCCCCCTGGGCTTCTTTTCAGGTAGAAGCTATCACAACTCTCACTGATAATAATCACCCACCGGCGCTGCGAGGGCACAGGGCACTAAATATTATTAATAAATATACCACGTTCTCGAAAGCATACACTGATGGATCCAAAGCTAATGAGTCCAAGGCTGCCCCAGCGGCATGCGCTTTCGAAATAGACGGAATCGCAGAGGGCATGCGGTTGAATAACGTTGTATCCATTGCGGAAGCCGAAATGTATGCTGTGTTGTTTTGTCTTCAGGCATACTTAGAACTGAGATCCCAACCGCTCGGAATCTTACTGGTGACTGATTCCTTGCAGTCCATACGTGCTTTGCAGTCAGATCACCCGGAATCACCAATGGTCCTAGAAGTCCTGGCTATCTTATACCAGCTGAGCCGAAGGGGATGCCGAGTTGTTTTTTTATGGGTCCCCAGTCATGCCGGTGTTCCGGGGAATGAGCGGGTTGACCTGGTCGCTCGGTCATTCATGATGTGCCCAATGCCGTTATTTGCTTTTGGTCCACTATCTCTGAGAGGTTTCCTGTCAGATACGGTCTTCGCACAGTGGAGTCATGACTGGATGTCTCAGTCGACCTTCCTCAGGGAACTGAAGCCTACGACGGAGCCATGGTGGCCTCCAGTCGGAACAGAACGCAAAGTGTTTTCGGCAATCAATCGCCTGAGAACGGGACATACGTCCTTTTCCCACGACTATATCCTCAAACAAGCCCCAAAGCCAAGTACCTGCCCATTTTGTTCTACCGATGAATACCCGTCAGTTTCGCATATCTTGCTGAAATGCACACGTCTAAATGGGTTACGGCGAGGCCAGATCACATCGATTGAAGACATCCTCTCAAATACCCCTACTGCTTTGAACAATCTTATGACTTTCGTTCAGGCTAGCGAGCTAAGGAGTATGTTTTAAACGTGGGTCCACTCACTGCGATAACCGAGGTAGTTACATGCAGCGAGTGGTTTAGTACCCCTTCTTAAATTTAAAAAAAAAAAAAATTCGACAATGATGACGCGCTGTTGCCAACACGAAATCATTCGTACATTCATCTGATTTTTTTTTTTATTCGCTGAGTAACCGAAATCTTAAATTTAGGCGAAATGGGAATTAGGCAAAATGGGAGGTTACCCTGTTTTTCACTTACAATTATAATTAAGCCTTGTGAACATGATAATGGTTTTGGTTTATTTATCATGTTTTACAAATAAGATCTTTTTATTGTTTTTTAATTGCATAAACTTATTTTTAGCTGATTCCATTATTCTTAAGTAATCCATTGCTCCCGTTTTATGCGCATAAAATGCAGTTTTGTGTAATAATAATAATAATAAAGATTTATTTTATTTGATTTAATTATTATTTTATTATTATCATCATTAATATTGTTGTTGCTGTTATAGGGGGATAAGGAAAAAAGTATTAAAGTGAAATTTAACACGCACTAACAACAGTACTGCCAGGTAATTTTTGTAATTCAATGATAAATTGTCATTAATAAAGCAAATCGACAAACATATCAAACCGGGTTTTTGCGCCACACTGAAATTTCTAATGAAAATTTTTCTTGACTAGCATTTAACATCTAACCGAAAAAAAAAAAAAAAAAAAAAGAAAAATTTCTGAAATTTCTCCACCTAAATCGCTTACTCGAATCACTCATTGTGAATTATACCTTTAGAGTGCAATTAAACTCTGTCAATTATTTAATTTTTCACGGGCGGTAATGACCTACGCAATTACACGCTGTGAATTGAGAAAAGAAAAAAGTTTCAGCGTGCGCTTTTTTATAAAATAATAACTGATATTTTTTAAGAAAAGTATATTAATGATTAATAGAAATAAAGAAAAGAAAATCTATCGGTCAAGGGAAGATCAATATTAGCGCAAACCACCCGGAACTAGTTATTTCTGCTGTCGCCGTAAGGAGAATATCAATAAATTAAACTCTTCCAACATAAGCAAAAAAAAAAACAAATTATTTTTGAGCCTTTCCGCCTTATTTTTCCTTTCTGAACTTCCTTTTCTCCGTTCAACTCTTTCCCCCCAATCTTCCTTCCACGTTTGAGCGTGCTTTTCACATTTCCGTTTTCCATGTTTGTCTTTTCCACTTCACAGTTCGCACACGTTGATCGCGTCCCATTCGAAGACTTTTCCATCGCTGTTGAACGTTCCTACTTCCCCCGTTTACTAATTAATCTTATTTTTTATAGCACGTTCTTCTTCCTCTCCTTTCTTTCCCTATCCGCTATAACCTTCATTCCTAGTTCTCGGGCTTTTACGTGAGCGAACGGAAAAAGCACTTCGTAGTGCTCTCATCTATACGCCAAACTCTTGGCGTTGGATCTTCCTATCCCTTTCAATGATTCCTTTATCCTTTCCTTCCCATCTCTAGCCGTTATTCTGCTCCTATTCTCCTTTATACTCTCTATCTCCGATGGTCTCAGAATCTGGGTAGATGATCTAAGCTCATGTAGTTGAGTCAGTGCCAGCACCGAACCCATTTAAAAAAAAAAAAAAAAAGTTCAAAACACTTTGGTAATTTTTCGGCAGCTTAAGGTAAGTAAGGGCGCTGCCACATACGTATTTAGACAATGTGACGTCTGTAACTGGACAACTTTATGGGGAATTCAGATTGCTTCATCCGGCTATGACCACGATAATAAATCTAATAATATCCCCTCATAACTTTTTTTACCGTCTTTATAAAGAATACTAAAAGTGAAAAACAACCGGCCAATAATAAAAACATAAAGCCATTTATATCACACCAAGGAGGAGATTGCCAGTGCCCGACAATCAGCTGGTCTACTCCGTTTTGTAACAGCTGTTTTCGTTGCGATAAATATTTCTCAAAAGTAAAAAGCGGGGACTTGGCATCCTTTACGGTATTCTTCAAAAATAGTAAGCGCGTGATCGAACCAGTTGGTCACCGGAGCAAATATTCGACTTTAAATTGTCACACCTCTATCTTCCGTGTAAATCTGTAATCGATATATTTTCGCCTCCGTCCGTCTGGATCAGGCGGTTGTGATCCCGCATTTACCTACTTGCCTAGAGTTCAGTGTGCTATCAAATATAGCAGGAAACATGCAGGAGGTTCTTTCAAATCCTGGCTGCCGGTATTGCGACGGTATCTCGTTAGCAGCTTCAGTATAAAGTGCTTCAAGAAAAACAAACTGGTCCGGAAATATTTTCTTTTATATTTCTAATTATCTGGTCAGGACTCGTAATATTTGTTGGTCCTTGGAAAACCTTGAGCAAATATTTCGTACGCTTACATTTTCTATTTTTTCCTTTTTTGATTTAAATTTATCAACTGATCAATTTTCCTTTATGCGGGAAAAGTCTATAATTAAACTAAGCGGTATAGAGAAAAATCCGGGTAGAAATAATAACTTTGAATACGAACAAATGATCTAAATCTTACACGCGGGCGGCACACATCGAACCAGATGGAGCACGTGAATAATATAAATCCGGATTTTAGAGCACTCTACCGCAGTGAACTGGTTTCAATTAACATTTTTCAATGCAGCTTTTTGTTTTGCTCTATCCACCTGCTTCCATTCTCACAGGTAATCTTATGTCAACAGAAAGAGTAGAAACAGCTCAAGTTTTTTCCGACAATCATGGTTCTCTTGTTGAATAATTACTCTTGCCGAGTCTTCGTAATGCACTTTTTTTGATTAAATAACGAACGAACAAAAAAGAAAAATAACAGCAACAACAACAAAAAATCATTTATTGGTAATGTGATCTAATTTCTTAATAATGAATAATATTACTACGATTGAACATGTGCGGAGAGAATAAAAAAAGTAGAATGTTAGAAACACTTTCAGTTCTTAAAGCATTTTTGATAACTTATTCCGAATATTGAGACAGAGAACGAGGGGCGATAGATTATTATAATTATAAATGAGTAATAACTTTTCTTTTTTTTTTTGAGGTACTCTACATCAAAGGATTTCCACGATTCCAGATAAATTTCGGTTTAGAAAGAGTATTATTTTCTTATAAGATAGCCTTACGATCTAGCCAGGACGACGGTTCGCCACGATGCTATCTGTTTAATGTACAAAACGGTGACATCATCTCTTCGTAAATATTTTTTTCTTTAAATACCTTCTTTGTTTTGATTTACATATTTAAATGAAAAAGAAAATATAGCTGCCCATAATTAGTCTACACGGATTTTTCTCCTTTGAAAAACAGCGTGTCACGCGGAGATGGGCGGACATGTTTATATTTTGAATTTAGCTCGTAAAATCAGCTGGTTTTTAATATTTTATAACAACTTTCCACAGTTTTCCATATTTATTTCGCAGTGTTGTATTTAAGACATTAAATACCGTATTTTATTTTAATCTCGAAAGCGTGTACCCTTCTAAGACATCTGGAATAATTCATCGTTGCTCGCTTTTTCCGGTAAGTAAGAGTTCTTGTTTATGCAGCGTATTCTCTGTTCTCTTCATCTATTGCTTTCGGCAGAAGGTTTTTCATAATTTCATATTTTTCAGGATATTGATCGATATTAGTTTGTTATTATTATTATTATTATTATTATTATGATAAAATACTTTATTGCACAATAAATTTTTTTTTAATAAAAAAAATCAACATCGGTGGTTTACTACTTTTTGTTCGTAGCACGTAACGAAAAACTTTGAAAAAACCTGTCTCGGCGATCTGTTTAAAATCTTACGATTTAGTTGAACGCATTGTTTACCGATAAGTTATTTTTTGTGAAATATCATTTTAAATCTTATCTTTCTAGTAGAAGATAAAAATATTTTTTTTTTTTTTTTTTTTTAAACGGGCTCGGTGTCAGCACTGACCCAACTACATGAGCTGAGATCACCATTATCATCAGTTATGCTTATAGCGACGGTGTATTCTACTTCTAGTTTATATAAGCGGAGTTTATGTAATTCAAAAATATTCTCTTACGCCGATGATGCCGTATTAATTTTTCGAAGTATACCGATATTTTGCAGTAATTAATTATCAACTTGATAAGAGAGGCAAAAACTGAGTTCACGATTTTGTAACCATGTAGATTTATTTTGCAGATCAGAGTTAAAAATTAATTTTCAATTGTTAGCTAGAAAGAGTAATAAAAAATTAAGCATTTAGTACTGTGCTTCGACTATAAACTAACGCGGGGTAAACATTCAATTTAAATAGAAAAAAAAAAAAAAAAGGAAAGGAAATTCGACCATATTTTTTTACTATCTAAACGATTTTTTTTTTAATGCGAAATAATTAAAACGGTGTTATATTTTTACATTTGTGTTAGCAAACTTTCCTATGAAGAATAATACATCGGGAGGCAGTGCACCGTATAGTCACTGAAACAACGGGGTCAGTTGCTGTCAGTTTAGGTATTCCGATTTTAAATTTCACTACGTGTAGATAGCACGAGAAATTCTACGACAGAGAAAGCTAAAGTCCCCCTTTTGTAAAAAATCAGTTGTTATCAATGAATCCGCTATTATTATTACCAAACTTCTTTTAGCCGTCAATGGAAAAAAAAAAAAAAGTAATTATAAATAATTTTCGGAAACAACTGTGTTTTAAAAGATATTTATTATGAGTAATCACTGTGAAAGCTTTAAATATTTAAGTAATTATAATCTTAACCCATAGTTTTTTGGGTAGTTACAACATTTGATAATGAATCGGATGGAGTCAAAAGATTTCCTCGAAGTGTGATATAGCGGAGGCAATTGTTTCAGTTTGCAATAACAAAGGCGGAACTAATATTTCCAGCGATGATTCGCAACCCAATATATTTAGAATTAGCAGCACGAGCCGATCGTAGGAGTCACTTTACATATTTAGTTTTGAAAGCCAGGTGATTTTTTTTTAAATTTTCACTATTATCAGAACCTCACGGCGTAGCTCCTAATGCTCTATTAAAAATTTCGAAATACTAGTGTAAAGAAATTGAATCTTTTTATCACTTCATCTTCTACCTATTTCTTATTTGTCTTTATAACCTACCGACAACACGTTTTAAACGGTAGTAATTATCGGGAGGAATTATGGCGAAATCTTTAAACGTTTCTTTTTCTATATTTCATTTTATCTTCATATCCGTTACATCATTAATCTTGCTAGGATCTTCTTCTACTTTATTCTTTGCCTTTTTTTCACTCCTTAACTTTTTAATTTTTTTATAATCCACGCAGCTGCATTTCCATCATCATTCGTCGTGACCTTTCGCGTAAAAAAACGTTCTTTCTTTTCTCTTTCTTTTCATTCTTACCGCGAAATGCGGCGTTAATCTACTATCCTTCCCCGAGTTGTTTGCAGCTTTTTTCGTTTTTTTCCTAATATTAAAGTAAAGAAAATGGTCTATATTGCAACTGTATTTTTGTGTTTATTTTAAATAAATAAGTTTTTATTTCTTTTTTTTTAATGAGTTCTTCAACATGGACATTGACTCGAGGGAAGGCGATTCAGATCTTTACTCGATTAGAGATAGCCCACAAGCAAAAAAGAATCAAGGACTTTAACATAAGGGAAGGAAGGGAAAGAACGAACGAAGCATTGTATTGGGAATACTGTTTTTTGTTAAAAAAGAGGAGTAAAAGGAAGTTCGTTCGGTTGAAAGTGACGAACAATCGAACATTATGTAATTGGCGTTGCGAATAAAGTGGTTGTCGCAGGCGAAAAATGGAAGAAGAGAGGGCGCGAGAAAAATGAAAAAAAGCAACGAGGAGAGAAAATTGTGCTCAAAACGCGGAGTAGAGCGGCGCATAGAATGATTGATTAAAAAAACGATTTCGAGTGTATATTTTCTGAAAGTAGCGTGGATACCGGAGGTCTAGTAGACGCCCTTTTTTTAACTAGTGAAATTTGTGTAGAATTTTTTCCGCTGCAATTATAAAGAAATTGTATAGTTTAGGGTGTTCTTTAAACTGAAACAAAAAAGGAAACCAAAACGGAAAACTAATGAAAAAGGGTTTTTTTTCTAGCCCGGCGATACTGACTAGCAGATGGATTTGCAAAAGATTATACCAATATTTTATTTTTTACAATAAACCGTAATACTGTAAATGAAGTGGCCTCACCGTAACGAAAAAAGATTATGATGCAGCGAGTAAGGGGGAAAGATGTTTCTAGCGATTAATTCTTCGAAAAATATAGTTCCCCTATGGTTCTCAAATCTATCACAGTGAAATAAGAGATGAGTAACGTTGTTCATGAAATCGGTACGAACATGATCACCATTACACACACCAAGAAATCAGAGAAATTCAAAGCTATGCGGGAATTCCCCATTCTCAATCTACATATAACAGTAACGAACCTACGTATAGAACGAGTTGAGATACTTTTGCATAGGGAAAAGTACTAGGACGGAGAAGTTGAACGCTGAACGATATTATAACACCTATGGGTGGTCTGCGACTTTCTTTTTGGTAATAAAATCCAACAACGCAGAATTTAAAGAAAATCCATTTTTTTTAAAATTTCTTGATAAATGAAAAACAACCAAGCATTGATTTTTGGTGGAAATAAACTTATTCGTAATTTCGCGAGTATTTTTATTACAAAATTTTACGCTAAAAGTTCTTTAAAAATTAATCTCAAATTATTTAAGCAACCGATGATGTTTTTAAGACAGTATAGTGCTGTGCCCTTTAGAGTCGGAATATCTTTGTCAATCTCCGAAAAACTCTGCGAGCGTGTCCACGGCTAGCACGTAATTTCTGATTTTTATAGGAAGGAAAACATTAAACATACGAGCTGACATGGAAACATCATTTTCATAAAATTAGCCACGTCATAATCGACACCTTCTTTTTTTGTATATACATAATTAATATAAAAGTAAAAAGGGGAGGGGGTGACTTTTTATTTGAAATCTATAAAAATCTCTATTGCGGCATACATAATAATCGGATAATTGTTTATCGCAGCTTATAAATGAAAGGGGTAGATGACTTTTAACCGATGATTAATGTTTCGTAATTTTTTCTTAACAATATCGCAACGTTAATACGTTTCAAATTACCTTCAACAAAGTTCTACCGTCGATTTCAAATACAGGCATCGTGCTGACGTGGTAAACCTATAAAATTGGTCGAGCAGGTTTTTGCTGCAAACTTTTTAATAGCCGAATTCCCCCGCTAACGTAAGAGTTATAATAAATAAATTTCTGCGATGAAAAAGTCCGATATAAGTCATAAGAGCATGAGCAGTTATACATTCGTTTGGTGATTTTAAGATTATTACGAGACAATTTAATGTGGTTTGGTTTAAAGATCGGAAGAAATTTCCATTAGGGCCAATTATGAACAGTCGAAAACAAGACCTCTTTAGTCTTTAAAAATAAACCTACACAGACACGTGTTGATGAGATTCGCGTTTATTAATTCATGTTAATTCTCACGTGTATCAAAGATTTCGAAGAACGTTTAATAATTGTAACCGTAAAGTGTAAAAACAACCGAGGCGCCAGCGCAGCTGACTTTCATGTCATATGCGTCCAAGACCCGTTTTATTTATGTTTACTTTTACGAGAACTCACGCTAAACTTGTATTCTCATTTTCAAATTTTCAAGCACTCTTTAGCCGATCGTAATAAAAAGTAGTATGAAAATGCGATGACCTTGTGATGACAAGAAATAAGTAGACATTTATGAAGCGGAACATTTAAAAAGCAACATACAAGCCATAAAGAAACACAATTATAACATATAATTACATAAATCTCGAATCTTCGACTTAATATGGGGCATGATTGAAGCCGCAGAAGATAATATTCTACAGTTCTTATAGAAGAGTCGGTTTTTAACTGATTGTATATTATTTTACACAAAATGAAATAAACGTTCGATGACGGTGTTAAAGAGAGTTTACGGATTACGATATTCAGCATAAATACCCGAAAACAATTAGATAAAAGGAAAGAACAATACGACATCAAGCGTTGTTAGTAGGAAGTAATCAATATAGTGGGAACAATGTGTGGAGGACGAAAAGATAAGAGGCGCAATGCGGTGAGTAGTAGGAAGATCACAAGTCTCAGCAAATTGAAATATAGAGCAGAACGCATAACAGAAAGAGGTGAATAAACACGTGATCAGCGATACGCGTTTCGTTTGGGTGGTAAAATAGATAGGAAACCACGAAAGACAAAAAACAAGAGAGTATGGCTTAAAAATGTAGGCTAATGTAATGACGACAACAACAGAATGGTGAAGTGATGGAAATGATAGGAACCATAGGTTAAAAGCCGGTTGAGCAAATAAAAGATAAATAATCATTAGAAAAAGTCGTACGTATCCGATGCTATAATCTGAGATGAAAACTTTTGCACAGCGAAAGGAGATTAGATGATGAGATTTTTCTTAAGAAATGAGCTTGGGAAAAAATAGCAACCTGAGAGGTAAAAAATCTACTGCTTCTTTACGAAAGATGGTCCCGAATGGCTAGGAACCTACAGCAAATCAATTTCAATGGAATGAAAGGAAGAAAGTAATGTTACGTAACACTTTTTAATATTGCCCGTAGTGTGTATGCGACATAATAATTAATATCAGTTGGTATTTCTTAGTTTGTCCTTTTTTTTAGGGGAGTGTTGGCCACACTTTTTAATGTGCTGTGAAAAAATATTATTATTAGGAGAAGGTAATTCACCGTGTTCTTTTGTTGCAAGCTCCCAACAAGTCGCGACTGCAGCCGATATGCGCCCTCCACAATCAATCAACAAGCTAGAGTAAGAAAAGTAAATTACAGGTATAATCTTCTTTCGTTTCTCCATGTTGACTGAAACACCAAACCTCATAGCCTCATCTCGTAAATACAGACTAGTCCAGAAAGTAAAATCATTTCGATCCCTCTGATATACGAATGCATTATAAATTGTCGCAAAACGAGTTTTATCGAAAATAAAAAAAATCACAATAATAATATTGAATCATAATAATTTCAGTTGTTGGAACAGTTACGCAGTGTTACAGGATGCCAAGATTTCAATAACGAAAACACTCCCATCAAGTATATCATCAGTCGGTAACGTCGAATGTAACGCGCTGATAAACCTATCAGCCTTGATCAATTTAGTCCGGGGAGATGCTCCTAAATTCATTACCATATTTAACCTAACAAAAAAAAAAAATTCAAGCTGGAAAATTCATTCGCTCGCCGAATCATCGAAAATAAAAGCCACAACTCTAATTGAACTCTCTTGAAGGAGAGAAAAGGAACACAAAACACCTTCAATCAATTAAAGTATTCCATGAAAAAAAGGCTGTTCACGAAATAACTAGAAAAAAAAAAAGGTGAATTTGCTACTTGACAATAATTCATCAAAGAACTGAAAGAATTTAAAAAAGTTACGAAAAATACCGTATTCGATCCTGATTCAATAAATCCTGCGCAACACTTTGCAAACAACAAAGAATATTTAAATATTTAAATATTTAAAATACGCAGTACGGTTTCCGTTCAAATAGAGTTACTAGGGATGCTATTGCGCTAATAAAGGTGATAGTACAACGTTATATTTCAGTCAATAGGAAAGTATACGCTTGCTTCATACACCTCGAAAAGGCGTTCGATAGAGTACAACATACTCAAATAATAAAACTGCTGAGTAGATACAATATTGATAAAGAAGATATACAGATAATGCGCAATTTATATTGGCAACAAACTGCAATCGTTACGGCGGGCACAAAAGAGCAGAGGAACAATGTCCAATTAAACGCGGAGTCCGGCAAGGATTCCCACCATTCCCCCGCCTTTTTAATATGTATTTCGAGGAAATAATAAAGCATCGAATATTTTAAAAAGACGGAATCAAGATAAATGGTTGCAATATCAGTCACATCAGCTATTCTGATGATATAGTCCTTATTTCAGATATTTTAGGTAAGTTACAGAGCTTAGTCACAAAATTTACTAAGGAATTCGCCAAATATAGAATGAAGGTAAACATTCACAAATCAAAAGTGATGAAATTCGCTAAACAAAAAACCCAGAACGAAGCACCAATAGTGATAAAAATAGATGGAGTACCACTGGAACAGGTGTCAAAATTCAAATATCTGGGGGGTATCGGTAATAGAAGATGGAAGGGATGACGAAGAAATCAGGATAAGAATCGGTATTGCGCGGAGAACGTTTAATAATTTAGAGCGGATATTTCCGGGGACAGAGGAATGAAAATCCAACTCCGGCTAAAATTACTTTCATGTTACGTATGGCTTGTTGTATGTTACGCGATGGAAACATGTGTATTCTCAAAAAACTCAAAGAAAAAGCTACAAGCGTTTGAAATGTAGACGTACAGACGGATGCACAAAATAAAATGGACGAAAAAAATAAAAAACGTGGAGGTGCTGCGTCATTAACTAAACCGATTTTATTACCTGCCTTGGAGGAAAAAGTAGGAAATATATATAAATCAAAGAATGCAGGTCGACCTCATCTTTTGCTTGGTCGTCAATGGAAAAATATTAGGCAAAGCATCACCGGGAAGAAAGCGGCTAACTGTATTAAGTGGATATAAAACATCTGTTACAGATAACTCAATGCATGCGTGATGTAGTGACCTTCAGTTATGAAGAAGCTTACCAAATAAATAAAACTAAGGCTTCTTTAAGGGATATGAGTGTAAGACGCTCTCACATAATAATGAATAAGCGAAATATTATACACGCCGTAGCACTGACAGGTAAACGATATAGTAAACCATCATATCGAACTAGCAAAACTGATCGGAATATCGGGAGATCTGCAAACATTTCGACTGCACCTACTCTCTAGTACTCAGAAGTCTCCCTTAAATCAACCGATAAACCACTGACGAGAAACTACACCATCTTCAGGTGCAACAGTCCTCAGATTCATTTCCTTCTCAACACCTTCTATCATATATACTTTATCGGTCAAGCAAATTTCAGTTTATATTGAGACAACTTCGGTTCAAGTATTTGGCGATTTTAATTCCCCTTTCCGGGAAGCATCGGTGACCGCTAAATATGGCAGTAACGATCTTATAATAACTCTCACAGACTAGCTGGTCTTTTCAACTGAAATCAGGCCGGTTCTTTTCTTGTTTACTCCAGCTGGAAATCTGCAGGTTTAGAGATAACTTATGTTTCAGCATCACGTTCTTATTTTTTCAAAGACCCTAATAGGCGCAATATTCAGAACCACAAAATCTACACTCTACTTATTCTAGAGAAGTAATTTAATTGTTCTCCTGTATGATCTTCGAAACAGCTATTTCCAAGTCTGCTCTTATCGTTCGATATATTTTGTTTTCGATTTTTCAATGCCTAAGCCTTACGTAGCATCGAATAAAGCAGTTCAAAGTCTTTAAATATTGTTTTTCGATAAATTTTTCAACAGTGATATCGCTTCTCTGTACGGCACCCGTAGTATTGAATAAATAACATTCTATACATTTTCGTCGGATTCGTAAACTCGAAGATTTTTAAATAAGCAGAGGTTTTATTCGATCGAAGCTTATAATCGATGTTATGCGTACGAACACGTTCTGTAGGTTTACTTGATCAATAATTACACCAGATCATACGATTGATTGAAATACCGTTTACCGCCCAAGAATTTGACAAAAAAAAAAAAAAAAAAAAAGAAAAAGAAAATCCGGCGAAAAACTGATGAAAAATAAGAGACCGGTTCCGTTTAGTAATAACATATCTGTACAACGCGGAAATTTAATATGTATAATAAAATGACAAATTATACGGTACAGTTGAAATTGGTTATAATAACATGGAAAGGGGTGAATAATCTCTGTTGCTCATCATCATCATCATTTCTCCTCAACCGTTTGATTGGTGGGCAACATGGCTCGTACGTAGCGAAATCCTGGCTTGGGCAACGTCTTTTATCTTTGCATAGGTTTGTTCTTTTATTACATAAATGCCGGGTTCTTGGTCTCCCTTTTTGTAGTTTCCCGTTTACTTTTCCTTCTATTAAGTTTTTGAGCCATTGGAAGTGTCTCGGATTTGATGGCCGATCACACTGTTTCTTCTCTTTTCAATGGTATTTAATATCTCTGGTTGTTATTCTATCCTTTCGAATACCTCCTTGTTTGTGACATTATTCATCCATGATATCTTTAGCATCCTTCAGTAGCACTAGATTTCAAGGGCTTGTATTTTTAATGTTTCTTTTTTTAGTATTGTCCAGGTGTTTCACAGCAGTATAAAGCGACGCTCTAGACAAGTGTTTTAATGAACAATTTCCCCTGATATTTTGTTGGGAGACATTTTTCGATACACCTAGAATGTCAATATCCATCCAGGTAATTTCTTGTTTCAGGTTTTCTAATTTCGCGCGTTGTTTTAGCGATCGCACGTTCCATGTTTCAATTCTGTATTTTTCCTTTTTATTGGAATTTGTAGCGTGCACATTTCCTCCTGTAGAATGCTATACCAACGAGGGCGCAAGGGAACTCGGGTCAATCTGCATTGCTGCAGATGACCGCCCATTGTCTGACGCACCCTTTCGAGTGTATCTCTTTTTTTTTTTTTTTTTTTTTTTTTTTGGGCGCACCAGCGGCATTGACCCAACAACAACAGAAATTAAGGAAGGGGTTAAATAAAGAGACGATTAGAAATAGACCTTAGGAAAGATTGGAGTACAGGGATTATATCTGGAGATGGAAAGGAAAGGACAAAGGAAGAATTATACGGAGCAGGAAGACCCAGTGCCAAGATTTTCGAGTACAAAACAAAGCGCTCGGAATCAAGGGCGGGCCATTCAAAGAAGATGTGGTTTGCATCACATATGAGAGGAGAGATGGAATTATGAAGGGGACAATCGGGAGAAGGGGACAGGGAAAAACGAAAACGTGAAGAGGGTAGAAGTGAGTGATTAATACGCAGTCTGATTAAGGAAATGATCGCGGAGCGTTGATAAGAATAGGATTGAAACCACGGCTGGGAAGAGGGAACCGGTTGAATTTGAAGATAATGAGAGGCGGGATTAGAAAATAGAGAAGGGTAGATGTCCGACCATAGTCGGGAATGATTAGCTGAGGAAAGAAGGAGGATGTCCGAGGTACGAATTTTGCAGAATAAAGGACCATCGCGGGCGGCCGAACGGGCTAAAAAGTTCGCTAACTCGTTGCCCTCGATGCCAGAGTGACTAGGAACCCACAGATGGTCAATAGTAATGGAACGGGATGAAAGTAATTTGGATATAAGAAAACGAATTAAAAGAATGATAGAATTGGAGGAATGAGAAGGAGGAGAAGAGATGGCTTGAAGAACACTTTTGGAATCGGAGACAATCAGACATTTACTGATCTCTCTTATGGATGGAATGAACGAGACTGCGCGTAAAATGGAGATAGACTCCGCTGTGAAGATAGAACTGAAGGAAGGAAGCTTGAAGGACTTAGAGTGATTAAGTGAGAGGGAGGTAAACGCGCCGCCCACCCCATTTTCGTTTTTAGAACCGTCAGTGAAGAATGTTAGATGAGAAGGGAAAGATGTGACCAGCATGTGGAGGAATTCGGCTTAGATTGAAGAATGTGCGGTGGAGCTGGTTTGGAGTGGGAGAGAGAAGAGATTAATAGTCTGCCAAATGCTGGAAAAGTCATCGGAAAAGTAAGAAAGCTTGGAATAAGAAAAGACATAAGGCGAAAAATTGGAGACTCGAGCTGCTACGAGAGAAAGGATTGGGATTTTGTGAGGAGCAAAACGCCATTGGTTTTTAATACTAAGATAGGAAGAGATAAGATTAGATGAGGACACAGAAAGCCGTTTAATTAGAAAATTATAACCAAGCTGCGATCTGCGGATAAACAGTGGTTGCATAGCAGATTCAGAGAGGATAGCAGGAATGGGAGAAGATTTTAGCGCTCCAATGCACAACCAAAGGCAGCAGTTTTGAACTTTGTCCAGTTTGGTGAGGAGAGATTTAGAGGAGTTTCCATAGATGAAAGAGCAGTAATCGATTCTGGAACGAATTATAGCTTTGTAAAGGATGAGGAGAATGGAAGGGTCACCACCCCATTTGGATGGCGATAGGGCTTTCAGGAGATTGAGTCTTTTGAGGGAAGAATTGTAGAGATAGTTGATGTGTTCATAGAAAGTGAGTCGGCTGTTGAGAATAACACCAAGATAGCAGAAGGAGCTGACGAGCGGAATTGGAATGTCAGATGAAATAATATTTACCAAAGCTTGATTGTAGGGACGGAGGGAGAACACCATAGAAGAGGACTTAGAAGGAGAGAGAGAGAGGTGAATTGAGGCGAGGGAGATACTAAGGATAGATAAAGAGTTATTGATCTCTTCGTTGGCGGCGGCCACATCATTACAACTGGAGTAGATGAGGATATCGTCTGCGAAAAGGAGAGAGGAGGAAGTCGTAGGGAGGGAAGCAATATTAAGGAGATATATATTGAAAAGAGTGGGGCTAAGACATGATCCCTGAGGAAGTCCCCGGTGGATGCATCTGGAAATGACACGGGAGGGAGTAGAGAGGAAGAGGGATCTATTTTGGAACAAGTTTAGGATCAGAAAGATGAAATTAGATGGAACGTTAAGCCCAAGAAGCTTGGCGCATAGAGTAGGAAGGTGGACATTATCAAACGCAGAGGAGACGTCAACAAATGTAGCAACAGTGAATTTTCTTTCTATGAAAGCTTTGTAGACGTCTGATAGGAAAAGACTGATGCAGTCGGCCGGGCCCAACCCCGGGCGAAAGCCAAACATATTGGAAGGAATTAGATCATTGTGTTCCAGCCACCAGACGAGTCGATTGTTCACCATACCTTCAAACAGTTTACGAAGACAGGAGGCTAAAGAAATAGGACGGAACGTGGATTGATTTTTTTTAGGTATAGGGATGATAACAAAGTCATTCCAGGATTTAGGTGTAGATCCGGAGAGTAGGAAGGAGTTAAAGATATTCAGAAGAAAATGCAAAGAAAGCGTGGGGAGGTTTTTAAGTATAAGGAACGATATACCATTTAAACCTGGTGAGGAGTTGGAGGATTTATTAAGGATAGATAGTAGCTCATCATAACGGAAAGGAAGAGATAAGAAGTGCGACTCTGAGTTGGGTGTAAGAACAGGAAGCGAGATTTCCTCAAGAGAAGGAGCGTAGGCGGGCGCGATAGAGTCTAGAAAGGAAAGGAGATGTTGCAGTGCGGGAGAGGGATGTACCGGGCGCTTGGAAAGGGGAGAAGTAAAAGCCTTAGCCATCTTCCAAATCTGCGAAAAGGGCGTGTCTTTAGAAAAAGCGGAACAAAATTGTTTCCAAGTATTTCTCTTAGCCGCTTTAAGAACAACGTGAGCCCTCGCATTGGCTTCTTTGTGCGCTAGAAAGTTGGACATTGAGGACCGCGAACAAAATGATTTGAATGTAACAGTACTTTGTTTGAAAGCCTGTTTACATTCTTCGTTCCACCAGAGTGAGGAGGCAGAAGGGGCTTTTCGGTGATGATTATTGGGAACAATCGGAGAGGATGAAGAAAGGGACGAATGAAGGGACTGAGTGAACAAGTTGTATTGGGCTATAGGATCAGAATTCGTCAGGATATGAGGGAGAGAATCGTCCATCAATGAACGAAATTTGGTCCAATCAGTTTTGGAAAGAATCCATCGAGAGGAATGGAGAGGCTTGGATTGGATAGGAGGAGGGACGTCATTAAGGGATAGGAGAATAGGAACATGGTCGCTACCAAAAGTGCCATCAAGTGTTCTCCAGGAGAATTTAGGAGCTATATCGGGAGAGGTAAAGGAGAGGTCCACCGAACTTGAGGAGAAAGCATTTTTAAAGTAGGTGGGAGAATGATCGTTGAGGAGGAAGAGATTACGATTCAGGATAAAGTCTTCCAGCACAGAGCCGTTGGAGTTGTAACGAGTGCAGCCCCAAAGGGGAGAATGAGCGTTCCAATCTCTACCAATGACGTATGGTTCTGATAGGGTTGTAAGGAATGAGGAAAGCGGAGTATTGAAGAGGCTAGAGGTGGGAGGGTTGTAGACACAGGCGATATGGATAGGCTTTGGGGACAGATTTAGAAGAGAAATATGGATCATATTGGGGGAGTTAGGATAGGGAGGTGGAAGGAAAAGGATTGTGTGCGATTGGTATGATAAGTCGCTCCTGATTAGGATGGCAGCTCCACAATACCCGTCCACACGATCAGCTCGAACTATGGAAAAACCTCTGAAATGGATGGAGGAGGATGATTTCAGCCACGTTTCAGACAGCAAAGCGACATGAATGTTATAGCGGTCAAGTAGACCTTCTAAAGCTTGTTTGTTAGCTCGTAGGCTACGACAATTCCATTGTATAATGTTTAAGGACGGAAGCTGCGACATAGTAGGATAATGACAAAAGGGAAAGGAAAGACGAGAGCAGTAAAGTATCTCATGGGTACTGCAGTTGTACCTTTCACTTTACGCATACCATGTTGATACTAGGAAGAATAAAAACAATGGTGGTCTCGCCTTCCACTGGATTTTTTGTCAGCGTTTACTCCCTAAGCTGAAAAGGCCAGCTTTTAGGCACTGAAGTCTCGCCTACTCGTTTTAAATTGATAAATCAATTTGACCAGGAGCACAACGTCGCGAACGAGGTGGTATTGATAGTCTGCTAGTTTTATGTGCAGTTAGGGACGCTTAACGGTATTTAATAATATGATTACCTTTGGCAAGTAATTGTTTCACCGTTTCCCTTTCGGCATGTATTGTGTGAGTTATGCTTTTAAGCACGACGAAAAGAAAATTACCACCTCGCACGACGTGGACGCGCAAAACTCACTGGTTGTTGTTTCGTGTCTCTGTCAGTGGGACTACCACTACATAACAGCCGAGTGACTGCTGACTAGAGAAGGTGATTTTAGTTACAACAACCGGTGCCCCGCGCGACCTGTTGCTCATATCCCACATAAAATAAAGTATTATAATTTTTTAAAGATCAAAATTTGCTATTAAGATTCTCCGTTATAAGACGTGAAATATTTTAATGTATAACTTTTCACTAAATAAACAAATAAAATTATTTATTTATGATTATAGAACTATATGTATTTTTTATCCATTTCAGAAAAACAAGCGTCATTTTTTTATTTTTTATTTGTACATAAAAGTACAATGACGAAAAAGTAAAACTTAAATCAATGTAAGAATAAAAAGGATTAAAAAATCATTACTACATAAAAATACGTAGTTCATTTTACCCCCAATTTTGAAGAAATTTGTGATTTTTGATTTTTTATTAAAGTGAGGTGAGGTAGTTTGCCTGTTTTTAATATTTTTTGTAATGATTTTAACACAAGTTTTCATCAATGTTAAATTTACAATAAATATTTCAGAATAACAGTATACATTTATTTTAATTTCTTCATTGAAAAAGATCAAAGGAACAATCTTTTTTTTCCCCTCTTTTTTCGTTAAATTCATCTGAAAAAATCTTTCAAAGCTAATTGTTGTGTTAGCAATTTTTTATTTGTGTACGAAAATGTTGCTATAGTAACCGATTCGAAGCTACAGCTGTTGTCGTTTTAAATTATATATAAACATTTAACATGTAACTTCATAGAATTCTGTTGGTTCCAACGTTCTCCATTGCTACAACCAGTATGCCGCTAAAACCAATTTTCATTGAATTTCAATATCTATAAACCTAAATGCCGATCAAATAGGACCGCAGTATGTTTTCAACGATACTTTTTTTAAATTTAAAATAATCTTGTAAATTTATATATATGCATATATGTGTGTAGCACAATAACTGATGCATGAAAAATGTACGACGCATTTTTCTTATAAATCAGATTTAAAATTATTGACGATTGACGAAACATACACATAATACTCTAACCAAAATTTTAAAAAATTCAGCTATAATCCGAAAAATCATAATGTAAACAGATAGGGGCGAATCCAGAGAGACATTTGGGGGAGGGGAGATTTTTTTTTTTGATTAAGAACTGTATTTCAATAGCGCTATTTTTTACAATACGAGTATGGGTACAAAGGCGCCAAGCCAAGCACCGCCGTTAGGCTTAATCTTGACCTAGAACCTTCTTACATTAAAACTTAAGTAATAAACTTTAATTTTTTCTTCTTTTTTTTTTCTTTATATCGAGGTTTGAGAAACTTAATGCTACATGATCTGGTGAGATGCACTGTGTACTTTTTAATAGACAATAATATTTTTATCGCTTTTTTATTTTTATTTTTTTTTCTGAAAGACGCAAGTGTGATTGATTTCGGTTTGATTTACCATTTCAGCTAGATTGTTTTGTCCGGGAATTAATATTGAAAATTATATGTATAAGTGTCAATGAGTAGATTTTAAGTGTAATGTTTTTTATTTAATTGAGTAATGTAAATTACTGTAGGTTGTTATTTTTGCCAGTAAATTTTGGTTTTAAAGCTAAGAACGCGAATTTTTGAAATTTAAAATTTAGTTGCCGAAGTTGAATTGTTCAAATTGAGGTTTTCTATGTTGAAGTATCTGATGTCGTCATACTTACTGTAGTGAAAGATTACATGATTGGCGTTTTCAATTTCCCCACAATCACATTTGTCGACTTCAGTAATTTTGTATTTTTTCAAGTAGGCTCCGAAGTGTCCGTGGCCAGTGAGGAGTTGGGTAGTATAAAAGTCAGGTGTTAACTGTAAGTCTGTACTAATATTTAGGATTAGCCTGTGGGTATGCCGACCTGCTATATCTCTTTCCCAGGAGTTTTGCCATATGAACATGAAATGGTTTTTAATGTTCTTTTGAGTTGTTTTAGTGACATTTTTATATGTAAGTCATGGTGGATTAGCATGTAGGAATTGTTCTGAAGAGAATTTATTGGAGGTAGAAAATTCATTATATTTTTATGGTTTTTTATGGTAAAAATGATTGATCCATAGTTAATTTTTATGTTTAGTGGAAGGACTTCCGTAAGGGCAACAGCGGCGCTGCGAGAAATTGTTCTATAAGCTCTACAGGCATTTATTAAATATTTACGTTGTGTGGAGTTTTTACTTAAGGGTTTTATATTTTAGGTGTTGGAAAAACACAGAGCAACAGTAACACACTGTATTCTCAACAAGTGACTTTTACAGTCCAAGGCTGTATCTGTAATGAAAGCCCCATGTATTTATGTACACTTCTAGTAATTAATAGTATTTAGCGTCCAACTTAGATGCCGTATAGTCTATATGTTGTTTAAAGGAGAGTTTATTGTCTAATATAACTCCTAGGTATTTAAAATGTTCGACTACTTTTAAAGTTATCCCCCTATAAAGTACCTTAATATTTTTCCTTTTTAGTTTCAGGAAGTTTGTGAAAAGGGACACAAAGCATTTTTCAACTCAGAAATTAAACTTTACTTCATTTAGCCAGGCTCCGAGTAACTCAAACGTTTTGTTAGCTGTTTTTTCGAAATATACTTTTGTATCGTCCATTATTATGAATAGTAAGTCATCTGCATATGCGCACAGGTCAACGTTCTTGTTGTATGGTAGAGCTTGGTGGAATAATATATTCCAGAAAAGTGGACCTAAAACGCTACCCTACGGGTAGCCTTTATTGATTTCAGTGATTGCACTATGATTACCTATTTGAAGAGTTACACATCTGTTTTTAAGGTAGCAATATATTGTACTTAGCAATAGTACGTTTTTGATCAGAATAGATTTTAAAATGTCAAATAAAGGAGGGTGCCAGCAGTTATCAAAAGCTCCTTTGATATCCACTCCTATGACGAGAACGTTCGATTTTTTTCTAAGGCTGCTGCTAATCTTGCTGACCGCATAATTCACAGCATGTTCTGTGGACAGACCTTGTCTGAATCCAAATTGTCTTTTATCTAAAAAGTTTGTTGAGTTCAGATTGCAAGTTATCCTATTTTTTAATAGCTTTTCGTAAATTTTGCTTACAGTATTTAAATGACATATTGGGCGATAGAAGCTTATGAGATTTGCATCCTAGTTTGATTTATGAAGTAGGATTACATTTGCTTCGCGTCAGGGTTTAGGGAAATAGTTTTACGGAGAAGTTTTTTTTTTGTATATATTGTCTGGTCCAGCAGCTTTGTTGTTTTTTAAATCTTTTATAATGCTATTTAGTGCGGAAGTATCAAGAGAAGTCTGTTGAGAGTGAGCAACGTTTTCCTGTATGGGAAGTTTAAAGTTTTCTCTTAGTATTTTCTGTTTTTTGCTGTCTTTTTGTCAGTGCTGTCAAACGGAAAAAGAGAGGATAGGGAGTAAATTACAATATCTGTCATATTGGTGATTTTATCGCCGTTATTTTTTGTGAAAAGTGGAATATTGTTTGGTTTGTTTGTTTTCGGAAACGTTAATTTGGAGCTTAAGCCCCATGGTTTAACATTTTCAAAGAAAATTTTGGGGAGGGGGGAGTTATATAATTATGTAATATCTTCTGTGGTAGGCAGTAGATTTGAGAAATACATTGTTTCATAAAGAAAATCAAATAGCGACACCTTTATAAACATTTAAAAATGTTTTAAAAATACGTAATTATTACAATTTAATTTAAATTTTATTTTTTTTTTAGGTAAAAAATAAAAAAATTATAAAATTCTACTTAAAATGGTAGTTTAGAATTTGAATAGTAAGAAAGGTAGTATTTTTATTAGACACTTTATTTCTTTTTTATTTTTGTTAGTAATCCGATCCCAATTCTTTATTTGTGAGCAAGTTTAAATACATATATATTTCTCATTGAACTATTTTCATTTACATTACAAAATAAAAATTAAAAATAAATAAGAAAGGCAAAAGATCGATGTTAAAATAAAACAAAAACGTAACATTAGTAGTTTTACTAGAGAACAATATTAAATATTAGTTATAATTAAATCCGTAGGTAACATACAAATCTTTTATAGCATAAATTGAGTTTCTCTGTTATAACAAATTTTTTCCTAGAAGCATTGGTTCTTTTGAAGGGAAATGTCCCATATCCCCCTCCCGTCCCGTGGATCCGCCACTGAAACTGATCATCGTTTTATTAAAATTACGGGTTAGTTTTATTGACGATGGAATCTATCACCGCTCGTGAAAGCAATACCTACTGATCAAGCCGATATAATAAATGCACCAACGCTAATCTTTATCCTTCCGAATATATTTATATTTAGACAATTTTTAATATCTCCTCGAATGTATGAAATAAATTTATTTCTGCCATTAATTTTACTAGCAGTTATAATAAATATAAATAGGAACATTGGATTTAATTTGTTTAAAGTTTAATCTGGCTAGCTGTGCTTCAAATCATCGGCGAAGGAAAGAGTGTAACGGGGTTATTTTTAATATACCGTTCCTGTACGACTGTAATTCAAAGCTGCGTACAAGATGATATGCTATTTGAATTGACGAACGCAATAACATCCGCGGAACATTACCTGAAAGACAAAGGATTTGAATAAGCGGGAATATTTCGAAAATATTGCATATCAAAACCACGATGTAGTCTCGAGAAAACCGTGCAAGTGAAAGTAATTGTAATGGTTAAAGCGAATTTTATGACTTTTTTTTTATAATGACTTAATAATAGCATATTTCCAATGAAGTGAAAACAAGAAATATAATCAAAATAAGCGACTGCTTAAGCAACGTTCGAAACCTATTTCACCTGAAATGAATAATAAAATGTCCCGTAAAATGCGTCTGCACTTACTATCGTTATCAAGTTCTGCAGTAACTAACGATTTTACTTACACCTACCTGAACAACTCTGGTGTAACAAACGGAATTTTAAAAGTGTATTCTATATTTATCCCAGAGGTATAAATTAAAAACAGATTGACCAAGTCGTATTATTACAGGCTAAATACGAATTTTAAAGATTTTTACTGTGAACTAGAAAAAAACAAAAAACATGTGTCTATATCAATGCTAATCTATTGCAGTTCGTTATATAAATTGCCGCATTTGTTGTAAATAAAATTCATTTATTTTTCAGGGGGGGAAAAAACAACAAAAAACCGATAAGAAATTTTGGTGGCCAGTGGCTATCGGAAATTAAATGAATAGGATGAAATTACTTTTTTCTTTATATTCGCTAAGGGGACAGTATTGGGCGGCTCATTATGTAGGGATTAGAGTAAATGACAAACGCATTATGCCGAATTTAGGGCAGACAGAAGGTATACGTTGGACCAACGGATAACACGTTTGGGAATAAAAGAGACAATTCTTGCCGGAGGTCTTATGAAACACGTAATAATGGAATAGTGATGTGTATCCGGTTCTCAGACGGTTCATGATTAAGTAGTCTCGACGGGACATCCCTTCAGGTGCTACCAAGGCTCGGTTGTTGGTTTAGTAGTCTTTAAAAAGATCTGTTGCGAAATTCGGATGCTCTCCACTTCTGTTTAGACTTTAGTAAAGTTTTCTAATTGGCGGCGGTTGGACAGCATCATACACTACTGGGCAATAAGTTGTTGCTCTACGGTATTCGTCAACTCTTCTGTTCCTGGACACCGAAATGTGGTCTGCCGTACCTTTTCGAATGACATCCCGTTGATCCTTTTCGAGAGATCAAGTGTAATGCTGACTCGCAAATCTACCCATCGTCATGAGGAAAACATCTTCCGAAAAACTTAAAAAAAACAGCAGTAGAAATCGATGAAGGAATGAAGTGTCTCCGACAGAAAAGAAAGAAAAAAGACAAAGGAGAAAAATGAGAGCAGTATGGAAAAGAATAAACCGTTTATAAGAAGAGTGGGAGAAATAAAACTCGAAAGAGAAAGGAAAAGTTTTCCTTGAATTTTTTTTAGGATAATTATGTTATTATTGTATCATATAATGGTTCCCAAGGTTTAAAAAAAAAAAAAAGGACTTATTCATCGTACCATGACGATAAATAGTTATTCAAAGTGTAACTAAAATAAAAAAAGAATAAAGAAAATTTGTTCTTTCTTTTTTTTAAAGAAAACATATCATGAAGCGAGCTAAGCGAGTTCTGTCCCTACTGGTAAATAATAAAACGAACGGTTTGAGCAAATTTTTCTGAACGAGTAGCGAAAAAAAAAAAAGTATAAATAAAAATAAACAACAGTCTTATTATCCGATGACTTGTTAAAGAAACTTTTGAAAACCGGAGTAGAATTGCGTTTGGAAAAAAATAATATTACGGGACTGCTAGTACATTCCGGGGAGATTATTAACAAATTATAACAATCAAGATTAATTTTGGGTGTTTCCTTTTGGGCTCGGTTAACAAAGAGCATTCACTCATGTCTTTATTTATTCTAATTTTTTTTTTTTTTTTTTGAGATAATTTAAATTTCGATACCATTATGCAAAGGAAAGATGCAATTATTAGAAAATTGAGAGGGTTTGGGAACGTACGTATCAATGAAATATTATAAGGTGTAGGAACATTGAGTTGTAATAAATTAGAGTATAGTATTGATTGTTCATTGAATAAAGAGGAGTACTCAAAAAACACATGGTCAGCGTTGCATATATAATTATTATCCGATGGGTGAAGGAGACAGAATGAAGATGAAGAAGGAATGACCCGGTGTCGAGAAGCGGGGAGGAGTGAATGGTCAAATCGAAGACGACATATGGATACAATGGAGTTACGTTGAAGAACTTGACAGCCATGGAACCATGGACCATCAGGAATAGAAGAGGTTGAATAGAAAGATAGGAGTGCGGATTGGAAAACGAGCAGGCATACATGTCGGACCGAAATTTCGAGTGTAATGTTTTGGAAAGAGATGAAATATTATTGGCTGGATAAAGATTGATGCAAGTATCATTCGTGGTGGCTAAGTACGCTAGATTGTCAACCCTTTCATTTTCCTCAATTTCAACATGACCCGGTGCCTATAAAAAATTCATTTGACAGAGTGTATATTAAGTTAGATTAGAAACCATAGATCGAGTGCGAAGAATTATAGAGTCAGAAAATGGGTGACGGTACGGAGAAATATAGCTGTCAATATACTTAGGGAATCGGAAACTATTAGAAAATTACTATTATCCTTAATCGAGGATATATATATATATATAGCAATGCTTGAAGAATTGCAATTAAAATATTGTGACTCAAAACCAGCATATTAAGAGTATTTTAGTTTCAAACTGCCGATTCATCCACTGATAATTCTGAATAATTTTAGTGAAAAAATTAAAAAAAAACGTTTCAACATATGCAGCAAATATTATTACGTATGCAGAGCGTTTTTCTGACAAAAAACCGGATTTTGCCTACTTGATCTATTTCTGTTTAGTTTTGTTTTGAAAGAATCGTTATTGTTTATTTGCTACTCCTCCTTATGAGCTTTCCAAAACGTTTTGTATGTAATTCGAACTTGCTAATTTTCGTTAGCTAATCGAATCTTCTTTATAATGTCATACTTAATTCCTGAGCGTCGGCGACTACCTATTCGTACATCTCAACTGTACAGATATAGGCATAGTGTACTAGGCAATTGTTATATGCAACGCAAGTGTAACATACACGTACAAGACTTCATTCGGAACTGATTGTAGTCACTTGCTATCGCGCTACAAGTGCAGTCCCGTGTGTGTCTGCTGTGTACTGACCTAGCGCGCATATGATGTTGTATGTTGTGGTTTGCCATTGCCTTCCACGTGATTGTTAGCGAGTATTTTTATTTAATTCTATTTTGATCATTCGTATATATATATATATATATATATATATATATATATATATATATATATATATATGTATATAAGTAAACACATTTCCCCCGTTTAGACTGATTTCAATAATTAATGAGATTTTAAATTTCTACGTCTGTCGTACGAATTGTGAAAAGCCTATAGTCCTGTGCGACGTCCTCCGATTTATGCGTATAACGTAGGCGAACAAGTGGTGGTCCGATTCGGAATGAAATCCGAATTTTACACGTCATTTTCAAAAATTTCCACGGAAAAATAATAAACCTAGTCGTATAAACTCGATTTTATATCGATTACATTTCTGTCCGTCAACGTCCAATAAGATTTCGCAGACGACTTTTCCATTTTTTGTCCTTATCCCTATCGTTCACTTTTGTAAATCTGTTCGGTGTGAACGCGACCGACTATCCGATCACTCATAGAACACTGTAATAAAATATATATTGTGAATGCGTAGTATCGCCCATTTACAGTTGGGAGACGACGGTGCACGTTGGAATTACGGTATTGCATCGAGTGAAACTATCGGTCTTGTAAGGTAAAAAAATAAAACGAATAATCTATTCTAAAGAATTCTCGTATAACGCTCGCATCAATCAACTATGTTATTTTTGAGCGACACATCAATCTCCTTAATGGCAAAAACGAAATCAATCGGTAATTATTTCTGGAAAGGAGATCTCTGAATGATATGCCGCATCAAAACCGGTTGCCTAAAATTTCGCTTAAAATCGTTTAAAAATTTTTAAACAAACAGTTTTGTTTTAATATATATATATATATCCTTTACACTTTCGATCGTAGCTGTACGAAAATACATTTTTTTTCCTTCTTTTTTTTTTTTCCGTTCATTCAAATACCCTACCCGTCAAAAAACTCTGTGTAGTCTGAATCAGCATGTCCACGTGCAAGCCTCGGGGCCGCATTTTATCGTATAGGCGCTCTATTACGGCCGTGAATGAGAGTATTGACAACAATTTTTCTAGTCGGAATTTTTTTCTTAGAAAATTGTTAAAAATTTAATTTCTCATCGGAGTTTCAGATCGGATTACTTGCGACGAAATTTTCGGCCAAAGGTTATGAAATTTCGTTTGCAATCGTGAAATAGAGAACTGAAGTGTATAACAGTAATAGTCAGAAAAGTCGGAAAAAAAGTATTTGTAATCGACATCCGTAAATAACACGAACACACCAGAAAGGCTTTAATTGTACGATTTTCCTATTCTTCTTTCTGTACGAACGGGCTGCTATAGTTGATAGCAACCCGTTTATTACCGTGAACACCATAGGCAGGATGTTAGTTTCCTCAAGATACTCTGTTCGCCGACAAAGGTGTAACCTCCATCCTAAAATCGGTTTACGTTACAGGGTACCCCCCCCCCCCAAAAAAAATGCACTTTAAGAAACGACTACGACTTAAAGAAATGAACACGCGCTATTTACACGTAGAGTGCTCCCGAGTTCTCCCCATTGAAATTTGTACATATTTTAGCTTATATACGTACTATATGTATAGTTAGATGCAAGTTGGAACTGACTGTAAATAATTGATTTATCGCCCTATAAAAATAGATTCCCTTAAGCGTATCTGTATACTAACAATAAGCAGTGCGCATATCGTGGTATAAGTCTGCTATTCGCGTGACTATCGAACTCAGCACCTCCGTGACCGAAGTCAAGCGCTCTAGCAACTGGGCTATGAGAACACTGCATTAGCAGACCGAATCTTCTTTCGAACATAGCGAAGGCTGCTTATCAGGGAGAATAATCCTTTGCATTCAATCGCATCAATTTGCCACTTCATGTAAACTCAGTGCTGCATTAACCTCTTAAAAACAGATACGCGTGCAGTCGCAACGTAATACAGCAGAACTCTTCCCATACTAAATTTCCTCATATTTCCCTTATCATTTCAAGGCTTTTTTTTTCTAATTCTTCGTATTCGCTCTCTCATTTATAGTCTTCCCTCACTTCATTCTTATTAAAGGATAACGAAAGGATTCCTTGGCTTATACTTCTTGCCGCTTCTGATTTACTCTCACTATATGTAAAACGTTTCATACTAGATTCTGGTCTCGGATTTTTAGTTCAACCTAATTTTCCTAACCGGCCTTGGTTTTACGATTTTCCTCTATTTATTATTATTACGTCTTAATTATACCCTTTTTCATTTTTTTTTTTTTGAATTTTCCCCTAATTGTCCTCTCTAATATTAACGACGAAGTCGTCTGCGATTCTGACTACATCTCCTTCGAATGAAATATTCTGATCTCTTTTGGCACTGAAATATCTTATATCATTCCTGTCGTCGATCGATCTCCACTATTCCGATCCTTAGTTCCGTTTATTAATATCTTAGCAAATCTACATCTGATTCCTTTCCCTTGTGTATTGTCTCTGGGCGAGAGTCGACGTGCTCAAGAAAACAGAAAAAAATACATATGCCATCGTTCGTTAAAAAAAGTGAACAATAATCGGCACTTGAGAAATGATCCAATAAGTATATATATAAAAAAGAAAAAAAAAGACGAATAAAGAAAAAAACTATCGAACCTTCGGTGCAGCAGTCACTGTTCTCAGCTGGAATGAAAGACGGGGCATAGCGAGAGGCCGCGGAGACATCGCAGTGACGAGAATTTTTTTCATCGTTTAATACGTCATCTTAAAGAAAAAAAGCGTTTCAGTTTCTATTTATAGATGGCGCGAAGTGGACACAGTGATCGACAGTAGGAAAACTAATGAACTATAAGTGAAAGACGTGGAAAGAACTAAGCGGTGGTCAGGGGATAATCATCAGAGATCGTTGTAAACATCAAGTATGATTGATGCGAGCGGCAGGGCATAGCTTTTTGTCGCCACGGCTGACGACTTTCTCTGAGATGAACATACTGACACAGTCATCTGGGTCTCCTTCGTTGACAATGGTCTCATTTTTCGTGCTTAGTCCGTGTTCGGTGGCCGCCTCTGAATTTCTTTTCTCTTTAATGAAACCAGAACGTTTTTATAACGAGAGTTGTTGACGACCGACCAGACAGACACCTTCTTTTAATAATCAGCCGGTCGTCGTCTATCGCTTGGCGGTTTTTTCTACACTTTAGCCGCGTTTAACCGCTCGAATTAATTAAGACACCGTGTCAAATTTAGCCGCCTAATTCGCCATTTAATCGCGCCCCGCGCAGCTAGAAAACGAAACTCAGAGAACCCGGACGGGGGGGGGGCACGATGGGGGACAGACGATTTTCTTTCTTTGCTTTTTCGTAATGTTGCGTTTTTTTTTCTTTTTTGTTTTCTTTCTTAGCCAGCAGCTCGACCACCCCCCCCCCGCCACGCCCCTAATTGGCCAATGGCGATGGAGGATATTGTACGACAATCGACGAACCTCGGCTGACTCGACTAGTCGCGGACAACTTTCGGGCTCGAGATTAACCTTAAAACAGTGTGTGTTTCTTTGCGCATTATAATAAATAATCAAGAAAGCGTCTGGCGGAGAACTGGTTCGCTTTAACGGCGAACTGGTTCCGGACGGCGGTCTGCTGCTGCGGCTAGTACGGAATAAGAAGTAGCGAGAGAAGAAAAACAAATTAATAATTTTACTTCTTACTATTTATTTCGCGTTTTTAATTCTATTTTTCTCCCAGTCGCCCGCGACTTTAGCGCAAATTACACCGCCAACGTTTCCGAAAGCGTGTCAGTAATTACTTTTCTTTTCCGTTTTACTAAATGTTTTTTTCCTTTTTCCCTCCATCTTTCTTCCTTTTTTCCGAAAGCGTTCTTTAATTTCGTTAATTAGTTCGATAGAAAAGGAAAAATCGAAATGAAAACATACTTTAATTTTAGAAGATAATTTAAAAATTTAGTTAAATTTTTCTAAGTACGAATAAGAATCGTTCGATAATACATATGCGGGGAATATCCATTTAAAATCTTTGCTAGTTTGCAGAATTTAAATTTTTACGCTAAGGAAACAGCGCCTAACAGTAAATACATATCGATGTTTTAAATTCGTTAAATCGATCTTTCTTTAGTATTACGACATTCATCTTAGACATCCGATTGTGGAATTGTAAGGGGATGTGTTACTTTCTAAATTGGACTTTACAGTTTGGCCTCAAAAACTAATTTTTGAGGAAATTAGACAGTTTCTCGTAACCGGAACATTAAGTCTGCACACATTTCTCGCATTTTCCTTATGAACATTTCTCCTTAACGGAAGTACCTGCTGGCTGACCGTTTTTTGTTATAAATATTGTAGTCATAATTAGCCAGATTCAGGCAATATCAGTGTGAATTGAAATTTATTTTTCTCCTAGGACATTCGAACCACCCGAACAAATACTGCCTAACCGACGACGTCACGCTATAGCTGGCTGATTGCAGATTTCTTCTTCATCTTCTTCACCACGCAGTCTTTTGACGCCGGTAATTGACGTAGGTCTTTAATAAATTCTTCCATCGTTTTTTTACACCGGTCCAAATTACTATTGTTAGCAGCGAAAATTATGCAAATAGCCCTAGACTGTTATTCATCTCGCACAAATTAATAAGTACCGCTCTATTCTCCGGATATAAACGCATTCAACTACTTTGCAGCGCGATAAATTTCACTTAATGAAGAATTTCCAAATTTTACGAAAACCTTTGGGTTAAAGAACAATCTTGCAGGTGCGGATCATTTCCGATAGGACTTGAGACTATTCTCAGTGTTAGTCTCGAGTAATTTTTAGAGTGCCCATTTATTCATTATCAGCTCTTCAAAACTATTAATTTAAACAGTCACCCAACTGTAGTATGTGGGAGATTAAGAGCAGGTCTATTGAAATGGTTGACAATGAAGTAGTACGATTTTACTGTGTACCATGCTGGCTGTAATAAAAACGATGGCCGCGTTAGAATTCATTATCCGTTTACAGATTTAATAGCCGGAGCTGAGAAAACGCGCATTAAATATAACCCGGAATAAAAGTTAGCGTATACTATCGCTACACTATGGGACTCCGTTTCGTTTCAACGGACTTTCGATGTCCGCCGACTGGTGCTGCGTAAATTTGTTAACAAGTTATGTACACACCGGGATAATAACTTCTAATTTTACGGAATGTATACTGCCTGTCGAACATATTTCGACTTCTTCTTCTTCTTCTTCTTCATTTATTTATTATTATTTATGCCAACTGATACACTAATATATAACAGATGGGGCCTAATTAGTTCTGCATCCGGCCAAGAAGAGGGTAAAAAATAAAGGATTAACTTGGAAATTAATCGGTTACCTTTTTTCATTTCACGAAATTCGACACGAAGAGAGGTATATAAAAAAAAAAAAAAGAAATCTATATCAGGAAAAGCAATTCTAACGGTATGCTAAGCGATCTTTTACGTTTCAGCAAATATGGGGGAATAAAGGAAAAATATCAAAAAATTGTCGTGTATGAAAAGTAGTCAAGGAAAAGGGGAAAACAACAATTTATTAGGCATATAAAATAAATTGAAGTCAGATTTTTGCTACCGTTCGGCTAGCAGGACACGGGTTAAGCGTTTCAAATCTGCTATTGACACATTTCGGTACTAAATAA
The DNA here is from genome assembly GCA_039619475.1 of Icerya purchasi. Classification (NCBI taxonomy): domain Eukaryota; kingdom Metazoa; phylum Arthropoda; class Insecta; order Hemiptera; family Monophlebidae; genus Icerya; species Icerya purchasi. Next base: position 71,739,584 of record CM077116.1, read on the forward strand.
AAAAAAAAAAAAAAAAAAAAGGATCCAGCTCCATTTACAAATATTTTCCGAGTTATTTAAAAAAAAAAAAAAAAACTTGATTTTATTTAATAGTAAAAATGATTATGGCGTTTTTTCCCAAATACTACAAAGTAAGAGACATTTTTTTTCGTCATTCTCAAATATAAACGCAATATTCTCTAGCATAGATTTAACCTTTTCCATTTAGCGCAATATTGTGAAAAAAATTATAGTTTTTTTTTTTTTTTTTATCTTTGTGTATAGACGTTTGAATATTATTAATAAAATATTTGATAGTTTTTTTTACAATAAATGCGTATTATTCTACAAGGGAAGCTGTCGACAAGATTAATAAGTACATAAAACAAATTGAAAATTAGTCTTCGTCATTATATTAATAATTGCAAAGAACATGATTTCCCCCCGTATCACTGAAAATACGGTTTAGATTTTCACAATTTTTGAAAAATATCACTCTGTACCCATTTATAAAGTGAATGATTGCGAGATTTAATAGAAAAACTGCTAACATAAATTAATGATAAAAAAAATTCTCCATCAGACAAGAATTAACCCCGGTTACGGCAGTTTTCCGCGATTGGAGAGACGTTGTTATTAAAAAAATAAAAAAGTCAGCTATAAACGTAAAATAGAAATAAAAGAAGGAAGTAATAAAAGAAAGAAAAAAAAAAACAAAAAACGAACGGAATCGAAAAGAACCACAAAATCAAAGGAAAACATTTATTGTGATCCGTTCGCGTCATGAATGCTTTGCACGAATGCAGCATTTGTATGAAGTATTCTCGTATTCGACAATGTTACCGAACTATGCTAATAGCTGACGGTGTTTATCGACCGAAATACCATCGAACGTCATTACTGATCGCTACTGAATTTATCTGAAATATTAATTTTCAATTCATTCTAATGTTTTCTTGCAAAAAACTAAAAATTTAATTTATGAACTCGGTTTTTTGAATTTTTTTCACAATATTGCGCCGAGGCGAAAAAATTTAAAAAAGTTCATTCTGTTAAAATTTCCCGATCACGTGTCGGAAGGTTAAAACAGTTTTTTAGTGTACTTTTTTTTTTCAGAAAAAAAATTGTGTTTTTTACTTTATTGTATTTTGGAAGAAAAAAAATCATCATTTGTTAATTTTCATTTCCACTTTTCGTTATTGTATTGTAAGCGCCCCTTCACCAAGAGGTTATCATCATCATGTTTCTCTGCTCCTTGCTACCTGAATTTTTTATCTGCTAGTCCTCTTTCGCTGAAATCTGTTATTGCTCCGTCTAGTCTTTCCTTTTACGTGGAGCTTTGCCCTCAATTTTTCCTTACAAGGTCAGCATGAAATCCCGTCTAATTTTGCGGCGGTGAGGTATGTCCTTTCCTTATTTGTGAATATCGTCTACTTAGTGATACAATAGACCCGTTCCTCCGTAATACTTCCTTGTTTGATTTTTTCTCCGTCTACAGAATTCAATCCCTTCAACGACTACATTTTGGATTTCCGCGTTTAGTGTCCCCATTTCCGCCGCACTAACGCTGTATCATTTTCATTTTCACATTCTCACCTTCCGGCCTTTCAGTATCGCCTGCGGGTTGTTGAACGCTTGCTTTGCCATCCCAATGCGCGTTTCCCTATTTCCTTTGTGTCTCGGCCGTTGTTTATGAAAAAGGTACCGAAATTATTTCACCGTGTTATAACTTTTTCTACCTAAATTTTCATCTTAACCGACTTTTCCGAACAGGTACTTTCGTAAAGTTTATTACTTTTTTTTTTTTGCTATGTTGATTGTGTCATCTCTGTTCAACATCATTAACCGATCCGGAAAAGTTAATCTTCAATCGGGCATTATGCATTTTTCACGGTTTCTTCGGGAGCAAGCATGCCTCACGCTTCTTTTTTGATTTTGCATCTTCTGTTTGAAGAATTCGTGTATGTTTACCGTCTGCTCCTAATAAATACTTTTAATTACCATATTTCTCTGGAGAACTTGTGTCAGCTTGATGAACTGATTCGATCTAATCCGTCTTCTCGTAATCCATGAAACGGGCTATTCCAATTTACGTTAAATGCTCGGCTGTATTCTTAGTATTGCGCCTATTTGTAGCGAATCCATACTCTAAGCTGCACATCTATCGTCCCCATTCTGTCTAGTTTATTATTGAAAGCGGTATCCATCCACAGTGTGTGGCTGATTAGCGCGATTATTAATTCATGATGCGGGTTTTTTAGGGATCAGTAGGATTAGTATGAGAGTCATGAAAACCTGGCGTATTTCGAGCCGCTTAAATAATTGTTTCTCACTGTTCAAGCACCTTCACAATGCTTATATACTCTTTCATAACTTTACTATTTTACGCTTTACTTATATCATTTGAAGAATAAAAACTAACGATAAGAATTTTTAAAATAGCTCGGTGACGTTAACAGTTTTTAATTATGATAAAAATGTTAACAATCTGTATCAACAACAAATACAGTGTTAATAGTTTTTATTCGATACCAAAATGATCCTCCGAGTGTTTTATTTATTTATTTTTATTTTTTCTAATCCTAATTTTCCACTTATTTCAGCACCGCATGAACCCCTTCTGGGGTGGTATACCGTATGTGAATTCAACTCCTTATGTCGCAATCATTAATTTTCACAGAATATTACTTTCTTTTTCACGTAATTTTAGAATTATTAAAATATTAATTTTATTATTATACTTCAATTTACGCATTATAATTGAAATTTCTACGCTTCGCAGAGAAGGGGGTATAATAAATGTGCTTATTGTTAGATTTAGATTTAATGTCTAATTTAATATCGTATTACGATAAAAAAAAAAAAAAAAGAAAAAAAAAAAAGAAAAAAAATTCTACCGTCTATGAACACAAACGAGAATTTGTAAATAATTATGTTACACATAATTATGGGAAAAAGTACATACATACTTATGGTCAGTATTAAATTTTGGATTTTACTGATAATAAATGTTAACTGCATTTTCGCTTCTAATCAGCCTTTTTTAAATTAATTTATTCAGTAAGAATTTCACAAATATACATATTCGATTTGATTTGATTCGATCTGAATATTTGAAAATTATTATTACTAAATTCGCTTCTATTACCTAATGTTTCATATCTCGGCACATCTCGGCACATCTCGGCACATCTCGGCACTGACCGAAAATAATTAGCATCGTTTGCTGGAGTGCGAACAAAAGTTGCACGGCTTAAACGTATGAATGGCCATGCTATTTTTACGCGAGGGCTATAATATGAACACATCATTAACATCGGATCGAATTAGTAATCTGAAACGTGGTATTTTCAACAGGTTGTAAGAAGACTTTTGATTTAGCGAAAAATTACATTCATTAAGAATTAAATTTATCATCGGTGCGAGCTGATCGTGAACCTATACGGGTACATTACTTTAATGAGCTTTTTTTCCTCTCGATTTCTCGTATTGAAAAAAAAGTAAAACAAAAATTTTCAATTTCGATGTTTACGATTAGAATATGTTCCACGGCTGAAAAGTCATTTCCTGAGAAGAGCGGTTATCGATTTTTTCTTTTTTTCTTTTATCAAAATTACCATCTCTTACCTCGAAATAAAAACAACAAACAAGATTCCATGTGATTCTACCGTTTATCTAACAAGCGTTTCCCTCTTTCCTGCAAAGGGTTAATTTATGATTTTTTGCAAACTTCAACGTGCGAAATTGCTTCGTATTAAACATTTCTCCGGACAGCCATACAAACGTTAGATATTTTTACGAGGCGGAATAGCCAACGCGTTCTTGTTAGGCCAGTTTATTATAAATAAGGAGCACACATGAAGCTGGTGTTTTAATAACTTTAAAAGTTCGTTTATTTTCGATTTTTCTTTTTTCTCATTTTTACGATTTAAACGAAGAAAGAAAAAAAAAAAAAAAAAGGAAAAAAAACAAACATCGTATATTCGACGTATTAAAATTTTTTATTGCGCCCGATGATAACACTAACCGACTAAATTAATTTCGACGGCATATTACCCTGCGACACAATTTCATTTATGAATCTCTTCGATCAGTTTCTCGATTCCTTGTAGAATAATTATCCGAATGATTGATAACTCGAGTAAAAAAATCGGGAATTGGCCAACTGGTAACTAAATTTCGAAGGTAATTAAAGAAGACGCGCCAAACTCGTAACAGAAAAAAGACAGGTAACTTTTTTGCGACCTTAACACATAGGCCAACTAAACACTGACGCGACAGCCTGATGATGATCTCCGGATCAGTGCTTCTCATTATTTTATCATGTTCCTACTACGAGCCGGTAAAAACTTGATATTCTCGACCGGTAAATAACTCGCTTACGAGTATTAACTAAAACAAATAAGAAAACCTAATTAACAAAAGTAATTTTATAATGGAATGCCCGGGCACATATTTATCGCTGTATTTGTTGCCGGGCAACATTTTAAATTCCTTACAATCGAATTAAAATGTTGAAAAAATCAATGTAGTTTTCATTCTCGAGCGCGCCATAAGATATTAATGTAGCAAATATTAGAATTTTAATAACAAGTAGAAAACTTCTTAAATTTTAAAGAATTTTCGAAAAAAGCGATAATGATGATGCGAACAATTTTTAGCACTCGTATATAAATTTACAGAAATGCTGCGAGCTAAATATATCACGGTAATACTGTAAGTTTAAAGAGTAGGAATGTTTTGAATTTATTATTATGTAAATTTTTAATCTTGTTTTATTGTAATTGCCTACTAATTTTTACTTCTTACTCAACGATAAATTAAATTTACAAATGTTCTCTCCTATAAAAAAAAATTAAAGTATATTTTCAGTTATGTAAATAAACTATAGAGCATCGATGATGTGGTTAATGATTTAACATTTTTCCGGGAAATTTCGTGTTTTTCTTCGAACTGTCCATCTCCAGTTCAGTACTTTTGAACAAGAGTTTTTACCGGCTCGGGAAATAGATAAGAGTTTGCGTTGCTTAGACGCTGTCCGGTATATAGGGTAGGGAAAAATTATTCGAGAAACACAGCGGGCTCGAAATTATTTACTTTTATAAATTAAATTTAGATACTATTTTTATCAAATAATGTATTTAAGCATTGACGCGTTTCGAAGCTGATAGCTTAATGATCACATCAAACCAATGCTTAAATATATTATTTTATAAAAAGTATCCAAGTTTAATTTACATTAATTCGAAATAATGTCTACGTAAAACTTTACTTTAATAATACTTTTATAAGATTTTTGGTGGTCGGCTATTATTAGTTGGCCAGTATCGTTTCCCGGTTATCAGTTGGCCAATAAAACACATTTTCGTACGTACTCTAAAAAAACCATTTTATCCGTTATTCCATGTTGCAGTAAAATCTTTATTATGTTCAACTTTAATTACATAAATGAAATTCCAAAAAAACAAAAAAAAAAACGGGAAAACAAACAAAAATTATGACTGATTTCGGATAATTTGATCCAAGTGTTTTTATATTTTATGCGATTTTATTTATGTATTTAAAACTATTTTTCCATTGTAATGTCTGAGAAGCATGTAGAGTCTGTATATTCTTAGGCCGCTCAGCGTTTTGGCAGTAAAAACCGCTTTATGCCCACTTTTATTAATCTTGTAAAAAATTCTCTTTCGGTTCTTTCGATAATTACAAACATCAAGTCATATCAGAAGTTAACTTATTTTTCTTCCTTTTTTCGGAATAGTAATTTTATCGTGATAAGCTGTTCCGGTATTAAGCCGGCATAAACTGAATTGTTAATCGAACATTATGTATATACTATAATTCAATAATAATAATGTTTAGAATTTTATATGGAATTCAAATATGGGGCCAGACTACGGTAAAATAAAATAAAATAAGCAAAATGCAAAACAGGTGTTTGAAACTTATACACTATATCCTATACTGGTAGCAAAACGATTCTGGATCAATTATGTGTGAAAAGAAAACAACGAAATGCCTCTCAAGATTTACTATATTTCTATTATAGATTACTAGAATTTTCAATAATATAAAATTACCATCTAAGCAGAAAATTCGATTAACAAGAAACCAAAGTAATATATATATGTATATATATATATATATATATATATATATATTATATATATATATTACATCTATCCCCTGGGGGGCGTAAATCTACGAATAGATAACACTGATGATTCAGTTCCAATTAAATTAATAAGTACAATCCTTAATCATATATTAAAGGGAAAAAAAACTTGGTGTGTGGATAAAGTATATGGCTGAAAGAATGGTGTAAAAACTCAAGAGGTACGTTTCGAATCATTCTATTTTATAGTTCTCTTTTTATTTATTTGTTCTCGTTCTTTCTTGTTTCCTGTGCCATTTATCTTTAAAATAAGATCAGGTTTTTTGATTTGAAGATATTTAGCTGCCATAATGTATCGGTGTGCAGATGAGAATTTACATGTGTACTAATATAATTTATATAATTTTAAGTTGACTAATATTATGACGGATAAGCAAGAATAGTTGTCATTTTGTATACTTAGAATAAACGTTAATAAAAGTGTCGGACACTCACACCACGGGCAAAATTAACCATGTGAGACTCGCAACTTATTTAAAAGAAAAAAAAGAAATACGTACTAGTTATCGAAAATCACTAGTAGGGTCGTAAAATAAATCAGATATTTGAAAGAAATCCGCTTAGATCGCATCAGGAACTTAAATTTTATAACGTACCTCTTAGATATAATACATTAAATTTCAGTAAAAGTTCTCAAATTTAAATATAGGTCGTCGTACGGTAGCATTCCGATCATGTATCATCATCGAATGAAAAGAAAAAAACAGTTCTTCAAAGAAGGGACAAAGAACGGAACTTTGAGCATTTTGTGCTGATTGTGTATGACAATGTCACAAAGAATTTTACGCGTACATACTGTCAGAAAATCGGTCGAAGAACAAGGTCAAAAAGAAAGCAACGGAATTTACTTAAATTACGGGCAGGGTTTTGCAATACAATTCAATTAAACTATCAAGTGTCACACGCTGCTGATCTTTCCGAGAATACAAAAAGTCTTTTTTGGCGAGGCAAATTCTCACAACTGTCTCATTAGCGACTGACCTTGACCGTTTTTATTCCTTCGGAAGTCCTTCGTCAACTGAACGTGCAGATTGAATAAAACTTTCCCCCCTAGAGCTTTATTTGTCCGGGTTCGAGAATTCAACCTCACTCGTAATTGCCATAATAGACAACAGAAAATTATGCTATCTTCCTCACCGCGTGTTTTTTCGATTACAAATTAACTACCGCAGCGCATCGTTGTTTAGACTTTCGCGAAAACCTCTCGATCGAATTTTCAGCCTCTTCCATTTTATTTTTTCGGAACATAGCGTAAATGTATGTAGATATAATTGCTCTGAAATTGAACATCATATAAATCGATATAAAATACTTCCTTCTTAATACTACCATTGTTTACAAATCGGAATTAAAGTAAGATTAAACGAACTACGATACGAAAATATGTACACAGAGTGTGTGCGTGTGAAAATCGGATATAACGGCACTGAAAGAGATGAATTACAGTGGCGGATGCATGATTATATCTGATTATGTATCGGAATAATTATTTGACGTGTAGCATTTAAACTGAACGCGATTATTCTCCGTTAAAGAAAATTCAGTTTGCAGCCCCTATAATAAAACTAAATCGAGAGATTTTCGCATCTATTGCGATGGTGAAAAAATAAAGCTAAAATCAACGTCGGAATAATAAGAAAGAGGAAAAAATTACCGAAACTAGTTCATTGAGAAATTTTGTAATTTTCGATTTTTATAACAGAATCGGCGGTATAGTTTTAAGGGGAAATGGCACTCTTCGTTAAACTTCTCAGCATTTTGATAGCATTTTTTGGTCGTTTACTTTTAATTCATTTGTGAAAGTCTTTTCAAAATCGTGTTCCGTAACATGATTGTAAGCGATAAATTTTCACCGGAGTATAAAGTATGGTAGTAATAAACCAGTTCTAATTGTAATCACAATGTGCGTGTCGTGATGATTAATGATGTTACGGAATTTTGTCGGTTCCGGCAATACACAATCGATACGATTCCGAGAAAACGTTGAAATAATATATTCCGCTAATAATTATTTATAATGATGGCGCTCAGATTTTCAGTTTTTTCCCGACTGTAACGGAGGGAGTTATTTACGCGCGTAAGTAAGTTGTGTTACATTTGTACGTTTAAAATTTTTTCAAACACCGATTTCCGCGGTTTCAGAGTCTGTGTAGTACGTACAATAACGCTGCTACTTGTAAAATGGAGCGATCGGTTAATTATTTCAATTGAAATAAATAAACAATATATTATCGAATTAAATCACACCGATACGTAAATAGTATTCAAATCGGATTCGATACTAGTATTTTAATTTAAATAGGGCTTTTTCCCTTTTTTTTTTCCGTCATTTTCGGGCAACGCGAGTTAAATTATTGCACATTTTCAACGTGTGGCAGCGGAATGTTTTGAAAGAAACGTAATCAATTAATTGACTACGCCACGATAGCTGACTGAATCGTTTAGTGACTGAAATGCAGCGGGGCTATTGGGTACTTTTAACTTCAAAAGTTACGCAGATGTTGCCCAAAAAACCTCATTTAAGGTTTCCTTGTTTCGTTGGAAGCTCCCTTAATGTTATATAGTCGACTTACTGCTACGGGATAAGAAATTTGGAAAACCCGCATAGAAAAAACACGAATATCCTCATTCGCGGCGAAAATAATTATTTTCTCTGGCTTAGGTTTCGTAATCTACATTTTGTAAATTTCAGAAAATACGTGTATGTACATATATATATTTTTACCCCTTTTTGAATTCTCTTATTCGAAAATTTGTCAAACATTTTCTCAAAATAATTACGACGGAATTTTTCCAAAACCGCGATTAAGAGGTTCGGCATAGAAGAAAACTCCCGATAATCGTCGTATTCGCCGAATGTATAATATCCGATTTCGCAATATTCAGCGAATTCATAGAAAAAATTTCAATTAAAAGAACCGTGATGATACTTTTTGATTTATCAGAAGATTTCGGTCAGAGTTTTTTGAAAGAATCGGCAATACATTTCCGTACGGATTATCAAAAACGGTAATATTACTTTTGCCATGTTTATCGGCCATGCAAAAAGGGCTCCACCGATAAAATAATTCACACAGAATTGTTCTAAATACGTGAAATTTAATTATCTAGCAGACTGAAAAAAATTATAAAAATCGATACTTACGCGATCGAATATTTACCTGGCGATTGAATATTTTCACGAATCTGCACAAATTTCGAAAAAACTCGCACAATATTTCCCCGTTTTTTTCGAGGAAATTATTCGTAAACGTCATTCGCGTACGTGGCGAGGTTTCGCGGAGAAGTTAATTAGAGACCAGCACCTCGGCGACAGCTTAAGACAATGGTTGATTAATCGATTACACTTCCAGTAGCAACAAACATTGTCCCTATCGTGTAAATACATTGTAAAAACATTTTATAGTTTTTTAATATAAAACACAAAGAGACCCTATGATTGTAAACAGATTTTTTTCTTTACTCCTTTTATTTTTTTTTTTTTGATTTTCCATTTTCTATCGCAACTTGCCTGTTATTACATATTTGCCTCTGTTTTAAACTTTGCCACGAAGTAAATGATAGAACAACAGTTTTTCTTTACGGGTTAATCCTAAAAATACGGGTTTTTTTCTGGGGTTTTTTCTTTTTTTCTTTCTTTATTATTATGATAGCCAGTATACGAGTATTTTCACGGCAAGTTAAAATGAACTCTGTTCATTTTTAATCCGAAAGAGCAAAAAAAGGAACAAAACACAAACTATAGTAAATATTTTACATTAAAAAATAATATTCGTACACAACCGTCTCATTACACGCAAATGATTGGGGTCGACGGAATATTTATGGTATCGGACTTTTGAAATATATCACGATATTATTACTATTAAAAGCTGTAGAATTTTCTTTTTTTTCCCGATTTTACGATGGACTTTGACGGTTTAACCAGTCAGGTCTGTTCGTATTTGATAGCCGAGTGTGAAATTTTAACAAGTACGCTAGCCTAGAAGAATGCAAAAATCTTAACCGCCGTAAGAATTGAAGCGCATTCTTACGGATATTTCTAATTGTGACAGAGAGCGCCTACTGGGAGACGACAACTCGTATCTATTGCACAACCAAAAAATAAATATTTCGCCTCTTTCCGGAGGGGGAAAAAAAAACAAAAATTTCGCCAAACCGGGGTTATAACTTAATAGGACATAGCAAAAATTGCTTCAGTCGTGTGTAGGGTTATAAATAATCTGGACAGCACATTCGGATCTCAGCGTATTAACGAGAAAAATCTGCAAGTGGCGATTTGGGTGTAGTGGGATTTCGAAAACGACCTCGGCCGAATGACGTTCGCGCGAAGATCGTCGGATGTAATGGCGTTTTCGGTATTTCAAGGAGTCTGCTGCGGCTGCGTGATAGAGTTCCAATTGCACGCAATCGATCGGTAATGACTGCGTTCAAATGTTTGTTACGAAACCCCGGCGATTACTCGATGATAATTACATTGCGAAGTGGAGACTGCGTCGACGAAACTTATCGGAAGGAAGAAAGTGCTGCGCCATTATCGCCGCGTTGCCCTGCGTTATTGTTATCAGTGGTGGAAAGTATTTCGAAAGCAAATGCACGCCGCGCACATGCGAATAGACGCTGACGACGAATAATAGAGGCGGTCGGAGATGCGGGCCGGCGGAATGACTGAGTTAAATATCCGAGATCTGGCGCTGCATGATCGGATTGGGTCAAATCAGCTGCTCGGCGGCGGGGACGAAAAGACAAAGACGAACACGGTGAAATGCCAGAAGAAGAGGAGATAGGCCGCCTGCAAGAACGAAGAGATGGAGAATAGAAGCCGGTGAAAGGTTAGCGCAGCCTTAAATTCACTTTCGATGAAAGTAATGAAAGTTTTGCAGCGCTTACGTCTGCAGCTCGACAGAGCCGGCTGCAGCGATTAGCCGCCTGTGCGGAAGAGAAACGACGAGCGGTACACGGTATGCGGGGGTGTGGGGGGAGGGCGGTCGGCGAGGAGTTTGCGGTGTAAACAAAAACAGAAATTTAACTGGGGAAACGCCGGCGATTCTTCTAATTATTGTAATCAGCGCGATAATGCACGGTCGCTCGTGACCATGGTCAATGTAATCATGCAGAGAGACCGGGAAAATTCCGGCCGGACATGCGGCGACGACATCTGCACAAGGAGCGAGCCGGCAGATCCGCAGAAAGGCGACAAGAGAAAATAATGCCAAGGACGTTGGCGAAAGTAACCGCCGTCGTCGTTGTCTTCGGCTAACTCCAGTCGATCGGTCGTTCGGAGGAAAATCAAATGTGCGCGCCTACCTATAGGTGTGCGTGCGCGGCGCGCGCGCGCGCACCTGCGCAGAACTGATAGTTCCATTTTCGTCGTCGGCATTTACCCATCGGAAACTCGGCTCATTACTATTAGTCATCGCGCAATATATAACAGCGACTCGGACTCGGACTCGGACTCGGACTCGGTTGAAAAAAGAACGCATCGCCTCCGTTCACGTGTGTTGTTACTTTCAAACTCACTTTCTTCCAGAACTAATCGCCGATCGCGACCAACAGCTGTTTCTAATTTGGAAGAAATTTCTCCCCCCTCCCTCCCTCCCCCCGTCCGGCCGCTTGACGGCCGTGACAATTTAATCGCCGCACCGCCTATAACGGTAAAACGCATTTACGCCGATTCGCCTTGCGCGACATTCTTAGATAACGCTCGAACGATGCGGCGAAAAACACCGCCCGAAAACACTGCAAAGTCTTCACAACGCCTCAAAGGTCAGTAGCGAAATAATGGTCAATCGCACCTAGTTGCGCAATCGTTCGGGACCGTGGAGCACCCTTTGCATTGCTAGCTGTGAAAGATTTGCGCATCATTAATAAGCTTGGTCTCGTTCGATCGAGCCACCGATGATGGTTGGTGACAGTAAACAAAAACAAAAAAAAAAAAACTTCTTTTCTCTATAAACACTATTTGTTACACTTGGCAAATAACAAAAACTATACTGTAATTATAGAAAAGGGTTTTTTTGAAATCAAACTACTCTCCTCGTCTAATGACTACCTTATAACTAAATCCAACTGATCCCCTCCCATCCCTTTGTTTGAATAACCGCAGAAAAATGTTACCTCCTCCTAGGCGTAATCATGTATAAGTAGATACAAATGTGAGTACTCTTGGAAAAATCAACTGAAAATAAAAATCAGCTATTTAACGTAGCACTTTTTAACTAACGCCTTCCGAAACACGCAAATATCCATGAAATCGATGTGTAGACGTTGTGCACACTTTATCAGTTCTCATAAACAAGGTTAGTCGAGCACGATGTTTCATGCAATTCCGCATGTTAAGTTAAACATAACCATAATATTTCTATTTATATAATACTGAATTCGAAACGAAAATATCGAATTTTAAATTTGTAATATCCTATATCTTTTTCACCGAAAATTCTCCTGAATGTATATTTTTATGCGTTTAAAAATTGTTGTGACTTCATCGCTTTTTTAAAAAACTTTTAAAACCTAGCAAGTTTTTCGTTAATGATTTTACTTTTTCCAAATTTGACTATTTTATTACATTTGAAAAAAAAAAAAAAAAGTATTATACCCGACACACTGTGAAGGACCAATACCAGGCCGAAAGCTAAACATATTGCTAGAAAATACCTTATTTTAAAGCCAAATCGTTTCTGGATTATTGCGTACTTTAATTTAATACTTTTGTCGCTTCTGAACCATCTTATTAGAATTCCTTACATTAAATATGTGTGTACGAAGTCCTACAAACAAGATCAGTCAAGCACAATGTTCATGCGCGTTGTCGATTTCGCGTGTTAAGTTAAAGATAGCACAAATACTTTCTCTATTATTTTAAAATTGTAACACATGGTATGTATGTTTTTTCGTTGTTTTTGTTTTTTGGTTTGGTTTTTACACACTACTTTCTCCCGTATAAATGCTGCGTTTATTTATGAGTCCACTTGTGATATTATCAATCTTTTCCGAAATTCGTTAAAACTTGGAAAGTGTTTTTCTTTAATTGTTTTAGGCCATATTAAAATTTGCATCGCCATGAAAAGTACCTTTGGAAAAAAAAAACTTTTCAATAATAATATAAACGCTTTTTTCAAATTTCTAATGATTCCATTTCGAGTTGGGCCGCCATCTTATTTTATTTTCAGTTTCTATCAAAAACAAATATATCAAGACCTTTGCGCTAGAAAATGTCAGGATTCTTCTCGAGGCTATGTTTAGTGTAGCTAAGACGGCGATCCCCGTTGCCGTGACAATACGAAATCGTAAACGAGCCCTCAGGAAATATAAATCTTCAAAATTACTCATTGACCTGATTGAATTCTAAAAGCTACGTACCAAAGCACGTTACATAATTAAGATGAAGAATCAAGAATCCTGGATTTTTTTTATCGATTCTATAGCCCAATCCACATCTAATCAAATGACGTGAGTAAAAATTAATTCAGTGAATAGCCTTAATCGATCCAACCCCTACTACCTCCTTAATCCGCAATAACTCAATCGTATCGGATCCAAGCAACGTTACTAATATCTTCGCACAGCTCGAACAGCATGAGTTCTCCTCCACAGGTCTATTCCGCCGGTTTTACGTCTGGGAAAGCTTTTTATGAACAATAAGAATTATCTTTCCCCCAACAGTCCACGGATGTTTTCAACAGAAAATTTTCCATGGTTGAGTTAAACTTTCAACTCAAACTTCATACCCGCAACAGTGCACCCGGCACCAACTTAAATATTTCGCAGCCCAGGCTAAAGAGTTTCTCCTTAATATTTATAACCAAATATGATTATCTAGCGATATTCTTCAATTCTGGAAAATGGCGTACATTATATTCCTATATTAAAATCAAATAAAGATCCTTTCCGTCTTGAAAGCTATTTTAAACGTCTTACCAAAGTTATGGAAAAAGCGCCTCCTCTATGACCTTGAACAGAACAATATCTTTTCTCCTATTCAATCGGGAGGGCGTAAAGCGAGATCAACAGACGATCATTTAATAAAAGCGTGCAACGGCAAATATTAACAAACCTCCGCCGCCATCAATATACATGTGCTGTCTTTTTCGATTTAGAAAAAGCATTTGATCGCATATGGCGGCATGGACAGTTACGAAAGCTCAAAGCTGCCGGAATAAATGGCCAGACGGACAAATATACCGTCGCTAGCTTTTTAAACAACTGAACGATCCGGGTTAAGATCGGTTCATCATTATCAGCACCCCTTCCAATTGAAAATGGGCGTGCCATAAGGCTCTGAATGCAACCTTATTCCTACTACAAACCGATAAAATACAAAGTTAGTCTGAAAACAACAGCCTACCCATCTCGGCGAGTAAGTTTGTATATGTTGATTTTTGCAAGGGGCGCTGTTCCTTTCTCAATGTGTCGTTAAATTTAAAAAAAAAACCTTCTTCTTCCACGGAAAGCCACTCGGATTAATCTTTAATTCTAGCCCTACACTTGGAAGCCTCATATTGCTAACTTAAAACATAGTCGCACCAATTCTACCGCCATATTGAAATATTTGGCTAGCTCCAGATGTAATTTCAATCCTAAATTCCTCTTTAATATTTACAGATCGCTGATTTTATCCAAAATCCATTACGGGTAGTACTCCTCAACCAGCAAATCACTATTGAAATCCCTTGATCTTGTACGTCACTCCGCATTGAGAACCATTTTAGGAGTGCATCGAACCTCTCCAGCTGCCAGCATATGCGTTCTATTGCCCTCCGCTATCCTACTTACAAAAATATTCTATACTGCGAAATATGTACCATAATTTCAACCACACACAAAACCACCCCCTAAAGTTGGAGCGTAATGCCTTTGAACCAAACATTCCCGGCGACCCACTACGTGCGAAGACGTGGTATCACGTCTGTACAAAGGTCGACACCCAGCCACAAAATCCATATTTCTCCTTAGTTTCGGATAAATATTGATCTATCGCTGAAATAAAATATAAACGCAATAAGTGACCTCTATATATACGGTGGAAGTGGCAATTGGGGCAATTAATAAGTACCCGGGCCACCTAATTTACTACACTAATGGAGCTAAGGCAGTTGGCGAAGCAGGTCAACTGCCCGCAGCCTGCGCATTCGAAGGTCACGGCACCTCATACGAAACCCGACTCAATGATGCCTGTTCCGCATTGGATGCAGAACTATATGCAATTACACACTGTTTTTGCCGCTTCGTTACAACTCACACCAAAGCCAATAATTTCCGCCTAGTTACTGACTCCCTACAATCTTTAAACACGATTAAAAGAGCCAAAAAGTACAACAACCCGCTAGTACTAAAAATATACAACATTACTTTTACCAATTGTGTCCAATGAACAGTCACGTGTCGCTGCTGCGGGTTCCTGGGCACACTGGAGTGTTCGGTAATGAGAGGGTCGACGGAGCAGCACGCTCCGCCTTGCTCTCGTCAATGCCAGAGGACTCGGAGCTACCATCATCAATGGTATATACATTCTGGAAGGCGTGCGGAAACCAGTGAAAAACTGAATGAGCAGCTGCTACAATATTATTAAAAATCATAAAGCCCACAGTTGAATCATGGTGACCACCGGAAGGAACATCCCGATACGACTGTAAGATCCTCAGTCGGCTGGGAATCGGCCACATCGCTATCTCCCATAAACATGACAGTTTCTCACATACTCCTTATCTGCCGAAAGTTTACCGTGTTACGAAAACAACTTGGCCTACTGAGAAACATAGAGCAGATCCTCTCAAATGAGGCTATTCCCATCACCAGGGTTTTCGTTAGAAGGAGCAGCTTAACTCGGCATATTTAAATGACCCCCCTGTAGGTGCTGTAGTGACCATAGTAGTTACACACAGCATATACAATTTAAAATATATACATAAGTAAATAAATAAAAAAGATAATGATCTTCGCTTGTTAACTTTATATTTATGAGGTAATATGATGAACGGTTAAGACGAAACTTTGGAAAATTAAAATATTTCCCCGTTAATCACAAGTTTTGTGTATTAAAAGAAATTACAATGCTTGCAACTAGGGGTTACAATAAAATTAAACTAAAAGTGTTTATTTTCAAATGTATATAAATTACACTTGTACTTATTTTAAAACAAAATAAAACGGACAAACAAAAATTTGAAAATGAAAGTTTTCAAACGTGCAACGATTCGTTTGATTTTTTTTTTTTTTAATATTATTTCGGTGCATCGTCTAAAAGTACTATGATTATTACGGGACTATACGAAAATTGTTATTTGCATACATGTAGCGCTAGGTCCTTGAGGCGCAACACTTTTGCTGCTGACCGAGTGCCATTTCGAAGATAAAGAAATGCCGTCCGTAAGGTGAAATGCACTCCAAAATGAACTGTCTGTAATCGCTGAGTATGTGTCGACTTGTTAGAGCGTTGCTCGGAAGGTAGTAAAGACAATATGTAGGTGGGACCACTTGAACAGGTAATCGTTGTGTGGCTCACTCGAAATCGTTTAAGGACATTGCGAATTCCCTTGATAAAATATTCTCCAGTGAGACCACCAAAGCAATGTTAAGTGTTTCGGTACCTCTCATCCCCGATCGATGTAGCAGAAACCTTAGGATTGAAGTTTTTTTTTCCCCCGAATTTCGACATTTTCAACCGGAGCTTCAATTTCGAAGTCATAAATTCGAATGTTCCAAAACAGAGGAATTTCCTTGAATGTGCATGTTTACGAGGTGGTTTGAAATTTTGAACTATCATAAGCGCCCCGCAAAGAGATAGCGTTTAATTTTTTGCCTTTTTTCGAATTTTTCGCGTTAATCTATCGAAATTCCGTTATCTCTGAATAAGTGAGTTCACCATCGCTACGCGCTGAGGAAAAAGTTTTTTTTTTCTACAAATTATGGTTTCCCGTGCTCCGGTTATTCAAATATTTATTTATTTTTTTTTCATTATTCAATTAATGAGCCCCACATAGCTACACAGAGGGTTTCGCGGCTCAATTAGGAAGGGAATGAGGTTAAATGAGATGGAAAAGTTTGACTTGTTTAATGAAATTTATTGTTTTATCTATGGAGTTGGAGGAATCATTAAGAGCTAGAACACGGCTTGAAGGAACATGGAGAGAGAGTCGGAGAGAAGCTGTCTTTAAGCATGTGAAAATATGAGATCAACCGTTAAGCCCTCTTTGCCACAATGAGGACAGTCGGGAGGGAAAAGATTTGATAAGAGATGGGAGTGAGTAAGTCGGATGGGTTATTCAAATATGAAGTTGTAATTTCGGCCATATTTTTCTTGTAAAGCGGTGATGTAAGATGTATTTCGGTTTATTTAATTTTTTTCCCTCTTTTTCCTTTTTCTTTTAACGTGCCTTTACCGCGACAACTCTGGCAGAGAGACAGCGAACTAGATGATTACAAGACCTCTTAAAGTTTGGCTGCTGTGCTCCATAGGGGGTTAGGAGTAAATTGTTTATCGATAACTTTTTTTATTTTACGAAAAAAAAAAAAAAAAAAGATTTTCGTTATTTAATTTTACTTTTAGTTAAACGATTTTAAATTCTCTAATACAAAATTTTTGTTGAATTTTTTAAGGCGGCCCTAAAATTGTATGTTGTCTCAAACCGCGCTCTAATTGTAATTTATGTGCAAAATTTGAATGCTATAAGTCAAGTCGTTCCTGAAATATTGCACATTTTAATTCGGTATATTTGTCGTTTCCGAGCTATCTCGTGAGAATTACGCATAATTTATAGGCGTACGAAATCCCAAAACGAAGAAACAAAATTTAGGATCAAAAGTATTATTAATAAATATAGCTCAGTTCAGTCGAAAACATCGAATCGATATAAACATCGATGCGACACGCAATTCTCTCGAAACTTGCTTAAGGGGAAGTGGTCGAGTGTATTAATAAAAGAAACTAGAAAAGAGAAAATTATTCGATTCGTCGATAGGACGTTTGCAAATACCGACAATGATTATTCGACCTTTCCCACTACGTATAATATATTTTTCATAAATTCCAACTTACGTAAATCATTAATATTTTCGTCGCGTCACATTTCTTTGTACGATTGCCTCGATTATTGTTACGATATTATAATATTTAATGTTGCTAAAAAAGCAATTCTCGTTATCTTTCTCGATCTTTCTCTTATCGTATCGGTCAGCCCATAGTTCCTTCTTCACCCAGTAGGCAGTAACATGGATCGCATTGTCGGGTATAGTTTTTTTGACATTATATCCTCCAATTTGAATTGGATTTGCAGTAAGAGGCATGTAAATAAGTAATCCGAATTTTGTTCAATTCCGCAGTCACATTTATTAGACATACCACATTTTTCCAAGTTGTTTTTCGTCCTTCCTGTTCTTGTCCGCATTCTGTTTAAGGTTTTCCACATTCTCCAGTGTAATTCACTCCCGCAGGCAAATTTTTAGCCGGGGGATCTTTCTATATTTCGAAACGCTCTTTTTCTGTTTCTCTTCCCCACATCCTTATTCTTGTTGACGCAGGTGTTTCTGAGAGCGAGCTTATTGTCTTTAAGAACCTTTTTTTTTGACTTTAGTCGGTATATCGGTGTCTCGTGCCCATATAAAGGGTGTCTACAATCTATTTCTTGTTTAGATGCTACCTTTCGTCTTATATTTAGAGGTGCAATTCCGCAAAACACTTGTAGTTTTGGTATTGGTGTTGGTCTTAAACACTCTGTAATTATCCTGCTAGTCTCATTGAGCATCACGTCAACCTTCTTAGCGTGTATTGAATTACACCGCACTCTGACAAGCATACTCCCCGGCTGAGTAACAAAGTGCCAGCGCTGATGTTCTCAGTACACGGGGATCTATACCCCAAATCAGTTTTCATAAGAGCCCGTTTCTTGAATTTATCGTTTTTTCCCGGATTCTGACAGTGTCTTCTATATGTCGGTGACCAGTCCAGCGTTACCTCCCCGAGACATACTTAGGATGTTTACAATATTCCAGATATACACCATTACATTTTCTTTTTAGTTTCCGCTCGGCATTCCGATTTCGCAAATGAAACGCTGTAACATGAGTTTTCTGTGGATTTGGTTTGAGGTAGTTTTGATCGTAGTAATATCATTCACCAGCATTTCTGTTAAACCCTTTTTTACCTCTCCAAAAGATACTCTTTAAGCTGCAATGGACAGATCATCAGCATATATAAAATGTTTTGTTTTGTCTCCGATAGGTTGGTCGTTGCTATATATATATATTAAATAGTACCGGCGCTAGCACACTTCTCCGAGGTAATCCATTATTTTGTCTCCTTCATCTGCTTTTTTGATTCTGTAGTGTTACATAAAATCTACGATCTCTCAGTAGCGTTCCTAAAATTTGTGTACGTTTAGTACCTTCGGTTAATTCGTATATTTTTTTTCAATAGTAGTCTATGATTGAGAACACCGGCTCGAAAACCAACATAAATCCAAACAAGAAAGGAAACTCCGTGCGTCGGTCAGCAACAGGTAAATTAAATACGAACGGATATGGTTGCGGGGCACCAGGATATCGTCTAGCCCGAAGCATATTCGCATATCTAACTCGCAATTTCCTCTTTTCACGTATCAGCTTGAAATTTTCGCAATGAGACCCGATTGTTCCGGATTTCCCCCCGCTTTGTCCCCTCTGTATTACGTGATGTCTGAAGCTCGCTTCAATCGAGCTTTCATGTCACATTACTTGAATGGATATGTTAAATAATTTCAAATCGTTCCAGATGCAGCTACCGAAAATGAAGAAGATCTAACCAAAAACTCGGTTGCTTCGGAATTTCTTAACTTAGCCGCACTTGCGATTGCTTATTAATTTGTCTACAATTTAAAATTGAACTTCAAATTGTTTCACGTGAAACTACCTAATAAAAAATATCTAACCGAAATAGATCACGTCCGATCGCAAATTTTTTTTTTTGCCTTATCGCTTGGCCAGAATTTATTCTTGCAATCTGTAGAACCGAAAGCAAGATTCTTTTTCCATCCGTTCTATTCCGGCTTGTAACGTTTGAACATTTTTCTTATCACATATTAAATATGAATCGAAGTATGTTACAATTTTTATAATTCTCTAAAGCTTAGTGTTTTACTAATGCAGTTATAACGAAAATTTTCAGAAAGTTCCGCCTTTAGGTTCGAATAAAAATTCAAAATTTGCGTGCTCCAAACAAATAAAAAAAACGATAAAATTTAAATAAATTTATCGACGACGAAAAGATATCCTGTTTTTTTTATTTTAAATGTATTTTTACAGAAATATTATTCGAGCCTCAGTTTTTAACACTTTAATGAAACCTTGCAAGTTGCCTTTCCTATTTATATTTTGTTTGTGCTTTGCCCTACACTTCTTCCACCGACGGTGTAGATAAATTTCCCCGTTAGCTTTCTAAACAATGCTCTTCTTATTAGAACTCTTCGTCGTGTTTTCTAGCTGTCTATTCCGTTAAAATTACCTTTTTTTTTTTTTTTTTTGCGGACTAACCAAATCAAGCTGATCCGGTAGTACAATTTACTAATCCGATCCCAATCTTTCAAAGTCTCCTCCATTTATTAATGGTGACTAATTACTGTTTTAGATTATAGCACGCGATAGATCTGCTCCTTTTCTGATTTTCAATTCTTTTACACCCACCTATTCAGCAGAATCTGTCTTCCGTATTCACGACACAGATAAAATCTTCGCTATTCTCCCTGGCATCCTCTACTGTAGCGTCTCTTTTTCATTCCGTTGCTTAATCTCTTGATTATTTTGCTTTTTTTAACCATTCCGATCACGTGATTCTTCCAATATTCCGTTTTCATTTTTATCTTCAACTTTTAAGCTTTACGGCTTTCCCATTCTACATGATAACATTATTTTTTCTCACTTCCCTTCCTATTTACCGTTCTTATAGTTTCTTCGTTTCTTTCATGTTTCCTAATAAATTAGAATACTCCCTCCTCCTCATTACTATTGCAAACACAGTCTCCTGTAGTGAAGCCCAAACAAAGAAAAAAAAAAAGTACAAAAAAAAAACAAACAGCAACAACAAAATACAATTGTATCTTTACGCCAACATTAAGTTTTCTCTACTTCGAGCTAATACGATTGGAAAGATCTTTGAAATAAAATTAGCCCACCTTGCAAAACGAGATGACCGATACAATATTGCATTTAAAAAAATTAACATTATTATAACGATCATAATTAAACGAACACAATAACAAAACTTACACTATTTTTAACAACTTTAACAACACCGTCTTATTTAACCTAACACGAGTGAACCTAAACAAAAAGATAATTGTTACACATAGTTACAACAGTGTTTTAACTATGTTGCTCACGATAATTAATGTAATTGTAGACTTCTCCATTCCTGTTCGGAAGTAATTAATTTTTATTAACGAATTAAAACGACGAACGTTTCGATTCCGTGCAATGTTTTCAGTTAATTATCTAATCATTTTACGATTTCGCGATCAACATACTCTGTTTCTCCGCAAGATATAATTTTCATCAGACCCATTCAACGTAAGTACGTTTTAATTTTGTTCGGTTTTCCACCTTTTAAAGTGACCGATTTTATTTATGACACCGGCTCAATCGTGCTAAATGATAGTAATTAACGATAAGCCGCACTAATAATAATCCATCAACCGTCCAGCGTCGATGATAGCGTTATAGGGGGGAATTGTCCTCTACACGGGACTGTAGTTTTATTCCTTGGCCTTAGGAAAAAAGAATAAAAAACAAAATAAAAATCAAGTTCGATGGCATTAAAAGTAGTATTTTAAATTATATACTTATTTGTTAAAATTATTAGTTGAAATAATGTATTTTCCAAATAACGAACGAAGAAAAGTGATAAATTGAAACGTTTTTGGCCGAGGCCCATTTTCAGCTGTAAAAATAGAAATAACGAACATAGAAGTAAATAAATGTTGCGAACTAATTACGAAAAATTTAAAACGCGAACATAGAATCAAAATGTGTTATGAAGGAAAAGCAAAATTATACCGAAATCATTTATACCATATTAATTTAAGAAAAAAGGAGTTTTATGTTATGTTTATGTAAACAGAGAAATTCAAAGAGATACGTAAAAGGTGCTGCTTTTGATACGTTACTTCAAATAATTATACCAACAAACAGGTATGAATTAAAATGTTACTTTAGATTACGCCGATGTTTTTTTCGATCTTGATCTTTATTATAATTACTTTACCGGATGATTTTTATTATTTTTTTACTAGGTTTCTATAGCGTCTTTTACGTATTTCTCCGCGGTTTTACCTGTATTCGGTTTTCTTTGCTTAAATAAATATGAGTGTCCTGTATTCTGCCTCTCTCTTTCATTTTGATATTGTTCTGCCCCTGTCATCCTCCTATCTTAAATTTGATCTACGATGCGAATCACGTTCTATTCGAATACTCTTGTATTTCCGCAGAATGTGCAATGCTTTATTCCAATTTGCTTGGCCCTGGCCTCCCGACTCCTTATTGCGCCCACTACATTCTTGCTCTTCCATCTCCTTCTGCTGTTCTTCTATCGGGGCTACCTTTATTTCTTCTATTTCTAATCGTTTCCTGATATAACTTACAAATTCCTACTTTTCATCATTCCGCTATTCCTTTGCGTTGAGTAAATGGCCTGTGTTAACGCTCCCAAGAAAAAAAAAAAGCTTTTTTTCTTAAAATTTTTCCTTTATTAATGCGCTATAGTCCGTTTAATAACACTGGTCTGCAAAAAAAAAGTATTTTTCTTTCCTGATTTTTATGCATAATTATCACAAATTTAATATTTCTGAATAGATATATAGTATAAAAAATTACAAATCAGCTATATATATTTTTTAATGTAATTTTTCAATAAAACTCTTCTTTTTGCTTCAAATTTAAATTTTATATTTCATAACTGATACAATATTGATAAAATTTGTTACGAAACATCAAAAACCATTAAATAATCTAATTACTTGCTGTTAATATTCACTTTGTATTTTTTTTCCTTTTTATATTTTCTATTGAGGTTCTGCAACGAATCGACCAACGAAAATCGGCAAGCATTGCTTCTAACCATTTCCCGTTGTGGCGCCTCTCTATGTGCACTATGTTTTGATGAAACCTTTCACCATGTTCATACTGCTCCAAAATTTGCAGGGAAGAAATCTAAGTGAGAGTCTAAAAAATGAATTTTAACGGCCATGTTGCATTTCAGAGCTTTATATGCAGAAAGAAGTTCTTGGATGATTTCCTGGTAGTTTTTATTTTTTTTTTTGTTTCCCAGAAAATTATGACACACTTCTACGAAAGTGGTCCATACTCTTTTTTCAGCTTTATTCAACGTACTTAAAAAATTTGAGTCCTTCATAAGCTCTCGTATTTGGGGACCTACAAAGATTCCTTCTTTCAATTTCGCGTTGCTGATTCGAGGGAATTTGGTTTTGAGGTATTGAAAACCTTCACCATCTCTGTTCACGGCTTTTACAAAATTTGCCATAAGACTCAGCTTTATATGAAGTGGTGGTAAAAAAATTATTTCACTTTGAACTAAAGGTTCTTCTTTTACATGCTGGACTCCCGGCATCAAACTTGCTCTTTTTGGCCAATTTTTCTCTACGCAGTGCTCATAAAAAGAAACAGAATTTTGTGTATCCTCCTTGCAATCCAGTTAACATTGCTACAACTGTTAGATCACAACACGGATGTTCCGCGTGTACTGTAAATATTGAATTTTTTCCAATAACAATTTCATATTACCATAATTTTCTTTCATGTTTGTTGTATGTGCGAGGGGAAATTGAAGGATATTTATTAGCCATTGTGAAGTAATACAGCTTTTAAACTGATTTTGGACGAATCAATAAAAAGTCGCCATTCCTCCGATTCTTCGGGAACACCCATTTCTTGTAGAAGTTCTTTATTATCATTACAAAATACCAAATCACCCTCTTTGGTGAAATAACTCATAAAATCTTCTTGTCTGTTACGAAAATATGAGAGACCTTCGTATTTTTATCTAACAAATTCCATTGTTGTAATCTTGATCCGCGAGACATTGAGCCGTAGATTTTGAGATTCCGAAATCGCGAACAAAGTCATTCAAATCAGATTGCGTAAGAAAACGAGGTTTTGTTAAGTCCGTATATAATGACGAAAAAGCAGAGGAAATACTCCATTGACTAAGTGTAGGATAAGCGTCTCTGATATCGTTCTCTCTCTTTCTATTAGCACGAGTGTCGTTTTTATGTGTACAAATACGATCTGAACTGAATAGAGCACCGCTAATGCAAGAACGACAGACAAAATAGGTATAATTTTGAGCTATTAAAAAAAAAAACATTTTAAATAAATATATACGTGATAGCAAAAAATGGAAAGCAAATCTGGATTCAGCACATTAAACTCCTCATATTCATCATATTTTTATTTAAAGGAGGATTTTGTTGCAGACCCGTGTAATTTTCAAATTGATTTTGCTTTTCCTTTACGATACACTTCGATTCTATTGTTCTGAATTTTTATAATTCGTTCGCAACATATACTAGGTTCTGTGTTTGTAATTTCTGTTTTCCCAGCTGAAGGTAGGCTTTTTTTCTTGGGCTTGTCAACCAAGGACCTTTACCAAGAAGCAAATAGTAAGGAAAGAAGTCGGTTATATTTTAATCCGATCAGAAATTTTTGCTAAAAAGCAATTAATGTAGCGGAAATAATTAATTTGAGAAGGAAAAGGATATACAGGAAGTACAAGAAGGAGCAAGAAGCCCATCAACAAATACGAATACAAAATGCTCCACAGAAAGAGATGAACACCGGAAGAACACATGATCGGCGTCGCAAATAACTGCATCATCAGAATGGAGGGGACAGTGTGGGGAGGAAATTAGGGAAAAGCGAAATCTGGAAGAAGGCAGCAAAGAATGGCCAAACCGCATACGAACATCGGAAACAACATCAGAACGTCGAACAGAGGGATACAAAAGAAACCACGAATAGGAGTAGGGTAGGCTTTGCCCGAAAACGTTTCTGAGAATAAATATGTTTACCGCCTTTGTTCGTTTGCTATTTAGTAAATAGGTTATTAAAAAAAAAAAGCAGATTATATTAAATCAATAGTTTACAAATATAATAACTAGACTGTCCTGAGACTGATTTCCATTTGGTAGTTGCTGCTACAGGTTTTCGGCTTATTTCCTTTAAAATCGTAGCGGATTTTTGTTTTCGTTGATAGGTGATTACTCACAGAAATAGAAGTTTATAAATCATTCCGATTTTCTAAAGATACCCTCTCGCTATTCATCCCGTTCGTTTTTTTCAGTGATGATCAATTAAGAGCTTTTTGTTAGCAAATAATATTTTATATTTTCTTACGCGTATGATTCATCGCACGTGCTAATTATTTAACTATTCTTTTCAAATAGGATAATATTTTTAAATTTAGGTCCGTTTTTGAAATTGAAAAAAAAAAAAAGAAATGAACATCTACAAAGGTTAAAATCATTGATGAAAAAGTTAAGTGTATCTTTATTCTAAAATTAAGTCATTAAAATATTGTTTCTTTTGTTGTTGTTGTCCTGTTATTATTACGACTATCTGTGCGATTAATTAATTAAAAGCAAAAAATCAGAATGAACTTATCCTAACATGTAGATTTGATTTGTCGGCACCGGATTAAATAACAGCGAATCAAGAAATAAAGTTATCGATTTCTTATAATGAGAAAATGTTTATTAATATTTTTATTATTATTTTATAAAACTTAAATAAACATTTGTTTTACGCACCATTAAGTTTTCAAGTCACCGAGCAAAATTAGATTTCTCCCTTAAAATTTTCTGCCATCTTTCTTTAAACTAATCCTGTAAAAATCACTCGCGACGCTATTCTCGACAGCGATACACGGTAGGTTAAACGGACGAGGAGGAGAAGAAAAAATGTAACAGTTGATAAGTTTTTTAGATCTGTTAAATTCCGTAATAGATAATTCAGAATTGGTCCGTTTGTTTAAACGTAGAAAGACGGTTTTCGAAATAGTACTTTATACTATGTCAAATCGTTATTCCTGCAATCATCCGCTTTTTTATTCCTTCTGTTTCCCTCATATAACGTTTATATATTTTATAAATTTCCCGTTTACTGTTCACCACCCGGAACTTTAAATGTAAACCATTTTTATTTCATTTTTTTTTGTAATTAACGAATTTACGTAAGTAAAAGTTAAATTTTAGAAGTATCTACTTAGGCTGCATTAAATCATACAGAAATGAATATAATCGTTTTGAAACAAAATACAGACTTCAAGATTTACTTTAGAAAATAAAAAAAAAATAAAAAATGTACTAAAAAGTAAAAAATAATTACTCGATAAGAAAATTGATATACAGTAAAATATATCTTAAAAGAAGAAGGCTGCTGTGGTTACTCTTAAGTAACATTAATGCTGATCAGAGCTTCGGTGTACTAAATTCATATTGCAACAATAATTAGCAAAAAAAAAAGAAGCGGGATATTAGTTTAGGAATAATAATGTTTAAACGTAATATTTCCATTAACGGTGAGCTAGTAAATTGCATTATGTTTCGAAATCAATACCTTTATTCGAATCTACATAAACTAATGTTGCCAATACTCTAAGCAGCTCGCCTCTTTAATTTGATTTCATAATTATTATTATTATAATTATTATAAATCGTTTTTGTATTATCTGTTTGCAGCAATAAATGATTTGATTTGATTTGAAAAAATATTGTTTTGGGCTTCATATTTTTCCTATATTCTAATGAAAACGTTTTTGATGATTTTTATCCGGTGATATTAAGAGAATAAAGCAAATTGCTAAGGAAACTTTCCTTTTTAATTACGAAAATGAATTTTAAAATTGAATTTTTTAGTTTTAAGGTTAACTTTTCAAACGTAACTTATTTTCCTAACTATATCGACCATTAAATGTTTCATTTTTTAACGTTTATTTTAATGACCACTGAGTATATTCACCGACACTGAATGGTGACACTTTCAAGTCAACAACGGTGATTATTGGAATCAGACTGCATGGTCAACGGTTGTACACAGTGTAATTAATATATGTAATATCTCCGTCGGTGGTGAGCTTGTAAATGGCGTTAAGTGGTTTCACTTTGTTCAAATCTATATTTTTAATCATAATTAACAATGATAATATTTGAAGTTTTGTTTAGCTGTATTAGAAATTAGTCGTTTTTTTTTTCATACTGATCAGTGGCAGCCTCTTTTTTGGGGGGATGGCTTGTCAATCAGGGACCTCCACTCAGAAACGACTAATTAGAACTTAATTCGAAGAGGAAATAACTAAAATAAAGGAACCAGTGACAGGAAAAACAGACCGAGAGGGAAAGGACAGGATATAAGAAGCACAATACGGAGCAGGAATCCATAAGTTTTTAAGAGGAGTAAATAAAGAGAAGAACGTTCGGCAAAAAGAGCAGAATATTCAAAGAGAATGTGATTAACATCACTGACAACTGTTTCGTTAGGATGTAGAGGACAATAAGGAGAGGAGATCAAAGAGAGACGCTAGCAGGAAGAGGGCAATAAGGTGTGATCAGAGCGCAGATGAATAATGGAGACAATAACAGGAACGCGAAAAAGAAGGGAATACTGAGAACCAAGGATTAGCAAGAAGGTTAGGTTGAATTGCAAGGTAGAAGGAACGATTTTATTGGAGAAGAAGGAAGGATACACATATCGAACCAAAATTTTAAGTGAAGTTTTTAACTGAAGGATCAAAGATTACTATTTGGGACATTTCTGAAGTAAAAGCAGGAACGAGCAGTAACTGAGCTGGAGAATCAGCCATTTTGCGATGCCTCTATTATCAGGTACCCACCACAAATCAACGTGAATAGAGTGATGAAGCGAAAGATTGTGAATGAGAGATCGTATGATAGTGAAGTCGGAAGAGGGAGGGCGAAGAGGAAAACTGATAGTTTTGAAAGCACTCATGGAGTCGGAAATTATCAGATAGCCGGAGAAGTTATGATTAGAGGAAATATAAATAATAATCATCAATTCGGCTTTGAAAATAGAACAGAAAAGCGGAAGACGAAAGGATTCGGCAAAATTTAAATCGGGGAGAATAAAGGAAGCCCCGACACCATTAGGCCCCCTAGAGCCATTAGTGAAGATGAGTACATGAGAAGGAAAGAGAGAACTGATAATGCTGTGAAATTCCTGTTTAATAACCGCCTGGAGCATAGACTTGGAAGGGTTAGAAAGAAAATATGCTTTGGAAAGTTGGGAAAGATCGAAATAATTAAAGAAAAAGTAAGGAAGATTATTACTAGAAATTGTATGGGACGAACAATAACTAAGACGACGGGAGATAAGGGCAAAAATATGAATTTTACTAGGAGCAAAGTACCAGTTTCTGGCGATAGAATTGTAGAAAAGGATAAGTTGCGAGGAAATGAAAGGTACTCGTTCAAAAAGAAAACGATACCAAACACAAAGATAGCAGAAGCAATTATAATGAGGAAGGGGCATGCGATTTAGGGATATTATAGGGACGAAGAGTAAAAACCGTGCAACAAGATTTGGAAGGAGAAATAGAAAGATGAACAAGAAACAAAGAATGCTCTCGTGTAATCAGAGAAGAATTGGGCGTTTCGTTGGCAGCTGCAATTTCGGAAGAAGAGGAAAAAAGAATATCATCAGCAAAGAATAAGGGTAAAGGAGTTTAAAGGAAGAGATGCCATAGCAGTATACTGTAAATGTTCAAAAAAGAGTAGGAATGAGAGAGGAACCCCGAGGAAAACCATGGAAAACAGTTCCTGCAGCTTAAGACAACGGAGAGAAAATGTGGATAGTATGATTCATCATAAGATTAATTGTTCGAGGAGTGAATTTGACCGAAAGTTCAATTGCTGCCATTGCATCTCTCAGAGTTGGTAAATGAACGTTGTTGAAAGCTGAAGAAACACGATAAAAAGAGCTACTGTATATTGCTCATGAATGAAAGATTTATAATATGAGAAATAAAAAAGCTAATGCGCAACCGGCGGAACTAATTCCAGACCGAAAGCCGAACATGTTAAAAGAAAGTAAATTATTATGTTCCAGCCACCAAAGAAGGAACTTGTTCAGCAGACCTTCAAAAAATTTTCCTGAAAAATGATGCCGAGGAGATAGGGCATAAAGAGGAATTTTTCTTAGGAATAAAAATGATGATAAAAGAGTTCTAGGAAGGGGAGTGATACCTCTGGACAAGAAAGAATTAAAGAGCTCAAGGAAGGACACAAGAGACTGCTCAGGCAGATTTTTAAGGACAGTATACGGAATATCGTCTAGACCCGGTGTGTAGGACTTATTTAAAAGAACAGACGTTAATTCGTTGATTTTGAAAGCGGATGTAAAAAGGTGAGGAGAAGAATTCTGTGAAGAAGGAAAAGAATAAAGTTCCCCTCAAAGTTAGGAACGTAAAGTGAAGCAGTAGATTCGACAAAATATGAAAAACTAGCTAGGGAAAAATCGAGGTTAGAAGTACGTTCAGAGGGTGGGGATTTGGAAGCTTTGGCTAATTTCCAAATATGGTCAAGAGGAGTGGTTCTGGAAAAGGAAGAACAAAAATGTTCCAAAGAGGACTTTTTCGCAGTTTTAAGTATTTACCTAGCTCTTGCATTAGCTCGTTTTGCGAGCAAGAGAATTGTTTTAATTAACAAATTTATGTAACTCACGGTTTAGTTGAAGACTCACGGTTTCTCTGGCACTTATATCTGCCGCGATCTAACATCAGTCGAGAGTTTCAACTAAAGATTTGTTATTTCCAAAGAATTTAATTTTTAAACCGCGTTATTTTAATGTTTTTAATTTTTGCGCGTAAAATTATTAATATGAAATAATAAAATTTATGATCAAATGAAGAACAGTTTTCTTTTTTTTAGCTGGGCTAGAAATCGAGAATTTATACTTACTGCGGTGGAAACTTTATTCAATTTTCCTGATTTGGCGACAAAAAAATCTCATAGGTCGGTTAAATTACACGTGAAACTTGTAAATTATGCGCTAAAATCCTTCGTAAGAATTAGTCTATCCCCACTGGTGAAAACTGGAACAAAATAGTTTCCGTGAGATTAGCTCGAGTAGACAGGCAGATAAATTTTCAGATTTTTAATTACAAAATATAACTCTAGCTGTTGCCGGGGGTTTCATCAATCACGTATTAATGCCTGCTTCAATATTTAATATTCCTTTCCGCTTTATGTAGTGACTTTATTTTTTTTTTTAAATTACCATGTGCTGCAACTATGGCTTGAGGCACGGGAGAAGAAGGAGGATTAGATCAGTGAGTAGAGGCGCCAGACTTACGAAGGAAAAGAATTAAATTGGACAGTGAAGAACAGTTGTCTTTAAGGATGAGGAGAAGAGAAGAAGGCAAGTTGAAAGGTTTCTTTTCCATGGAGTATGAAGGGCATTCAGGGAGGATATGGCGACTAGTGAGGATGACACTGCACGCAGCACATTGAGAAGCTTCTAGTAATCGAAATAAATTTTAAGCAGAGCTCTCAGGTAAATTGTTAGCGAGAATTCAGATTTGAACATAGATAATATTTCCAGTAGCAACAATGGAAACTCCTACTGCAGGATGCTTTAATAATTTCCTGTTTAATTTAGATTTCTAAAATATTCTAACAAAATCGACTTTTTATTAAATAATATGAAACGTAATTGGTATCAAATTGCTTAAAAAAATGTGTAAAAAATATTATTTATAATGAAACGTTTTTATGTAAATTAATACTTTTATGCGGTAATTTAATATTATATCTATCTTCTAGTCGTTTGTCTTCCGCCGTAAATTTTTATATTTTTTTCCCCGAAATATTTATTAGCATCAGTTCACAGCTAAGTACCAATGTCCATCATTGTTTTCAATCATCTGCTTTGTATTCCTTCTTCACAGTTCTATTTCCTACACCTACTCGTTTGCTTCCTTGGACTCAAATGTAAATTATTTTTTTTTTGTATTTGTTAATTTTTTTTGTATACTTTCTTCACTAAAATAAGATTGAACTGAGTATCACTTCCCAAAGTTCCACTACTTTCGTTACTATAATCGTTTGTTTTTTATTCTTTCTTCGCCATTTCATTTTTCTCATAACATTCACTTATTCTATAAACTGCTCAAATCTTCCTATCCGCTTACCTGCGTTTTGAATTTAAATAATTCTTATTTTATTTTCTGTTTTGATTAATATATTTACGTGAAGACAAACCTAATAAACAGTTACTTCTGGTTGCCCTGAATATTTTAAATGAAAAGGTTGGTTAACTATTTTTTTTTTTTTCTTATTCAGCAATTTAATTAACTATTAAACACTAGTTAAAAAATGAAAAGTTATTCCCCGACTGCTCCTTTTTCTGAAAATACTTTTTTTTTTTTGTAACACTGAAATCGATATTGATTGTCTCTCTTTTAATAAAATGCGATGAATCATAAACTATAAATAATTCGAATTACTGCGTCAAAATCCATCCGATAGTTTTCGAGATCACCGCAAACAGATAGATACACATTTTTCAATATATTTATTTATATATATATATATATAAATACAAATTTAATAAATAAAATTATCACGTATGTAACAAGTTTATAATATAATGTAATCAATATTGCACGATGTTTATTTCAGGCCCGTGCCCAGAATTTTGAAGAGGGGGAGAGGTTTTGAAAATTTTCTTCACATATTTATTTTATAAATAACAATATATTTTTCACTGGTATTCACATTATTAATAATTTAAATCATTTTGATTTATATATTATTAATTTACATAAATAAATTACCATATAAAACATTAATAAAAGTTACATATGTTATTGATTATACTCGTAATAAAAAAATTTTCCTTAAGATATTAATGAACTACCTAAAAATATGGAGCATTTTTTTTCTTTTTTCTTTTAAGGGTAAGAACACCCTAAAAAATCATCAATATTTATTTTAAATTTTTGATTTTTTCCCGATTTTTGTGTATTTATAATAACTATTTCAGTTCTCAGGGCGAGGAGGTTAACCCCCAAAACCCCCCCTGGACACAGCCTTGGATTTATTCGGTTACTTTAGCTACACAAAACATCCGCTACATCGGTGTGATACGTACGTAGCCACGGCAGCAGATATTCAAACACCTCCGAAACTTTTCCAAAATATTTTACAGAATAAAGAAAAAAAAAAAAAAGTTATTTATATCGTACAGAATTATTAATAATAAAATATCATGAGCAATTTGAAGATCCGTTTTCTGTTATTCTGTAAAGATAGATGACATATTTGTAATTTTTTCAGGTTTTTATAAAAAAGTAAATGCGTAGATTAGAGCGTACAAAAATCTTAAAATCGTTCATTAGTAAACTGTTGGGGGCTATATTTAACAATAAGAAACAAACAGTAACAACATATGGAGTTTTCGTGCCCTATTAAAGCTTTTCCTATCATGGAAAACTATTTGAAGAAATATAGTCGTTCGAAAATGTATTGACCTCACCACTTGCATATTAATTATGGAAAAAAGGAATGGTCAATATAGATATTTTAATATTTAACAGTATTTAGAATCAATTTAACATCTTACCGAGAATATCTTTGATTTTAAGATGTTGATTTTTTTTTGATATTTTCGACTCGACTTCACACTCGTCGGGGGTTTTAAAAACAAAATTACAAATTTCAACCCATTAATTTTTTTCTCCCTTTCCGGCACGCAAGTATCGTTAACTCTATATGACGAACGGGGTTTTAATAAAATTATGGAAAATAAATAAAAACACAAACTAAATTCTACAATGCGATTTTTGTGGTAAAAATGTTTACTTTCAGCTGACTACTGAGGGGAGTTATAAAAAAAAAGGTTATCTGCGAGCCGTAACTAGAGATAAAAATTTTCCAGCTATGAAGTATAAAATACAACGGAGAAAGTGACACCTGAACAAGCGTTATTCGTCACATTGCACATAGCGTTTCCAAAACTTATGAGCGCCTCATCATTATACCTGATATTTTTAAGTGTGCAGTACGATATATAAAGACGCCTTTTTTAATAATTTGTAAGCATCGTATTTTTAAAGAACATTTTTGATCTAGTAACGAACAGTTATTATACAATTTATATTAAATATTCTTTGAATAATGACGATTTAAAAATACGATACGTTAATTTTCAAAATACTATATAATTAGTTAAATGTTTTATTTTTGATTATAAAGAAATATTACTGTAAATATCTACATTTTTTTTTTCCGTCATCAAAAATCAGCCCTGAATTTTCGGAGTTATTTAATGTTACTAAAATTTTCTATTTATCTTCTTTTCGCAGTCGCTAGTTTCAAAAGGATTATTTTAGTAATAAATGATATTCGCTCGGCACTGTGACAAATACAACTTCTTCTTTTACCAAAAAAAAAAAAAAAAATTATTTAAAAAATGTTTAATTTTCATATTTTTTGCTTTAAAAATAAGAATGGGGATATTTCAAAAACCTACAAATGAATCACAATTTAGGTACATTTTTTCGTTATTGATGGTCAACACAATGGAATAAAAATTGTAACTTGATTTATGTGTCCGATAACTTTTGGTGTCTTTTTTTTTTAAAAAAATAACAGTTACTTATTTAAATACAAATATCGTAATTAAATGCTTCTTCAGAAATTTGGACAGCCGACTGACTGCTGAACGCAAATAAAAAAGGCATCAGGAACATATTGCATTATAGAATTTAAAATCTCCTCATTTAGGAGCGAAAAATGACACAAAGCAGTAAGTATAAATAAAACATAGTATTAAGGTCACAAAGAAAGTATGGGGTTAAAGGAGATGGAAAGGGCAAAATGGAGTGGAAGTAGATGAAAAGCGTGAAAATGTTAGTCTCCTACGGTTAAGGCGAAGGCGACAAATAGCTGAAATTGTGGAACGTTCAAGAGAAGGCAAGTACCTAGAACACCAAGGACGAAAAGGAAGAGATGGCTGCATGGAGAGGTAAAAGGAGTAGGATTAGAAAATGAAGAAGAAGAGGAATTGAGCTCTCGTTTGAAATGAGCGGTTGAGAAAAAAAGAATAATATTGTGAGCAGAAAAGGTGCCTTAATATCTGCCACTGGAAATGAAAAAATGAGTTGATGAATATTCGCTAATTCATTAAGCTCAATGACTGTACGTTTCTTCCTTTTCTAATCAACCTTCCTTTTATTTTTCCATCCAACCTAATCTTCTAACGCGGCCTTGCTTTTACGATTTTCCTTCGCTTCGCCGTTCCGTTATTGTCCCTATTATCCGTTTACGTCTGAATCATACTCTTCTTCCTTCCTCACGTTTTTGTTTTCGTCTCGCACTTTCCCTTAATTATCCTCTTCATCCTGACGACGAAGCCGTCTGTGATCCTGACTATATCTTCTTTGAATGTTCATCCCTCGTGAACGAACGCACTTCTTTATACTCAAATTTGCTACCATTCAAACTCCCTACTCCTTATTGCGCTTCGTATATCTTATCGTTTCCGTCGATCTCCGTTGTTCCTATCCTCAGTTCTTTTATCTTAGATTCGGTCATCTGCATTTAACTAATCCTTCTCCCTCGTGTCGTTTCTGGGCGAAGATCATTTGTTGACATGCCCAAAGGGGGGTTAAAAAAAAATCTTGATGACTAAATGATCAGGAATCCACAAAAGATCGATCTTGATCGAGTGAAGAAGGAAAAGATCATGAATGGGGGAACGTATGAGAAGTATTACATAATCGGAAGAGGTAGAATCAAGGTTAGAAGTGATAGCCGGTAAAGAATCCGAGATTATGAGCACCTTACTGGAAAACCAGTGATGAGGAAACAAAGAGGATAGCACGTAGAATAGCAATAGATTCCGAAATAGAAATTCAGAATAATACATATAAGACAGGACAAAAAAAAGCAGAACCAACTCCATTTGGCCATTTTGAACCGTCAGTATAAATAGCGGTGTGTGTAGAAAAAAGAGAACCTAAGCATTGGAAAATTCAATTCTGTCGACATGTTGAGGAACAGATTTAGAACAGAACGGTAAAGAAAGACATTCAATAGGACGAAGAAAACTGGAAAAACTGAAAGAGAAATAAGTATGTTAGAATATTTAGCGGTAAAAATAGTCAGCGAACAGTCTCTTATTTTTCGAAACATCCTTACAAAAAATGAATACGCGTTAAATACCGAGCTTTACAGCGTAGCCGGGGGGGCCAAGGTATTTTTTCCGGATTCTGAAGTTTTCGGCATTCTGAGGGCTACAGATAGTTTTGTTTTTTTCAAGTTCGATAGCCAGTTATCGTGGCGTAGTTGATTAGTTTTAATTGTATACGTTCGGGTAGAATATCCCCCCGCTGTCGCACACTGAAACTTCTAATGATTGCACTTGCGCCAGGTTAATTAGTTGACGCGCTCAAAAGGGGAAGGAAAAAGTGAAAAAAAAATGAATAAGCTATCGCTTAAGAACACATACAATATATATATTATATAGCTACCCAAAAAGTGTTTCAAATGGAAATGTTCTTTTTTTTTATGATGTTTATGAATTCTTAACGTTTTATCAGATGACGAACGTTTTAAGAGTGATTCTTTTAAATGCCATAATTCGGTATATTTTCGATTCCTTTTTTTAGGGCTCAGAATTCGGAAGGTCAGAAATCGTGCATTTTTTGAAATTTTAATGCGCTTTACATATTAAACCGTCGTCCCAACTTTCGCGAATTTTATTTGACTTTTTTTATAATTTCCGAAATACCTCATTAGGATTATCATTCGGGTTACATATATTACAGTATGGAATGGTCAACAGAAAAAAGGAAAAGCCAGTTTGATTTCAAATAAACAATTACTGATAAATAAGAGAATCACGTTTAAGAGGAGACGTTTTTTATTCATTTTTAATTCTTTCGCCGATTTAACAAAAATTCGCAATTAAGATTCTCGGTAGGTGGGCTTTTAGTTCTCGAGCCGTAATTAAGGCTGGCCCAGCTAGTCCAATAAAACTTCAAATACTTGGAACAACTTCTTTGTTTCATATTATTTTTATGATGACGTATAAAACATGACAGCTGCACCTTTAGTCTACAAGGAAATACTCAGAAATACATTAGATTCGGGTATTTCGCATTATTAAAAAATACGATAATCGAAATGTTAATCAATATGTCAATCGAAATTAATCGGAGATAAGCCAGCTACCGCGTGACGTTCTCGATTAGATAGTGGCGTTCCGTTCGGGTAGGACTTGTCTGTCCAATTCTGTAAATTAAGAATATAGAAAAATTTCTTCTGTATACATGACAAGCTCCTCCGAAAAAAAATTAATACCGAGTGAGAAACGCGGACATTGTACCAGTTTTTTGCCAAATCCCTGGCACTGTGATTTTTAACTTCTTCCCTTCCTTTGTTTAATTCGATAAAAATCCTTCATTTCTTCCAGCAATCAAGTTGCCGCCGCTTCGATTAAAGCGTGTTAACTTTCATGAAGCTCCGTGTTTTCATGGTTTTTTTACGCGGTAATAAGCAGGATCCGCGTTGTTTAATTCTTTTTCCGTTAATTTGGCTCCGTTTAGAATCCCAATTAAATTGTTCCTATATATTATCGCTCGCGCATTAAAACATTTTCTTTTTTTTAAAATTTATGTTTAAATTATGATCCAATATAAAATTTCAATGGTCTGTTTACGGAATTTCAGTATCGGTATGAAAAAAGAGTGTTCGCAATAAAAAGAATTCCTTAAACAATGGACCACCCTTCGGTGAAGTTAAGCTCGATCGGGTTCAAAATACATGTCTCCGTCACTGCTTTGAAGCCTAAAAGTCTACTTCTATCTTAGCTCTGCACGCTGAATCTCACGTTCCTCCTCTTTTTCCTTGACGTTCCTTCTTGGCTTATCGTTTCCTCATCAAGCGGTTGCCTATTTCCTCTTGCTCTCTTATTCCTTCATCTTACGTAACTGGATTTTTTCTGCTAACAAAACACCTATTCTATTTCTTATCGCTGGTTGTCTTGTCCAGTTTTCTCCGTATATCTACACTCATGATAAACTCCCTTATTTTTCCTTCAATTTTTCCTCCTTTCTTCATCCGATTAACTGCTTTTATTCTCCTATTCCTTCCAAACCTATTCTTCATCATGTTGTTAGATCGGAATTTCTACAGAATCTTAGCTGTTTTTTCCCCAACCATTTTTCGATCTTCACTGATAGCTCCAAGGGACCCAATGGTATTGGAGGAGCTTTTTTACGTCCTTCTCTAAATTACGTCGAGTTTTTTAAACTTCCCTCCTTTTGCTTAATCATTTACGCTGAGTTTTCAGCTGTTCTGCGTGGCCTTCTTTTCATCAGATCTTCACCTGTCACCCGCAATCTTTTTATAATGTCGGGTGCTCAAAGCGTGCTGCAGGCTATCGCATCTTCTCTCTCTTCTCACTCTACTGACTACGACATTCTTCTTATTCGCTCCTTGATTCATGATCTCTTCCTTTCCCATTTAATCCAAATTGATTTCTTTTGGATTCCCGGCCATGCCGAAATCGAGGGAAATGAGTTGGTTGACTCATTCGCTCGATTATCTTCCCCTTCTGGTTGTTTTCTCAGCTTCCAGAATTTTCTGTCTGCAGCTGTTCATTCAGGGCTATAGTTTAACTCCTACGTCTTCTCATTCTCCAGCCTAGCCTCCATTTTTTTGTCCATTCAACCTTCTCTTCCATGGTTCCTCTGGTTTTTTAACTTTTCTTCTATGCGCCGCTCCAATCTCTCTGCGATTTGCCGCCTGCATTTTGGGCATAGTTTGCTCCCTTCCTCGCTTTTCCTTTATAATCTCGTGCCTTCTCTTTATTGCCCATTGCACCCCTCCAGCAATCAATTTATTTGTCATCCCGCTCATATAATGTTCGGTTGTTCGTCGCTTTTAACTGAACAAACTTCTTTTTATTCCTTCCTTTTACAGATCGGTATTTCCACTCCATACTGTGCTTCAATCATTCTCTCCCTTCCTTCTCCTCCGGTTATTCTAGCCCTTGATTCTTTTCTTCGGCTATCGCTGATCGTGTAAGGATCTCCCTTGCTCCTCTGTTCCATTGTTCTTAGGTCAATGTCCATGTTGACGAACCCATAAAAAAAAAAAAAAAAAGTTTTCCAGCAACTCATTCCCGTACTACGTGAAATTTCGTATTGTCTAATTCTTATTTCAAGTTTGAAAAAAAAAAGAGTAAATCTCAAAATAAATTTTTAATTTAATTACCCTATTGTTTAAAACCCGGAATACTTTAGTAATATTTTATTCATTTCCCTTTTTTTGTTTACAGATGATTTATGTACGTCTCGATGAAAACAGTATGGAATTTTTCATGTATTTAAAATAGGACCAGTTTTATTTTTGTTAAAAATGTCTCGCAAAATTTAATAACTTTTTAGTCGCACCGTAGGAGTTTTAATTTGCGACTGTAATATTTTTTTTGCAGTATCTTTTAAAATCCCACATTGCTCGCACATAGAGTTAATTAATGATACTTACAGAAATAACGGAAACAAAAAGTCTTAAAACATGTCAGGAGCAAAAAAATATTGAAAATCCCCGATATTTTTTTAGTCGAAGATATTCAGATATTCGGTTAAATTTAATTAGGTCATTTATCAAATAACAAAATCGCTGCTGTGTCGAACAATATTGTACCGCATGAAAAATATATATATTTTTTGTAAGTTTTTTTTTTTTTAATACGTTTATTTATTGTCGCTCAGCAACTCTGGCTATTTGCGAAGCGATTGATTTTAAATATTTCATAGGATTTTACGACAGATTTAAATTTAAGTTAGTTTATATCTTATATTATACAGTACAAAGAGGTTGACTTTAAATATTTTATGAGATCTTTAGAAACCAATTCATCATCGGTCAAAATGTCGTAGAGCGATTTCCCCTCGAGGTTGCAGTTTTTTCTATGTTCCACGTATTTTTTACATTTGCACAGTAGATGTTGTACGGTAATGATTTCGTTGCAAGTATGGCATTGAGGAGTTTGTGTTTTTTCTAAGATGTATTTATGCGTTATCGAACAATGACCAATTCGGAGACGTGCTAGAATGATTTCTTCTTGTCGATTGGTTCGATACAATGTTTCCCAATGTTGCAGTTCCTTTTTGATGAGAAATAATTTATTTGAACTTTGGGTTTGTTGCCATTCGGTTTGCCACTTTTTCTGAATAATTTTCCTAATTGATTTGGTTAACAACTTGTCCTCTTTTTTCGCCTTATTGATGCAAGAATTAGCGAGTTGAAAGGTAGAATACCATGGAGGTCGATCTGGCGAGTGGATGGTATAAATAGGTTGAGTGTAATTCAATTCTGAAATTAATCCCATACACTGTATCGGAAATGGCTTTTGGATTCTGGATTTTTTATCATACTGTTGTACAAAGTTTGGAAACATGTTCTTTTGGTTGGAAGGGTTTGCGGTGTTAGCTGTTAATTTGACGAAGTGTTTTAGCGACAAGAGACGTCTTCTGAGTTTTAAGGGTAAAATATTACTCTCAGCGTGTAGACTAGCGATAGGACTGGTATGAAATGCACCTGTAATGAGGCGTAGAGCGGTGTTTTGTACTGGATTTAATTTTTCGAGATGATTTGTCTTCGCGCTATTATATATAATTGATCCATAATCCAGCTTGGATAAAGTCAATGCCGTATATAGGTTTTTCAATGTTTTCCTGTCTCCGCCCCATTTTATGTGTGCAACCATTTTTAGTACATTTAGGGATTTATAAGTTTTTATTTTCAAGTTTTGTAAATGATGTTTCCAAGACAACTTGCGGTCAAATGTCATTCCAAGTTTGATAACGGTAGAATAATAAATTATAAATAAAAATCTAATTTTTATACTTCCCAAGTGGGTGAAAAAATTCTTTCATCCTCACAAATATTGGAAAAGACGCGAAACAGTTTATTACAACTGTGATATGTCGGAAGAAGAGTGTAATACCATCTCGGTAGTATTGAACTATAACGAAAAGCATGAAAAATATCAGACAATAGTTTCATAATTAGTAATGGTCTATTGTATATTTTTCGATACGTATGAAGCGTGTCCTAAAGAAAAATTTAATATTAGTCATTTAATCACTAAAAAAAATTTTGGAGGTCATAGATTATTATATATTAATTACAACGTAATTTTTAGGCTACCCCCCGTTAGAAAAAATGTCCCAATTTTATGTAACGCGAAATGTCCCAATTTTATGTAAAGTTTGTTATATTTTATAGAATTTCTGTGATTATGTTATTATATTCATATGGACCGATTTAGAATTACGTTGTAAATTTTGATCATTTTATACAATGTATAGAAGAGAAAGAGATAGAAATGTAAGCAAGAGAGGTCAAAATAGCCGAGTTTATATACATACATATATATACATATATATATATATATATATATATGGGTAATTGTAAATTTTAAAAAGCAGTTAGGTTCTGTAAAACACGCACAATTTCAATAATTCGTAACTCCGCTTACACATTTATAGAAAAGAAAAAAAATGACACGTGTTTTCGCCTTGCAAACAAAAGTACTCGGATACCTTACCAAAGAAAAAAAACGTGATTTCCAAAAACAATATCAAAATATTTGCTATAATAGAAAAATTCTATTATTATTAAGTAGAAGTTTTTTGTCCTCGGTGGAATCAAAAGCAATGGCGAGAAAAAATGAAGTAATAATACACGTTGACTGCTATGGCGCGAATTCCTTTCCCAATATTATGTCAATGATTCGAAGTAGGGGACCCATTTGCATTTCCTTTCTCACTTTGCATGTAGACATGAACAATTTTGGAACTAATCTGAACTGGCTGAAAGAAACTTGATAACGTTGCATTCAATTTCGAGAATTTCAGCTGTACCGTTCGGATTTAATTTAGAGTTTGCGGTCTACCGAAGTTGGAAGTAAAGTTTTTTCGAACTTAAATAAATTCACCTGTTCATATTAGAGCCGTAATAATTTTATTTCAAATAATGGCGTACCTCAGTCAGCAGGATAAACTACGAAGGTATAAATCAGTATATACAAATGATATAAACTCAAGTCTATAATTATATCGGAATTTTATCGAAAATTTAGCAAAAATATTAGTCCTAACCTAATGACGTTACATAGATTTTTGAAGAATAGTTCTAAATCTGTCTTCCAGAGTACACCCTTGTAGTGCCCATGCACGCGTTTACGCTGTACGTATTAGTACATGAGTGTTGTAGTTGCATCACAGCTTACGGATGAGGTATATGTAATCTCCCTCTCACTTAATCACTCTCTCTCTCTCTTTCTCTCTCTCTCTCTCTATATATATATATATCTGAGGGCCTGGAAGGGAAAGTGGTTTATTAATGTAGGTACTCATTCGTTATCTATAATTATTACTTATAACTCTAAATTGTTCACGTAAATGTTAGAGCGTATGCATGGATTGCGCTTGTAACAGCATGCACCAATGTAACTCTATATAATATATATGCACATATATACATATATGTGCGGTAAATTATTTTCTACATTTATTACATATGACTGACTTTTACAAATTGTCTTTTGTATTGCCTATTTTTATGTGCACATATTATCTCCGTACGTTAAATCATACACCATTGCCCGCGGAAGTTGTTTGTGTTTGGTTTGAAAATTTGAAAATTATTTAAAAATTAATTAAATAGCCAAAAATAATTAAAAATGTATAATACTAGAATAACGAACAGAGAGAAATCAAGATTGAATGTGCCCATGAATAGAAGAGCATACGGAATACTATATTTGACAAGATGCTTAGCACAGTTCAGTGAATAGTGGACGTGGTAAAGGAGTTGACAGGCGAGAAAGGCAAACCCTCCTAATATTTATACATATTTTCATGTATATATATATATAAACTCAGCCATTTTGGCCTCGCAAGGGGCTGTGTCCCTTGACCTCTCTTGCTTACATTTCTGTCTCTTTCTCTTCTGTACTTTGTATAAATTGATCAAAATTTATAACGTAATTCTTAGGCCGACCCCTATTAGATATTTTGACGAAAAAAGTTCACAATTTTATATAATAAAAAAGGTAAAATTTTATTCGGAAGTCGGTAACAAAGTTACATTTCCATGGTAATTTTGCAAACTGATGGCATTTTAAGTCAACCGCCTCTGTTATATTAATAAAAAATAATAAGAAAAAAAAAATATTCAAAAGGACCACATTTTTTCACGTTTTTTGACGAATACTCAATTTATGTTCACCGATTTTGATTATTACTCACATGGTACACCTAAGTTGAATGGGGTACTCTTTCTAATGAACAAAGAATCAGTAAAATCGGTCCTGTATAAATATGAGTTATGCGCGAACAAATATAAAAAAAGAAACATACGCAACGATACAACCTCCTTCTTTTTGGAAGTCGTTAGAAATTAAAATGTGACAAACGTTACATAAAATTGGGACATTTTTTCTAATGGAGCCGGCTTAAGAATTACGTTGTAATTAATATATATATATGTATATAAATTCGATCCTTCAGGCATCGTTATTGGCACATCTCTTGACCCCCCCCCCCAATAATAGTTCTCCTGTAATATTTATAAAAAAGTAAATTTCAATTACGTCATTCTTCATAAAACAAAAAAAATTAGTTTTGTCATCGTTAACAATTTCTATTTAAAACATTACGTATTTCAAGCGGTTTTTAATAATGTTTTTTCATATTACGCCCGGTGCAAGAATTATGTTAATTACGTACACATATATCAGTGCTGAATCCTGATTTTTTCAGTAATAACTATCTAAGCTATAAAAATATTAAAATGAAATTAACGCGACATACAATCGCAACTTCACAACAAAGACAAATTAAGAAGACACTGTTTTTAAGAGAATTTTCAAAATGAAAAATTAATATATCTTTTTCCTCCATTGTGACAAAGGATCATATTTTCACAAGCTGTCTTTAAGCTTCTCTCCGACTCTATCTCCATGTTCCTTCAAGCCGTGTTCCATCTCTTAATGAGGTTCCTCCAACTCCATAGATAAAACAATACATTTCCTTAAACAAGTCAAACTTTTCCATCTCATTTAACTCCAATTCTTTCCTAATTGAGCTGTGAAGCCTTCTATGTAGCTATGTACTCGTAGCTCATTAATTGGATAATAAAAAAAGAAAAAAAAAAATTATTTAAGAGAAAACGGAAATTAAAATTTCGATGGAGGAAATTAACAAATCTATTATAAATAATTTACGTGGTTAAGCAGAAAGGAATAATGCAAAATGAATTTAAAAAGTAAGTAAATAAATAAAAAGTATTACCAGGTAACAACAAAAAAACCGAAATATGTATACTGCGATTTCATCTTGTAATTAAAAAAGACAGGAAATTGAAATACAACTTAACGAAAATTACCACCACGTTAATAAATCTATTTAAAAGTGAATACATCATTGATACACCTTTCTAAACTGCCGATTTAGTTTCGCTTTATTATTATTTCTGTATCGCCTTTAGTTTGCCACAGTGGAGAGGTTTTCGCTAGCGGTATATTTCACCAGGCGAAATTATATAATCTCCTGATTG
This sequence comes from Icerya purchasi, assembly GCA_039619475.1. Lineage (NCBI taxonomy): Eukaryota > Metazoa > Arthropoda > Insecta > Hemiptera > Monophlebidae > Icerya > Icerya purchasi. Next base: position 71,783,372 of record CM077116.1, read on the forward strand.
GCTAGTTAATTCTATTTTTACAATTTTCATAGCTATGGACCAGCAATTTGATAGAAAAATTTATATAAGCGTGCGAAGGTCATTAAACTATGATAAAATAGAATTAGCGTGGTTATGAGTTTTGCAGCGCTCCCGCAGTGGTAGTATGAAAACACCATACAAGATATTTGGTTGCACAGGATGTTATAGACAAGAATCAGGAAAGTAAAAAGAAATGTGCTGTGTGGCAACAGCGCGCTGGTCGTTTTGTCAAGGTAGAGAAGTACTTGGTTAGTTAAACGCTCAATTCGATTAGCTGTTTGTGTTGTTTTATGCGTGTGTATGTTTCTCAATGACTTTTTAGTAACTCATTAATGTCACGGAAGTACTTATAGTGCCTAGCGAGCACGAAAAGCGAGCTGATCATCAAATCGAAATTCAAATGCCATTCCATGCCGAGAGACTTACCTTTTACACAATGAGGAATTTTTCATCGCGTGGTTAAATAATAGTTGTTCAGATTTTTACTGGCAAACTGAAAATTTTCTTCCTCCTTTAGCAAGGCTGCTGAAAAGGTATCGGCAGATTTTCTTCTTTTCAGTTTGGCACTTCGTTGTATAACTTAAAACACTGCATGACTGACATACATATATATTGTAACGAACCAAATGGGCTGGTTCTTTTGATTTAAATATTATATATAGAAAAGGTGTAAAAATAATAATAATAGGAATTGTGAATAGTTTGCGTGTGTATTTTAAGTTATGTTAGCGATGTACATATGTACCGAGTTTGGAAATGTGGAATTTTTGCTACAACGTAATCGGATTGCATTAGAGAAATTCCGGGCAATCTCGCCAACTCGCTAAGTCGTAAGCCGGTGTGTGTGTGCTTGTGTTGATAATAAAATCGACTGTAAATGACGTCAAAGTGTGTGTCGAGGCTTGCGATTAAGTATTAGTAATGGTAAGAAGGTATCGGACATCGCGGCAGCCGAGCGATTGATGGAAAATTTCGTATTAGAAGCGATTGCTCGGCAGCGCAAATTATTGTATATAAATATACGCGTTTTTCGAAGCCGGGGGCTTCTTCTTTGTCCCTCGCCATCTGATCAACGTCGTGATTGATCGGTAATCGTTTTGTCGCACGTTGTATTTAGAAGAATATCGTTAATTAGTCGAATATTCAGGAAATATATCGTTTTTATTATTATTATTATTATTATTATTATTATTATTATTATTATATTTAATTTCGTTTTTTGTTCTTCTGGTTTTTTGAGTTCAATCCTCGTGATTGGCATTCGCGCGGTAGGCGTATTGAGCAAGAGACACTGTGGACCGCTCTGCGGTGAGTAGGAAAGGCTTCCCTTTCCCCTTTTGGTAGACGTGTTTTATTTTTAATTTTGAAGAATTTTTTCTTCAATGGCGTCCGAACTAGTTTAAAATTTACTTGAAGAGAGCATGAACCGTAACAACATGTATACACACACATTTATGTACATACATTAGCGTATTCGAGTGCTAGGTCTTTTATAATACTTATTATAGAAGAGTAAGTTTCAATTCTTAAATTGGCTGCGCCGTTCTTTTAAGTGAGAAATTATATTTTACTATTTTAGGAGTATATCCGAAACAAATGTTCAGAACCGATAAAATTAGTTTATAGTTTCAACACAGAAACGTTACAAAATCTCTGAGTAACGCAAAAACGTCGCGGAATTTCTTATTAGGCTAAGAATGACGTAGTCATCAATAGGTAAAGCAACGTGCAGAGTCAGTTATCGAATTAACTAAAACATAAATATTTATTTTTCAAGTGAAAACCTTACATCGTTCGGTTGAGTGGGAAAAAGAAAATCAAACTGAAAAAAACAACAACAATCTAATTGTTTCAGTTAATAATAAAAGAAAACTTTATCTGGTTTTTATGAAAATAAAAGTCCCATTTCGTATATGGGCACATTAAAAAAGGAGCTGCGATTTTAGAGGAACTGGAAAAAACGTGTCCGCAATGAGCGTAGATTTTTTTTCAGCTAGCGGTTATACTACCTGGCCGATCTTAAAGTTCTAAACGAAATTCCGCAAAACTTTAAAGGGAAAATGCCCTTCTCCCCGATTTAGTCGGCAACATTTTCTCAGGCAAATTAAATTTCGTGATGTGGCAGTTAAAAATTGAAATGGTGCGAAAAGACAGCCGGCGCACGGAATGGAGCGACGAACTGAGCGAAGCAAAGGAATTGATTGGTCGCGTGAAGTTTACGAACGGAACCGGTGAGCAGCAGCGCTTGGCAGGATTGTTAGTCGGATGATTGTCGGATTGCAACAAGTCCGATTCGGATAGGATTATTTTAAAGGCAAAAGTTATTATTCCGACGGTGTAGCGGCCTAGTGAGGCGTACTGCGGCTCGGTTTGCAAAGAATAAGACGCATGCGGACGACGAACGACAAGGCGAAAGATGGTTCAGAGCGACGAGAATCACGGCGGGGAGAGATGTTATTGAACCAGGAAGAGACCAGGAACAGAGGTTGAGAGGAGTGATTACAGATGCCAGTTTCAGTTTTTAGGTCAAATCGCCTACACTAACAGATCAGCCAGTGAGACCAGTCCACTCCACTCACGATAGTCGTACGCTTGCTGATCGCATCACAAATCATTCGCGTTCAGCTTGACGTTGTTTCTGTTTTTTCCTTCATCCGCACACACACACTTGAACACAGCCACTCCGAATTTTTCTCATTCGCTATATGTTCGTTTTGCGCTTTTGATTTTTGTTTCCGTTTTATCTTCATTATCGTGTTTTTTTCTATTTCTCCTACTTTTCACGGTGGGAACATCGAAAATAGATGTTGGGTATTGCTCGCAAAACATCGCTACAGTTCTTTTGTTTAGTTTTGCTAAAAAAAAACAACTAAAGATCGTAAGCGTTATAGTTTCCTCAAAAGGATGTAAACGGGTGTTAATTTGTCCTTTCCTCAGAATTTTTACTTCTTGCAGCGAAAATCGGAGTTCTGTTCATTTCGGTGTATGACTGAAGCTCGTTTGTAATTCTCTCGTTTCGTCGAATTTTGTCTTTATCATTCGGAATATTTAACAGAATTTTTCCATCGGTTCTAGAAAACCATCAGGACGTTGCGATTTATAAAACAGCTACGTTTGTTCAGGACTGGGATATCGTTTTTCCGTTTTTTTTTTGTATTTTTTGGTCTTGTTATCACTTTTAACCTAGTGCAAGAGGAATTTTCCGGCATTCTTAATTTACAGAACCGAGATATTCTTATCTGAACGAACACTACTGCTCTACAAAAGGAGAGCAAGTTGTGTGGAAGGTGAAGCTGTGCTAAAAATTGAATGCCCAATTCTGAATTTCAGGGGCACAATCGAATTGCGCACTTTTGTTTACCTATACGGAGGGTTAAGAAAAGGTTCGCACTAATTTTCGCGTCTGAATTTAGACTTTTAAAAGTATAAAATACATATAAAAGAAGAAGAAAAGCATACGAATGATGGCTGTTTGTTGCACATAGAGCGAGCTACCGAAAAACCAATGGCCGCTCAATTACATACATACGAGTATATTTTTAATGTTCAACGGCTTTCAAGAGTTTCACGCATTATATTCTTAAGAAGCATTTTTAATAACAATAAATAACAGTGATTTTTTTTTATTAAAAATATATTCTCTCTATGACGGTTTATTTGAAAATATAAAATTGTTTAAACTTTCACATTTTTCGTTACACAAAATACAAATGTTGTACTTTCGATATACGTTCTTATTTACTTTTCAATAATTAAAAATCTGGCTTTTTCGCCGGTTAGCTCAGTAACTTTACTAACTTTCTATTTACATCTTTAATCATCTCAAAAGAATTATATTTATGATTTTAAACGTGTAGTTTACGACACAACGACAATTAGAATTTTTCTTAATTTACAAGTGTGTGGCCGTTTTCGGTAAAATGTATTAAAAAAATGTTCAAGTTCTATGCTATTGTTAAAGCAATTATCGTTGTTGACGGTTTCAACTTTCAGAGCGGGCATGAATATTTCCGAAGTACTCAAAAATACTTCGGTTAAGTAAAATTACAACAGTTTTGTAACATCTTTTTATTTTTATTTTTTTTTTCGGTTAGAACTGAAGTAGTAATTTAAATAACCCCGGATTAATGAAATTTACCAGTGCACGCTAGATAATTTTTGATAAGATGAGCTTTTTTTTTTCATTTTTTAAGTTCGATAGCCGTCACTTGTGACTAAAGCGATGGGAGGGGGCTAATTCAATTATGGTAAATGTGTTTTTATGACAAACTTTTTTGATTTCGTTTGTTTCAAATTTCACGTTTATACCGAATGACGAGTTATGAATGTTCCAAGGGCGACTTTGTAGGTAGTTTTAAATTCCGTATATGTATATTATGTAATATTGATGGTTGTTTTGTCTAATTTTTCGCCGTCCAGAATAATTAGTTGTTTCCGAGTTATTCTAAAAGAGTGTTTTGATTGTGACACTTATGCGCGCTATTTCGATTTTATGTGTTTAACGGTTCCGCAATTATCCGGTCGCAATGTTTATACGGTTTCTAAACTAGCTTAGTAGGATTGGACACGCTGAACAATTTTATATTTGCGAGTAAGTAGTGACACATTTTTGAAACCAGAATCAAGAGAGCGGTTTTTATTCATTCTTAATTACTTCGCCGATTTTTTTATAAAATTCGACCATTTCTTTGAAAGGTAGTGCGCAATTCCCCCCGGTGCTCTCGATTTTACAAATCACCGCGGAACGTACCCTTTGGTGGCCATCGAAACTCAGGATTAACTCTGAATTGCGTTTACTTGAATTTAAAGTAGTTTATGCTTTTACCGGGGAACTTTATTAATGTTGTCATTTAAACGCAGCGCAGTACTTGAAGCGCCAACGGTCGTTGAAAGATGAAAATGTAATATAAACAGAAAAACAAGGAAAAAAACGAAAAACGATTCGGACAAAGAAAATTTCTGGAAAAACGTAGCTTATACCAAAAAAACCGCAGCGGTTTGCTTTCAATTGACAAACTTGCTTCTGTAAATTACTGAAGTCAGTTGCGAATGTGTTTTAAACCTGTGTGTTGCAAAAACGAACAGCACACCAATAGTCTATGTAATTCGCTTTCATTCTGTTCCTTGGAGAGGTGATCGTTTATCCGCACTGGAAAACATCTAGCGCCTTCGTACGGGTCTGATTCACAGCTATGCCACAAAATGAACCCCTGGCTGTGGTTTAGAGTCCTTAAAGTTTTACTAGTTATTATTTGAACGCGAAAAACAACCTCAAAAATTTAGCTACAGTTCATTGAAATACTTTATACGACGGTGCGAAATTGTAGTAAAACTTTCATTTCTTTACAAGCGTGAAGAAAATAATCGATTATTACATTCGGTGACTCCTGTACGTAAGAAATAGAAGAAAATTAACTTTTTCGGAATGAATAAATTAGACCCGATTTCAGGGAAAGATAAAGTTAAAGTGAATGATGCAAAAACGCAGGCTATCCTATTTACAAAAAGAAGGCCCGCTTTTTCCCCGGAATTAAACCTGGGAAATCAAGTCTGCCCTTGTAAAAATGAAGTTAAATATCTGGGGGTCATCCTAGATCGGCGGCTAACTTTCAACAAACACGTTGATCACGCTATAAATAAAGCGCATGCAAGAAATTTTATGTTGAGGCACATCTTCAACAAAAAATGCAAATTAACAACAGAAAATAAATTACTTCTATACAAAGCTATCATTAGGCCTGTGCTCCTTTACAGCTCGCCAATGTGGTCTAATGTCTCGAGATCTACATTTCAAAAAGTACAGCGATTCCAAAATAAATGCTGCAGAATTATTCTAAGCGCTCCGGCGTATACTAACATAAATAGTATGCACGCTGTATTAAAACTGCCCTTTATTGTAAACGTAATCCGTACGCAAGCTAAGAAATTCTTTGATGATTGCTCTACTAGTGATCACGTGTTTGTTAAAAGAATAGGAGACTACACGAGAACCTCTTTGCAGCTAAAATATAAAAAGTACAAACACAAACGCATTAAACGTATGCTATTTTAATCTTATAGTGCACCGATCCGTCCGCAAGCGTTAAACGAGGTGTTGAAGCACACACGCGCAATGACACTCCAATAACCATCATACTTCTACTTTTTTTTTTACAACTTACACTTTATTTATTTTTTCCGAAGCTAGGTTTTTTGTTGGTTTTTTTTCCCTAATATTATAACAAATGTAAAGTTTTTCTTTTTTCATATTGTAATTTAAGCATAAATGTATTTTTGATGCACGCTGGCGAGGGTAAATTGCTCGATACGCGTTAAAGTTAAAATGTTTAAACGTACTGTTATATTTTCTTTGTTATGTAAATTTAGTAAATAAACTTTATTCAATCAATCAATCAATGTGCTGAGTTTTCCGGTTTTCCGATAATAGATATTTAAATCTTTAATCTGAAAAGGGTGGGCGCTTCATGGCATATCTGTTTGTCGTCAGTGTGCAGAAGTGACGAACAAAAATTTTGCAGTTAGTACAAGGACTCTTATTTTTAGGAATAATCTCACAAGGAAATTAAGACAAACTAGATTGAATAAGGTTTACGAAAACTACATCAACGCGTCATCAAGAAATCGGTTAATTATCAATAATGATGAGTTGTGTAAAAGGTGCTTGTAAAAGCGTTAGAAAAACGAGTACATTTTGCTTACTTGCTTGACGTTTTGAAAACACACGTTGGAGTTTAGAAAACAAATTCAATTTTCTGTTTATAATTTGTAGTCTATTTTTTCCCCCCGTAGATTTCTTAAAAAATGGTAAAAATATTTTTACATAAATTTAAAATTATTACGTCTGGTCGAGAAAAAAGAGTAATTGTTTTTTTGTCGGTAAAAATACACACGCATAAGTGTCAAACTTCTCTTTGTAGGTATAACAAAAGTTGAATGACAAAATTCGAATAAAAAAATTGCATGCGTTGCGCAATTTAAACACTGAAATAAAAGTTGAAATTAAAAAAATAATACCGCCTTTTAAAGACCGTCGCTCATGACCATTTCCATTGTTTCAATTATAATATATCGAATGTTTATTCGTATTTTAAATTATATCGTGCGAGTGACAGAATGCTTATTGGTAAAATTAAAAATAACATTCCCCTCGGGTTGGTATCTTGTGATCCCATGTTTCACAGCCATATAATAATACACTCCACATATATAGGTGTGGCAAATTTTGCTCCTATGTTTAATTTAAGATTTCTGTTCGTAAGCAAGTTTCTTTTTTGGGCAAATGCCACCTGTACTAGTGAAGTAAAAAAAAATCGGTTACAGTTGTTGGATATGTTTTTGTTTATGAAACTAGTTCTTTGTATTTTTTTTTGCAAAATTACAATAATGAAGATGTTTATTTATACAGCCATTTTTTATTGCGTTTGTACATACTTGTGGTGTCTTACAAAGAGCGTCCAGTTTGGCCCATGTGTACACCTTGGTTACTTTAATTCCGAGAATTAATTCGATTCATACGGCGTACGTTTGGTTTTAGTGGAATTCAGAAAACCGTTTCGTGACTTTATTAATGCACCGCGTACGATATTATTGAGGTAACAATTGACCTCGAAGATCGTATACGATTTTTATAGATTTACCGTTTACTTCTAAATTATACGGAAAAATCGTAAAAGTGGACCTAGAATGTGTTGGCTTTCGAAGAGGAACGTCAGAGCTTTTTACGCACCTCTTCGGCATTGCCGATCGCTTATTAATTTTTCTAATAACTTCGGAACTGGTCAAACGGACAATCGCGGAATTTCGGGCCCCGTTTAATTTGACGTTAGCAATATTGTATCGAATGTTGTTTTACGGATATCGAGCGCCAAAAGAAAAGTTACAAGTCGAATAAGTAGATAGAAAAAAGATAAAACCGCAAAACAAAAGTCTCCGTTTATTTTACGACACCATCCTCGTTGGCCGTATTAAGATAATGTCCATCACAACTCCATAATTTTCGAACGCAGCTGGTCGGATTATTCTAATTTGCGTCAATAGATACCCATCAGGTAATCGTTAACGTTAACCTTTTTTATGGTAAGTTGCATGGGAGGCGGAATGGAAAAATCGGTTTTTTTTTGTTTTTTTTTCGTTTTTCCATTCCATTTCAAACAGCGTACCATCAGGGTTGCATGGTCAATAAAAAATAAATGAGCTATCTGCTAATTCGATGATGTCGTCACCGGTTCAAATTCTACAAATTAAAAAAAAAATAAAATAAAATACAAATGTCACAAGTTTTTAAGTTACACTTCTTTCGAATCACAATATTCTAGGATAAATTAAAAAAAAAGAAAATTGACTTATATATGTAAATACACAAATACATCGCGAAACATTTTAATAAGTAAGAAAAAGTATATTTTCAAATTGTACATTATCAGATCATACTATTTCGTTAAATTGTTCAATGGCACTCTCCGTTATTATCGTTTAGTTTCTTTTATTTCATTTTTTTTTTTTTTTTTTTTATCGCAGACTTTGATTATAAATAATTCAACGCTGCTATTGACTGCAAAGCAATTCTGCTCATTCAAACAAAAACAAAAAAAAGAAACAATTCTCGCGTTACTTGATTTCTTCCAAATAAAAATAAAGCAATTCCGTTCCCTACCGTCGACAATACAAAAATTAACAATAGCGGTCCCTACAAAAATTTATTATTGCAACACTTCAAGCGGTTGCGGTGAAAGTACCATTGGCCTAACCATTGTCTGTGTTTTGCTTCGGATTAACGAGTTTCAATCGATCAGTTCAGTAAGATGGCGACTCTACAAAACATGTTCACTTAGTAAATTTTTTTAATGCTCACATATAGAGAAAAGTCCAAAGTTACAATCGATACGGACGAATGGTCTTCAGTTTATCGGTGATCTTATTTTATCGATTACTAAACCAGTGTGCATTTTATTTAATTTCGCTCGTCGTTCTTAAAGATTCAGTTATTAATGAAATTTCAAACATCTTCGCAATCTTCTCTCAGTTGTCATCCTGACTTTGCGAAAATGTTCCTATAATAATTAATTACACTTATCGGAATTTCGCCCTCTCTAGAAATATAACACCCGCATGCTTCAAGTCAGCTGGGAGAACATTTTTTTCTTGATCAACTTAGAAGAAATACAAGCTTTTACCGAAATTTTAGTCTAGCATCAAAACATCATGCTAGCTGAAGAACCAGGACATTTCTCTATGGTGCACTTGGTTGGAGAAAAAATATTCAACATCTAAAACGCTTATAGAATTTCGGAAACATGACGCCAAATTTATATTCAAAAGAGTAAAAAAAAAAAGGACGTAGCTCCTCACTTCTCTATCACGAGGTAAACCACAGCCAACAACACATGGAACAAAATATAAATCGGAGCATGGTTTATTAAGATCTCTTACGAATCATGTATCCGCTATATTTTTAATAAATGTCTCGCGTCATGGTTCGAATAAACGAAATATTTCATCGTCCTCTAACATCGGTTTTAATCGGACCGATCAACCCTTACCAGTTTCTATGGTAGCGATCAATTTTTCTTTCCTTAAATTGATTTTCACTCTCCTCGACAGATTTCTTACAAAATAAATTGAATTCTATATTCTTTATTCTAATCTACAGTGATCTCCATCTTTCCTTTTTGTTACATCTGATTCAAATCCTATCTTACAGTACAACTCTTTGCTAAATTCAACCATTAGTGCTTTTACTTCATCCTTTCCTTAATCCTAAGAGTACTGATCGGATTCATTCCTCCGGTGTAAAGAAATATCATTTGATTATACAGTCGTAGTTCTTTCAGAGCAAATACTTCTTTATTCGTAAAAAAAAAGGGTTAATGTTTAAGGATTCGGTTAAATGATTCTGAAAAAAAATGTTTTCCCACATTCTCCAGAACTACTCTGTAGTACTTATTGAATAGCCTTGAAATTTTCTTTTTTTGAATATCGCTCTTTAACATCCCAGCTTACCATCGTTTATCGATTCCATTACGCCCTCGTCTATGTTCCTAACTACAATAAATTGCGTTCCCCCGTTTTTCCAGAAGATTTTTCTCTTCACTTCCTACTTCCGCTTTTAATTTTAGTGAATCGAATCATATGCTGCAAAATAGTTCCTATAATCCTACACTCCGGGTCTTAGAAATTTTTCCGATATTCTCTTACGCTCTTCTTACCATTTTTTCAAGTCTTTACTTTTTTGACAAGTTGCGACTATTCAAAAAAAAAAAGAAAAAACTTTGTCCTATTTCTTTAGTATTCTGTTCCTTTATTTGTACGATGCTCAAAATTTCTTCTTTCCAAATTAGATGTAATCCAAAATTAATGTTTTCATCTCTGTACCGATGTTCTTAAGTCTTCCTTAATACCAGCACTATTTGCCGAATCAAATTCGCCTCCCCCGGTTGTTCGTAGATCCAATTTAAAATATCGTTTTCTTTCACAAAGCTTACCGTTGACATGTTCCAGCTTATCTCTTTATTAAGACGAAATTACGTTTCACTTCAAATAATATTCATACACATTCTCCTTGCCTTTACATGATCACTTTTTCCATATTCCTACTTCTTTTTCAACTTCGCACACCTTACGTATCCTTCTAAATTCCTATCTTTATCTTCCAAATCGCTTCTTCATGCCGAAGCAATGCAGAAATTTCATAACGCTATCAATTCCCTATTTCCTCAACGCGTGTGTATCTATAATATTGCGAGCAGTTCGAGTGGAGTTGACGATTCTTTCATTTACCAGAACAATTCCAGTGTCCGATATCTTTCTTTCGTCATTTTCGAATAAACTAATCTTTCTACCTGCCCGCGCAATATTATGATTCTATGATTTTCGTTCGATTACGTCGTTTCCTTTAACATTTTCTTCGTGTTATCCTCTTCATCCGAACGATAACGTTTTTTTCGATTTCGATCGTGTTTTCTCTTCGAATGTCCAGTTTAACTGAACGCTCTATTTTTTATTCTGATATGCTAATATTTAGACTTGCTGCATCTCCTATCGCGCCTCTTTTATTTTGTCATTTTCACTTCTGTTCACTATTCTGCCTTTAGGTTTCTTCATGTTATCTGTTCCTGATCGAATTGCTATTTAATTCTCTCCTTTTTGTATTGTTTCGCAGCAAAGGTTATTTATTAATGTGTCCAAACAAAATAAAACGAAAAGAAATAACAGCGAAAAAAATTTTGACAGCGATTAATTTAGATATGTCACCATTCCCATGAACTCAACCAGCCATATAATCATAAGCATATCGGATTGTTTAAATATGGCCCGCGAGAAACTAATATTTGTTAAAAGAAAAATTACTCGATAATTTTGTGCAGATTTTTGAAAAAAGTCCGTTCTTGCGGACGGCTTTTGTTAGCGCTTGTTTCATTCGCGAAAAAGTCTTTTATTGTCTCTTCTGTTTGCTGTCTTGGTCGATCGCAGTCTGCTTCTCAATCATATTCCTTTTCAGCTCCTTTCTGATTGCGCTCCTTTTTTTCAACTCGACGATATGATTGTGGTGTTCTATTATATTCCTATTCCTAGCAAATGTTGCACGTTTTCATTTTTATTTTCATTTTTTGACATTCTTTCTGTTCGCTGTAATGTTCTCTTTATTTCAACACTTTTACATGTTTAAACAATCTTTTGATTTTTTTTTGTTGCTTTTTTCCAATCTCGGTCAAGTGCACGAGCCAGTGTAAACAGAAGAAGGGGGGAAAAACCTTCCGAGAGAACTATCGAAAACCGGCTGTAAAACACTGATTTCCCTCTTGCACGTCTGCAACTTTCCGTTTCAGTTATCTCAATCACCTTCGCATCTCTATCGTCCGACACCATCTCCTTTACTATCACCACGGTTTCACTTTCTGTTCTTATTTCGTCAGTCTTTGGCGTTTTTCTATTTCTTCTCGGAGCATCACGTATTGAAAGATCATCAATTCTTCAAACCGCGTCCTTCAAAACTATGATCACGTTCATTGTGGTGACCGTTGCGCGCAGTGCTTAAATAAAAGATGTAAGAAGAAACCATCAAAAAAACAATATTAAATGTTCATTTCGTAAATTTATTACAGATATACGACAAAGCTTTATTTACCGGCTCTTCTTTAGGTGTGGATTTTGTTATCCAAAATGGTGAGCTCCGTATTGCACAATCCCTATCACCACTTTCGTCGTTTGCATTAGCTCTTTTCGTAACAGTTCTCTAGTTTCACCAGAATTCCCATCTGAGCAGCAGACAGTTGTTTTTGTTTTTTTTTTTGAAATTTGCTTGTGTATCGCTAGAACGAAACATTTCCTGGTATTCGTTTATCGATTTATTTGCAAACGTTGTAAACCACTCGAGTTAATTTTCTTTCTGGTAGTACTGGGATATTTCAAATAATTTTAATTCTCTTTCGACGAATTTCGTAATTAGAGAGTAATTAACGTTTTTCAACTATTTTGAAGTTTTTTTTTTATCGTCTACCAACTTGTGATAAAAATCACAAGTTGGTCGAGGAAAAAAAAAGTCAAAATAGTTGAAAAACGTTAATTACTCTCCATTCGGCTACGCGCTCAATCTTATCCTTGGCTCACAATATTCCGCCACGAATGACTTTCTCTTCTAGGGATACTTTTTAATAGTTGTCTGTTTTTCGGAAACAACTGTGTTTTAAAAAGATATTTATTCGCTTAACGTTTCGACCAGCTTACACTGGCCATCATCAGAAGCAAACTGAAGAACGGAGCGAAAATTGCGATGATCGACAATAACATTAAAATAAGAATCAGAAATCATGAAAAACCCAAATCAAAACAGATAACCTACCTCTAGACAGGAAAACCGACAAAACGCATAACAACAGAAGATAATAAAATGTAAAAACATATGAGAAAAAAGGTATTAGAAAAAAATATACAATAGGAACAAAAAACAAAAAACATCGGGTCACAGTTGGGGCAGGGGGGGAAAACGAATAACAACTTATAAAAATAAAACTAAATACAGGAAGAAAAAAAAAAACGTTGGAAACGCACGGAACAACCAACCGAACAAAACAAAAATATAAAATATTACAACAGAAACAGTTGAATTACCTGAACAAGGACTGGGAACTACCTAAAAATTGCTTGGAATTCTCACCTGAAAATGACTGTTCACCTAGCCCGATGAGTGAAAATTACAGAAACCCGCCTAAAAGTTAACAAACCTCACCTGAGGACCCACTCGAAACCTATCCGGAGGAAGCACCAGAGGGCAAAGCCCCAGGTATTGGACCAACGGAAGCTTAACCAAACGAAGTAAAGCAAAGCAATTCCAACCGAAAGAAGAAACCACTCGGACCGGCGGGATGTGGGAATAAAAGACCAAGAAGAAGTAAAATGCGATGGCGGACGTCAGGGGACCTAAAGAGACACTCAAAATTAAAGCCAAATAACCCAGAGATGGAAAAGAAAAATGAAACCTACCTGGTCGCTGTTATAGATGCAAGTTCGTCAACCGTATGACTGGTTTCCATGCCGTGGGAACACGTAGACCTTCTTCTCTGTTAAAATTTGGCCATTTCTCAATTTCGATGGCTTCTCTAACCAACCTCCTTCCGGTGTGAACTTCCTTAGCTAAAGAAACACTATCCTCAAATTTGATTTTTTCATATGTTTTTATATTTTATCTGTCTGTTGTTATGCGTTTTGTCGGTTTTTCCTGTTTAGAGGTAGGTTATCTGTTTTGACTTGGGTTTTTCATGATTTCTGATTCTTATTTTAATGTTATTGTCGATCATCGCAATTTTCGCTCCGTTCTTCAGTTTGCTTCTGATGATGGCCAGTGTAAGCTGGTCGAAACGTTAAGCGAATAAATATCTTTTAAAAAAAAACACAGTTGTTTCCGAAAATTATTTATCATGAGTAATCACTGTGAAAGCTTTAAATTTTTAGTTGTCTGTTTTTTTAAAAGTATATTTCCTTTAAACCGTTTATGTTGTGACCTATGACGTCTGATTTCTAAGCTAACTTTATAGTTTTGTCATAAACTGTATAATGCAAATTTGTCTCCAACGTCTTTCAATTTTTATTTTAAGGTTTCTTTTTTAGATAACTGTTTACCAAATATTAAACGCCTGAGCCACATTTTCACTGTTACTACATGTTTTTTCTGTTTACTCATGTATTAGCGATGAACTATCTACCTTCATGAAAAATACAGAATATATTGTAACTCCCATTATTAAACATATGTACAGAAAAAACCGCAAAAAAAACAAACAAGAACAAATCAGAAAAAGTATAGGCGGATGAGTATACTGAAGTTGTGCTCATGGTATTTAATACCACCATGGGGGGGGGGGGATCATTTTGGATCACCCAACTTTAAGCTCTTCAAATATTTGCCGAGCTATTTGAAAAAACTCTAATTTTAAGTTTTCATTTTTTTTTTAATAGTAAAAATACTAGCAAACGGTGATTTTCTTTCAAGTGCTAGGAAATAAAATATAAAACTCAGTTTTTAATGAAATATATATTCTTTTTAATATGAAACATGCAATCACCAAATTGTAATATAGAGTATCTTTTATGTCCTTCACCATATTCGGAAATTTTTTCAAATTTTTCAATTTGGTACGGAAAAAAACTGAAAACTGTGATGTTTTTTAAAACAATTTAGACGCGCAAATATTTTATTAATTAATAAATTATATATTTAATAGATTTTTTAACAAAAACTGCCTATTATACTACAGATTAATAAATATATAAAATAAATTAGGATTGGTCTTCGCCACTATATTAATTACTACACGATTCTCCGTATTATTGAAAATATGACAGAAAATTTCTGTTGACTTCACAGCGTTTAACGGATATCTAGCATAGGACCCATTTATAAAACTTTAAACTGAAGAAATCGCTAACACAAATTAATAATAAAACCATTTTGTATTAGGAATTAACCAGATACGGCAGTTTCGGTGTACCCTTCGAGACGCATTATTGAAAATGGTAAATGAAATACTTGAAAACAAAAAAGGAGAGGAGAAGAAATTAGTAAAATAAAGAATGGCAGAACAGAAAAGAAACACCAAAAAAAGAAGCAAAAAAAGAACAAAATATCGCTTCATTCGCCGGCGCAGTATTCGTGAATACTTAATACAGTACTCGAATAGGTTTATCGTCCAACTCTGCTGACAGACGGCATTTGTTATCAAGGTTGCTATCGTTAAATGTTCTTATCGACTGCCATCGAATAATTTAAAACTGAGATCTGAAACAATAATTAACACTACGGATGCCAGGTGTACTTCTTGACCAGAAAATCTCTATTGAAATCCCTTGATTGTGTACATCATTCCGCATTAAGAACTATTTTGTAAGTGCACCGAACCTCTCCAGCTGCCAGCATATGCGTTCTATTGCCCTCCGCTTTCCTACGTACAAAAATATTCAATACTGTGAAATATTTACCATAATTTTGAGCCACACACAGAACCACCCCCTAAAGTTGGAGCGTAATGCCTTTGAACCAAACATTCCCGGCGACCCACTACGAGAATTACTGGCCGACCTGCGAAGACATGGTATCACGTCTGTACAAAGGTCGACACACAGTCACAAAATCCATATTTCTCCTTAGTTTCGGATAAATATTGATCTCAATAGGTGCCCTCTATATATACAGTGAAAGTGGCAGTTGGGGCAATTAATAAGTACCCGGGCCACCTAATTTACTACACTAATGGAGCTAAGGCAGTTGGCGAAGCAGGTCAACTGCCCGCAGCCTGCGCATTCGAAGGTCACGGCACCTCATACGAAACCCGACTCAATGACGCCTGTTCCGCATTGGATGCAGAACTATATGCAATTGCACACTGTTTTTGCCGCTTCGTTACAACTTACACCGAAGCCAATAATTTCCTCCTAGTTACTGACTCCCTACAATCTTTAAACACGATTAAAAGAGCCAAAAAGTACAACAACCCGCTAGTACTAAAAATATACAACATTACTTTTACCAATTGTGTCCAATGAACAGTCACGTGTCGCTGCTGCGGGTTCCTGGGCACACTGGAGTGTTCGGTAATGAGAGGGTCGACGGAGCAGCACGCTCCGCTTTGTTCTCGTCAATGCCAGAGGACTCGGAGCTACCATCATCAATGGTATATACATTCTGGAAGGCGTGCGGAAACCAGTGAAAAACTGAATGAGCAGCTGCTACAATATTATTAAAAATCATTAAGCCCGCAGTTGAATCATGGTGACCACCGGAAGAAACATCCCAATACGACTGTAAGATCCTCAAGTCGGTTGCGAATCGGCCATATCGCTATCTCCCATAAACATATAATCGACAAAACGCCGCCTCCGACTATGTGCCCCTTGTGCGTCCAGACAAGCGTATCGACAGTTTCTTGCATACTCCTTATCTGCCGAAAGTTTACCGTGTTACGAAAACAACTTGGCCTACTGAGAAATATCGAAGAGATCCTCTCAAATAAGGCTATTTCCATCACCAGAGTTATTGTTTTTGTTAGAATGAGCGGCTTAATGTAGCACATTTAAATGGTCCCCTCTTGTAGGTGCTGTAATGACCATAGTTACACACAGTATATATATAATTTAAAGGGGGAAAAAAAAATATCACATTTTGTATTATCGATCTTTTAATTTTTTTCTTATAAAAAACCGAAATTAAAACCTATAATAAGCTTTTCCGAAAAAAAAATCGGTTATTTTCTTCCATAATGTTGCACTAAATCGTAAAATTTTAACACAGCATAAAAGAGGGTTTTCTGCTTAATTTTGGTGATCGCACATTTGAGGTCCCCCCCTCACAGTTTAAAAAACGTTCTAGTTTTGTTGTATAAAAAATTTGGTTTATATTTGAAAATCGTAAAAATACTACATCTCATTTTTACGTCTGTTACTTTCTAGTAATTGAAAAAAAGTCACTATTAGTTTGAAAAATCAAAATATAAATAGAAGGTTCGGTTTTTGAAATAACTTGGCGCGCTAAAATATTTTTTCTATGGGGTACTCATTTCCGCCTATACTGCTTGTATTTTTTTTTCGCTTAACACACACAATGTTCATCACTTACTTTTGAATAATTTCGAAAATGATTTTAGCTTCGTCAATCAAAACAACATTAAAAAAAAACCAGAAATAAATAAAAAAATTTTTTATAGTGCAGCATTAAATAAAACCTTTTTCAACTACATGAAATGAAATTTGGATGAGACTTTTTCATAATTGTGCATTAAATAACTGAAGTGCCACAAACGAAAACTCTCCCACTGGGACTTGCTATTATTAAGTCGCGGTATGGACGAACTTTACTCGGTTAATGCAGACGACAAGTGAATATCAAGCCAACTTAATAATCGGACATGGTTGCTGTGTCGTTAACATTATTAGCCTCGAGATTTGTTATTCTGCTCTAGATTAGCGATCGTTACTTATAAGGCCGCCGGTACATTACGAGTATATATTCATACTCGTATTTCTGAATTTCCTAAAAGAAGCAGATAGATACTATTTCGCAACTTCGCTCTGTTGGCGAGCGATTGTAATAGGAATTTTCGAGTTTTTAAAGAAAATGGGATAGGTAGAAGTTGATAAAAATTCGTAGACTTGGATATAAATTTTAATTAAGAAAAGGTGTGCAGGTTTATTTTTTTTCCGATCATTAATTGACACATTTGCCGCTAATTAGCGAACTTAATGCTAGTAATTGTCTAATGGAATAATGCTTGCAATAGCTGTAAATATTGCCGTAATTAAATTTAAAAAATAAAATAAATCGATCCGACAGGGGGAATACTGATTCTGAAAGAAAAATACCTTAATTTATGGAAATTCTAATATTCTATTGTAGATGTACGAGCTACAGTGCGCGCTATTATTGCTAAGCGATACTTTTTAAATTCTTGCAATTAGCTTAAACAGTGAGACGGTGTTTCCGATAAAGAGAGTTGTCTTTGGATAAACAATTGTTGAATAAAAATGCAATTTAATAATTCACACGCACCGCATAATAATTTACGTTCTACCGGAAGGCGCCGATTAATATTGTCAATATGTAAAGAACTCGAACAAAACACCTACTCGAGACAGATTTCAAAAAAAAAAAACGTTTCAGCGATCTGAGAAAAAAGATAAATTACGACAAAATTGAAAAATAAATATGTTTTTTTTTTTTATTTACTTTTTTTTTTTTTTTTTATGAAATACCGTTTTTAACTACTAAGGTTATCACGGTATTTACTTATTTAATTACTTCCGTAAGCCGTTTTTAAAAGACTGCGACTATTACAACATATATAGGCGGAGAATTTGCGTCTGTTTGTTTTACAAGTTTTTATTCATATTCGCATACGATTTTTTTCGTTTTTCCGCTATTTTGTATAACGTTTTTAGTGTCTCCTTATTATAGCGGTGAAAACGTTTTCATGTTCGAAATTTCGCCTTGTTTTGACGATTATTTGATAACCTTAAATTTGTACTAATTTCTGTAATTTGTCTCAAAAAATAAAAGAAAAAAAAACAAAAAAAAAACGCCTAATAAACTTATTCACTTTCGTTTACTCATGAGATAGTAAAACTGTTCGGAGTCAAACGTGTCTCTAGATATATCGAACCGCTGGTGGTAACCTATGTGTTGGGCTGACGATTCAGTACGTTCCAGACAGAAAGAACGGCTCCCCATCAACGGCTTCAAATCTCCTAATAGGTGATCCGATAGTACGAAATTCTTTTTTTGAACTCCTTTCGGTGTAGTAGTCGCCAATGTGTGTATCTTCTCGAACTTAAAAAGAAAAACATATTGAATCTATAACACGTCGCACCGTTAAGCAGAATACAGTTTCAAACACTTTTTTTTGGTTAAATAGGTAACCTCGGTAATTAAAGATTTCTTTTGAAAGAACTATGCTTATTTCTTAAAAGTACAAGTTGCTTACTATCAGAAAAATAAACATGTAAATAATGTATAATACATTTTTTAACAGACACGGAACTTAATTATTTTCAATCAATCAATCAATCAATGTTTATTATTATTATGGTTATTATTATAAGAGGTCCACAGATGCGCTATAAAGCGCGAGTAGTTACGTGGTAAAATAAGTAAAATTAATTAACAAAATAAAAGAGCGGAGAATAAAATAAAACGCAGCCTGCAATTTTAAAGGTATATAAACATGAACAGGTACGTACTGAAAAAAGTAAGATTAATTAACAACAGAAATGAGCGGGAAAATAATACGCAACCTGTGATTTTAAGGGAAAGAAGGAAAAGAAAAGGGGAGAAGAAAAAATTAAATTAAATAAATTAATAAGAGTAAATAAAAGATGAAATAGCAAATTGATGATCTATAATTATAAATAAGCAATGGACAAGTATGTAGATCCGTATACGCACACCCACACATAACACTCATACAGACTATACATGCAAAACCATGTACACACCACCCTAAATACGGCTAAAAATAACAGTAATCAAAAAGGGATACATGTTTGCCGTATAATCAATTAATTGTAATGTGATTATTCTCACATATTATAAATTATCTCTCATTGAGACAAAATGTACTAGCATTTTATGTGTCTTTTTTTATAAATCTTTAAGTAAAATGTGCGTTTTTAGGAAAGAGAGATGGACTAGGATTTTTCATTTGTCACTGCCAAGAGTATCGGGTTGAAGTGGATCAACTGGTAATGAAATTTTGATCATGGAAAGTGCAAAAATTGGAGGGGAAATAGGGAAAAGCGTAAAAAGTTAGTAACACGAGGTAGTAAACAATTTTAAAATTTTAATTCATTATTTTTTCTATTTTACGCCGGTTTCAATTACGCACGTATTCTGAGAAATTCGTTAACGTTCTACTCGAACTATGCTCCCCGCGTTTACCGGATTTTAATCGAAACTTCCGAAACGGAGAAAATTTTCTCGGCGGAAAAAGCAACGGGGGCTGCGCTGAAGACAACAAGAGAACGACGAAGTGAAGGAATAAAAATTAAGTTCAAATACGAATTTGATCTGGAGCTTTTTAAGACATTAAAACTCAAATCGACTTCTCTTTTATTAAAAAAGTATTTAGAATCCAAAAAAATAGAAAAAAAAAGAAAGAAAAAATCGTTCGACATTTATATTGCTGATCTATTTGACTAAAAAAAAGCCGACCTTTTATTAGACAAAATGACATCCGTTCTATCTGTGGTAACTGATCGAGTTATTTGCAATGCTATAACTTTGAATGTTTCAAATTTTTTGAATGGCCACAATATATTGATAATTCCACTATTTCCTGTCGCCTAAGAAGAGTGAAATTTCTCACGATATGAAGACAGTTAGAAATTCCTTTCCAATTGAAAAAAGAACCAAAAAAAGAACTTTCTATCCGTAGACTTTAATCGCATTTCTCGGCTACTAATCGACGCTTTATCGCTCTCGTTCGTAATCTTTCCAAAATTAGTCATCATCGAGCTTTTCGAAAAATCTCAGGATCCTCTTATGCGCAGTACCGTGCGACTGGTTCCTTCAGAAACCGGCCTTCCAACAGGACTTTTCTTAAATCCGCGACCTTAATATACACACGCAAAATGCTGTTCCAGAATCTAGCTTTTCCCTGTGCTGTAATATCACAAAGCAGAGTTATTGCTACTGACGAATCTCGCGCGATTTTCCACAAATTTTACGCTATGTCGACAATAATTTAATTCAAGTACATATCATCAGCAAAGTGGCTGCAGCTTTACTCCCTATTGCGCGGACGAAGGGAAATGCCGTCCAAAGAGCGTAATTGATATTAATGGTAATTGTGCACTCAGCACATGCGATCATAGTAATAGATTGGTTGCTGGTCGCCAATGCATCACTAACAAAACGTTAATCTGCAGAATTCATAAACCCAGCCACAACATTTTGATTTTACTGATTATCTCGGTATTCCCGTGTTCGACATTTTATCGCTATTTTCCCAGCCTAGTCCTGTATCGTTTTTAAATTTAAAAACAAAAATAAAAAAAGAAAAAGATCGGACACGTTTGACAACAACTTTAGTCTATTAATTTGCACACCCTATGAGATTTCATTGGTCTCCTGCTTCATTTGTGGCCCCCAATTTTGTTCTACAAGCACAGCATCTGCTGTTTGAGCGTAGCTACACATAAGCTCGGAGTACGCGTGAGATTTCTAATCTACTGAACTTTAAGGTCGATTTTAGACTTTTTTTTTAAGACGATCAATCCGAGCTATTAGGAAATAACCGTTCGGATCGTTAAAATCCGTTCGGAGGATCTACGAGGGAAAAAGAGAAAAAATAAAAAAAACGGAACAATAATAAACAAAGAAAAACCGATTAGCGACGTATCGAGGAAAAGTTAATATTTCCCGCGCAGTGCATTCCTCTGTCGCAACGTCCGCATTCTCAGAGTTATGTATCGATATCAATTTTGTGTCGACAACAATAGCCAAAGGATTTCCTTTCAGAAGGAATTCCGCTTAAACAAGGCGCGTTACGTACAAGGTTACTAGCAATTACTGGCGGGTGTTTAAAAACAGTGCGAAGGTGATTGCAAAAAGAACGGTTATTTTGCTTTCCCATTTCCCTTTAACTTTCATTAACGAGTGAGCAATTATCCCTTTTTAAGCGTTCGATTAACTCCGACAACCTACTCTTAAAATCACGATTATTAATAGCGAAAATAATCGGAAATAAAACAAAATAATAATAATAATAATAGAACCCTTTTTTTGTCAAACTAAGGAGTAGCGAAAGCCAGCTATCTCGCAACGTAAAAGCGGCGATATTTCGAGTGGGAAACATTCGGGGCTCAAATCTCAACTAACGAAAATTAAATAACAATTATCGTGAAGCTGCTCAAAACAATCGGTAAAATTTTGGTAGTAGAAAGGAAAAATGCAGTTTTTTCTATGACGAAGCCGTGCATTCAAAAAGAAACCGAATACCGCTGGTAAGCAAAAAAAAAATCGAAACTCTTGTATCACAAATGTTTTACACTTCGTTACGGAATAGGCGGAATTACGTAATAGGCGGAATTACGTAAAATATTGTAAATTTTGCTAGTACAGAAAACTGAGGAAGAAGAATAAAACCGATTGATTACATATCCCACCACCTGGTGAACAGTGTGCGGGAAAAGTAGAAGCTAGAGAACGAGTAAATAAAACTTAGTCCATTGCCAATTATCGTGCTTTACGAGACCGCATTGAAAAAGAAAGGTCCGATAATTCCCGGTTTATCCGTAATGATTCTTTTAAAAACCTCGGGAGAACTAAAAATACCAAACGCGCTTGGAGCAGAAAGAATTTTAATTTTACATCAGTATAAATCAGCTTCCAGTCTAGACAAGTTTGCAAATTCGATTTCATCGAAGATATTAAGGCAGCTGCGGCTGTAATTCACCGTGCACCTTGGTAATACCCCATCGTATCTTTTACCGAATGACTTTTTCGTTAGTTCTTCGAAAGAAAAGCATCGACTGCGTAGTTGTAGGTTTTCTGAGGCGGTGAACCTGAGTTTACATTGTTGCTCGGAATTTTCGGTATACTTCCGCTAGTGATTATTTTCTGGAAAATAGGGTAAAAAAAAAAAAAAAACCTAAACTCATTGGCAGATTTGTTATTATTTTCTCGTTTTTATGGCCAATAAGACGTAAAAGTGAATATACTTAAATTCAAATTTCCTGACAGACGGAGAATATAGTTTTCACGCGTTTAGTTTAACATCCATCTTAACTTTCTATCTCTCTTGTGAGGTTTATTAAATTACAGAAATTTAATTTTTTTTTCTTCGTGATCTATCTTATATAAATATATATATATCCGTTTATTGTTTATTTTTATTGTACAGTAAGTAATTTTTACATCAATATAAAACAATTATTTAATTTTTATTAAATACCGGACGCGTTTCGAAGACAAAGCTTCTCGTGATCACTGGAGTTATTATAATATATAAATTTAAAAAGACGAATATAAAAAATAACGTATAAAAGTTGATGACAAAAGTCGATGCAAAAGTCGATTATTGCACAATTAAATATAAATTATGAAAAACGTCTAATAAAATAAAATAAAAATATTTAAAAGTTTAAAAAATTTAAAACGTTTTATAAAATTTTTAAGCAATGTTTACATAAAAAATATAAAAACTAAATTATAAATTAAAATCGCAAATGAACAAACTAAATCGCACAATAAGTCTATCAGTATAGAAATTATTAAATAATATTTTTTAATAACCGTTTATTTTCTTATGTAATTGTGATTTGATATAATTTTTATACTGGTGACTTATTGTGCGATTTAGTTTGTTTATTTGCGATTTTAATTTATATCTGAATTTAGTTTTTATATTTTTTATGTGAACATTGCTTAAATATTTTTTAAAACTTTTTAAATTTTTTAAACTTTTAAATATTTTTATTTTATTTTATTAGTCGTTTTCTATAATTTATATTTAATTGTGCAATAATCGACTTTTGTCATCGACTTTTATCCTTTATTTCTATTAATATTACTATTATTATTGTGGCCTTTTATCTAACTCAGTTTGTCCTTCTGTCTGTCTGTCATTCTCTCTGTCTGCATTCTATCTTGCGAACGATTTTTCACCTACTTTCCGACGAATTAAAAAAGTGTGTCGTTTTGCAGAAATACATGTTACAGATGACAATACAATATTATGCAACATCTGGGTTTCCAACTTTAAAATTAGACCCTCGAGGCGCTGAAAGCTCGAAATTTTGGAAAAAAATATTTTGTTTTTCGGGCATGTGATATATCATTGGAAAGATCGCTATTTGTCGAGAACAAAACCATATTTTATTTCTTTAATGAAACTTTCGAAGTTTACGAAAAGTTCAAAAAGCACAAGATCTAATACTTTATGGCGCGAGTCTTATAGCTAAAAATTTTTAACAAGGTTGAAAATATGCACATGCACGTATATAATTCTTTGGTTTGGAGCATCTAGGTTTCCAACTTTAAATTTAGCCCCTCGAGGCTTCGAAAGCTCGAATTTTTGGAAAAAGATATACTTTTTTTTTCCCGGGCATATGATATACTGTTGGAAAGGGCGCTATTTGTCGGGAGCATACTCGTATTTCATTTTCTTAACGAAACATTTGAAGTTTACTAAAAGTTTAAAAAAGCACAAAAAATGACGTGTAGCCCCCACTTGTGGTTCAGCTTTATAGCTAAAAATTTTGAACAAGGTTAAAAAAATGCGCATCCTTGTGTATTTCTTTACTTTGGAACATTTGTAACTTTAAAATCAGACACTCGAGACGCCGAAAGCTCGAAAATTTCGAAATAATATATTTTTTTTTGGTCATGTGATATATCAGTGGAAAGATTGCTATAAGTCGAACATTGTGTTTCATGTGCTAAGAATTCCGTATGTATTGTATGAAGAACAAAAGACAATATAACTGGAAGAATGCGATCCATTATTCAATAATAAAATGTAACACAAATTTCCATAAATGTCCTATAATCAAGATATTGAATAAAATAAAGCAAAATACAATTCTAAATTTATTGTTTTTTATTGATAGTAAAAAGTCCAGACTAAAAAATAAAAAGAATACATTTTTTTAAAAAAAAGTAGCCTTTATTTACGGACTAAAA
Organism: Icerya purchasi; assembly: GCA_039619475.1. NCBI lineage: Eukaryota > Metazoa > Arthropoda > Insecta > Hemiptera > Monophlebidae > Icerya > Icerya purchasi. The sequence goes on from CM077116.1 coordinate 71,808,057, forward strand.
AGTACAACATTATTAATGTGCGACTACCGGATACGCATCTTAACATTAAAATCTGAAACTACAAAATACTATTCTGAAAAATAAAAGCGGTGGGGCCATGGATTAATAATTAAATATTAATATTATAATACATCCTAAGCCAAAGCTACAATCACTATTTACTGTTGTTCGATTATTGTGCATTACAATACCACACACATCGAATATTTTTATTTTTCAGAATAGTATTTTGTAGTTTCAGATATTAATGTTAAGATGCGTTTCCGGTAGTCGCACACTAATAATGTTGTACTTTTTAGTGCATAAATAAAAGGCTATTTTTTTTACTTATATTCAGGCATCGTCTTTATTAAATTTATATATTATAATAACTCCCGCGATCATGAAGCTTTGTCTTCGAAACGCGTCCGGTATTTAATAAAAATTAAATAATTATTTTATATTGGTGTAAAAATTACTTACTGTATCTTTTATAACTCGATTGTTTTTTCGTTTCGTTCTTTTTGTGATTGACCATCATCAATTTTGATTCTGTTACGACTGTTCGAAATTTAACCGCTTCCATTGTTTCCACACGGCTGAGTGAAGATGCTTCGTATATTTATCATCAATAAAACGGCAGTACTGATTTTTATACTCTTTTTTTTTTTTTTTTAAATTTGCTCGGTTACAGAAAATACATTTTCTCCCTCTGGTTTAAATCGCCGTTAATAAGAAGGTAGATTCACATGTGGTATCTACGGTCGCTTTTATTTTTTAAATGTTTATTGTACTTAGTTGTAAAAAAGTTAGCCTCACTTAATTGAACAGCATTTCAGATCGGCACTGGAGTGATGAGTAGGTCCGAAAAGATACGTATCCGGCAGCGGAGTTGATGATGTAACTCCGACTACAGTTGCGGACACGTATCCATAACTTCGAGCCAGCAAGTACAGAATGTTACGTCAAAATTTTAACTATTCTTGAAGTATTCAAATCAAATTGCATTCAAGGTGTGCATTTAAACTATGAAATGGTGGATTCCTTAGGCCGTGGTTACCATCCACGCGAATTGCGAATAAGCGAGTAGGAGCTAGTAGAAGCGAATTGAGCGAATAATAATGTGGTTACTGTCCATGCGAGTAGCGAATAATCGAATTTTCCGCGTAGTTGAACGTATTTATTTCAGATCGACTTAGAATGATATTTCCGACATAATTTTGTTTATAATGTTTATCATAACTATTCCGCATCGGTATATATTGCTTTCCCGCTTCCCCGTTTTTTACATCCCACTCCAACATCGTTCGTTAAATCGGCCACCAAAGCCAGGTTTTCGTATCGTTTCAACTTTTCCTGTGTACAAGTATTAGCGTGCTCTTAGAATAATCGTAGTATCTACTGTTAAAGATATCGTTTTACTATAAAATAATCTATTATCGAAAATAATTCAATTTTGCAAGTTTATTGAATCATCAGAACAAATATTGAAGTTGGTATTTCTGTTTTTTTTTAAAATTATTTAATGACCTATAAACGCGAATTCAGTTCTTTTCATACTATCAGCCTTCGGGAAAAAATAGCTTCACTAATGATAAGACCTAATGATAAGACCTGAAAGTATAGGCTGAATCCTAATAATGAAATTGGATCTTCCGCAATGAGCATGAGATCGGAGACCCGGACGACACTATGAGGGGTCTCGAGTAAAGTCGATCATTAACCTCGATAGAAAATAAGGACATAAGCAGTTTGACAGAAAATGTTTAAGGCCTTTAGTACAGGTACTAGCGCTAAAGCGAATGCCATTATTGTAACAACTAGAATGAAGGACTCTGTGTATTGGTGATGAACATTTTCTTCTTGTCAGCCTACTTCTTCGATTATCACCCCAGAGGAAAGCTTTTTAATGTATTCCATTTATTGTTCGTATTTGTAATTTTAATTTCCTGCCCTTTTTGTCTGGACAAAAATGTCTAAATAACATCGTGAAGAGTTTAGAAGGGTAGATTAAAAAAGGCCGCATGGGATCTCGCGCGAATTGCTGAACTTAATCTAAACTCTTATGTTTTATTTGTGTGGATCTGAACGTGCGCGTACACGATATTACGATTATTCGAATACGTAGATGTCTTATGTCAGCAGGTGATCGCAAACGGAATACAGAACTCCAGGACGGAATAAAGTTCGATAAGAGAGTGAAATGTTCGAGTTTGTACTTGAAAAGTGCAAAAATAACGACTTTAGTAATCCGCGAAGATATTCGTGATGCCCCCGAACTTTCGTTCGGCGGTACTCTTGTTGCGTTAGAAATACATCATTCCCTGGCAAAACCGAAAATGTAAAATTTAAGAAGCCAAAAAAAAAAACAAAACCTCTCAATTAGAGTTTGGCCCGCGATGGTTCTGTGTCGCCTATCGTTTATACGACGACCGAACGGTTTAAAACGTATGTAACTCACAGCTGAGAGTAGCCTTGCCGTCGGGGCGAGCGCAAGACTTCAGCGACGTATTCGACAGCGTTTGTAAAAGAGACCGAAGGAAAAGCCGAGACTCGCGTTAAGAAATCATCGTCACAAAATCAGTAGGGGAGTGTAGAGCGAATAAAAGAGCAAATGGAAGCGGAATGCTAAATGTACGAAGATGCGGAACACAGGAAATTGTCATCATCGTCGTCGTGGCCGTTACTGTCGTTGTTACTGTCGTTGTTATTGTCGTCGTTATTGTCGTCGAAGGGAGAATAGAATAAAAAGCTTAAAATAGTTCCGATAGAGGCTAGCTTTGGGGTAAATAGCGTAATAATAGCGTCGATCTGTTACAGGTCGTCGAGAGGAACAATCGCACGCGGAATGATAAAAACGAGGAAGAAAATGCTCAAAGCCAGCACTGGTCGCGCTAGCTGATAACAAAAGTGCACGCGGACAAACGCGAAATAAGCTCGCGTGGAGGAAGAAGAAGCGGCCGAGCCGAAAAACAAAGGACAACCTACCCTCGGGCAATTAATTCGGCTGAAGGTAATTACGTTTCGTGTCCTGCTCGCTCGCTCGGGCTCTTTGTCGCGACGTCTACCCGTAGCGCAGAAACGTAATTATGCGTAACACATATAGCGCTCGGGCAGGGGGAGGCCGGGTAACAACAAATTCCCGATTAGCGTACTAATTCATCGGGCGGCGACGACGTTCACGGGCCGTCCTGTCGTCCGCTTCGTATGGAACGGCCACAGGCGACCCAACAGCAGCACCCACATTCGCGCACCGAGCAGATTGGCCGAGTATTAAAATCGAAGATAATTCCACCAGCGAGCTCTTGCCGAGGAGATTCGAAAAGCAAACAAAGGATCAACAGGCTGGCTCGATAGCAGTGTGTCAAAAGCGTCGTAATCCAGCGTCGTCAGGTAGGCTCCGCGCGACGGCCTGATCGTGCCGGATTGTAAGCGAACGCCGAACGCAATCTATGGAACTGGCTGGAAAAATAGTTTTGTACCGTGGCGGCTGGGTTGCGTTCTGCGTGCTTTATTACAACGCGAGTACTTTGGGGCGCTGAGCGCGTCGGGAATTACACAGAAAAACAAGTGGAAATAGGCGCGTATACAAAAATAAATCTCGGCGTGTAATAATAAACTCGCTACCAGCGATAGAGCGGCCGCCCCGAATGCACCTCTACACCACGCAGTCGTCAACGCAGCCGCTCCCGTTCCCGCTCACGTTCACGTTCACGTTCACGTACGTACATCGGATGCTCGGCACACGCGGACACTTTTATTCTTCTGATAATACGCGATCGCCTATGTGTGCCGCCAAGCCCGTTCCTACTTCCTTTTGCGAACAGCGCGAAGATACGACGAGTCAATGACCGACAAAATTTGAACATCCAGGCCTTCTGCCGTCAAGAGCACACCAGCGTACCAGTCTCGCTACACGTAACTCGCGCGCTTGCTTATTTTTAAATAGTCGCCTTAATTGACGGCTCGACGCAGACCAACAGTGCGTTCTGCCTCGACGCTGGAAAGATTTTTCGCGTCCGCAGTGCACGACGAAATCCGTTCGATCGTCCAAAAAAATCGCAGATACTGCCGCCACCGTGAAGACAAGCAATACTCTGGCTGCATCCTTTTTCGCCGTATTAACTAAAATTTGAACCACCTTAAAGCAACACAAATTTCACAATTAGAAACGAAATGTTCACATGCAACATTATCGAAACTCTTAATTATTTCCTCCTTTTAGTTTTTGTCACTGATCTTTGCATCTTCATTTATCGAAATATTTATCATGTTGCCGACTAATAAGAAAAGATGTAATCTAAAACTTAATGAAACGAAATCGTGTATAGGAATATAACTGTATGCTATAAAAATGCCGATTACATAATAAAATTACAAAAGACACTTCGACAAAAAACAGAATCCGTAATTTATTACTCATATGGGGGGTATATTTTTAAATTTTTTTTCTTTTTTTTTTTGGTTAAATATGTAAAATCACGGGAGAGGTCAAATTGGTTCCCGGCTAAGATTTTGCTGGTCGAATTGATTCCCCCGTAGATGAACTTGATTTTCAAGTTAGCTGGTCAAATTGGTTCCCGTTCTATTGTTGAATTTATTATTATTATTATTATTATTATTATTAGTATTATTATTATTATTATTATTATTAAACTTCGCTGTACGGCTTTTTTTTTTTTTTTTTTTTTTTATTGGCCTCTCAACTAGAGTTTCTAATTGTTACTGCTATTATTTATTGTTTTCTTTTATTATTCTTTACATAGTCAACGAAATTAAGCAAATTAAAAAAGTATTGTGGATATATTTAAAACGCTTTTTTCTCGTTTCTTTGCAAGCGATATCGCACATCTATGTTCTTCAATTTGTGTATTATTGTTATCTGTTTTAAAAAAATCTGAATCTGAATTGTAAATGGAAAATAAATAATCGTAAACTACACTTAGCACTTTTATAATACTTTACCAATGAGAATGAATGTTCTCACACATCTCAACTTCTATGTACTTATTCACGATACTTATATTTCATGTCTATATGTTCAAAAAAAAAAAAAAAAAAGAAATCAAATGCAATCAGGGGTAAATTAAATTTAACGTCATTTCTTATTCGAAATTCACCACTGCTATCGAAAGTATATTTCTTTTTTTTTTTAATAAAGTACATAAACCCACTGATTCATCAATCATTCTAGTAACAATTTCGACCTTTTTAAATTGAAAACTGATTTAACAATTCGACCACCTAATGTAGTAATTCCAGTTTATTACGGGAACCAATTCGACCACATCCGAAATGACAACGTTGCGCAACAATGCACTTTAAAAAATCATAGCTTGAAGAAGTTTTTATATATGATTAAATATTGAGTAGTATTCTTCTGTTATTTTTTAAAATGTTAAATCTTTTTTCGAAATACGGAGAATTAACTGAATGAAAATATTACGAAATTAACTCCGTAAGCTGTTTTAAATCTTTTTCCAAAGTGCGGTAAATTATTTAGGTATGAAGAAAAGAGCACGTAAGAATATATATGAGATATATATACATATATGGTTTTTTTTTGCTATTAATATTTTGTCGACTTTTAAGTTTATTTTTAATTGGTGCATCTTGTCAAGATCACGACGATAAGCACAATTCGGAAGATCTTGAATGGCTTTTTTTCCCCCTAAATATCGTGAATGGAAAAGTCGATGATCGTTGTAACCGTTAATGGAATTCAGCGCTGTAAGTTCTTTCGATATCTTTTTATTACTACACGTATCATTAATAAAAAGTTCAGCATATTTCTAGGGTCTGAGAAGAAGTAACACGTACTTAAATTTTTTCCTCGAATGCAATAAAATTAAAAAAGGAGTGCAAAAAACATTATAATGCCGATTGTTTAATTCGTTGAAACTTTTTTATACATTTAATATGTATATATGTATATATTGATAAATGAAATACGAGTACTTTAAAAACGTGGTTAGTATATTAAAACATAAAGTTTAAGTTCGCCCGAGATTCGAACAACACCGGTTTATTATCGATATTTACTTTTTTTTTATTTCTTATTTATAATTTAAAAGGACCACCGAAAAAAAAAAAAAAAAATGTATTCAGGAAATATCATCAACGTTGCGAAACGTACACGCCAAATACCGTAGAATCTACTAAAAGGGTTCTTTTTTCTTTTTTTTTTTTTTTTTTTTTTTCGGTTTTCTAATGCCAACTAAAACCGGAAAAAGAAGAACAAGTTAATTTTTTCGTTAAATAAACGGTTCTTTTTTTTTTTTTTTAATTTTATTTCATTCAGCGTACTTTATTTAATTATTTCAAGGCGGTTAATTAAATATTAATTTCGTCGCAAAGGGCAACGACGAAATGTATGTTAGCAACTTCAGTCTGAGGGGGAAAACGTTTAGATAGCAAAAAATGTATACGTTTTCACGAATGGCACCGTTCACTCTATACAAAGGTCGCGACGACAGTGTGTAATTGATTTCACAAAACTGATTTTCGTGACAAACCGAAATCAATTTCAAAGTCTGTGCTCCTAACGTAAATTCAGAAGACGTCTCTCTCAGGGGTGACCGTTTAAATTACATTCGCCTTCCGATCGCTGTCATTCGCATTGACTTTAATTATTCAATATCATCATATTTCTTTAATTTCTTCGTGATGATCGTTTCATTTTCATCGAGTTCTAAGTACTGACATTGAGTCAATCGCTGTTAACGTATATATTCTCATATTTGTCGCAGCTCTCAATCGCTCTTCCCTATTCGACATAATTTTAATTCGTCATATATTACTCATTTTTTTCCGTTAATAATCTTCAAGTTTGTTTTAGTTGTTTTACGCGGCGACGAAAGATACATCACGCGATAAGTTGAGACAGCTGGAAGAGCGTAAAAAATAACTGCAAGATAAACTGGTACAATTTTGTCCGATTTCTAAGCGATTGTCAGCCTCCACTCGCTCGAGGCAATCGATCATTGTGATGAATACTCATCGAAATTCTGCTACAATCGAAGCCAATTGAGCTATCTCTGTTTGCAACAAGTGTCCGTCTATTTACTCGCTAGAACACAAACACTCGGAACAACAATCAATCATCCCGGATTGGTGTTGCAGAGCTTTCGACGGCCGAACCATTCGCCGACCGAATTAAGTGCGAACGCGCTGTATAATTTCGTTCGTCCTGATGGTATGTTGAAAAGACCAGATTTTTGTCGGGTTTCTTCTTAGTGCCCCCGGGGTTTTTACTATCCAAAAAAAAAACAACAACAAAAAACAGTAATACAGCTCTACAGTGAAACTGCATCGAAAGTGTGAACGACAAAACCCTAATCCAAAACGATCCTCTTTTCATGAATAATTGTAATCAGTCCGACTCTTCAAATCCGAAATCTCGTTTCGCACTAACACCTCCGATCTATTACACCTGTTTTTCCCTGTTACTAACTCTGCGAAACGCGGCAAATAGCTTTTCGCCCTTTAGAGTTCGAATTTCTTACTATCAAGCGATCGCAAATAATTCGCTGAGAATTCCACGCGGCGGTTCGAAATTTAGAAATCTTTTAACAACATTAGACTATATCCTTCTTCCGTCAGTCGGTGTTGGTTTGGTTTTTCTTAATCGCAACATTATAATAAGATTTGTGCTGTTCTTTATCGAATGAGCTCAGTACAATCGACCTTTAAAAATTAATCGATATCGTAATTTTACTTTTAAATAGGAGACAAACTTATTCGCTTTATGTTGTTGAAGCGAGGTGAAACTTTCGAGATTATATAACACAAAACAAACAAAAAAAAAAACAAAACGGTTATTATGGATTTTTTAAAAATTGTAGCTTGTGAAATAATCGACAAAAAGGTTCATAAAAGCGTATATTCAAGATGCTATCGTCGGTGGAATAAAAGAAGGGGCAAAAAGATACCTAAAAATACTTAAAAATTCCCTATACCTTCCTAGTTGTCGAGCTTTTTGCTTAAACCTTTTTCGGGGTTAAAAAATTTTCAGCGGTCTCCATTGATAAAATTATTTATTAAAAATTGATTATATTCCACGTTGAATTAAATAACTACGGATCAAATATAAAAAAAAGAATCGAGAAAATTAAACCCTTCAAGATTCGGTACTCGGCCTCACACACTGTTCGTAACAGCCAGTAAAAATATTAAAAACATTCATCACTGTATTTAGACTCTAAAGTCCTTTAATGACCCTATGTGAAATAAAATTCGCAGAACTTTTGTTTCGAAATACAGTGATCGAAACCACCAAGTTCGCCTTACTACGCAAACTGGAAACATGTCTCCACTCAGCACAAAACGTAATTTGAGTATAGTATGGCTGAATGAAAATAGAAAATATAAATATCCTTTAGATGATACTGGGGACAGAAATTTTTGGGGAAAAACGTATAAATGAAAAACAAACTGTACTCAAAAATTTTAAAGCCGCTCAATCTGTCCCCGTGAATTGCGAAAATTGATTTTTATCGCGCCTCAGAAGCTGAAGATAATGTTAAACTGGAGAAAAAAGAAAAGTTCGAATTTAAGCGGGAATAGAAATAAAAACGACCGACACAAAAATACCATCTCGCAGCCAGCCACCATGACGTAGTCGGTTGTTAATTGTACCTGGTTTAGGACCGGGCATGATAACCGGCTGCCGCACGTTGAAACTTTTAAAAATTTCACTTATACCGCTGTTATAAGATTCTACATGAAACGTTTTTCTTTCTTTTTTCGAAAAATTCGATATTCTTCCTACCTGTAAGAAACAACTTTTTTTTCGGAAAATTTATAAATTTTCCGAAAAAAAAAGTTGCTTTTGTGCGTGTATCTTTAATGCTGGATTATATAATGTTCATGGTTCACGCGCCAAAAAAAATTGAACCATAATGTTTTTTGCTTTTTGTTCATGTAAATACGTAAATAAAACATTTGGTATATAAATTTTGATACCTGTTTCTCCGGCGCTGTTGTTAGCACTGAAATATAGAAGACAACTTGTTAAAATATCATACTACTAATTTAGCAAAAAATAAATTTTTGACCATCTATTTTCAAGTAAAACGCTTCGAAGCCTTTACAACAGAACGCATGATTAGAAATACTTCAATACGCAGTAAGAAAAATTAAATACCGAACTAAGCGTATCTAGCCGTATTTTAAAAGCGAAATTTATCAACAAAAGTACAAAAGTTGCGTTGGACTCCACTTATCTATCAGTCAAAATGCATGCGCTTATCTCGTGAAAGACGAAAGTGCGCTACCTGCCTGCCTGCAACAACATCTCTCCCGTAGGATATGTAGCCGAACTGACGGCGATAATTATATGTGAAATTTCAAAATACGAATCGAGTACACCCGAATAATCACGATTCATCGGACGCTCTACAGCATATATTCGGAATCAAAAGTACAATACGATTAATATGACATTATCGAGAAAAAATACGGAGTTGCAGGAAGTGAAGCTACCGATGGAGCCGGCCAAAATGCACACCGTTAAATCCACTTACATAAAAAATATCGGGAAACTGCATGCGATGCATGCACATACCTGTTCATCAGATTAAACCGAAACTGGGACGCTGCATATATCGGGCGAGAGGCAGTTGCAATAATGACAGGAGACATCTTGAGATCTGAGTATACTTAATAAACGATGGAATTTAAAGAATACCAAAAAATCAACGAAATATTTGAAAATACGCTAAAAACTTATACGATGTGACACACTTTTAAAAGTGGAAAAACTCCTTACTGGTACAATTCACAAGACGTTTAGCAAACTTATGGACGCAAACGAATCGAGCTGCGTTTAAAGAAAAAAAAGGAAGGAAAATACATTCGCGTTATAATTAAAAATAATCGTATTCGATAGGAAACGATAGACAGTGTCAATTTTTCATATCGCTGCGCCACGAACGAACTATGTATATCACTTTAATTTTACTGCTACGTACCTGAAAAGCGTTCAATTTCAGTGTAATAGTGATTTTTTAAAATTATAAAAACGATAAATGTCGCGGAAAAATTGATAAATAATTAAAAAGTGCGGCCGAGTAGACCTCGCCGTATTCTCGGTGAATTATTTTACGAAAAACCGACCGGACGTATGCAAATTTTAAATCGATCGATACTTTTTTCGCTGGCAAATGTTTGAAATCCGAGAATGTAAAAAACGGCAAATTTCGTAAAATTTTAGTGTACGATTCGTAGTATCGTAGCACTGGCCTAAAATTTTAGCGGATTGCGTAATATTCGTTATTTTCTTCCGAACAATCTTGTTTACATTCGTCCAGATGATAACGACTACCTTCTGCGATAATTGTAAAGAATTCGACAGATGATTTCCTAGTTTGGCCTTGTAGAAGTTTCGGCCGTAGCTCGGCGTAATTTCCGATTTTTTTAATTCCCCTTTTTATGGGGAACATTTCTTCTGTACTGTAGTTATCACTTTTTTCGCTGGAGACCTTTGAACGTAAAATGATCGCTTCAATCTCGGGCTTGCATAATTTTTCCCCGTGAAACTTTTCTCCGAAGAAATCTCGGTCGTTTTATTAGATTTAACGATTTACACTTGTCTCCTCTTGCGAACTGATGTTCAGTGTTTTCTTCAATAGAGTACGATGTCATCAACGGCGCTCTTAGAAAACCATTACGCGGATTGTTCAGCTGGTTTTTGCCCGGTAGAATCTGCCTTTCGCAACTCTAGAAATTACGCATAATCGTCGCTCGTCAGAAATAACTGCGCGGCTAAAAACTGTGTTCCAGATATGTACAGGTACATCTAGGCAGCGTAATTAAGAATTTCCCGGCGAGTTTTCAAATGTCTAGACACGCATTCGGTGTCTCAAAAGATCGCGTTAAATTTTAACAGCACTAGCGGCAATTCAATATGTCAATATCTCTCTGAAACTCCCGGATCATTGAACTACCGAAATTGCGTCGAACTAATCAGTCTTCGAGTCCAAGATATGTCCGGACGACTGGTGGTACGCTAAATGCAATCACATTCACATTTTACTTGTAACTAGAACCTGATATCATTTTCTTGTTAGACTTGCAATCTCTATTTAGATATTTAAAATGTTTAGACCGACCTTTTTTTTTTTTTGTTTTATATGTGGTGAGGGGGGGGGCATTCTCCCAAAAAACAGAAAATTGTAAGTGCACTTTTTTAATTCATCGAAATCTGTAGCAAAAAATTATTTATACCACTTGGCTACGGGTTTTGACCATTTTGCGCAAGCTTAGTGTGTTGCTTTACAGCGAAAACTAGTACTTTACAGCTACCGAATACCGCTAACAGCATGCCGAAGGGGGAAGGGGCATTTCTTTCGCGTTCTCAAAAGTTAACAAGCATAATTTCCGGATTGCGGCGATATAAAATGAACACGATTTTCATTTAACTTTCGACGCTGAAAAATTAGAAAAAAGTTGTTAAAACGATTAATCTTTTTATTGCTTTTTTTTAGACTTAATATTATATTAATGGCAACGCCATTCGTAGCCCAACACACTCCCATCACTTTTTTTTATCCCAAAACGTTACATTTATTGTGTAAGTTATTTAACTGAACGTGTTTGTACTGTGTTGGAAATTTTAATTTAATTTAACTTTAGGTGTGGAATGAAACAACTTAAAATTATGTCTGATTATGAATATCCAGAAAACGATATTAATATCTGTAAACAATGGCTAAATGGTTCGTTATACATTACGTGTATTTTTGAATTAAAAAAATAAAAAAAAATAAAGGTTGGCCATTGTACTTCTTTGTAATTAATAGATTTATATTCAACAGTTACAGTTTAAAAATAATAATACTGCTCGCGCAGCTATGCGCATTTGTGGTATATATTTGTTAATTATGTTATATTTATAAACGTACACAATAAACTGATTTGATTTGATATAAGAGAAAAGACAAAGTACCGATAAAATGAATTGCTAGGAAATCGACAACGCAAAATCACAGTGGACACAGATCATGAATATTTCAAAGGTAATTTTGTAATTATAAAATTCTTCAAATTTTGCAGAGCGTTACCATGTACGAGATTTAAAAATAACATCGGTTCGTTAAAAAGAAAAACAGATTCAAATTTTAATTTTTATATTGTTTCAATGGTAGGCTATATATTTTACTGTTTCCGAAAATTTGTTATACCGATTCTTACATTACTGATATTGTTACAATAGTAGCATCTAATTAAATTTAAACTGATATATGTATATATATGTCAGGAGCTACACTTACACGATTTCCTTACCTTTTTATTATTTAACTTATAACTTGTAGCTTTTAGTATTAGTAGAGTACACGCCATGAAAAAAACATGTCGGCGATTACATTTCCGAAAACGAAAACATTACAGTTACTTGAAATATTATCAGAAATGGACACAATCGAAAGTATATGATTCAAGTGTGTTTTTATTTTGATTAAAAAAGCGCGTAACCGATAATTATTGATAAAAATGGCTGTAAAATTCGAAAAGAATATCGAAAAAAAAAAATATTTCCGTAAAATGATTCATTGTGCGGATTATATAGTCGTAATATCGTATCTTCCGGGAGGGATAGCCTCGTTAAAACCACCTACGTTTGAGAATTACCTAAATGAAAATTTTATTTACACTTTTTTACCCGTAATAAAATTAAAAATCAAATCGAGCCGAGGAATATTGAAAAAACCCGCGATGACATACCGCTATTGAAAATGTAAAAATTAAAATATCTAGGAACTTTCTCGCAGAGAAGACTTTCAGCGCCGTGAAAAATTTCTGAGGAAAGCTCTAATGCTCTAATTTGGGATCGATTTTCAAATTACAAGGCGGCAATCTGGGATCATCATTGCAGGAAATACATATAGGTCGGAAAAAAAAAAAAAATTACAAATACCAAACACAGAACCACGAAGTGGTTAACATAAATTTTCACCGAATTATTTTCTAGATAAATTTTACACGAAAGCTAAAGAATTTCTCGGAATTAACAAATTAGTATCCGTGAATTTTTTGGACTATTGAAAAAAAGTTCAAATACACTGATTTATGTAAGACCGTACACGGAATTTCTGAAATCGCTTTCACATATTCGGGGGAAAAAAAGAAGGATTAACGAAAGTTTCTGCGGAGGAGGAGTACGATAGTAAATTATTCGACAAAGACGGTACTTTGCCCATAAATCAGATATGGGGATCCAGTTCAATACACAAATTACAAAAGTCTACGCAATGTGGCAAAGAAATAACGATAAAAAATACTTTGGGTGTGCTGACGACACCGTTGCAAAATAACGAAACTCTAAGTGTGAAACTTGGGCTAAATAAAAAATTTAACCCCGAGCATGTACCGGATCGTGCGTAAATTTTAGTAAAAAGAAGAAAAAAAAAGGACCGGTCCAAAATAGGCTGCATAAAATGTTCATACTACAGTGTAAATTATAGATGTAAAAATTCTGACGTCATCATTTTTGCGTTATGCATTTATAAGACATATTGGTGACCGGAAAAAAAAAAAATGCATCTGTGGGATTCTACATGTAACTACACCTGAAATTTCATCCGTGTAACGACCATTGTTATTATTCGGCAAGCCTTTTTCATTTTCTTGTCGATAGGCTCTCTCCAATCAGGAGAGAAACGAGATAGTTAATTAGATCGGATAATATACGTACGGAAGAAGAAAGAAGAGCCGGCAGTTCCTAATTACCGCGTGCGCGTTCGTTTCTATAATACGCTTGCGCCATTTTCGTATGTGGCGCTTATCGTTACCATCCTATCCGAAGTTATATTTTCTTCGATATATGTATGTTCTCCTCATCCCTTTTGCCGCCTTCGGTGCTATCATCATCCCTTTATGTAATAACCGATCGAATCACAAATACCTGGGGCTCTAACTCTTTCTTTTGTTTCCAAGGTGCGCGCCTCCCTACCAAAAAGAAATAAAAATAAAAATAGAAAAAAAATAAGAAATTATAAACAGTTCAGTAAAGAACACCGACGGGATTCTCTGGTCGTGTTCGGGGACTGATCCATTGTGTCGTCCGTCTGATGATGTAAATTTGAAAAGTGTCGAAAGGTTTTTGTCGTACATATACATATATATTCTTCTTGAGCTCTAAAGCTGCGGAGGGGTCGGGAAGAATTAGACGTGTGAAGAAAAAGAGAGGAAACGACACACGAAGCGCCGATAATTTGCGGTGAGCGGAAGCCGGTAGCATCAACATGCCGTAGCGACTACTCAAAGTGACTGGCGAATGTCGGAAAGGGTCCAAGAGCGGCCGCGGAGAAGGAAAAATCGGGATCAGGGCGGCGAGCCGTCGTTATCAGTTCGGTTTTCCGCGGGGATTGGGCCGGGAGGAGAGGCATTCCATTTTATTCAGCTAGTGCCGGTGACAAGTGGTCGACTGCTTCAGTCGCTGTATGGGGAACTGGGCCGTTTAAGGTTATTGACCATTCTCGGCGCGCGCAAATAATAATGATATAACCATTTGTCGAGCTAGCAACAAGTGCACCAAGCCATCTCTGCTCGCTGACGACGACCTCCTCGTCCACACGTCCACCAACCTCATTACACAATAATATCATCATTCAATAAATGCCAACGCGGAAATCAACTGAAATATTTCCCCGGCCGTCGGCACGGAAGCGCGACGTATTTTTTTCGCTCGGCTTTTAGTGTGTGCGTGTGTGTGTGTGTGTGTGTGCGCGCGCGCGCGCGAGTGTTGAACCGTTGCGTGGTCGAGCGATAAGACATGCGCTTTACGTGCGCGCCTTCTCGATTGTGTACGTTCGGCGCGCACATATTCGTATCGAAGCGCATCCAGGCGAGCGGCGAAGCGGTTGCAAAAGCGCGCCGCCTCATAACAAAAACTACCCTAATCGCTTTTTGGAGGTTACTAGTACTGTAGGTCATGTCTGAACATTGACCTTCGCCGCTGCCGCCGCCGCGCGCGCACTTAATCCTCCGCGTCCTGTCCGCGCAGAATGCGCGCTAATTGCCGCGAAATAACAACGTGCGCAAAGTCGATCATCAGTAGAGTTAGTAGTCTTCTGTTGAAGTGCAGCAAAGTTAGCCGGCCGCCTCTCTCGGACACAACCAAAAAAAAAAAAAAAGACCTTCTTCGCACGTCTCCTTTTGAATAGGTGCGGCTAGAATTTTTGCTCCTCGCAGCCCGATGAATGCGATTTCCGTATGGGGCGAAAGTGTAACAACGAGGGTCGTCGTGAGCTCAATGTTTCACAACTGGTTATCCTCCGGGGAGAGGAAATTTTTCATTCCGAATTGGCCGCGAATGAAAAGCAACACCGAAGCTCTAACGTCGCGCAATTTCCCAACAATTCCGAGAGAAACAGAGGACCGCGTACATGTGGGGCGCGGTTGACAGTAGTTCCATGCGGTCCAGGGAAATCCGTGGTAGCGAGGATTATATATTACCATTATCATCATTATCATTATCATTATCATTATCATTATCATTATCATTATCATTATTATTATTATTATTATTATTATTATTATTATTATTATTATTATTATTATTATTATTATTATTATTATTATTATTATTATTATTAGTTCTGTTAACCTTCAGAAGGTTAGAATGCGACCGGACAAAGAGCGGACGATTTTCACGAGATCGTAATTAATGGGAGGGGGGCAACTAGTAGTAGTCCGCTTCTTAATAATAATATTCATGAAAAAGAGTCGAATTTGGTAGCTGCCTTCCGCTCTCAGACTCCCTAGCGGTGCTGCATCTGCCGGTCGTCTAATCGATTTGTAAATAACGACCGGAACACGCATGCGCTGCACCTGGGAACGGAGCTTTGGCGCTGCGTTCTCGGCCGTGTGTTTTTGTTTTGCCCGTTCTTCGGAATATCCTTCGGAATACTTAACTCGTTGCACCGTTCGCAGGTCAGAGTTGTGTGTGCGCGCACACGGACGACCAACAGAGAGCGCAAACAGAGAAACGGAAAAACGCGCCCGGGATACGTTTGAGCAGAGCGCACGCGCGCCTGCGCTTCCCCGAGCCGATTTGTGTACACGTACTGAGAGTGGTAAGAAGGAAGACATTTCGGGGGTCATTTACCTTTGGCGCGGCTAGTGCGCGCGCGACGACAACAGCAGAAGAGACGGCAGTGTGCGGACCCGGGCACTGGACCGGACTGACCAGCAGTCAACAGTTAGTGGTCATCTTTAAAACCAGCCGAGCCGCGTCCGCGTTACAAAAGAGCCGGTCCGCGCCCCCGCTCCAGTCACTCGTCCGCCGCTCCAGCTGCCTCCAGCGGCCCGCGCCCGTCCAGCTGTCGAACGGACGCCGATGCAGAGATGACCACTTCCACTGCTGCCCTCTATATACATGTAATAATACGGCGCTGAGCGGGGGCTCCTCTTCCTATTCAAGTTTAATTATTCCTCCAGGTGATGGTCGGTTCTGTGTTCCGTCTCTTCTTCCGTGTATAATCCGTTCACCATTATTTACCGTGCTCGACTAACACAAAATGTCGGCGCGTATTCAAAAATTTTTACTTCGTGTGTACTACCTACCGCGGTCGCCACAGCCGACGACGCGATCGCGATCGCGACGCTGGGAAAAATATCATACATCGTCCAGAAATAGATTCTTAAATTAGAGCAGCGACTGCCATCGCGCGACCGATACTAATAGCGGCGTCGTCCCACCATAGCACAGCCCGCCTTTTCCGGACGCTCAACGTTTGCTTTCGTGCTGGTTCTTGTTTTTTCCCCTACCACTTCCTTTTCGGAAAAACATGACAATTTTCACGGCGACTTTCCGTTTTGACTTCCCTGAAAATCTGACGAGCACTTTGATAGACGTCTAGAGATATGCGTTTGCATTACTTCTTGGCGAACAACGATTCATTTTCCACGATTTTAAAGCTACAATCGCGCTTGGGTATGGCGTAGCGCGGTGTATTACGTGATTTGTTCCCCGCAGTGAGATTGTCCGTGTTTTTCGCTAACCTTTGTGCTTGCTCTTTGAAAGATTTTAAGCGCAATAATACTAGTGAAGAAAAATATGTAAACAAAAAAAGAAGAAGAAGGTGGGACCAGCTCTTCAAACGACAGAATAAACTAAGACGGTGGTACTACAGTTTCAACGAATTATGACGGGAAATCTAAAGATATTTTTCAATAAAAATAGATCGCCATTCTTACCAAAGCTATGTTATCTAACGGTAAAAAACGAAACAACAAAATTTATAACTTTTCCAGTAATATGCGATTTTGAGAAAAACACGCCGCCGTTTTTAGGAAATTGCTCGTTTACATTTCTGAAAATGGACATGAAAACTTAATAAGCGCTCATTTAATAGTGGCCACTTGTAAATTTGACCCAATCTTAATTACAATGTGACATGGTGAGAAAACGAAAACGTTAAGATAAGCGAAATTTCGTCAATTTCAGAAAGATTAAGTGACAAAAACGGTTTTTAATAATACAACTCTCCGTTATCGACGATTAGGCGGCCGAAGCCTTCAGTCGATGTTCGCGATCGGTCTTGCTTATAGAGTGTGCGAACGTATAAAAAAAAAAAAACATCGAAGAAAATTTTCTCGCCTTGAGTAGTAAAAAATCGGCCATACCTTTACTAAGTAAATTGCTGCTTTTAGCCTTTTCCTCATTTTCGGAAGCGCCGAAAATTTTAAAATGTAGCAAAAAAAAGAAAAACGAAAAAAAAACAATCACGATGTAACCCCGGAAGGAGGATAATTTTAATATGAAAAGAGGATGGCTAGCAAACGTTCAAATTCCTGGAATAAAATAACTTTTTCATTTCGTAATATTATATTTGCAAAAAAAAATATCGCTCCGAAATATAACAACATTTTCAGATTAACGAATAATAAAACGATATTCGATATTTACCGTGTCGGATTTGAGTCAAATCTTTCTTAAGAATTTTTTACTTTGTATTTGTTGCTTTTCTTGAATAGGCAAGTTGTTCTCCGACAAAAATCAAAGTTTCGATCGGGGGGAGAGATGTCACTGGGATCAGGCGGTCGTTCATCTATCGCAATTAACATGCGTTAAATTTTTCGATATAGCCTGTATAAAAATAAATTCAAAATACGCTAGAATAGTTTGAAAAACGAAAACAACGAAGCGTAACGGACGCGTCAATAATTACAAATGGAAATACTAAGATCTTGAACCGGAAAAAACGGATCGGATGGAAATGAAATTCCGCTTATTTTTAACGAAGAATAGAAATATTTTACAAACTCACTTCGAACAAATTAATATAAAAATAGAAAATATCAAAAATGAATTAACAAATCATTACATTCGCGCGCGAACTACGATTTTAATTACCGTTCGTAATGCACTAATGACGAAATCAACCGTGCAATTCTCTTTATTAACGTAGAAAACGAAAATCAATTCGAAAACTTAAGAATTTACAATTTAACCCCTCTCCCCTATCTCGCCGGTTTAAGATTATAAAATCAAAACGAAACTATCCCCTTAATTAGAACAATTAAAAATGTAAATGAAAAGCCGGATTCAACGTTGCACCAAAAAACTAATGATAAAGGGCGTAATTATTATAATAAAAAAAAAAAAAAAAAAAAAGGAAAAGTAAAAATGGAATCAGAACGGGATAATTTATTAATGAAATTAAGATAAACATCTTCTATACATAGATATTGCGATACTACGTAAATCACGAAAAGAAAATAAATCAGTAATTTACCGAATCCGCAATTAATCATTCAATAACAATTCATAAGAGCACAATGTAAACCAATAAGAATTTTAAAAATTATCGAAATTTATTACAAAAAAAGTAACCGCAAAAATTAAAAAAAAAAAAACAAAATTAAAAGACCAAAAATGTTGTTCTCTTAAAACTGATTGCGTTGTTCTCAATAGCAGAGTTTTATAATTCACGACACTCGAACGCGTGAAAAATTAATTGCACATAAATATAACAATTAATTGGATTTTTCGCGTAATGTTGCGAATTATGTAACTTTTACTTAAGATTTATTAATAATAGCTCTCTTTACCACCGTAATAAAATCCGTCATGAACAGATTACAAATACAACAAAAACATCATCGACGGAATCGTAGGAAAACAAATTAAACAAAAATCGAAATACATCTCGCCGTTTAATATTGCCGAAAAATGGATTATCAGTAATAAAATATTCGAATGAAGCATTTAAGAGTTACGACAAAATAGCCCAAAAAAACTTTAAAAATTAAGTAATAATTATTTTTGATAATATTTATATTTTATAGTGAAATATACACATTATGAAAATAACGCTCGTCAGAGAGACTGAAACACTGCAACCGTTAATTTAACGAGCACAATAATAATGCATTCGTTCAAAGTATCAGAAATATCGAGATTATATTTTACGCGGTTCTTTTATCGTTGCAATTTGAGCTTGGTGCTGACCTTAATATTAAGTATTAACGTTGTTCACAAATAATGGTAATAGCCCTTTCAAGGGTATGTTTCACTGTGAAATATCTGTTATCCTTTATCGAGTGTAATGGGAGATGTCGAATTGGTTCCCGGGTAAGATTTTGCTGTACGAATTGGTTCTCGTAGATAAACGTGATTTTCAAGTTAGCTGATTGAATTGGTTCTCCCCGTTCTATTGATGTGTCAAATTTATCCTTTTTAAGGGTTTTTTTTTTACCTGAGATGAAACTGACCAAGTTTTTTATCGCTGTTATTCATTGATGTTTGTTGTTGATGTTATTACTACCGTTCTTATTCTCCACATATGATCATTATAAATATTACTTATTTACTCCGATTTATAATGGAATTTATGTTTAGCGAAAAAGGGAGAAAACTACTTGTAATACACGATTAGGAAATTCGGTTAACCGAAAAAATTGGAGCAGATGGATTAGAAAGATGGATTTGTACCAAACGAGGATGCAAAACTTTCGTAAAACTACATGAACATTATCATTGAAGAAGTTTCCGGCATCAAAATTATAGAATAGGAAATTTGCAAGCGATATCGCACATCTATGTTCTTCAATTTGTGTATTATTGTTATCTGTTTTAAAAAAAATCTGAATCTGAATTGTAAATGGAAAATAAATAATCGTAAACTACATTTAGCACTTTTATAATACTTTACCAATGAATGAATGTTCACACAGCTCAACTCCTGTGTACTTATTCGCGATCTATATTTCGTGTCTACATGTTCAAAAAACAAAATCAAATGCAATCAGAGGTAAATTAAACTTAACGTCATTTCTTATGCGAAATTCACCACTACTATCAAAAATATGTGCTTCTTTTTGGTCAAATATCACGTTTTAATAAAGTGCTTAAACCAGCTGATTCAGTAACAATGGGAACCAATTCGACCTTTTTAAATTGAAGATTGATTTAACCCGGGAACCAATTCTACCACATCCGAGTATAATTATTACTTTTTGGTGTACTTTTATTAAACTTTCAGAGTAAATCTTCTTAAACAAACAATTTTAATTTAAAACTTTTTAGTGTAAATATTTTTTCGAATGAAGTCGACGAAATGGATATTGGTTCAGTAATATTTAAATTCCGTTAGTAATATGTTAATCACTCTTTAGTAATTCTGAACTCATCTCTATAATCTATATTTTTATAAATTAACATTCATACTGGCGTTCACCGCCCCCTTTAAAATTACGGGGAATTCCTCTGTATTATAAATTTGTTTTGGTAAATTTTTGTCCCCGGCTATATTAAACAAAGAAAATACTTAAGAGAATATTCCTATATTTAACGTTTATTTTAATGGCAGCTGACCATTCGTATTTACCGATGTACTTGTATGGGACAAAAACCGATCGATATATACCAATAAACGAAGGATCCCCATTCGAATCTCACACCGTATGGTCAAAAGTTATGAGAATTGGCTAAACGGTAACTAAATTTCGAAGATAATGAAGGAAGGCATGCCAACGCGGAACCAAAAAAAAATCAGGTAATTTCTTTGCGACCGTAACACATAGGCCAACACACTCATGATCTCCAGACCAATGTTTCTCATACTTTTATCATACTCCGGTGACAAGCCGGCAAAAACTTCATCACTTTTATTCTCGACCGGTAAATAACCACTTACGGGGGGAACAGTATTAATTGAAATAAATAAGAAAACCTATATGATAAAAGCAATTTTGCGATGTCACACATATTTATCGCTGCGTTTATTGCCCAGCAACATTTTATCGTGCTGCCCCACAATCGCATAAAAATTAATACTACATAATTTTCATTTTTGAGCACGCTATGATAGATATTAATATAGCAAAAATATTAAATTTTAATGAGGAGTAGAAACTTTTTGAGCCTTAAAAAATTTCTGAAAATTAAGCATTCGAATATATATATATTTACAGGAATTCTGCGAGAAAAACATACCATCACACGATGACAGCGAATGTAACAGATTTTAAATATCTAGCAATATATAAATATATATATATATATTAATTACAACGTAATTCTTAGGCTACCCCCATTCGAAAAAATGTCCCAAAAAAAGGTCCCAAAAAAAGGTCCCAATTTTATGTAACGCAGAATGTCCCAATTTTATGTAATGAAACAATATCTTAATTTTATATAATGAAAGTTAAAATCGCACTACGGGCATACTTGCTCAGTGAGACCCACAACTTATTCATTTAAAAAAAATTCAAAATGGGAATGTGTTTTGAATTTATTATTTGTGCGAATTTTTAACTAATCTTGTTTCATCATAATTGCTGAATTTCTACTTTTATTTCTTACTAATTTAATTTCTCATCGGTAAATTAAATTTGCAAATATTCTCTTATAAAAAAAATGAACGTATATTCTCAATTATATGTTAATAAAATAGCAATGATGATGCGGTTAATAATTTAATATTTTTCTATGAAAGCGAATAATATTTCGTGTTTTTAAGCACGGCCCAATGAAATTCGAACGGTCATCTCTTGTTTGGTACTTTTTCAATAGTTTTTACCGGTTCGAAAGAGAATAAACAAGAGTTTTTACGTTGCCTATCCGGTATTAGAAAAAAAGTTGAGGAATATACTCTGGGTCGGAAATTATTCACTTTTATGAGATTTGTTGCGTATCTTGGTGGTTGGCTATAAGTTACCAGTTGGCCAATTTTGCTTGGGTACCAATTACCAGAGTTGGCCAATTACTCGGAGACGCAATTTCGTATGTACCCTAAAATAGAGTTACCAGTTGGGGTCTGCACAAAGTTATAAGTAATGGTAATATGTAATGAGCTCGTAAATGGTCCCCTATGTGTTGTCCGTAGTTAACATCGATGGTATTTGTAAGTTTTTTATCTGGGTATATTAAAAATTTGTTTTTTCATTCCGATTTATTTTTTTCACGGTGTAAATAGTGTTAATAATTTTTAAAGTGTCAATATTACTGAAAATTTCTCTAAAGGGGCTCTCCCCTCTTTTTTAATATTTATTTTATTAACCAATCTGCGTTCACCGATTCTCATTGATATACTTCTATGCTACGATTTTATCTGTGTCTATATAATCGAAAGTTATGCGTGAACAAATATAGAAAAAAAAACCATACGCGACACCCGTGTCCAGGGCAACTAAAAATTAATCGTGTTCAGAGCGATCGTCAGCCTGTTTTGTTTTTTTTTTCTTATTATTATGATCACATTCGATTTAGAGCGATAGTGTTCACAGGGATCAAATAAAAATTTAAATTCCTAAATACATACTTGGCTTTTTTCATTAGTGCATAATCCAGTTACAAAATGTTTTCATCTAATTATTTACATGGGGGTTACTGTTTGGCAGGAATAATCATTTGAAATTTTAAACACCTTTTATGTATTTAATTCTAAAAGTCCATTAAATAAAAATAATAAAATTTCTTCAGTTTATAAATTTTGATAATGTATTTTTGTTTCTTCACCGTTTGGTTGATTGTAGTATACTGTGATGATCTCTTCAGGAATAATAGACCTTCGCTGTACAATGTCTGCTGTAAGAGCGGTTAAACACGGACTGAACACGATCGCTTCAAATAGGTAACCACGCGACAAGCCTGTAGTAACCTGCTTTTATCATCGAAGTCTTTGAACAATACTGAAAATATCTGCTTACCACTCTATAACATGACACCGTAAAAGTTCGACGGAACAGAAAAATATTCGAAAATAAATATGGCTGAAAATGTTTACATTAATAAAGCTCTCAGAAACAATACCTATCCGCTCCTTGATATACGACTCGAACACACGATATTTGCGACCAGTACCCGTTTCACTATCCATTTCATTATTTCGTTGTTCGATTATTATCGATTTTTTGCCGTTTATTAAATTTCTACTTTTTTAAAAAATTTTCATTCACAACCTTATGAATCAGTTTATCAGTGTGGTTTTCAAACGCAGTTTCATCTGTGAATGATAGTCGCTTAACATGGAAGCAGCACATTCAGACAAAGAAAAGAAAAATAGATATTCGTGTTAAAAAAATGTACTGGCTTCTAGGAAAAAATAGCGTTTTAAGTATTGCCATTGAAGCCTATTTGGACCTACGGAGTACAGCTTTGGGGTTGTACTAAACCTACAAATCTGAAGATAATACAGACCAAGCAGAATTAAGTCCTTAAACCCGTAACCAAGGCGCCATGGTATGTATCAAATCTAACCTTGCATCAGGATTTAGGGATAGAGTATGTGATAGATGTTTGTTAAAATTCATGCCCGAAGACATGCAGAAGGACACTTGGAAAGTCATCCGAACAAACTTGCTGCTGGACTGCTACACACTGTCAGTGATAGAAGGCGGCTGAAGCGTAAGAAACCTCATGATCTTGTTTAGGGTATCATCGGGTAAGTACCATTGGATACTTCTCCCTTCATGTTCAATATTTTCCTGTTAAGAATATTGCTAAATGGCCCAGATGGCCAGTTTGTAATACAATAAATCGAGGTGGTGGTGGGGGGGGGGGGGGGGGATACGCGAATAAAAGGTTTTTGTTTAATTTTGTTTCGAGTTTATTTTTACTGATATATTTTAATCTTATTAATCATTGATAGAAATACGTATATGCATTTATCTAACTCTTTAGATAAAAATCGAACATTTACTTTTACCGGTATTCGTACAGGTGTATATTTCGTGTTTATATTTTCAAACAATATGACCTAAATTTATTATCGTGGTTTTCTTTATTCTTGCTGCGAGGATTAGATAATCATCTGACAAGACGTTTCAAGACTATTTTATTCATCGAAACTAACTCTTTATGTTTAAAAATTCATAATGAAGAAATAATTATTATTTACGAAGCTGGCAAAAGTACGCTAATATATTTAAAAAAAAAAAAACGATAACGTACAAAAACGGTAACGTACAAAAACGATAACGTAAAAATACGTACGTATACGTATAATTTGCTCCGGAAAATGGAAAAAGTTACTAATTTTTAAAACTAAATTCGTCAAAACTTTTTAATCTTTCTTTATTTTTTTTTTTTTTTGGTTAGGAGGGGCTCGCTAACTATGTGCATTAATATTTTCTTATTTCGTTTCTCTCTAGTCCCCTCCTCTGTTCCCTACATCCTTCCGCTTACAACTTTATGGGTGACGCTAATCAAATTTCGTTTGAGCGCACCTGTATCGTTTCCGAACGTTCTTCCTTTTACTCTTCTGTCGATTGATCTTCCAACTCCGTATTGTGCATGTTTTGTTCTCTCCTTGCCACCACCCTCGGTCATTACAGCGCTTGAGTCTTTTCTATCCTCCATATCTAATCGCGTAAATATCTGATTCGCTTCTCATCCTTTTCTCTTTTGTCTTTTTGTCGAACCGAACAGATTTTTAGAATTCCATACATATACAAAATCCTGAAATATTAAAAAATAGATACTTTCCTATATTTTCAATAGAGGGATTCCAGGTTCCACTCGAACGAAACACGATTATCTGATCCATTACGCTGTAATTGACTGACCGCGTTCTTAATATAAATGCCGTGAGAAATTTCCTGACTAAACAAAAAATAAATAAATAAATAAATAAAAAAGGAAAATTATACCTACTCACACGTGAATAAAACATTTCGGTACTTCTTGGTTGAAATACACGGTATATCGATTTTCAGGACGAAGGTAAAAGATTTCTCAAGGGTACCGGCAGAATTTTTCCTCACGAAGGACAAGATTGAAAAAAAGACTTTGCCTATGGCTACTGAAACTGGCTAATTATTTTTTTCCGATCATTTCGGGGTCCATTTTTAACGAATTTTTAGCGTAAAATTTATAATAAAATTTTACGTTAACGGAATGTTTATAATTTTCATTTCCACTGAAAATCAACACTCGAGTAATTTTTTATTTTATAAAGAAATTATTTAAAAAAAAATACGGGATTTCTTCAAATTTCTGCGTTGTGCAGATTTTATTACTAAATAGAAAGACTAGTTACTTAAAAAGTTTTAGGGGGCAGTGGACCAGCCTCTGCTCTGGCGCTCACGACCAATTAGTTCATATCACATCAGCCTTCATTTGCTAAATTACTCTGTTCAATTTCGCACTATATATCCGGGAGCGATATTCTAAATTTTCTAATTGCAATCCAGCTGACGACAATAAAGTTAGTGGTACGCGGTTATAAACAAACCAATTAAAGAGGACACCGGTCGCATTATCATTGAACACGCATGCGCGCAAGTAAATTTAAAAGAGAAGACACAGTTTTTCATTTCCCGGCGTGAATTCTGGAAGTGGACCGGGCAGTTGACGGTAATAATTTCGCTGAAAAAATACCGCTTTCATCTGTAGCCTTGTCGCTTTCGTAGACAAAAGATGTGTGTGTGTAGGGTCAAGACCTTGTTTACGGAACCTGAAAGTCAACTAATGCTACTAGTTCATAGATATGGTTGTGTTGCTACAGTCAATTTACGCTGCATACAGTTCAATGTGTATACATATCGTGTGTCAATTTAACGATATCGAGAATCGCGTGAACGTCGAAAATGTAGTTCATTGCCTGAAAATCTAATAAATTATCAGATTTAATGGCAATTAAATCGAATACAATAATAGAAACACGAATCTCTTAACTTCGTAGTTCAGTTTCGCTAATTAATTCGAAAAGATTAACGCGGCCTATTTGCCAAACGCGATAAATAGAGATTTTCATTTCAATCGATAGTTTTGAATCAGTCTGGGCTTTTTTTTTCCTTTCTTTTTTTATTATTTTAAATTATCCCCTTTGTAAATTTCAAATAATTCTTAAAATTACAAAACCTTAATACAAAAAGCAATTACAAAATGTAAATTCTTGTAGATGGAGACTGTTTGACCAACGGTGTTTATTCGTATCTCCTCTATATTACAAAATATCTAAATGAAGAAAAAACAATCAAGTTCGATTATAACATTACATTACGTTCTTTTTCTTTAATATGTTAGTTATATATCCTTAATGGTGTCTTAATAGTATTATTTTTATTCTTGAATTAGTTGTAGTTTCCTCCGATGTTGTGTTCAGCTCTTATGTGCTCGAGTTTGGAACAGTATGGAAAAGTATGATTCGGTGAATCTGTTTCAATATTGCATTCTCTCTGCATTTATCATCGTTTATTATGGTCATTTTTTTTAGATTCTCAGCGAAACTACCGAGTCCCGACAGAAATCGGGTTAAAAAGAAATCTGCGTATTAAGTTCTTCAATCTATCCTCGATTCTAGTTAATAATCTATACGTTCGTCTTCCTGTTAATTCTTGCTCGTAAGCGTTTGGCCATTTCTCCAGGTATTTCAACTTTTTTTTATTTTCTGTATTACCATTATCCTATCACTGTGGTTGTCTTTAGTTATTTTTATCTCGTAAATCATTTCCAACTGTAAATCCATCAGTATAATTCCTCATATGACAAACGAAGATGTATAGGGAACCGTTCTATATGCAGATGTTGTATTTAAGATAATTTTTTTTTTGTTTCATTTTAATTTTTTTTCTTTTTCTTTTTTATATTCCGTTATAGATCTGAACAGCGCTGAGTAAAGAATTTTCTTATCCACAAATTTTAAACCAAACCTTCTGTTGTATAGACTAACTAGTTGCGTATAATATTTTTTTGATTTTATCCGTGATGTAAGCAACATGTTTACTGAAAAGGAGATTTTCATCTATGTATATAGCCATAGATTTCATTTCCTTGCTAAATTTAAGAGGCTTATTATTCAGTTTTAATTCTTTTTCTATTCTACTTTTAATTTGATGTTTTTTTTAATGTTTCCTGGTTATTGGCTTTAGTTAATTTCCGACAAAGTTTGATCAGAAGATTGACTAGCTATAATGTCCCTGATAAATCCCGATAGTTTTTATTTTTAATTTTGTCCTTTTCATATAATGCGACAACAAATATTTAGCTTTTTAAATTTCGCCTCGGTAAAGAATTTAAGTAGAAAAAGTTGGGGGAATCGGAAAATTAAAAAAAAAATCGATATTTTGTAATCGCCATTTTACCACCTCTCCAAAACTAGAATTTAAATAATAACGACCTCGCGCTAACTCATTCAATCACCGAACTTTGATTAGAATTTTGGAAAATATTATAGCGGAACACAGAAAGAAAATAAAAATGGTAAAGAACAACTGTGGAATGTGAAAATACAAAAGTCGGCGCTTTATATCTTACTGCCCTTTTCTTTCACCTTTGGGAAACACCAAGAAAGATACCGCGAGACACCCCGCTTTGAATGTATCTCAATAAAATCGCCTCGGCTTTTCGTCAACAAACCGACGTTACCATTTTTCATTATTAAAAAATGCATGAAATACATCCAATAAAAATCTTATAATTCAGCTTTGAGAAATATCTACTGCACACAGATTGAAATCTATCAAAAATTAAAGCAACGTTTTCAGTTTTATTTAAGCAACTAATTTCAACTGACAGTTTTGCGGATGATGTGGATTTCTAGCTAAACGGTTATTTTATGAGATTTTCTATTCTATTTCTTCGCAACACGCAATGTTTTTAGTTCCAAATGGATTGGCTTATGAGGTTGAAATAAAATAGTGTATATATATATATATATTAATTTTTTTTTAAGCTAGTGGTAATAGAATGTTTTGTAGCGATTAGTTTTTTAGAATTATGGAAATACTATCATTTAAGGGTATCCCCGTGGCGAGATTGTCAAGTTAGTAATATATGTCAGCTACCGTAGCGAGTTAGGCAGTGGTATTTCGTTCAGGACCTCGTTTGAATCCGGCTGTCTCGTCACTTGTGCGAGATTAATGTCCGTAGTTGGCATGCCACCCCCCCCCCCAAAAAAAACAAACTATTCCATACTAATATTTTTGATTGTTACTTAAATTATAAATTAGAATATATAATTTTAATGGAAATATAATTATTTTTTTAGCTGTCTTCCTAATAATAAAATGTTTCGATTAACTCTGGTCGAGAGCGTACTGCCTTGTACATTTTTAACCGATCATATTTTTGATTTTAATCGACATAACCAAAATATATTAATTTGATTATTAGCAATTACCGTTCCATTTAACGAGATAGTATATAATTTTCGTTGATTACTTTTTTTTTCTTTTCTGTAATATTTGATTTTAATATTAATTTATTTTTCATATTTAGAGTGGCGGCGCGTGTAACAAAACCGATCTATAAATTCCTCAGCTTTCTTATAACACATATTGCGCTAATACATTGTATACGACTGGTGAGAAATAGTCAATTTTTTATTCGGTTTATCTAGAGGAAAGGAAAGCATAAAATAAAATCCAGTTATAGCCTCAAAAGCCTTAGAATATAACTGAAGTATAACACACGAAGCGCACTTAGGATTTCCCTAGTTCCACTAATCACGATGGAAAATAGTTTAATTTAAAGGTTTTATTCATCGATTAAATTGAAAAAAATTTAATTATTATACCGAAATCTATTACTACCAGAATTATACATTATATTAAACATTATGCACGCAGCAAACTAGGAATTGTTTATAATAATATACAGAGTCGTAGTGCAGAGTGACATACTTATCTCTGTAGTAATTCGGCGGTTCAGCCCAAAAAGTAGCTTTCACTTTTATCATATTACAGACAAGTATATCATCAATTACCGTGATTTAGTATTTGCTATTATCGTAATTATTTTTAAAATGAAATTTTCAATACGCATCATCCACAATTTCTATTAATAACTCTAGTCATCCACTTTGTAGCATTCTAATTAGCGACTAGACGTGCCCCTTGAAATCTAAAGTTCTGCATCTTCCGGAAATTACTCGGATAAGGAGCTCACGAACCTTTATAATTATATTATAATCTTTGCCGTCCGTGTTAGCTCGTTAATAACATCTAGGAACGTGCAGAATTTTCAATACAATCCTCTTCAAATTGATCGACATCAGGCAGCGCCATGGTTGCGAATGGGGGGACATGATGACAGTCAACTACCCTGTACTACATTGTGTCAGTTTACACGAACCTACAAAAGAAGTCATGTTTGAGCTGTTGCTCCTTCTTCTGTCGAATCACTAAATGGTCCGTGGACGAGCTAACCGTCTCTCAACTCCAGCGGGGTAGACTACTGTGTGTTCCAAATACGAGTCGGACAGACACGGACCCGATTGTTCGTTCGCCGTAAAATAAAGACCCCCCATACACTCGTTAGTACTACCTCCTTGAAAGCGGCTGACTTACCGAGCAACACGTAGACCACTCAGCTTTCTAGGAAGGCGGTAATTAGCCTTAGCACTTCTATAGTTACCTCGCTAAAAGCATGTGGTGTTCCTTTTTGTAACGGACGAAAAGTTAATTGAACAGCATTATTTTTCGTTCTTTGCTCTGCGAAAAAAATAGACTATATTTTAGTTCTTGTGTATTCCGATGCGTGTTCTTTTTTTCATATTTTTAATTAAATATAATTATTTTTAAATTCGTAACAGAAACACAAAAATAAATTAAATTAATTATCGGCCATCCGACGAATCGGGCCTTTCTGAACCTAAAAGAAGTTCATGTGATCAGCCGATTACGCAAGCTTTCGACAAAAAAGGAAAACCAAAACGGACCTGCAGTTCACGTCTGCAATTATAAAAAATAAGCAACGTAGGCTTGTGATGAGGTTAGCTTTTGCGGACGACTGAAGAGCGATCGCTTTACTCTTTCGACGACTGAAGAGCGACCACTTTACTCCTTCGACGACAGCTATCGCGAGAAGCGGAATATTGCCCCCCCCCCATCACCATTACTGACGTAATATTCTGCTTAGTCAGCGAGTAAATAAAATCTTTATGCACACACATATTCTCGATAATTTCTTTAAACCGTTAATTAATAAAATCAACGGGGAGATCCATTGTGAACTGAAATCGCGACATTTGTAGGAGATACTGGTGAAACAAAGTTCGTGTCTTTCGACAGACAGCTCTAAGATGCAGTCGTTATTTTTCGTAAAAAACATTTAGCGCGAAATCTGGCCAATCGATCGAATTTCGGTGTGAGGCTAAGAAAAAAGTCAAAGTGGTTTTGGAGCGCGATAATATCAACGATGAAGATAGCAAAAAAACTGGTTAGGCGGATAAGAACAAATCTTTTAGAGACGAGAATGTTAAGAGATTCGGCTCTTCCGCTGCGACGACGGAGTTACTTTCTCGAAAAATTGCTACATTTCACTTTCGTACGACTAACGTGCGTCGTCCGAGCCGATGACGAAGACGAACATGATCTCAGCCGAATGTATAAATAATTGTCCAATTTGAGATACCGGCTGATGCTGAAAGTGAAATGTTGGGAAAAGAAAACTTTTCATCGGAAAGAGCGATTAGGAAAAGATGGCTGGACGCTGCTCATCGTAAAATCGATCCGACAGTCATCATCAGACCGAATCATCATCAGCGGCGGAGTTTTGATAATCGCAATCGGTCGCTATATTGGAAAGTATAGCAGAAAAAAGCTTCTGCTTATCCTTGTCCGGGTAGAGATTACCATCGTCGAATTATTATTTCTACGTATACACCTTAACCTAAATAATGTCGGCAGCTCTCGGGCCAGACCAGAATCCGCAGGACCAGACAGAATCCAGTCTTCTTCTGCTTCCTCTGCTGCGACCGATCTATAGCACACGCTGTTATTTAGTCTAATTTCGCGGGAAGCCGAAAGGAAAAAAAAGAATTACGAAACCGGTTTCACCTATTAATCGTCGCTGAATAATTCGCAAATAAATATATTCACCCGCGCCGTGTGTCGCACATACGTGTACACCGGCGCACACCTACTTGTTCCGTAAGCGTGTAATAATACCCGCGCTCAACTCTACTTTTACTGAGACCATTACTGCGAACGTCAGAATATGAGGGTCACGAATCGTTCGTTTTTTTCTCTGCCTCCGAACTGTCCGATAAGCTGCTCGCAGTCACCAGCCGAACTAGCGCACTCTTTTGAACGACACACATCTTCTTTCATCGTTTTTCATCGGCGGTTGCCCTCTCCTGCCCTAGTAAATGTGCGGCATCCGTTTCATCTTCATCTATTAAAAGGATGAATTATTTTTGCCCCTTACTAGAATAGTATATTCTTCATTCGACGTCTTCGGTTCTTGACTTCTGACCGAATTAAAGCAACCGTATATGAGCAGCAACACCGTCTCAGTTGGCTTTTTGAAGAGACCTACCCAAAACAAAACACAACCTGTATGAAACAGCTATTACTAAATACGGATGCGGATAGAGTAATATCAAAAGGAAAAATAAAAACGCACGGGCTAGAATCTTAATCGAGCGAATAAAATGCTAGGCGGAAGGAAATATCAACGCCGAACTCGAAACACGAATAATCGGGAGAAATGAAGGCTGGGGGGCGCTTAAAAAGTTCGATAAACAGAAATTAAGAAAAGAACGAAACGGTAGAGGAAGTAGCACTTTTTAGTAGGTACGTACGCGCTGAAATATCTATTCAGATTCATCGACACAGGCATTCGTCGTGTAGAAATATTGTACAGTCAATCGAATATGGCTGCGTATCGCTGAAAAAAAAGTAGAGCGCTGAAATGCTAAATGCTAAAATATGGCGGATCCGTAAAGTGTCCATTAGAAAAGCGAAAACACAGGTGCAGACCGTATGTCGCACCTGTGTAATTTACACGAATAATAATTACCCCCGATCGAGATGGCAGTGCAGTGGACCAACATGCGAACACTACGACGTTAAACTCTATATTTTGTCTAGACTTTTTTTCCTTTTCTATTTTTATTCTTATAAGAATTCGGAAGCAGAGCTTTCGGTAATCAGTACGACCCTGCCGGAGAAGTTAAAATATGATAATTTAAATTGAATTCGGCCAATCTATTACTAAAGTTTGTAATTATATATTTTTATTTAGTATTAGATTTAGTGGTTGGCTTCGAGTGCATAAATATTGAGTAATTGACCAATTTTATGAAATTAATTTTTAGTGAGAAGTGTAAGATTCATTTCATTATTAATTCCAAACCGCCTCCTGGAACTTTTCCATATGATCAAACATCGTGTGGATTATCATTTTTGTTTTTATCTACGCATTCACATCGGTCTGTCACGGACGCTAAGAATGAAGTTGGTTTGAAAGTTTTTCATTTTAAGTCTAGCTTACACGTTCGGATAGAAATGGTCGGCTTGCAGCTCTTTTTCAGTTAATTCTTGCGCCATTTTACCAAGGTCGGAATGTCACCCCATTAAAAGTAGCGCTAGATTTCCATTAAAATTTTTTAAACTATTTTATACGTTAATCCGTTCTTCTATTTTAAGATTAATCGGAAGAATGCCAACGATACACCAAGCTGACACCGAATGCGATACTGTCCTATAATCACTCTTCGAAGTATTTTCCTTTGCAGTTTCCATGGTTTAATTGCTTGAGTCTTACTTAGATTTTTAGCGTATACCAGTGTGAATAATAATCGATACACGATTCAAATATTTCGCTTTGTAAAATGTCTCTCTATTTCTAATAATGGCGGATGTGTTCCCGTAGAGGGCGAAAAATCGATTATGTCCTTTAGATTAATTATTACATAATAATCTAAATGTTTACTTAAGGTTTTTATCTTACAACGAGATATTTAATATAATTATGCAATTTTAATTAGCTTATTATTAACTTACAGTGAGGGAATATAAAGTTTCTTATATTTATCCACAGTCATTTTTATAAAGTTTACCCCGGACACTTGTTTCGGCTACCAATTTAATCCGCGTTTCTCTGATTTTTCATAGAAAAGTGTTGTTTTTAATGTTTTTTCTTAAGAGTTCTTAATATGGCTCTGAAACTGTTTAATATAATTATTTCCTTTTTTGCATCAGATTTACCTTTCACTTTTTTTAATTAATCGCTTATAGATTTCTAGTTCCAAAGTATTCCGATTAATTGTTTTAGTTTCTTCAGAATGACAAATCTAGTTAAGTTTGTACAGAATTCTCGAATATTCGTTCGAATTTACAATTGTTAAATTTGCTGCACCAATTTTCAGTGATTTCTAAAGTAATTCTTAGTTTTAATTTATCATAGTGTATTACATTAGTGGCAGAGGTTTACTGATAGTGGCGTGTACTTCATATTTAAAATCTACCGATAAGTGTGGGGAAAGAGTGTTATCGACTACGGATTAATTTCTGATATTTTAGTGTACGAATCTGCGTCCACTACGAAAAAAAAAAAAAAAATAATAATAATACGGATGAAATACTATTAGGGGGTTGGGTACTATATCGGACGAAAAATTTTAACAGCGGTCTCTGGAAGGCGCATTCAGGAAATCGAGACTCGATAGGTATGATAATTAATCAATCAACGGGGACCAATGAAGATACGTGGAGATGACACATAGTCCTACCAAAGGCAGCGATGCGGAAGAATTACAAAAATAACGCTGAACGAACTTTTCAGCAGACGCAATCTGAAAAGATAGCAAAAGGAACCTGCGGAGAACGAATGACGAACAATTCAGATGGCATGCCAATAACAGGGAAACGGAGAAAATATTGAGCAGATAATATCGGGGGAAAGAACTAGGAAGAAAATCTTGTAACCGGGGTGGTGTCAGAAGAATTTCTCGCAATTCCGAGCTTTATAGCTGAACAAAATCAAAGAACAATTTAGTGATACTTTCAAAGAAAAAGAAAAAAAGAGAAAAAAAAATTTAACGGAAGTATAGTTAATATAGATATAAATAAATACATCTTCTATATCTAAATATTTACATAATCATATAGACAATCGTATACAGCCACCGATAATCTAATCTAACCAGGAAGTACATGGGAAGCAACGAACACACTCCTTGATTAGGATTAACGTTTGAATTCAGAGTGAATGGAGTGAAAATTTTAAGATTATGTATACTTGAACTTCCTGATCATAGAAGATTAATGATGTATGGATTGATTTTGTATTTTTTTAATATGTCATGCAGAATGGCTGCATTGGCGAGATTTCTTAATTTCGGAAATCAATTTAAAGAGGGCACCCTCAGTAGAAGTTTCCCTTCAAAAGCCTAACTGGTTCCGGTGAAAAATACTCCTACCATCAGCTTCTTTAATCGAGAGCTCATTGATAACCTTTTCATATACCTTCCTTATGGAGTTTAGCAGTGAAATTGGCCGATATCCTGAAAGGGAATGCGGGTCTTTGCCAGGTTTTAGAAGGAGCTTAACATTAGCAACCTTCCAAGAACCTTGGAAAATTTGAAATGAGTAACATCTATTAATTATACGGCGAATCATGCCAGGGAAGTGTGATTCGAGATATTTAACTACTACATTATTAATTTTATCATTCGAGGCAGATTTCTTATTACAAAGATTATTAATAATACCGGAGATATCGCGGTCGGTGACTTTTGGTGAGACTGATTCAAGCATGTCACAGGTGGAAAGAAATTCATCATTGATATTGGAGAAAAAATGTTTAAGGAACGCTTTACACTTACCTGTGTATTACCTATAGCGGGGTAATTGTTAAGTATCAATTCAGGAATTTTAGTGGGTTTATTTTTGTTAAATATAAACTTATAAGGGCGTCGTCTCCATGCAGAACTATTCTGAATTAGTTGATACCAATTGTTTAATTTCGATTTTATGATTAGGTTTTTATATCTGATATTAAGGAATTTTAATACAGCCTCGAGGATTTACTAAAATTATTACATTTTGATTTCTTTCTAAGAATCGAATTAACTTTATCTTTGATATGTTGAATTTAAGGATTACACCAGTCCACGCCCAGAGCAACGACCTTCATCTGAGACTTGAGTACAATTTTTGTAAGGTAACTGTTTAAACGTTCGACATTAGATTCCAGCCGTTTCATTGGTACAACCAGCAATATCAGCTTGCAGTTGACCAATGTATTGTTTGTTAAGATTAGCATGTAACGATTTAAAATTAAGCCTATCGATTACATTGTTATGTTTAAAGACCTGGAGGGCTAGAGTGGAGTAAATAGCTTTGTAGAAAGTCAGGTCAAAGTGGCATAATGAAAAGGTTACCAAGTATTGAATTCTAATATGAACGATCAGATAATCAATGATGCTTTATTTCCATTGTAATTACTAAAAGTGGACTGTTTATTATTTTTGGTTAACCAAATCGTTGGTGACTATGAGTTCATGGAATATATGTGATGTTTGACAATCAATTACCTTATCCTCTATGACTGAAAATCTGATATTAAAGTCACCTATGAGTATAGGTGAGAGATAACAACTGGACTTGATGATGTAATCAATCAGGTCCAAGTGCTGCAACTTAGATTTATTTGGTGGCAGGTAGCATGCAATAAATACGTATTTATGAATAAATAATCAGAAAGATTAGGCAGGCTCAAACAGCGCATGAAACAGTTATTCTTAATTTCAGTACTTTCCGGGGGTTGAACAAATAGGTAAGCTTGAATGGACTTAAATGTTGTACGTGGAAAGGTAGATGACCAAACTTTTATACAGTGGTGGCGCCACAATAAACGCTGGAGGGTGGAAAGAGTGAGACCGATGATGGAGCCCCGTTCGAGTCGTGCGAAACAGGTAATGTTAGGAAAGTCTAGGAAACGCCTGCATGCAGTAGAGGTTAGGGATAATGTGATAATGTAACTTTGCATGTTACCGACTACACTTAATTACCTGAACTGCACAGGGACCTGAAAAAGTACATCTGATGCCGACGTCTGTAGTAGAGAATCTCTCGAAACTGAATAAACGATATTTCAAAAAATTTTCTCGCGACTTTTCTGTTCACAGACGTCGAAAAAATTTGTTACGAAAATTGATATTATCGAGAAGATGTTGATTAGCGGTTTTAAAATAAAGATGGTCTCTTTCTGTAGTCCGCGAAAGTGAAAAAAAAACGTGCCATCTGAAGAATAAACGGATGAATAAATAAGTTTTATAAGTTACAACAGACTTAAATATAATATGCTCGTGCTGAAAGCAATACACAAGTAGAATATAATTGAAGCTTTAATCGTAAATATTACGGGAAAAAAGGACTAAAAAAGGAAGGCCCCATTTAAATTAAAAGAAATTTAATAAATGAACAACAAGATTTTTGAAACTTTTATGTCTTTACTTTGGCACATAAACTCGAAAAGTGTCACGAAATTGAGCGTCACGAAATAGAATGGCGCGCCATAAATATTGAATCGAAATTGATACATTGTGCCTACGAGGGTCACGCAGAAAGTAAGGTTCCAAAACCCGTCGCGTTGGCGTAATAATGAACGAAAATTAAATTTAAAACTTACAAAGTTTTTGAAATAAGAACCACCAACTTTTCAGCACTTACCCTATAACATTTTCCGTCCGGTTCTTTGAAGACTCCAGTGACTCGATATTTTTAAACAATTCGTCATCCGCCGGATAAATGTTTTTTTTTTTTTTTTTGTTTTAATTGAGAAAATAAAACGTTATCACTTGGGCAAGGTCCGAGCTGTAGTCAATTGACAACTCGGCGGTAAGTTCTTGGGAAATGTTCGTTGTGAATGGCCGTGCAGTGTCATGCAACAATTGAATTGCTTTCTAAATTTTTATCTCTTTCCTTAAATTGATGAGTGTTTCCAATAGTTTAGGCCGTTAATGGTCTGTCCACGCTCCATGAATTCCAATAAAATAATGTGATCCCTTTGTTGTCTTAAAACATTAACATTGGACGGATTTTCTATAAGATTGAACTAACAGCAGCGCAATTACCAAACTAGTCTCGTTTTGAAAAAAACTATTACATTTAATAAAGATTTATTTTTATTTATTTATTTACTTTTTTGTTGCACAGTCGGAAATAATGACGTTTTTTCATGTCTTTACTTTGACACATAAACTCGAAAAGCGTCACGAAATGGAGCGTCATAGAAAATCGTCACGAAAATTTCATGTCTTTACCTAGATACGAAAGAGAGCATTTAGTGAGACCGATTTCCCATATACGCGAGTATGCATT
Source organism: Icerya purchasi (assembly GCA_039619475.1). Lineage (NCBI taxonomy): Eukaryota > Metazoa > Arthropoda > Insecta > Hemiptera > Monophlebidae > Icerya > Icerya purchasi. The sequence continues at coordinate 71,845,539 of CM077116.1, forward strand.
CAACAGAAGTAGATAAAAGGGTTTTTCCTATAACGACTTGTAAAAACCTGTGAAAATCATAGGTTTGTGTGATTACCATCCCTAACGATTATGAGGTAAATAAGGAAACTTGTACTAGCGGTAGTTAGTTGTTAAATGCATATTTCTGCGCATACGTTGCGATATAATATGTATAAAGGAAATCACAGGTTGCACGGCGACGTTTGTCGACGGAGGCCGCGAAGAGAACGACATTCTAATGTGTCGGTGGACGCCTGAATGGCTGTACAAAGCCCACTTTTAAGGTAAAACATGAAAATGTCTCACTGTGTTATTGTACGCGAGCTGATTTCAAAGATTCTGGAACAAGTAGATAGTAGACTTTATGAGCTAATGATCCAGTGTGGGTGAAGTTTTTTTTTTCTTTTTTTTTCTGTTTATCATCGCGGACAAATAACTTGAATAGACTTCCGAATACACATCCGAATATACATCCGAATATATCCGAATCCGGGAATTTAATTTTAAAAATTCTTTTTTTAAATCTTCACAAATAGTTTTTTTTTTTTTTTAAGACACGGGAGCAGGTGATATTTGAACACACTTACGGTTTCTTTTGTTTTCTTCCATTTTTCGCGACACCTCTTTTAGTTTTCTGTTGAACCGTCAGAAACATTAAACTACTCGGCTAATATTATCCTCACCACTTGTCTGACTAAAATCGATTTAATGACGCTAAGTAGCGACAAAAGAAATACTCACATTTACGTATATGAAATATTTAAAAAAAGAAAGAACAACAAAATTATATTTAATTTATCTGAAACATTTTTTTTTTTTTCTTAAATAAATCGATCACGTTTTACCATAAGTTTTCCAAAAACATTTTCCGTAGAAATTTTGTTAGGGTCGGTTGTTTTTTTTTGCAATCTGAACGGTACTAGGCAGAAACGCGATGACACCGGAAAGGACAACGTTTAATTAGTATATGAGGAAAGACTTGACAACAATTGCTCGTAACGAATTGGTATGCACGAAAAGATTCGTGTATATTAAAAAATAAAATAAAATTTTTGCTTTCCTCCTCAAATTTTTATTAACATGCTGCATTTTCTTCCATTACATTAATTTATATTAAAAAATAAATAAATAAATAAATAAATAAATAAATAAATAAATAAACTGTAAATTTAAATTTAAAAATGGTCTCATTTGACAATAAGAATTTTTTCTAAATTTTCAACGTGAAAATTGTGTCGTGTGTCGGTTAAGGTATACGGAAATCGACTCCTCTAGATCGCAAGACACAACCGATAAATATTTGGTAGCGGCCACTTCAGATGGAGTAGAACAGATGATTCTGTTTTCATTTGACACTCGCGCATCTAATCGAATCGAAACTGCAAATGATCTGACAAAATATTGAAGATAGCATGTCTAGATCAAATTTGTGTCGTAAGTTGTGTTTGTAAGAGTATATATCCGGTGCTTAATTCAAGGGACAGTTACCCACCACAAGGTCGAAGATTAATGTAGCACTGCTAACTAGCGGTCAATCGTATTCTAGCGTGGTCAGTCAACAATATTCGTATTTGTTTGTCGATACACTATTGTTCAGCTCAGGCAATTTACAATATAAATATAGAAATCCTAAGAGGTCCAAAAGTAAATACTCTGTTCAAATTCATTTCATTTATACGACAGAGACAAAAATACCCTTTTTTTTTTTTATTTGCAGAAAGATATCCTGCCCGTAAAGAAATACAACAATGATAGTCACATGACCGACAAAGAGAAATAATTTTTTATTTTGTTTATTTTTTCATTTCATAAAGACGCGGCAAGAGGCTAACATCGCATAATAGATTTGACGAAAAATAACGCGATGATAGCAGCTTGCTTTTTTTTCGGTAAAGTTAAAAATTTCATGCGTTTGTTGTGACCTTTTTATTGTTTCTAATACATAATTGTATGTGTGCGTTTAAGGATCTCCGTTATATGGTAATTATGAAAAATAGGTAAAAATCCTCGAAATATACACGGAAAGTTTGAAATACGCTTTTATATGCACCATTAAATTAGTACGTTTTGAGTCTTCTAGATATGAAATATCAAAGCGTCAGCTGTAAGAAAAACAAAAAATATTCATTATTTGCAAAATCTGAACTCTACTCATAATCGTTTCCCTATTCAGTTTTAACTGCGCACTCCCCAATCCGTCTGTAGATTTCGAGTAACTTATAAATACTGGTCTTATGTGAGCTTAATATTGCCTATATATTGTTGTTCATATCTCCTTCTTTTAGGCCGGACTACTTGCTGAGTGTACCGGTGATTTCAAAGATAATATCAATCTGATGCCAGCAGTAATACCATCAAGGTTTGGAGCCGGAACAATTTCTGCAACTACTATGTAGAAACCTTGTTGATTCCGTAAGTGTTAGAATGAATATCCGACGCCTTAAGCAGTCTTATTCTACGCTTCGTGTGCGTACGCTGTTTCGGTCATAAAATTCTTGACTATCCCCAAGAACTAAATATACAGATGGGGATACTTTCGTGATTTTTGCTGATTTTCAGGATACAATGAAAATTATATAGCCGTTCTTTTGCCAATTGAGGGTAGGATAAAAATAGAACTATAAATTGTTATTGTTATCCTTTTTTAATCTCTCTGCGCCGACCTTAACCGTGTCAAGGCTATTACAGCATGTGCAGAGAAGTATGTAAAGTTCTTCGGTGTCGGTTCGTTTTCCTTTGTTGTTAGTCTAGACTGCGAATATTTATTCGTCTGTATTTGGTGGATTCCCTGGTTCGCGGTGCTTCTTGCACACGCATTTTATACTAGGAGGAAATCTTGCTTTTATACTCAAGAGAGGGTTTAGTCTGATGTTGCGTGGATTAAACCTTTCTCATGTCGCCTGCGTAATCGCACTTAAGGATTGATATAATCGCGGTGAAAGGCTACATTTTGCAGGAAATTTTTTCGATTTACCTTTTATTTCCGCGCGGTCATAGTTGTTGTTGTACAGTTTGATTTAACGAAAGTTGCGATTGCGGAGCAGCTTGTAGCTGCTGTTGGGCCCTTCGCGCCGTTAATTTACTATTTTTTTGGGAGAACACCGAGAGCTATGAAAGGTATTTGGGATTTTTCGGAAATCTGGTGTAGTCGACTGACTAATTGTACCCGCGAGCTGCGAGCCGATCGGTAATTAGGCTAGTTGAGGCATTTGGTTTTAAGTTCGCCGGGTTTTGCATTTATTGTGTTTAACAAGTCACTGGTATGATCGACTGTCAGGGCCGATGGGCTATTCAGGAAGCTTTTCATTACAAGGTCAGCACATACGATTTTCCGATTGTATGGGATATATGGGATATTCGGTGAATATCGTTATGCGAATTGGCGTATAACTCTAACAATGAAAAAAAAAAACAAAACAGAATCTATTCTAAAATAATGGCGCGGATAAACGTAAATACGCTATTATTAAACGTCGGATAAGACGTGTGCCCTTAATCGGTTGAAAAAGCAAAGTCCCACGTGAAAGATAGCTTTTGTAAGTTTCCGGGCCTTTGCTACTGGGACAGTATCTGTAAATTGGTCCGCATTATGTTTAATGCTTCAGTTATTTAAAACTGTAATGCAGCAGCTTCGGCGCACTTAAGAAAGGTACGGAAACGATGCTTGACCGTGCCGACTCGATCAAATTTTCAAAATCCAGAGATTTTTCGCAGGATGACTTGACAAATATGAGCGTTTATATTAAATCCCTTTTCGAATTACCGAAACAGAAAAAATCGGTATTAATGATGGAAGTGTGTGGGAAAGGGATGCTCTAGATAGTATGCATATTGTATCGTAATTGACGCGTTTTGCAGCGGTATTAGTACAATTTTTCATTTTTCGAGAAGTTTTTTGACGTCCTAACGACGTTAGCGACTAGACGTTTCCGGCCGGTAGTTGTGTTATTTAGGAGAAAAATCAAGAATAAATCGCGCGGAATGATAAAAGGACAATTTTGCTTTACATTTAAGAGACTTTATAGCGGCATTTCTAACAAATAAAAAATTTAACAAAAAACTCATCAAGAAGATTAGACTGCGTAAATTTTACTACTTCTCTATATCGCTATTTGCCATCTCATACGTTTTGAATTCGACTGCTATTTATTTCTGTGAAGTTTAACTAGTACGCGCGTAAGCACAGTTGGTATTTTTCATTTTTCACGATACCAACTGATGAATTAAATTAAGATGTAATAAATTTTTGTTCGAAATGAGCGATGTTTTCGTTAGATCTCTTTTCTAAACTTAAAAATGTACACAGTGTACTTACGAATAGTAAGAATTTGTATATCATTGTTAAAATTAAATGAATTTTACAGCTGCATTTCGAGTTTAATATGAATTTAGGACTTTAATTTCTGAAGTATTTTACATTTATTCTGAATTTTGATCAGATTTTGGATGAACGTATACTAAGGCTTTTGAGTTTTATCTTTTTTTAGGCGTCTTTTAAAAATTTTCTGGATTCGAAAAATAACGAGGAAAAAGAGTCATAAACTGGAAGATCTTCGGAATTGCTGACAACAAAGCAAGGAAACCGCAATCTAAACCATACAGGTTAGAGAGGAAAAACACAAAACACTTTGTCTGATCGTATTAGGTAAATTCGAAGGAAAAAGATCAGTAGGAAGACAGCAAAATTTACGGCTGAAGCATCTTAAGGGATGATTCGTACTTCGATAGGTATACTCATATCAACTGCATCAGCGCATGGCATAGCGATAGATTGATCGCTGACCTCCATAATATGCCCTTGTGGATATATATAAAAACACTCGTTAACAAAAATGAACTGCCGCATACACTTACAGTATTAGCCTTAAAGGGGAAAAATGAATTTTCTTTTTTTTCCTGTTTTTTCCTGTTTTTTCCTGTTTTTTCCTGTTTTTTTTTTTTTTTTTTTTGTTCATGTAATAATATAAATATTGCAGTCAACGTACGAAAAGAAAAATTTTGAGCTGAATTAATTTTAAATTGAATTCCACCGTGAAACTATTTACTAAACTTATGTATGAACTTCAACTTTTGTCGTAAAGATTGTTGGAAAATTAATTTCTTTTTGCGTATGTGTACGAAAAATTTATCGCAATGTTAGGATCGTAAGAATAGTGTAATGCATCCGATTGAAAAATGCTTTAATTAAAAAGCCGTTCACTTACGATGTGAGATTCGAACCGCGAACTATACTTCATAACTTCGCTGTAGCGACTGCTTGCTTACGGGAACGCTTCTTTAAGCCCCTTGTGCATGTTTGCAGTATTATACGGAAATTACGATACAAGATCATACCCGACACTTTCGCATAATTACGAAGCAGAATGTACGTTAAATTTGCATCAGGCCGCCTCCCAGCTGAAAACCTGCACTTCCGCCATCAGGTTAAGTCCAGCGATTTTAACGTCTAACGCCCGATTTTGACGTATATTCGTATAACTTTTAGTTGTGTAATACGATGTTGGCACGCATGACGTAGTGTCCATTCGGGCGTATTTTCAGACGTCGATAGAGATCCGTTAATGGGCATTAAGAAAGTAGTCTATGAACTCGTTGCCGCGTCTAAGATGAACGACACTAGAAAGATAGCGAATTTAACCTTGCCATTTAATATAGGAAGCAGTTTTAAGGAGAAGTAATCGAGGAAAGGCTGTTTTTATGTGCAGCGAATAATCGAAGGTCGAAAACGCCCTTGTGTTTATCAAATTTATCAAATAGAAAGTGAACAGCTGGGCGGTTGCAAAAATGATGCACAATGCCTGGTTGGCTCAACATTGATGCTTGTTCATTTGAATTATTCGTTCGTAGAGCTAACCTGGAATATTACTGGTATGCGACATCGGCTCAAACAAGCTCGGTCGAACATCGGTACGCCAAACAATTGAGAATTACCGTAATTTACACAGATACACACATAATACCGAATTGGCAGAGTTGTTTAATTTCAGATCGGCTACAAAATTTTCACGCAATATTCGTCCGTAGATCTTTGTACGATAGGCAAACGAATTTCGACCATACTACTCGCAAAGCCGAGTATTACTTTTACTAAAAGCCTTCAAATAGCCAGTGTCCACCGATATATACATATATCAATGCCTACGTCACTCTCGGCCGGGGGGGGGGGTATAATCTACTTTTTGAATCATGATTATGTCTCGTTACTTCATATTATTTAACAAAGGTTGAATGCTGAGTTGTTCAATTGCTGAAGAATGCAGTATCTTGGTACAGATAAATGACGGGTAAGAATGACGTAATTAATTGAAAACGATTTTTCTAAGAGAATTTTAAAATAAAAAAGGTTGGAGATCAAGGAGGCTTGCTCCCTCGCGCGATCCGAAGGACTGATATACATATAGTATTCTGAGCGTCAGCAACTACCTTTTCCTACATTTCAGCTATACAAACATAAGTGTAGTTAAGCAATTGTTACATGCAACGCCAGTGTAAACTCACAAGACTACATTCGGAACTGATTGTAAATGTTTTTGATTTATCGCGCTCTAAGTGTAGTTCCGTGAGTGTTGTTTGCTGTGAATTAACTAGCGTGCACATGATGGTATGCATGTTTGCCATTGCCTTCCACATGATTATTAGCGATTATTTTAATTTAGTTATTCTGTAATAATTTCTGTTGTCGCTTGGAATCGAACTCGAGACTTCCGAAACGGAAGCCAAGCGCTTCAGCAACTAGTCCATCGTGACGATATATACATACATATATATATATATATATATATATATATATACATACATATATACATACATATATATATATATATATATATATAGCTCCTGACAAAAAATCCAATCTTTTCTCAAAAACTCGTATCGAATTAATTATAATCAAAACTGTTTTGTTTTTTTGTTTTCCACACATTTCTCCTCAAATGCGCGTGTGTTTCAGGTTATTTAAAAATGTTTAACTATAGAAATCGCATCGTCTGCCGGTGATAACCGCTATTTTTTCCAAATCGTTAAGAAATTCTAATACACTTTGGCCAAACAGCGAATTTTAGAACGACATGAAAAAAATATATGTATACATTTTTTCCATTCAGCAAGGTCCTTTTTAATATTAAAATACCTATTATACTATTCTCGCAAAAAAATCCTCGTTTATACACTTGTTTTTAAGAAGTATACTGGTTGTTATTTATATTGTAGCTTCTACAACCAAGTTCCCAATTACGGTGGCATACTTTTCTCCTCCACTATCTCTGCTGAGAAACGTTAAAACGCGAAAGGTAGTTGATTAGATGTTAATTCGATCGGACATTGCTGACAGAAAAGAATCGTCAGCATAAATAACGGACAGGAGAGGAAAGGACACACAGAAGAGACAGAATTCTAGAAGTTCACATTTATTATAGAAAATGTGAATAGCGGAAGAAAGAGTCCCGAGCGTTCAAAGAAAAGATGATAATATTATAATCATCCATAGACAACAGAAAAAGAAAAAAAAATCTATGTAGAATATGATAGAGAGAAGAGTATAAAATAAAGTACAGTTAAAACGTAGGCGAAATGATGAAGGCTATAAAAAAAGAATCGAGTATTACATTCGGTTAAATGAAATAATAATAGAAAACGATTATTCCTTCTAGGCATTTTGTATAGTAAGAAATATTTTCAAAGAATAGGTATTTTTTCTGATTTTGCATGTTTTTAACAGTATGTGAAATTCGCGTATATTTCATTACGGTACATCAGATGTAATAAGAAATAAATTTCTGCTATATTATTATACCGGTATGAATCATTATTGTTATTGCGTCAACTGTGGACATTTTTAGTAGGCGCGAGTGAAACTTTTGTTTATTTTCAGTGTATGACAGCGGGATTAGAATATCAGGTCCTAGCTGAACAAAACACTGTCGCCTAATCAACTGCTCTTCGATATTTATCGATAACAGTATCATTTGATATCTTAAAAAACTGTTTTTTATTTTCTTTTTTATAAAACTAACCAGTTGTTATCGAAAATATGTTAATTTTTTTTTAATGGAGCGTGGATTTTTCGTTTAATGAGTTATCGAGCAACGAATTACGAAAACTTCTAACTTATTTTTCGGGTCGGTTTATGCGTGATCCTCCGATATTAAACTTTTTCTAAAAAAGATCCGTGTACGCAACCAATTTTCATACGGTCACCCAAATAGAGAGCTCAGATGTGATCGTTTCTCTTCGTGAAAATTCGAAGACCGAAAAATATTCAAAGAAACGAACTGGTGTAAAAATTAAAATTTGCTCCTTTTTTCGAAATAAAGAAAAGAATTGAAATTACTTGATAAAAAAATTTTCCCAGTTTTAATGGCGAAGTGCGTTTTCTACAGCCAACAAAATATCTTTCTGGTCCTTCAGCACTTTTAAGGTGTCGGGTCTAGATTAGTAAAACGGGAAAGTTACACCAGTGATTATTGCACCGCGTTCCACTCGATGCGAAATGTAGGAAAGCGTAGGGAATTCCAAGAACCGAGCTAACATACTTTTAGCATATATGTTACGGCTTAATTTCATCGGGTCGGATCGGCTCGGCTCCGTCAGATTCATAGTAGCGCGGTTGTACTGCTCTAAAACATATTTACGAAATTATCTTTTTTGTGCTAAATAATCACCATCTTTTAGGGGTGGTCGTGTGCGACTTCAAACGGAATTCACAGTGTAACTCTGTTACCTAATAATTCGTTTTTAGAATTTAAGAAAAAAAGCACACGAAATAAAGTCATGTAACCGTTTAAGTTCCTATAAATTGCTTTTCGGTCTCTCTAAACGGAAAATTGTTAAAAATTGTTAAAAAACATATTTCACATGTACGTCTAGTATATGTTCCGGGACTTACTCGGTAGGAGAGAGCGTTGTGTTTGTTTGTTTTTTCCTGGAAGGAAACGACGCCGGGATTATAAAACGATTTCGTAACACCTTCACGATCAGAATGATTTTAGATCCGCGTTCCGTACTGGCTTCAAATACTTTCTTCTACACGTAGTCCCACTCAAGTCGCATCGAAACAGATCTCACTGCGTCGCTTCTAATCGGCATCACTGCGTCAAAGTCCTTGCAAGGCGCACACTCTGCTCATTTTCTATACATTTTAAATTCCCGCCATATTTTAAGTCTTCAATTGTGGGGTTTTTTTTTCTTTTTTTCTTTTTCGCTTGTGATTCGTTCGCCTGCGATGTTGAGGTTCTTACGAACGACCGGCAATATTTCAAAGTGACGTGCGCGTTTCAAACCGCGCTTCCTCCGAAAATAATCGTCGCGGTAATAACATTAACCGAGCGAAATAAAGCGAACTTGGCAAACACCATCTGTTACAGAGTATTCGCCGCGAACCATTCTCTCATACTAATCTACGCCTGACACTGACAGTCGAGATCAATTTGAATAATGCCCTATCGCCTACACACGCTCGAACAGCCGGCTGGCAAACAGTATCGCGCGCACTACACCACCCACAAATTGATTACCCGATTAATATTCACCATTGTTCATCTTGTTCTCGTTTGACCAAGTGCCAAAAATTGGACTACGCCTATATCTATGCGTCGAGATATTCAGCAGTTTGAACTTGATCGTCGACGCGACCAATTTCACTCTTGTTAGCAGCGGCCCGATCGATTTTCGCCGAGCAGGAAGAAGTTTTCCGCCGCCGTAAACAACCGTCGACCGTGCAAAGACCGCCAGCTGCGGCCTGTCTGGCTTTTGGTTCTTCACTTTTAGCTACGGTCTCCGGTAAATGTTGAACAGACCCGTTCACCGACCAATAATTCCTAACGTAAAATGAACTGCCCGGCGGTAACGAATTCCGATGTACATCTCGAAAATCCCTAAAAAGTCAAAAAACGTCCATCATCGGCTAAATTGGCCACACTGCGGACTTCCGGGTACAAACGGGAACTTTGACATACGAATGATGATGAAAAGATTTTAACGAACCTCAGAGCGGAATTTATTTCAGTCCATTCCGTTCCTACGTTTCACAATACATATCCGGTAATTTGTCGCATGTATCTGTTCTTACGAATGGAGTTAGCTCTATCGTTTTAATTAGCAAGAGGTTGAAAAATCTCAAGAGCACATATTGTGATGGATGTTGAAACAATTGCCACGTGCGTTTCGTATTATACAGAGTAGGTTTTGGTTCATGGGCCCGAATTTCGGAAATATTTCTGCTTTTTTTTCGAACTAAAGTCTCCTCCTCGGCAAGTTCGCTAAACGAAAATATACGTTTTCCTGTAGCATGCGAAATTTTTCCCTTTGCAGATATTCGTATTGTTTCGCTTTATATTTCTTAATGACAAGATTGTCGTTCGTTTCTTTACATCGATTTCGTTTGAACGGGCTTTTCCGTATATATCATTCTATCATTCTCCGCCTCGATTTTCCGAATGAAATAGTTCAATTTCTCCGAATCGCTGGTTATATTTTCGTTCACATTTCGATGGCATCTTCGCTGGTCAATTTTTCGATTTTCTTTTTCAACTAAACAGCGTGCGATAAATTAGAAAGTTTGTCCTAAGTTTCACATGTGACGGTACGATCAAGGGCTTAAACGTGTTGCACGAACACAACTAAAATGAGAGTATTCGGTGTGAAGAATTTTTGATAAAATTAACGCAACCTACATCGCTCGACCACCGAAGGGGACTTACTTCGGGGAGGGGTAGCAGTGGACTAGTATGTTTATTCCCGAGAGCGCTTGTTTTGTTTTTTTTTTATTTGATTCCGGCAGTGCAAATGTTCCTCTTTACTTAGGGCCTCCGCGATGAGATGATGAAATAGAAAACGACCTGTTAAGATCGTAACTGCGGCATCGTATATTGCATAAGTCGGCAGAGTTCCAACCAGATAGAGCGTGATTAGTGTGCAGATAGTGAACACTCGTGGAAATCGGAGTACAAAAAGTAATAGTTTCCGATTTTTTTCGACATTTGCGCGAATTCTGCTGTAAATCTGCCGATACAATTCGATTGAAAAAGAAAAAAAAAAGCGAATTAACAGAATACGAACGAATGGGGAATTTGTTGAACTAGACTAGCGGAATTAATGGAACTAGCGGAAAACTACCTTTGAAATCTAGCATTTATGCCATTTGTTGTTTTTTTTAATTTCAGTTTTTAGCGAATTATGTTTATTTTTTTTTCGTCTTTTAAACCTACCACTGTTTGGAAAAGAAGGTTTACTAGCGAAAAATGTTTGAAGGAGTTATTTTGCAACCTCTGTAACAAGTAAAGGGGATAAAAAAGAAGCGAAACAGCGGATATGACGCTCCGGATTTAATAGAGGAAAACTGATAAAATATCTCACTCGGCAGAAATATCATCAAAGATGAGGATACTTCCATATAATAGAATAAATCACCAAATCTAGGCAAAGTTCTATAGAACGTTTAATTTTTAGCTAAAGAGAACTTGGAGGCTCGGATAATAAAGGCCAATAAATGATGACGAGCAAGGAACTGTGGGGAAAAATTGTACTTATAATATAGACGAGTTCACACAAATAACAAGAAGACTGCCTAACGGTGAACTAAAAGAACGCTGATATGACAAATAAAAGGCCAGAAATAGCCGACTTTGAAGCTTCCGCTAGTGTCCCATTAATAATTTAGTTTTACCGATGTCATTTAATTCAATTCTTTTAGTTCAGTTGGTTGCACGAGTGTGTCTATAACTCAAACTTATACATTATTCCGAGATTTTTCGGTGGTAAACCTTCTTCCGTATATGTATTTATGTAGTAGGTTTAAAACATGATTCGATAAAAACTGAAATTAAAAAAAAACAACCGCTAATTTCAATAATTTTATCAGTTTCGATTTCAATAAATTCAATGCCTTGTTCCATTAGTTGATATTCTGTTAATTCGAGTTTTTTTTTCAATCGAATTTCATCGGCAGATCTTTCGCGCAAATATCGAAGGGAAAACCGTTTTTCCTTCTTTCACATTTTATACTCCGATTTCCACGAGTGTTCACTATCGGCGCACCACTCACACTCTATCTCTGATTGGAAATCAGAAAATTCTGCCGATTTGTGCAAAATGCAATACCGCAGTTACGATTTTAACATCCAGTTTTCTATTTTATCGTTTTATCGCGCAAGTCATCAGTAGAGGAACATTTGCGCTGCCGGAATCAAATCAAAAAAAGCAAATAAGCGCTCTCGGAAATGAACATAGTAGTCCACTGCTAGCTCTCGCTGAAGTAAGTTCTTCGGTGGTCGAGCGATGTAAGTTGCGTTTATTATATCAGAAATTCTTCACGCCGAATACCTTCATTTTAGTTGTTCACACAGCACGTTTAAGTCCTTGACCATATCATAAACGTGAGATATCACGCGCGACAAACTTTTTAATTGATCGCGTGTTGTTTAGTTGAAAAAAAAAGGAAAAATCTAAAAATAGCGATTGACTAGCGGAGCTAAATCTGGATGCCACCGAAATGTCCACAGAAAATTGAATCGACACGGAAAGCGATAAGGAGAGCAACCGGAAATAGAATCGAAGAAAAATACATCGATGTTTGCAAAGAAACGATAATTGCTCTAGAAAATTAACGCAATTCCGATTTCACAGTCGTGTAAAAACGAGGGATGTCGCAACTACGTAATATAATAATAATAATAGTGTAGTGCAAGAGACTAGCGTCTGTGTACAAGTTCGAGGAATGCAGGGGCTAAGTGAGCAGACGGAATTGCGTAATTTGGACATTTAAAAACGGTAATAAAAAATGGCGGCGCTGGCAATAATGTTTACATTTATCAAAATTGGAGAGTTGCCGGCTAGTTGTTGTCGATGCCGATGGCCATGTTTGTAAATCGGTTTACGAATTTTATCAACATTCCCTAATTACGCTGCCGGCATGCACTTATTTTCCACCTCGCAAACCCGAAAATAAACTCGACTATTTTCGGCATTTATTTTTAGGGCGTACATTTAAAGCACAACAATTTACAAATTGCAAAAAATTCACCGGCTGTTTATAAATACGGCCTACTCTCGCGTAAACCTGCGCTACCGCGGTCATACCTAAAGCGACTCTTAAAATAGCTATTGCGAAAATACCTCGTATATAAATAACTCCCTGCAGAGGGGAACAATTTCATCAGTCTAAAAAGCCCAAAAATCGAAAGTTTACCAAATAATCAAAGTAGTAAACAACAACGCGCTTCCATTCGTAATTCTCTTTTCTCTCTTCTCTCTCTTTTCTAGTCAACTTATGTAGTTGTTCAGGCTGGTCAGTAGTTGCACCAACAGCTCGCGTTAAATTTCTCTAAAAAGCGAACGGGGGATTCGAACAAACGCCCGCGCATAACTGGTCATCACTTGCTGTTGTCTAATCGCCGATTCTCCAGCTGATGTGGTATTTTCCGATGGCTACTTCTAAAAATTTGCAAGTACTCCCGAATCTACGCTGCATCCGGCACTGTCGTTTTCCGCACACCTTTTTCGTTTGTCTACCTCGAATTATGTTCTGTTACTCTACCGTCGCTCAACACGGGGCCGCATTTGAATAATAGACGGTCTGCTTTATTCCTTACCTTACATATGTAGCTGCCCCACCTTGTCCGAATATCAAAATGTTTTCTTTCAGAACTCTTTGTTTATCGAATAGTTCCGCCCTCCTCGCGCTGTTCTTTGTTTTTTTTTTTTTCAAACTCGTTTATTAAATTCCTTTAACCAAACTTTTTCTTTCCCTCATTATTCGCATTGCCTGCCGAGCTCCGATCGTACATGCATTTTTACCTGCATGTTAAAAACAAGAAACCCTATCTCAGAGCACGACCGTTCTTCTCCGGAGGGTAGATTATTCCGTTTCCTACGTGGCATCATTTGCAAATCCTAATTCGCATTACCTGGCAGTTCAGCCTGATCTTCCGAGCTTCCCATGGTTCTACGAATTTCCGGTTTTTAGCCGTTCCCCAAATTTCGGCGATACGTCGTCTGCGCTTCGGCCACATTCTGCTTTCATCTTCGAGGTATCGTTTTTCTCTTGCTCCAAGTCGGCACTGACGGTCGTTGCATCCTCCTGATTCCTTTTTTATAGGTAACTCCAACCATATTTTGTTTGAGTGCTCTTCTCTATTTAACGAGCGGAATTCATTGCAAGCACACCTGTTGGGGCTTCCTGCTTCCTATTGCGCTTCCTATATCACAAGTTATCCCAGTCCTTTCTTCCTTCATTAAATCTACATCCAATCGAATTAAATACTAATTCTTCCGACGAACCACTGTGTCTGAGTAGCCGCCCATATATATATATATATATATATATATATACATACTTGTATATATTTTTAAAAAAAACAAAAAAACAAGGTATTATTTTAACTGGAAAATAGAAGTATTCGGCCGGGCACGAAACAACAATTGTCCGCTTAATATTTTTACACGAACATGGATGTACTAGATTAAGGATACGAAAAAGCACGAGTCACAAAAAAGTTCAGCGACATGTTTCAGTTTCCGATTTTAAATGCGATCTACCTCTCATTAGTTGATGGAAATAATGAAACATCTTAAGAGCGGACATAAAATTAAATAGGCTAATAATGGATCGTTTTTTTTTTTTAATGTGTCATATTTTTCATATAATAAAAAATAGAACGGGAAAGCCTAGGCACGAATATATAAAAATTCCTGCATTCGGAGATGGTCACGTCTAAATATTCAAACAATAATAGTACAATTTATGCGTCTTTTTTGATATGATTTTTCGTTTTTCTTCTATAGAGTAGTGAAAACCGCATCTTATTCGTAAACAAGGAAATTATTACTAACGTATTTATTCTTGCTGGTTACTTCCAGAAAAGGTAGAATTAAAATGAGCGAATGAATAATAATTCATTCGCTCATTTTAATTCTACCTTTTCTGGACTTTCTTTTCAGGAATAATAATTAAAACAAAAAGAGTAATACGCTTTAAATACAAGTGCGGCATTGAACACGAATTTGCATATACTGTTTTTCCTTATTAAGCAGTAATAAGGTGCGGTGCAGTTTGTATTCGTTCCGGTTGTCAAAAAAAAAACGTTCTTCTCACTACTCAGGAAAAATAGAATGAAAAAAAAAGTCTAGAAATTTCTCGAATATAAATGCTAAAAAGAAATCCGAAAAAAATTTTAATAAGATTCGTAGCCGGGGACGACCCTTAAGGAATATTCGAAAAGAAAAAACAAATCTCTCCTCGGAGAGTAATCACAACATTGCCTTATAAATTTGCCACCCTGTGGTGTCCGCACTGCTGTCCCCTTTGTTGCATCCATTTCGGACCGCTTAGTTATTTAATTTCTTAGCTTAGTTTTCTTGTTGTTGGGTCAATGCTGCTGGCGCGCCCACAAAAAAAAAAAAAAAAAAAATTGCCACCGAAACAAGAATGCATATTAGAAATTAGCTTGTAAAAGCAATTCGCAGAAGGCCGATAAATTTCGGGCACTAATTGTTTTATAAATAAAATCTATTTTTTTTCCCTTAATATTTTTAAAATTGCATGTATTTTTTTTCTTTTTAAACTTATTACATTTCGCTTTTGAGTTATATCGTCGTATCTTGAAAATTCTCCGAACAAAGAAGTAAACTAACAAAAAAAGCATTACGAGCGATGAACAAAGAACTTTAAATCTTGAAAATCCGGAAAATTGAAATATTTGGGTCATGTAATGAGAAATGAACAAAGATACGAGCTACTGCAGAGAAAAGAAGAAGAGGTCCGGAACGAAGAAGAATATCTTAACTCGAAAATGTAAGAACATGGTTGGCCATAACAGCCACAGAACTGTTCAATTTGTAGGTAATACCCCAAACTGTGGGGAATTTCAATCTGATTGGGTAGTCTATGGGAAGAGCGTCGATACGGGGATAATGCGGGGAATCCGGGTATTTATATTCATTCGAGATTTAATAAACTTATTATCTAATAAACAATTTAGTACCAATATTAAATCTTAATAATTAATCAATATTTGATTAATATTAAACATAATGCTACTTTAATTAATGTAGATTTTTAGAGTTTATTTTATGGCAACATTGATGCCATTCAACTTCAGATATCAGGGGAACGAGCCGGTTGCTAGAGGACACTGCACTTTTTTGTTATCTTTCAGTTTGAATGCGCATGCGCGTTTTTTCAGTATATCGTCGTTTGGCTGTATTTCGTTATATCTACTAGTGCTTTTCATTTCTTATCAACTGTTGTTGATTTATTTGTCTGTCCTGTAGCCTGTAATATCTTTTTTAATTTTTTTTTTTTTTTTTTGCGTACATTTCTGTTTATTTCTTTTAACGTTTTTTCCCAGAGGTATTTAGTTTTATCCATATACTGATGTTTTAAAAATAGGTGTATCTCTCCTTTTTTTATTACTGTTCATTATGTACAATTCTGAAAGTATTATGACATATATGAAAATAGAAGTTGTTACAAAAATTATTCAAGTATCATTATTTTTCCAATTTTTTTTTTTTTTTTTTTTCGAAAATATGTATATTTATTAATATTTATACATTTCCTCGTCAAGCTATATCTAAATTACCTACATAACTAATCTATTCTTTATTTTTATTTTTTATTATTTTATTTATTTATTTTGTTCCGTCTCTTTCCCTTTCCCTTTTTTCACTTTTGTTTATCACTATTTCTGTACCCTCTTCTCTTATTTCATGCTTATTATTGTTCCTATATCTCCCTTTTTCTGTAACCATTCCTTTATTTTCTTTTTTTTCACTCCAATTTTTTCCTCCTCTATTATTTCTTTAGGCATTTTATTTAACAACTGCGTTATAACGTATTTGTCTGTTTGCTCCCCCATCTTTGTTTTAGCTAACGGCAGTTTGTACAAATAGTTTTCCCTCAGCCCGTATTCTATTTTTATTCTTTCCTCCAATTCTATTTCCTTCTCCATCATTATGTATTCCCATATCTCTTTATGAATAAATACATTCCTTTAAGCCTCAGTACGTCTTCTTCTTGTATTATTTCACTTTCGGTCTCGTATTTGTGATCCGATATTAATTTCAAGCATTTTATTTGCAGTTTACTTATTTTCCCCACGTATGTTTTCCTAGCCATTCCCCATGCTTGAATTCCATATCTAATTCTCGATTCCACTAGCGCATGATACACCATTTTTAACGTTTTATTTGTTGCATATTTCTTTACAGTGTATAATGCTGGTAATGTTGCCCTAATTTTCTTTGCAATGTATTCCGTATGTCCGTCCCACCTTAAGTGTTGGTCCACCATTACCCCCAAATATTTATATTGGGTCACTACTTCTATCTTCCGGCAATTTATCTTCTCACATTCATTTCTTTCTTCCCACTCATGTACACATTCGTTAGAGTGCATTATTAAATTTGGACAGTATTAATCATATCTATCCTTTTTCATACGTAGTACCATTGCTTTAGTTTTTGATACATTAATTCTTAGATGTTTATCATGTACCCATCTGCTTATTGTGATTAGATCTTTTTGCATTTTCATTTCTGCCTCCTTGATATCTTTATGTGCTGTAACTATTCCTATATCATCCGCGAATGAGTATATGTCGCTGTATTTTAATTCCTTGTGTAAACTTTTATGTTCTTGATCTAAAAGGAGATGAGGATTCGGAGAAATATCTGGCTAAAATATCGAAAACAATGCAGAACCAAGAATATTCCCAAATTTGAAATTCACAATAAGCCTATATCTCATTGAGCCTGTTTCAAATGCATCTGTTGAACGAGAATTCAGCGTTCTGAACAATTTAAAAACAAAAAGATTCGTAATCGCCTGGACCCTGATACATTAGTATGTCAGAGAAAGTATCAAGGAACAAGGAGGAAGTTTAAAATTCAATCCCTCAAATGAAATGCTAACAAAAAACATTTGGCACAATCAAGCACTGTGTCGATAATATAAAGTACGATTTAGTTTTGTATTAAAATAAATATTATGAATATAATATAAGTAATTGAGTGTGTGTGTGTGTGACTACATAATTATTACGTTTCCATTTTTTAAAACGTAAATATGATTAATTTATATCAAAAGTACTTTTATTTTTTTGATGATAATTTGCGGGGGAAATATAGGGAATCAAGGGTTTTTTATCCCCAAAATTGGAGATTTTCACTGAGATTTTCGGGTAACTTAGAACAACCCTGCAGGAAACAAAAGCTTGACAGTTTGATCGCGAACATCCGTTAACGGATTACATCGAAAGAAGAGGAAGATACATATATGTATATATATATATATATATATATCTAAATAAATTTAATAAAACGACGTGCTTAAAAAAGGAATATAATGAATTATTAAAATAAAAAGAAATCTTGGCTGATTTTGAATTTCTGTTCATTATAAAAATGAGAAAATTTTCAGTTATTAATCCGATATTTTGATGTAGCGTTTGTCTATAACTGCGCTGTTTAATTGAATTCGATTGTTTTTAATTACACGCTGCGGACCTTCTGTTATATTTAAAATTAGGTTATGCAACATTTTCGATGATTCTCCGAAACGTTTGTAAATCATCTAAAACTCATGACCGGGACACATGCTATTTAACAATAGCCTCCTCTCACTTTCACACATTTTTTTCATATTCAAGTTTTCGGAAAAAATCGAAAGAACATTTTTCTTTTATAATACGTTTAAGTTACTACGATCAATCATTTTCGGACGACAGTTGGACAAAAGATGAATGCTTTCCTTATATTTTATAATTTACTAAGGAAACGTAAAAGAAATTTAAAAAAGAGAAAAAATCTTCTTTGAATGGGACCTACCTAAAGTACACAAATACACATGGTTTAACCAAGACGGTCCTGGCACAAAGAAGATACTACGCTCCTATTCCTTTAAAAAAAAGTACTCCGTTTATGTTATTAGAGATTAGAACTATAAATTTTCCAGTCGATGAAGATAATGTACTTTATTCGTAAATCTTGTGTTTGTACTGGAGTAGCTATAGCCGTAGATATTTCATCAAATTCAGTTTTATCCTTGAAAAAATGTAATTTTGATTGGTTGAGTGTAAAAGGGAAAACTGAAAAATATTATTAAATTGTTTTTTATTTGAAAAAATAAAATAAAAATATAGTAATATTTATACAAAAATATTAATAATTAAGTAATGTGGTTAAATATTCCGAGTGTAAAGATAAATTCGGCATGTACCGTTAAATTCCAACTGAAAATTAACTTAGGACTCTCGGACATTAATTCATCTATTTTCAAGTGGAAAAAAGAAGAATCCAACAAAATTTACTAAATTCATCCCTACACTCGGAAATTTTAATCACATCACATCAATAATATTTTATATTATCTAAACCAATAATTTAAAGAAATAAATAAAAATTAAATAAAGAAAAAAATGTTTTAATTAAATAATTTTATATATTTGTTCTTCATAATCATTACATTGCACTTCAAATTAATAAGCCTTCGATTCAAATTAGTATTTTGCTTTACTGTTTTAAATTATTATTAGAAAAGATCTCTGAAATTTATTCAGATACTAAATTAAAATAATAAAATAAAAATGGAAGTTTATTTAAACAAATTTTCTTATATACTAATTAATTTACATACGAAATCCTCAGCGCATGAAACCTCATGCTTGACTGAACTTGTTTTTATTTCATTTTGTCAAATTAAAATCGAATGTTATTCCTTGTTTTTCTCCTTTTCAGATGAAGGTTAATTAGGTCTCATTTAGATTCCAACATATAATACTAAATTTATCTTCATTAGCATTCTTTCTCGGTTAATTTTAGTACTAAAAATTAAATACTTCTTTTCCTAAGATGTTCCCAGTATACAATTAATATTTATTTTAAATGTTTCTTACTGTATTTGTTATTTTATTATTTCATTCTAATTTGTTGTTTAGCATCATATATTTTTTTTTTTCTTATCTGCAGGAAGCAGAATGTTTACAGTACGGAAATGTACTTTCGTATTTAGTATCATATTTTAATTATACATACATATGTATATATATATCAGCGGCTGATCCATGGGAAAGGGTTATAGCGGACAACCCCCAAGAACCAAAGTCTCTGAAAAAATTTGTTATAACAGAGAAACTTAATTTATGCTATAAAAGATTTGTATGAATTTTACCTACGGATTTTAATAATTAATATTTAATACTATTTCCCAGTAAAACTACTATATTATAGTTGTTCCTTTTTTATTCTATTTTAAACACAACTGCCGTCGATCTTTTGCCATTTTTGTTTATTTTTAATTTTTATTTTGCAATTTTAATTAAAAATAGTTGAATGAGAAATATATATATTTAAACTTGTTCACGAACAAAGAGAATCCGGATCGGATTACTAACAAAAATAAAAAATAAGTAAAATGTCTATTAAAAATACTATCTTTCTTACTATTTCTAAACTACCATTTTTCAGGTATAATTTTGTAATTTCATTTTATTTTTCACCTCTAAATATAAAACAAAAGTTAAATTGAAAATTGTAATGTATTTTTAAAACATTTTTAAATTTCTATAAAATTTGATTTTCTTTATGAAACAAGGGGTATTTCTCAAATCTACGGCCTACCGTAGAAGATTTTACGTAATAATATAATCCCTCCCCCCCAATATTCTTCTAGATCCGTCCGTGTTTTATATTATATATATATATTAATTACAACGTAATTCTTAAGCCAGCCCTCATTAAAAAAAAATGTCCCAGTTTCATTTAATGTTTGTTATATATTTTTTTTTCTACCCTGGGCGCGCCAGCGGCCTTGACCCATTTGTTATATTTTAATTTTCACCGACTTCCAAAAAGAAAAAGGTTATATACATCCGTCGCGTATGTTTTTTTCTTGTTTTTTATGTTTATTCGCGCATTATTGATATTTGTATAGACCAATTTTACTGATTATTTGTCCATTAGAAAGTGTACCATGCAGACCATGTGGGATTCCGGTGAAAAGTGATGAACATAAACTGAGTATTTGTCAAAAAAAGTGAAAAAAAAGTGGCCACTTTAGATAATTTTCTTTCTTCATATTTTTTATTAATACGACAGAAACGAAAGACTTAAAATACTATCAATTCGTCAAATTACCGTAGAAATGTAACTTTCGATGTTTTTACCGTACAAATACGGTTCAAAATAAAATAAATCGATGATTTTTTGTTTTTTTTTGAAGTGTAAAATATGGAGGATAATATGACGAAAAAGTTGATTTTTAGCAGTTGTATTTTTTTTTTTTTTTATTTTATAAAATTGAGACACTTTTTCGTTATAATATCTAATAGGAGCCGGCCTAAGAATTACGTTGTAAATTTTGATTATTTTATGCAAATTATAGGTGAGAAAGAGACAAATGTAAGCAAGAGAGGTCACGAGACCAAAATGGCCGAGTTATATATATATACATAGGTACAGGGTGCATATTTGTGTTTAGGCGTAGGTGTGTGTGCGTGTACACAAAACTTATAACTCTTTTTTTAATTTTCAACCACGAAAAAAAATATTCGATATTTTGGATCGTTTTTTACTTCCCTAATAGGACGACAATTGCTTTATTTTCCGGTTAAATGTGCGGAAAACCAACCTGACAAAAATTCAATTTTACTTCGAATACTATAAAGATCAAATCAGAAAAATACCGGTTAGCGCCACTGTAGGAAATTATAACAGAATGGTCTTTAAACTGTGAATTTAAATAATTTTTTTCTGATTTTAGATCAAAATTGATTTTTTATTCTAATAAGCAGACCGGTGGAAAATCAAACGTATTTACCGCGCGCAAAACACTCTAAATGGCTTAGTTACCGAGAACAGTAGAATGTGTAATTCGGTTAAATCGGCGAAGGAGTTAAAAATAGATGGGAAGTCGTCCTCTTAAAAGCGATTCTCAGAGTTTACCTTTTTTTCTTTTTAGTGAACAAAATTGTTTGACTTTGGCATTCCGTACTGTAATGTACAGTAAACACATAATGCGTGGTACGGAAATGAGAAAAAAATTAAAAGAATTTCTGTATAGCGACGGTTCGAAAACATATAATTATTCTTCTAAATGTCGTAATTGAAACGTTCTCTCAAAAAAAGCGTAATATTCAGACTACATTACACTCATGATGGCAAAAATTGCGAATAGAAAATATCGAGCATATATTTTAGTCGGAATTTAAAGCGACCTAAAAAGCCACCTTTACAATATTCACTCGACGCAAATATAATACACGTATTGAACAGCATGAACATTCCAGTAACAGCTCGCTTGAAGACATCAGTAAAAGATGTATGTTTTCATAGATAGAAGTTTTACATTACGGAAATAGCTCCGCGTTTATCTGGTGATTGAATATATTAAATTTGTAAAATAAGCGTATAGCGTTCCTAGAAATGAGGCTGTCTCGGATGTTTTAGCGACCCTTTTTTGATTTTTCGTGATCATTTGGTTATTATTTTTACTTTTCGTTATCGCTATCTCTTTTATTTTTGCTTTTGCTGCAATTTCCATATAACACACTCTATCAGTTGTATTTTGCTTATTTCCTGTTTTCTATTTTTCTTTTGTTTATTGATTTTTGACACGGCCCTTCTATTTGCGGGCTAGCGTCGATTGGACTAATGTTCGTTTTTCGCCCCTTCACCCAAGCTTTATATGTACCGTGTCCGAAGATTATTTCGCCACCGCGTTAATTATTAATAAATCAAAAGTGGAAGAAATCGAATTCAGGTAGTTTACCGTTAGAGCGAATGAAGGCAAAGCATGCCATTTTATTTGTAAGCCGTTAGGATTTCATAAAGGAGCATTTCAGTTGAATTAATAGACGCGTGATCAATATATAAACATTTTCCCGCAATTTACTGTAATATGCCTAATAGAAAAAGGTCTGTCTCTTAAGTTAGCCCCGGTTTATCATGTACGAATGTTTAATCTAGATAGCGAAATTGATAACTATTGTTCTTGTTTGATAACAATTTGTAATTACAAATGTAAAGGTATACTCTTTATAATTCAGCTAAATATTACGATTTATAGCTGCTCGAATTACTTTTTTTTTTTATTTCCGGCAACTGCATCACCGTATGCGCGTTAACTGACATGTAGTAGACCGACATACACACGGGACTGCATTTGTATCACGATAAATCAATCACAATATCAGTTTCAAGTGTAGTCTCGCGTCTACACTGGTGTTTTGATTATAACAATAGTGATGCCTTGCTCTGCACAGTTAGAATGTACGAACAGGTAGAAGCCTACACTCAGATAAGGTTTTCTAAATTATTTGTTTTATATGAAATTTAACTTTTCAGATGCAAATTAGGATAAAAAAGACATATTTGTTTTGATAAATAGTAATTTATTTTATTGGTAATATATACATATATATATATATATATAACATTTAAGAAGTTAATTTTTAGATGTGCAGATAATAATGTATATACTAAGTTCATTTAAAAAACTATTTATTAATTAAAAAGGGAATTGTAAAAGGAACGTGTATAGCCGGCAGTGTGGAATAACATCTTTAAATTATAATTTCTATCGCCATCATCTGAAAGATTGCAACACCATTGCCACACAAAAGGCTTAATGTTTTCTAGTTTTATAATATGGCAATAATTGGTAATTTAGTAAAATTCTCTTACTTTCTATAGTTTTAAAACCGTTTTCTTAATTTATACAGCGAATAATACCACAAACGTAGTACATTTCTAAGAACCGTGTTTTCAAGCAAAAAAAAATCGCTTATAATAATACAACCCATGTAAATTTTATTAAATTACCATAACAACTATTTGAGCAACAAAATACGGCAAGTAAATTATAACACCGCAACACATTTAATACTATGAACATTCCCACTACCGTACACTAAAGAAAATTTTAAAAATACTAACTATATGACGTCGCAATGATCATGAACCGTTTTGTGTTTTTTGAGACATTTATCCACCAGTCCCACACCGGCTATTTTTATTAATACATGACAACTGATGGTATTACAAGGCTAGAAAGAACGGCATTTTTCGTTGAAACAAAATATGCAAAATATACGACGTATGTAACTAAATTTAACGATGTACAGAGCATAAAACCCTACATTAGGAGAGTAATTTTTTCGATAGTTTTCTTCTTTATTGCAAATTATTACGATATAAAGCAGTTTTTAAACCATCCCAATCGGCAACGCTGTTTACACATTTTCTACTTTTTTTTTTTCCACAAATGAGATGCTGGAAACATTCCAGCTCGAACATGTAAGATTACTTTGTAAGAAAAATGTAGCCGATATTATTTTACAGGTAGTAGCGGGTTGTGGAAATTTTTCGAAATGTATCCCAAGAAGTTGTTACAAAACGAATTATTCTTGATGTATTTCGATTTTAAATCGCGGTCAGTTTTCCCGAAAGAGAACGTTTCAGTTGCACTTAGACGTCTTCGTGTTTAAATATGCAGAAGTGTGTCGTAACGTTTTCCATGTAAAAAGACGTTAAAAAATTTTATCATCTGATTCAAATTTTCATTATGATTTACCGGAAAACAGGAGAAACTATATCAAATAAATAATTCTAAGTTTAGAATGGCTTTAGATTTTAAAAACCGCCATCTTTAATTTTAAAATAAAATTGCTGACAAGTGTTTTTGGTCGTTGGTGAAGAAATAGGATTAACATTAAAATATAAGAAAATATAATTTTTAAATTTAAAAGAATAAAAAAAAACCTTCACCGCTAGTCTGACTACTGCCGATGCATACACGTTTAAAATCGTAGCACATAATTATTTTATAAAAAGGTGATAAATAGAAACAGAAAAATTAGTATATGTATATTATATAATTGTTCAACGGTTAAGCAAACAATATAGAGTCACCACCAAGTTGCAAAAGTTGGTGTCCATTTAGAAAACCGACAAATGAATATTATAAATAATATTTCTTCGCAAGAAAAAAAATAAAACTAGAAATGTTTAAAAATAATTTTCCGTTTTTTTCGAAAGATGTTAATAAACAGCTAATGCAGAAATATATTTTTAAATTATAAATTCGAAATTAGCCGACGTGATTCGAAATAATAAATTCCATTATCACTGTTATTTAACCGTAATTATGCAGCATTCCGAATTAACTGTGAATTTTGTAATTTAAATACATCTTTCTGTTATTTATTAACGTTCTATTAAATATAATCCGCAGAAATGGTTGAAATGAACAATATTAACTCGAGGGGGAAAAAATAAACACATATATATGAATGTAAATATTTTTCAAATTAATTTTCTATTTGTGAACTACATTCGTGAACATTTTAATAAATAGTGTCATCCCAAGAATATTTAATATTACATTAAAAAAAAAAAAAACAAATGTATAATTTTTCGTTACTCAAACATAACGAAAAAAAAAAAAAATGTTATACTGTTTGAAATGTATAAAATTTCTCGTACGCGCCTTGCATTGGCAGTTATTCGAAGTTCCATATCGGTCTGAAGAAAAGAAATACTGCAAATGCCGTTTTCTTCCGATTTTCTATCGGCATTGGTGCAAAAACTTTCTTGGGTCTATTCTCTCTTCTTAATCTCCAACTTTGTTAATTTTCCGACCGTATAACTCTGGGTATAGTTCATATTCACACATAGTTCGTTTTAGTTAAGACCGGTCACTCAAAACTCGCTCATTGGTGCTTAACCTGTGTTAAACATAACTTCCATTAAATGCTCAACGTATTAATATTAACTCACTGTGAAAGGTTGTAATATATGATATTTAAGTTATTATTAGTATTTTATATTGTTTTACTATCATGATTTAAATTCTAATGTATTGGTGATTTATAATTTCATATATGGGCGGATCTAGAGAGACATTTGGAGGTGGGGAAAATTATATAATTACGTAATATCTTATACGGTAGACAGTAAATTTGAGAAATACCTTGTTTCATTGGCGCACCCAGGATTTGTCCCTGGGGGGGGGGGGGATAAAATAGTAGCATAATGTAAAGGCGGAGGTCGAACATGTTCGGTACATCTATATGTATATGTCTCTCTCATTTGTATATTTATTATTTTTTTGTAAAATGTATTATTGAAAAATACTTTATATTTTTATCAAATATTTGTTTTTTTACTGTCAAAAATTTTGCCAATAACAAATTTGGCCATTATTAACAGTGTTCGTTTATTCTCCCGGGGGGCGCCAGTGGCTTGTTTTCTAAAGAAAATCAAACGGCGATATCTTTAAAATTTAAATATATTTTAAAAATACATAACTATTACAGTTTTTGTTTTATTTTTAGGTGAAAAATAAAAAAATTATAAAATCGGGGCTAAAATGGTAATTTAGAATTTAAATAGTAAATTACTAGAAAAAATAGAACGATAGTATTTTTCATTAGACTTTAATTCTTTTTTATTTTTGTTAGTAATCCGATCCGAATTGTTTGTCCTATATATATATATATATATATATATATATTTCTGATTTAACTATTTTAATTTACATTGCAAAATAGAAATTAAAAATAAATAAAAAAGACAAAAGATACGACAGTTGCGTTTAAAACAAAATAAAAACAGAATTAAATATTAGTTATAATTAAATCCATAGGTGTAACATTATACAAATTTTTTATAATATAAATTAAGTTTCTCTGGTGTAAAAAAATTTTTCATCGAGGATTTGTGATTCTTTTTTTGGGCGGATGTTTCCTATTTCCCCTAGCCGTGGATCCGCTTCTGTTTTATACGTGTACTAGCAGTTGTTAATGTTGATTTTTAATTATATTTTTATTTCGTGTTTGCATTGTAAATTGTGTAGTGTTTTAATTTATTACATTAATTTCACATTCTGCAGTTCATATAAAACAGTTCCATTTATACTAAGATAAGATACAAAATTATTACATCATGCGATATTTTAAAAAAAAATTTTTGTTTTATATTAATGTTTTTCATATATTTTTTTTATTAATAACACGTCGTTGCTTATTAATTTAGTTCGAGAAATTAATACAGAGAAAAAATCAGTTGGATTTTTGCAAGAAAGAGGAATTTTACATAAAAAAAGAGTGTGCCTAAATTATCATGAAGTGACACATTCTTTAAGTGGTAAAAACGATCAATGAAACTGCGGGAAATAGTGGAATTGGGCTCAGAGAATTCACTCGGTTAGAAGGTAGTAGGATTACCTTCAGATATAATTATATTTTTTATTTATTTGTGGACACAAGAACATATTAGCCACAATGGAATTAAACATGTCTACAAATTCTATAACGGATTGGAAAAATTATTTAACAGAAGTATATGCGGATAACCTATTGAAAAACCTTCGAAATGATAAGAGGTCCAAACAGAATTAGATGAATCGTGTTTTTCCTGTAGGAAAAATAATGTTGGAAGGATATATCCAGAACAGCGGGTATTTGGAGGAATTTGTACAGAAGACAAGCAGCGTTTCATGTATGCAGTTTCTAACCGAAGTTCGGAAGTATTATTAAATGTAATTAAAGAATATATATCCTACTGGGAACAACAATAACATCTGACAAATGGAAAGCATATACCAAAATATCCGAAATTGAATAAATGAATTACAAACATTCAGTTGTGAACCATTTAAAAAATGTTGTCGATCCTGAATATTGTGTTGTAGTCAAAAGGAAAATATCAAAACAAGATTCAATGTGGAACAGCGCGCGATAGCATTTAGATTTGTATTTTTGTAGCGAAAACGATATATAAAGATCAAAATTTGTATGATCAGATTTTAAATGATATTGTAACTTTTTGGCCTCCTGAGTGAATTTGTCTTTTTTTTTTAAATACACTGCTGTAATAATATCGTTTTTGTAAAGTATTTTTATAATCAATACTATTTATAAGTAACGATTTCGCGCATGAATGCGAAAATAAAATTAAATAAAAACGAACTATATGGGGGAATAAGAGAAATGACCCAATTTCTTACGCAATTACGGCTTCGATAAATTAATAGACTCTCGTAGACAAATTTGTAATCAATTATTACAGTTATGCGAAAGAGATTTTGATCCTGAAGTATGCTTATAGAGAAGTCTGTCGAAGTTGACGTGTTAATTGTGACGATATCACGCGCTATCGGTGAACATTTCAAATTTTTCCGAAATTTCTATTTGTCTGCTTTACTATCCCGCTTTCCTGACATAGTCACACGCAAATAGCCATATAAATTTACAAATAGCTGCCGTTGTTTATTACAGTAAAATTGTCCGAATTATATTTCCGCCGTTGTAAAATCGGGACAATCTTTCACGAAGAAATTTCGAAATTTCATTTCGACATGCGGAAAAACGCAAAATGTTAAACACTTCCGAAGACAAACAATAGTTCCCATCGTATTAGAATCAAGATTTTTATATACCGTACACGATTTAATAACCGGTTTCTCGGAAAGTGCGGTTATTAATGGATTTCTCGACTTTTAATCGATGTTTAGCCGAAGAAGAAGGAGTTAATTACGAGCCAAAGACAAAGTTGACATAAATATTTGATAAAATATCGTCCTGATATTAAACCAGCACGTGCGTAAGGAGACAACAATACAACATAGTGTATTGAAAATCAGAAATCGGTTCTATAACTTTACCTCGAAGTAAAGTTAATTACCGGTATTGAAGGTTTTTTTTTTTCGCCAGAAAAAAAAAGTCTGTTCCAAAAAGTTACAAGAATGCGCGAAAAAGAATCGGGTAAAAATTCGGAATAACAAAGAATTAAGGAGCTCCGTTTGCAAGCAACGCGTGTGTCATACAACGAATAAATTTTGGAACAATAATTCTCGTCCGTGTCACCGTGTCCAACAATGAAATTGTTTTCGAAAAACTCGCAAGAGGGTAAATCGATTCTTGGAAGAAGAAACGAGTTATAATTTTACAAAAACGAAATCGGGACGATAAATTTCTTCAAAATGACTAATATAAAAGCAAACAATGACCGGGCATAATAACTGGTAGCGGACCTTTGTGTGGCTTGTTTACTGGAAGTTGGCCTTTTCGCGGAATGTTGTCAGCATACTATGTTCCGTCGGTTGACCGATATTCCGCAGTAGTAGACAAATTATACACGGAAACGAGTTTGGCCGAGGCCAACAATTAAGCCTTCTGCATTCGAGAAAAATAGCTGCTATAAGCCATTACCGATATTGGCGCCGAATAATGCTGAAAAATTCTTTACCTACCTGTTCTCTCGCTCGTACGACATACTTTCTACTTGCTACTTCGCCTATAATGAGGCTATTTCCGAGTACTGAGGAAAAATGTCAAAGACAAAAGAAACTGCTCGTCGCGTATCGTCGCAGGTAATACGGCCCCAGTGAGAAAGGACATAAAGAAAAATGATGGAACGCTATTTCGGTTTAAAAATAAGGAAAAAAAAAACGTAAACGGTCAAAATGCCGTGAAGACGATAATTGTGAAGTTCACTGGCTGTTGAAGGTCGAATTCCGAGTAAAGAAATATTAAAATTCGACGAATTTCATCTAGTTTTCAACAAAAACCAATTCTTAAAAATCGACCGAAGCCAACGCTTTGTTATAGGGTCGAAAAATACCTGGAAAAACCACAATTTTCTCAAACGTAAACGAAAATTCTGCTGAAAAATAAAAAATCTTTCAACATATTGTTTGTTAATTATAGAATATAGTAAGTTATAACAAATACAAATATAACAAACAAATTTAAGAATAAAAAATGATTTCTTACTTGGAAACCTATTATCAGCTAAAATCACATATATTGAGTTTTGGTTTTAGCTGATGATAGGTTGTACTCGAAAACGTTTCCAAGAAAGTAATCACTTTTTATTCTTAAATTTCTTTGTTATATTTGTAATTGTTATAACTTACTATATTCTGAAAAATACTTTCAAACAATCTATACATATATATTAATATACATATATTCTTATATATATATATATATATATATATATATATATATATATATGTGTGTGTAAATATCTGCATTATATTGATAAACACGAAAAATCAGTTCCCTCGGTAAATCGCTATCTAACAAAAATTATATCGCCCTGTTTAAGTTTCATTCGGCTCAGCGTAAGTGATCAACAAAATTTAGAACTTGTGTCATATTTTCGATTTAGCGTTTGTCCTTAAGAAAATTTAAATTTTCTACGCACACTCTGAGAACATTGGAAACGGTGCTTTTATTCTTTATTTCATTTCTCTATGTCGTCTGCAATAACCAAGGTCCGCGATAGCGGCCCTGCAATTCATACAAATAGAGGCAAAAATCCAAAAATAACAAAGTATGTTAACTACTCCTTTTTTTCATACCTAGGTTGTGACGTATTTACTAAAATTCGTATAACGAAGCGCTCTATGTCTTTTTCTCTATTGACATTTTATTTCCATCTAGCTCACATTTGGTTGGGAAATTATTTAGTTTTGTGTTTTCTTAATCGCGGCCATTCGAAGTTGGCGCCAACCCTGTTGTATAATCATAGTAACTTTTTAGTTCTTAACGCGTTATTATTTAATTTCTGGAGTAAATCATGAAGCCGGTGTCTTTTTTCCGTTACAGGGGAATTATTTCGTAATTTTTAGAAAGGAACTGCAGTATTCTCTTCAGATGGAGGTCCTTAAATATATATTCTGAAAAGCTTAATTTCACAATCTATAATACCTTATTTTAAGGATATGTATAAGACTTACTTTAGTTTACATATTTTTGAGTGGTTATGCGGCCAACCTAGATGCTAGCCGGATTTCAAATGTTCAAATTCTGCCAGTAACATACGCAAATGGCTCGCTTTAGACGTTTCAAATTCATTATCTTCGTTAAAATGTATGCGTTTATAATTCCGCTCGCGTTCATCGCCTCTTCAATTGCAAAAGTTTTCAGGGTTTCGTCTATATCGCCGATATTTTCAATTTATTTTGGTGAATTTTTTCGTCTGTCTACTTCGATTTGAACGACTAATACTTACCGATAACTAATTATCATCGGATTTATTAGATGCGTAATATTTCCTTCAGCAATGAGTTTGTAAACGGCGCTACGGAGACTTGTTAATCTTTTCTTTTTTTTTTTTTTTTTTGGCCTGACTGTAAATACCACAAGAATTTATACGTAGTTAACACTGATGGCTATACCAAAAACGAATTTCTGAAGCATTTTTTTTATCCAATTTATAATTTAAACCATGCTAAATAACATTCGCGATATTTTTTCAACGAATCATATTATCAGAAAGTTTCTCTAAAGCAAAGACCTCGTTTTTTTAACGTTTTATTACGTTCTTCCATCGAGTGCCCGTCTCCGATACTCATCGATAAATACATTAATGACAACGTCATTCCGAATCCGAAAATTTTTAAAAAATTTGCTACGAAAATTTGTCCTCAAAACGTGAGATGATATACTCTATAATATAGAAGAAGACGACAAGGTACCGACAAAACTGATTGCTTGACGATGTCAATTTTCCAGAAGTGATACCAGCCTGGGGATGTTCCCAGACGGAGTCAAGAGGCGTGAAAGGCATTTAAAATGTATATTTTTCATATGGTACCGCTCTATAGGCCGGGTACATTTCCGAATTAGAAGAATGATTAAAAAATCGGTCCCAAATAATCGCGAGCGAAAAACGTTAAAAAAACGAAATATTTAGCGTTATTTTTCTGAAACGGCTAGGAATGTTTCAAACTGACGAATTTAATTTGCGATCAATTACGATCACTTCCGCATGAACCATTTCCGTTTCACTTTTCTGGAGATGCCGTCAGTTGAAACATTTGCAAAGTCGAAAAAAGGTAAATAAATTCGCGTTGTTATTGAAGGAAAGAAAAAATAATCTTAAGCCAACGGTCGCTTTCACCTAAGAGTGCAGTACGCCATAATTTGTCTGCAGAAAGAGATACATTTAACCGTCGCGGAAATAACCGAAAATAGTTGCGTGTATGTAAGAAAGGCGAACCTGAATATTTCGGACATATCGTCAGAGGAAAAGCCTCGGCTGATCCTGACAATGACCTTCAGGGGGATTAAAATTGTAAACCTAAGCGAACTGATGAGAGAAGAACATTCTAGAATGATCGGTGACCCTCTACGCTCAGAAACGGAATAATGTTATTTCCGTAACAACGAACAAGAAATAACGATAATACAAATATCGTGCTTTTTTGTTTTTGCAAAGGTTTCATGTGCACATATGTATATTTTTTCGCAACAACAATAATAAAATATAATCTTCAATCATGAATATATCGGAAAATTCTTAAAAACACGACGACGACGTGTAAATACGACCTCTGCTCTGAAAAGATTACATCTTCTATAGAAACATTTGCAGTTCTTAAGATTTTTGCGCTTGATCTTCAAAGTCAATTTAGCGTAGTCAGCTGTTTTCGAATACCGTTACTACGAAATACAGTTTTCCGTAGCGGATAATTTCGTGTCAGCACTA
The DNA here is from genome assembly GCA_039619475.1 of Icerya purchasi. Classification (NCBI taxonomy): domain Eukaryota; kingdom Metazoa; phylum Arthropoda; class Insecta; order Hemiptera; family Monophlebidae; genus Icerya; species Icerya purchasi. The sequence goes on from CM077116.1 coordinate 71,878,032, forward strand.
TTACTTTTTCAGCCATCAATCTCATCGGTTGATTCGTTTTTAGAAATTTTTGATTTTTGATTTTTACCGTTTTTCGAAGCGGGACCGAAAGAGCTCCGGTTAATTTTCGGTTGCCTACCAATTTAACCTGAGCAATTATTTAGCAGAAGAATAGTCGTAATATTGTTATCGAACTTTGGGAAGAGTTTCGGACCAGTAATCGAAAGAGGGTAAAACACGACTAGACTATTTCGTTTTTGTCGTAAGGCAAATGTCAAAGACCACGCCGATTAGAGAATAAAATTAGGAGTCAGAGTTGGCTAAATTTTTATGACGTAATTAATGATAACAATAATGTAGGCAAAAGAAAATGTCAAGATCATAAGAGACACAGTAACCCGGAGAAAACAGAATAGTCAGAGAGGAAAACGCTGAAAGAACCACGATTAGCAAAACACGGACGGCTTTCCTTTATTCGGCCAGTATTTGGCCAGAGAGAACAGTGTGAAGAGCGGAAGACGAAGGAAAAGCGAATGAATGAAACAGCGAAATAAACTAAGAGCTTGCAGAACATGAGACTAGTGGAAATGGTAAAACGGGCGATTTGTATTAAATTTCTAAAATGTCAGATGATTTTCACAGACGAGATTAGAGCGCGGACTTTTTCACAATGGCAAACGGGAAAAAGTTGAAAAACGCCTCTAGGAACCTTCGGTACGAATGGGTGTTAAAGAAAAGGCATAGAGATTAGAAGTCGCAGAAATATAAAAGCTGAAAGCAGATTACTTAAAAGGCACTTCTGTCAAAGACAATTGGGAACAACAGTAAAAAAAAGGCAATCGGAGGAAAGGAAAATATCGGTTCGCACTGCAACGTAACTATTAGCGATGCAATCGAGAAACCAGGAAGAAGATCTTAGTCATAAATGATTGCTCGAGAAGATGATATAATTATGCGTATTCTTTTCTTCTTCTTTCGACCTCCTTCGAGAAAGTCATAATAGCGACGTAAAATTTCTGTCTAATTAGATTCCATTCAAGACGCGGGGAGGCGCCGATAAAGTTATCAGAAGAATCGGGAAAGATAACTGAAAGGCCCAACAAAAATTAACCCGAGAGACTAACAAAAAGCAAAAGCCAAGGATAAGGATTTTCTTCCTAAGCGTGAAACGTCTTTCAGTTATTTCCAGAAATGGAAACACGCTGTCGTTGAGATAACCGGAATAAGAAAATAAGCAGGAGTGACGCAATTTTTATACGTACGAATTTCGAAAAAAAATGGTTCCGAGACTCTTTGGAAGTGATAAAAAAAAAAAACGAAATAGTCAACGGACTGATGATACGAGCGGAATTGAAAAGATATTTATTTAGGAGAATTTTTCGACAGCAGGTTTATAGATTTTTGAAACGAGCAGGAATGATGTTCTATCGATCAAAAAAAGGACTATTAAAGAAACACGGCAGGTAAAGAATTGTAATGGTCGTCCCGTTTGAGAAGCGACTGTTGTTAAGCGGATATTAATTTTCAAATCAAATTTACAACATTTTAGAGCGACATCTTAAATCCAATTCAGCGGAAAGGATAAAAAGTTTAATTGACAAATGGCAAAGCTTGGTAAAAGAAAATACGAACCGCGCATCACAGCTGAAACCCAAATGATCCCCGGGTAAGAAAAGACAAAAAAAAAAAAAAAACTTTAAAAGATTAACAGCGGTTTCTGATACTCTCGAAAGATTTAACTTTTCTAAGACGATATTTAATGTGTAAAACTGAATTACGGCGATTCAAATTTTCCCATTACAACACGAATATATATTTTTGAAAAACAAAAAGCAGTAAGTCCCATATATCCTCGATATAAGGTATCACGGAAATTCTGAAATTAAGCTTTTCATAATGTACTTAAGGACCTAATGGATCTGAAAAGAATAACGGGACCAGTTTCTTTCTACTTTTGGATTATCCGTCTTTATTTTCCCCAAATAAATTTCTTTGATATAATCAATATTTAGTTTCAGATTAGGTGTAAACCCGGGGGTGACTTAGATACAATAAAATATATAAACGAACGAAAATTATTAAATGTGTCCACTCCGTCCTTATACCATTGGATCAGTTTTCAATACTGAAAATTTCAATAGAAATTTACGGACACAAAATCGTTAAAATTTTTACCTGTGTGCATACACATTATCGTAACAAACGTTTTAGAAACGCCATTAATTATCTTACTATTAGAAATGAAATAGTATTTCAGAAACTAATTATATTTTTAAAAACGGATTTTTTTTTCTACCATTGGTTTTTCTTCTTGGCTTTAGTATATCAAAATTTAGTTTAAAAAAAAAAATTGCGTTAAATGACAAATTCTCTGAAATTATATTTAATTTCAGATAATGCATGTATACATACAAATATATTACATATTTATTATATATATACAGTGGCGGATCCACGGAGGGGAATAGGGGAAATCAAAGAACCAAAGCATCTATGAAAAAATTTGTTATAACAGAGAAACTTAATTTATGCTATAAAAGATTTGTATGAATTTTACCTACGGATTTTAATAATTAATATTTAATACTATTTCCCAGTAAAACTACTATATTATAGTTGTTCCTTTTTTATTCTATTTTAAACACAACTGCCGTCGATCTTTTGCCATTTTTGTTTATTTTTAATTTTTATTTTGCAATTTTAATCAAAAATAGTTGAATGAGAAATATATATATTCAAACTTGTTCACGAACAAAGAGAATCCGGACCGGATTACTAACAAAAATAAAAAATAAGTAAAGTGTCTAATAAAAATTTTATCTTTCTTACTATTTGTAAACTACCATATTTCAGGTATAATTTTGTAATTTCGTTTTATTTTTCACCCCTAAATATAAGTCAAAAGTTAAATTGAAAATTGTAATGTATTTTTAAAACATTTTTAAATTTCTATAAAATTTGATTTTCTTTATGAAACAAAGGGTATTTCTCAAATCTACGGCCTACCCCGTAAAAGATTTTACGTAATTATATAATCCTCCCCCAATGTTCTTCTGGATCCGTCCTTGATATATATATATATATATATATATATTAGTGAATTAAAAAGAAGAAAGACCGTTTAATTTTCATCGATCAAAAATATCGATTGAAACGGGTGTAATTGAAAAAAATTTTGAGCAGTTTGGTTTTTAATGTTCACGTTCGAAAGCAGCAACGCGGCCGATTGCGTTTATTAATTGCAGCACCGATGAGAACTGAGCAAAGTTGTTTTTTAAGAAGAATCACCAACCGGAACACACTCATCTGTACCGCTGAACCAGTTCTAGCCGTAGTCCAGTAATTAGTCTGCTTGACGCGACTGTTTGTTTTTCGTTTTCTCTCCTTTTTCTTCTCCCACTTTTTTTTCTTCCAACCTGAATCGCCGAAAAAGTGGTATATTTTTAAAACCGGTAGGTAAATTTTCCCTAAATCTAGGTTTAAAATTAGAACCGATATGTCACTCGCGTGCCGGTTTAGCAGTGATAAATAGGCCCGGCGAACGATTACTCTTGACGAGGAGAACTTTACCAATCATTACACTAACTGGACGCGTAATGCGTGTGTGTCGCACTCGGCTCAGGGGAATTGTTGCTACGCGTCAAAAATTCGGTTTCGTTCGAATCTTTACGAGTGTCATTAAAAATTAGAATACCAGCTGGTGCATGTTTTCAATGTGCACACGCAGAGCTATAGGCAGAGAAAGAAAAAGAGCCGGCGAGACGGAGGAGGGAAGAAGAGAGAGCGAGTGGCAGCGTTATGTTTATAGTGTGACCATAACGACAAAAACTTGCCGAAAGCAGTTCAATGTTGCATCGACTTTCCCTGTGAGATATCACTTTCATTAAAATGAAAAGAAAACAACGCTCTAGCCGCATCATAATTCAGCACGTAGTCATTTTTGAACGCGAACAAAAAAAATTACTTTCCATCGAATGCCTGCTTAAACGACGCGCGATGTTTAACGAGCCATGTCCACGGTTCGAACCCACATCGATAACGGTATTTTATCAGAGAGAGAAAGAAAACAAACAAACATTTTTAGTGTATTTATTTATTTTTTTTCGAGGCACATCAACTACGATGAACATTAACATTATTAGAAGTGTCAAAGCGCGGCAGTGGGATATCTTACCTGAATGCTAATTACGCCACGGTAGGTAGCTGGCTTAGTTTTAGTTGATTCTATAAAATTCGGTTATATTCTTGTCTTGAAAACCGAATTTTTTTGGCCATTACCAGTTGGTTAAAGATAAAAATATTTGATTTTTTCACGCGTAATCGATAGAGAAAAAGAGAAACGTTTAATTTTAATTTCGAGTCGCGCACGTCATAGGTCGCGATCTATCAAAATGATTGAAATATAACTTACATTTTGGTTTTCAATTTTGCCTGTTGGTATATCTGCAACAGTAGTCGGTATTACATTGTGTACAGTATGCCATCCGGTGAGACGAACCAGTTCTTTCTTTCTGATTCCATTAATCGATTAAATAAGAATTGGTTCGTTTTTAATTTGCGAAGTTAATGAGTGCTTTTCATATGTTCCTACTGTACGATGACATTTTCCCGAAATATATAGTGAAATAATTATAAGTGACGTGGATTTTCGTGTTAATTATAAGAATTGGGACTTAAATAATTTGGGACTAGATCATCTGTCTGCGAATAGCCGGACAAAACCAAGAACGTACTATGTCATAGCGACATTATTAGCAGAAAAATTACTAATTTTTTTATAAATATACAATAAATAAATTATCTTTATTAATAAAACAAAATTGAGTATAAACTTTTACTTTCATTAAATTATTCATTATTTAATAATGAAGAGAGAATATATTTATTTATTTATATTAACGAACAGGTTATACGGATTTATCTATATTTTTATTATTGTTTTTTTTTTCCCCCGATTTTCAACCGATCATTAGGTATTGTTAATTCTTGATGGACACCGCGCGAACATCGTTTTATGAAATTTATGGAAAAGCGTAAAAAATTCTGTTAATCTTGCACGCATTTTAGTCCCTTACACTTTTCTTTAAATCGTTCAATTTCCGGCAACCGTTGCAAAGACGCATCTTTCGAAAAAAAGTAAATATTCGAAAATTTTTCAAATTCTACTTGGGCCAAATCGGCGAAAACAACGTTGAAAATTAACGGAATTTAATTTACCGCGACTCTATATTTACAATCGAACCAGAACACGTTTAATTGTACCTCTCTACAAAGCACGGTATTCACACGGATATGGAGTGGAAGGAAAAATCTATATATAGATTAAGTATATTCTATAATACGGAGATCGCATAAAAGTGATGCACGCGGATTAATCAACTAAAAAAGTTTACTTAGTAAAACCACTTGTTGAAAAATTTTGAAAAAAAAAAAGTGAGAATTTCCGATTCGTCAGATACACTATATTATTACAGGGCGATTTGATATAAAATTTTCAGGAATCGGCCAGTTGGTAATTAAGTATCAAAAGTAATTAAGGAAGACAACTCATAACCGAAAAAGAAAATCACGTATTTCTTCGTGACCCTAACACATAGGCCAACACTCATCACCGTCGACGGCCTAATGATCAGTGCTTCTCAATCTGTTATCATGCTCTGGCTGCGAACCGGTAAAAACATTTTATTCCTGATAGGTAAATAACTCGCTTACGGAAGAACCAGTAACAAATAAGAAAACCTACATGATAAAAATACATAATTTTGTAATGTAATGCCGCGTGCATTTATTTATTTATTTTTAATAATAAATTTCTTTAGACGTGCCGTTGATATAGGCATTCGTGTATTTATCTCGCTATATTTGTTTAAATTATATACAGAGATACGCTTAAAGATACATATTTTCGGTTAAATATTTTTCGGTTTATAAGTATTATTATTTTTTATAATACAAAATTTTTGTTTAATAGGAAACTATTTTTCATTAGCATTGACCGTGTTTATGCGTATGCTGTCAATTGCATTCCTTTTGTAAAAGCTAAAAAACGAATTAATTAACATCTTGATAATGACGATAGTTCGTTGAAATTAGTCGATGTTTTTTAATGTTTTTTAGTATTTTTAATACGTTTTGTGTTTATCTTTTGCGTGACAATTTTATTATTTATGTTCGGCTTAATATTGCGAATCCATTCATTTTTTTTTTAAATGTAAGATTTGTTGGATGTCTTGGCGGTTGGCTCTTGGTTACCAGTTGGCCAGTATCGCTTGGGTACTAATTAGCAGTAGGCCAGTTATTCGAAGACGCCATTTTTGTATGTATATACTAAAATAGAGCTATCAGTTGGCGTCCTTTACGCGGTATATATGTGTAAATTACGATAATTCTGTTCGTCGTATTGATGTTCGGCCTCGCTACGTTTCAGCCTCGTACTTTTTCCAAGTAGATCTAGTTTAGTGTTAGTGAGTTTTTAATTTTTTCTTCTTTGATTACTATCATATTTAAGGTGTAAAATAATCATTGAATCAAACAAACACAATCCGGGAAATTAGTAATTAATTTGCTTAGTAAATAATTCGGCGGTTTTCAATGTTTTATTTTTTTTTTTTCGTTCGTATATCGGTTAAAAAAATTATTTCTCCTTATGAAGATTTGAAATACCGATTATACATACTTCATTTAGCGGGCTATTTCAATAAAAATTTTCGGAAAAAATTAGTTGATCTCGGCAATAATTTCCCACAATGACAGACTATTCGATTTTTAAAAAAACATGTATATTACACTTAACTTTTACAGTCTCGCAAAAGAAGATTTAATTTTTTAAGCAATATTATATATATATATATATATATATATATATATATATATATATATATATATATATATATATATATATATATACTAGCTGACCCGGCGAACTTCATACCGCCACAGAAATAATAAATTCTGTGTTAACTTATTAGCTGAATTAAATTTTAGTTTTCATTAATACTCAAAATGAATTAAGTTCAATAAATGTGCAAAAACCAAGAAGACAAATATTTTAATTACACTGAAATGAATATAATTCACGTGGCAGTAAAGCATTATTCACCTTAGTAACAAAAATCAGTATAAATTTATATTAAAAATTTAAAGTAAATACTCAATTTATATACTTTTTAATAAAGTGTGTACTCTATGCAGTTAGCTGATGATGGGCTATACACGAAAAAACGTGTTTCTAATGATCTCTAATTTTTTTAAATAAATTTATACCGGTTTTTAAGATTCCGTATACACTATAAAATACGGAATTCCAATAAGATAGTTCAGAAACGACAAAAATATTTATTTCTACAATAGTTCGGAAACGGTTTGACTTATCGCAATCGGATCATAAATTACAATTAAACTTCTATCTGTGACAATTTACAACTTTAAACTGAGCGATTATCCTGGGCGGCCAAAAACCGTCTAGAATACATAATATGGAATTTAGAACGACCTCAAAAATATCCTTAAAAAAATCCTAATTCGTCACCAGATAACTCTTTAAAAGCGAAATTCAAAATATAAAACAAAACACAGGAGCCCTTTATGGAAATTCAAAAATTACGGTAAAAATTTATTTAAACCCTCCTTTTGGACCAAAAACGGCAAAAAAAAATGAATTTTCTTCATAAATTCATCTTGAATCCGAAAATTTCAAACTTTTTTGAATAAGTTATAACAATGTGGACAGTTTTGATGAAAATTTTTATAGAAAAAGCTATTACAATACCTGACGTCATAACGTGTACAGTTACCACAATTCGACCTATCGATTGCGTGTGGGCATGTGTATACTATGAGCTAAGTTGAATATAGAAGCTGTAACTAAAAAACTTGTTTTAATTAAAGGATAAAAAAAGATAAAAATCAAGCTATTTTCGTAACAGGTATATTTTTTAATGTACAAAAAATAAAATTATCGTAATGCCATTGGATGTACAATATTTTTAGTTAATCCTTGAGGGGTATAAACAAACAAATTCGATGGTTTGCCAACCCTCGAACACGCAATATATAATTGGCCGTGCGAAAAGCAAGGATTTTCTAAATCTAAGCCACAAAATGTCATTGTTTGACTTTGTGACTTATTAATAGTCATAGCAAATGCCAAGCGAATTGGAAATTGCAAACGTTTGAATGGGATAGGTGAGTCTGAAGGAATCATTGGGATAAAATAACTGGCTCGCTAATAGCACAGTAAAGTTTATTATATTACTTTTTTCAAAGTAAAACCATCATTTTAAAAGCAGATCACCCGATAGTTGGCGCTGGGAAAATTTCGTAACTTTGTGTTATTAGTGAATCGCGTGCTAATTGAAATATTACATTCAGATGTAATTAGTGTGTGAAGGGTTTTGAAGTGTAGAAAAAATTATACATCGTGCAAATACGGTGCGGTATTAAAGTGAGTATTTTACATGATTTTCAATAACGTTCCCGGAAGTGTAAATTCCGTTGCAGGATATTTTAGAAAACACCACTTTTTTTTTAACTCTCCGTAATGAGTATAGCAGCTAGATAAGAGCGCGCGACTTATATGTTTAGATTATGCCATGGAAGTTTAATGATTTCAATAACGCAAAAAGTGAAGTAACAGAAGCGGTGTATTTACTTACACCAGAAATTAATAAAATAACCATAGTAATCATTTTATTTTAAATTTTTAGGTTTAGTTTATTTTTACTGTGGTAATCATTTTATTTATAATTTTATAAAAATTAATTTTTTATTAATTTCTTTTTTATTGGTTCCGTATACATTTCTGTGCCGCTGGTCTCATCTCAACTATTTAAAACACTCATATTTCGTGTAGTGGACCGAATTTTGAATCTAAACCATTCTTGAGTCCACTTGTACACACAAAAAATTTCATCAAAATCGGTCCAGCCGTTTAGGATGAGTTCAGTCACAAACACGCTCACAGAAGAATTATATATATAAAGATACATATATATATATATATATATATATAAACTCGGCCATTTTGGCCTCGCAAGGGGCTATGCCCCTTGACCCCTCTTGCTTTCATTTCTGTCTCTTTCTCTTCTATACCTTGTATAAAATGATCAGAATTTACAACGTAATTCTTACTGGCATCAACACACACAAAAAATAACATAACCACAAAAATCTTATTCTAACATTTAATATTTAACTTCCGTTATATAAAATAAGACATTTTTTCGTTACATTTTTCGTTACATATTTCATTACATAAAATTGTGACATTTTTTAAATAACAATAACAAAAATCCTATAAAATATAACAAACGTTACATAAAATTGGGACATTTTTTCGAATGGGGGGTAGCCTAAGAATTACATTGTAATTAATATATATATATATTAATTACAATGTAATTCTTAGGCTACCCCTCATTCGAAAAAATGTCCCAAAAAAATGTCTCAATTTTATGTAAGGTTTGTTATATTTTATAGGATTTCTGTGATTATGTTATTATATTCATATGGACCGATTTAGAATTACGTTGTAAATTTTGATCATTTTATACAAAGTATAGAAGAAAAAGAGATAGAAATGTATGCAAGAGAGGTCAAGGCGCACAGCCCCTTGCAAGGCCAAAGTGGCCGAGTTACATATATATAACCGAAAAAAGGAGAAAAATCGAATGATTTATTTTTTAAGCAAATTAATTACTTATTTCCCGGATTGTATTTTTATGATTTAACGATTAGTTTACACCTTAAATATATCCATCAAAGAAGAAAAAATTAAAAACTCGCTAAATTTTAAACTAGATCTACTTGGGGAAAAGACTTGATCTAGGCCGAAACGATAGAGACCTGACTTGAGCTATATTATGGAATGAGCGACTGAGGAAAGAGGAACAATATTATGAGCTACAGTTGAAAATTACGTTTGTTTATTTGAACGAAATTATCGTATTATTATATTTTTTTTTTCGCTAGCGATTAGCAATGCGAAGCGAAGGGAGGAACTTTTAAAAAATTCCGCCCCACTTCTTTTTGACCAGTGCGCAATTTCATTCAGTTTGTCTAGTGAAACGTACCCGAAAAAAAAAGAAAAAAAGGCGTTAACTTATATATTTTTTAACATTGTCGTGTTGAAAGTGGTATCACCATTGGACGTTTCGATTTCGGCGCATAGAGCGTGAGAATTCTAATTCGCAGCGTTGTCGACCTGAAATATCCTTCTTCTTCATCGAAACATGAGATTTCCACATCACTATCTCTTAATAAGAATCGCCAAGTAGCAGTAACTTTTTTACAGTTGCTACGCCGATAAAATGAAAAGCTCATTTTGAGAATTATCTTCTTCTTCTTCGATGGTTTTTCCGATTCAACCAACTCGTTATTTCTTCTCCGCGGTGAAAACTAACTTCTTAGCGAATTTTTCTACGGAACTATATTGTTTTCCCTTCTTCATCCTCTCGCAGAATTAACCACCAGAAGGAAGGAAGCAGCATCGATCTTAAACGGAGGGGAGGAGCCAAGTATTGATTCATTTCACAGTTTTAATTCGTTTTAAAGGAAAATTCATCAGATACACGCAGCTAGTGACGTGTTTGAACGCATTTCGAAATGGAAATCAAAATGAACAAATTTCTTTATCCGAAGAAAGTGAAAGGTGCACACGATAAATCATATCGTTGTTGTTCGTCTCTAAGTAAATAATTCCTATTTACCGGAGAACGTTATTCACCTGTTCCGTTAATTTTCAAGAACTCTCACGTTTTTCGCTCTACCGATACTTTGTAGGATGTTTAAGTCATGCGAAGATTGAACTACACCGTTCACTATTATTTCGTGATTCCGATTTTCAATCTCGATACTTCTTTTCATTCGCAAATAAACCTATCGTTATAATAGAACAGGGGACGATAACATAACGCCCTTTCGAAACTGAAATACTCGACAATCTCCACCGACCCGCTTTAATGAAAACGGTCGTTTGTGGTTCTTTGACGATCTGAACAATCTGGTAGGAGTGCAGCATCACACTACTGAAAATGTTGAGAAACAAAATAACGGATGAATTGTAGCTCATAAAAATACACTTTCACACGTTGATTGCTGGGTGTGAAAATAATTAAGTCACATTAGCCAAAGCGGCTTAGTGTGTGATAATAAATCGGAAGCGGTAAAAGGGAATTTGGTGAGCCGGCCGCGTAGCCTGGTAGTCCGTTCAAGTCCGATAAATTTAAATTTATTAAACAAAACTGGACTAGTCTAAAAAGCGTAATGGACGTGTGTTGAGCGAATGATGATATCTTTCCTACTTTTCAAGTCTCCAAGATTACGAACTGATGCTCGTCTCCGTTCGCAGCTTTTAATCTAGCGAGGTGGTCGCAGAAAAACGTGGAGCTGCTCCCGTCGATGTGCGCCAGCACCCTTGAAAACCCACTATTGCTATTCTAGGTGGGCACGGATCTATAGAACTAAGCAAGACGCTTTTCCCGGGTAAAGCGGGAACAATTTTATTTCCCGGTGAGTCGCCCTGCGACAACTTGTAACAAAAAGGTGTACACGTATAGAGTATTTCAGATAGCTTGACTCAGTCGGGCAGAACGCGTTCTCTACAATCGATAAGGAACCTCTTGAATGAGTTTTTTCCGAAAAAGAAGAATCCTGAGTCAACTCCTGTCCTAACGGTTGCTCTAGTAGACCAATGTTGTAGCGTCATCACAGTCTTCAACTATCCGTGTTTCTTTCTTCATCGGCCGGTAGCGCCAGTGCCGAACAGCAGCGCCAAAGACAACGAACGAAACTCTATATGTTTATTGTCCTTTCTCAATCTGACTTTAGATATAATTGTGCGAGAGCGGCGAATTAATTTTTTTTAATGATAATTTAAGAAGGTACCGCCGATGGTAATATTAAAGAACGACAGAACTGCATATACCGTAAGTTCTATAGCGGGACCAAAGTAAAAGCTTTTCCGGAACACAGATTAATAATTCAAAAAAGTTTGTTTTTTACGGGAAAAAAAAATTAATTGAATGCAACGATAGCAAAACACGTCCATGTCAGTATAGTCAATTTGTTGATTGTATTTTGTAATAAATGAACTAAAAAAAAAAAAAAATACGTAGCTAAAGAAAATCCAGAATGGTTTAAATACTAATGAAGTAAAGAATATAAGCTAATAAATTTACTGAAAACTTATTCTCGGTATTTCGATGCGCCTCTTTTATCAGCAGATAAGCAGCTACAAAGATGGAATTTCGGAAGACTGATTATAAATTTTTTCTTAACAAATAATTTTCCGTTTGCAAAGAAAAAAGGTTCTTCAAGGGGAATTACCGGGATCCCCGACTTTGGAATACAATTATTAGTTTAATTAAATTTAAAAACATATATATATATTATTTCACGGCATGAGTTAAATGTGCGAATAAGACGTTAAAAATCTGAAATTTACAGTGTAACCAAGATGTACTTTCAGTTGTCAGAAAAGCGACTTTAAACATACCGATGAAATTCACGGATTAGCAACTCGTCCGAACAGCCCGGCTAGCTAAAACGTCCAATCATCATCCAGAAAGTTCTATTAAATGGAGAGGCTAGACACTGGTATTATTTAGGGTTGACTTAAAAATTAGGAGAACATATTCGCCAGATAAATAACAAACTAAAAACACATATAATTCTTTCGCTTTATTATGTGATTTACACGGCTATTTTGAATATGGCGGCGATCAAAATACACAGATGATAGAAAAATCGAGTCAAAACATGCTAATATTCTTAACTGACTGTGGAACTTGTTATCACTTTGATTTTCATGTTGAAAAGAACTTCGAAATCACCAGGTATAATAGAATTTTACTCGACAAAAATATATATGGCATAAAAAATAAGATGAAAAAGAAAAATGAAAGAAAAATAATTAAAAAAAAAAATTATAAGACTTACTCAAAAAGTTTAATAAAATTGCGCTAAAAAATAAAAAATAATTATTTAATAAAAAATATACACCTTGAGGAGATACGATTACCCTTGAACATGATTTATAACGTAATTTGAGTACATCAAATTTAAATGACAACAATATATTAGAAATATCGGGATAATATTTTATGCGGTTTCCACAATTTGAATTTTGGTACTGACCTTAATGTCAAGTATTAATGTTGTTCACGAATAATCGTAATAGTCCTTTCAAGGGTATGTTTCACTGTAAAATATCTTTATCCTTTATCGAGTGTAATTATTACTTTTTAGCGCATTTTTATTAGATTATCAGAGTAAATACGTTTCTTTTCTTTTTTCAAATTAATTTATTTATTTACGTGCCATATACACCAGCTGAATTACGGAAATTGAAAAGAAAGAAAAGAAAAGGAAAAAAACAAAGAGAAATTAACTAGATTAACAAAATTAAAACAGCTTTAGCAAATTATAACATTTTAGAAATTTGAATAATCGGTTAAGCACGCGGTTTCTTCATCGCACAACAATTAAACTGAATGGATTTCCGATAGTGTTCATAAACTGAACATTTAATTAGTAGATGTTCGACGGTTAATTGGCAATCAATCACACGTCCGGCACTGAGGCGCAGGTTGTTTATTTAATAAATATGAGTGTGTAAGACACGAGTAAGTCGCAGTCTACATAACCTCCTGTATTTTCTGCTTTCTCAACTTGAGGAAAGCCATGGTTTCGTAGACGATTTTATGGAGCCTAGTTTATTTTCTGCAGGTAAAGTTTGCCAGTCGTTGTTCCAGATGTTATTGAAATGACGTTTAAGCTGATGTATAAAGTCGGTAAACGGTACCGTTACACTTGAAGTTGACGCACGTTCACTGGCCGTTTTAACAGGGTTTTCCGAATTCCCGAGGAGCTCTATGCCGCCCTGGCCTCGGTCGTACCATGGCAAATATCGGGTCCCGGACCAGTACTGGGATTTGGATGTTTAGTTATTGTAGAGTGGACATAACGTAATCGATTGCTGTTCTATCCCCTGGTCCTACCATCTGAAGAGTTAGACTTTGTGCTTCCTATGATGCTGAAAACCAGCACACGGTTAGACAGGTGCGTCACACATCTAATGATCACTCCGATGCATCGCATAGTAAACTCGGTGTTGAGGAGTTTCGGAAGTTGCCAACCTCAAACCGGTAGGATGTATGGTATCCAAACATTCTATATTCTGCAGGCTGGTGCACCATAATCGATTTGGTACCATTAGAAGGGTGTGATACAGCGTTAATAGATTATGTCTTCTTGCGTCGTAGGTTGTGTACGATAGCTTCCGCAATAAGTTTAAGAAAAAATAATTTTTATTTAAAACCTTTTAGTATAAATATTTTTTCGAATGACAATACGGATAGATGCTACCCCACTCTTGTACTGTATAAGGGGCACCGGTTTAACAATGTTCACACTTCCTTCATCAGTGATGAGTTTGGCAATCGCGCTACGGAGGTTTCAAAATTTTACTCAAAAATGAAAACCTTTTTTTGGCTGGCCTGGTTATATTAAACAAAGAAAGCACTTCTCTTAAGAAAACTCCTTTCTTTAACCTTTACTATTTTAATGCTACTGAATATATATATATATATACATGTTTATTGATACTCATTGGTAACTCACATGGTATCGATATACTTTTGAATAAATAAAAGATACCATTTGAATCAACATGTAAAGCTACGTAATGTTTCTGTCAGCGTTTCGTAAATTAAGCTGATTTTCCTATATACTGGAATTTCCTCTCGTTCTGGTATTTTAATTTTTTGTCTTTTTATGAAAAAAAAAAGAAAAATCTTTTCCGGATTACACTTTCATGGTAAATTGATATTTTAAACGTGGGTGTTATAACTACTGTAAAAACTTCACCCCCTCTTTTAACGTTTATTTGAATGAATATCGATGAGCTCGTCCATTCTTGTTAATTGTTTGGGGTACCACTACTGACGTTGGTTTTCCAGACGCATAAACATCTGATTCCGCTTCTCATTCTTCCCTCTCTTCTCGGGCCAATGTCTTTATGACGACCCCCCCCCCCCCCCAAAATGAACAAAGAACAATAATAAATGATGAAGAAACATAAAAACAAACAAACAACGTATAACCTTTTTTTTTTTTTTTTTTTGAAGCCGGAAAAAACATATAAATCATTTTTTCCTACTATTTATTATTAGGCCAGTTAACATATCCAACGAACAAAAATTAGTATTAAATCACTTTAATAAATTATAAATATCTCAATTTAACATTTTCGACCGGTTAACAAAACAGAGTTTACACAATTAAAACTAAAAAAAAAAAAAAAAAATTTGTTTTAATTGAGTACACTCTGTATTGTTAGCTGATCGAAAAAAGGTTAAATTTGAGGTATTTATAATTAATTAAAGTAATTTAATACTTATTTTTATTTGTTAATAAAGGAGATTTTATTTCTTTTATATTTTTATAAATTGCAACAAAACAGGTTACGTATTTATCTACATTTACACGCATTACTTTGTCGCAAATTATTCCGTAAACTTCGATTTTTAGAAATTCCGTTAGTACAACGGTTTTCATATATATAAACATCAATTTATACCTTCTAACAAAGTACTGATTTCGTAAATTCTGCATTTATTTCGGTGCAATCTATTTTTGCTTAAGAACAACAAAAATATGGCGATAACGAACAGGAACGAAAAGAGATTTTGATTAAGACACCTTCAGGATCCGCTCATTCTCGCAGAGCCGTTTTAAAGGTTGACCTTAAAGGGTACTTTGTGATTGAGGCACTTCGATGTTCACAAATCTGAATATCAAAAACCTTTCCATTTCTACTATATTTGCAATGTCACATTACATTTCGTTAATTAGTGCGCAAATTTTCATCGACCATTAAAAAATTACACAAAATCCATTTTCCTAGAAAGTTTGAAGCGTTTCTGATAAATCGGTGTCACATTTTGCGAATAATCGCTGAAGAGAAATCTTCTCGTCGGAATTGCGACGTATCCGATTTATGGGAGAAAAAAAAAGCTAGCCGATAAAATATTTAAGAAAAGCGACTTTAGGAAGAACAAGATTTTTCATAACGACATTATTCTCCTTAGATAGAGAAAATTGCCGACTGCTTGCGTTCGCCCGCCCCCGGAAGAAAGAATAATCGCATGTTTCGGTTAAAAACTCAATTCATAAATTCGAGAATATTCGCGTTTTGTGAGCATTTGGTGGCGCGCGTTCAATTACGGTATTTACCAATGACGGAGAGGGCGACTCGGTGTACGAGACCTTTTCAGTCAATTCTGACCGCAGTGCAGTGTCGGATTATCGTGTCAAACGAGGTCGCTCAATACGAAATGTGGGTCTCGAGATGTATATGGAGCACCGGCACTCGGTAGCTTACGCTTATCAAATAAGTAATCGCTTTTTCAGAGTCGAAGGTGACGACAAATTGTCTGCTACCAGTGCGGACTCGTCCTGCGTGACATCGTTTCTGCTCCAGTCAATGGCGACTGATAATCAGTGCACACTTCCGGATAATTCGCATGCGGTAATCGCATTGATCACGTCTCGCTTTTTCAGATAAATAACAGTGTCCGCTTAGGAACATCGAAATAGCGCTCATAAACAACCGACGTTAAAATCGTAGCCAAGCGAAGGTAAAAATGGCGAACTTCCGAACAATACGTTGCCAAACACAATAGACACGTTTAGACGTTTTCGGCCGACTAGTTTGGCATTTTATCGTCCTTCCAGCGCCCGAGTTAACTCTGATCAGTTTGCCCCGAAATTATTATTATTCGTTACCTTTTAAAATGATTAATTTACATCTCCTCGCCCATTAAATGGTCCTAGTTCGTAAAAAAACCAAGTATAATTCACATTTGTTTTTTTTTTTTTTGGATTTTCACGGTTTTTGTTCTTCTTCTCCTGCTCCTCGTTTTTGTTGTTTTTACTTTTTTGCAACGTAACGAATAATCTCGGAAGCGGCCGTTTTTTTTAAAATAAATCACGGAACAAGCTGTTGTCTCACCTTTTGATGACGAATATTTCGCAATGTTTGCCGCACCACATGTTCGCCACGTTTTCATAAATCAAATTCCGCTATTTCGCGATTTTTCCGCCGTTTGTTCCGTCATACCGAATTACGAAATCTCGCGTCAGCGCTTTCGAAATCTAATGTTTCCGGCCATGTTCAGACCCTCTTTTGTTCGAGTAAAACTTTCCGGAAGTTTCACTTTTTTGCATCTCTTTTCTTATCGGCTATAAAGTCTGCTCTACCGAATTTGCCTGTAAAATTTTTCTCCGAACAATCCTTTGGAACGATTCAGAATTTTCCTTTGGAGTAATTTCTCCTTGCCCGAACTCCTTTATCATTGATCTAATTTGTGAAAAAAATCATCCTTATGTTTCCTCGCCTACTTTTACCAGAAAAATTCCATTTACAAACTTTTTCGTTTCAACATGTTCGCGCCGATTCCTTTCGCTTCCTCCTCTGTTTATTACTTCTTACGCTATTACATATATATATTAGTCTTTCACTTTACCATCTTATGTTCAATGAGCAGCTAATAAAGCCTTACGCTCAAACATCCACCGGGTGTTCCCAATTATTTCCAAGTCATACCTTGTTTCATATTCGAATCTTCGAATCGAAGTTTTATTTTGAATTATTTTTGTTAATAATCATTTGTCATTTGCTCGTTTCCAAAATCTATAAACTCTCGCCGAAAATCTAATATTCTCCTAAATAAATATCTTTCCATTTCCACCCGTATCATCAGTCCGTTGATAATTTCGGTTTTTTTATTTACGATTGCACTTCTGAACAGTTTCGGGCCTATTTTTGCACAAAATTCTTGTTTAAGTCTTTAGGCCTCTTAAATTCTCCTTACTAATAGAAATTTCGTTATGAAATAAACGACGCCCCTCTTTATTTTCTTATTCGGGTTTTCTGAACGATTTTTCAATATGGTTTGGTACCTCACCGCATTCCAAAATACCAGTGGATTCGCCATATATATATATATATATATATATATATTAATAACAACGTCATTCTTAGCTCGGCCTCCATCACTTTTTTTGTCCCAAACGTTTCATTTTTTATTCCAAAACGATACATATCTATATATATCAAAGAAAGTCGTGTTAGTTACACCACTTATAACTCAAGAACGGCTGGACCGATTTTTATGATCTTTGATTTGTTGGATTTGTCTCCACTCCGAATAGCAGAATAAGAAATTTAAAACTAACTTTATTAAGAAATTTCATTATTTTTTTTGCTGCTTTTGGCCCCAAAGGGGGTTCACACAATTATTTAACCTTAATTTTTAGATTTTATGAAAGGGCTTCTGTGTTTTGTTTTATATTTCGAATTTCGATTTAAAAGGCTGGTGGTGAGTTATGAATTTTTTAAAGGTGATTTTTCAGGTCGTTCTAAATTCCATATTATGTATTCTAGGCAGCTACTTGCCGTCCTGGCTAATCGCTCAGCTTAAAGTTGTAAATTGTCATGGGTCGAAGTTTTAATAATTTATGATCCATTCTGATAAGTCAAACTGTTCCCGAGCTATTGTATAATTGAATAATTTTGTCTTTTGTGAACCATCTTATTCGGTTATACTGATCTTTGTTACTAAGGCGAATAATGCGTTGCTGCCACGTGAAATACGTTCGTTTTAATGTAATTAAAATACTTTTCATTTTGATTTTTGTACATTTATTGAACGTAATTCATTTTAAGTATTAATTATATCTTAATGAAAAAATGAATTTAATTCAGCTAGTAAGTTATCACAACATTTAAGTTCGCCGGGTCAGCTAGTATTGTATATATATATAAGAAGATAAGTGTCGACGAAATGAATTGTTGCCTTGGTTAATTATGTTATTCTTACGTTGGGGTTAATGAGAAATTTTGCTGCGTTCTCGCGTTATAGAAGTAATGACAAACATTTCTATGCAAATCGTAAATCAGTAATAACAGACATAGAGTACGTCACTATATGTTTTTGTATTGAAGTCGGGAAGAATGACGTCAATTTTTCTCATTCTATAAGAAGTGTAGAAGTGATAAAGCTGGGAGTCCGGTGGTGTCCCTAGGCGTGGTGAAAGAGCGGGTCCCATAAGAGGCATGTTGGACTGAATTTTACATATATAAATATATATGTGACGGTCGTTGAGAAAAGGTACATACTCGTAGCGTGTTAAAAATGCGGTTTTGACTTAACAACGGTTTCGGACACTTCTTCAGCATGCTCGTGTAACGTGAAATAGGTCAGACTGGTGTTAAAACGAATTTTTTCCGCTGTTGTAAATTGTAATTGTATGTTTAAAATTACCATCTTTAAAAGTGTATTATACTGCGAAACTTTGAAAGGGTTTTTTTCGAAAACTTGTGTTCTGACATTATGTACCTTTCCTCAGCGACCGTGACATTTTATTCAAAGTAATACTTGTTTGCAACCAGAAATAAAACCAAGTGTTTGAAATTTTTTTTTGAACTTATCGTATTTTTTATTTATTTTATTTATTTTCTTGAAAAATGTTTGACGTTCATATTCTACTTTTATTTTAATTTAGAAGTGATTAATGTCAGTGGGCGTTAATCTTTTCTCAAAGAAAAAAAAAATTTAAGATAAATTAATTTAATAACTATATGTAAAAGACTGTGTGTCATTCGAAAAATATTTGATTTAAATTTGTAACTTACCGTTGCTATACATTAAAAAATCACTTTCAAAAATGTGATACGCACAAATTTCGAACGCGTTCAAATGCTGCACATTTAAAACTGCAATGTATTAAAAAGCGCCATTAGATTTGGCAGCACTCGGTTGAGGAAATATTACTTTTTTTATTTTTAAAGACACTCGACATCTTGGTTATTTACTTCATACAGTAAATTTGCTTATACAAATATTACATAATTATTTTAGTTGCTATTAGACTATAATATTTTTAATTTATTATTTGCACAATCAGAATATGCAGAAATTTTATGTTTAATAATATTTTCCTGTTCAGAATTTCCATCAAAAACATTCCTAGATTATTTCAATTGACCTCAGTATCATTATTGGAATTACAAAATATTATTACACTTTAGATTTTATTTCTGAAAATATTGTGTCAGGTGCTTTAAAACAAACCGCCATCGAATAAGTTCTGTGTTCCATCTTTTTGAATCGGAATGAATTATGCTGAGGGTCCTCTTTCGTTTTTTTATCCGATTTGTAGGGACGCGTTACTAATAAAATGTACATCTAATTACTATTTTTTTTTATAACGAAAAAATACTGCGTTTAACATGTTACGAAGCAGTGTGAATTTCAGATACATTTACACACATTTATTCTTATACTCCGCTTCGGTTCGTTCGCATTTAGAAATCTGCCGATTTAGTGGATAGAACAGAAAGAGTGCAGGTAAAGTTTATAAAACACTTACTGTATAGATTTAGTAAATTCAGTGGTGGACATTTCCAACACCGAAAAACACTTAGACACTTACACATGAACAGTCTAGAGGTGAGGAGAAAGGAGATAGCGCTTCGCTTTTTGCATAATCTGTTGCACGGTAAAATAAATTGTCCCAATCTCCTGGAGAAAATATTGATTAAATGATTCATTTCAAGTGTCCGACCAATTCATATATTGCTAGTACAGTTTGCAAGGACTCAGTAGTATGCATGCCCCCCTCTACGCTCCTTATTTATACTATACAACAAACTGGAGAAAGAACGTTACATGAACTAAACATATTTGATAGTTATTCAGGAGAGTTTTTAAAAATCGTCAATGACAACGTAAGGCTAAGTCCTATCTGTTTTTATCTGTATGGGTGTCGGTGATTGGATTTCTTCTGTGTGCTTGTTTGTGTCTGTGTGTGTGCGTTCGTGCGTGAGCATGAAGGAGTGTGTTGAAATATTTTGGTACTAATTTGTATGTTTTATATACACACACACACATACATATATATATATATATGTATATATACGTGTGTGTTAACTAATACTTTATATAAATTCTTTGCGCACATGCATGTAAGTATGTATATTCCTTTTAGCTATGTATTGTTAATCGTACGAGTTCTTTTATTTTCTTTTTTACCATAGTGCTGTGCAGTAATTAGCGTAAGCTGTTGCACTGGAAAATTGTAAAATAAATGAATAAAATAAATAAATAAATAAATTTCCTTTATGTTTCTGAAGTAATTAAACTATGGCATTTTTAAGTTTCATTGCCAAACGAAACGGAACTAAAATTATTATACTCCTTCTGAGTTTGTCCCCCAGTAGGATGGAGGTATCTTTTTTGTTAACACGTTCGAAAGAAAGTAGCATGGCGTAGTATATGCAACGTTAAATGTTGAGGTTCAAGCGTTGTTCTTGTTCGCCTTTTTTACACATGCAGTTAGTGTTCTAGTAAAACATTCTATTTGATCTGAAATTAAAGAATTGAACCAAGTTCGATCGAACTGTTGAAATATTAGACAATTTTTTAAAAGAAAATTGAATTTCTCGTAGAGACTGGTAGAAATGACCATGATACAGATCAGAATTAAAGCCTTTTTTTTTTATTTCAGATATAAGAAATTAGCAAATACCATTAGGAAATTTGTCCTCATTAATTAATCGATGTCAGTATGTAGCATTCCGTTAAATTGAACGACTCTTGTATTGGCCGTATTGCTAAAAGCGAAGAAGAATATTTCAATTTCTTTTTTAAATTTGTTTATCAATCTTCTTTTCGTTTACTTTACCGTGAGAAGTTAAGAGATAAGCTAACGTGCGCTATTTGTATTTCTATCAAAACGGTTAATTTTTCAAACAGGAAAAAAGAGGTAAGTGTCAATAAAAGGATCCAAAATGTGTCATTATTGTTAGCCGTTTGACAATGATGATAAATTCCTAGTAAAAAAAAAAAAAAAAAAACATTACCAAACGAAATAGGTAGGTATAATTACTTCGAAAAGGGAGATAGTTTGATTGTTAAAGCTAATACGTGTTTATAAAGACACATCCTGTTCGCAGGTAGTTAGTAATAATTATTTTATAATTGCACGTATAACCTAAATTCTAAGGAAAAGATAACAATGTGTTCCGTAAATATTTCAGTGTTTGTGATTAAAAACGATATTTCAATGTTTAAACTGCAACGGATGTACTGCACGGGCGCCCTTCAATCTGTTCTTCCCTATCTGATCATTCCTTGATTTTATTATTTTCCATATACATCTACGTTCTTTCTTCGCACTGTTCTATTTTCTAGTCATTCGGGTATTTTTAGTAATGAAGTAGCGAATGCTTAGGCTTTCGGCTGCTTCTTGGCACCCTAAAAAATATCCCACTTTTTTAAATCTCCTTCCGCCGTGTGTTCACCTCAGATCATGGTGTATCGTGCTCTTTTTCAAATTATTATTTTATCTGTTCAACCTAGTCTTAGTCCGCAGGTCCCTTTTGTTTTTTTCACTTCGCATTCTCTTGTTTATCATCCTTATATTCGCGCCTATATTTATACGTTTCTGTCTGGTTTCCTATCCATTTTTGATTTTCCTCACTCAAATAAAGCGCGTGTTTGAGATGCTGATCATGCGATTATTAAGCATTCATCTTTTTCTGTTGAGCGTTCTGTATTCTAATTTGCCGAGACTTAATCTGCCTACCCCGCATTGCGCCTCTTATCTTTTCCTTCTCCACACATTGTTCCCGCTATATTAATTACTTCCTATTAACAACATTTGATATCGTTTAAAGATATATGTAATATTGATTCATTCCTTTTGTAATTGTTTCTAAGTAAAAGCGTCCGATTGACGGTTCAAAAAATAAAAACAAAAAAAACAACAAAGGAAACATCGTGCAACCGCTTACTTGGAACAAAAGATGAACCGATTAATATTATAAAATGTGAAAGGAAAATTCTAAAAATTGTCCTCTTCACCCTAATGAGGCGACGATTTGCGACGCCAATCACGTATCTTTTTTGAATGTCCATTCTTTTCTGTTGAACGTTATATTCTATATTCTTGTCTGCTGAAACTCAAGCTCCCCGCTCCTTATTGTACATCTTATATTTTGTCCTCCTCGCCATCCATTATTTCATCCGTTAGTTCCTTTATGTTGTCCACATCTGACCGATTCAAAATTTAACTGACGGCTCTTTTCTTTCTTGTTGCTTCTGGGTGTAGGTCCTTAGCTAACGTGCCCAAATGAGGGATGAAAAAAAAATAAATAAATAAAATAATATTACGTGAGACAGGACGAATCCATAAATTAATAGGAAATATGAAGATAAGGTTCATGTACTACTGCTTTATTTGTTTTATATTACATAAAAAAAGCATCGGAAAACAACGATGTGTTTGTAACAATTCGCTTAATCATTTTCAATATTACAATATAACTAAAAAAAGATATGGCAGAAGTTGAAAGTATGAAATTTTGAAAACTGAAATTTTAATCGTTTTCCAGCTATTTCATAAACAATCTTCAATCATCAATATGGGTGCTTGAGAAGCGTGTTCTAAAGTTAAGCTTGAAAGTTTGTTCTGGTAATTATAAAGTAAATTTGCACAGTTAGATTAAATAAATATCGACAAAAATTAGAAATCAGGAAACTAGGATAGTAAGGGGAGAATGTCGCATCTTTTTAAAAATGTATCAGCCATTCAAACAGGCGAACATTGAATAATATCATGCTCCGAAGTATTCATTGGTTTACATAGTTCGTAGTTGGATGTTTTTTTTCGGTTTTTTTTTTATATGTACAAAAAGCTCCGTACCGTGAATGTGTAAGAAACAAGTATAAACAGATCGCACTTTTTCTCGAAAACTTTAACATTCGGTTCAACCTTCAGATAAGCTGTTTTCATTATATTACCGTTTAGCGCCCACGCAAGAGACTGATCATTAAAAATTCGCTAATTTTTAAATACAAATAAATACAAAAGTATATTAATTCGCATAAAAATTTACAAGCATACGGCTTTACTTATTTTAAGCATGCAAGTTTCCCTGTCTTCTCGCAAATTTCCTACACGAGTTTCCCTAAATTTCCAGACAAAACAACGTTACCATAGTTTACAAAATTTTCACATTTATGTAAAGTAAAGTAAAGTAAGTCCCATGGATATCCTAGATAAGGTATCATAGATTGTGTAATTAAGCTTTTCATAATGTACTAAGGAACTTAATGGATCTAATGGGAATATCCGGGGGGGGGGGGCAGTTCCTTTCTACTTTTGGATTATCCGCCTTTACTTTCCGCCAGATAATTCTCTGATATAACCAATATTAAATTTCAGATTAGGTATAAACCTGGGAGCCACTTGGATCACAATGCCTATTTAAGGAGAGTTAAAATTAGAAGTGAAGAAAAACTAAAAAAACGAAAAAAACGAAAAAAACCCACGCCAAACTGTGTGGCGAGGATTTCATTTTTATTAACAGTTAACCGAATTAATATAGAAAAGCGTATGTCAGAGTTATGCCCGGCAAAGGTTAAAAGTATTCGAGACTAAAATCGTAAAAGAGGCGTCTTACAATTAGTTAGAATACAAAACAACATTCTAGTTCGGATTTACTCTATAGGACGCGGTTGGTCATCGGACGACCGTTTATTAATTTTTATTTTAATTATTAAGTTGAAAATTAATTTTAATTGAATAGAAAAGAAATTGCGAATAATAATCCGGAATTGGGCATACGGTTGTGTGTACAGAAAAATGCATCTGCACTCTTTTTCGTTGTACAATAGTGACAGAATTAGCCGAACCCACGTCTTCGATAAGTTGTAGATGATCTCCCCTCTCTCCGTAATATTCGATCACAAAGCAAATTCGGAATGCGTCTGTAAATATCTTTAATAATTCATTTTTTTCAATGATCCCCGTATTTGTACAACCTGTCCGTTAATTAAGTAAAATAAGCAGACATTTTAAATGTTAGAGTACGTTAAGTGAACGTTAGCTTTAATCTCACCTGTTTACAATGAAGGATGTGTGAAAGTCTATTAATCAAAACAGATCATTTAAGAAAAGTCATCAAGTACTTTTGCAGTAGTAACGGGCCAGAACGATTTCATTTTCTTATTTATTTCACTTTATTCTTATTACCATATTTTCGGGCTAGTTAACTTTGCCTGGCGTCCAAGAACACTCAAAATGCGATGACGAAAAAAGTGAAATACTTCCGTAAATACTTCGAGAGTCTGTGCATGACACAAAAGCGATGGCAAGCAGCTCTGATGGTAAATCTGACAAATCGATATATATCTATATCTACATATCGATATATATCTATATCTATATATCGATATATATATATATATATATATATATATATATATATATATATAAAAGAAAGTCGTGTTAGTTACACCACTTATAATTCAAGAACGGCTGGATCGATTTTTATGATCTTTGATCTGTTGGATTTGTCTCCACTCCGAATAGCAGAATACGAAATTTAAAACAATATTTATGAAGAAAACTCATTTTTCATTTTGAATATTAATTTTATCTTAATAAAAAACTGAATTTAATTCGGCTAATAAGTTAACCCATTTATTTTTTAAGGCGGTACGAAGTTCGTCGGGTCTTTCATGGCTGTACTTCATAAAGTAATTAGTGCTGAATGCGAAAAACTGACTTTAAAAGGCTGCAACTGCCGTATTTTTTTTGAAAAAATCCTTTTTCCACGGTCATGGGTTAGAGGTCACGCTCGATTCGCTCCTAACCGTTAGTCAGCCCTGAGGACACTCTACCGATCCGGGAAATTTCTTGCCCACCCAAATCCGTCTAGCACGGCCTGGTGACCGGAAGAAATAACGATTGCCGATGAAAGACCAGCGCCGCATGAAAACACAAACGCGCCCAAGTTTAAACTATTTCCGAGCTCTTTCTTATAGAGTTCATTCATCGGCGGCGAGTCAATGTCCTCGGACAAAATAGAAGAACTCACTCGTTCGATTAATTTAACATTTGTATAGAACGTAGCGTAACTGACACACATTACACAAGAATCTCTTCCGCGTATTTCGCATCTCCCTCCGGCTCTCCCTCTCTTTGCACTTCGCTAATAATGATCCTTGGTCGTTTGGTCAGTTTGGAGGGACCCAATTAAGCGAATGTGATCATTTCAATTACAATGAGGCATGCAAAGTGCACACCATACGACAGTTGTAATGTACGTTCCAACTGCACGCGCAACACAACCTAAAATTGCTTAATTCGTAACTTCTTTCTTGATTTTTTTTGTTTTGTTTTTTTAACCGCAGAATGATTAAAGCGGAAGCTGTTGATGTAAATCGAAGAAAAAAAAAAAGAAAAAAGATGCACCAATGGGAAAAAGTAACCGATTATTAAAGTTATTAAATGGCGATTATAGATAGATAAGAACTTCCTAGGTGTCGTATGCGATTTATTGATAAATATGAGAAATGTGTAGAGGGCATCAATGGGGCTAGTTGTTTGGTCAGTTTCGTTCAGGTGGGAATAGCCGGATTCCGTAAATTAACGATATAGAATAATTCCTTTTGCGCGTAGGGTTAATGTCCCTTCAGTCGACGAGCGCAAAAATAAGAAAGCAAAGCAGAACATCTGTCAAGTGCACGATATTACTAACGGACACTCTTCCCGAGATATTTCGATTTGATCACCATCAATTCCCTACGAGCTTCTTCCTGTGTCTATTTTTTCTCTCCTCCTCATTCCATCAAATAAATGATTCGCATTTAAATGAAATCTCGGTTCGTGCCCACTGATCCCGTCTCACCGGTTACTGAGGTAAACTTATTTCGCAAAAAAATTACATTTACCGAATTATTTTTCATTCTGTTCCATTTCACGTTTTGAGTGACAACTCTTTTTACATATGCACCTTCAATACTTTACAATTAACCTGGAAAACACAAAAATAAATAAATAAATAAATAAATAGTTTTCCAAGCACTGATACGGTTATTTTTCAATAAATGCGGTGCTTTGTTGATTTCCGGGAAAACAACTTGAAGGATAGATGACGAAGAGAAAAAAGCACCGGTGATTCGAGAAATCCTTTAAAGGATCTGCGAACTCGCAGACAATTTGAGTCGGAAAAGTGTGAAAACCCCGTTAGAGCGCCCGAATCAAAATTGACCAGTGTTGGAATATGTTTTTAGTTATTTTTAATCGCTTTCGGCAAACTAAATAATCTTCATTATAAACAGCGATCGTTTTTCGTTTTGTTGATTAAACGATTTTATTCGGCATGCGAATTTCTAAATCGAATAAAATCAAACGAACAAAAATGTAGCCATTCAACCGGGAAAAAATAAACAAAAACAGGAAAAATACGTGACGCTGGAATTGTCCAATTAATATTTTCTCGGTATTTAGAAGAGTTGGACATTTAATAAAACTGCTATTGCGGTCGTTTACTGTAAAACAGCTTGTTATTGTTACTTTTATCATTATTATTATTAATATTATCGTTTATTATTAGCATTGTTTATTATTATCATTATTATTATTATAATTATTATTATTTTACTTAAGAATAGAGAAGAGTTTAAATTTATGAAATAAAATAAATAAATACACTATTAAATAATTTACTTTAATAAATTAAAATAACTTATTTTCGGGCATAGCTCATCATCAGTTAACAGTGTAGAATACCACAGACAAACGTAATGTTGGTTGATGATGGGCTATGTCCGAAAACGTTTCCTTAAATTGAGGTATTTATTTTAACTTATTTAAGTATATTATCTAATACAATTTTTTTTTTCTCTTGTCAATAAGGGGTATTTATTTATTCCCTTTTAGAAATATTAACAAACAGGTATGGACTTATTTATATTTAGTTTAAATTTATATTTAAGGGTGGTAAAACTAAAAATTGTGGCGAAGAAAAATAGCAGAGTACCAAGTTGTTTTACTAAATATCATTCCATGATACACGTGGCTTATATGGCTTCACTACTGTACGACAGATTACCGGCCTGCATAAAAGGAAATCTTAAAACTTGTAAAAAAATACGCAGTATTTTGATAAAACCATCGTGTTACGATAGATTCTAATAATGGGTGACATATTCATCATTTATTAATTTAATATTGTGAAACCGGTTTATTTTAAACGTACTGATAACTTACCAGTAAAATATTCACCTCGAATTTACATTTAAGATTCGTGATTTTTATTTAGTTTTTATTTTATCAATTTAATTGTTTTGTCCGAAATTTTCCTTATTTATTATTTAGAGTCCATTAGTCTTGTTTCACTACTTGCGTAGTATAGCACATCCGTGGAATTTGTGATGGTAACAATAATGATAATAATAATAATAAATTGACTTGATTTGATTTCGTTTGATTATTGTCTTCTAATGTGATATCTGTGTACGAATTCATTCAACATTTTGTTTTTAGCGTGATAATTTTTAGGTTCACCGTTTAATTCCATTTAATTCATTTATTCGTTTTTGTAGTTATTCAGTATTACTTTCTATCGCAGCGATATCATTATTAAATCGCAGATTCTTTAAGTGTTCTTCATCGATGCGTTAATTATCGCGGTTTAATTTTTGGAACACCTTTTACAATGTAGTGGTTAATAATTCCGGTGGCACTCCTTGTCTTATTCCTCTTTTTATCTTAAAATTTGTCATTGGTTCATGTAATTTTATGCCTGATCTTGCACTTTTATAAACGTTCATTAGATTTCTGTATAAGGTATTTTTATTCCCTGCTCTTCTAATGCTCTTATTAGTGCTGCGTGGTAAATCAAAAGTTCTCACAATCTGTAATAAGGCCAATGAATTTGTTCACATTCTTTGTTCCGACCGATCAATTCCTTAATTACCTGTGTCTGTGGTCTCAATTGAGCGGAACCCCGTCCGCCTGCTTGTTCTCTTGACTGTGCTTTATTTCATTCTGTTATGTACAATTAGTAGACTAATTATCAATAATTTTCAATCTCTTGTCTCCTTTTTCGTTATTTAATATTGCGGTTGCACTGTTGCAATAATCCAGAATCTTCTTTAAGCGGGTGTTATATATTTCGGCTAAATGTTGCCATGTTTCCGATGTCACGTGTTACTTTTATTATTTCCATTTTGTTACTTCATCGTTACCTGTTTGTTTTTCCGTTCTTCATTTATTTTATTATACCTTCTATTTCCTCTTTCAAAATTATCGGGACTGAGCATTATAAGATTGAATAATCAGCTAAACCATAAAAAAATTGTATAAATTTTTATAGTATGCAGCTGCATACAGTATGATTTGTCCTTTTTTTTTTTTTGGTGGGGGGAAACGCCAGCGGTTTTGACCCAACAACTAGAAAAATTAAAATAAGGTTGTTAAATCGAGAGACGATTAGAGATAGAGCATAGGAAAGATTGAAGTACAGGTATTATAGCTGGAGATCGGAAGAAAAGGATAAAGAAAGAATTATAAGAAGCAGGAAGACCCAGTGCTACGATTTTCGAGTACAAAGCAGAGCGTTCAAAAGCAAGGGCGCGGCATTCAAAGAAGATGCGGTTTACATTATAAATGAGGAGGACAATCGGGAGAGGAGGATAGGAAAAAACGAAAACGGAAAGAAGTAAGAAGAGAATGATTAAGTCGCAGTCTGATTAATAAGAAGTGGATTCAAACCATGGCTGAGGATAGGGTACCGGTTGTATTTAAAGATAATAAGAGGCGGGATTGGAAAATAAAGAATAATAAATGTTCGAACACAGTCAGAAATTTCTGGCTGAGGAAAGAAGGAGGATATGTCTGAGGCAGAAAAATTGCAGAGTAGAAGACCATCGCGGGCGGCCAAACGGGCTGGAAAATCCGCTGACTCGCTGCCCTCGATACCAGAATGACTAAGAACCCACAAAAGGTCTATAGTAGTAGAACGGGATAAGATGGGAGGACGAATTAAAAGAATAACCGAGTTGGAGGAACAAGAAGAAGGAGAAGAAATAGCTTGAAAACGATGAGGCATCTCTCTTATGGATGAAATGGAGGAGAATGCACGTAAAATGGAGATAGACGCCGCTGTAAAGATAGAACAGAACGAAGTGAATTTGATAAATTCAGAATAATGCAGTAGAAGGGAGATAAACGTACTGCCCAGTCCATTCTCATTTTTGGAACCATCAGTAAAGAATATTAGTTGAGAAGGAAAAGATGAGTCAAGCAAGTAGAGGAATTCGAGTTTGACTGTAGAATGTGTGGTAGAGCTGGCCTGGATAGGCGGAGGGAAGAAATTGCTAGTTTCCCAAATGCTGGCAAAGTCACGGGAGAAATTAGGAAGCTTGGAGTAAGAGAAGACACAAAGTGAGCTGCTACATGAGAAAGGATCGGGATTTTACTAGGAGAAAAATGCCGGGATAGGATTAGATGAGGATGCGGAAAGACGTTCAATTAGAAAATTGTACACAAGCTGCGATCTGCGAATAAAAAGTGGTTTTATAGCAGATCTAGAAAGGATAGCAGGAATAGAAAAGGGGATTATAATGCTCCAATGCACAGCTGAAGGCAGAAATATTGAACTCTGTGTCTAGTGAGAAGAGATTTGGCGGAATTTCCATAAATGAAGGAGCAGTAATCATTCCTGAAACGAATTATAGCTTTATAAAGGAATAGGAAAATAGTGTCACTACACCGTTTGAATAAAGATAGGGCTATTAGGAGACCGAGTCTTTTAAGGAAGGAACTGTAGCGATAGTTAGTTCATTGTAGGTCGGCCGTTAAGAATAATAGCAAGGTAGCTGAAGGAGCTGGCAAGCGGAATAGGAATTTTAGATGAAATAATACTTACGAAAGTTTGATTATAAGACCGGAGAGAAAACATCAAAGAAGAAGACTTTGAAGGAGGGAGAGCTACTAAGGATAGATAAAGAGTTATTGATCAAAGATATTATCTGTGCGAATAAGAGAGGAAGAAATCATAGGGAGAGAAAGAATATTAAGAAGATAGATATTGAAAAGTATGGGGCCAAGACAAGTTCCCTGAGGAAGTCCGCGGTAGATGCATATGGAAATGCCACGGGAGGGAGAAAAGAGAAAAAGGAATCTATTTGAATAAGAAAGATGAAAGTGAATGGAGTATTAAGCTCAAGAAGCTTAGCGCATAGAGTAGGAAGGTGAACATTATTAAACGCGGAAGAAACATCAATAAACGCGTAGCAACACTGAATTTCCTTTCTAGGAAAGCTTTGTAGACGTCTGATAGGAGAAGAATGATTTAGTCGACCGGACCCAACCCCGGGAAATAACGAAACATATTAGAAGGTATCAAATCATTGTATATAGCCACCAGGTGAATCGATCGTTCATCACACCTTCGAAGAGTTTACGAAGACAGAAAAGCCAAGAAATTGAGGACTAAACGTGAATTGATTTCTTTTGGGAATGGAGATGATTATTAATAAAGAGTCATTACAGGATTTATGGATCCGGTGAGTAAGAAGTCTGTCTGTAATTCCTCTTTTCGTTTTCCAATGCTATTATTCACCTTTTCCCTATTATTAGTTCTCTTTTTTCTTTTTCAGTCGTAGTATTCTATTTTCACTCGTATCTCGTTTCATTTCTTTTAACGTTTGTAATATATCTGTGCTTAGTGTCTATCAACGGATTTTCCTTCCCCTTAATGCTCTCGTACTTCTTCCGCTGTGGTTTTTATTATATTCAGCATTTAGTGATTTTTTTTTTGTTTTCTTTTTGTGTTTTGCTAGGTTTTGCTAATGATAAATTCGTTTTTCTTCCGGGTTTATTTCTTTCCTCTTTTTAGCAGCTTATGATCACGGTTTGCGTTAAATGTATATTAATCTTTAACCATATCTTTTATGTCCTTAAAAAGAAGACAATTTTGCTTTTTTACAGTTTTCCGTTTTTTACAATTGAATTTTTTACTTTCTATGTGGATATCGATGTTATTGTACGATTGTAACATAATTAAAAAATCAGCGCTGTCGAAGAAGTGTTAATTTACACTGTTGGCGATATTTCAGAAATTTTCAGCTTTTTCTTTAAAAAATGTAAGAAATACAAAAAATTATAACAAAACCATTTCGTGCTGCACGAAATCATAATTCAGTTGTCCCGGTTGTGCAAATACAAGTTAATGCAGATATCGCTGTGCGACTAGTGCGCAGCTGGCAAGATTTGCTTTATTACTTTTTCGCTCGATTAACGCAATTTCTGTTAAAACCGTCTTATTTCAGATATTTAAACTGGTTTCCACGTGATTTTGTTTCATTGTATGGCAGCGTCATCCAGACTTTTGAAATTGCAATTTTATTCTCATTAAATAAAACTAAAAAATGCACACGAACAAGTGTGGTCTACTAAAAGTCAATGATAAATGCGAAGCAGTAAATATTTTTTCTCCTTAAATCGCGCGAGTAATTGTTTTTATTTTTTCCACGAGCTCTGTTTCGTTCTCACTTAAAAACGTTTTTTTTTCTTTTTTTGTGAGAAGCAAATTAAGCGACACAAGTTACCCACTCCTGAGAAGGTAGTAATCGTTTTTATAATGGGAAAAGACAAAAAAGAAAGAAAAAAAATAACGGCACAACTATAGTTAGAGAGTAATAAAAGTTTAAATGCAACTTGGTTGTTTACACGATGGGAAAACAAGGCGTAAAGGTTACAAAGTAGAAATCGTTAATTTGTACGAAGGAGAGAATAACTGCATTTCGTAAGTTTGAAATTTACAAAATTTTTGCCGGCCCCGCAGCGCCTACCACCCCCGTTAAAATAATTACGCCCATTCAAGAAAAGGGCACACGCTTCGATTGTTGTCAACTGAATAAAGCCAATCTTTTTCAATTTAAATTTACCCCTTGTTAATGGAGGTCTTACGAATATTATTTATTTTTTTCTCTCTGGCAAGCGTTAATTTCTCGGAGTTGTGACTCGCTCTATCGGGAAATTACACGTATGTAATTTTTCTCATCCTCCAATTAAACGTTCTTCTTTTGATCATTGGCAAGTTTTCATCGTTCCAATGATCACACACTATGTTGCTCGTTCTTGTATTACCACCCATTTTAATTAACCTCGTTACGTTCAAACAACTCTGCTCCATATTTCGAGACTGACATGCGCGGTTGACTACTGTTCGGATCGCTGTCGTTAACTGTCGTTAGTCTGATAATCTTCATCCGTCATCGGCACCTTCATTAAACCTAGCCCGGTTCCTAGTTCCAGCCGGGAGTAGTACCGCTTACTCGCTTCCGATTTCATATTTTCGTAAAATTTTTATCCTTTCTGTTCTTTAGATCGTTGGAAAAAAAGTTTCCTTAAAAACTAAGCTTCCAACTTTCCTGTGATAAAGGTTAATATATATTGTGCATAACGATCAGCATTAGTGAACTTCCCAATGATGTTTTTCCAGATGATACAGTGAAAGGTTACTGGAACGAGTTTTTTTTTTTTATTTGGTTTGAAATTAGCAATATTTGGCCACTGAATAACTAGAAGATATCCATATACTCAAGGACCAAATCGGTCCAGAAGCGAGATATTTTAGGAAGTGGACAACGTAGCACATTCGGAGAATACGAAAAATTCCGAGCATTGTAGAGTATGCGTAAGTATTGCAAGATTAAAAAAAAAGGTTTTTTTTCGAAAGATGTTGATGCTTGCAAAGACTTTTTACTACACAAACTATTCAGTGTGTTACATATGAAACGACTAGAGTTTAAAAACACTTTCGAATTTGAACTGTAAAAAGAGGTCAACTTATTTATAATTAACAGTAATGTGCGGAGGTATTACAATTGATGAAAACGGATCTGATAGTAATGGACATAATTAAGGAACGCAAAACTAATTTCTTTGGATATTTCATGAGAGAATCAACATATCACCTCCTGCGCACAATTATGATGGGAGCGGTAGAAGGGAGAAGGGGACGAGGAAGAAGAAGGATTTCTTGGCTCCAAAATATTAAGCAATGGACTGGAGTTACAGCAAGAAATCGAGACGCATTTCGTCATATTGTTGAATCCATGAAAAGTGGTTAAGCTATACCCGAATCGGGTTGCACTTAGAAGAAGAAGAATGCTCGTATAAATCCTAATAATTTAGATAATAATTTGGATAATAATTTAGATAGTAATTTAGATAATAATTTAGATAATAATTTAGATAGTAATTTAGATAGTAATTTAGATAATAATTTAGATAGTAATTTAGATAATAATTTAAATAATAATTTAGATAGTAATTTAGATAATAATTTAGATAATAATTTAGAAACTTATGCGGTTTTCTCTTTTTTCCGCCGGGTTCATTTTCATATTGGAACTGGGGAGAGAAAGAAAAATGTAATCAGATCTTTATACGATCGAAGATAGCAGAGCCAAAAAGAAAGAAGGGGATGAAGGTCTAAAAGTGACGAGGAAAACGACTCACAAAGATATCAAGAGGAAAGTAAAAGGGCAGAGAGGCTAAAAATAGAGAAGGTAGAGGTGTGAACAAAGCGATACGGGAAATTATGTCGAAAGCGTAGACAGCAGATTGCAGTGAGAAAATTTGTACTATTATAAACGCTATATTATATTTAATGAAAATAGATCATACGAACCGGTATTAAAATTAATTCTCGATGAATGTTGTAACTTATTAATGTGGAGTGATTTCATGAAACTCGGTATAATGGGGAAAATAATGTAGAATACGGAAATAGTTTACAGGTGATGATTTAACAGAACGGGTGTGGTATATTCAAAATTTATCAAGGGGAGTCGGAAAATTATGTAATATCCGGAACAATGCCGTTTTATAATTCGAGGATGTAGTAGTATTATTAATCTTTAATTACGATGCGGAAAAACTGAAAAGTATTTCAATCAGCTCGATAAACTTATTAGAAATAAAATTGCGAGAAAGAAACGTCATATTCGGAACTGTTAAGAGAAATTAAGCGGAATTTCGTAAAATCCAGGTATTACGATACCTGTAAATTTCGAACACCGCTAATTGCAATTTAATCAAATACATACACCTTACGAAAAAAAAAGAAAAGAAAAGAAAAAAAAATAGCCGCTTACCTCGTTAATATCGAAATACCAGTTGACCTCATTTCTTTACAAACACTGCGCCGACAATACCACATCGATTATTTTTCACTCATTTATATGCAGTCTATTTCAGAAAAAAATTGCATTTTGATTTTCCATATGATAAATTCAACACTGAAAGCCCGTTGTAATTTAATCGGATATACGAATTTACCCAAAAAAAAAGAAAGAAAAATACACATTACTATATTTTTTTTACCAATTCGATATTTTTCAGGGTCACCTCAATTTTTAATCTCTTAACACTTAAATTTTAGACCTCTTATCGGATTCGTTCGGAGGGGCAAGAACGGCGTCGAATGATCTCCGATTTCTCGGTGACGTTTCCACTTTCGACATTTACCGGCGGCTTTGATAACTGCGCGACCATCGTTTAAGCTGGCGCGAATAGTTTCTCGATCGCGGACGGTAACGTGGCGAACATTTTTTCGACATATTATTAATTGTGCTTTATTCGAGCGAGCTCCGATGCATAGGCGTGCACGCGCACCTAGGGTACTTCTTTTCGTTATATTATTAATTCGAGTTTATTCAACTCTGTCACGGCGTCATTTCATCTTTTGCTTTTGTTCGCCATCTTTCCCAATTATACTCCTTCATTATTTTCCTTTCATCGCGCTGCCGGTTTAACTTAGTACATTCACAGCTTAATAACTCCAAACGAAATCATCCGCGGCTTTGTTTGTCTCCGGCCGTAGCTTCGTACCTTTAGTCGCCTCTAATCAGATAAGTACTGCCGGTAAGTGTACGAACTGAGCACTTCAAAGTTAATTTCGGTGAATAATTCCGCGCATCCAGCGCACCAGTGCCACAATTAATTAACGAATAGGAGGCAATTGTTAATTTGAACGAACGCTGCAGCATAAACGTTCACAGCCTGAATGGGGATGGGGGGGGGCAAAACGATTATGTTCAATCAGTGCGACCAAAGTATAAGCCGCTTGAACGGAGCTGACAGGCAGGAAGAAAGCCAGCGAATGAATCGAAGTCGCCCACGTTCGTTAAATATTTCAAGTTCACACTAAAAGTGGCTAGTTGTTCGCGTATGCGCGCATATCCCTGAAATGAGATATATTTCACCTGGAAAAGTCGTATCTGGTGAAGCTAAAAAAGGAATATTCACTTTAGAGGCCTCTGCCAGAGACCACTTAAGAGTGTACGTAATGAAAAACGCTGAATTCCGCGATATCCGTTATATACGCCTTACGTCAATCATCAACAGCATACGCGGCTGCACTTTTAAAGGCAAAAAAGAGCATCCAACACTCGAATTCAATACTGCAACTACTAGGCTAGC
Organism: Icerya purchasi; assembly: GCA_039619475.1. Lineage (NCBI taxonomy): Eukaryota > Metazoa > Arthropoda > Insecta > Hemiptera > Monophlebidae > Icerya > Icerya purchasi. Next base: position 71,914,365 of record CM077116.1, read on the forward strand.
CGCAGTGCCCGTAGTGAGAAGTGACGGTGATTTTGACGAGAATTGTGGCATTCGGATGTGTCAGTTTTTTTTTTTTTTTTTGTCACGAGCTTGCGCAAAACGTCTGTTAAGTGTGACTTTAATTAGCGCTATTTCGGTTACTGCTAGTTCATTTTTTTCGCACCTATCCTCAACCATCGTTTGTTGTTTTTTCTTCGAAATATAGTTAACCCTTCGAGATTGTACGATAAATCACGTGGTATCTAAATTCTGGTAGTATTATTTTTATTTCTTCGGGTTTTTTCTAAAAAGCGGTTACGGACCAATGCTTAATTAATATTGTACGTAAGTAAAGTTTTTTTCCGGTTGCTATCCAGTGCGAAAATAAGAAAACTAAAATGTACTCGAAAACCAAACCTTGAATTAAGACAGTGAAAATTATAAATTAAACACTGGTTGATAGATAATATAAATGGGTGATATTTAAGGTAATGCTAGACACTTGTATATGGTCTGCACGCTGAGAATCGATCATATATATATATATATATATAATTAAGAGGATGATTGCCAATTGTATAAACTATGTGTATTATTTTCTGGGTTTTTTTTGGTTATTTTGGAGGGGGAGGTCATTTTAATTAATTTTAAAGTAGTAATGTTGTAACTTTATACATTAATAAACAATGCGGGTAGTATGAAATTATTTTAAAGTTTAAAAAAAAAAGAAAAAGATTGGATTTTTCCCCCAAGTTTTTCAAAAATTGTACCTCCTGTTTGTTAAGTTAAGCTTTCTGTATAGAATAGGCGGTCTCTCTACATTTTAGGACACAATTGTTCAATCCTAAATATAAATGTATATAAGTGTGTTACACGGTTCAAGGACTACCCATCATCACAAATTCAAAAATGATGTAGCGCACTATTGATCCTAACAATCATATATTAATGTGAAAAAGGTCCTAGAATAAAATTTGGTTTGTACCTGTCAAATCCTAGCAAGTAACGTAAAAAATAAACATGATGCGGTCATCCGGAATATTAAAAAATAAATTATTCTGTTCCAGTTTCCAATCGTAAGATGATTTCAATTGAAGAAGGATAGAATATCCTTTAAAATTATGAAACATTGACGAGCTACGACAAGCAAGGGGGTAACTTATCACTGGTTCCTTTATAATCTTTTTGAAACACCGCGAAAAAGATAAATAAATAAATTACGCCTCAACATGAACGTATTTATTCCAATAACGAGAGCTACAAAAGGGACTGCCATTGTTCAACGACAGATTTGCCGAAAAAATGTGATAACCTTGTTGCACTGCGAGTTATTTAATGTAATATTTGATCTGACCTGATACAATTTCAAACAAATCAATAGGCGTAAGCGTTTTCTTTTCGTAAGATTATTAAAAATACGTAAAATTTTCGAAATATGTAAAATATCCTACAAAACGTTCAAAATATGCTTTTATACGTGTTATTTTGATTTGTATTTGAAGTCTGCAACCCTTGAAGCGCCCAAATATGAAACATCAAAGCGACAACTACAGTCAAAATTCGAACCCTAGTATTAACAGTGAGTGATTGAGGGAAGGAGTGAGTAAATTGTTTTTATAAAATAACACCGTATAGTATCATCATCAGTGTATCAGCCTATCGGCTGGTTCGCCCCGTGTATCAACTGCTTCCATCCAAGCCTGTCACAATCTTTCTTCTTTAATTCCGGATAAGTCGTTATTTCACTTTCTTTTAGCAATCAGTGTTATTCGTAGTCTTCCGCGTGGCTTTTTTATCTTGCCTTCGATAACATCCTTCAGGATATTTTGGTTCTGACGCAATGCATGACCTAGCGCCACTTAAGTCGCCTCTTGCGGATATTTTTTCGAATACTTTTTTCCTTCAATCTTTCTAGTACTAGTTTGTTATTTATTTTCTCGATCCAACTAATTTTCTGTAGGCGCCGCCAACACCACATTTCAAATGCTTCTAATTTATCGCGATCTCTCTGCTTCATCATGATTCCGCACCGTATAGCGCCACTGATCATACTAAAGTTTTAACCATGTTTTTGCGTATGCTGACGGACATTGTTTTCTACGTAATAAGTGTATATTTGTCGTTGAAAGCTTTTTTCTCCATTTCTATGCGATTGTTAATCTCCTGGGAACAATCCCCATGTTATGTGTTATATACACCGTATAGTATATGTAAATGAAATAGGTAACTTTGTTTTTCACTAATATAAATTACGCAATAAAAAGTGTTTTTTCAAATACAAACATAAAAGCTCTAAAGACCAGCTGGAGCAAGGAGGCTTTTTGTATAATTATGGCCATGCTACAAAACCTAAAAGAAAAAGAATACTTTTAGTAACTATATTCGTTGATAATGCAGTCTCCGCTTGACCGTACTGATTCCAGTTATTTTTCTATAATTTCTGCTCGTTAAATGTGGATATTAATCTAGCGTGAAGAGATGTATTTTCAACGTAATTCGAACTGGGTTCCAGTCGAATGAATTGTCTAAGTAAAGTATTGTAATAATGTTACTTGTAATTAAAATTTTATTAAGTTTGTATTTATTCGATTCTACAATTTACTTTGAATTTTATTAATTACCAGTATGTCGGTACCTTTTCTTATAAATGTAGAGCATTTATATTTTCATCTCCATATCGTAGTTATGGTAAGTGCCTGGATATGTTGTTTTTTTTTGCCGGTTCGTTTTTGTTTTCATTTTCGATGACTTTTTCTTTAAAATTGAAAATTACTCTCCTTTTAAGTTTATACTAATATTTTTTCCAAAAGATTTTATTATGTTTTACGTATTCAACAATTATTTTGTTATTTCATCGTTTTTTTCTTCAAACTGCATATTGTATATTGTAAAAGGAGATTATTATTCACATTATTTTTCGTCTCCTGTATTGATTTTTTTTTTTTCTTTTGATTTTTGCTACCGCGGCGGTTAATTCTCTGTCTTCCATCCTTCTCTCGTTTTCTCTTCTCCTGTTTATTATATTCAATTTATGTGTATTTTCCATTTTTGTACCTTCCAAACTGCTTAAACAAGATGCGTCTGATAATTGCTCCGTACCGTTCTATTTACTTTTCTCGTTTGTAGTTGAGTTTTCTCTGCTGTTGTTGAGCGTTGTACCCTTTTCTTAACGTGTATTTACTGACGGATCGAAGAGCCCGATCGGAGTTGGGGCGGCATTCTTTTGCCCTCAGTTCTTTCATTCTCGGTCTTTTAGACTTCTGTCCTTTTGTTCTGTCTTTACTGCAGAATCTGTTGCCATTCTACAAGCCAATATTAATATTTCCTCTTCTGCAAGTTCTTCCAAATTCCTTATTGTTTCTGATTCTTTAAGTGTTCTTCTAGCGCTATCTCCACCTTCCCTTTCTCCTTCCACTGATGCTATTATCCTTTGTATTCGTTCTCTTCTTCATGATCTATCCTCATCGACGTCTACCCAGATTGACTTTCTTTGGATTCCCAGACATTCAGGCATTGATGGAAACGTAGCCGACGACCTCCTTGCTAAAGCTGCAGCTTCCAATGGAAATTTTATTAGTAAGATTCCAGCGCACAATATTCTTCTTCCAACTAAATCATGCCATCTTAGGCACTCTGTTTATGCTTTTCTTTTCGCCAATCCTAATTATTTTTATCTCTTGATTAACCCTACTCCTTCTTCTCGTTCTTGGTTCTATGAGTTCCCCAGTTTGCGTCGGTCCATAATTACTAAATTATCTCGCCTCCGTTTCTCGCATAGTCTCCTTCCTTCTTCACTAAATCGCTTCTCTTTGGCTGCATCTCGTAATTATCCATTGGATCCTGAAGGTTCCCAGTATGTTTGCGATGCGAATCACGTGCTCTTCGAGTGCTCCGGTTTATCTCGCGAGTGTGAGTTACTTTATTACCATCTTTTAAAGCTTGGTCTTCCTGCTCCTTTCAACGCCTCTTATGTTCTTTCTCTACCTATTATCTCTGTTGTTCCTGTCCTCTTGATTCCATTGTCGACAGAATAAAAATATAATTTCTATTCTATTCCATGTATCTATTCCCTTTTGCTGGGCTAATGCTCTTTGGTAGCAAACCCAAGGGGTGGTATAAAAAGAAACAAAAAAAAAAACGCGTTTAGATTGTTGCCGTTTTTTATATTTGGCTTATCTGATTGTTAAAGTTTATTTCGTTCACATTTAGCACCTACGTGAATCAGCTGAATTTCTTTGTAAAAACCGCGGTATTTCCATATTTTCTGTAGTAATAGATCTTGTACGAGGGCTAAACCACTGAGAAAGTTTGATGTATAACGTGTGAGAATTCTGTAACAATTTCACCGAAATTCCATAGAGGAATTGCACACAGAAATTTTCCCAAAGGGATTCCAGGAAGTAGCGTGCAAAATTCTTTTAGCGATTGCTTTTATATTTTTCTTCAAGTAGCGGCCCTCGAATATTCTCATCAGATCCATTGGGTCCTTAAGTATATTATGAACAGCTTAATTCCGCAATCCATGATACCTTACCAAGGATATATGTGGGACTCACTTTACTCTTTTTTTAGCCTTGCTCTAACGAAACTGTACAGATCGTACATGGATTAAATACTATACGCGCTGGTGACAACTCTTTTGTCCCCTTTTTTGTTATCTACTTCTAGTGTTAATTTTTCGAGTAATCAGTGTCTAAATTCAAATTTCCGTGTCGTTTTCTCCCCCCTCGGAAACGCCCATGTGCCGTTTTTAACTGCAACGGCCATTGCAGCCATATAAAAAAAAAAATTCTCGATGATGAAAATAAAATTTAGTTATCTTCAACGCATTGCCAATTGTGTAAATATAGCGTAATCTTTAAGTTTACTTCATTTACCGCCCGCGAGTAAAATTTTTGTTGTTGTTACCGTAATTTATTGTTTGTGTAATTTGTTTTGACGGTGTCCTTGTTGGGCCATATTATGACTGTTATTACATATATTCTTTTATTCGATTTTACGCAACTCTAAGCTAAATGATGCGTTTTACCGGCTCCTTCGTGATAACGCAACCGAGGCGATATCAACTGATAACGTGTTTCAGTGAAACTGACAACACACATCAATAAGAACGGTAACACTTATCACAATGCCTCTAAGGGATTACCGAGCAATAGAGTTTAATTATTCGCTATTCATTATTTTGTACGGAAATTCTCTACCGACACACAGGAACATAGAAACGCGCAAATAGTCAAAATTAGAATTTCGTCTCAGATATCGCAGAATATAATTAAATCGTGTTAAATAGACTACCGAAAACCCACGTAACTATCCTTCCGATGGAACAGAGTCGCAATCTATCTATGTATATACAGGTTAGAGAAATTTTACCTGACTTGCTTATCAGTTTCATGCGTGTGATTATAAAAATATTTCAGAATATTCCAGCGCATATTTGACCGCTACTCGGTAAATCTGTCGGTGGTACACTAAAGAGCAAAGCCTGTGTAGTCATTGGAAGGGTGTCGTTGAAGAAAAAAAATCGAAAATACGCCTGTTTGAAATAGCGGCACGAAAATTAAGTATAACTCGCTATTAAACAAAAATATGCGAAAAGAAAAGAAGAAAACTAATTTGGAGAAAGGAAAAAAAATTTAATATTTTTAGTCGATAAAAAAAAAACAAAAAAAAACCGTCATGCCAGCGCAGCCATTTTAAAAATTAGTAAAACTTTTGTTTATCCGTCCTCGTCATCAGTTTCGGCGTAATTCCGTTTAATGTCGATTATTCGATCACAGATGACCGAAAGAGGTTACTAGTAAAGAGTCGAAAATCATGAAAAAAGCAAAAAGACAAACGGAATAATACAGAAATACGTAAAATTTCCTCTTTTTCGGTGATACATCATAAATTGGTCCGGTTGCTACTTATCATAATTGAGAAGCCTTTTCTTTTGTAAATTTACTCCGCCCAAGCATACTACAAAACGTGTATCGCGTAATTGAAATAACTTACCGGTGTATTATTTTTAACATTTTACTTCACAATATTTGGTTAAATTTGAATTTTTTCTTTTTCTTTTTTTTTTTTATATTAACAATTACTTTCTCCGCCCCTTTTAAAATCAGTGTTTCGTTTGCAGTATTTCATACTTCTTAATCGTTAACAATCTTACAATTTATGAAATGTGTTTTTTTTTTGTTATAATCGCGATTTTAAATTAAAATATATCTATATAAATCGACTAGAAAACAATATATTAAAACATGTTGGTATTATAAGTTTAAATATATTAATTGTTTTCTAGTCAATTTGTCACTTATATAATTTTAATCCTACAATAATTTTTTTATCATTGTAACAATTTGCAGACACTTCTCCTCCTCATCAGGTTCAGTACTTCTTCGAAATTGAAACCACTTTGCATTAAACCACGTCCGAAAACTATTAGAAACTACGACATTATAAAACGGAGGCGAATAGTAACGGTAATAGAAGTTTTTAATCGTTCATTTAACTCTAGAGTAGTTTTCATCATGCATAATCGACAACTTTTTTCTTCTTTCTCTTAATTCTTAGCTAACTGGGAAATATCTCGATGCGTTTTTTGTTTTTTTTTTAGTGTTCTTGTTATCCGACAATTTCTTCTCGATAATTTTAAACAGTCTGTTATAACGATATATTTGTTTTAATCCGTTCCTTTTGCTTCCTGTTTCCTGAAAGTAATGTCTTTAATTTCCGTTTCGCCGAAATCGATTGTTCGTGTATTTTACGTGATCAATAATACTAATTACCAGTAATTTATCGTAGCGAGACGAAATATCTAATTTAAATGAAAAATGTACACTACCGCTTTAACAATTCGATAATCATATAAATCATTTGTCTCGTCGATGCTTTGATAACGATTACTAATAAAATTGATAGTAAATAAAAACCTGTTACATATTAATAATCACGGTTACGTTAATGTACATCAAAAAACCCCAAAAGCAAACAAATTTGTATGCATAAACACGGAGCAAATCGGGGGAAAAATTAAACCGTGCCGTGGTAAGTATATAAATAAGATTTTTGCGTTTTGTACGAAATTTTTCGTTTTTTACGAAGTGAACTCCTCAGGTTTATATCCGTGTCAAAAGGAAAATAAATGAATGAAAATAGCGACAATAATGAAAATAAGATACCCTTAACAATAATAATAATAATAATAATAATAATTATAATTATTATTATTATATAAAAGTAAGAAGCGAATAATTCTCTTCCACCGTATATTATAGTTTAATTAGCCGTCTCTAAATATTGCGTAAAATATAATAGTAATAAGGGCTATGTAAAAATAAATTTTCACTCGTGATAGTAAAAATAAAAAACAAAAACCAACAATAATAATCGAAAACGTAAAGAATTAAATAAGACAAATTGAAAAACAATGGAAAAATAAACATTAGGCGCATTTATTCACCTGGACAAAAGTTGTGTACACTAATTCCTAATTGCACAGATTCAGTTGTTTAACCTTTCCCCGTAATTACACGCCGATTAATTTTCATCGTTGTAAATTTATCACTTTAAAATTAGACAATAACTTATTGGAGATTCTAAATCAATATTATGATCAAAGGTATACGGAAATTAATATAAACAACTAGAAAAAAAAGGTACACGTGGATACAGGTATATTACCGGTGTTAAGGACATATTTATGGAATACACTGTTTGCACAAATATATAAGTTAGAATTACCGAACGATGTTAAAATTATAACATTTGTAGATGATTTAGCAATTATAGTAGCAGAGAGAAGTACAGAAAAGTTAGAAAACAAAATAGCAATAGTGTATACGAATATAAATGAGTTACTAGAAATATATAATCTAAATATGAGCAAAACAAATTTGATGATATTCAACAGCAGAAAAATCGACATGAACTTAAATAAATACGGACTACAGATCACCACAGTAAAGGACCAAGTAAAATACCTTGGAGATAAAAACCTTAAATTTTACAATCACTGCAAGTACATAAATGAAAAAATTACGAAATTTATTAATATATTCACAAGGCTGTTTAACAATAACAATCAGATGAATTACAAAAAAGGAATAATATTATATATAAAACAGTGATATTGTCTAATCTATTATATAGTAGTATTATTTATAAGGATATGCTAAAGTTCGATAAATTTTAAAAATTTTTAGCAAGCATACACAGAATATCATAGCAATCAAACTAATCAAAGCTTACAAAACAATAAATTATACAAATGCATTAGTCATAGTTGGAATATTCATACTTAGAAATAGAAATACATATCACAGTATTTGCAATCAAAAATGAATTAAAGGTAGAACAAACTTTCGAAAAAATCACATATATAAACAAAAAATATAGAGTAGAAAATAAAATAATAGCAGACAGACAATTCAAAAAATTTATCATAGAAGAATATGTGTGGAGAAGTTTGAATCGGTCTGGACGAATCATAGTGGAATAACGAAAGGTTTCTTCCCAACATTCAAGCAAAGATTAAACAACAATTATTAAACTACCATATCTTCGTAATTATGTACTTTCTTCGGCAAAAAAATTTTTTGAAAATTGCTCGACCCACAGTTATCCACTTATTAACCGCATCGGGAATTACGATTCCAGGCAACTCCAATTTATGTATTCAAACTATAAGCACAGGCGTCTAAAGCGTAATCTTCTATAATCTTTTGCCAGTATATATTATATCATTTCTTTATTTTTTCACTCACAGTCCTGTTCCTCACTTGTTGTATCTGAATCTTTATTCCTTAAGCTGACTTTATTCTCAACTACTAATGCGCGTAGGTTTTTTTTTAAGTTTTTTCCTACAATGACACTATTGCTAAATTTTTAATTGTAATAACCTATAATCGTTTTTTATATGTTGCATTGTGCGGTAAGACAATTCGTCGATACGCTAGTTCAACTTGTACTGCTAACACCAAATTTCTTCAATGTACAATTTATATCAGGCCATGGGAATTTCAAAATATATCTGAAAAGATTCAAGGTAGCAGAAACGGAAAATTGCATTAGATGCAATGAGCAGGACAGTGTGCAGCATATACTGAATGGATGTAACATTTTAAATATGGAGATCGCGGAGGACTGTGGAGAATTGGTGATGGAAAAAATAAATATATTCAATAATTTGGCCAAAAAGGAATTGCAATACAGAAAATACAATATCAATTTATATTAATATTATAATATGTTAAGATAAGATTAGGGATAGTACAATGTGGAGGGGAGGAAACCAAAAACTTAATTGGATGGTTTCCACCGCTAACCACATTAAAGCTTTATATGTTGAAAAAAATAATTGCACAGATTCAAAAATTTTCCAAAAAAACAAAAGATAAATGGAAACAGCACTTGCCGGAAGCTGCGCTTCAAAAGTAATAAATTTACACATTTTATATTAAAATTTAAAGTGATCCGAAAATATATTTAATATCTTTTTAAGTGAAATATGAAATTATCGAAACGTGTAATTTCCGTTACAAATTCGCTTACAATGAACTACACTCTATTCATTTCGTTTACCCTATAACCAAAAATTAGCTTTTGTCGACTGGTTTATAACGGGTTCTCTATTTACATCACCACGGTCTCCGGTTACGTTTGCAGCTAATGACATGTAGAGTATCCTAGCCGTGGCCAAAGCGAAAGCTAAAAAATTTTTCCTTATTTACAGTAAAATATTTATTTTTTGTATATTTTGAAGTTAATTTCGCTTTATCCCCATCTTTAATCGCGACGATTTTTTTTTTTTTTTATTTTACAAACATGAGAGTATTTTCAAAACATTTTCTCGCTTTTACGAGAAATTTTACGAGGCCGTTGTAAAATTACAATTTCGCGGCACATTTTCGACTTTTACAATCTCGCTAATGAAGCACAAGTTTAAGTAATTGATGAACTAATGAGATTTCGAAGTCTCTTTACGTAATTAAGGCGAAATTAAACGTCTCAATATCGTAATTAAAACGCTCTTTCGGGAAAATGCGTAACGTATTCAGAATCGCAAAAAGAAAACATCAAGCATATACGGAATTAACTGTCGCAATATTAAACGTTAAATGTAAACTATATAAACAGTTTCCGATTAAATTCGAAAATCGCTTTTAAGAGAATTTCGCGATTTGCAAAATTACGCAATTTTTTTTTTCTTTTGCACTAAATATTACGCGCAATTAATGCCCTCGGCAGGGGGCTATTTAGAGTCCCGAGTAGAATTAATGCCCGGCTTCCCGCTGAGTTTCGGGTCCTGCGAGCAATTATTGCTTACCTGGTATTATAGTATCGATTACGATAAGAAGTTAATCGCGTACCTCACACTACGGAGGAACATATATGTATGTAGGTATGTTTTTTAATTTCTAAAAATAAAGAATTTTCTCTAACTTGTATGTACCAACAGCGCCGCAGACTCGTAATTGATTCGGTAAAAACTCTATAATTAGATTTACAATTTTGAATCAGTTTCGTAAATGAAAATAACAACACGATAAATAATAATACGCGGTAAATAATAAAATCTTTATATACTTTAGGACGCAATTATATTTTTTTAATGTAACGGACTAGCTGACAGAATTGTATACAAAATAGATCTTTAACAAAATACAGCTGGATCGTAAAAAATTCAAAAACTCAGCTAATGCACCTGGCAAAATTGAGGAAACATATTTGCATATCTGAATTTGAAACTGACACGCGTTTCACTTTAATTTCACTTTAATTTCACTTTAATTTCACTTTATTTTCACTTTATTTTACATTACACTCAATCGGACTAATACACTGTCCCCTAAAATAAATCGGAAAAACTGTGCAGAACTCGCGGCGATATTAGTAAAAATAATCGCAGTAATAATAAGAAATATTTCAAAAATAAGTAGAAATTTCCTAGTGAATTTTGTCGAAAAAAAGAAGATATAATAAAATTCCGCTCGAGAATACTGAAAATTATTTTATACTCAATCAGAGTAAAATACGATTCAAATTTAGCTCAAAAAGCTGAATGACTCGCAGACTCTTCACACGAAGTCGCATGAAATACCGGCTCAGATTGCTGCGTCTTCCCGTTTCTAATTTCCTTCCACCATGTAAAAACGTTTCATACTGGATTCTAGTCTCAGCCATTTTTATGCCTTCTTCCTTTTCCAACTCCAACATTCCTTCTACCTATCCGTTTAATCTAATCATCCTAACCGGCGTCTTGGTTTTACGAGTTTCCTTCGTTTCGCTGTTCCATCATCATTAATCGTACTCTCCGGTCTTTCTCACGTTTTTCTTTTCGCACTTTTCGCTAATTGTCCTCTCCAATTAACTACGAAACCGTCTGCGATCCTGATAATGGAATATGCCCATCCCTCTTGAATGAACGTTCTATATTCGCTTAAGCTGCCCAATCCTTATCGCGTGTTTCTTGTTCTCGTCGATCTCCATTGTGGTCCGATATTTTCAGTTCTTTTATTTTATCTATATATGATATGTATGTCGGACATTCCCCACATATCGTTTCTGGGCGAGGATTAGGCGGACTTAAGAGAAAAAAAAAAATACATATATCGATGAAAGACAATAACAAGTAGACCTGTTTAAAATTCCTAATACCAGTAGTGGAAATAAATTTCGATTGATTTTTTACAAGAAGAAATAAAATACATTCTCAATAGAGTCGAGAAAATGTGCCGAAAAATTTTCTTCGCTATTATGTAGTTTATAAAAACTTGCTCGTTGTACCGTGCAACTTTGCACAGCCGAATTTATTTATAGTGTATAAAATGAATAACAGAGTAAAGAACAAGACGGGAATCGTTAATTTTTGAAATTTGACCGCTAACCGTAAACAAAAATATTGTGAACACCGCCCTGCAAGATAAGTTAACAATTAAAGAAATACATATATACTAGATGACAGGCAAAAATTTGGCTACCAGGTGTGGACCGATTATTATAGGGCGAGGTTATTTTACGGCAGTAGATTGAAATCCAATTAGCTATCGATAAGAAATGAAATTAAACAACTTCCATGAGCCCCCGGTTGTACAGAACTACTCTGTAACATGGATGCGCTTTTTCAGCTGCTACGCAATGCACTAATAATTTCGTTTTAGTAAAACCCGAATTATCGATCGCAAAACTCGCGTGAGATGTGTAAACGTAAATGTAAAAATTTAAATAAAAAATTTCTTCGTGAAAACGTGAATTCGATGACGTCATCGGCGTACCACGTACGTATTTTTGCCTGACGTACGAATTTGACCGCTAGCTACGAATCACCATCCGCGTCAGAATTACAATGTGTCATGGAATTGGCGATACAAGTGAAGTGGAATGTTTTAATTGAACTCGTTAAAAATATTTCTTCGTAAATATGCCGCGTTTTTGTGGAATAAAAATTAAATAAAACACGTAATCGTACACGCGCAGTGTTACAATGCTAGTGTGTCGTATACAACAAAAATCAATGAAATATAATTACCGAGATTAAAAGAAAAAAATAAACAATATAACTTTAACGCCGGTCGCTTTTTTAAGTTATAAATGGAAAAAAAATGAGATAGAATTGGAAAAATTAAATTAGAAAACAAAAAATCAACTCTCGATTACACTAAAGAATATTTATACATAGAGAAAGAAAAGAAAAAAGAATACGCCTACACTCTTTCTAATGCCAAAAAACTGTTTCGATTAACCGACACGGAAGAAAATCGGTCGAAAAAAACCAAAAAAAAAACCAAAACTTTCTGATCGAGGGAAATATAATTTTAACTTGGGCCTAGAGGACGTAGAGCGAATGCGAATAAATTAGAAGAAAAAAAATTACAACTAAACGATATACAGTTTTGAGAGTTCAACGAAGAAACACGATAATTTCGGAAGCGCGAGTGAGAGTATTAACGGTACTGAAAATGTTGATTGAAAAAATTTTGCGCGAAATTGGCGGTAAAAATAAATAAATAACGAAACGGTGAGAAATCAAATTTGCGAAATATCGCCCCCATAGCTGCTAAAGAGTCGACAGGAACGCGTAAAAGAGCAATAATTTTAAGTGACCCGGTGGTAATAAGGTAGCGTGGTTTAAGGTAGCTAGCCTACCAAACCAGGGGCGGACGCCAATTGCTAACTATTTTAGGCTTCGTACAAAAATGCGGCTCCGAATAATCGAGTAATTGACCAACTGGTAACCGGAAACCAAACGATATTGATTAACTCTAGTTAATAGACGACTATCGAGATATCCAAAAGTGAATAATTCCGACACCAGTAGTGAACGTTTTTCATCTAGTATTCATTTTTGTTTTTCTCGCATTTTAACGCGAGATTGTAAGGAATTTAGTATAAAGTGTTGCTGGGTAATAAATGTAGCGATAAATACGTGTGGCACATTACCTTTATGAAATTACTTTCGTCGTACAGGTTTTTTCATTTGTTTTAATTAATACTGGTCCGCCCCCGTAAGCGAGTTATTTACCGATCGACAAAAGAAAAAAAGATTTTTTCGAGTTTTTACCGGGTCGTGACCGGAGCATGATAAAAGAAGAAGAAACGTTGAGAAGCACTGGTTCGCAGATCATCAGGCCGTCTCGTTGGTGATGAGTGTTGGCCTATGTGTTAGGGTCTCCAAGAAATAGGTTTAATTTTCTTTTTTTTTTTTCGGTTACGAGTTGGCGTGTCTTCCTTGATTACCTTTGATACTTATTGGTCAATTTCTTAAATTAGAGGTATCGTAGTTTCGAAACTAAGGTTCTACCCGTAATATCTGAAATAAGTCCGGAGATACTACTGTTACGTCATTTTACATCCCGAAAGCTACGAGTGAAGTAATGGAAAATATAATTAGGAAAATTAATAAGAATAAAGCCCAAGGATATGATGGTATACGGGTGAAAGATGTAATTACACATGCAAAAAATCTTGCTCCGCTGTTAACAAAAATTATTAATGAGTCGATAAAAAAAGGTATATTCCCCAGGAAAGTAGGGATAATAAGACCAATATATATATATATAAAAAACTCTGTGAAAACTATATTACGTTAATATCAGTTATTGCTAAAGTTGTTGAGCACTATGTAGGTAACTATCTTAAATTGTACCTGGAAGAGAACAACCTAATATATCATAACCAATTTCGGTTCAGATAGAGGAAATCAGCGGTACCTCTGCTCAGAACTTTTACATCTGCTATAAATAAGGGATTAGCATGCGGCAAACAATTTCTGATAGTCTTTCTAGACCTTACTAAGGCTTTTGATTTAGTGGATAGGGAAATATTGATAGAAGACCTAAGCAAAATTGGTATAACAGGGAAATATCTTAATTGGTTTCGATGTTATTTACATGAAAGGAAATGTTTAGTGAAAATTGGTAATGAATATAGTGATATGGGGAAAACGAAATATGGAGTAGGACAAGGAACTATATTAGCACCGTTACTGTTTTTAATTTACATCAACTCCGTTCACAATTGTATTAGGAACGCCAAACTTTACGTATATGCTGATGACAATGCTCTGGTAATTGAACACCAAGACGTAGAAATTGCAGAAAGGCCGCTTCAGGAGGACGTGAATATGGTTTGCAGATGGGTATACGATAAAAAATTATTAATAAATGCCAAAAAAATCAAAAGTGATGTATGTAAGAACACCGAGTAGATTTAGTAAGTTCGTGCCTAAAATAGTTTTGCACGAGGTAAATTGCCTTCATGGATCGGAAGTATGCCGTTGTGAGCCGTTAGAAACGGCTGTTAATTTCAAATACCCGGGAATAACATTCGATAAGGCGTTAATAACTTGAAGAGTTCACATTAACATTGCTAGGAAAATTAGGCAGACTATGCCGGCGTTATACAAATTAAAACAAGTTATGAATTACAAAAAACTACGAGACTGTATTTTGACACTCATTAATAATGACTAGGATTAGATACGCAAAAAAAAAAAAGGGAATAAAGAAAAATTAGTAGGCTACAGAAAAGATGTTTAAAAATGTTGTTACCGAATTGCAGAAATGCGAATCTTGTAATACTTCGGGTGGGACAATAATAAAGAAAAGTCTCCAAGAATGTTTTTTTATTACAGTAAACTTTTAAGGTATAAAACAGAAAAAATAAGATTACCGACAAGGGAAAAGGTGTATGGGGGACTAGGAACTATGACAATTTGTGTTTCGTAAGACCTAAAGAGATTAATAATAAAATTGATACTGTTGAAGAGGAAGTTATGAGTCATTTACTAGGGGTAAGTTACCAAAGGAATTAAGAGACGAATGCAATTCGAATATATGGAAAGACAGAATAAAAATATGGTTAATTGCGTGGTGCAAAGAATGAGAAATGGTCAGTCGTAGGAGTAGCGATAAGGCGGGTAATTGATTGAAAAAGTAATTATAAATGATGTAATAATAAAAAAACTAATGTTTGGTGCTCATGTTCTAGCTGCATAATGGCTTATGTGAAAATATTGTGACGTGATGTGCGATGAGTATAAATGTTTTGAATTAAAATTTTATACGTAGAATAGTAAAAATAGAAGTTGATTTAAGTAATACATATATACATAATGTATTCGATTTAAGATGTAGATGATGAATAAACGATATAATTATGTTGGGAACTCACAGACGAATTGCCTTGTGGGACCTGCAAATTATTTTTAAATAAAAAAAAAAAAAAAAAAAAAAAAAAGATATACCTCCGAGCGAGAAAAATCCTTAATTTCACAAAATTTCGTTAGTAGTGAAACGTTTTTCTACTCACGTACGCATTTTAATTTAATCGCAGTTTTCGGAAATTTGTTAAAATTTAGCAACTCTCATCAGCTCATCTAAACATTAGTGCGACAAATAAAAGGAGGAACGTTTCGTCAAACACGCTTAAGAACAAAAAGTATCATTATAGCCGAGAAATACATTAAACCGTTTTTGCATTTTTGACGCGTTAAATCAACTGCCTCGGATAGACAAAAAAAGTATCGAAATTGAATATGTAGAGAACTTTTAAAATAGAACTTTTCATTGGATATGAAATTGGAATTCTCGTAAAGTTCGCAAATAATCGATACGAGCGGTTATCAAGCTCCTGCTCGGGCTGTTTTTAGACTTGTAAGCGCTAAAAGGTTTCGAACATAATGTTCGCAAGAACATCACGCAGTGTCCCCATTTAGTAGAATAAGGAAGAAATACGTACGTCACACAAAACGTGCTCTTAAACATGTCGATTATCGGAATGAAATAATACGAGTGCGCAAAGAAAAAAAGACAAACGATTATGCTTTACCTAGTCGGATTTTTAGTTAAATAATAGGCATAAGGACGAGTGAAAAAAAGAAAAAATATGAGAAATAAACCCGTCCGTGAAAAAAACATCGAATTAGAAAGAAAAAATACAATTATTAAAGTTCTGGAAATATGAAAAAGTTGCAATTATAGCTCGATGCATTTCTCGGACAAAATAACGAGAAAAAAAATGGAAATGTCGTCCATTTTTTTTCTTATGCGGCCTTTTCAATATCACGATTGTATTCCTTTTTATGAAAATTCTTACCACGACTGGTTTTTCATTGCGACGGACTTTTCATCTACTTATTTTATTTATATACTTTTTTTTTCGTGGCCATCATCATTTGAGCAAAAGGAAACAAAAAAAACACAATTAATAATAATACGAACGCGTTTTTAGAGAATTTTGCGAATTCGGATCCGTAAGAAATGTGTTGGCGAATAAGGCAAGATTGTACAGATTTCACACGGCTTCGGCGTTAAATCAGAATTCTAAATGTGCCGGCGCTTTTAGATTTTGAGGACATTTTATGTCGAAAATTTTCCGAATAGATTAAAGCCGGGGGGACACGAACGTAAGTACTGCCGTCAAACGCTTTCGAATGTTCTCAGCTTCTTCGGGTGTACATCCGGCGAACTCTAGCGGCGGGAGTTTTCAGTGCGCGTGCGCGTAACCGATATCGTTAGCGTTCGAGGAGCTGCCGCGAACGCACGTGGTGTCGAACGCGACCGCGTCGGTGCGCATGCGTCGAACGCGTAGACGTGCCCCTTTGCCGAATTTTCCGAAGATCGACGGACCCCCCCGCGCTAGGCCGACAATCGATCGACGACGCGTCACGACCCGTCGGCCCGCCCGCGACCGACAACAAACCCTTCGAGTCGCGCGCCCGCGCGACCGGGCGACGCGCGCGCGCTACTAGCTCGTATAAAAGCATGCGACGCGTGGGGTGTGTAACACATATACCGCTGATACCGGCCGTTGCGTAGTCTAGCCTGGACGTGTTCATTGCAATTAGAAGCGCTTAGCGAGTTTTGTATTTTTCCGATCGATTTATCGTCGTCGCAGATGATCATTTTTAGCCGTAGATGATAAGTTTTTTCACCGCATTTTATTAATCGTTCGTTCGCGCCAATAATCGAGCACGATCACACAGAGGAGTCGTCCATTCTCCGAAGATTTTACTCAGATCGCTTTTTTCGTCTTTTTTTTCCTTTTTTTTAATAGTTTTATTTAATTTTTAATCGGCCGAAATTTTATAAAATGGGTCTCGATCCTACCGGTTTGTACTGATTTTTTTCAATTCGGTCTTTATATCGTCCCATTTTTCCTACTTTTTTTCTCTTTTTGTTCTTTTTACAAATTGTTTTACTTAATATTTTATCACGAATATATATCGGGAGAAGAAAAAAATGGAACAGGAACAAGCGCAACAGCAACGATACCTGTCCGGATGTCATGGTGATATTTTGGACCCGACCGAAGTTTACTGAGAAGAACTTAGGCTCTACCCGAAAGCGAAGAAGCCTCTTCTATCCGCCGTCAATTGACTCACTCGTTGATATCCATACCGCGAAGCAGTTTCAATAATTTTCCTTCATGGCTTTGTAAGTATTTTTTTAAAATCTCTAAAATTTACGTAGATTATTCGTTTTCGTTCGAAAAAAAAAACATTTCGGAAAAAAAAAACCGAAATAGCCTCTGTATATTTTTTTTCGAAAAATTTGATTGCTCTTGTTTACACTAATAGCGGAACCTAAGGGGAAAAAATTAATTAGACAAATTTATTTTGTTTTATTTTTTTCGAAATTTCTTCTCCGGCTTTCGACACAAACGGTAATCGGCGATTATGAAAATTGTAGCGATTTACGAATCTTCCCATTTTTTCGAATGGGGGCCGATCTTTTGACTTTCCTACGTATATTATTCCTTTATTAGTTATTAGTCAGGTTTGGCGGAGGAAATAATAAAGCGATGCATTTATAATAAATAGGTAGACACACGTATGCATTCGATTGTTGTAGATTGTTCGTTTCACATATTACATACGTGTTCGCAGGTTTTCTGCTATGTTCTGTTACGAAATCCACATGCAGTTACTCTGGGAAAATCCTGGCGCTACTGCGATGGGAATAATGAAAGTTTAGAGTTTACATGTGTTATCACAACGAGCTAGGAATGTCGTGCTTGCCGTACTACAGCTGTTCCTCTCTTGTATGTTCAATCGTCAAATCGAGATTATCTTCTTCTAGACACGTTCGAGTCTCGTTATCAGAGATATTACACGCTTCTTCCGCCTGTGCGACTCTCGACAGATATTTCCCTGTGCACTCTGCTGCCGAAATATTTGACCGCTCTCCCCCGGGATATGTCTAATAATTTCCTAACTTACGTAATTTACTGATTCGCTCGCAATCTCGCACCGCGCACACACATACATCATATATATATATATATATATATATATGTGTTTATATAGGTTTACACGGGTGGAGAATAATTTTTAGGGAAGAATACGCAAGAAACGAGTGCCACAATTTAGTTTCTCCGATTTTTCGTTGCTTTTTCAATTTCCGAATTCTGTAATAAAATCGTGTTACACTCTCAAAGATAAAGGCTAATTTTTTATATTATCCTATTATTTACATTATACTATTTATATTATTAATGACACCCCCGTATCGCACATTACTCACATAGATTTTCTTACCACTGGAATTTTTTCCAATGTACTCTAATTTGGTTACATTCCCGGCTAGTTTTGATTAAATACTAAAATACTCGCGAATAATGACGAACCTGCGAAAATCGCTCGTTATATATATATATATGTTTATTATTAATGTAATTTTCATCTAAAAAGCCCTACAGTTATATTTCCTATCCCCATTTTTTTTTTTTTTTTTTTTGTACATTGCATTAAAACGACTTAGAAATGAAATATTAACGATCATTATTATTTTATCCCGATTTGCCGAAATAAGAGAATACAGGTTTAAGAGTAATATATATATTTTTTTTTTTGGATGTCTGTAATGTTTTTTTTTAATACTTGTAAAATTTAATTTTGTACAATAAAATAAATATATTTTAAACCTCGTTTCGATTCCGCACTAATCACGTCATTGTCAGAAGAGTTCAAGTCTTAAACCTAAATTGATATATTTTTTTTTTTTTTTATCTTGAGATTTTGAAAGTTAAAAAAAGATTTAACGTTTAGCTTTTCACTTTAAAAAATTCTGCTGGTTTTTTACGAGTACTTTTCAGGCGTAATTAATGTTTTTTATTGTGGTTTTTTACTTGTTTGGTGCTTTTATGTGTTGTGTTCACCTTTTATTATAATGTCATTTCTTTTTTGAACGCTCACTGTGTTCAATCCGTACATCTCAGTTAAATCTTTCTTTTTTTTTACCGGTTTTTTCATTTTCGGGGGAAAAAAGTGTAATTTGTTCGCTGTTTTTTTCCTTTTGTGTTCTATACTGAATTTATCCAACACGGAATATTTTAAAATTACTTTCTTAAATGCCTGTTTATATTTCGAAATTGTTGAAATAATGTAACTTCAAGCTATAGAGTCAAAGATAATTTTTCAAATGTTTTTTCAATTTCATATCTTTTTGTAACTTTTTCACTCGATTAAAATGGCGGTGGTGCGATATAAGGTCCGTTTATAAAATCATTCCCGTACTAAAACGCACACAGTGGTAACATGTTGATTTTTAGAATGCCTAACCAAAAAGCATTAATTATCGAGCATTTGCTAAAAATAGATCGGAATATATGTACATATGCATATATTATATTTTTTACTACTCGCGCTATCATAGCGCATAAGCAATTTTTAAACAATTTCGTAATTCGGAATTGCATATAGCATTGTAACTTATTAAAAATACATTTGAATTTGATCATATATATATACCACATGATTGTTTTTATATATTCGTAATTGTATCTGCTTTAACAGTTTAACAAATTTTTTAATTCCACTCTACTCCGGCAAACAATTATCAAAGAAAAACCATCAAATAGTGATCTTAAATTATTTGTTTATTAACTAGTTTATTAGGGTAAATTTTAGAGAAATAAATGCATCACTACCAGTCGAAGCAGCAAAGAGCCTCTAGAGACAATCAAAAAATTTTAATCTGAGTAGAGAAAACAAGCTGACGCAGTGTAAACAAATCTGCAACTCCAGTCGACCACAATTAAAAATTTTTAAACCCCATTTTTCATCTTTGCTTCGTTGCGGTTATCGTAGAAAAAACAACAAAGAATTGACCAAATGGCGAATCGACTGGAATACGATTGGACCCTGGAAGCGCGATTACCTATTTAAAATCAAGAGACGACTCTGGTCTGTCTCTATCGACGAAAATATTATCCTCCGTACATTCCAATGAGACGCACACACAGATATTTGCTTATGTTTCGTACACTATACATAATATGATGGGCACATTGTTGATGACTCTGCAATGTAGTGTGCACACAGTTCACTTTCACTTCCATCAGTACCTGTCATACTCTAGATTCAACCTCTGCTTTTTTATACAATCTTTCCACACTCACACAGATGCACGTATCCATTTACTGTTACTGTATAGATATATTTACTTTTACTTTCTCAAAAAGAATTTCGTAACATTATTAATCGCGTAACTTTCCAGCTTTGGACTTTCGCTTGTCGTGGTCGAGCTGGTCAGTCCGGCATCGTCATTTTCTCGACGACTCGACGGATTCCGCTGTAAATGTAATCGATCGACCACACACAGACAATCTTGTCGTTCCGCGGGCTCTGTTTCAAAACCAATCTCTGAATCGTCCAAACAATATCTCTATATATTTGTTCGCACGGCTTCTTCGTGTATGTAGCTTACACTCCGGTTTTACGCTCGCTTAAATACGGGATAAGATTAAATATTTCGCTAATCATTTAGGTTTTTTCTGCATATGGTCTTCTACGGCGTATTGCTACAAATCGCTTGTGAACATGTTTTCAAATATCCATGCCTTTTTATTATTCAATTTGCTTCAGTTTTTTAAATTTTATTCACTTCCTTTATTCTTTTTTAATCTTATGGTCGCGCAAAAATCAAAACTCGATAGAGCACTTAATTTCTTTTTGTCACTGCCCGGCCACCCGGTGTAGAATTTTGTCAAAATTGCTAATAAAATGGCAAATTACTTTTTGTACGCTTTCCTTCTGATAGTTCAAAAATCACAGAATTGATCTGAAACAAGTACCTGATTTTACCATGATAAATATTGAAGCTGCGAAATCTGACTTTACAGCATATTATAGTAGATGTATTATACTAAAGTCGAAGAGGAGCCAGTAGAAATCCCGATATTTTTTTTTGCCTTATGGAAAAATGTAATATCAAAAAAAAATAATTTGGAGAAAAAGTAACATCGATAAATCGTATAAGTGTAATTATTGTTAGCTTCTTTTTCATTTTAGCTTTTGCGATTAACTTTGATTTTTTGTATTCGCATAATTTTTTTGTGGTACGGTACAATTTTTTCGTCTCGTGCCTCATAAAGCTATTAGTTTCGTGCAAAAATATGAACCCGCTCGCCCTGTAAACCATTTCAGTAAATATTCGACGGGGCGGTCGTCATCATTGAGGTTGTATCCTTTTTTCGAAGTATGCATTCTTATTTCTTATATCATCATCTGAAATATCTGGCTCGCCAGCAGCACCTTGATGGAAATTGTGTTTTCAAAATCACATCGCGGCCTTATACGATATATCGCATTGAGAAGCGCAATTACCAGTACCTTTTATTTGTTTTTATTAAAAAAGTCGATTAGGAGTAGTGTCCATTACGAAACATCGTAGTGAATAATCTCCACAGTAAAACAGAGCGCCTGTTCGATGACGGAGTTTTAAACTATTTTCGAGTGTTGTAAAAATAAACATTATCGTTGAAAAAAAATCTAAATAGTTGTCAAAATTTAATCGTTACAGTAGGTGTTTTCTTTAAAAATGTCAAATGTCAAATTATTCATTTATAGGGTACGAAAAAGAATACAAACTTTTTATTTTCAAAAACTATTTTCGAAAAAATATCCCGTAGGCCAATAAATTACGCTCGATTTTCGGCGTACAGGTGCAATAATGTCACGGTAATTCTTCATATTCACTCTCTAACCCCCGGAGGCCGGAAATATTGCCTGGCCGACTCTTAATACACGATATTTTATACGATCGCGGTGACATGTTTTGTTGATATTCCGAAATACATAAATAGAATATAATAAAAAGCAAAAAAAAGATACCAACGAGGTTGCTCCATGTTAACGAATTTTCCGTAAAATACTTCAAAATCTCTGTAATTTATTCCTATTAGCAAAACTGGGTTACATTTTGAAATGATTAATTACACAGTAATATCGAAAATTACGGGGTCGAAGAATAAATAATTCGGATAATTCACGAGTTTGGTGTTGATTTCTCGGTTATGTTATTAACTTACAGCGTACTAAATTTTCATCGCTTTTTTTCCCATAATAGCGCACACTCTACCTGTAATGGCGATGGTATAATATTAAAAGTTTTGATTATTCCTTTGGAAAATGCTGACTCATATCCGTACAAGCGGAAAAAAAGTGGTTTTGTAAGATTATCCCATTTGAGTTTTTTTTTCCCCATTTTTAAAGTTTCTTTCCACCAATCATCTTAATAGTTTAATTTCATTTCAAACGTATTATTATAATTATAATTATATATCTGGTAGGCAAAGGCGTGCAATTTCAGCGAAGTTTTTATTTAAATATGAATTACATTATAAAACTTACTCTTCCGATAGTATATTGTAAATTTACAATAAAAAGGTTTAAAGTCACATCGTAAAATTTTGATTAACAAATTAATATCAAACTTGCATAATAATCCAGTTCTGGTTATTTAGTATCCCTGTGCAATCGTTATCTTTCCAATATTACCGCCTTTCTTAATACTATAATAATGATATTTTAATTAATACAAAAAAGAAAATATTAAACGATCTATTATGAAAATACTAACTCCGAGCGACGATCATATTGTCGCAAAACTAGAATAGATATTTTAGTATCCATAACTTAGCTTATGTGTTAATGCGTTTTAAATTTTGTTTTTGTTTATTATTCACATTAAACGGTACGGGAAATTATATAATCGTTATTATTAAAAAAGGGAAAAATATAAATAATCTACATGATTGCAATTGAAGAAGGATGGAATACTCGTAAAATTATGAAACGATGGTGGACTACGACAAGAAAGATTAACTTAGACTGGTTGTTTTATACGGGGGGTGGTACTCTTTTTGATCCACAACCCGAAAAAAAAAAAAAAAAAAAAAATTACACCTCAATATAAACGTATTTATTCGAACAATAAGAGATACCAAAGGGGCCACTGTTTAGACTTGCCGAAAAAATGTAATAATCTTCGTAGATGCTTTATATTGCACAGAGAGAGTTCTTTAATATAATATTTGATCTGACCTGATAATCTCAAATAAATCAATAAGCACGAACGTTTTCTTTTCGTAAGATTATCAAAAATACGTAAAATTTTCAAAATATATGAAATATCCTACGAAACGTTCAAAATATCCATTTGTACGTGTTTTAGTGTATTTGGATTCTATAACCATTGAACCGCCCGAGTATGAAATATCAAAGCGGGATCAGCTGCAAGCCATAAATATATCCATTTTGCGCTAAGCCTGAAACGTAGTTATTGAACATTTAAATTTCGTTTCGGTTTTTAAATATTTATTACCGGTATTTTTTGTTTTTTATTTGTAAATGAAAAATTATTACATATTTATTACGCTAGCGCGAGTAAACGACCTTAGTATTTGCATTGTATAAAATTAGACGTGGTTTATGTCATAATTTCCTTACAAAATATTTTTATTTCAACTACATTTTCCTTCGCTGCATAAATTAGTCAAATGTCAGACCAATATTCGACCTTTGAAAAACGTTTTACTTTGACGCAAAAGTATATTTTTTGATTTACACATATTAAATTGCATTATTACTGGGGGGGGGGAACAAACCTATAATTTGTTTCGTTTTTAACTGTTTAAATACACTGCCATTTATCGTTGCCGGAAGATTTTTTCACATAAGTCGTATGTGCTAATAGAGTTAGATTTTTTACTGCGATCTCATTGTCGGTACGGGATGTCGCAGAAATGGATCATTAGAGAACCTCGCTCGACCAGAGCGGCATATAAGAAATCCTTGACGAACAACCTTGACCATAAACTCTTTATTCGCAATTACGGGAGATAATGAAAACTTCGAAAGTCAACCGTAATTACATTTATACATATGGATAAAAAAAATGAAAAGAAAAGGTCATCATTTTTAAAAAGGCGAAAAAAAATTATTTCCCCGTTAAATATAAATCGTATAAAAAGTTGAACACGCAAAAATAGTAAGATTCTATCCGTATGAAAAACTAAAATAACTCAATGAAATATCCTTTAGACTTTTTTTCTCTTCTTAATTGTTCAATCTGAACGCGTACCATCTCGGAAGTGTAATCGATGTTGGCCAAAAACCGAAATTAACGAAAGTATGGCGACGTTAGGTTTTGCTGCATTGCTCTAAAGGTGGTGTGTCGGTTAGCGATATTTCGAATGTCATTTAAAAGAGCCGGTACGAAAACGGAAAAAATGCAAAAATTAGAATCAAGCGTAGAAAGAAAAGAATCGCTGTGAGGTGAACATATTCACGTAAGACCGACAAAGTGCCATAAATAGGATTAACATTTTTGTCAAAAAATAAAAATTTCTTTCTCAGGAAATGTTTGAATATTTTTTTAAACCGTAAGTTAGCGAACAAATTTTCAAAAAGGCACAAGATTAACAACACGAGTTGTTTTTTGCATAATACGCAGTGGTTAATTAATAAATTAAAAAAAAACATCCTGTTCGCTATTGTTGAGTGCCAATCTTTTTTTTTTTTGCACTTTCAGAAACGCTTACTTTTATTATGACATTAATTGAATTATTTAACAGATGGGGGAATTTAGGACAGTCTGAAAAGTGCTTCACAATACACTCGAATTGTAAAGTCACGTCATTTTTGCCAATAATTTTAGCGAATGTCTGATAAACTTTACAAACGAGAATGGTACCGAATTTTTTGTACGGTCGAGAAATCGACGATTTTGAATGGATACTCTGTACCAAAAAAAAAAAAAAAAGCCGGGGGCGATGCGACCTTGTTCTAAACATCTGCTCCGAGGAATGCAGTGGCTAAAGATGAAACGGGGTAGTTATGTTATTAAGATGATTTTAGAGTTCGGGAATGGAATTATCGAACCGATGAAGATATGTTCTTGGTGTGAAAATTTAAACAAGGAGGCAGCATTGACTTTAGAATTTTCGAGCGAAACAAGACGCGGAAGTGTACGATAAACGACCGACGTATATGAGGGAAAAACGTTTTTTTTTTGTTTTTTTTTTTTTTTTTGTACCAGTATATAATAATAGGTTTAAGCTAAAGGTCGAAGTTGTTTATCAGATTCCCCTGTTCTATCGGCCCAGCGCGTATTCTGTACTAAGGGCTAAAGACATCGTGCAAGTCCGAAAATAATTCAGTATTGACTGGCCAAATAATTCGGATTCCGTCATTCCGATAGTGGCCGACTTATGCAGCAGTTGGAAATGGCGCATAAAACGCCGATAACTATCTGCGAACGAAAGTACCATCTCTCTGGCTGGGCTGCTGAACTTTCTTGCGCGCGCGCGAACGAGGACGCTGATGCGACTTCGTAGCGGGAATCGAAATTCCGGACAAGCGACACCGGGGCACAATAGAGAGATTGTCTCCATTATTTTCTGGCTACTATCGCGCCCTGCGATCGCCGTTTGCCGCCTTGCGTTAATTCTCGCCCGCTCGCTCAAAAGACGTACGCGCATTATTTCCATCATTACCGGCGATTATTATGATTATGATTTTATATCATGCTCTTTCATAATAAGCAGCGACTACTCCAGAGCCACTTCCAGCACGGCGGAGCTCGCTTGGCGCTCTTAGCAGCGCTGGAAGGGGGCTAATATTATACGGCTTACGTCGTCTGCACCGTTCAATCATTCTAGCCGAATATAGGGAATCAGCTGAGGTTCTAGGTCGTTGACCGACCGTACCTTTCCGCGGTGCTGCACAGAGTGCAACACTTCTCGGCATATAATATGATCATTTCTCCTGCCTCTATGCGCACACTCTGTTTACCACCGTCTACATAGGCGACCACGATGACGACCTGTATTTTTATCCTCTGCTCAGCGTCGTCGTCGTCGTCGTCGTCGTCGTCGTTGTCGTCATCGTCGACTTTTTTTCGGACGCACGCGCGGGCGCGCACACCGGCACCGACCGTAAGACGGTCTTCCGGCGGTCGCTCGCGCTCGTCACTTTCAGCTCTCACAAAGGAACACAATCGGGGTGCCTGCCTCTCTTTGTCTTTGCGTTTTCTGCTATTATGTCTGTGCCGTAGTCGTTTCGTTGCCGAGCGACCATATCACGCTCCGGCCTTAGCGCGCGCGCGCGCGCACACACAATATTTCAGAGCCGCTGTCGGTCTAGCAGAGTTTAGGATTGTTGTCGTTATACACGTTCCCAGTCGCATCTCTCCGTAATTCCTGATAATGGTATAATTTAATAACGTAACGTCGCTCGCTAACCCGCCATCCCACTCGTAATCCAGTCAGAACCGCGGTCCCCGCTGCCACATCGCCGAATTGCAAACGATAAAAGGGATCCCCGTCGCGACCGTATAGCATTTTCTCGTGGCACGGCGCGAAAACATCGCTCCTCCTTCTGTCCGCAACCAGAGACTCTTTCCGGAAGAAATCTGCTCCGGAATTTTCCGGTCAAGCCGTTTACTGGAAAAAGTTCGTCAGTCGGCGTTCTTAACGAGAAATCCGGAATTATTCTCGTTAATATCGAAAAAAAGAAAGATATATTAACAAAAAAAAAAAAAGAAGAAAAAAACGTGTTTTTGCCGCCTTTGAATGTTTGCTACGTTAAGCGACAGTTTTATTCGTTCGCGTAATAGCTTTTATTATTAAGTATATCGCGTCTATACATATATATATATATAGTCGAGTAGAATGTTTTTCTACTAGATATTTTTGGTACTGAGAGAGAGGTTAAAACCTGCGCGATTAGTATCGATTTTCCCATACACCCCCCTAGAGCATCACTAAATTTTCAAGTTCAGTTTGCGTCCGTCGATCCCGACATATAGTTCAATCGATTATTAGTCATAAAATGAAACAGGATTTTATCGAAGAGTGTGCTTTCGCAGCTGCAGCTAATGGTAAAGGTTCCGAAATTCGTCATACTCTTGTATGAGAATCATTGCGCAGTTAAAAAGGGGAAAGGACGGAGAATGTAGCACTTGGAAATGCAGTTAAGAACAATTAAAAATGCTAAATCGGCCAAACTTATGCTGCGAATAAAGCACAAGAGTGAGTGAGCGGACGGATTTTTTTTTTTTTTTTTTTGATATTCCAGAACATTCCAGTTAGGATATTATTAGCTATATTCCCGGTAATAATTCGAGTGTTATCTACTTCAGCGAAATTGGTACATTTCGGAATAATATATAATCTGATGCAGAGCGTTATACGGATTGAGGATTAGAAGAAAGCGTGCTTATGTTCAAAATTGCGTCGGTGTCGTTACTTAGGAGATAAGATGCACAAGGCAGCGCAGTAGCCTATAGTGATTAAAGCGCTTGGCTACCAAATCAGATGATAGGTTGTCGAGACTTATCTCGTTCCGGGTTCAAGTCGCTTCCAGGTTTACCCAGCCTGAAATAATTTGGTACCGTTGGGTACCGGAGAAATCTGGAAAAGTAAAGGCGACTCTAAGAGAAAGGAACAACCGGGCTGGCCACCTACACTCATTAGTAGTGCCTTTGGGCTCAGTTTATTGTGAACCTTAACTTCAGCATCGCCGACGCTCTGTCAAGGATATGAGAGATTTACTTATTACTTTAATATGATGCACATACGTGTTAAGTACACGGCTCGGACGATAAGCCGGTTTAATGCACCAAAAACGTATTTGTCCCGATCGTGATACTAACGTAGATGCGAACGGGAAATTACAATTAATATTTCCGGTTAAGAACGCGAAAACGCTCTGTACTTTGTTCAACTTGCTCCGATGTCGAGAAAATGTGAACGCGTGGCGGGAAATGAGATTTTGTTCGAAACTGAAATCATTAATGCGCGTTTAATTTTTTCCCCTGCGACACAGTTATTTTCGAAATACTCGGAACAGCTTCTTAATAACATTTTTTCCCTTTTACGGCTAAAATTCCTGCCTCATCAAAATCGGCGACGTCGTAGATATGGTCAGGATTATTGTGAAATTTTAAATGGATTTTGGAGATCTGATGAAAGTGGAGAAAAATTCGTGAAACTTTTTGTCGCAGTGGACCTTTCTCCCGCCAGAGAATGTGGTGGAGGAGCAGGAGCAGGAGCAGTAAGAGGACGTAAGCCCGCTAAATGCGAGGTCGTTCTGTTGAGAATTCTTTCCGGTATAAATTTTAACAGGCCATAAAAGTAGTATTCGTGTAGCGGCGCATAAAAATATCAAAGAATTCCGAACCAGCTACCGGTAAGTTAAGTGTTTTGTAATGTGTGATGGTGTTGTTTTTTGTTTTTTTCTTGTTCTGTGTGTGTCTTTCGACAAGTTCAAATTTCTTTTCGAGTTTTTTTTTATGTTCTTTACTGTTTAACATGATTGTGTTTTCACTTTCGATTCACTCAAAATTCCGGCATTCGTTGAAAAACAAAACGTGTATCGTTCGATAATGTAATTAAAGTTACCTTTTATTTTTCGTTAAGTTGTGTTTTCGATTATTCTTTCGCGTCTTACATACACGGATGACGAGAAACAGCAGAAAACTCGTCGACGCTCTGACAACATAGAAGCAGCGCACGGCCAAGTTTAATCTCCGCGTTATGCAATAATCGGTCGATTGCAGACGCTTGCAACATAAACGGCTACGCGCAGCGCTGAGATCGGAATGCGGTAGAAATTATTCGCTAAAACTAGGTGTGTTCTTTACAAATAACGCGAAAGGCCAACTCCTAATTATTATCATTTTATGCCGCTGTGTCCCCCCCCCCCGCGTCTTCCCGATCACCTGTGCCGGTAATTTATTAGCCAGCGTCCCCGCTCCCGCTTATAAAACGAATACTGAAATTATTCTTTTCATCGCTGCCGCCAGGAACGCGGCTAGAAAAAACAGATCTATTTGCGACACACTAAGAAATTATTTCGAATTTGAAAAAAGAACGCTTCTTCTCAAAAGACACTTCTTGTGCGCTATTTGGAAGAGCTCTACCCGAAGTCGGCCACGTCGAAAACGAGGTATTCATCGGAAATGTAGGTGTTGATTTATTCGCTCAGCGATGGTTACGAACATTTCCTGATAAACTCTAAAAGAAAACAGCATCGAGGATTAGTACTGTTTTTTTTTTTTTTTTTTTTTTTTTTTTTTAATTTATTAAAAGACTTGCAATATTAGTAAATAATGAAATAATTTTCGGAAAAAACACGAATCCACAGAACATTTCTGATCAATAAAATTATCTCCAACTCGGAATAAACAATCCATTGATAAAAAAAGAAAAGTCAAAGATTATAATGTTTTACGTTTTATGATAATTATTCCTTTTTGTTTTTATTAAAAGTTTCCTGTGGATTACATTTTCCATTACTTCCATTATTTCATTCCTCCTCCCTCTGTGCCTAGCTTTCGCCATCTGGCCATTCAACCTGTAACGTGTTATATATACTTGTTTTATATTAGTTTCTATCTCTATTACTTTATATAAAACCTCCGAATAAACGGATGATGAATATTATTATATCTATACGAACGTGCAAAAAGTAGATGCACAGTTACACAATGGAGAGATGCACTTTTTTTTTCTGACCTACGCGATCGACCGAAATTATGACGTGTGAATTTTCGTTTTTGCAAAATTTACCTGTGCTACTAGACGCCAGTGAGAGTCGTTGATTTGCGAAGAAAGCGATTTTCACGGTTGTTACAAAAGTCAAAACAAAACTTCCTTCGTAATTATTATATTAATAGTTACCGTATGAAATTATAAGTCGTTTGTGTGCCCGGGTACTGACTGTTCGGTTATTAGTCTCGCTAAAATTCACTCACACACACAATCAAAGTTGTTTAATGTTAATGGATCGTGAAGAAACAAACCGGGGTCGAATTAATTTAGCGAAGGTCAGATGAAATTGAACGGTATAATTAAACGGCAGAGATGCAGAACCTATTGCAGCTTTCGTAAAATTATGTGTTGTCCATGACCGACTAGAGTGGCCTGGTGTAAAATGTTTAAATATTCTGGCCAATCCGATTAATCGTTTCTGCGCTCGAAATTGGAACAGCTCCCGCTTTGTCATGAGCAGTTAATAGTTGCGCTACTGCAGCTGTTTGAGTTCCGCTAGGAACCGCTTCGACGACAAGCCGAATTTTTATGCATAGTGTGCGGCAATTTAAAGGTTAGATCGCTGCTCGCTTTAAGGCACTAAGAAGCGTAGTTATTAAACGTTTCAGCGACAACTAGTGGAACCTCATAATATCTACTCGTTTAACATATATTAATTTCCTTCTCTGTTTGCTGGAAAATTAATCATAAAAAATTGGTAAATTATCGGAAAAAATTAATGCGTTTTGTCGTCGGAAAACATTCGGGCAAACTCGGTTTACGTTTAATTCTGAAAAATGTAATGAATATCTACATCCGGACCATAATTTTTTTTTCTATCGTATTAGACTTTTTCGGCGTACGCATTTTTAACCAAATTTCTAATTAAGCCGTTTGCGAGTGCTGCATTATTCCTTTTTTAGGTGGCCCGGCGTAAGACAACACCTGGTCACTAAAAGTGGTCCCTACAGTTTATCGCGGGAAGCAAACTTAATTTTATCTTAAGCGAGTATACCTCATTCGGACAGTTTCACTTGCCCGCTGGCAAGGAATAATTCAACTACGTCGGCCACGGTCTAGTGTGTCTAATAATAAAATGTATATAAGTCTACTAATCACACAAATCATTCTTTTTTTTTATCACTATTATCATTATTACCATTATTATTATTTAAATGCTTTGATTTGAATTGATTTGATTATTATTATTATGAAATCGTTTATTTACACACATTATGGTTGCTATCTCGATATCGTCATATCTATATTGATATCCGAATAATTCGTATTAGCTAGCATCTACGACCTTTTTTGGACTTGTTTTTTGTTGTCTTTTTTTTTTAAACTTATAGCAATGTAAAGAGGGGGGACATGAACGCTGCCATACTTTTTTCAATTGCATTTTTCAGAAAAAAGGGATTACAAAATTTAACTCCAATCGATCAAACGTGACTGTTTAAAACTGGCCAAAGAGCAAAAGTCAGGCCAAGAAAATAAAATAAAAAAAAATAAAAACAAAAAAAAACGTGCCTGTTAAACATCAAACGAAGAAATAAGATACATTTAATTTTTATTTTGTTTCGCCTCGTCAACATTGACCCATCGCAAAAGGAATTTATATACATAATTTTTCATGTGTAGCCCGAAACGGGATTCGAATCCTATCTGAACGGAATGCTCAACCAGCTACTGCTGCCGCAGAAACTGTAGGCAGAAGAAAACGGCTTTACTAAGAAGCAGTTCTGTTCGATAAATTATTCCGCATATCAGTTTCAGAGCAACTGCCCTGCCGGGGATTATATTTTTTCTTCCACACTTTAATCTACGTTATGGGCCTTCTTTTTTTCCCCGTCTTATCGGAAATTATAGTTTGCTCCCTTTAAAGTTGCCGCTGTAAGTTCTTTTCGGTAGATTCTAATACGGACCGAGGTAGCTAGCTAAACAAATCCGTTTTAATGTCACTTTTTATGGCGCACGAAGCGGCTGCAGTATAACTAGTCATTTAAAAACGAGTAATAAGAAAAGACGGAAAAAAGCAAAAAGACAGACCTATGAGCAGTAGCGGCGGGGCTCTATCATCTTTTGAAAACCGGGCAATTTTAAATATAAAATATTAATCATCCAGACAGACGACGGCGCCAGCGAAAAATAACCAATAGGCCTAATTGCAGGATTCGACCCCACCCCCCACATACGCGCGCGCACACAGATACTCGGCTACTTTTGCATAGTATTCGCTTAATTGTCGTGCAGGTATAGGGCAATTTCGCATCCGACACCGTCGACCCTTCGTACACGGAAGCGTCGCTGCCCCCGTGAGCCGTTTACAGAGACGGTACGACAATCAAACGACCGTGTAATATGGAGACGCGGTGCATCGACAGCATCTCGACCGCTGGGTGCATACGAGCAACATGCGATGCACCAGTGATGCAAACGGAAATCGGCCAAGGCACCTAGCGCGTCTTCAGATTCGGCGTAACAACGACCGTTGCGAAGTGTCGGGTGCGCGGCTCGTCTGCGAACACGGCACCTGTGGCAAAGAGCAGTGTGTGCTGCAGGGAAGGACGCTTTCTGTACGCGATAATTCGTGTCGTACCGCGGAATCGTGCCATCTGTTACGCCGTATAATAATCTGGTCGCCGAGTGGTGTTGCGTTTCTGAATCGGCTCCGAGCTATGCCGGCGAATCAGCAGCTCGGCTGCTCTCGGAGCAGCGCAATTAATGACGTTATTATTCGTAATTTGTATCGCATATCACGATTCGGTGTGTGGTCGCGTCACGTCCTCGCTTGACAGCCTCTTCAATTTTTCCACGTTCCCTCTATGTCGGAAAATGTGCGGTAACGGATGATGTCGGACGGTCGGTGCGTGCGAGAACGATCGCTCTTCTATAAGGTGGTAGCTTTGCGCGCGAACGCGAAACGTCACGACAGAGGGCGATAATGGTGAATTCCTGGAGCGCACCGCGGCCGCTGCAGCGATCTGTGCAGCAGCGTGCCTCAGCACCGGATCACGATCACGTAATAGTAGTCCGATGAAGTCGGATCGGCGCGCGAACCATTGCAACGCGCTGCTCGCATACTTTGCATTCTACAGTCACTGCATTTTACTGGTAAAGTCGTGTTACACCGTAGGCCACCACCACGCCTGGCTCATCCATCTTTTTCCACTGCTTTTGCAGTCCGCGCCCGACAGCAGATGCGCGTTGCGACCGTTCATTCTTCCCGGCCAGGAATATAGGTCATCGCGCGCGTAATCTCCAATGCCGTCCGATGGTAGCTGGCTTTCAGCCAGGCTTCCGTCGTTCCGCCGCCGCCGCCGCCGTTGAGCGAGGCGGCGTCCTTCCTTCTTGCTTGTTTCGTTCGCAAAGTCGGCGTGATAGCTTTGCTCTCTGTCTGCCGAAAAAGTGACATTCTACGAGAGAACCTATGTTCGCCAGAAGAAGACAGGCTTGCTCTGCCCCTACCAGCGCCTTTGTGCGCACCTAGTTACCTCTTGAAAATGTCTTTGTAAGGCCAGCTGCACTATAGTGGAGAAAATTTTTACACTCGGCTTAATACGTTTCTCCGGGGGGGGGAGGCGCCCCTTTATTTAATTTTGCGCTATAATTTTAATTTGCACCCCTCTCCTTAAGGTGTCCTCATAAATAAACATTATTTAAAATCCTTTTTCTTTTTGCCTTTTCGTAAATTCTTCATATAGGCACCACGTATTTTCCTCGCTTTAGACTCTGCTAGACATCGCCTTTTTTTTCATTGAGTGTCAAGTTTTAAATGATTGTTATCGTTATTGCCATCATCATTATATATATTTCTTATGAAAATTGAAATCGGTTTATAATTAAAATACAGCAGTGCGGTCTTCCCTCCATCATTCGTCACGTTGTGGTGTTAAGCAGATTTTCGTGCAAATGTCCACGAAGCGATTATTTAAAATGCACGCGGAAACGAGTGTTCTGGCGCGTTAGTTCAGATTTGCGCTGGTTGCACCCTATGTAGTCGTGAAAAAAAATAACATACGCAGTGTGCATAGTTCTTTCCAGTGTCATCGGAGACAATGGCACGATGTTTTATCCCTTTTCATTTTCTAATCCGGAATAATCCGTCTATCTTAATATTTGAACCTGCTCCTTATCCTTGGTACTACGACTTCCCTCAATCTGCTGGCTTCGCATTGACCATAGTCGGCTCCCCGCATTCTCTTTTCGTCTTTCTATATGATGTCCTCCTCTCTTTCTTGTTCCTTCCATCCTGATGATTTTGATTTGCTCACCGCGATATAAATCATATCTCCTTCGAATGCGCGACTATATAGGACGCTCCCAATAAAATACCTTTCACTTCCATCCCCGGCAATCGTTCCTACTGTAGCGTCTTTCACTTCTTCTATCTTTAGCAGTATTCAATTCTAATTTCTCTCACTAATGTAATCTAACGCTGGGTAACGTCTGGCGATCCCCTTACCCAAAAAAAAAAAAAAAAAAAAACCCGAAGTTCCGGTTTCCTTGTTTTTCTTATTTTCGCTGTCACCTTAACATTTTCACGAGGTAAAAATATTCTCAACACTGGGAAAAATTCTTTTGTATTTCCTTTTTGACTCGTAAGATGGGCCACAATTTCAAGTCCTTTTCCGCTTTGAATTATACATATTTTGACAAAATGTTAACAAAAATATGGCCTAATTTTTAAACTTGCGCGCAACGCTTCAAGCATTCAGCAAAAGAAAAAAGCATTAAAACGGGGGAAAAAATTTAATCGGGGGTAATGAAAAAAAACAAAAAGAAAACATGGGCGAGACTTTAGAATTCGTATCACATTATATTTTAATTTCGAAGTAGTTTTCGCTAAAAGTACCAGAGAATTTTGTAATTCTTCAGAACGCGCGACACTTACGAATAGTGGTTGGAGGTCGCACAATTAGTTTTGATCGCGGCCGCTTTAACACAGGTAAAATTATATTTTAAAGTTTTCGGAAAAAATCGACTAAGTTTTGTGTTGTGTTTTGTTTGTTTTTTTTTTGAAGCTGTAGCAGCGGCGTGGCAGAACTGTATTTATGCAGAACTAGGATGGGTCCGTCGGAAGATGATAATTTAGGTGACACAGACGAGCGACATCATCACATTTGGCTGTCGGCTTTGTACAACGATATGCTGGTTCATCGTGGTGTTAACGATGGCGACCTCCTTAAACAAGAACGCGAATTCGATTGTGATGATGAAACTCTGGACAGACGCGGTTTGCCTGCTAGTCACGTCGGCGCCACCCTGGGTCAAACACACTGTTCGCAACCATCGATTGCTAGCAGTCGTCAGTCAAATACCGCAACACTAGATCGCTATTGTTCCAGTTCTTGCCGGTAATTTTACTACACTTTCCTACACTTTGTTGTAATCTAATATGTCTGATCACTAGTCGCCGATTATAGCCCTTTTCGCGGACTCTTCTCCGCGCACTTTTTTCATAATTTCCAGAAAAAAGTCCTTTCACCGTCACTTTCGATTCGCGTAATATGCGCCAATCAGTCTAGCGGACACCACATGGTCGTCCACTTGAATCTTCGCGCCCGATGAAAACTTTTACCAGCTGATAGAGCTGCGACAGTCTTGAGAGATACCGTGTTGTTTCGGGAAGTATGTCTAGACATTTTATTAGAAGCCTTGGCAATTATTTTACTGCGCAGTTAGGCAATTATGTAAACGTTTAATTACGTCGCAGAATTTCTGCTTGGTCCTTTTTTGGGGCCTTTAATTTTTGAAAAAGTTGTTGTCATTACTTCGGCAAATTCAACAAAAAAAAAAAAAAACACCGGCCATTAACCGGTTTCCATTAAATAGCCTTATAGTTGGCACTTTTATTTTTATCATCAGCTGTCGCATGAATTAGCGAAAAGGACGTTTCTTTGATTAACTAAATCCCCTTTTTTCTCTGAATGAGTACCATTTTTTTAGTCCTCCGACGGATCACCGTAGCCTCGAGGACTATTAAGCATCATACTGAAAAGAGTATGCTTTTCGCAATTTATTTATAAGGAGCAAATTATATCGACGTACTCCGTTTCAAGACACCGGATACGATCAGAATTGATTTTTGTTGCGTACCACTCTCTCTCACTCGTTATCAATAGCATGACGAAATAGGACTTTTATGTACAATGGAACGAAGAACAATAAATGATAGCTGACAAGGTGCTAAATCGCGTGAGTTCCACAGTGTGCAAATGTATCACTTTCTACGGGGAGAGGGGGGGGCGCTGAAATATAGCAGCTGTCCTGCAATGATTTTTTTGTTTTTGAGAACGAACATACCTGCAAAATCGTCTGGCATATAAGCGATATTGAAACATTTTTTCTTCATCGCGATCGTCGCAAATTAAAAGTAGTTTCATTTTTTAGCTGATAAAAATTTAAATTGCTAAACATTTCTATAAAATGCGGTGTAAATAAATAATAACCTTCTTTCGCAGTTACTTGACGCTTTATTACCCGAACGTAATCACCGTTCACAAATTTAATAAAGTTATATAAATTTAAAAAATTCGTTATAAAAATTGTCAAGTACAAAACCATACGAGAAAAAATCGCTCTCACTTCATCACTTACAGAGCTTCTCTCGATGATGATGATGAAAGAATAATCTCTAGACTTTTCAGATTTCTTAAAGAGACAGATTACCATTACTATAGTAAATCTTTTGCCGTGCCTCTAGTCGAACCACTCTATTATACACGGGGCACGTTGATGGAAAAAAAAGACATAATATTTAATCGCTTTTGTATAATCCATGGATATATGTGATCTGGCAGTTCTATATATCTTTAATGTTTTTCATATACATTTCGGACAATTTTTCCTTCTTTAATTTCTATATATTTTAATGTATCCAATGGGACTTTTTTTTTTTTTTTTCTGTACGAAAGATTGGATATCTCTAAATTACATTATCGTGTCGAGTTACGGTTTGCTATCTATTTCGACTATCTGCGACGGAAGTTGGTTCTAGTCGTAAATATAATAACGATTGCCCTTCAATCGCGCGGAAACTTTCGCTTTGTTTTCGATTGTTAGAGATGTTTGCCTTAGTTTCGCTTTCTTATTAATTTTTTTTCTTGTTCCCAGTTACTTCCTTTACTTATTCGCCGTGCGTTTATCCTTTTCGATTTTTCATTGTTTTCGAAATAGCCTTTTCAAGGGTTAACGCTAATCGCTTTGATTCTTTTTCATTTTGTTAACTTTCGTATATCATTTTATTTTTTTTTTTTTTTTTGTAATGGGTTCGTTTTCGAATTATAGTATAAAGTTTCGGTAACAAATTTCTATTTAAGCTAAGCAAGACCGTATTTATAAACACTGCACTATAGAAAAGGCTTGTGAGTAACTGAACACCGTGACAGTTAAAAATTGTTAATATGTAGTTGGGAGTTTTTATTAAACCGCTTGTCCGCATTGCAACATACTGCGTTTGATTCCCGACACCGTCATCGCCCACATTAGTATGCGAAATTAAAGATGTCTATCTTCTGTTCGATTCCCGGTTGCTGTGGAACGAAGCTGTATTTTTGTTTTTGCACTGCGGAAGGTTTATGATCTGGAATTTAAGTAATCCGAAAGATTAATTAGACATTAAAAAAATAGATTCCCTAAATTCAGTCGAAATTAACACGTATTAACACCGTAGTAGAAAATTTCTAAGAACACCTGTATGAGGCTAAAAAAAAAATTCAACGACGCTTACTGCGCGGAGAACATATTCAGCTAAAGATGAACTTCTTTGCACATTCATCATGTGTTATCGGGATGAGGATAGAATAGTCTGTTTCCCTCACTATGGCGCATCCGGACGAAATCTATTGATTCTCAAAAAGTTATTTCCTCAGTGCAATTTAGTTGTGTTTTACTGGGTGAAAGTATTTTTGGTTATTTGTTAAGATTTTATAACACATCTTACTAAAAAGTCTATTTATTAGTGCGAATACAACAATCGAGCCACAAAAAAAAAAAAAAAAAAAAAAAAAAAAAAAATTAGCTCTACAAGAAGAACGCTATGGTTAGTTCGCCGCCATCAAATACTTTTGCTACCTTAGTATAGAGTTTTATTCTGCCCTAGTTTACCACGTTCCAAAGAGACAATTTATCGTAAAACGACGCTCGGGGAATTCATTTTTTTTTTTCTTTTTATTTAATTTTATTACGAAACTAAAAAATGTAACACGTCGCTTGAATCGGCAAACGATTCGAGCGCCCTAATAAAAATATCATCCGCGGGACCCAACTGTGGCAAAATCGAAAGTCACGGGCGAGCAACAAAAAACTGTCCTTTCGCTGTGCTTTTTTTTTTCGGTTTTTTGCTCGCATCATTTTTAATTTGCCAGCGCGTTTGTTAAAAGCCATTTGCTCTGCATCAAATAAAAGCCGGTCGTGCCGCCGTCGAACCAATCGGCTTGGCTTGCCGCCTTTGTGTCTGTCACCGCGAACCGGCCAATTTTACAGCACGCTTTCCGAATTGTTCGGTCCCCTGCCCTTTATTGTGTTTCTCTCTGACACAAGGGCCGCGTTCGCGCGCTTCGTCCGCGATTGTGTTAGGTCTAGACGAAGGTTAAGGTTTGCAATAAAATCCGGGCGTACTGGCGAAAGTGAAACCGCAAAAAATCGATCAAGGTCGCTTTTATTTCACTTTCAACGGAAACTCTGGAATATCGGCACGGCCGTAAACGAATCAGCGCAAAAAATGACGCTGGAACACCGATCGATCGGGTTTGATTGAGAGGGGAAAAAACCGGATAAAAAACGTCGTCGTCGTCGTCGTCGTGGCATTTTCCATATTACGCGCTAAATTCGACCGCTAGGCCAGGCGACACCCAAAAATTCGGGGCCTAAAAAAAAGAGCGAGAATTCTGTCGGGCGACTTAGGCGCGCGTACTAAGTGCGCACGGGCGGTCGCCAGTTCCGACAAGGGGACGACGCGACTTTTATGGCAGATTTTCTGGCAAATCGTGAAATCGATTACACGTGAAGACATATTTGTAAACAATAATAAGCCGAGAGGGAACCGGTTTGCGAACGTGAAAAAGTACTAATTAAGCAATTTGTTAATCTCGGAATGAGATCGCGATCTGACGACGACGATCACGGTGGCCCCGCGATTTCCGAAATGTCCCAACCGATAATCGTACGACCGGAGAGTGCTCTGACATCGGAGACGATGTGCGGCCGAACGACGACACGGCTCGAGCGGCTTGTCGAAGAGGAGGACACTCGATTCCGGAGACTGACTAGCGACTCTGAGAGCACGAGAGGTGTTTAGCTGCGAGGTCATCGGAACGGATCGTGCCTTAAATGAGCTGTATCGATTTGTGATACGGTATAATAATCGCGACACGGAATTATTCCGAGAAGTGGTATTCAATTTCGATAAGCAACTCCAGTCCTCGTAGCAGGTTGCGTTCGACGGGCGACCGACTGCGTTCTGAACTCGGACCGATTATTGCGCAATTACTGCAGTCGTTAATAATTACATCACGCACACTAAAGGCTACGATGATCGCCGGTCGCATTGCAACGACCGCTTTTAGCGAATAGCGTCAGCCCTGTCAGTCGAATAGCAAAAGGCAACAACGGGTGTTTCGAAGCGGGAAAGAGGCTCGTTGCCCACATTGCAGGGAGCAATGCGGAATGCGTGATTCGATATTGAGCCCATTGCAGCGACTAATGCGAAATGTGTGCGGTTCGATAGTGCCCATTATTACACAGAATGAGCGAGGAAATTCCAGTTGCCGATTAAATTTCGAACTGTATGTTAATTTCCTTGCAATCGTTATTTACGATTTTCTTATTAGTACGTTAAAAAAAAACAACATATTTTCTTAATTTGATAACTTTTAACGTATTCCCCCTAATTTTATTTTATTCTGAAAAAAGTGAAAACGTAAGATAATTCTTTTTCGATTATTACGCACCAGTCCAAAAAATTTCCCAACATTTTCCGTTAATTTTAATTTTTCTTCCCTAAATTTTATTTTTAAAAAGTTCCATCAATTTCCTAAATTATTTTGTAAATATTTAACACTCTACTAGATTGTCCTGGGAATAGTGATTCGATAGATTTTACACATAGAGAGAGAATCCTCCGCCGAGTGACTACATAGTTTCAATGACTGGATTAAAGAACAAAAAAGAAATAAAAAGGAGCCGCTTTATTAGACGTTTACATTTGCGGTGGTTTAGTGGCGCAGCCGCTTATGGGAATGAGAAACATCGGCCAAAAATAGAATTCCAACTTCTATACGTACGAGCGCCCCTTTTTCACTTTAAGAAGTGATTAAACTTCACTTTTTTTTTTTGCATTCTAAAAATCGATCATGACTTTTTGCGTGATCCCTCTTGAAGACAACTAAAAGTTTAATAAGAATTTTCCTAAGGTTTTTCTTTCGAATCCTTGGTGGCGGATGGAAATTTCGAATTTCCGTTCATTAAATCTGCGCGAGTTTCTGTTTGAAAGTCGAATTTATAAATCCCCCCCCCCCCGGAAGAAACGTTCGATTTATACATCATCCGGGAATTCAACTGGTACTCGATGATCGGGCAAAACCTTAGAAGGTTAGCCGCAAATAAGCTAGCCGATAGACGAATTATTCGTCATCTGCCTGTTCCGTGAAAATGTGACGATGGCGCCGGTCAAACGTAATAAGAAGAAGTCGAAGTTTTAGACTACTTTCGGATCTGTGAAATTCGTGTTCAAATTCCGATGACGCATTTGGCGCGGCAAGATAATATGGTTCGCTAGCTGACGCAATATTGTAGCACTTGAAATATTTTCACTATATTAAGTAAATGTTGCAACAGGGGCACGGTCTGGCACCGCAGTAATTTCTTGTATAATACCTATAAAACAAGCGTGTTCCAGCAAATAGACACAATCGCGGTTATTTCAGAATGTCCGCAAGAAGTGTACATAATGAGTTCCTCACCGGATCTCTCAGCATAAGTGAAACTCCTCGTTAATTACACACCATTCCCTGTCGTGTGATCACAGCATTAACATTTTCTACCGCAAATATGTGCATAAAAACCATATCTACATCGGATAATGATATTAAGTAAATTTCTAAATAAGTATCACACATAATGACAACAAGCGTAGAGAAAAAAGACCGAATGATCATCGCCGGACTGTTGTATGGCTTTTATGTATTAAAAGCTAGCGATATTGTTTTTCCATTTGCTT
This sequence comes from Icerya purchasi, assembly GCA_039619475.1. Lineage (NCBI taxonomy): Eukaryota > Metazoa > Arthropoda > Insecta > Hemiptera > Monophlebidae > Icerya > Icerya purchasi. The sequence goes on from CM077116.1 coordinate 71,955,871, forward strand.
TGTGCGAGTATTTGATCTTTTTCGTTTTATTTCATTTTTATGCTAATGGAAAGTTTTAAGTCTTTCGAATATTCAACTACGCCCTCTTTACCAGTCTCTCATTGACGGTAATTATATTTTTTCGAAACATTACCTAAACTTAATCGTAATACGAAAGGAATTTTATTGGTTTTTGTTATTTCTTTTTTCTTAGAATAAAAATACAAACGGTATTTCAACTGCCTCGGTTATTTAAAAAAATTAAACTGAAGCACCAATCACACACTGCCCTGCCATAGTGTCTTTTTGAGATCGCTGCAATGTTGGTAGATTTTAACACATCGCTGGTTTTTTTTTTTTTTTTTTTTTTTTACAGTACCACTATTTTGCATTTTATTTATTTAGTCATTTTTCCGTAACCTCTCCTACTGAGGTTCCCATAAAAAAAAGGGATATTTTAGCCAGCCCTAGGTTAAAAGCCGCTGACGTAATACGCCATATGTTATAAATAATGCAATTCATTTTTAAACAGGGGGGGGGGGATTTCGAGAAAGCACCAGAAGACTCTCTCGCTGACTGAAATTTTGTCCTTTTTTTTTTTTGAAATAATATTTTTTCGAAAAATAACTTTTTACTGGGAATTTAAATGAAATTAAAAATATGGTATTGAAAATTCTCTTAAAATAGTCAAAAAAAAAACACGTTCTTTGTGATACTCCGCGCAACATCTACAAACTGCATTCAAGTTAGTATTATCCCAGCTCATTTGAAAAAACTTGGACTCGCAATTTCGGATTACATGCTACTCTAACGAGATTCGTAATTTTTAGTGACTGTTTTGCTTTTCTCTTTCTTGCCTAATGTTCGCATATCAGCGAATTAGTGCCCTACCGAGAAAGTCTAACGGGGAGCGTACGATGTATACCTGTCTAAAATAACACGAGCACAAAGGTAACAAACAAAGCATACCTGTTAATAATGTTAATACGGTGTGCTCGTTCCCGTCCGTTATTTGCTGCGATAAGACGCTCGTAGAGACATATTTCGAAAAAGTTTCCAACTTCGACGAGCATAATTGACACAAAGACAAAAACAGATAGGTTTTAATCATTGTCGGTTAACTAAGCGTCAGTGCGAACAACATGATGCCAAGATTTAACCAAATTTGCAATTATAAAATCGCTCCTCGAAATTGTTAAATTTTATGTCCGTTCGTTAGCCAACTAAACTTGTAACTAATTGTTGTAATTAATCGTTGTGACGACTTCGAGCCTTCAAGGCCGACGTACTTTCGGATTGCCGAATTCGATCATACGGTCACAAATCTCGGATAATTATTACGCTGCGAGTGTCAAAAATAAGAAAGAAATCGAACAATTTAAACTGACCGCAAAAATGTTCTAATTATCGCGTTTATTTTCTTCGCACGCAGCGCTCCACTACGAAGTTGTGATTAATGAATTTTCTTTTTACATTACAGGCAACCGCCGAATTGTTAAATTTCCGAAATTTTCGCAGACTTTTTTAACTTTTTATCACTCCGTGGAAGCGAAATAGGCTCGACTGGTCGATTACGCGTCAACAATAAACAAAAAGAGAAGAATATAATGTTCGATAAACACAATAATAATATTTATTAGTAATAATAATAATAATAATAATAATAATAATAATAATAATAATAATTTTGTTAATAATTTTTCTAGACACTCTTATTGTCATCTTTCGTTTTTTTTGTCTTTTAAATCTATTTTATCCTAATCATTATTTTACACTTTCATTATTTTCTGTGTTATGTACAGTATTCTGTTATCGTCCGTCACTGTTTTACCGTTAATTTTTTTTCTAATTGTCGCCGTGGAAAATTCATATCAACTATTAAATGAGGTTATGGGATTTTTCGGGCTTCTATAACAAAAAACAAACTAGAATGTGGAGCATCGAAACTTCCTAACGTCAAAATATTAGTTTTAATTTATTAAAGCGTCTTTATTTGTCGCTATTTCCGTTTGCTAATATATATGCCCTTCTATATATATATATATATATATATATATATATATATATATATATATATATACATTATATATATATATGCACGTATATATAATTTTTTTTCTATTGGAACGAAAGGTTAATTTTAAATCGAGAAAATATCTTTAAATACATACATAATAGAGTGCGCATTTCAATTAAATTATTTAGCAAAAAGACTAAGACAAAAAAAAAAAAACAAGAACGGAACGATTATTAAAATAGGGACAAATCAAAAACAGTGGAGAAGTAAGTAAAGATGTTCTTTGGTCGGTAGAAAATTATCGATAAACTAGACAATTTTAGATATAATATAGTGTACATCATCGAATGTATCGCGTTATTTTTTCATCAATCGTCCGAAAACACTGATATCGAAAATAATACATTTTTCATTAAAAAATCGTTTAAAAATAATAGCGAATGCAAAAAAAAACATTTCAAAGATTTAACCAGGTTCGAAATAAGACGGGTTAAAGGAAGTTTTTCGCTATAAACCACAAGCTAAGTTTAAATACTTGGGTTGCTTGTTCGGTATTTTTTGACTTCCCAGCGTCTTTTTTCCGTTTGTATTCAAACATACAATTTTTGTTATAAAAAATTTATTATTCTCAACGTACTGTTAAATTTTTAAGTGTGCTTATTGACAAAGTATTTTGTACAAAAATAACGAAAAACATACAGTACACCACCTGTAGAGTACTACGTGCCGATATGATTTGGAGTGTACCGATAACTGCCAATCGATTTTACTAATCGAATTCGTTCTTGACCCCCCCCCTCGCGCTATCTATTAATATATGTATCATGAATATTTGTCGAGAAATTAAAATTAATTTTTTGTTCAAACGAGAAAAAAAAAAGATTAAATACCGACTGTCTGTGTGAATTTTCAAAAGCGATATTTATACGTTTATATTCGCAAACGGAAATACCCGGTATTCTGTTTCTATTGCTGTTACAAAAACGCTTCGATAAATTAAAATTAAATTGTGACGTTAACAAAAGGAAATTACGATACTTTACATTCTGGTTTGTTTTTTTCTTTTTGTTTTTCTTTTTTTTTTCTTTTTTTTTTTTGTTGTTTTTTAAAATTTTTCTATTAATTTATTAGTACTATATACTTTTTTAAAAATTGTATAAAACAATACTTATTTATTCGTTTTTTTTTTCTTTTTTTTTTTCGGTGGTGTGATTCGGGGATTGAATTTCGGTGCTGGGCGGGTTAAAAACATTACGTAGATTGCATTATTTTTAATGTGAAACAACATTATTGGTTGTATACAACTCGGCTGTTGCAAGCAACTGTTTTATTATTTTTTCATCCGTTTAACTTATTACTTTCTTTCTTTTTTTTTTTTTTTTTTTTAAATTTAAGTAATAAGACTTTGTTGTTACTATTAGTTTAATTATACTATTCAGAACATTGTACAGTATTATAATAGTAGTATTTTATTTAAATTATTCTCTGTTCGTATATTTAGGCGTTATTTTGAATATTGCTTTTTATTTATATGCATACGTACACTATGTACATATACATACATAAATTATATATATATATATATATATATATATAATTAAATACATACATATATATATATATGTATATGTATATACGTGTACCTTTATATGTTTATGGAAATATATTTTCCATATTATTATATATTTCAATAAAGTACAAATATCAAAAAATCCGAGTTCTTGTATTTATTAATTACTCTATTGTATTTATCTAACAGCTCTTCGAAAATGTAATCATTTTACACTTGTTAAAGCGACTGCGTTGGATGTTTTAATCTTCTTGTAATTACGCATGCAGAAAAAGTATAATGCGTTTACTACAACGAAATTTATGATACATTTCTTAGAAAAGAGTTGCAAAATTACTCTGGATCCTGCGAGTAAGATGCACACTTTGATGAATTCATTTTAAATATATTCAATACGCTGCTCAATTATCTCGGTTTCAGTGAACTAGAGGATTCTTGGTAATTGAAATTACAGAAAATATTTTTTTCGTACAGTTTTTGCCAGAATCCGACAATCCCCTAATAATCTATGATGTAGAGGGGCGAGATTTAATTTCGTCCAATTTAATTTACCGAATTTATTTCCATTAGACCGGTTTTTTGATAGACGCAGTTTACAGAAGCGAAAAATGAAAATTTTCCAACAGTTTCTAACATATCGTGGAATTATCTTTTTCATATGCTTATAAATAAACTCTTAACTCGTTAAAATTACTTTGTTCGGCCGATCCGCGACTGAAATGGTGTACCTTACACGACCAACAACCCCAAATTAGTCTTTCTGGCTTACTTACAATTCCGCGCGTGTTTTTTTTTGTATTTTTTTTTTTTTTTTTACATGGTTTTTATCTCCATGTTTCCATAGTTTTTACGTTGAGTAAATTCGCCCTAGAGACTTTCTCGCATTTTGACCGCATCAATGTGAATCATTCGACGGGAAACCACACATTTTTTTTCTACCGTTCTGAGAACCTATTTACTAAAAATGATAACGTTTAATAGGATGAATTTTGATTTTTTACAAAGTGGCGTAATTATTACTTTTTCTTCTCTCTCGGTCGGTCCACTTCGGACGCAAAAAATAAAAAATTTTGCAGTACTGCACATAAAAGAAGTCAGCGTGTCGAACAAGGAAGTACGCATTAATCAGATTTATGACTGGTATATAATATGCTCATCTTTTACTTGGAAGAATAAACAGAAAAAGAAAATTTATTACATCATACAAAATAGATGACGTAAAAACTAAAAGTAGGCAATGCTGCTGTATACAAAGATTACGACATATGCTTGACTTGGAATGGGTCGAAATAGATATAGAAAATTAATGTACGCGGAGTATCGCGATAAAGCAGGTAGACGCAATATTATCAGTTGGTGAGAGGAGACCAGTTCAAGCAACATTCATACATGGAAATATACGTTTACGACTAGGCATTGTAAAAGTATTGGATATCCCTGTAACATTTAAGTGTTGTTTCGCTTCTTTCTCTAGGCTTATTTCACGCTTAGCTTATTAACAAATTCTTATGTCTAGTAGAAATTACGTTCGGCAGCTAAATGAAATTTTGAAAATATCAACCAAAAATTTAATCAACCAATTTCCCCGTGTTTAATTAACTCGGCGGCAAGTGTACGAGCAAAAAAGTAAATTGCAATTCCGTAATATTTCCGATTTGAAAGATTATTATCGGTAAAAATAATGAAAATTAATTAATTAAAAAACAATAAAATACACGTGTACATCGTCAACTAATCAACTAATCAATAAACGTTTAAGTGCGCTACATTTAAAAACTAATTTTGCTGCCGAACAAATAACAAAATCTAGAAAAATGATAACAGCAACAGATGTACTATGTGCTAAAGACGTCCCTCTCATTATGAGTACATTTTTTTCTTTCTAATTTAATTTCGTAACTGCATTAATCGAACTTGAAAATTTTATTATTGAAACACTTTAGAATATGTTATACTCGTATATGTATATTCACGAACAGATCGGAATTCCTTTTCTAGTCGATATAATTATGATACAGAATCTTTAAGTTACATAGGTGATTCTTCGTGTATTGCGCGGTTCAAATGCGTCCTAGAAACTGGTAATATTGGAGTAAACACTTTAGAAAATAATATGTTTTTCGGGATCTCTCAAATTTTCCATTGAAGAGACCAAAATGATGGTAATTAGTAACAAATGAAAAAATAAACGACTCTTTATATATACATATAAATAAATAAATATATATATATATATATATATTAATATATTGGTGGTCCCTATAAGTGGTAGTTAGACCACCTTTTTCAAATGCTGTTTTTTTTTTTTATGAAAATATTTATGACATTAATCATATAAAGAATAATATATACAATTGTTTACACTAAATAATGTTAGTTTTGTATGAAAGTGAAAGAAAAGAAAAATTTTATTCAAAATCAAAGTTGGTTTTAGATTTTAATTTGCATTTAAAAACCAAAAAAAAGTCCTAGAGAAGCGCTAATTCAAAAAAAAATTTACGCAACATTCTCCGTAGATCAATCATCATCCCATTTCTCTATTTCCTCTTACTCTTCCAACAATACAGTGGAATTAACAGTCATCTACCATTGTATATCCCTTATCAACGATACTTATCAATATGGCAAATTTTTTAGTTATGACCGATTCCTTAAGCTCCCTAGTTTCTTTCCAAAGACAATCCTCTTATTCAGAAAATACTCAACCTATACAACACCTTATTCCAATCACAAATTAAAATCAGCTTCATGTATATTCTAAGTCACATTGGTATCTCCGGTAACGAAAATGTCGATAATCTTGCTAACACCGCACATCTTACTTCTCCATTCCTTCCCTTTATGCCACAAGACCTCCAGTCATATATGTATATCTGAACAAACTCAAAACAAATGGCAATTAGAATGGTCCCAACAACGCACCAACAAACTCCATCAATCCTTTCTTGAAAACATTTATCCAACCTCAATAGAACCGTCGAAATTATTATTACTAGAATCCGTATCGGCCACACTAAAATTACCCGTGACTACCTATATCAAGGAATCCGACAAACTCCCACCTGTACCTACTACTTATCAGATATCATGACAATAAAACACCTTCTTTTCTCCTATCCTTCCTTCTCTGCCCTACGATTACAGCGTAAAATAACCCCTCAGAGAATATGCGACAACCCAGTACAACTTAATTTATTGATCACTTTTCTTTAAAAAATTCACCTTTACTCCCTAATCTAAAATTTATCCGATTGGCGCGATAATCCTGGAAATTAAAAGTGCCTAAATATTAAAAAAAAAAAAAAAAAAAAAGATTCTTTGTCTTATAATTTTAATATGTACATATATTTTACTTTAATAATACTGCGACCTTTCTTTTACTGTCAATTTTATTTCTGCTTTTAATATGTTCGAAATTTAAATCTAGAATTATGTTGTTTCACGTTTCTCCAACTAGATTACAGTTAAAGAAGAATAACAACATAGTTGTTAAAAATGATGAATGTAGTTTTTTTTTAAAAAAAAAAAGTAATATTATTTGAATTAAATAATTTGTAAATGTTTAATGTTTTCATATATTTCATTTCGGATCTAGTAATAGTAGTAAATTATCCCTAGTTATGCCACGGGCGTTTGGAGGGTTTTTCCTTATGGAAGTAAAGATTAAAAGAAAATTTTTTATTTGTAGAAAACATTTCACTACTCTATTAAATATGTGGGAAATCAGTTTTCAAATTAACTTTGCATTTATTCCTAAAGAACTTTTAGCATAAAATATGTAACGAAAATATTAAAAATTAAATTAATAGTGTTATAATTCACACAAAATTAATTGCGAATAATTTTATACCCATCAAAAATTAATACTTGCTTCTTTTTATTTGTCAAGTTTTTAGCGGCGGAGCGGCTACGTCATTGCTGACTTGTTTCTGCGAATGTTCATGAGACGCCATGAAAAATTTCTCAGTTTTCAGATAATACTAATAGTATTTTTTAAATCACATAGAGAATCAGTAACGTTCATTTATGACGAATTATGTTCTAGATTTTTATAATTATTTTACTATTATTAGAAATTTAAGTATTAACATCGATATGAAAATAAATTAATTCGGGTAAAAAAGCAAACTATAAAATGGACTAAAACGCAAAAAAAAGGTTATAAAACAATATTTCAAAAAGCAGATAAAGAAAAATGTAACGGTTTGGTGGTGCATCAGTACCAAATGCATACACACACATACAAATATGCGCATATATACGTCTGCGAAATTAAATTACGTTCCTGTTTCTAATGAACACTTCACAGTAATAACAGAGACACTATTAGATTTAAATTTAACTGACCCGTAAATTGTGCGCAACAGATGCTAAACTAATGCAAAATCTTTTATGCTATTAAAAACGCAACTTCTATACATAGGTTAACTACACAGCTGAGTCATATGTAACGACGCGATTCGAGCAATTTTTTACTATACAGTCGAAGCCTATGCATTTTCCCCCCCTTTTTCCATCACATCTAGAACTGACTATATTCGTCATTAGCTAGATTTTCAGTAAGATCGTGAATTTCAAGATCCGCCCATCAGCGCAGTCTCAAATTTATTTATTGAATAGTTACGCTAGGTTAATAACGTTCCTTGTTTTCAACCTGTTGCAACTTGCTGATTGTTGTAGTAAATTCGTTTGCAGGAGCGTTTTCATTTCAACCTGGACAAGTGATTTTTAGCTGCCAGTTTTTTCCTTCTGTAACATATTTCACTTATAAATCTCGATATCGTGTTTGGTTGGATACATACCATCAATAATCGTAACACCTTATTTTATACTAACTATACGAAGTGCGCTAACGGTTGCAGTGCCAGCGTCGGATGGTGCCAGCTGATGTAGAACCGAACTGCTTTATTCAGTAGCGAACGCGGAGCATTATTGACCAGATTAATGATACGAAATATACAAATGAAATTATTTGACATATCCGGGCAGTGTGGCACCGTAAGAACATATAGTAGTGTATACAGATCGATAATATCTACAGTTGCATTTAATATTTTATATCGGGATTTTATTGGAAAAATATTACAAATAATAACAGCGTTTAAAGTAACGTTAAAAAAACTGAAATAAAAATACCCCTACACACTGACTTAATTAACAGAATGCCCTAAATGTTCGGGTTCCATCTTTTACGAGAGCAACGGATAAGTAGGTAGAAATACACAGTCATCACATTCTCCGCAAATGTTCAAAATTTTAAATTTTGGCAAAGCGGCGATGGGGAAACTCGCAATATAATGCAAGAGTTAACGAAATTACAACGTGCATGAAGTTATTTTTAAATCAAATATTTGCAGCGTTTTAAAATTATTATTTCACCTAACATTTGCGAATTTTTGGTTTATCACATAATATCGTATTCACCATTTTCAATTTGACTGTACTAAAAAGGAATGTTTTTCTTTTTTTTTGGATTTCTTCTTTTTTTTTTCCCCGGAAACAATCCACTTGGCCATTACTAAAGCGGGGTTTTATTAGCTGCGATATAATTATTACAAATGACGTAAACGGTTTTATCTAACTGCAAGCCGTTCGTTAATTACATTAATCACGCTGTGAGGAAACGTATTTCTAAATATAGTGTACCAACGTTAAGCATGCTTGTGTAACACTGCGAATACCAAGCCAGCTGGTATCGCGGTTGTACATAAAAATATCGGTGCTTATGTTTACGCTAAATATAATGACGGTTCAGCAGGCCTCTAAGTTTCTGGTTTGATAGACCATGTCCGAACTTGTGTATTTTTTTATTGATCGGATTGTGATTTTAGCTCCTGAAGCTTTATAACACATTCCTGAGAAACACATTACCGAATCACACATTCGGGTTTTTACTGTAAAATTCTAGTTCCAACTGTGTCTATTTTTTTTTTTTTATTGCCATTTTCCGAAATTATCTACAAAAACAAATAATTTTTTTTTGTAATTTTTTTTGGCTTAAACCTATACATAAACACGTACTTACGCTGGGGCTAATACGAAAATATTTTATCGTCTTTCTACTATATATAAGTTTTAAAATAAATGTACAAAAAAACAAAAAATCGAAATTAAAAACTGTCTTCACTTTTTAGAAGAATGATGTAATCAATTGATTATGATAAGTATCGTGGAAGAATTAGTGTCCGGAAGTCCAGGGTACTTGTACTTTGGGTGACCCGAAGAACAGCTTTATTATGTATACATATATACATATATGTATATATATATACATATATGTATATATATATATATATATATATATATAAATTTAATATAGCAATCCTTTTTCGATCGATGACATAGTTAAAACAGTTTCTTTTTTAAAAGTTATGAAACATTAACAATTGGGTTTTAATTACCCTGTTGAGTTTTATGTATGTATCTGATTTCGTTAAATCTTGTCATAGCTCTAGAATCAGATCGTCTGCAAGAAGAAATGATATTCTATTAAAGTTATCTGCTCAATCCATCAGTTAGGGCACAAAATAGACGAATATATATAACGGAAGATTGGAGCAGTTGTTGACACAGTGCTTTGCAGTATGTCTAGGTTAAGGATAAAGTATTAAAACATTGCGTAGGTGAGGATGAGTGCCGAAAATTCTTTAAATCCATGTCCCCGGTTCGCCCATATCAGTTGAGGAGACCCTCCTCTTTACCGAAATAACCGAAAAAAATAAAGTTCCTAGGTTATTTTTTCGACAGGATTTGAAATATTTTGGAATTAGTATCTACACCTGGGGACAGTAAATACATACAAACACTGATGCGTATACTGTTCTCTACTTTTGACTACTAAAGGTATCAAAAACTTAGCCTCCGCTCTGGATCCATTACTCTTACTTTTCGCGACATAAAAATAAGTGAGCTTTAATACTTTCAAAATTCTTTTCCTTCAACGTTCTTGCTGACGTTGGCTCATAATGACGAGAGGTAGGTACATATTATATATAAGTTTGCCGTCTGGGTCCGTATACTTTAGCCGGCATAAATGCCGTTGCCCGGGGTGCACTACGAGGAAGCGTATACGGTGAGCACCCCTCCTTCAACGTTAATCTCATTTCTAGGAATATCATTCGATCGATCAAATTTGCCATCTCAGCCAGCTACACTGACTTTCTGTCATTTCTCTATTTGTTCCGATTAGATCACCGACGTTAATCAGAATTCTTCGTCGTCATCCGCTTTTATTTATTACAACGTTTACTTTTCTTCGCCGCTTTTAATCTCAAAATGCAGCGGGGTTCTTTCCTTCTATTTCCTTCGTCTGATTTCCTCTGCCGAATCAAAAAAAAAAGAAAGAAAAACAAACAAATGCTATCACTTATCGAAAGGGAACATTTTGATTAGCTTTAGTTAAGACTGAGAGTTGCGGATGAAAATTAATTTCAAAAGTGCGGGAAAACTAATCGAATATTTTAACGATAGGGGCTGTTAAATTCCACGACGGTAGTTTTGCCGCCAAAAATAGTACACTGTTTTCCCAAAAAAAAACAAAAAAAAAAAACGTATTTTTAAAGTTCTCCCCGTCGAGGTTATAAAAATAGTTTTAAATTAAGAGAAAAATAATGCTAGAAATTGGTAAAGATTGTTCCTTAATTATTTTCATTTACTCTGTGGCGTTAATTCGCCATAAAGTAATCCTGTTATATCGGCAAATGCGTACCGATAATTTCGCAATTGTTACAACACAGAAAAAGAAAAAAAGCTGGTTTTCGCTTTCAGATGAAAACGTGTAAGTTCGGGTTTATACAACGCTGGTATTTTTGTCAGCAATATTCGATCCTAAAGTTTAAAACCCAGCAATATCATCTAGCTACGCAAGCAGTATTGAAAGATGGCTACGTTGGTGTAATATCTCCTTACTTTTTTTGTTTTCTTTTTCTTTCGGAGTATACTTCGCAGCGAAATTAAAATATTTTATCATTAACTTATTATATTTTTCCGCTATTGGCTTAAATCTAATGTCACTAATTACTGGTTCAACATTCTCCTTTTCAACTGTTACGATATATAAAATATAATAAATAAATTAACAAACAATAATTCGTTTTAATAAACTTACTTCAGAAACGTTTTCTCGTGCATAGCCCACATCATCAGCCTACAGTATATGATGGAATGAACTCAGATAAAACTAATATCACGATATAAACAAAATGTGTATAAAAGTATCCACTCCGATGAGAAGACGTTAACTGGTGGTAACTATTTTAGGGCACATACGAAAATGTGTCTCTACGAGTAATTGGCCAACCAACTGGTAATTAGTACTCAAGCAAAATTAACCAACCAGTAACTAATAGAGCCAACCGCTAAGATACTCAACAAATCTTATAAAAGTGAATAATTTCGACGCCAGTATGTGTTTCTCAACTTCTTCTTTACCCTACACCGGACATTAGGCAACGCAAACTCTGATTTATTTCCCGAGCTGGTAAAAACTCTTGAAAAAGTACCGAACTATAGGTGACAGTTTGAATTGCATTCTCGGCTGTGTTAAAAACGCACGAATTATTATTATTATTATTATTATTATTCGCTTTCCCAGAAAAATATTAAATTATTAACCACAACCCCACTGCTACTATATTTTATTTATATAATTAAGAATACGTGTTAATTGTTTTTGTAAGAGAACATTTGCAGGATTTTAATTTATCGATAAGAAATTAAATTAGTAAGAAATAAAAGTAAAAAATGGTTTTTTACAAAAAATAAATACCGACTTCAAGGTTTATTATACAAATTTAAAAATGCACTAAAAAGTAAAAAATAATTACCCCCGATAAAATATATATATCAGAGTGATATACCCTTAAAGGTGATATCGTAATTCTTATACAACATTAATATTTATTAGAGTTGGCATTAAATTCATGTTACTATATCTAGAAACAATTTAATGAACATTTAATGCAGTTTTTAATTATTATTTTAATATGAATTTGATGCCGACTCTAATTAAGGTATCAGTGTTGTATAAGAATTACGATATCACCACTTAAGTGTTATATCACTCTGATATGTATTTTTTATTGGGAGTAATTATTTTTTACTTTTTAGTGCATTTTTATAAAATTTTTATAATAAACCTTGAAGTCGGTATTTATTTTTTGTAAAAAAGCATTTTATTTTGTTGCTTTTTAGTGCATTTTTATTCAATTAAATTAAAACATTTTAATAAGAACAGATATTTCCACGGTGTGAAAACACCAAAAGTTACATTTCCATGGTAATTTGGCAAATTTATATTAAGTCAATAAATCTAATCCGACGGTGAAAACAATCATGAATGAAAAGCATCCAAAAAGCTTCAATCTCCCGCATTATTAAGGATAACTCAAAAACTACCGGTCAGATCTTGATCAAATTTAAATAGGACCACATGAGAAACACTACCTTTCAAATAAAAGAAGAATCATCGAAATCGGTTCATCTAGAAGAAAGTTCTGGGGTAACGCACATAAAAAAAAAAAATAAAAAAATACAGTCGAATTGAATAACTCCTCCTTTTTTGAAGCCGGTTAAAAATTAGCTAATTATGATGAAACAAGATCCAGTTAAAAATTCACATTTGCATAAATAATAAATTCAAAACACATTCCCATTTTGAACTTACAATATCATCGTGTGATGGTACGTTTTTTCCACAGCATTCCTGTGTATATATTCGAGCGATAAAAAAAAAGTGTGCGTCATTTTTTCGGAAATTTTTTGAAACCCAAAGAGGTTCTACTCCTTATTCAAATTTAATACTTGCTACATTAATAGATCTGCCATGGTGCGTTCGGAAATATTAATTATTTAATATTCATTTTTATTTTTCTCAATATTTTAATGCGATTGTAAAATGAATTTTTAGTATATCTATTAAAATGTAGCCGGGTTGTTAAATATAAACACGTGTGGCATTTTACATTGTAAAATTACTTTTGTCGTGTAGGTTTTCTTATTTGTTCTAATTAATACTGTCCCTGCCCCCCCGAAGCGAGTTATTTTCTGGTCGGGAAAAAATTGTTCGAGTTTTTACCGGTTCGTAGGCGACGCACGATAAAAGTGGTTCGGAGATGATCAGGCTGTCGTAAGCGAGTTATTTTGGCCTTTTTACGGTCGTAAAGAAATTACTCGATTCTTTTCAGTTACGAGTTGGCGTGTCTCCCTTAATTGCCGTTTAGATACCGATTGGCTATTTTTCTTCCCGATAGCGAAAAATGTTATAATATTTGTACATTTCGTATGAAAAGTAGTGGGACATTAAAAGTAGGAGGAAGCCTTTTGCCATGTTGCGTACAACTTTTAATGAAATTCTGAATGTTGCACGAAATTTTCGCTTATCCGTTAATATACTCACAATTCAGTCTCTTTAATGTTACTTTCGCTTTTATGATACTACAATTCGGTTCCACAATTCGGACCGATTCTCTATTCAGCTAGCGGTACTTTCGCAAATGTCCCGTGATAATAACGTGACCGGGTAACTTATGTGGAACCTATCCAGAGTTGATTGCCTAAACCGGATCAGGTTTTTTGCTAGCTGCATCCGGTTATCCGATTTCGTCCATTTTATGGTCAGTTTTAGAAGATCTTTTCATTCGGTCCTTTCGGCGCGGAGGGGGCATATTATTTTAAATAGTAAACAGCGTGTCTCCGGGGGAAAAAACGGCCATTGTTTACTCGGACGAAAATAATGTTATAGATAACGGTTTCGCTTGATCGGAAAGTCAATGACAAAAGAAACGAATTTTTTGCGTGAGTTTTATACGCTCTCCTTCGTGTTCGATATTTTCGGCGTTTGTTTGTGTCGCGCTGCGTGAGTTGTTTTCTTTTCGTTTTCGTGGTTTTTAGCCATGCCGACTTTCATTATCTATACCGGTGTGCTGTAATACAGAATGTTGCCTGTATTTAGCTAATAGTTCGCACCACCTCCCACAGAGAGAGCCATCTCTTCGGGCCCCAATCGTCTGCTCCGACCGCACAACCTACTTTGCATTGTACGATGTCGGTATGTCGATCGCTTGGGTCACCTTTTCTAGAGTACACCTAGCGGTAACCATTGATATGTTAAGGTTACTTTTAAGGGTCAGCGCCCTGAATGCTTCGTCAATTGTCAAAAGGTACCACCGCCCTTTATATCATGATTGGTGATATAAGCACGGTGTTCGCGAGATTATGCGATGCTGCAAGCCGTGACAAATTATAAAGAGTGTCGTCGCTGCCTCGTCAATGTCTTCCCACGACTGAAATTATCTCAGGGCTCATAACAAGCGCGGAATAAGTCAAAATGTTTTGTTTTTTTTTTCATCTTTTACTTCAACTCAGGCTCAAAATGCAGAGCAAGCCTTTCGATCGGCCACACTCGAATTGCGCACCGGAAGTTTGCAGGCATGAAATATAAAAAAAACAAACGAAAACGACGCTCGGACCATAATCGCTGTTCACTGGACTAAGGGTTTCCGAAACTGATGGCGCTTGATCGTACTATATTTTTAATGTTTGATAACTTTCAACATTTTTACGTATCGTATTTTTGAAATTAATTTTTAATCTACTAATGAAAAATACTCTACACCTGTCTATGTATTAAAAATCATTCCTGTATAACGGTTTATTAAAAAATATTTGAGAATACGCCAGATTAATTTTAAAAATACGTAATTGTTTAAACTTCTAATTCCATTTTTGTTTTTAAAACAAGTACTTCCGATAAATAACTGTGATATATTTATGTTTTAATCATTAAAAATTGATTCCAGCTTTTGCAATTTACCAGTTAGCTCAACTTTCAGTGTAATTTAACATACTACTAATTGTCTATTTACATTTATGATCTTTTATCTTTCTAGTTTCGAAAGAATTATATTTCTGATCAAACGTGTATTTTATCTCTTGACACAGCGACAGCTAAAATTTTTCTTTATTTACAAGTTACTATTTTAAATAAAATATTTCGCTTTCATATATACTATTAATGTTAATTCCGTGTTTACCATTAATGTTAAGCCAATTATCAGTGTTAACAGTTTTATTATGGGGATAAATATTTCTAGAACAGTTTGAATTCTACAAAGCGCCTGTAAAATAACAATTTTGAAACATCATTTTATTTCTATGATTAAAAATAGAGCGGTAATTTAAACAGTGTCGAATTACTGTTATGTACTTATTATAAGCCGGATGATAATTTTTGATGTTTTTTGATGAGGAAAAATTATGACGCTTACACGTTAAAATGTAAAGCTATATACAAAAATAGTATTAAATGCTCTTTCAGAAAATGCTAACGTTTGAACAATAATAAACATTTCCAATAAGCACTTAATTTAAACCCCATTTGGATCTAAAAACGGCAAACGAATGTAGTTTTCGAAAATATATAAACGGATACTTTGGAAAGAAAAATATAACGATATTTTAGCTTTAAATTTAAATTACCGGAGGGTGCTGGAAACTTAAAAGTTCAAAAAAAAAATGTTTTCTCGGGCATGTTCTGTATTAATGGAAAACATTACACGGAAGTAATGAAACCATATTTCAGTGTTGCTTCTAAGAATTACTTTTTTATCCTCATAACCTAAATTTGAGTTTAAACTTCTGCTTCTTTATCATTTATCTAACAAAATACATTAATACCAACCAAATGTGCGCAAAAATATCTATTATCTAGAATAGAAACTCATTAATTTACAATAAACTACAAATTATAAAAAATTGACGAAGGAAAATTATCTTGTTAAATCCAACTAACATTTAAAGAAAAAAGGTACTAGTACTAACACTATTTATTTACGTAATTATTATCATTGTAAGTTTTATCATTAAATTGTTTTAAATAGGATTTTATTTTAATTGTCAATTTTTGCGTTGTCATTTAAAATTTAAGTAGAATACTTTGTATTGTTTGATGGTACACTAAATGAAAAAATTACGATTTTTAACAAATTCGGTTTTAATTCAAATGACAATTATGAGATTGATGAACACTGATTAATGGATAAAATAAAATCTGAACTGAAACTTTCCCGAAACTCGGTTCCCTCAAACTCGTAAGTAACTCTATATTATAACAACATATTTAATTTGTCAAACTGGAAAGTTTTACATGGTCACATTTATATTTTATGTACATTAATCAGTTGATATGAACGTATTTTATATTAATGTGAAATAGAAGCTTTATGAAACATAATATGCCGTGCGCTGAAAATTCTACTGATTCAGTTAGAAATATTATGGTAATTTACGTTATTTTATATAATATTCGTGCAAAAATTATTCTATTTTATGCAACATTTCTTTAAATATGAGTACGTTTCTAGATTGTTAAAAATATTTCGAATAACAATCGTACTGCTAACGGGATAGTAGCCTATTTTCCGCAAATGTTAAAGGCTTTTTTAATCGACTGAAATGTAGTTCGCTTATTATTCCAAATAGTAAACGTTTCATTACGATAACACATTTTGGAAGTCACTGAAAGAGCGACTTTTACTCATTTTTTAAGTCCTTCGTCGATTTTATATAATCAGAGTATTTTTTTTAAAGGCGGTGCGCAATTCGAGTTGTCAGCGGGTGGGCTATTTCGGGTTTGGTGCGCAATTCGAGTGTCCCCTTTCGATCGACTTTTAAATGCCTGTTTATTGATCAAACGTTTATGATCAATACATACATACAAACTGAATATGAGTATTTTTAAGCAGTTTAATAAATTTTTAACTGAAAAAAGTGGGGAAAAAATTATTAATTAATTTGTAAAATGGGGATGCTATGGTACCACCGTGGTATCTCTTTCACGCTTATCATGTATACGAATTAAAAAATAAAAAAAAAAAAACATCGCCAACTTTGACGAAATGCAACCCCTCTAATCGCTGCAGCAGTCTAGCTGAACATTTTGATATTCCAAATCTGATCTTTTTCATAATCGATCAATAGATTTCGTTATCTGAGATGGTGGTAATAACGAAACACTACGAATAAATTATTTTAGACGCTATAAAACTGAGTATCCTTTGCGGTAAATAAATAGAATTTTAAATAATTTTTTCTATATTATATGTGAAAGAATTATTTCGAATTGTTTTACTTCATTAACGAGTTACTGCCCGCAGCTTGGATCGTATATTTATTTGAATAGATTTTTTTGTTTTTTTAATTAGCGCGGTACAAGAGGGATTAATAGAAAGTTAAAAATATATTTATTCTATATAGCAGCACAGTTAAAGATAACATTATACTTAGTAGTAACGTTTTTCGACACAGTCCATCTTCAGCTGGTTTCAGATTTCATCTGTTACACAGGGCCCTCGGTCTGTCATTATTTTTCCATTTCCTTCAGTTTTTCTCTAGCTGAAGATGGGACCGAAAACGTTGCTATTAAGATAAGTATATAATGTTAGTTAGCAATGTATTTTTATCTTTCTAGGTCTTAGCGAACGGAAATGTTATAGAATGTAAAACTCAGCATCCATTACAGTTTTGGATTTCTATCCTATAAATTGTACGATCATTAATAGTTGTATTAAAGTAAAGTAAAGTAAAGTAAGTCCCATTATCCTTGATAAGGTATCGTGAATTGTGAAGTTAAGCTTTTCATAATGATACGAAGCCTAATGGATCTGATGAGAATACTGGGCCAGTTCCTTTCTACTTTTGGGCTATCCGCCTTTACCTTCCCAGATTTCTCTGGTACCCAATTCAATTTCAGATTAGGTATATACCTGGGAACGACTTGAACCTGGAACGAGATAAGTCTCGATAACCTATGACACCTCTAATTTGATAGCCAAGCGCCTTAAAATATAATTTATTCTTAATATAGATTAAAATATTAGTTATCCGATATTTGAATTCCTTCTTGACAAATTTATTAAACATATACTCATTTTCTCCCGTATTAATTCGCTGTCATTTTCAGTTATTTCTGACATCCAAAACATGTACTGTAAATATTGTGCTGCTCACTGCACCTAATACAATTATCCGTATCTCCGTGATATTAAACCATTCGAGGTAGATTTTAAAATTTCCGCAACCTAAGAAAACATAAAGTGTATTAAAAAAATCTACACACACACACACACGCAGAGTTTATATCTCCATGGTATAGAATCTGTTATTGAATCTATCTTTAATTGTTGGGAAGAAGAAACTTTTAGTTATTCCATTTTAATTTAACCAAACGTTTCAGATTCTTCTACATATCGATTGTTGATAAATTCTTTAAATTGTATCGCTTTTACACTTTTATTCTTTATAAATCTTTTTCTCGTATATGTGCTATTAAACGTCCGGTTAAAAATTGAGTGAAGTTATAATCGGTATAAAAATGTTTCATTTGTAGAAAGAGACGGTTATGTTTTTTTTTTGGTCTCGTTAGCCAGGGACCTTTAGCCAGAAACAATTAGAAAGGGAAGGAATTATATCTTTATACGATATTAAATAGCGAGAACAGTGTGTCCAGAAGGAAGGAAAAGACAGTATATAACAGGCGGAATACGGATTAGGAAAACCAAGTGACAGCAAACTGGAATATCGATAGGAAGAGATGAACACTTAACAAACGTGTGATCAGTGCATCACAGATACGCGCTTCGTTTAAATGGAGAGGACAATGCGGAGAGGAAACCAACGAAAAACGAAAACGGATCAAAGGTAGCAGAGAATGGCTAAAACGCGGACGAATAGTAGAGGCAACACAATGGAACGACGAAGTGAAGGAAACAAAAAGAACCACGAATTAATAGACTAGGTTGAACAAAAACAGATAAAAGGAACAATTGCCAGAAAAAGGGAAATCGTACATATTCGAGAGAAAAAACCTAAGATAAAAACTTTTACGCGGCGGAATCGGGATTAGAGGATAATAGGATTTTTCTTAAAAAAAGGGGGTGGGAAGAAGCAGCAACCCGAGTACCAAAGAATCCGTCGCTTCATTACCAACGATGCCCGAATGGTTGGGAACCCACAGCAAATCAATTTGAACGCAATGGAGGAAAGAAAGAACATGGATAAGTGAACGTATACGGATAATAACAGGGGTGGTCAGGATAATGAGAAGCAATTAATATAGGCAGGAATGGTGAACGAATGAGAAAAGGACAGGATATAGGGAGCGTTATCAGGAGAGCAGGAAAATCAGTCGCAGCAAACTGCGGTACGGAGCAGAGCGCTCAAGACGAAGAGGTGAACATCTAATAAAAATCGTTTCAGACAACCACATCACTTGAAGGGAGAGGACAGTGCGAGGAGGAATAAAAAATGAGGCCGAGAAGAAGATAGTAAAGTATGGCTTAAAAATGAAGGTAAACAATAACGGAACGACGAAGTAAAGGAAACAAGAGAATAATCACCCGTGGATTAAAAGGAAGAATGGGTTAAGCAGATAAAAGAAGCGATTTTCACACGATGTAATAAATTGGAAGATGGGATTTTTCGGAAAAAAACTAAGCGGCAACCCGGGTGTCATCATTGCTAGAGATGCCCGAATGGCTTTAGGAACCCACAGAAAATCAGTGCAAATCGAATCGAGAGAGGAGAGCGTGCGTATAAAAGTAAACGTGCACGGAGAATAGTTAAGACAGAAGAACGATCGGAAAAAAGGACAATAAATTGAAGAAACTATTCAACAAAAGATATTCGTACTTACTTTTCCGAGATTTGTTTCCCGTTGTCGCTCCAATTATTTCGAATTATCCGCATAATGGCTTCTTTTTTCCTTGCATTTAAGAGGAAAACTTGTCATGGCACAATTCGAATCTTAATATTTTCCAATTTCTACCGAGAGAGAGTGCATCGGTACAGAAGTGCACCGAGGCTTCTTCTAAAAGCCGGATAGCGTATGCTTTGCGATTGTCTTAATTTAGATTTACTAATGATCGATTAGGGCGGCATGTGATATGATTGCTTTGTATATCGAAGGATGGACTGCCCATCTAAGTCAATCGCTCTGAAACTATTTATTTCTTTTTCACATTTCCGTCGAATCTAGTTCATTATTCCGGAACAACTTTCAATCAAATACGCGTCATTTTCGTCTCCTGTCTCTATTTCTTTGAAATTCCTGTTTCTAATTTGCTTCTCCTGTGCGAAAAATTCCTTACTAAACTTCGCTCACATATTATGACGTTCGTTCTTTGACCGATAAATTTTCCATATATTCGGTATATTTCTCTCCTCGCCTGGTTTAATTTTTACTCTTAATCGTACTTTGCATTTTCGTTTTAACACTCTCCTAAAACTGCTATCTTCATCGTAAGTACGAAAAGCTATCTGAGATTCTATAACTATATATTTTCTTTACCTGCCTTATTACTCGTTTGATCGAACGCGGTGGTATTTTATATTCAAATTTGTTATACCTTGCGCTTCCTAATCCTACATTTTATCCCTTCCCTATCCATCCATTGGATCTCAGTTTCAATCATTCATTCAGTTTCTGACCGGATTAGTATCTAAATGACTCTTCTCCTTCTAATCGCTTCTAGACACAGGAAGAAGAGGGAAAAAAATTGCACTTTCGGAGATTCGTACTCTTTTATTAAGTACGTCAGTAAACACTTGAAGTGTTTTCGAATGAACTTTAGGTTCGTAAGAAACATTAACGGAAGCGGTTAGAAAACTTAATTCACTACGCACATTCTTTTTCGAAATATCGACAGCTTTTGATAATTTTGTACTCAGATCAATTTAATTTCTATTTACTTTTTTTTTAATAATTCGTATAATTTGTCGTATTTTAATACTAATTTCTTTGAATATTTCGTTGTTCATTTTCCAGTGCAAGAATTCATCATACTATTTGAGTATGGCGGTTGGATGTTTTAATTTGTAATGATTCCTGTTAGCGCTACATGTGCTTAAGGCTTTATGTGCAAATGTTACCTTTTTTTTATTAAACATAGGTACTTGATGCGTAACTTGAATTATTAAAAGCAATCAGCCTTTTTATTTTCTGTTGCCATCGTTTAGCTGAATGACGTTCTTGATAGTTTATTATTTTCAAACTCGAGCCTTCTATTAGATTTGCAGCAGTCGCCCCCCGTATGATCATTCGGAAATTGTAAAACATTTGACAGACGCGGGGATACGGTTTTTAGAGACTTACTTCCCTTATCAGTTTTTCCTTCTTGTAATAATTTGCTTTCTTATAGCGATCAAGCCTTTGTGTTTTATTCAAGTTCCTAATCGACTGCAACATTGCGTTTTAGATTGCGGTATTTTGGAGTTATTCTTTACTTTCTCACTTTTTTTTTTTATGTTTTTTGTCTTATATGATTAAAATTAAAATGTTAGTTTCGGTTTAGAGCTATCGGTTGACGAGCCCAAAAAGAAAAAAACGTTCCAGATACCCGGGAAAAAAAACAACTTACTCATCGATATTTTTATTTAATCGAGTTAAATAAATCAACATCCATCATTAATTCTTCTGATAATCGCTGACCTTGTAAAATAGAACATTGGTAATACTTGCTCAGTCCATGTTCTGTTACTTTCACATCCATTACCAAATTATTAGCTGCATAAATATTATGACAAATTTCTAAACAGCAGCCTATTCATTTCACTTCCAAAATGTGTTCGAATTATTTTGAAATTTATGATGCTACTTTTAAGCTACTAATTGGAATTTTAGAATCTTTAATTTTTTCGATGATTGCTTTATACCAGTTTATTCATTATTTCGATCGAAAATAAAACGAGGTTTGAATTTTCGCTACGATTCTAATTAAAATTACGTTTATGACCGACTATGTTCAAATTAAAGTTGATTTTATCGTTAGATGCCCTGTTGTCATCTTTTGTATCTTTCCCGTTAATAGAATATTGTGACCATTCCTTGTCTGTTTTGTTATCCCACTAACATCTACTTAAACCGTCGCCCGTTATTTTATTATTACTACTACTCACCGGCGCTGAGGTTTGTCTATTATTTACACTATCAGCATCTCTAGGTTTCTGTTGGTTTCTCCTCCGCCTCACTTTAAATGTATATCGCTGCTGTCATCGTCGACGCCCATGGCAAATCACCCGCGTCTATGAATTGTGCACCATCAAGAATTAACCTATATTCATCTGCAACAAAATTCGTACAGCAGTTACCGAAGTTGACCTGTACGTACAGACAAGCGGACTCACATGACTGGCTAAATTGTTCACCCTTGGTTTATATGGCTTTTAAAATGCTACAACATTCGTCATCAGATCTTGCAGTTTGATTTTACTTAAACTCGAGTTTCCTAAATTCCTGTTTTGACCATCACTCGACTCTTCGGTCTTTAATTCGCTACCTCCATCTGAAAATCTTTGCCCAATGAACCGCATGGCTTTTTTACATCCGAAATGAGAACTTCTACTTACTTCTTAATGAACCCAAAATAATTTCTTCCTTCTTTTTCTTTTATCACACCGCTCACTAAAACCAACAATGTTCGCCTCCTCCTTATCGTAATGGAATAAAACTAAAACTTCCTATTAAATTAACTGTGACAATTGTACTAAAATTCATTCGGCAGTTTCCGCGATTATTAGCTATTTAACTATTTAAATGTAGGTGCATACATGCCTGTTTGTTAAAACAACTGTATAATAAAAACAAACTTTAATAACAAAAACAAATATAAGGGTAAAAATAATTTATAAGAAAATAACAAAATAAATTTCTTAGATATAACAATAATACAATCAAAGGATAGGTTAACATATAATATTTATAGAAAACAAACCACCACTGATAATATAATTCATAAAACATCAAATCACCCAAACCAACATAAATATGCTTATTTCATGACTGCAATAAATAGATTATTAACTACACCTATGAATATAAATAAAAAACAAATAGAAATTAATATATTAAAGACTCTGGCAAGAAATAACGGTTATGACGAACAAATAATAGATAAATTAATTCACAAAATAAAATCAAAATCAAAATATATACAAAAATTAAGAGTCAATAATGCTACTAACAATAAAGGATGGATAACATTCACATTTATAAACAATAATATATGTAAATTAACCAATTTTTATTTAAAAAACAAGGTATTTAAAATGTAACATTCAAAACTAAAAATAATTTAAGATATAAAATGAACACTTTAAATTTAAAAAATAATAATATTTACGAAAATAGTGGTATATATAAAATAAATTGCGCCGATTGTGAGAAATCATATATTGGTCAAACAGGGCGAAAAATTAATTGTAGATATAAAGAACACATAAAATCATTTAATAATAATGAAATAGAAAAATCAACATATGCCGAACATTTAATTAAAATTAAAAATAAACATAAACCAAATTCACTAGAAAACACTGTAACCGTCTTGGCCACTTATGGCAAAGGAAATGTTATGAATATTGCAGAAAATTATTACATAAATAAATATAAAAATAATATTTTAAATGATCAATTACCAAATAATAATAATCCACTTTTTAATATAAAAGTTTAACTTTTAATTTCACCCTACAAACTATCCATCTACACTTACCCGTCCGCTTCTTTGAACTTTAAATGTAACTTTTATTTATTTCATTTTCTTAGATTTATGTAAATAAAAGTTAATTATTTAAATATTTATTTACGAGGCTGCCTTGAATATTATACATGAAAAAATTGGTTAAATTTTTTTCACCGACTTCAGAAAGAGGCAGTTGTTCATCGCGTAAGATCAATTTTAATGGTTCCTCATTCACTGGATGTTGTGCTAGTCAGTACATGTATACTGATGAATATTGGTATTCAGTAGTCTTATTGAAATAAAAAGCGATCTCTTTAAAAAAGTTTTTAATAATGTAACAAATGACATTATTAATTTACATGTGAAGCGTAAGTGGAAGAATCTAATTTTTAATAAACGCTGCATATTTCACCATGCACAGTGATTTGATTGATTTTTTGTTTGTCAGAAACTGTATGGGCAAATGACGATCCAATATGAGTACCAATGATTGACCGGGTAGTCATGAAAGCAAACGTTAGAAAAAGGAATCTCCTTAGAGAGATGATTTTTTTGCTTAGACAAAAATTAGCCAAAAACTTTTCATTAGAATACAGAGGAACAACTTTAATTTCAAAATCAAAGGAATGGCGAACGGGAATGACTTATAATATTACCAACGTTAGTTTCCCATGCAAATGTTGCCTGCAGTAAAGATAATGAATTTGAAACCAAAGCGTGATTTAAAATCTTGTCACTGACGGAATTTGAACATTTTTTAACCAATGCCCAGTTTTTTATAGAGTACAGGAAGTAGCATCATTTTAGGTTGGCCGCATTATTACTTAAAAATATTTAAACTAAAAATTAAAAAATTAAATAGTTTATAAAAACAGAATATCCAAGATTTATTCGAAAAATTTAACGGAAATTCTTTAAAAAGTAAAAAATAATTAATCCATAAAAGACAATATATTTTACAGTAAAGTATACCTCAAGGGGATATTATGGTAATTCATAAACATCATTAAATTTTTACAGCTAGCAGAAATTTAAATTGCAATAATAATTAAAAACCGCATTAAATATTCTTGATGTTTTCATTAGTTGGCTTACAGAAAACGGCCGATTGCGTTGTTATACTCGTTTGATATGATTTCCAAGTGTATCGCGTTAGAACAATTTGAATTTTCGACTCTTCTAATAAGTAATATTTTCGTACATATATATATATATATATATATATATTACTCTGAAGTATAGGTTTTTTTATCTTTTATTTTTTAGGGCATTTTTATTAAATTTCTAGAAAAAATCTTGAATTCGACATTTTTAAAAAAAATCTATTTTGTATTCACTTTTTCCATGTGGCCACATAGATAGCGATTACTGACTGCTATGCAAATCACAGGAATTTTTACTTATTTTTTAAAAAGTACCTTTTTTTCACAACACTCTAACCACTAAAATCAATATATTGTTATCGCAACGTGATAAGTCACAGACTAAACCCTCTCGAGCAATAACCCTAACTAACTGCGAAAAATACATCAAAATCCGGCCGATAGTTTTATTACAGTGGACAGACAGATTTTTCGGCTTCCAGTTATGGCTTCGCCGGTATATTGATCCTCATTTAAATATTTAGATTTTTCTTTCACCTCTTATACGACGAAATATACATTTTCACTAAAAATGTATTTCTTATAATCAGTTTTTCTCTAATTTGGATATCTTGCTGATGTGATAATTATTAAAAGATACTTTAAATACTAAAACAGAAAAATAGGTGAGAAGACTTTAAGATCCGATTGTAAGTAATATTTCCAATGGCGACGATGGAAACTTCTGCTGCAAGGTTTTCTTTAACAATTTTTGTGTAATTTAGCTTTCTAAAATATTCTAATAAAATAAATTTTTTAATAAACATTAGTAATACAAAATATAGAGTTACCAAATTGCGTGAAAAAATTTAAAAAGAATTTTTTTTAATCTAACGTTTTTTACATAAATGAATACTTTTATAGAGTAATTCGGTATTACGTGTATGTTATAAAAGGCTGTTTGCCGTGTCCTCGACCGTACATTTTTATATTTTTGTTTCCTGAAACACGCATTAGCCTCATGGCAGCACTTCAATGTTGCTTTCAATCGGCTGTTTTTATTGCCTCTTCACTACTCTATTTTCTCCACACCATCCTTTCTTGCACTTCAAATGACAAAATAATTTTTATTTATTTTTAATTTTTTGTGTCTTTTTCGCCGAAATATTTATTAGAGTTAAGTAAATTTCTGGAGGTCCTATCGAACCACTGCAAGCACCTGTTTTTATTATTTTTTTTCATTTCATTTTCTCATAACATTCACTTACAAACTACTCATTTACCTATCCGCTTCTTTGGCCTTTATATGTAAATAATTATTACTTATTTCTTAATTAATAAATTGGGTAAACAATAGTTAATAAATATTTAATTGCAACCGTCGTAAGTATCATAAAATAAAATAGTCGATTAACTATTTGCCTTTATTTTTTGGATTCCGTACTCATCTAATGTACGGAATCCTAATAAGATCAGAAACGAAAAAAATATTAAAATATGCAATAGTTCGTGAAAATTACAATTAAAATTCTTTTTAAAGCAATAATCAAGGTAGCCTTCAAAAATCCATTAACAATATAATTTAAAATGACCTCAGTAATTACCGTTAAATAATTCAAAATTCGCATCACCTGGTAACCCCTTAAAACGGAAATTCGAAATATAAAACAAAAGCCAGAAGCACTTTCATAAAATCAAAAAATTATAGTTAAAAAGTTATTTGGGCCAAAAACGACAAAAAAAATTATGTTTACGTAAGCAGTAGCCCGAGTAAAGAAGTAGAGAAAACCAAAACGCACCTCAAACATATGCATCAAGGGCCGCTATATAGAAAAACCATAACCGAGCTTGTAAAACTTTATACTTTTATTTTTTTCCCGGTCATACGATATATTGTTGGTTTGTCGAAAACGAAACCGTATTTCATTTCCTTAACGAAATTTTTGAAGTTGGTGAAAAGTTCAAAATAGCGCGAAACACGATGTGTGTCTCTCCTTCTCTGTGGCACGATTTCGTATACAAAAAGGCAGATATAATTCAAGTTAATACTTGAATGTCATATCTATCGATTATGATAGAAAATCAAAAATTTTTTAATGTATATATTAGTATAGATTTGAAGTATGTCCATGTTAATAATTAAGGTTGTAGATAGAAGGATTTGGAACAATAACCAAATAAAAAACAGATGCGACCTGAGCCAAAGGTCGTAATTTGTTAATTAGAAAAAAACTTCAAGCATTTTTTCTGTATGTGTTAATGTTGAGTTACTATTTACTACTTATTGTAATACTTGACGCTGCAGATAGAAAATGATTTGGAGTAAAAACAAAATGTTACACCCCAAAACAAATCTCACATACAAAAACATTCATGTTTTAAGTTTATAAAAAAAAAAAAAAAAAGGACCTTCAAAAGGCACGTTTATTAAATAAATATCAAGAGCAGATTTAGTAATTTGCAATTATTTTCTTGGAAATATAAAATATATGTAATCTATCGTTTATCTAAGGGAGAGGATGGAGGTCAAAAGCTTCGTGAAGTGTAAAATATAGCATTGTTTAGTTAGCCTCCCAATACCAACACCCATCTTCATCTACTCGTGGTAATCTCTGCATTCTTTTCATTTGGTGAACATTTGAGAAATTATCCGCTCAGTACAGTAATCTAATGAAGGTGGTTCAAGTAAAATAGCACACTCAAATATAACTCTATTTAGAAGTTCGGAAAACAAACAGGTACAGTTAAAAACTTTTGAAATATTTATCGGTGCTAAGATATTTTAGTTCATGTAATATAAATCTTTCCAAAGATCTAGGACTAAATAGCGGTTATTTGTTAGAATTTACTTTTTTTTTCTTTTTTTTTTTTAGTACAGTATGACACTACGTGATGCGTGAAAAAGAACTGGACTGAAAATATTTTTGTTTTTTGTCAATTATTGCATAAATGTAAACTACAGTAACTCTTACTTTATACGAATAGAATGCTTAGTGAAAAATACAGCATATCACTAATTTAAAATCAGACTGTTTTAAATTTCGTATTATGTAAACGTAAATATTATGGTTATCTTTAACTTTAGCGCATGAAACATCATGCTTGACTGACTTTGTTCTTATGAAGCCAATAATTCAATTAATTATAAAATATTAATCAGAAAATTAAAAAAAGTTATTCTGACTTTTTTCATTCTGTAAATCTCTTTTCCTTATAATATTATTTGTCTCTTTTTTAATATACCGCGATGAATTATAGATCAAAACCAGCTCTGAAAGTAACTTTGATCAACTGCAAAAACCGCATCAGAATGCATCCAGTAGTTTGCGAGATTAGCGCGAAAAGACGGACAGACAGACGGCACGTTTTTCAACTTTCATTTATATACTTTTAGAGTACACTGTTTTGTCGGTGAAAATGGTGCGGTAAGAATGTCTCCGTGTTATTTTTAGAGCTGAGGAGGGGATATGGGATTTTCGTTTGACTAATTAACACGTGATTTTCAGAGAATATAAATATACAAGTAAGGAAAACTAATGGCATTTTCTATTTCTATGGAAAAAATGAATTCCGATTATCTATTTATTTATTATATTTTTATTTATGGTCGCTATATGACATCTTGGTCTTCAGCGACCTCGAAATTTACATTCAGTTCTTAAGGATTACGTATAATACATCCTTTACATTTACAAAAGTGATTTCGGTATTTGCTAATACTTAACAAGCAAAGAAAAAAAAAGAAAAGAAAAAAAGGAAAAGGAAAAGAAAACAAAATAAAAGGGTCACGCGATGTGTGACAAGCGTAGTTGTACATGAAAATTTAAATCAATTTAAAAAGTGAAGCGTTTTTTAGAAAATCTATTACTTTTTAACACACATTATCGTCCATTGTCAATCCTGGATGAATATTATTGAGTCCAGCTCGGGCCTGTCTAGCTGGTAGGCGTTACAATCGAACAGGAGGTGTTTGATCGTCACTGGGTTGTCACACCGTTGGCACAAAGTTTGCGGTTCCTTGGAAATTAGATAGGAGTGAGTGAGGTGCGTATGTCCAATACGTATTCGCGTGATCACTTGTTGTTCCCACCTGCTGTAGAGCAACAGATGTACTGTGTCAGATACAGTATTTCTCACGTTGTGAAGCTTACTGGGAGTTTGCAGCCAAATAGAGTTCCAGTAGCTGATTGACGCCTTACTTCCGATTATCGATTCTTTAACTCGATCTAACCAGCTTTCAGAAGTTCTTCCCTTTCTCGTCTCCTGCTACTTCATACTTTCTTAATTTTGCTTTTATCTTATCGGAACTCCGTTCGTCCTAAACCAATTCTTCTAATTCTTCTTCGGCCATGGGCGGAATCATTTCTTTCGTTCCTAAAGCCTTTTTGATTTTTCTTTCCAAATTTTTTAAAATACATTCAATTGTTTTCTTTACTTCGGTTCTACCCCTTTCTTTTGGAACATTTTCATTATTTCTCGTTTCGTCCCATCTCTCTTACTCTGTGCCTTAGGAAGCTTTTGAAAGTTGAGAATTAACGAACGCTTCATTCGGTAGCTTGAGTATATGGTACCTTCCGTCCAGCGCGTAGTCTATAAGATCGTCTCATTGCGTTCCTACCGGGCGTTTATGTATCATTTATGATTAAAAAATGCTCAGTGTTCGTCGACATATTAATTGCTTTTAATAATGTTCATCTTGCCACACTTTTTGACATCCTTTAATATCTCTGTTCACTTTGCTTCTCTTCTTGTTGATCTCTTTCAATGCAGAACTGCAATTCTTTTCTCTCCTTTCTACCCTGCTACAAGATTAATCTTTCGGGGTGAGTGTACTTTAAGATTTCCGTCATAAAACCTACCTTTTTTTGCTTTATTGAAATTGCCTTTCTTCCTCTTAGCTCTTTACTTCTCTTTTCTTTTTCCGATGACGTTCTTAATATCCGGTCAGAAAACACCCATTTTCAAAATTTGCTCCTCCTAATATTCATATCTTCGTTTGTCACCTAAATCATCGTCCCATACGTTTTCTTCCGCAAATTCTTTTCGTTATTTAGTTGTCTTTCTTAAGAATAATTTCTCTTTTTGCAATTACATTAATCATATTTATATCTATCCTACCCCCAGAAAGCTTAACCTTTTAGGACCCACTTCCCATAATAAACGGGGAGACGTAATTTATAATTTATAATTATCCGTTCTATGACAGACTACCGCATTCCTCCAGATCTTTCCTTTCAGAATTAGATCGAGTTTAAATTACTTGTTTCCGTTTCTACCGTTATTGAGATCAACTCCGTTCTGGCCATCATTATCGGATTCTACATTTCTCCTCTCATCCTTTTCTAGATATCCTATTTAGATTATCATTTCTCTGATCAATTATTATTCTTTATTCGCTTTTGCTTACTTCTCCGTCTGTGTCGTAAGTGGAAATTTTCTTGGAACAAAACTTCTTTCGCCTCCTTCACTTTGCACTGTATATATTTTTTCATCGCGACAAGCTTATTAATTTTTCTTGCAGTTTTTTCGGTTACCTTCGTCTTGAGTTTTTCTTTACCGACTGGTTCTAAATCTGTTCTCCAACATATCGCCAAAACTGAATTTTCCACTGCTTTAAGTTCCCTCTCTTTCCCACTCATGTCACTAATAGCGGCTCTGGAGAGAGTCAACTGGAGCTAGTTCGGTTGTTTTCAGATCTTCCTCGCTTATTCACATTTTTTATGCGGAATACTATCTTCCACGCTACCCTATTTTTTCGTTTTTTTTTTTTTAATTTTTCACAGAATCTAGCGGGCTCTGCAAACTATCTCGATTTTTCTTCCTTCTTTTTATTTCGGTTATGTAAAATATTTCTCATCTACGATTTTTTTCATTTTTCATTCGATCGAGATCGATCTTCTTCGGATTCTTACCCATTCAGGCATTGAAGATAATGAATTAGTGGAAAGACCGTTCTTCCATTTTAAATGACAGATTTTTAGGCATATATTTTTACCTCAAATATTGCTTTTCATTTGTCCATTCTAGACTATAGTTGAACTCCTGTTCTAATTTATTTTTCAATTGAGGCCCCTTTTGTCTCTCTATTCAACCACTTCTTCCTCCTTGTTCACGGTTCCCAGACTTTCCCTCTTTAAAATGCTTTAAAATTTCAACTATTCGTAGACTTTAATTTGATCGCAGTGTCTCCGTCTCCCTGTTACATTTCACTCTTACTCTTTTAAGCTGACCGTATTTTGTTTAATTTTTTTCGATAAACGATCGTCCTTTTATTCTACTTTATTAAAACTCTTGATATTCCTACTGCTCCTCTGTAGTGATTCTTATATTCTTTCGTTTTCCACCAATCCTGCCCTCGAATTATTTTTATTACTTTGTCTTTTTCAATTCGTTAACTAATGTTCTCATATTGACAAACCTATAAAGGAAAAAAAATAAACTAAAAACAAAAAAAAAGACTTGGTAGACAGAAAGTAGTTATTTAAAAGAAATATTTGAGTGATTTGAAAATTTTTAAAAGTGAAAACTAAGGCGTAAGATTTTGATGGACTTTCGAAGCGAAAGTGAGGAATAAATTAAACTTCAGGCTATAGGGACCGGTTTCTCCTACACAAATCAACAAAATATTGTAGTTTATTTGATCTACTTTATCCATAGTCAAGGAGCAGACTTTAGTAATTTTTGTTGATTGTTGCGCGAACATTTTCGTATATATCTTTCTTGTTTTTTACTTTAATAGGTTACAACAATGTGTGTGTGTGTGTGTGTGTGCGTTTACATTATAAATAATAGTTACATTCAAAATGGTAAACGAACATAGAATAATTAAATTACTTCAGAAGAATCCGATTGTAGTTGTAATTTATAAAGTGAATAATTTACTGAGTAGTAGTTTTCTTCTCTTTTTCCTTTATTTATTTATTTTTCCGGAAGTAGATGTTCTAATTATAGCGAAAGAAGGGAAATCGTTGATAAAGAGAGACAAAGAGAACGAGGACGCGAGTGGGAGAGCTATTGAAAATGGAGATAAACGCTGTAAAAGAAGTCAGACATTCGTAACTTAGCTAAAGTGAACATTATGGCCGTAAACTTTGCCCAGCTACACTAGTTTAGTCCAAACTATTACTTAGCGACCCCGGGGAAAATTTTACTTCGACTGTAATTCATATCGGTTAATCTTTCATGCGATCTTGGTTCTTTATTAAATTCTGATGCGTTATCGAGATCAGTTCGTCGGTGTATTATTCTGCGCCACGGCGTAAGAACTCGGCTCGCTGTTGCTGGATGCGATTCTTCAACGAATAAAACCGATTCGACAATAAGAGGCCGTAATGCACCGAGTTTAGTACGAGCGGAACAGACAACTAACGGTATTTCATTATCAAACAGATGCATACAATGCATGACGGTAACGGCAACGGCGGAAAATCAAACACACTTATTACAAATAATGCACAATCATACAATCACCGCACACGGAAGTATCATCATTTCCTCTCCTTGATCCGGTAATAATACACCTCTGCTGTTCCACTTGCAGTCAGACTAGGGCAGTGCCCAAGAATGCTTCCGTTGAAGTGCTAGAAGATATTCTCAGCTTCGTTAAAAAGAACAAGCTGAACAGGTTCGTGTGGCTTAAGTGGCACACATGCGCTGTAATAGCCTTGTAGTTACAAACGGCACACATGCACTGTGCAAATGATATTTTCCCGCAAAAATCTCTACCGTTGATTAAAAATAAGTCAGCCCGCCAGTTCTGCACACTCAGTAACACTATTAAACTGCACTCCCCGGAACTTCAAAATCCAGTATAATGATCCGGTTAATAAATAATTTTAATTATCCAATTGATGAGCGACAAATAAATAATTCCTTCCTCCGTCAGCCTACACACACCACGTGGTGTTTAGTAGCACTGAAATACCAGTCCACTGAGTAGCATTACAGCGTCGCGCATTAGTAGTGTTCGCGTAATGATGTCTTCAAAAACTCAACAGTTAATTTAGCGGGTAAATAAAATGTTAGACCATCAAAAACGTTGAAGATCCGATGATTGAACGCGGGTCTAATACATCTGCGTAATTATACCGAATGAAGTGGTTATCCGAAACCTGAACAATGTTATGACTAACAAAAATTTCTTTCGCTCGTATCTATAAAAGTACAGTATAGGCTTTAAATTTTGTCATGATACTTGCAGAGGACAAACGTACATATACTGAACATGTAATTGTTGCTAGCGTAATATACAACATTAAACGCATTGCGCTAAAAAACGTGTAAACAGGTTAATACCAAATATTCAATGGTCAGCAATGAAGAAACTGGTAATCCAACAATTTTTTTTTTTTTTTTTTTTTTGGGCTTGGCCGACTAAGGGCAGCTACCCAGGACAATTGGACTAGATTAGAGATTAAATTTTAATCCGGTCAGAAATCGATGACAGAAAAGAGACAAGAATAGGAACCACATTGGATGACGGCAAAGCTAAGATATAGGAAGCACTATATGGAGTAGGATAATTCAGCTTTAACAACTGAACGTACAGGATATTACGTTCGGAGGAAAGACTGGAACATTCAAACAGCACGTGGTCAGGATCACAAACGAAAGAACAGTCGCCAGAGTGCAAAGGACAACAATGCGACCAACCCCTACTACTAAACCAATCATCTATAGAATTTCATCATTTAACCTGCAAACTGATGTAGATATCGATTGGAACAGGCAATTTAAGATGTAAGAACTTAGTGTAGAGAAGGGAACGCTCCCGCACAAGAAGAGAACATTCAAAAAGAATATAATCCGCATCACAAACGCGGTCGTGATCCGAGGGATGAAAAATACATTGTGGAGAAGAAAAAATAGAAAAACGAAAAAGAGACGAAGGAAGACAACTATGATTAAAAACGAAAACGTGTTATGGGCGAAATAATGAAGCGACTGAGGACAGGAAAATCAGCAAACCAAGACAGTGATAAAGGAAGAGGCTGAATTAGTTTGTAAAAGGAATGGGAATTAGAAAAGGAGGTAGACACCCGACCATGATTTGAGGTATGAATGTTTAGATAGAAAAAGGATATTGTTAACAGGAAACGTATTGATAAATTTGCCGTTAGAGGAAGCACAGCGAGCAAACGAGTCAACTAGGTTGTTGCTCGCGATGTCACTATGATGGGGAATCCAAAGAAGATCGATTTCAATGGAACGAACTAAGAAAAGATTGGCAATTAAGGAACGAATAGAAAGGATAATGTAGAGTCGTATAAAGAGGATAGAAAAGTAAAGAATATGGCCTGCAAGAGGCTCATCGATTCAGAACCATCTCATTTGTGGGGAGAAAGGGCCTTTAATAAATTAGTTTTCTTAAAACAGGAAGTATAAAAATAAGAGTATCAAATTTAGTCTAGTACTTACGAGTGATTTTATTTTAATATTATATATATATTAAGGACAACGTCATTCTTAACTCGACTCCAACTTGTTGTGTTCAGAGTGACTTGTTTTTTTCTTTTTTATTATGATTATTGTATTAGTGTCCACAAGGACCAATGGTTAATAAAAATTTTAATTCATAACAATTAATACGTCTAGATATTAAGCTGTGTTTTTTTGATTGGTGCATAATCGGTATCCTGTTATTAACTATTTTTCTCTAATTATTTACTTCGGTACGGGTTACTCGTTGTTAAAAACAATGATTTCTAATTCCCACAAACCTATATTTTATATATTTTATTTTCAACAATTTATTTTTAAAAAAATACAATTTTTTCAGTTAAAAAGTAGAGAAGACCTTTTTATAATCTGTCTGCTTTAAGAACGGTCGCTTTAAACACTATCGCTTCGAACATGATCGATTTGAATAAGTAACCTAATATATATTTTATTATATTTGATGATTTAAATGTCATTAACGAGAGATATGAAAAATATAAGTAGAAGTGTATATTACTGTGCAGGGCATGAACACGGCTTATAATTTATGAAAAGACCAATAGATCATTTTAAAAATAAAACCAGCCCAATCGATTTAACTACTGCGATATGTAGCTAATTAACAGAATTCTCAGTTAGAGTGCTGGTAGTTGATTTCGAGGTTAACAGCAACCGCAATAAAAAGAAAACTACGAATTACAACTCGAAATTCGGTTACAGAGAACATTTACGTAATTTTCATCTTAAATGCAGTTTAAACGAGAAGAAAATTTTCCACGTACGGTTAAATTTTAATTTCTAATTCGTATAAAAACAGTCTGAATTAATTGATATATCAGCGGACCTTTCAAGTTTTTACAATTTAATTGTTTTTTTCTTAAGAATAACGCGGAGTCCAACAACATAACTCTTATCGGAATATACAATCAGCTATTAAAACAGCAAAAAATTCTGCTCTAGGTCTAGATCAAATTTATGCTCATTTTCTAAAAAATGCTCTTGGAAATGTCTTTTTTTTATATATTAAACGGGCTCGGTTTTACCACTGACCCAATTACATGAGCTTAGATCACTTACTCAGATTCTGAGGCCATCGGAGATAGAGAGTATGAAGGAAAGAAGGAGCGGAATAACGGCGAGAGATGGGAAGGAAAAAATAAAGGAAGCATTGAAAGGGGTAGAAAGATCCAACACCAAGAGTTCGGTGTATAGATGAGAGCACTCGGGAAAAAGAGCAGGGCATTCAAAAAGGATATGGTTGGGGTCGCATGTAAAGGAAGAATCAGTAGAATGGAGAGAGCAAAAGGGAGAAGGTGAAATAGAAAAAGAAAAACGAGAGGAGGGAAGGAGGGAATGATCATTAGTCTGATTAAGAAAACAATACCCGAGCGCCGAGAAAAGGGAAGAAATTGGAACCAAGGCTGTGAATTGGGAGTAGGCTGCAGGAGAAGGTAGAAGGAGAAGTGATTGGCAAAAAAAGAAGGTTAGATGTCAATCCATAGTCTGGCATGGAGACTTGCCGAGAGAAAAGGCAGGAAAATGCGGGAGGAGTGGACCATTAAGAGACGCCGAGCGAGCTAGCAAGTCAGCTGCTTTGTTGCCCCCGATGCCAGAGTGGCCAGGAACCCATAAAAAGCCAATAAGAATAGAACGTGCCAAGCGCAAGTTGGAAATAGAGGCACGAGCAGAAAGAATAATATCATCAGATGAGTGGGAAGGAGAAGAAGAGATAGCTTGCAGCCCAGATTTGGATCCTGGAAATGTCGTTAGACAACTTCTTCATATTTTCAATTACATCTGGAAACAACGCTGCTTTCCAAAAATGTAGATAACTGTGATTATTTTACCTTTCCTTAAATCAAATAAAAACAACCATTGTCCTATAAATAGCTATCGCCCAATTTCTCTGACCTCGAACTCGTGTAAAATTTTTGAAAGAGTAGTCAATGAGCGCATTTTTCGGATTTTCCGAAAAAGAGGGAAAACTATCACCATATCAGTAAGGTTCTCGGCCCTCAAGATCCGCGTTAAACCAGTTACTCTTTATAAACTTTCGAATAATTCAATCGTTCCGTATTAATGACCATCCTCTAGTTACATTCTTCGATATGAAGATAAACGGTTTACGGTGCGCATACGACATTCTCTTTCTAACCAACACACCCTTGAAAATGGAGTCCTATAAGGCACCGTTCTTAGTCCAACGTTATTCAACATTGTTATCAATGATTAATCGCGTGCAATCCCACCCATGGTATTCAAATTTCTTTTCGCATATAGGAGCAACTGCTCATCAGCAAGCGATAAACCAGATTCACTCCTGGTCTCAGAAAAATGGTCTTAGTATTTCTTATGAGCAATCCATTTTTGTAAGCATTACAAATTCCCTCAAACCGTACAAGTTTAACTGAACAATATCTCCACACTAGCTTCAGAATCAGTCCAAATACCTTGGAATAACATTCGACTCCTCATATACCTGGTCTCCTCATATCCGTAACTTAAAAAAGAAATGTTTTTCGAAAATTAACCTCGTAAAAGAGAGTTATCTTATACCAACTACGGCTCAAATCGTCCTGCATTATTGAAACTGTATGGTTCCTTAATCTGTCCAATCCTTGATTATGGTCTTCCTATTATATACAGCTTTGCTGCCTTATCTCGTTTAGATTCACTTAACCCTATTCATAATACTAGTCTGAGAATATCAACTGGAGCTTTCCGTACTACTCCAACTTCAAATCTCTTGTACGTAGCCTCTGAGCCACCTTTAATAATTCGAAGACAACATACTTCCTCAAATTCTGTTCCCCAAAATTTGGCAAATCCTACACCTTCCATTCTTCTCTCGAATTACAATTCTTGTCACAAAATTATCTTATTTTTTTCAATCTATACTTATCAGTGAAGTAAAGATACACACTATTTTCCAATAAACTTTACCCTCTCTGAATAACTTTTAAACCAACGATTTATTTCTCTCTTTCTGAACTCTCGAAATCCTTCACAAATACTACTATTTTCCGTTAAAATTTTCTTGCGCTAATCAGTGACTATCCTAATTTCGAGCATATCTACATCGATGGTAGCAAAATCCAAGAACGTTCCGGTTGCTCAATTATCCGTAAAGAGGACAGAATTTTGTATCCACTTTCACCCTATTTCTCCGTCCTATCCTCTGAATTTTTTGCATTAAAACCATCCTAATATTTTCGGACTCCGTACCAGCTTTATCTTCCCTGAATAATTACCGCGATAAAAAACGTCATTCCACTTGATCCAAGAAATCATCCAAAAAATAGTCAACTCCAATAAAAATATAGTTTTCTGCCCAATTACTTCTCACTGTGGTATTTTTGGGAGTGAAATAGACGACTTGTCTGCTAAACAATCCTTAAATGTTTCTCCTATTCTCAACATCCCTATTCCTCTTGTAAATCTAAAAGCATACTTAAATACTTTATGCCAAATTAAGTTTCGACAATTCTGGAACCTAAACATCTGAAAGAAATTTATCCTTCTTCCAACTCATACACAGATTTATTCCGGATGAACGAAGTAGTTCTTTAACGTTTTACAATCAATAAGGGTTCAAAAGTCAACAGAAAATACCTTTATTCATTTAATTACACAGAATCAAATGATTTAAAATCGCACTAGTTTAAAGAAAGCTTTCATTAATATAGAATACTTTTTGTTCAAAAAACTCAATTATAATTTAAATGATTATTTCCTTAGCGAAGAATTATATAGCAGTTAGAAATATTCCCCTCCCCCTTTCGGGATTATAATTTCATAATTATATAAATTCGTAAACGATACTAAAATAATTAATTGTGAACGCGAAATTGTTATAATAATTGCGGACAATAATAAAATCTATTTAGAAAATACGATTTATTACCGAATTTGCAATAAAATGAAAAACTGGGCGAGAGGATAGCTCTAGTGTGTTCCTATGTGCATTTTTACATCGGAATGGTATATTATTTCGTAACAATTACGCACCAGCCTGGTACTTGTCTTTTCGGTATCACCGTAGCTGATGTTATCTGGATGATGAACAAGCAAATTCGTTTCCTTTTAAACCGGCTGCCAATCAAATCAATGCGGAAATGCACCTACATGCGTTGGAAAGATTAAAACTGCTCTCGTGTACATTACTTCTATGCATCCTGCCGAGGACAAAGGCATAATAATAATTTTCGATTACGTTGGCAGATTTGTAATAGACTTAACCAATAAAAATTCCGCATACAAAATTATCGAAAATCTCTTTGATACTGTTAATTTTGTCTTACATAATAAAAGTGTGGAACTCACTTTCAACTTTTAGTATCGAAAAACGGTCAACGATAGATGTAATGATCTCAATTTTCTCGGTGGTGTCCTACCTTGGAGATATTTCATTGCTGCGATCAACAGTGATCGCATTCTTATCTTCATCGATAGAATCACATAAAATTTGCAAAAATCGCGCTGCAGAGAGATCAACTACCTCGATTACGGTGATACTTTTTAGGGTCTACAGCATTTTAGTGATATACGATCATTTAGTTTTTGCGTTTTACCGCATCTTCTCGCTGTAATAAAAAACGTAGAATTAAAGTGATTGGCGTTTTTACTACTGCGCAATAGAAAAAATATTAAACCAGCAGGAATCTCGATTTGCATCTAAAAATCTCGTATCTTATTAATACAATCTCTATTATTTATTGTTTTTATGCCGTAATTACCGCGATATTATTTCATTTTCACTTTAACAAAATGAACCGTAGTGTTCAATCATTGTTAGGTTCACCCCTGCATATATATTTACCTTTTAGATTAACTTTTTATTACTTTTCCATTACGCCAACCGGTAACAACAACAAAGATGTCTATAATAATGCAGTGTTCACTGTAAATTACACCTCCGGTGAATTTTGCAGTGGCTAACATAATATCAGATGTTTGTACATAATATTTTACGACTAAATCACTTAAGAAAGGCTCTTTAAAAAAAAAAAAATCGCACTGACAAAAATTCAGTTACCTTCTGAAAAGAGGGAAGGAAATTTAAACAAGCTAAAACGGAATTGTATGGCGTGATTTACACTTTCAATTACGGTTCTTTACGTAATCAGGATGATCCGTGTTGTGTAGTCCATATTAATAACCAAAAAGTTTCAGTTGTGAATTCTGCAAAGTACTTAGGTATATACATATAGATTCAAAATTAAAATAGAGAACTCGAATTGATCACAAAGTTGCCCAAATACGAGAAAGAACACATCAAATGTACCGGCTCATTGGGCGTCACTCTAAAGTGAACCTGGAGAGCAAACTTCTAATATATAAAACTGTCATACGTCCAATATGGACTTACGGAATACAAATATGGGAATGCGCTGAAGCGTCGAGTCGAAAAATAATCCAAACGACTCAGAATAGGTTTCTTCGGCTAATTACTAATGCTCGTTAGTCTCAACGAAACGATGCACTCCATGCGGATTTGCGGATCAAATAGGTCAATGAAGTAGTACACGATTATGCTCGACAGTAATAGAAATGGCTTCATTATCATCCGAATCCGGAGAGGCCTTGGCACTTTTGTGTACAGGCCTGGACACTTAAGAAAAATCAAGCGCTTCAAACCTGGCGACACTTGATTGTTACCGAGTAATATAATTAACAGAGCTTACCCATTGGGTTATACCTCTGCACATGTTATGCTAATTATAAGTACTGCTTATTTAGATTATATCTAAGATTGTAGAAATAAAGTAGCTGACCTTATCAGGAGCTATATTAACGGGGGAAAAAAAAAAGATACAATTAATAAATTGCCTGAAAAAAATTTCTACGAAATAAAACATGTCGTCAATGCTATCAGCATTCCCACCAGCAAAAATAATAAATTACTCTCTAATGGACGAACAGTGACGGGAGGATATTCATTTGCTGAACGTTCCATACTATCGATTTTGATGTCCAGATGGAATGTCAGAACCCTACAATTGGAAACTGAACCGCGCAGTACAAGAAACAAACATCGCAGTTTTAGGGCATTACTGAAAAGGACATTCGAGCAATTATTTTCGTAATGTTGCAACTACTTTTAATGATACATTGACTATTTTCCGTCTTCACGGCGGACAGCTATGCTCACATCGTTACCGAAACAGGATAAGAATATCCATTTTAATCGAACATCGGTCCTGCAATTACGGAGGAGAAGATTATTAAGAACAGAGTGCAATGGCTTCAACATTCAGCGTGTCTTCAAAGCTCTACCCGTTCCGCGAACGATCAGTTATCTGCAAGATACGACTTCAAATACACTCACGAATATCTGTTAGTTGTATTTTTTAATCCTAGGCGTTTGATGCAGCGTAGAAATACGCGATAATTAAATAATTGGAACATTTGTTTGAGGGCGAAAATGATAACGAATTGTTGTTTTTAGCGATTTTTTGTGTTCATTCGAACAGTTGAAAGAGAAATCCAAACCTAAAGCTGGCAATTAGTAAGCTACGATAGAAACCTGAAGCTTCGCATGTACATGTATAGTTTGGATTCCCGTTCGTAACAACTTCGAACGGAATGAAAAGGCTGATCGAGTTTTGCCAGGAATGCTTCGTGCCTTAAAGCGATGCTTTCCGACATATTGCCACCGTCTTTGCTTATTCCTCACACAGACATACTTGGTTGCCTCGCGGCCATATCCGTTACTATTTATCTCCTCCTATTTGTTCCACTTGTGGTGCCCGAACAGCTCATAAAACTTCATTGTTCTCTACATATAAACCCACTCGTTTGTCTTTCAACTTCGCTAGCTCACTTCATGAAATATTTCAACTTACGCGTGAAGATATCCTCTTAACCTTCCTTATTCGCGCAAAAATTTTCAATCTTTTCAATAAATTAATCTTCGCGACACGGGATTTACGGTATAACTAAAGAAAAAGAGAAAAAAAAACCCTCTTCTTGCAATACAACTGTAAATGATAAACTAAATTCCTCATGTTTCGCAGTAAATTTAAATTATAATAGTAAGTTTAATAATAGGTAGCGTGGTTGCCTAGTGGTTAAGGTTCGGACACAAGCCGCTCCCAGGTATTTACCTATTCTGAAACTGAATATTGGTTATTCCAGAAAATTATCTGGGGGAAAGTAAAGGCGGATCCCAAGTAAAGAGGAACTGGCCCCAGTATTCTCATCAGATCCCCATTAGGGATCCTTAAGTACATTATGAATAACTTCACAATCCATGATACTCTATTAAGGATATATTAGACTTACTTGACTTAAACAAAGCCTTTAATTCGGTGAATCATGAC
Source organism: Icerya purchasi (assembly GCA_039619475.1). Lineage (NCBI taxonomy): Eukaryota > Metazoa > Arthropoda > Insecta > Hemiptera > Monophlebidae > Icerya > Icerya purchasi. Next base: position 71,997,795 of record CM077116.1, read on the forward strand.
TTACTTATGCGGGATTTAGGAAACATAGGGATATTAGGTAAACAAAAAGAATGGTTTCACAATTACATGACAAATCGGAAGATTATAGTGAAAATCAAAAATATACAAAGCGCAGAAGCAGTCGTTACTACGGGTTTAGGGCAGGGAACAGTCTTAGCGCCATTACTATTTCTTATCTACACGAACTCGGTTTTTGCTGCCGTAAAAAATTCTACTATATTTGCTTATGCAGATGACTTCGCCATTGTGACAAAGCACAAAAATATACATGTTGCTGAAAAATTACTGCAGGAAGATTTGGATAATGTAACCAGGTGGGCCCATGATAGAGGTATAGTTATCAATAAATCAAAAACACAAATAATGTACATAAGGACCCCCAGTCGTCATAGAAAAATTATACCGAAAATAATATTACGCTGTCCAGGTTGGTTACACGGGAATGCTAATCATTGCGATAATTGCTCCGATTGTGTGCTACTTGAAGTTGTTAAGAGCTACAAATATCTGGGGTTAGTGATTGACAACGCATTAACATGGAAAATGCACATAAATAACCTCACTCTAAAAATAAGGCAATCCATACCAGCGTTATATAGATTAAAATTTCTGATGCCCCACGATGTAGTAAGGATGTATTATAAGGCTTTAATAGCATCGAGAGTACATTATGCTGTTCAAGTATGGGGTGAGGCAAAAAAATCGGAAATGAGCAAAATCAGCAATTTAATAAGGAGATGTCTGAAATTAATAACTCCCTCTAGAAATCTGGGAAACAAGAATATTTCTGAACCTGTATGGTGGATAGAAAATAAGGAACTACCTCCAAAAGCGATGTATTGTTATCACAAGCTGCTAAAAAGTAAGTTGCAAGACGTGCAACTGCCATTAATAGATAAAAAGCGAAATATCAGAGTACCTAAAGAATTTTCCTTTCAATTCAGACGGGGGGTAAATCATAAAATAGATAATGTCGAAGTAAATGTATTGATGAATTTATTATTAAAGGTACCGAAGGAAATCTGGATAGAACAGCATTTAGCAGTTTGGAAGGAAAAAATAAAAATTTGGTTAATTGCTTGGTTGCAGAGATAGGAGTAATAATTTGCAGGTTTCTTGGTCTCCCCCTAAATACAATATAAAAGGGTATGCGGGCTTGAGTGCATGTGGCATAATAGAGCATAATTACCTATTTGATATTTGTATAGAGTATTTATTGTAGTTAACTATGTTGCGTTGGACGTATATTATTCGGTTTTTAACATTAATAGCGCTACATTATGATTATTTCATCTGTGTTGTATTTGTTCTGCCGATTGTATATCTGGTTGTTTGTATGGGTTGGAATATGTTTGCGGTGATACTGTGTAATAATATTATTAGTTATAAATTTCCAGATCGGAAGTGTATACGTTTTGTTTAGAGGATAAGATATTTGCTTCATTTAAGAAGATTGTTGTTTTATTTTATTAGTAATTGCTTAGTTTATAGTCGGACGTTGATATTATATTGTACGTTATATTTATACAATAAACGATAATAAGTGTTTGGGCACCCACAATATAGGCATTAGCCTCGTGGGACCCTTTACAGTTATTTCAAAAAAAAAAAAAAAAAAAAAAAAGTTTAATAATATGTATGGAATTGACGGAGGAGTACAAGTAACAAAACTAAAGCGATAGCAATTCAAAATTTTTAATGGGCATTTAAATTATATAAAATTCGCAGACCTGTGCTAACTTCACACAAATTACATAATGGAAACGAGTTAATTCAGAAACATAAGAATTATTCTATATGAAGCTAATATTTCCGGTATAATATACGTTATTATTTTCGGCGTAGCCAGAAATTTATCGGGGCGTCTAGAAAAATATACATTACTAACTATTTGCTGCATACATGTTTACATTTAAAAACAAAAAGCATGTAAATGTGTTTGATTTTTTAATTGGTAAGTGTAAACGCTTTTATTTTAAAAATATCGTTTTACCTCGGCCACTTTGTTATACCAAAAAGTAAAACATTTATATTTACACTGTAGTGTGATTACATTAAAATAAACGTGTTTCATCGTTCAATATAAACTGACAAATGTAAACTTCACTTCACTATCTGTAAGTTTTCTTTATCCCCCCGCATGTCAATAAAGGATGTTTGACCAGAAACGACACGAGGGAAACGGATCAGCTAGATGTAGAGTCGGTGTCAAATATTGATAGAATAAAAGAACTGAAAATAGGAACAACGGAGATCGATGGAAACGATAAGATATACGAGGCACAATAAGGAGTGATAGCAGACTGGAGTACAAAGAAGTGCGTTCGTTCACGAGGGATGAACATTCAAAGAAGATGTGGTCAGTTCGTCGTCAGGATGGAGAGGATAATTAAGGGAAAGTGCGAGACGAAAACAAAAACGTGAGGAAGGAAGAAGAGTATGATTCAGACGTAAATGGATAATAGGGACAATAACGGAGCGGCGAAGCGAAGGAAAATCGCAAAACCAAGGCCGCGAGGGAAGATTAGGTTGGATGAAAAAATAAAAGGAAGGTTGATTAAAAAAGGAAGAAACGTAAAAATCTGACCAAAATCTAACATGAAACTTTTTGCACAATGGGAGTAAATTAGAAACGGGAATTAACCGATTTCAATGGATTCAAAGATTTTATCAGTAACATCTTGACCACCAAGGATTATATCAACTTTGCTAGGGACTTCACCAAAGACAGAGATGGTCTGTTATACATGCTAGCCACCACAAAACCCCTGCTGAAGGAACAGAGATTGAAATACAGGTTCACCCGTATCATACGAATACTAAGCGAATTGGAGGAGGACCCATTAGGACCCCACAGTGGCTCCTTCACGGACTAACATCATCTATACACCACTTTTAAGGCGAGAAAGATAGTTTCAATCATGACGCTTTCAAAGGACATTATGCAGTGGAACTGCAGAGGCCTCTACAAACATATAGAAGAACTGAAGCTACTACTGTGCAATCATGATCCAACCATAGTTTGCTTGCAAGAAACACATCTAAAATCAACACATTCTCCCTTATTTAAAGATTACACTGTCTATCGATCTGACTACACGCAGGGTTCAGTAGCCAGCGGAGGAGTCGCCATATAGGTAAAGGACAGTTTCCCTTCTCAACAATTAATATTAAATACCACATTACAAGTGATGGCGGTCCAAGTTACACTTCCATCACTCCCCTTTTCCTGTATAAATATCTGTAACTGCTACTTTCCTCCTTCCGAAAGGATTACTCAAATGCAGTTTGATACCCTGCTAGCTCAGATAGGATACCCAACTCTTTTGTTGGGTGATTTTAATGCTCATTCCCCATTGTGGGGATCCACACGTTACAACGCTCATGGAACGATAATCTCTGACTACCTCTTGAACAGTAACCTCCTGCTACTTCCTCCCCCTTCACACACGCATTTCAATTTTTCTTATAATTCTTTCTCTACTTTAGACCTTGCTTTTGCATCGGCTGCACTATTCCCATTCTTATCAAGCACCGTACATCAAGACCTTTGCTCTAGTGACCATTTCCCAATTTTCATCAATATTCCTCCCATGGTGCCGAAGGCGAGAGCAAAGCGGTCGGTTAGACGTTTCGCTTTTCACAGAGCAGATTGGGACAAATATAAGTCAGGATTTATTGTCCCACACCACTTCTCACTATCGGTAGAGGAGAACCTACAGAAGCTCACGGAAGCAATTAACACTGCCGCTGTAGCATCCATTCCATTAACATCATACACACAGCATAAGCGGGTACCTTGGTGGTGCCCAGAGATTAGCGCAGCCATTTCTGAGAGAAAAAGAGCTCTCCGTAAGTACAAGACCACCAAATTACTCAGTGATCTAGTGGAATTCAAAAAGCGCAGGGCCATAGCGAGGTTACTTATCCGGACAAAGAAACGCCAGTCTTGGATATATTTTGTCTCTTCTATTACGAAAGATACACCCAGCACCATTATGTGGAAAAGAATCAAGTCTCTCAATGGAGCCTCGAATCATTCTTTGACTCCTGCGTTACTCATGAATGGCTCGCTGATTAAAGAAGAGTCTGACGTTGTGAGAATCTTTGCGCTCCATTTTAAGAATTCCTCGTCGTCCTCCTTATATGATCCTTTCTTTGCAGCCATGAAACTAACCGTGGAACAACAAACAGTATCTTTTAATTCCGACGAAAATGATCCTTTAAATCTTCCTTTTACAATCCACGAGTTAAATTATCAACTAAACTGCAACATAAGGAATAGCGCACCTGGAGTGGATTCTATACATTCCTTTATGCTCAAACATCTTCCTACATCTGCTAGATTATTCCTGCTCGGCATCTACAACCAAATTTGGTCTTCTGGTTTTATCCCACAATCCTTAAAAACAACTCTCCTTATTCCGATTGTCAAGTCGAACAAAGACCCCTTCCTTCCGCAAAGCTATAGACCCATCTCGTTGATCTCAGTCCTTTCTAAGGTAATGGAGAAAATGGTGAACCGACGCCTCTATTTCTATCTTGAATCCAAGAAAATCCTTTCTCCAATCCAAGCAGGGGGCCGAAAATATAAATCTGCACTCGTTCATCTTCTTAGCCTACAAAGGCAAATCCTAACAGCCCACAGTAGATCACAGCGTCTCTACTGTCATACGGTTGTCAGGTTTTTTTTTTCGGCTAATAAAACTCTTCTAAAATCTATCGATCCTATCCATAATACTTCTTTACGTATCATACTTGGGGCACACCGAACTTCTCCTTCGTTGGGCGTTTGTGCTTTGGTGGGCCTTCCTCCTTTATCTATTATTATTCGCGATTATCTCACCTTTCGAGATTCTTTTCGTTATTCCTTACCAGATCATTTTTCCACCAGTAACTTCCAAATCCCATTCCCATCCTTTCCTGGCGATCCATTGGTCGAGGCTTTAACTTTTCTTTCTAAGGTAGGCATAAATTGGAGTGATCACCATGTTAATCCGACCGCTTTAGCGCCCTGGATTCATGTCTCAACATCTATAAACATATCTTTAGCAGATCCCTTAGGAACATCTAACCTTTCTATACCCATGTCTCAAGTAGTATCAAATAAACTCGCCTCCTTCCCTAACTACATTCACATGTATATACACAGACGCAGCTAAAGCGAGTCCTACTAATTCTCCTTCACCAACCGCATGCGCTTATGAAATTGGAGGTGTAATGTACACCGAGCGCCTAAACGACTACTGCTCTACTTTAGAGGCAGAAATGTTTGGGATCCTTCTTTGCCTTGAGACATACTCTTCCAACCCAGCGTCTCAAAATGCCCTTCTGATTACAGACTCACTTCAATCTATAAAAGCCATCCAGAGTCCAGACAGTTGCAACTCTCTAATAATTAAAATAAAAAACCTCCTATTCCAACTTTCACGATCTGAGGTATATGTCACATTCTTATGGGTCCCTGGTCATGTTGGGGTTCCCGGCAATGAGCGGGTTGACTTGGCTGCTAAGGCAACTCTATCTAGCCCGATGCCGTTTAACGCTTTACTGCCTCGTTTTGGCGCATCAGTCTTTTTGACGCACTTTGCTGAGGAGTGGAGCAAACTATGGTCAGAACAAACAACCTGGCTCAGGTCCATAAAGTCGGACACCGACCCATGGTGGCCGCCGTTCCCCGTCACACGTAGGGAGTTCTCGATCCTATCGAGGCTGCGTCTGGGGCACACTGCACTATCACACAATCACGTCTTTGAAGGAGCTCCCCCTCCGGTCACTTGCCCTCTGTGCGGGTTCATGGCCTCACCAACTGTAGAGCATCTGCTGAAATGGTGCCGGCATACTTCCCGTACTTCTAGTCATACCTCACCCCACCGTCTGTTGTCGAACTACCCGGATTGTGTTCGGGCAGTGTTGAATTTTGCAGCATCGAACAGACTGCACAGCCTTCTGTAATTTCAAGTGAGTCTAGGTGCCGTAATAGCCCAGGTAGTTACACGGCGCCTAGATTTATATTTGTAAATTTAAAAAAAAAAACAAAACAAAACGGGAATTTTAGAGAAAAAAGGCGGGAGGATACAGCAATCTGAGCCAAGGAATCTGCCATTTCGTTATCCTCTATCCCCATACGACTGGGGACCCAGAGCATATCAATGCGGGGATAGCATGAAGAGAGAAAAAAGTGTGAATGAGGGAGCGAATATGGAGGATAAAAAGGTCAGAGGGGCGAAAGGGGAAATGTAAGGAAATAGCTTTAAGAGCACACATGGAGTCGGAAATAATTAAATATTTAAAAGAAGAACTATCTGTATGTTTTTTATCGATACTTAAAAGGATTACTTGTTTTGCCGCTTCTTATATTGATCGAGAGGTATGCTACCGTTTATCGTATTTTATTTTTCCATTTGTTCCTTTTCTTCTGGTATTACATCTCCGTTACATAGATAGTTCATGTTATATTCGGTTATTTTTTGTTTGAAACGTATTTTGTTATTCTGCAGTATAAACTTTAATGCAAGTATGGTTGTTGCATCCTTTTTAGGATTCCGTGCATATAATGTATGATTCCGTATATATATATATATATAATGTACGGAATAATGCTAATAAGATGGTTCAGAAAAGGCGAAAGTGCTCAATTGAAATATGCAACAACTCACGAAATTGAATCATAAATTACAATTGAAATTCTGTTTAAAGCAATAGCTTCAAGATAACTGATTACCCTGGGCGGCAAAAACCGTCAACAATATATAATATGCAATTTAAAACGACGTCAAAAATCACCCTTACAAATACATAACTCATCATTGAATACCACCTTTAAAAGGGAAATTCAAAACATACTATAAAACGCTAAAGCTCTTTCACAAAATAAAAAAATTACCGTTAAAAAATTATTTAGCCCTCCCTTTTGAGCGAAAACCGGGAAAAAAAAGGATGTTTAAGCATCCGAGTAAAAAATTTAAAGAATTCAACACAGTTATAAGCATCAAGAATCGATTTTAAGGAAAACTATAGCCGAGCTTTCCCTAGAGAGTCCGAAGCTCGAAAGTTTTTTAGAAAAAAAAAATTTCTCGTGGCATGCGATATATCGATGAAAAGATCGCTATTTGTCGGGAACGAAAGAGTAATTCATTTCTTTAACGAAACTTTCGAAGTTGACGAAAAGAGTTCAAAAAAACGCGAAAAGCGACGTCTAACCTCCCGTTTGCGGCGCGAGTATTATCCATAGTTAAAGTTCTGAATAGGGTTAAAAATAATCCCCGGGTTTTCAACTCTAAAATTAAGCCCTAAGCCCTGAGGTTTTGCCGAATGGTCAAAATTTTGGAAAACTATATGATTTTTTTTTTCCCGGCTTATATCGATGGAAAGATCGCGCGCTATCTGTCAGCAACGAAACTGTATTTCATTTCTTTACGGAAATTTTCAAAGTTGACGAAAAGCTTTCAAAAAAGCTCGAAAAATGACACATCACCCTCTTATTGCCGTGCAAAAGTTCAGATTTCTTTGTTTTTTGAATCTAGTCAATTATGTAAACATAAATATTAAGGTTATCGTTAACTTAACATAGGGAATCCTCAGCGCGTGAAACATCATGCCGGACGGAACTTGTTTAACTCGGACATCGTAAGAATGACGTAGTTATTAATAAATGTGTCCCGAATTACGGATTCATAAAGCGAAAAAGGGCTCTTTATTTCGAATTATCGGAGGCCTGAAATACTACTGGAGCGTTACGTGACACTTGAAAATTGAAAACAAAACCATTTCGTACTATACACCAGTCATTTAGCGGACTGATTAATGTACACTATCAAATTAAAACTAAGAGACAATTTGAAAATTATAAATTGTCCCGTGTACCATTCGTTCAGTCTATCGGGAGCACTTGAGGGAGAAGGGAAATACAGCTTTTGTACGACTGAGACTTGGAGGGCGTTTTAAATGAAATGCCAAAGGTTTAAAAGAAATCATCGGGAAAGGTGTTAAGAAAATAAAATGAAAATAGGCGGCTAACAACAAGCTCGATCAAAATTTGAAATCAGATTAGCACCGGCATAGGTTGAATGATTATATGGAGGAGGGAATTTGAGAAAAGGACAAATTGGGCGTTTTTAGCTGACGACATTTTTCGCAGTAGCGCGAGTACTGCCCTCATTATCGGAGTTCGGGTCAATTTAAAATCGGGGAACTGTTTATCCGAAGCAATTTTTAATAAGCGGACCCGAGTTGGATCGTTATCAGCGTCGTCGTCGTCGTCGGCTGGCAATTAAGGACAATCGCGAAGAAAAAAAAATCGTTTCAACTGCCGGGGGGTACATTTTCGATTTCATTCGTTCTACTCTACCAAATGAGGGCAATTAACTATAAGCCTGATACAGATCAAAACCAGAATCGTTATCATTATTATTATCAAATCGAGCTTATCCAAACGCTTATCAGAAACACCGAACGACTAATAATAATAACGGTTCCATGTGTGTCTTAGATAATAATCGTTCGGTTGTCAAACAAACCGCTCGCATTTCGTAATTAGCGTCTCTCCGCATTAGGCGCGAAGAAAAACATTAATTAATTTCAATTAATTAAAAATTACCCAATGAACTGAACTATCCGCTCTCGTCTTTTTCCATCGGCAACTACTGCGAAACGTTTCTCTAAGCCGATCGCCGGAGGGGGCTCACACACTCAGTTCGTGTGTTTGCCGTGTTCATTATTTTTCTTTCGAAAATCCCGTTCGCTCAATTTCCTCCGTTCAGCAGAAAATGTTCCCTAACCGTAAGAATTTTATTTAAATAAGATTTTCCGTACATCCGATCATTTCCACATCAGTCAGCTCAGCAGACTGTAAAATTCTCGATAGCCGTTTCTACGGCACAAAATTTCGTTTATTTATATAAATTTTTCAAGCGAACAATCTGGGGAAAACTCATCGAAATCAGATGACGCGAAGAAATGAAGAAATCATCGTCGTTTTTGTAATATTGCGTATAATACATAATAATAATCGACATTAAAAGCAGACGACAGAGGCTCCCGCGCTAAACGATAGAGACTCCCGCGCTAAACGATAAAGACTCCCGCGCTAGACCATAGAGACTCCCGCACTAGACCATAGAGACTCCCGCACTAGATGATAGAGACTCCCGCGCTAGATGATAGAGGCTCTCGCGCTAGACCATAGAGACTCCCGCGCTAGACCATAGAGACTCCCGCACTAGACCATAGAGACTCCCGCACTAGACCAGAGACTCCCGCACTAGACCAGAGACTCCCGCGCTAGACCATAGAGACTCCCGCGCCAGACTCTTTCTGAAAAAGCTTTGAACGTGTTTCAACGACCACTAGGCCGAACAAAATCAAAAAAGAAGGGATGGATGAATTACCTGTAAAATTTCAAGTATAAAAGCATATCGTAAATCGCGGAATATTAGTGGGTGGCCTAAGAAAAAAAGTAACAAATGAAAAGATATTAAAGTCGGTATTTTTACAAAAAATCGAAAATTGCCGCGAAAAAGGAATTAAGGTTTTCGGTTTCCCGGACGCGTGGTAATCTCGTGTATTAATGAAAATAGTCGACTTTTATAGCTTCGTAAAAAGGTTTAAAATGTTTTTTTGTTTGTTTTTTTCGTCGAGATTTTACGCGAGCGAACCAGCCTCTTAATAGCTTTTTCAGATTAGTCGCCTATATGTTTATTTTGATCGGTTTAATTAAAATGTACAATTAAAGTGTGAATAAACCTTTAAAAAGGGTCTGCTGCCAGAGGTTTAACGAACGATTAATAGCAGCGCACAGACAGACCGGATAATTTTATCGCTCTAAACGCGACTTTTGTAATAGGAATAATAAAAAAATATTCCTTTTCTGCTCAGCCTAATACACACCGTTTCGTATTCAAAACAAACAAGAAACCGAATTTTTCACCGAGCCATAATGAAAGGTGAATGGACGTGTCGCTGCTGCCGCCACCGCCACATCGCCGTTCCCAAATTCGTATCTGCTCGTGCTGTTGATGTCATCGTGTGGGCCTTTTAAAATTATTCGCCCAAATCTTCAAAATGCCCGTTTCTGTTAAAGAATTAAAAAAAAAAAGTCGCGGAAGCATTAATTCCGTGCAAGCGGACAGAAATAGTACTTCGTTATTGCCGTTTCACATGCTGAGCAAGATCACCGGATTAAATTTGCATAATCAAATGGGCTACAGCGAGATGGATAAGTTCGGTGAGAAAAAATTTCGCTGATGTAATGAAGTACGTCGTTCTTCACGAGGTCACCTTTTACGCAAGACGAACTAGTAGCTGTTCGACCGTCATGCCCAACGAATGAATGTATTTTTCGACTTTTCGGTAATTAGTTCACACTGAATCATCCTTTTCCGTTCTCTCGACACTTTGATTAATATCTGAGAATTTAAAGTTACTCTAATTTAGATATACACCCTTCTAACCTCGCCGTACGGAAACCTCCCCGCATATCCGAATGACAGCTCTTCTACACTATATCTAGAAAAACCTTAATATTTCTCGTAAAACAATCAGCTGCTTTTTTCACAATGATCGAAATATTTACGGAACCGACGAAATTTCGTGTACGGCTCGCCTATCGATATTTCTCTCGATTACATCGATAAATATAAAATTCCGATGTGAAATACTAAACATAATTACAGACGCTTTAACATCACTCATGTGTAATATGCTCTTAGAATTCCACGTTCGTATCCGTATGCTTTTGAAAAATATATATACACTGAGGAACGCAGACAGTGGTGTTGAAAAAATTGTGAGATGTATTTGAAAAAATGAAACGAAAAATAATTATCGACGCTAGCGTAAAATATATCGAATACATAATAACGTAATTACATTAATTTACTTTTTTTTTAAAATCAGTTGTCGGTCTCACAGGTTTGCCAGTTGGGTGTGAGTGCCCAACACTCTTATTAACATTTATTCAAAACGCCAAATTACAACTATTCTTCCGTATTCTATACATCTTAATACTAGTCTAAGATTATATAAATTATAACATAGTACAAGTGTGTATATATATGCAGATAGTTACAGATGCCGTAAATACTCATCTGCATACCGATACATGAGAAAGGCAGCTAAATATCTTCAAATCGAAAAACCTAATCTTATTTTAAAGGAAAACGACACAGGGGAAGGAAACAAGAAAGAACGAGAGCAAACAAATAAAAAGAGAATGTTAAAAGAACATTATAAAATAGCAAGATTATTCGGGACGTATCTTGAGTTTTACTCTTTACGTCATTCTTTCAGCCATTTCCCTACTTCCTTTTCCCACGCACAGTCACTCTATGCTGAAATAAATCGTTACATTTCGTAATCATTTATTGTTCAACAATTTAATCTCTGACAATATCAAAAAAAAGTGCCGTGATCCCAAAACAAGTTGTAAAATTTCATACGAATATAAGAAAACTCATTACAATTTCCCGCATTAAATTAATTGCTCGCTAAATATTCGGGAGAAATATAATACGAAAAAAAAAACAAAATACAAATAAATATAAGTTACCATATTGAAATGAAATTTTGTATTTGAAAAATTTAAACAATTAATAATGAAGTGTATCAATTGTGTGTACGTATTCACGTACAATGATCGATTGTGGCAACTTTGCCACATGCTGATTAATAACTGTATAAAGTAGTCGCGATGGGTAATCCGGAAGAACTGCCGTACGAAGGACCGTAGAAAGGAAATATCATGGACAGACCTCTGTAACGGATCATTAAGTGCAAGAAAAAGAATCTGCTGCTGCACGATACTTAATAAAACTACGAATAATTATCGAATGTTTCCCGATGACGTATTCGTTGTACGCGGTAGAATGCTCAAAGAAATCCGTAAACGGCAAAAATGAAGATAGTGCAAAGTTTTTCCTATTAATCGATTCATCGGGATATAAAATAATACAGTACGTAATTGAAAATAATACGGTATTTAAGATAAAAGAAATAAGTAGGATCTGCCGAGGGAAATTGCGATAATCACATCATACTCCAATCGGATACCTACTAGAGTGAAATAAAAATAAATTCGTTGACAGATTAACAGGGAAAATCACCGAAAACCAAAAATATGAGCAAATACCACTGGACAAGCTATCTGCACGCTGTTAGAATTATCGTAAAGAGATAAACGGAAAATGAATTTTGAATTAATTGAAACATCAGACAGTATTACAAATACAAAAAGACTGACAAAATCTATGAAGTCGAGGAAAATCTAGCTAATAACTATGTAAAACAGTGTAGGTCTTAGATAGAACAGCGGATCGACAAAGGAAACTGATCGGTTCAGGTGTCGGTAAACACGAAGACTATGAAGAAAATGTTAATCGTCTCCTGCTGACCTGATTCCGAAAACAACGAGAAAAACTTACAGATTACGTAAAAATTATCACACTTACATCTATTTCGACAAAGCACCTAAAAATGCTGCCGATTTTACCAATATATTAAAAAATTAAAATATTGCAAAGTTCAATATTTGAATAATACTACATATCTGGAATTAAAAAGAAACATCATTACTACAAGAACGTTTAATTCAGTTATCTTATTTTTTGTACTTACGTAAGTCTGATTCATTCGCGCTTAATATATTAAAATATTATTCGGTTATTTTAAATGTGATTGTGATTTCGTTTGTCGCAAAATTATCAAAGTCCGCTTTTACCGTTGTACGGCGTCGTTCGTTTTGCAGATATATATTCGTTGATTTCTTTTTCTTTCCTTTTCTCCTTATAATTCGCTTTCCTCTTTTACTAACCTCGTTCCTTTTATTCGTATTTATCCTATCTTTACTTTCCCTACTTCCTTTAATTCGTTTCCTATTTCTTCTTTATTATACGCGTTGATTAGTTTTCAGCTAATCTTTTTCAGAGATCCCCCTTTTTTCGATTTATCGTCGTACCCACGTCGTCAAAGCGTAGAAGTCACTTTGTTTCCAATCGCGAACTTTCCTTTCCGTTTTGCCGTTTCTTTCAACCAACAAGCTACTTAACTACAGAGTCATTTTCGTATTATTCAGAGTTTATTAGCAACGCTACGATGTTTTTTTTTGTTTTTTTTTTTTTTTTTTTTATAAATAAATAAGTTGTGGGTCTCACTGGGCAAGTATGCCCGTTGCGTGAGTGCCCAACACTCTTATTATCGTTTATTCTAGTAAACAAAATTACAATTAATCATTCTTATTACTTAGATCGAACGTATTAAACCAAAAAAATAAAAATAAAATATATCAATCGACGCAAATATATATATATATATATATATATATATATATATATATATAAATTACACAATAATACACCCATACACAGGAGCAGCTTATATGTTGGACATTGCATACATTAATGTACAGGAAAGAAAAAAGAAAAGGAAACTGGTAAATAGATGGTCTAAAAGAGCCCTAAAAAATGCAGCAATAAAAATAAATGGAAAAGAGGATGCAGCAAAATTCCTTAATCTTTGCACCATTCTTTCAACCACTTCCTCACTTCCCTCTTCCATACACCAATTTGTTTTTCGCTTATTATGTGACTGGGCATAGTACTCATTAATTTAATTAAAACCGAATCATCTGTATTGTCGATTCGTAGATTTACCCCTCTAGGATGAATGTAACAGGTATTATTTTGATTCCTTGTTAGTCGAGTTTTTGGTCTGGAAGGTAACTTTACGTTATTGTATTTAAATTCAAGTAATCTGTAATAATAATAATAATGCATTTTGGGAGACATTTCATTATTTTCCTTCCACCAGGTTGATGTAGTATCACTGCGCTTCCAATGGGGTAGTATAAGTTTCAAACACCTTTTCTGAATTTTGCCTATTTTATTGATTTCCGTTTTTTTAGCCTCACCCCATATTTGGGTCTCATATAAAATTCTAGACATTATTAATGCATTAAAGTATATCCGTAATGTCCCATATGAAAGAACCGTCTTCAGTTTATATAACGCTGGAATTGACTGTCTTACTTTCGAATTTAAGTTTTGTATGTGCTTTTTCCAGTTCAATGATTTATCGATATATATTCCTAGGTATTTAAAATCTGTTACATTCACTAAAGGTGGACATGAACATGGGTGAGTGATTTTATTCCCGTACCGTTCATGTAAGCATGCATTATTATGTATACTGATTCGCGGGTGGTGACTCATAACTTATAATAACGTAAAAGCTAGTTTTTAAAAAGGACCAAGCCAAAAAGAAACAAAAAAGAAGTTTAGATCGCGGAGGAGTTCAATTTGGAGCAAGACGGTAACTTATCCGCGTATACTTATTGCATAAATGCCCAGAACGATCTCATATGCAAGGTGGATATGGTCAGGCTAGGTATTAAACCCTTATAAAAATTACACGTCCTCGCCAAATGCGCACGTCGATGAGGATATGCGTAGCATTTTTCTGTTTCTTGTTTTTTACGCGGGATAAGATCCTCTTCCTCTTCAATGAGTTCATCAACATGGACATTGGCCCAAGAACTGAGAAAAAAAGAAGAAAGAGAACCAGATATTTATGCGACGTGAAATATCTAACAAGATTGTATCAAGCGCTTGGATGGCAGAAGGAGAAGGAAGGAAAAGAATAAACGAAGCATTATAAGGAGTGAGAACACCGCTTGATAACAGAAAGGAGTAGAGTGAAGATCGCTCCATTGAAAGTAAAAAGCATTTCAGGGTTACATATAAAGTGACTGTAGGAGGAATGTAGAGGATAATATGGAGATAGCGCGAAAGAAAACCGAAAAAGCGACGAAGGGAGGAAACTGTGTCCAAAGTGCAGGCCGCATATTGTTGAGACACTAGACAGCGAAGCATAGAAGGAAAGTCAAGAAACCAGAAATAGTAAGAAAGGGAAGGTTGAATGGACAAGTAAAAAGAATTTAGGTTAGAGAATGAGGAAAAGTAGGAGTTGAACCGAAATTTGTCAGGCGCAGCAGCAGACAAAAAAATAATATTGATGGATAGAAACGTAGTAAGAAACCTGCCGTCAACTAACTCATTTTCTTCTATTCCAGAGTGACCAGAAATCCATGAGAAATCAATCTAGATTAAATAAGAAAGGGCTTGAATCAAGCAACGTGTAAAAAATAAGACTTGCTATTTGATCTCGAAAAGTATTGATGAGGACAAACGAATTTTACTACGATTTCCCCGTACTTATTAACAATATCGTAAGTCGCTAAAGTGCACCTAATCAGCAGTTTACGGAAAATAAATAGTACCAACGGATCTTCAGGTCAATTAGTATTCTTAGAACTCTTTAAAAAGCTGTTGATGTAGTTAGGTGATGTGTTCTGTAAAGATTTCGATATGCCGAGTTCCAATTAACAAACCAGCAGGTCAAGGTAAATCTTTCACTAAAATATTAACATAAAAGTAATTACAATTTATAGTCGACAGGCAGAAATTAAATATATATTCTGTATATAGTAGCATGGTAGCCTAGTAGTTAAGGCGCTTGACTACCAAACCAGAGGTCACGGGTTCGAGACTTGTCTCGTTCCGGATCGAAGTCGCTCCCAGGTTTACCCAGCCTGAAATAATTGAGTACCAGAGAAATCTGGGAAGGTAAAGGCGGCTGAGAGAAAGGAACTAGCCCCCCCCCCCTCTCATTAGTGTCGTTAGGCTTTGTACATTGTGAACCTTAACTTTAAAATCCCCGACGCCCTGTGAAAAGGGTATGGGACTTACTTTACTTTATATTATTATATACGGTTTTGGTTGTTCACTATTAATTGCATTTATTTAAGTATTTCGTAATTTTAGCAAATATCGATCACAGATTTCGTTATAATTCAATTATATTTATCACCACAAAAGAACGTAGTCACCAACGGAGCTGCTTTCTCCGAAACATGTCGGTACAATAAACTTTTATGTTTTCCATATTCGTTAATTTTTTTTTTTTTTTTTCTTATGAAAGCAACATCCTGTACCGTGTTTAACTGCTGTGGCCATTACAGTACGAAGATGCGCAGTTTGTTTTTATAGATATCTGCTTATTCCGCTAGTTCTGATAAATTGTGTTACAGATAAAATTGCATCGGGGGAATTCAAAGAATGTTGGTGACTGTTTTGTTATTAATTGAAGGGGGCCGGTGAGGTGATAATGCTGGACAGTCGCATAGTATGTGAGGAGTTGAGGGAGCAACATCTTGGCCACAGAAAGGACAATTCATAGGAGAGGGGGTTCTTTGCAAAATAAAATTATGCGACATGGCCGTATGGCCTGTGCGCAAGCGGCTAAGTGCACAGAAATCTCTGCGGGAAATGCTTTTTTCTGGCCACCATGGTTCCCTTGAGGGTTTAATTAACCTCGAGAAAGTCTGACACGAGGACCAATGGGTTTTCCATAAGGACGTGAGATTACGAAAGATTATGTTCGAGAGATAAGGTGGAGGTGGGCTGTTACTAGGCGAGGGGCAATATATTTCTGCTCGAGCGGATGTATCGACGCGTTCATTTCCAGGAATCCCTGCATGGCTGGGCGTCCACAGAAAGGATACGGAGCACTGTCTCTTAATAAGTTCGTATAATACCTACTGGGTTCGAATTACTACAGGATGTTTGGTGAGGGGATTAGAAATTGTCAATAAAGCTGCGGATGAATCAGATACCAGCAGGGCTTTCTGTGATGTAGGCTCTGTAGAAAGAAAATATTCCAAACAGAAAAATACTGCGTATATTTCAGCATCCAGTACCGAGCAATTGTCATTCAGTCGAATGCTTCGAATCACGTCGCAGACATCAAAGAACAGGCGGTTGGGGATGAAGTAGCCTCTGGGGTAGCCTTGGCAGCATCCGTGTAGAAAAAGAGGTGGTCGGGGTATTTTTGCATTGTTGCTGTTGTCAACTGAACCATATTCGGGTGCAGGGGTTTATTATACTTCGTCAGGGAAAAGTTAACATCAATGTTTAAAGGGGCCCACGGCAGAATCATAATGTTAGGAGCTAGGTTAGGGAAAGGGATTACGCTCACGTTGTGCTGCGATAGGAGAGCCAGGATTTCTGGGAGAGGGTCATTAGGGAACTCTGGGGTGTTGGGGAGGTCATTTGTGTCAATAGGACAGGAGCGTTTACTAGAGAAAAGAGCGAGGGTCTCACAGTGGTAATGATAGGTTCGGAAATACTTTAGTGGGGGAGTGCCTAACAAGGCACACAAACTTACAGACGGGGAAGTTCTATGTGCGCCAAGTATCGTGCGGAACGCTGTGTGGTGTATTGAATCAAGGGATTTAAGTAAAGAGGGACTGGCTGACGCATACGCCTGGGACCCGTAGTTTATTCTGGAAATGACTAAGGATTTGTATATGGAGAGGAGAGTTTTCGGAGGTACATTATACTTTGTGTTTGATACATATTTAAGAATAGATAGGAATTTATGACATTTAACTTTAAGATTGGATATGTGGGATCGTCAAGTTAGCTTTTGATCGAACAGTAGTCCAAGGAAAGTAGCAGTAGGGTGGAAATGAAGTGAGGAATTTTCTAGATTGCGGCGGATGCTGGAAGAGTTTTGACGTCCCCTATAGAAATCAACACAGATAGACTTAGATGGAGAAAACACAAGACCATTATTGTTACACCAGGATTGTAGTTTTGAAATAGTTTTTTGTAGGATTTTTTGAGCATTTGCTGGAAAACTGGAAGACAGGGAAATGTTTAAGTCGTCAAAGTAGAGCCGGGCGTTTACAGGCGGAGCAATACAATCATTTATATCATTGATATAAAAAATAAACAAGGTTGCACTAAGGGCAGATCCTTGTGGTAAGCCATTCTCAGTTTGAATGGTGCTCGATGTTGACGAACCAATCTTAACATGGAACGTTCTGTTTGTTAAAAAATTATTCAGATACTTGGCCATGTTTCCACTTATACCAGCTGTTGTCAGCTTGGATAAGAGGCCGTATCCCCATACTCGGTCGAACGCCTTTTCTATATCGAAAAAGACGGAGTATACATGTTGGCGTCTGTGAAATGCTGTTAATATTTGCCTTTGTAGGCTCAGCAGAATTTCGTAATTAATTATAGCAAATAACGAAAACATGAATAATCATAATCATTTAATATTTCAGAATTAATTAGAAATTTGAAGAGCATAATTAGAAGCTATTAATGTTTGTTTTTACATTAAACTTTTTCTGTTTTTTCATTTTTTTTTTAATGCGGTATCTATATAAATTTCTTTCCGTAACTTAACAACGATAACAAATTTCCGCATTTTATATTTTTATTAAGTTTATAACTTGACATTAAAATATCACAAATATATATAAATAATATTTATATTTACTAATTTTATTGTGCTGGATTTCTGCATTACGTTTGGTATGCAGTGAGTTCGACCTACTTTTGTAATTGTAATAAATTTTCATCTTTTCCATAGCGATTGGTGTATTTAAAAGAGGTATAGGTTTTTTTGTTTTTTTTTTATCCCCCCTCTGGGCACGTCAGCTAAGGACCTACACCCAGAAACAAAAAGAAAGAAAAGAGCCGACAGTTAAATTTTGATTCGGTCAGATATGGACAATACAAAGGAACTAATAGATTAAATAATGGATGGCGAGGAGAAGGACAAAATATAAGATGCACAATAAAGAGTAGGGAGCTTGCGTTTTAGCAAACAAAAATATAAAATACAACGTCCGATAGAAAGAAATGGACATTCAAAAAAGATGTGATTGCCGTCGCAAACCACCACTTCGTTGAGGTGGCGAGGGCAATTTGGAGAGGAAACAAGGGAATAGCGAAAACGAGAGAAAGGGAGAGCAGAATGCCCAAAACGCAAGCGAATCATAGAAATAACAACAGAACAGGGAAGTGAAGGAAACTCAAAGAATCAGGGATCAGAAGGAAGATTAGGTTGTACAGATAAAAGAATTGATCGTTACGAAAGAAGGAGGGATAAATGTCTGACCAAAGTTAAAGGTGAAATTTTTGTACATAGGGAATTCAGGTTAGAGGATGACTCACAACATCTATCCTCCTAATCCATCTAATCCGAACATTCCTCCTCACCATGATCTACGTAACTT
Source organism: Icerya purchasi (assembly GCA_039619475.1). Lineage (NCBI taxonomy): Eukaryota > Metazoa > Arthropoda > Insecta > Hemiptera > Monophlebidae > Icerya > Icerya purchasi. The sequence continues at coordinate 72,016,879 of CM077116.1, forward strand.
CCTTTTTCAAACATTTATATCCGGTGATTGGAATGCACAGTAACTCTTTAGGGCTGTACAACAATAATGATTTCGCATTTGAAAATTTTATCTTACAAAATGAATTAATCCTCCTTAATGATGTTTTGTCTACTTACGTCAAAAGTTCTTTATTTTCCGATTCTATTCACCTGTAATTCTAAGACTAAGACTGGGAAAGTAAATTTTTAATTTTTATTTATTTAAATATAAGTTGTGGGTCTCACAGTGCAAGTATGCCCGTGTGTCGGGCACTCTCACACCGGGCATACTTTCCCTGTAAGACCTACAACTTATTAATATATATGTATAAAAAAAAAAAAATCACTTCTAATCTTAGTCTCAATTATTCGTAGTCAACTCTAAACGGCACCTTTGGAAATGATCATATTCCTATTATAATTTTTTTTAACAACCTTCCCTTCTTTTGCTTCTTATAAACCTCTTCACTAAAATAAGAGATAAACAACTCAGAATTATATCAGGACAACCAATCCCACTAGTTGACCAAATCAAATATCTTGGCATCACAATTGACCATAAGCTTAATTTCTCAGCACACTTAAAGATAATAAATGACAAATGCTGTAATATTTACGACAAACTAAGAAAGATATTGCCAAACAATCTTGGTCTAAAATACAAGGAGAGGTTAATTCTATACAAAGGGCTCATTCAGTCCATCTATGGATATGGTGCTTGTATTTACATAAACAAAAAAATATTAAAGCTAGTCAACAAACAGCAAAGAAAATATATTCTCAACATTTCCTCACTATACAGAACCACACCCTCCTCAGCTGCCTGTATTATCTCTAATGTGCTCCCATTGGACTTATTCCTCATTGGCAAAGCTATCATCTCAGAGTACAGAGTAGTACAAAATCTGGCTAATGTAAAATCCCTTGATCTCCTAGAACATCCAAATAACCTAACAGAATTAGGGAATACACCACCCATTAAGATGTTAAAAAAATATGTCTTTAACCAACTCGTAAATGCTTGGCAACTAAGATGGGAGAATGAAGTCACAGGTCGTAAGACCTTTGCATTCTTCCCAAACATAAACGATAGGCTAAAAATGAAAAATCTAGACATTACATTCTTTAACGCCCAAGTATTGCCAGGCCATGGCAACTTGGGAGAATACCTATACCGATTTAGACTCGCAGACACACCCAACTGCCAGCATTGCAATATAAATACCCTAGATGACATTAACCACCTTATATTCCAATGTGAAGCTATGAAAGACCTCAGAGAAAAATATAAAATAACCGCAAACACCCCCCTATACACTGATGAAAATAATATGAAAACCCTCCTTCAATTCTTTCATGATGCAATGAATAAAAAAAAAAAAAAAAAATCATCACTAACTCATATGTCATATGATCAAACCTCTTACATGTAAAATATACATTAATAAATAAGGAATACAAATGTTATACCAGAATACTTTCATTGTAATAATTATAATATTTCACTCAATATATTACTTAACTTAATATAATATATATAACTAAATATAAAAAATTTTTGTATTTAATTCCCAAAAGCAATGTTATAATTAAGTATGTATATATCAATAAATATAACTATAATATTAAAGCAAACATTATACTAACTATAAGCAACTTAATATCTCAAACATAGTGGAAAGTCGTGACTAAGTATACACATCACCCTTGCAAACATGAATTAACACCTACATTATATTTCCTCATAACCTATATGTTATATGAAAGAGAATCTGTGTTTATTACTAAGTACACACTACACTTACACACAAACACTTTGTAACTATAACTTATACTCATAAGTACACTATAATAGATTGTACACAGATTACAAAAAAAAAAAAAAAAAAAACTTGCCCCACAGGTTATATCCGGAATGGGGAACCACAAAAAAAAAAAAAAAAAACCTCTTCACTGTTCCGAATGGATCCTCTCTGAAGTTGACTCGGCTATCTTCCGTTTTCTTGTTGATCCCTCGCTCTCTTCAATCGCTCCTAATTTAAATCTATTTTCTCAATATGAAATCTTTGTTAAATCAATCTTTTACGCTTCGATTTATTCTTCTCCTCCTATCCGACCAATTCCTTACAAAAAACCAAAACATCCTCCTCATTGTAGTGGAATGAAGATTATAAGACAGCCTTTAGTTTAAATACGTCTACTTATAGAATTTTTCGCTTCTGTCCTTCCGTTTCCAATTTCCTGACTTGTAGGAATGCCAACGTTAAAACCAGATTTGTTTTTAAAACAGCAAAGAAAACCATATGGAAAAGCTTTTCTGCTGTTCTTTTTTTAGATCTACTCATATCTCTCTTGTATGGAAAATGGCTAAGGCATTTAAATCCTCCCTCCCATAATATTCTTCCAATCATAACTTTCCCGCTGAAAAACTTGTCCCCTTTACTGATCCTACAGCTTTCAACTATGTTCCTAGCTTCCAGGAATCCTGTCCTTTTCGTCTTCTCTTAGTTCTTCACATTTTCTTAATTTTCGCTATACTTTAACAAAGCTCTATTTATTCCTTTAATTTCTCTCCGGGCTTAGATGGGATCACTTTTCCTGTTTTTAAAAATTTTGCCGAATTTTCTCTCCAGATACTTTTCAATATTTTCAACTCCTTTTTTGGTTCCGATTTTTATTATGGTTGCTTCGTATGTTAGGAAACATTTCAAAAGATTAATTAACAAACGTCTCGTTTGGTGGCTCCAGTATAACGATCTATTACGTAACAATATGTTCGGTTTTCATCTTAGACGTGGTTCATCAGATCGTATCAACATGTTTTTTTCGGACGTTTATGTATCATTTATCAATAAAAAATTCTTAAATGCTTCTTTCATTAACATATCAATTGTATTTGCTTTTATATAATGCTTTCATTTAACGTTCATGTCCACTTTGATTCTCTTATTATTACTCTCATTCAATGCGGAACTGTAATTCTTTCCTTTCCTTTCTACTTTGTTATAGGTTTTATTAAGGCTTTTTTTTATTTTTCTTTCTTTTTTAACGGGTTTCTCAACGAGGACATTAACCCACGAAATGGGAAGAAGGAGAAAATAATGTTATGTTCTTCAACTTTTGAGAGTAAAAGATAAACATAATTCAAGGGCAGGAATAATAGAAGCAGAAGGATATGAGAGAATGTAAGAAGCTTTATAAAGAGTAGGAATACCTAGTTGTAGTAGAAAAGAGTAGAAGGACGATTGTCCATTTGGAAAGACTGGACATTCAAACAAAACATGATCAAAATCATAACGAATGTAAGTGGAAGGGGGATGAAAAGGACAAATGGAGTAGAAGTACAAGAAAACATATTAAGGTTCTTGCCATAGTACTTGCGCTCTTTAATATTTACTTTATTAAAATTGTTTATATTCCTTTTACCTCTACTTCGCTTTTCTTTGCTGATGACGTGCTCATCTACTTCTTCGATCGCAACATCTCGTTAGTCAATTCTTTTCTTTAAAGCTCTCTAAAATTACTAGAAAATGGCTTTTCTAATATTCACCTATCTTTGTCTGCCCCTAAATCCTCGTCTATTGTCTTTACTCCTCGTCCTTTCGATGCTTCTTTTATTAGTCTTACCTAAAACGGTGTTTCAGTTCCGCTTGTAAACTTCTTTCATTATTTATGAATCTCTCTTGACGACCGCTCTCCTTCCACAATTACATTAATCATCTACATCTATTCTCTCTTAAAAAGTTCAAACTGTTAAAATCTCTTTCTCACACTAATTGGGGATGCGATCCCCGTATCCTACTCATGTTCTATAAATCTTTTATCCGCTCTATCATAAATTACAGTTGCATTGTTTATAACAATTCTCCCAGGTATCTCCTTTCAAAATTAGATCGCCTTCATCTGTGCTTTGATGCCCTGAGATCTATAACGGTTCCAGCTATTCTTGCTGATTCCCATATTCCTTCTCTCTTTATTAGTAGATCCTATTTCAGTTATCGATTTCTGATTAAGCGCCTGACCATTTTATCCTTCTTCACTTCTTACTCATCTATCCTACATAAATAGTGATTTGCTTTTAATAAAATTCCCCAATATAATCCCTTATTTCTGCTCGTCTTCTTCAATTCGCACTGTATATTTTTTATCATAATAAACTCCTAGTTTTTCCGGTTATCATCATCCTATTAAATTGTCTTTCTTTACGATCGGTTCTAAATCTGCTCCAAATTTCTCTTTTTCTTCTTCATTTTCCTTACTTCTTACTAATCGTATTGTTTTAGTGTTTCGTGTATTGCGCTTTTTCGTCGCAGCATAATTATTCAACAAAAAAAGTGAACAAAGAATAATATATATACATATATATATATATATATGTATAAATACATATAAGCAACATATACATATAACCAACAATTTCGAACGCAGATTATACGTAGCTCAAAGGTCTCGATGGAGAGATGCATGTTATTAATTATTTAAAAAAAAAAACGAAAAAAAACAAGAGTAACAGATATAATAGACAGAATAAATAAATGAAATAGCAATGGGCTGGGCATAAAGCAAGAAAAACAGATCAAAGATGGACAACATGAATTTTACATTGGTTCCTACGAGGAATAATGCTCCATTATAAATCGGTTGCGAGTTGGCCATACGGTAATCTTCTATAATTATTTAAAAGAACATCTCCTCCAGCCCGTTTTTGGCTATGGGTCCTCCGATTTCTTCATCGAACATTTTATTAAAATTAATTTATTACTACAACAGCAAATCGTAGTAGACGGGTAAATATTTAAAATTTGAATGTGAATAATATTTCCAGTAGCAGTATTCAACAATTCCGTTACAGGAATCTTTATTCCAATGCAAAAATTCATAAGACATACGCTTTCTTTTGCTTCTTTTAAATTTCAATGCCCTGTACAGCAGCTAGTCCAGGAGCGCAACTTATCCTCTTATAGCGGTTTAATGATTTGAGTAGCGCCAAAAGACAAAAAACGGAACGCGGTTTTATAAAGTACTTTACTATGGCAATTATTTTATTTTAATTTTTAAATTTAATTTATATTTACTATAGTAATCATTTTTCATATTCATGGTTTCTTTTGCATCCCTCCCTTCGTCGTTCTAAAGTTGTTTCCATTGTTCGTATGCGCTTTGGCCATTCTTTGCTGCCTTCCTCCAGATTTCGTTTCTCCTTGATTTCATCTCCACACTGTCCTCTCCATCCGGATGATGCAATTATTTGCGACGCCGATCATATGTTCTTCCAGTGTTCATCCCTCTCGGTGGAGCGTTCTGCCCTATATTCTTATTTGCTTAAGCTTGGACTTCCTACCCCTTATTGTGCATCCTATATCCTGTCCTTTCCTTCCCCACTAATTATTCCTGCTATTTGTTCCTTTTTAGTTAAAATTTCTGATCGAATCAAAATATAACCGACTTCTTTCCTTACCTTTTGTTTCTGGGTAAAGGTCCTTGGTTGACGAGCCCAAAAAAAAAAAAAAAAAAAAAAAAAAATTTAAAATATTTGCTATACTAAACATTTTATTTCATTTTTTTTATTTTATCAAGTGCATTTTACCTTTCTATTTTCTCTACGTTATTGACAAATACCCCATAGCACGGTTATATCATATAAAAAATTTCTAAATTAAAACCTTCCACAGGAATGATTTTATCCGCTGGTAAAAAGTGGAACAAAATCGGCTGGATAATTCACGCAATTTACACGCGCGGACAGGCAAATAAACAAACAGATAGAAAGAACAGGCACATTTTACGATTTTCATATATACCTATATACAGGTAAAGGTTTGGATTGAATTATGCCCGCATATTGATACTTGTCTAAACTTTACTAAAGATTTATTTCCTCTGTTTAGTTTTCTTTTCTTTCGGGCGTTAGTTCCCAATTTTAAGTGTATTCAACAACAGAAAATCATGATAGTCGGCGAAGATTTGGGACAAGTATATAATATTTCTGGTAACAACTATTGAAACTTCTGTTGCAGGACTTTTTAATAATTTCTGTGCAATTAAAATTTTTAAAATACGCTAATGAAATAATTTTTTTTATGGAACATTATGTAATTAATAAATTAGATATCCAAATCTTCTAATAAAATTATTAAATATTATTATAAAGAATTATTTATAGGGTAACGTGTTTACACAATTAATGTTTACGATTATGCAATAATTCAATGCGATGTTTACGATATATTGCTGTTTTCCGTGACTTCACCTTCTTGGCCCGAATACTTATTAGAAAGTCAACTGAGTATAATTCCCGAAGGTCCCATTACTTTCATTACTACAGTATTCTGTTTATTACCCATCTATCACCATTCCATTTTTCTCATGCCGTTCACTTATTCCATGAACGGTCTACATATGTACTTATCCGCTTCCTTCATTCGGCTTCATTAATTTTTTTCTTTTTTTAATTAATGTATTTATATAAAAGTTCTCTTCAGGAAACATGCTTAGCTCGGTCCAGCAATAAATTGTCTCCTCGTTCAGCTGAAGATACCTCACGCGGTATGATTTACGTTTGCCGCGACCTAACGAAGTCGAAAGTTTCATTCAACTAGAGGTTCTCTCTGGCTGTTTGTAATGGATCCCTTTGTCATTCGTTATGCGAATTTTTCTTATATATCATGGGGTAGCACTTGGTTCGAATCCCGCTGCTACACTGAAAATATACAAAAAAATTTAACGAATGTCTACGCTTCACAGAGATACATTAATGCTTGAATACATGTTATGGGCAGCTCCGGCTTTCCTTTATTCTTTCACTCGACATCAGAATTTTATCTAGGTTCTTTTTTTGAACCGTCATTAGGCTCTAGCCCTTATGGACAGCAACGAGTGTGAAAACCGACGTGTTTATGTTTTTTACTGTACAGCAAGTGATTCTTTAGAGTCGTTGACAGTATTTACAACATTATTAACATCGTTTACTTTATTTGTATCATCGATAATGATTACGCTGTTCACATAATTTACAACATTCACATTGGAAGTATGCGTCCTTATCGAAAGAAGAGGACGATGCATACTAAAGTAGGAGATATAGTGGCGCGTTTCAAGTGCGTTGACGTGTCGTGAAAAGACGGCGTCAATGCACGTGAAATTGTGTGATGTGGAAATGGTTGGTTCATTCTTCAGTTCGAGTCTGAATTCTGCGCGCATAAATTCCATGAATGTGGGACCATGCGACTCCCGTAAATCCAAGTTAAGATCACCACCGAGAACTTCTACCATTTCAGCGCCTTGTGCGGAATCTACATTGAACTGATCGATGTCTACAATGCGGAAGGAGAGGCGTATAGCCTGAGGGGAAACTCGTGGTCGACGAGTTCACGATTCAAGAAGCGGGACTTGATCATCGCTTTCTCCTCTGGAAGTAAGGGCTGACCATCACCAATCTTGGTTAGTATAGATGAGAAGACGACGTAAGCGTGTCGCATTACTTGCACAAGCAGGTAGTAATGTAACGACTACCAGACCATTTCGCAGTAGAACTTTTTGCTCGATTGCTTGTAAATCTGTGTCTGAAAAATGGGCGGTAGTTGATGGAGGTCGCCGGTAAACACTATGTCCATATCCGCGAACGGATGCTCATGATCATGCATAAGGCGTTGAAGTCATAAATTTCTGTCCCAGGAGAGTGGATCAGATCATACTGTACTCGGCAATTTGCGAACGCTGTGCAAAACGTTTCCAGTGCTTCCACTTGAAGGCCCGTCATTTTTTACGAGTTTCTGATCAGCGAGTACAGCGGTTCCGATATATGTATAAATAATACTTTTTTGCGTTTTTATGGTAACAGTTTATGGTAAAATTTCGTGGGACATTTTGTGTGACGAACAAATTTTTGGAATGACCCCCAGCCATAAGACATATTCATGTCAAAATTTCACTTGCGCTGGGATAATGTCCATAGTTTCTAGCCCAATAAAAAATCTTTCTATTTTTGCCATTTCATTGACAAAACCCTCATAGATCGGTTCAATCATATCTCAGATCTCTATAAATTATGCTCTAATAGGTTCTGCAGGAATCAGCACATCCACTGGAGAAAATCGAAACAAAATCAGTTTGCTAGTAGTTTATGAACATACAAACAGACAAATACATTTTTCTATTTTTACTTGTATATGGATAGAGAGGCAGATACAGACATAGATATGGATACCTATATATATATATATATATATATATATATATACTAGGCGATTGGTCTCGCTTCGCGGCCCGTTCCTTCGGACTTTAAATTATCTAACTTTGTAAATTTTCATAAAGACTGCAGCGTTCACATATATTTTGAATACGTCAATCAAAACAGTGAAATTTAGATTAAAATATCTGAAACCGCTATAACCGAAATCACGAATATACCGTGGATACAGGGGCACTAATATTATTATTATTCTATCTCCCTCGTTGCCGAGTATGAGTGCCGCTTTACTGCTATTGATGTTTGTGTCGAAGATGGGACACTAAGCTAATACGATGACTTGCCCGGATAAAATGTGGAGGTTGAAACGGGCAGGAGCAGCGTAGCCGCGCTTAATGGGAACATAAGAGTAGTAGCGCAGAAGAGGATCTCTTATGTCGCCTATTCAGTAAAGGCAGGCAATCCAGTGGCAAGGAAGACCAAGACGACTGGACCTGCCAGCACTGATGCAATAATGCAGGCATAGTATAGGAACGGTTAGGAAATATTCGTGATGAAAAGAAAGATAGGGAAAAGAAAGAAGAGAGGGGAAAAGAAAGAAAAGGACGGAAAGGAGGAGGGAAAGGAAGAAGATGCCACTATTTCGGGGTGACACCCTAGCCTTTGGGTAAAAACCCTGACCGCAAGGCAACGGCTTGCTACTGGGATAGCAGGTGAGACTTATTTATACAGGCGGCCTCAGCTCGCCAAGGGTTAGCAAACAGTTTTAGGAAGACAGAGTTTTGTAGACAGTTCCCAAACCTGCCTCTCCGTCACCTCGTATCTGCTGCCCTGTCACTACTGGAATCGTCTGCCTGAGACTTTTCACCAGTAGCCGCTTTTGGTCCGCGACTGCTTATTTGACTGACGTCTTATTCACAGATACGCTACATATCTGCAGGCCATTCCACAATCCGCCACCTGTGGACGCGCCCCGTTTCGGAATAAGCTCCGACCCGGAAGGTACAAAGTACCCCCTATATATATATATATATATATATATATATATATATTTATACACGTGAGTGTGTGTACGCGCGTACACTGATATACACAAGGTATATTGATATAGATCCACAGTAAACTAGAACCGTTTTTTAAATTTATTTTCGACGGAAATACTTACTGCATTTCGGCCAGGGCTGCTTAATTAGAATTTCAGTTAATTAAAATTTTAATTAGGTGATCGTAGCTAAAAGACAATGCAAGGAACTGCCGTAAAGCATTAATGAAAAAGTTTACGAATACTTTAGGTAACTATAACTGAATGTGATTATTTCGAGGACACATCTGTGAGCAAGTCTTGACTTTCACTTTTGATCCTAAATTAGTTAGATACATATACTGAGACCGATTATGAGAGGAATATGTTAAATTTAATTATTTTTAAAGTAAGATATTAACAGTATTTATTTTTTTAAATGCAATGATGAAATTTGTTTTTTTTATTATAATCTAAGCAATAATATGTTAAGTTACTATTAACTATCACTCCAATCATTTTAGAATTTGTCCGCTTAAATTATTTTTTGAAATGTGGGCTATTTAATTTTAAAATCTTATATTCTAGCGATTGAAATATATCATTTAAAAAAAAAAGAGTGGCTCCCAGCTACCATGTAAAGAGCCCTGTGAACTTTTGTTTAGCTTCCAGTTTTTCCGCTTTAAACGTGTATTTTTCCAAATTTTTGTTCCTAAATATCAAAATTTTTCGGGTCTTATATTTTTCCTGTATTTTTGAGACGTTAGTATGTAGGTTAAAAAGAAAATCAATATTATAACTTATGTAGAACCGGTTGTGGAATTTTTTAAGCAGTTTTTTCATAAAACTTAATTTTCACATTTTTCAAAATTTGGACCCCTTAATTTTTAGATTTTGAAGGTTTTATAATTTTCTTATGATCTTACAAGGAAAATACACGTCGATTGAAAAAAAAATAAACTCTCTAGCTGCTATAGAACGATTTGTACGATTTTTTTTCCTTGCAGCTTTACAAGATATATATGTAAACGTGAAACCGTAAATAATAGCGAAAATTAAACACATGGCGTTAACACACAAATATTATACCTACAGACATTTATAGTACTGTATATAACTACGTAAATTGCATAAGTATACTATATATAATCCTAAAAATTATTACAGTGCATGGTACATATGGTACAGTATTGTGATTACGCACTCACCATAACGTATTGTACTCCAATCTCCTTGCCGTTACCAACATGAGATTATGGTGATGGTTGAAAGTTAATCGATTGCAATTTTTTGACGATATTTTTAAAAGTTAATTAATAGTATTGTACTGTATGTATTGCCACAGTTTATACTTCAAAAAAACTAATTACTACGTGCAATTAAAACTAAGAATAGAAAAACATTTTTTTTTTTAGACTCGCCAAGTGAGGGCATTAACCCAGCACTGCATTTAAGCATACCAGAAGAAAGAAAACAAACTAAATTTTAACGCGGACGCAAATTGAAGAGAGGAAGATGACGATAACAGAGACCACGGGGGTTAAAGGATCCGCGAGTAGAAAGGAAACGTTACAGGGTGTAGGAAAAGACAAGCCCAGGAGATGGGGGTAGAAGCATGAATGTTCAGCAGAAACAGCAGAACACTCAAAGAAAATGTAGTTGGCATCGCAAATCAAATGGCAGTCGTTAGGATGGAATTGACAGAAAGGAGAAGTTGCTAGAGAAAAACGAAAAAGAAATGAAGGGAGCAAGCTGGGTCCGAAACGAAGACAACAAATGGAAGAAATGAAAGAACGACTAAGATAAGGATAATTATAGTGTACCATGGTCGAGAACTAGGGAAAGGCAGAGTAAATAAGTAGAAAGATTGATTAGAGAAAAGAAATAGAACTTAGAGTGAACTTTATTAGAGAAAGAATTAATATTAGAAGCAGGAATTTTGGTAATAAATCGACCGGTATGTACAGCAGATTGGGCCGACAAATCAGCCATTGCCTCCAATCCCCGTATAACCCGGTACCCATAGAAACGCAATGTGAATAGAACGACAGGACGACCATTTAAAGATTAAAGATCAAATGGAAAGAATAATTAGATCTATTGTCGGCGGAGGAAGAGGTGAAGTAATGGTTAAAAGTGCACTGTTTGCATCAAGAACAGCAACAAACATTAGTCAGGTACATCTTCATCTGAAAGTGAAAAAGGCACAGTGTTCGAAAGTGATCGGCCTATTAAGCTTAGGGATGCAGATGACGTTGATGGGAAACAGCATCTTTGATAGTTTACACCTTTTTTCCTACTTGAAAAAACATTATGAAAGCGGATTTGATCAGTCCGGTTAATTCCGTAAGCGGGTCGTAATTCATTACTTTTTCTTTCAAACTTCGTACTATGCGGAAAGCTTCTCCAAATTTTTGCAGTGTCCATCCGCGTTCTTTTGAATCCGTCTTCCTCGGAAGATGTCTTAATTATTTCTTCTAAATCATCTGCTGTCAGCATTTCCTAGCGCCTTCTCTATATGCTCTTCTACTTCTGCGACATTCAAATCAACGAATCCCTCGCCTTCTTTGTTTTTTATTTTTTTCAGCTGTGCCTTGACATATCGCAGAAACTAAAATCACGGATATACCGTGGATACAGGGGCACTAATATATATATATATATATATATATACACGTGAGTGTGTGTACGCGGGTGCACTGATATACACAAGGTATATTGATATAGATCCACAGTAAACTAGAACCGTTTTTTAAATTTATTTTCGACGGAAATACTTACTGCATTTCGGCCACGGCTACTTCATTAGAATTTCAATTAATTAAAATTTTAATTAGGTGATCGTAGCTAAAAGACAATGCAAGGAACTGCCGTAAAGCATTAATGAAAAAGTTTACGAATACTTTAGGTAACTATAAATGAATATGATTATTTCGAGGACACATCTGCGAGCAAGTCTTGACTTTCACTTTTGATCCTAAATTAGTTAGATACATATACTGAGACCGATTAAAATCTTCATAAATTTCGGTACTTTTAATGGCGAAAAAACCCGTTAGATTCCGATTAGGTGCTATTTTAAGCTGGCCGGATTTTCATTCTATTTTTTGCAGTAAAAAGATCTCAACGTTTTCGTAGTTTTCTGGTCTAAATTACATTATAAAACTAAATGTAATAAATACGGTTAAAAAATTATTCAAGATTTGCTTTTTTTCCGTTTTTCCTTTTTTTATTTCTTTTTAATTATGTAATTGAAAATTAATCACAGTTGATTTTGCCGAATTATCGATCTATTCATTGAGAATAGTAATAATAATAATAATAATAATATAGTTACTACCGTAATGCCAAGTTAAATAGCGCGGTATTTTGTTCGAAATTACTGAAAATCGAAAATGTAAAAGTTGACACTTGTTTCAAATAATATCCATCCGAAGGGTAATCGCCCTTCACTCGGAAAAAAAAGGTTAATAAAAACTATATAGTAAATTCAGCCGACGCAAACTAAGCTATCGTCGAAGACGTGCAGGAACAAAAGCGAAAATATAATACCGGTCACAAGTTACCGCAGGAAAATCTATTTATGTTGGCGGTTCAAGGAGAAAAGTGCTTTGAAATCCAAAAAGGATGGAATGATATGACGTCGAATATTGAGATAAACAAAACACGCGACGTCGTAATAAATGCAGCCAGATGAAGAGAAACATTTGAGATGGTCAACTATCTTGACGCGTAACCTCCTCAAAGGAGATGCAACAAAGTGATGATGATGATGATGATGATGAAATAAACTGGAATACCAGCGTGTCATGATTATTAGTTATATCAAATTTTCTTCTCGATCGAGATAAAGTTGCAATATTTCTCATAAAACGTCTGCTGCTAGTATATAATCATTTTATTTTTTTTTCAGATTTTTAATAAAAACTATCCAGTTGTTGAATAAAAACAACCCGTGCACCCGATCGAAACCCACACACTTCCTGTTTAACCATTGTTGCGAGTACAGTCGTGGGGCGATTCGTGACATCTACATTTGAAGTACGCGTCGTATTTGAACAACTAATTGATCATCAACGTTGTTACTTCACAACCACTTCCGATTTAGCGTAATATAGGCAGAGATGTGTTCTACCATCAGCCTGATAGGTTGCGATGAAAGACAGTTCTTTAAAAGGATGCGTGGTATAATTGATGCAATCCCCTTCTGATACGAGGCCGTTATTAATTTTTGATTCGGAACAATTACAGCCGCGTACGTACTATAAATATTTGTACATTTTCGAACGAGAACAGGCTGTAGCGAGCAAGAAATGATACAGACCGAATTCGAAATAATTATGTTGTGCTTTATCGTCAATGGCGCGGGGTTTTCCTGTTGTTTTCGTTTTGGTTGTTTTTTTCCCATTATTTTCCTTCGATTAGATGTGTGTTAGAAAAACGTCGCAGCGTGGGAATATCGTACTACTTTCTGGGAAAACAGAGAACGATTTTTCCACACACGATCGTCAGCAGTGCCGCCGCGGCTCGCTCTTGCCGGATAATTAAACGGAATAAGGATAGAGAATTCTAAAAGCTGGCGTGTGTGCAGCAAATGATATTGAGAATAATAATCAGTGAATCGATAAATTAACAACAGAGTTGCCGAGTCGATCGAACGAACGGCTATAAATCAATCGGAAGCAAACGATAAAGATAAATGTACGTAGAAAGAATGCGGCAGAGTAATTACTGCGATAATAATAATAATCATAATCATAATAATCATAATAATCATAATAATAATAATAATAATAATAATAGTAATAATCGTCGGAGCGCGTTCGAATTTATAAATGAAGCTAGGGTAAGAAGTGAAGGGAGGACGCTCTAATAAATTATTAATATAGCTGGTGACGTGTAATAGAACAATCAATTGATTGCCGTTCCTATTCCCATTATTAAAAAAGCAACCGCTCCATCGGTGAGAATTGAAAAATAAATGAAACAGAAGCGACTAAAATCAATGGAAACCCGAGAGTCGGTGCCGAGACGAAGGTGAATGATCAATTGACATTACGTCAAACAGATATCGGCAAGACCGAATAAACTAATCAAGAATAGTTGTCGGAAATAGTTCGACTGTATTACAACTAATATTAGCTCTAATTCGGCTAAAAACAAATATCGCGACAGAGCCTCTATGCGAATTTTTATATATAAAAAGATATATCGGTCCACATGAGACGATCTTAATCAATGAGGTCTTTCTTGGCGATGAGATATTGAAGTACACATATTGCTTTAAAAGATTTTACCGAATCTGAAATGATTTACCGTGAAAACTAGAGAAATTCAGCAGTAAAAGAAGAGGCTAGAAGCGACTTTAGTCAATCTGAGAGGAGACACCTTCAATTTGAAAAAACTACGTGCAATTTATATCTTTTATCGGTCATTTGAATAGAATAAAGGTTATGCAATGCATTCCGAACCCTTTATTTATTTATTTATTTTTTTCTTGCAATTGAATTGGGCTTTTCATTTAGAAAATCTTTTTATTTTCAATAAATATATCAACCTTGAAGAAAATAGATGTTTTTTTTTCTCCTTCTAAGTATCCGCTCGCTTGCGTGTATAATTATTATAGAATGTCTGAAAGGTTATTTTGGTATTATTAAGGAAAGTTCAAACCATCCGAACTTGTTGTTCTGGGTGATTGGCTAAGGGAAAATTTATAGAGGTTCGCCCTTAATCCTACTGAAACGATTGCTTTAAGATGCGTTCTTACGAAATGTACAACAAGCAGGAGGGACTCTCTAAAAGATATGATTTTTCATAAGGACATGTGTCCCAATCTCAATCTGTTGAGGGCAGAGAAGTCTTTTTTTTGAAATTTGGATAAAATTCAACGGTTGATTTGATATCCCTAAGTTGCTTACTAGGATCAGGATGAAATCCAATATTCTTTCATACTGCTATGAAGGAAGGAAACCACTTCTGTTGGTGGACCATCAAATGGTATAGGTCTCGACCATCCGGTTTACATATCCGTTTCTGAGTATTCCGCCATGTGCCGGCACTCAAATGAATCCTACCTGCAGTCCCTCTCGGGAGAGTCGTTTCATCGTTGTTCTCATATTTAGATACTAGCAGACCGTTTACAGTCCGGAAAATCTGTAATAATTATACATTGCTTATCGCACCATTCGCATGTTTCTACAATCCAAAAAGGATTCCATATAATTCGATTTCCAGTGCAGAGTAATAATCATGTAGCCTCGCAGCTTGAACTTCACCTGAAATTATGTAGGCCCATGCTGTAAGGACACCATCCCTGCGATGTTAGCTCCATCTGTGTAAAGATATGTATTTTTAATGTTTAAAGAACAAAAATCACAGTAAGAAGTTTTGAAATATATTTAAACCGAAGAAAAAAGAAAGAAAAAATATTTTAAAATTTATTTAAATACAATGAAAAATCAAAATTTTAAAGAAGTTCTCGATGCCAATTTTTCTTTTAGTACATTAAAAAGAGTTGTGCGTTAATCTAAATTACTTCGGAAATGTATGGAAAAATTTCCTTTTTGCAATCATTCTTATTTGATATATAAATGCATATTGTTAATTCCCGATTATACTAATATTAACACAATAAGCAAAAAAAAAAGAAAATGTATATTCATTAAATTATATAAAACTTTTACAACATTTAATTATTTTGAATAAATTTTTAATTAAACGACGTAGATTTTATTCAGTTTACTCGTATTACGTATTATTCGCATAATATAGTGTGTTAAAGTGCAGAATTAACTATAATTTTGGTAAAAATGCGAGTCGGACCACATTAGTAACCTCTTTTGCAAGCACAAGAATTGTCGTCTTGTTTACGAATATCAAAAAAGAGGGTTAGTTAAAAGTTCGGCCTCGTTGTCGTCAGGTTGTTTCCTATTATTAAGGTATGATTCATGGGAAGAATAAATTACGCCTTCGTTTAGACTTCATATTATAATTAATAATTAATAATTAATAATTAATAATTACAATCTGAGCTGAACAAAATTATATTTAATACCAAAACATTCAAGTACACCGATATGTAATACACATGTCATACTTGGACAGCGAAAAACAGTAGGATATATCCGAGTGCCAGTTCGGGTACCGTCTGTTGTCCTTCGTAAAACTAGCTGTGTACCACACTGCGCTGGTATTTATAAACGATGTGAGAAAAATAGTAATTGTAGAAACGTGGCGTGTTTACGTATCAAATAATTGCAGTAAGTTATCTCGGAAAGAGGATTACAAGAAGCTGCAGCCAATTTAAATAGATCACATCCGTGCGGTGTGAAAAATTAATTTTCAATATTAAAAAATGCATTATGGTTCAGTCACAGGCGTGACACGCAGTATTGCACAACTCTATTCGAGAAACAATGAAAGAATTTAAATCGCGCAACGAACTTAAAAGACCTCTAGGGTCCTATAGCATCACATTACCCACGTTGTATTTTATGACCCACAGTGAGAACGTCTAAAGCCAATCTCGTATTATAAGCTAGATTATTAAACAAATTTTATTCATTATTTACTGCGCCTACGTTAGATGACAAGATTAATTATACGCCACGGTTCTAATCCGGCCTCAACTATCAGTATATACGTGTTTCAAAAGCTACACTGATTCATATAAGGTACATATTTTACAAACAAACAATTTTACGAATAATTAAATATAATATCAAGACAACAAAAGTATATATATATATATATATATGTATGTATTCGTTAATTCACAAAATTTTTTAGACCAAAAAGTTTTTCCAATTCGTGAATATACTTGTTTTATCGTCGTGAAATTATATTTACTATCATCAATGCACTACGAATATAATTAACATTAATGATAAAAAATATTACTAAACAATACGTTTCGAAAGCGCGAGAAAAATTATAATTATTAGAAAAAAAAAAAAAATGCGATTTACAACGAGCAGTAAAAGTTAGTGATACGAAAAGTAAGTGATAAAATTGTTATGGATTGTTTGAATAGACACAGATCTCTTTAAGGCCGAGTTGTACGCAGAACTGAAAGGAATTCTTTAACGTCATCGTCCAAGAGATTAATATTTAAATTTCTATATACAACGTTGGAAAGAATTGACTAATTTAACGAATGTAGCGTGTGTGTGTGTGTATGTGTATAGCACCTGCGAACATCGTTCGCTATTATTCCGAATTTCGAAATTGAGGTATTATGAATTTCGGAAACATTTACAAGTAATACGTATAAAATTCAAAACTTGCAGGAATGTAATAACGTAAGAAAATTCAAGGTCGAATGAAATCGAAAAAACGTTACGTTTATAATCAGCTTATAAGAGGTGATTATTTGAATTTTTTTAATAGAATAAACAAATTCGGAAATTAAAAGATTACGTCAAACAATTTCAAACGAAATTTTGAAAATTCTTAAAACGTAATAAACTAAAACAAAATTTTAAGAAATTCAAATTCATAAGCCAGAAATACTATTTAGCAAGAACCGTGTATTTCTATCAAATTGTGCCCTTTTCTGAAAAACAGTCGCATATGTTACAAAAATTGTTAATTTAATAATATACCTAGTGCAGCCTAGGTTTGATCTGTTCTCTCGCAAAATTAATCAATGGTTTCAAAAGCAGTAATTCGCGCATAATACGAAACCTACGTTTGAATAAATATTACTGCAAACTATCGTCAGTATAACAATATACTCGTAAGGAAGTGGTAAAACATAAATAAATATAAAGATATTATTATATCCTCATCTATTTGCAGTTAACAGTGTAAATGGACACAGTGATGTGAATAAGGGCTTTCTTTTTAATGAACTCGATAAAATACTATGGTCGCATAAACATTGGTAAAATTGCTCGTCTGAGACTTCGATTAATTGGATTATCTATAAAAACCTCTAATTCACAAATTTCATTAACGTGATGTTAAGCCGTTTCCGAGCCAACTCAGTTATACATATACATGTGTGTGCGTACATAAGGCAAATTTTTTTGTTCATATTATACATACAGATTGAATATAATACCGACACGTGATGTTCAATTAGTTTATAAAGCTGTGCATCTGATACACCAGCTCGTTCAATCTACTGTGGCAGTTTGGACACCGCTACTTTTCTACCCTGATCGTCGTTAAGTAGAATGAACTGTCGAACAAATTCTTTCAGCTCGCGTTTTCGCTCGTGACATAATTTAAATGTCTTCCCTCGAAATTACGAAAGTTCACTTACATGTAACACGACCGCACACTTTTATGTAAAATGTCGCCGAATCAATACGACCTCATATCGAAACTGCCCAGCCAAAATGATGCTGTTTTTATCTTATTTTTTATTATTATTATTTTTTTTTTATGCGTGTGCATTACATTTAAGGATCCTGCCAAGCCGGGTCCTGCAAAGTAACACGTGTTTCTGTTCTTTATTAGTTAATAAATACTATAACTAACGAATCCGAGACATGTACAGTTATCGGCGATTCTTATTATATACATACATATATATATTAATTACAACGTAATTCTTAGGCTAAAAATGTCCCAATTTTATGTAACGCTAAATGTCCCAAAAAAATGTCCCAATTTTATGTAACGTTTGTTATATTTTATAGGATTTTTGTTATTGTTATTTAAAAAATGTCACAATTTTATGTAATGAAATATGTAACGAAAAATGTAACGAAAAAATGTCTTAATTTTATATAACGGAAGTTAAATGTTAGAATAGGATTTTTGTGGTTATGTTATTTTTTGTGTGTGTTGATGCCAGTAAGAATTACGTTGTAAATTTTGATCATTTTATACAAAGTATAGAAGAGAAAGAGACAGAAATGAAAGCAAGAGGGGTCAAGGGGCACAGCCCCTTGCGAGGCCAAAATGGCCGAGTTTTATATATATATATACATGCATATGAACTTTCATATCAATAAACTACTCACATTCACACACTTAGCACATAATTTAAATAAAGATAATTTTCTCATTCCAATCCATGTATTCTGCCTTTTTTCCATTATATATCGTTATTTGATAACTTAGCTTAAATTCAATGAGCGGTAACCATGATTGATAATTTAATTTTAGAATTTTTTTTCTAAACCATTTTTTTAAAATTATAATTTAGTTATTTTTCCGTTTGCCGGTAATCGTTTAATATTGTACATTTAATTTCCGAAAATGCGTCGCAAAAAACATCTCAACAAACCGCGCCCAACAAAAAAAAAAAAAATAAATAAAAAAATAAAGGATCACTAAGATGCATATGCATTTATAAATTTGCTTATGCACAGACGGCGAACGTTTATTAGCCGAAATCGAATAGTGAAAACAATATGCAACAAACGAAAATACAATGCTAACACTCACCTGGATGCACTTAAATTACACATGTACACGGCAGAGTGAAGGTTGATTTGTAACGAAAAAGAAAAAAAAAAAAAAAAGGCTTAGCTGTAATCTATTTTGAACTCCCTTCTACCCAATTTCTTCTCTGATCCCTCACAACGTGTTTTTTATAACAGATGTGCAACCTAGAAGCCACCTCGTACCCATTTCCTTCACACTGGCGATAGGGTAATCTCTTGCCGTCACAACATTACAAAATTTACTCTTAAGGATGAAACGGTGTAATTAAAATACTCAATACTGCATTTCCGAATTATCTTTTCTTTCTGGTAGATTTATTAGCGTTTTCAAATCGCACAATATCCGTCGCTCATTCATCGTACACTCTGTTTGCTTTTCGTTCTCAAATCCCTGCCTCCAACTATGATATCTGTTCAATATCCTTAGTAACGGCAAACGTATAAATTAATTTAATTAACGGTAATTAAAAATAAAAAAAAACAAATAAAAAACAAAAAAAAAACCAAGTCAGTGTATAGTGGCCAAACTAAAATTTGAAAAAAAAAATTAATTACGTATACAGAAACAGCCCTGCATGTGTTGAAGAACAGCGCTAATTATCGGGAAATTTCCGATAATTGTTCGATTTTTAATTCAAATAATAAAAATTCGCCGCATAATGCAGTCGAAAGGTACAGTAGAAAATGGCGCCTAATTTTACCGACAATTTTTATTTCGGTACAAAAAAACGATTTAAGTTTAGAAAAAATAAAAATAAAATGTAACCCGACTTTTTAAGACTCCTAAATTACGAACTCACACTACTTGAGAGTTGAGAAAAATGCATTAACGGGATTTTATCACAAAAAAGAAAGAGAGAGAGAGAGAGGGCTTATTCTAATCTCAATCATTTCGTTTCAACTTTTGAATTCAGTCCACATAAATTTCCTCGCTTATTCCGCACTTTGCGTCATCACCATTATCTTTTCGCTTAAAAAGGGAAAAAAAAGGAAACCCAACAAAAAAAAAAAAAGTACCGACAAAATCTATTTCAAGTTGCTAATTAAATTGTTGTATACAACGACCGAGCTATTGGGCAAATGGAAACGTTCTTGCAATTACGGAGCTGACTCTAAATTGTCGTAAACTGCCTAATTCGGGGTCATTCGCACTGGAAGCGAAAACTGCTGCAATGCGTTAAAATAAAGAGGAGTCTGCAGGGACACAAAAGGCGACAACTGTCAATCAACTTGAACTGGTTCGGTAAACTACCGAGAGACCTCAATTAGACAGCCTAAAGGTGTGAGGTTGGACCGGTGCTGAATTAGCCATAAAGGCCGGCCGCATTTTGAACCTTTCTCTTTCATTTCGCACGTACTAATTGCGTAAAAGGAGAAGGCGCGCCGCGGACACACGCTTTTCTTCGGGGAAATTAATTCCGCACCGACTCGAAGCCAGGCAGGACCATTAAAACAGTGCCGAAATTAACGTGGGATCTCAGTCTGGCACTCATTTCGTCAAGATGGTGGTGTAGCATGAGAGTTTATTTCACATTTAGTAATTACGCCGGCCTTGGAATATTTAATAAACATAAACGAGCATGGAACACGTTAACCGTCGCCAGCAGTAGTCGGCCGTTCTGGGACGCTGGTGTAGTTGCTCAAACAATAGCTTGTCTTCATAATAATATGTTAATTAGTTAATTGGATAAATTAAAAAGGTGTATTAGTCGACGGAATTATTATTATGTGGCGCAAAAAAATAACTCTTAAACTTCACCGTTTAATTGAATGCAAAACAGCCATGTGAAAAGAAGGACAGACGCTTGCGACAAAGTTCGAGCTGGCGGCAAATTTTGTTTGCTTAGAACTGGTCGCTTCGCAATTGTTTACGCACACGGTCAGAACGCACAGAGCAACAACGAATATCGCAAGAACTCGATGATGATCTTTTTCTCGGATTACCCACCCCCATGTATACGACATGGCCGTAAAAAGAACGACCGCTTATTCAAGAACAAATGAAGAAATTGAATAAAAAGGTTCAAATCTGCGAAGGGGGTTTACTAACCACGCGCATAAATATCAATGATGCTCGTAAACCGTGAGACTATACCGTATATATATACGGAAAACTTTGTCTATTTCTTGCGTTCTGAATTTTCGTAAGAGAAACTTTCTGCTAGGTCACAACAATATATATATATACATATATATATATATGTATATATGTATGTATATATTGTACATTAAAACTTACACAGTATTGTGGCCTTGTTCAAGGTTCCATTCAAAACTGTAAAGGGTCTATTCGATATTTCCTTTTGAGTATGGGTTTTTCCGTTTTAATTGCGTAGTGTTTTTCATGTTCTTCCGATGCACGATAGTTTAAATCTGCCTCTCATGACCATCGCGGTTCTTGTTAACTTTTTTTCATCCCATCTCTTAAATATATTCCTCAAAATAACCTAAATTTACACACTCCAGCCGGAAACTAAATTCGCGCCTTGCGCATTTTATTACATCATTCGTTACGTAAACCGCAAAAGAACGACTAAAAATTACTGTATGTACTTCTTTTTAACCGACTTCAAAAAAGAAAAAGGAGGGAGGTTCTTAATTCGACGGTATTTTTTTTTTTTTATGTGTGTTACCTCAGAACTTTTTTCTAGCGATTTTGATGATTCTTCCTTTATTTGAAAGCTGGCGCTTCTCATGTGGTCCCATTTAAATTTGATCAAGATCTGACCAGTAGTTTTTGAGTTATCCTTAATAATAGTGCGTATTTAATTAACTTCGACTACATTGATGATGTTCTCATTTCCTTTTTTTTTTTTTTCATTTTGTTATGCTCCCGGGATGGAAATAACTCAATTAAATGTTTTCAATTGAAAAAATATCTGTAAGATCTGCAGAAAAATCTGAAAAAACGCATTCCAGCCTAAATGAAAATAAAATTATACCTGTTTTTACCGATTTCCAAAAAGAAGGAAGAGTTATACACGTTGGTCACGATTATTTTTTTTTTTTTAGTGTTTGTTCGCGCATAGTTCATTCACTGATCCTTTGTTCATTAAAAAGAGCACCATTCATCTTAGGTACCATGTGGACACCGATGAAAATCGGTGAACATTAACTGAGTATTCGTAAAAAAACGTAAAAAATTGTGCCCTCTTTGGATAATTTTTTTTCTTTATATTTTTTATTAGTATAACAGAGGCGACTTATAAATAAAAATACTATCAATTTACAAAATTACCGTGGAAATGTAGCTTTTGATGTTTTTGCACCGTGAAAATGCAGTTCAGAATAAAAATAAATCGATTTTTTTCAAGTATAAGGTATGGAGAATAATGTGAAAAAGAATTGATTTTTAACAAGAAAAAAATTCAAGTGTAACGCTAAAAATCGTGAAATAAAATGTTTTTTTACAAAAAATAATTACCGACTTCAAGGTAAAAATTTAATAAAAATGCACTAAAAAGTAAAAAATAATTTAATAAAAATGCACTAAAAAGTAAAAAATAATTTAATAAAAATGTACTAAAAAGTAAAAAGTAATTGAATAAAAATGTACTAAAAAGTAAAAAATAATTACTCCCGATAAGAAAATATATATCAGAGTGATATAACACTTAAGGCGATATTGTCGTAATTCTTATACAACATTAATACCTTAATTAGAGTCGGTATCAAATTCATATTAAAGTAATAATTAAAAACTGCAGTTCATTAGATTGTTCCCAGATATTGTAATATGAATTAGATGCCGACTCTAATTAAGGTATTAATGTTGTATAAGAATTACGATAATATCACCAATTAAGTTATATTGTCACTTTCTTATCGGGAGTAATTACTTTTTACTTTCTAGTGCATTTTTTTATTAAATTTTTACAATAAACCTTCAAGTCGGTATTTATTTTTTCTAAAAAAACATTTTATCTCCCTCACATTGTCCTTCATGAAAAGCTTCTAACGGCGCGCATTTAGCGAGTTTTACAACTGAAAACGGGAGGAGTGACAGAAAGTATGACAAAAATAATATTTACACCGTTTGCTCTGAGGAACTTCTTATAAATGTTCCTTATCTATAGCGAGTTTACGGAGATCTGTACGGATTGTGGCAGTTTTTTTAAGTTCATCGGGGCGTACGCTGCTCCAAAAGTTGATTACCGATTGGCAGACTTTAAAGCGATTGCATTTAAGGATGATTTTTTTTTAAATTTAAATTAGCTCACTCGCGGAACTTATCGGCGTTAATAGAGTAATTTTAAACTTTTATCCGACCTTCCCGTCGAGCAGCAATTGCACTCGAATGCCGATAAATTTTGTCACTGTCAAAAACAGTTTTCTTATATGCAACTGAGATTATTATTATACATGTCTTCCGTCATTAAATCGTTTGGCTTGGTATAAAAAATACAGAAATACGAGTACATATTATATATATATATATATATATATATATATATATATATATATATATATATAATGTAGAAAGATAGAGAGTTATCTTTACGTATTTTCGTCATTAAAATATAGAAAAACTATAAAACGCACTAGGTAATTTTAAAATTCAAGGCGGCAAATTTTAATAAAAATTCACATATAATGCTGCTAGATAAAAAATTAAAAAAAAAAAAAAAATCACAGTAGCAAGAGCGTTGATGTTTTTGTTTAATCGACACGTATTTCGTAGCGAGAATACCGTAAGAGGTTTCTGAAAATTTTAAATCGAGGGAGGGACCACATTTTGAGAAGCAGGCGCATTAAGTATTGAAAAGCCCCTAGAAAGTCTAAAAAGTTGATTTTTTTTCTTTGACCGACGCTCTTCACAGTACGGAAAAGCTATTATATATAAAATAACCCGCAAAGTTTTAAAATTCACCCAGATTCGGAAAAATGGACAAGTGAAAAAAAAATCCACACTACGATAGCTCGAAAATCGACCTGAAAAATTCGAAATCTCCAAAAATTTTAAATTTCAACAATCAAATAACAACGAACCTTTACTAATATATGTATGTACACAACTCAATCTAAAACTCGATAATTTCTTTTCTTGAAATGTAACATTAACGTGTGCTAGATACATGTCATCTGGTCGCATATCCTACCCTTGGTTTTATGACTTTCCCGTTCTACGAATTTCCGTTATAATCTCCGATAATTAGTGTTTACACCTTAATCAGTTATTGTAACTCTCTCTGATAATTGTCATCTTCATCCGGATCACGACACTATAATCCCAACTACGTCCTCTTTGAATACTCTTGACCGAAGGGGTCATTCTTTTTTTTAAATTCGTTATATCTTAGACTTCCTAGTGTCCTTCTCATATGTCGCTTTTCTCTCGATCCACTATATACCGAATCGATATTTAACTGATCAGCCTTTCCTGTTGCCGACGGGGAAAGACAAAAAAAAAAAAGAAAAAGAAAACAGATACAAATCTCTGGAACAACTGTTTATAACAAAACCGTATTGGGTTTTTTCATTATAGCGCCGTTAAAGACATAGCTGAACGAAACATTGACGTGTAAATCTTGCTCACACGAATTTCCGTAATCGATCAGAATTATTTCAGTTTCATCAAATAATACAGCCACGTGGACAAAATTCGTTGTTTACGGAGAAAAGAAAAAATCCCAAAAATTTGTACGTTTTTCAAAGATTTTAAATCTATTTAAAAAAAGAAAAAAAAATTATTTTTTCTATTCGTGTTGCGAACTCTTCCGAGTGTCTCATGTTCGTCATTGAAATTTTCATATTTGTCTTCGTCTTCGTTTTCTGCACGGCGTGAGTCGAATAGCAGGAAGCGTTCTCCGCGCACTGGTACTCTGCTGGTGAGACTTCCAATTCATCGCGGCTCCTCGAATTTGGTAGTAATGGTCATCGCCGCATTCTTCGCATGGTCTTTGCCAGAATCTCTCTATCAAGTAGTTGACTTAAGACGTGCCTTCGAAGACACCTGCTAACTTAGACCAAACAGTAATTTTTGGGACAGGTCTTTTTTTTCTTTTTTTTCTTTTTCTTTTCTGTAGTATATATTTTTCCTGGTTCCCCCTTCAATTTATTTTTTACTTTTCACGCTTAATGACTGCCGTTGAGAACATTTTAATTTGTCCGCAAATTTCCGAACCAGTTCATATACAGACAGCTGATTATTCGACATTTCATCAGGCCTATGACTTAATCAACTACCAGTAACTAAAAAAAATACTTCGTACATGAAGTAATGCATCGTACATTAGAAGCGAATAAATTAATCGTGCGTCCGATGAAATCGCCCTGCTAACGTTTCGCCGTACTATGCGTTAATTCTGAAAATTAACATTTCCCTCGTTGCGCGTACTTCAACTTTAACGCGAAGAAACACCGTATCGAGGTATGTTGCGCGATTGATCTCCAGTTACATGTTAGGTTGCGAATGTTCGTTAACCGGGCCTCCTATTACGTTACAGTTTCAAATTTTTCCGATTTAATAGTTCGAAATATGTAAATCTGTAGACCTAGAATAAAAATAAATTCACGTTTAAGTGAGAACATTTTTATATGAAAAATTATGGAAACATCTATCAATCGTTAGATGTAAGTTTAAAAATACACTCGTCATCCTGAAGTGAAATCTGTAACGTTTATGCGTCGTGCTTGCCAATCAGTTTGCAAATAGACAAACTGGCAGGTTGTTTGTCGTTCAGAAATTTTGCTGATGGTGGCCGATTAAAGCAGCTGGTAGACCTACCTCTTAATTCTACCGCGTCAAGTCTATCGTACGTAATTCTAAAGTCTTCCGAATAGGTCACCGTCTTGTAGGGTCTATTTAGCACAGTTGTCTAGCCCATCTTCCGATCGTCACGCAGAGAAATTATTATCGGGGGGCTTCCGTCGGCGTATTTATTGACGAAAAACAGGCACTCGGTGAATGTACGTTTTTGCAACATCCACCGATAGTTTTATTGCAGCTTTCGCTTCTCATTACGAATAGAGTGTGGTAAATTTTCATTTTTAACCAAGTGTGGAAGAAAAAGTGCGGCTGGAGGTGGGGTAGAAAAAAGAAAGCCAGAAGGTAAATGAATTTCTGTTTTTTGTTTCGGGGCGCAGGCAGAGTAATAATCTTTTGTTAGGAAGCGGGTTCGGGTCTCGCATGTGACCGATCGACGGTAATAAATCGGAACGGCACAATGTAGAGCAAGGTCAACTTAGGTGATGGTCAAATGTCAGAGATAGGCGAGATTAGGCCGGCGAGAAGGTATATAGCTTTTACCGAGTAACCTAGTACCTGCGCTCCCGGTCCGGATGATATTCGCAATCGGGGACGGGCTTTGCTGTGTGGCCGCATCTGAGCGAGTTTTTTCGAACGTTCGCTTTTTTTCCGGGCGGATTTTTCTCCCCGAGGTGCGAGCGCGCGTGCGCGCGCGCGATCTGGCACGCCTCCGGTTGCAGTGAAAGTTTTTAGCGTATTTTTGCGAGCAGTCGACGCCGACGTCCGAGAAAACGAAGAGCGATAGTGGTGGTAACAGCAAAACGCCGACGAATGAACCGGTACAGGACGAGCGTGTTTTACTGCCGCGACAGCACGCTCGTCCGATCGCCAGAGAGAAAGGCCGCTCGTCTGGCATACGGATTTCGGCTAACCTCCGGAACACGGGGCTCCCGATCGGACGCAGCGGTCCGTCCGCCGCGATGCCGCTCAAAAACAAGCGCGCACGCCGCTTCCGACCGCTCATTACCGACCGCTCATTACCGCCCACTTTCCACTTCTAGCGACGCCGCTTATTTCCATTTTATTGCCGATCGAAAAAATTAACCTCCCGCCGCTGTTGCCGGTCGATTTCCCGTTCCGGCAAAGCCGCGAATGCCGCACGCACTGCTCCCACATCCAGACGATTCCGCGACTACGCAACTTTCACTTTTACTACTCGAACCAACGACCGCCGTCGACTGAAATTCGCGCGCAGTACGTGCCAAGTAGACGGAGGCCGCTTGCTGCTGCTACTGTTGATTGTTTTTCGCCGCTAATCGCGCCGACCAGCAGCAGACTCTGCTGTCGCGGGAAATCCGGCTAGCGTTATCGAGCGGCACATTTTTAGTCTGGTCACGTTGATTGTGTGTCCATATATTTGAGCGACCGCAGAATTTGAATAAAAGTTATACCGTTCGAAGCTTCAAAAATCGTACGGGCCAGCTACCACTCACTCTCTCTCTCTCTCTCTCTCGTTCTACGTCTAAGAAAGGAAATTGCATCGAAGACATTCGGAGAAAGTAGCAGCCACAATCGCAACCAGAAAACTGTAATTGATGAAGTTTTTTTTTTTTTGTTTTTTTCGGAAAATTTGCGCCATCATGCCGTTTTTGTTATCATAGTTTTACTAGGACGTTCGTAGGTTAATGTGTTCCTACGTTAACAATGTCACTTTTTCGGTGTCGGCTTTGTCTATTGTTCATAACTTTCCTTAACGACGCAACGCTGCAGTAATTTTCGTATTATTTCACTGCGTACAGCGTTATGTTTAATTTTTTCTTCCCCACCCTATTATAATTTAATATTAAAGGAACGCGTAATTTTTATTCGCGAAAATGTATAAACTCAAAATTCCGAAATTCATGGTATTTTACGTAATAATGAAAAGGATCCATAACACTTGCTTCGGTGCTTCGTTATATTTTTATTTTCCCAATAATTTATTTACACATACGGAACAAACACTAGAACGGTCGGTCATCGATTTGGTCCAACTTTTCCCGGATTCGGTAAAAAATGGAAATCGTCATTGTTTTTTGCAAAAATTCGTGGAACTCGAGAAACCGCATTAAACGTACAAATCGGAAACGTTCAAATCGGAAACGTTCCAATCGGAAACGATCAAATCGGAAACACTCAAATCGGAAACGATCAAATCGGAAACGTTCAAATTGGAAACGTTCAAATCGGAAACGTTCAAATTGGAAACGTTCAAATCGGAAACGTTCAAATCGGAAACGTTCAAATCAGAAACGTTCAAATCGGAAACGTTCAAATCGGAAACGCTCAATTCGGAAACGCTCAAATAGGAAACGCTCAAATCGTCACTTATCCGAATTCGTTTTTTTTTTCTTTTCCTTTTTTTACCTTTTTTCGATAATTTATTCTTATTTATCGAGAGTAATTTGATACTATTTTAAATATTCAATTTTACACGTGGTAATAAAAAACGAAAAGCAAAAGTAAATAAACTTAAATTTTTTTTTTTTCATATGAATTTTTAAAATTTTTCAATATATATCAAATTTTATAGATCGCGTTTTTCAGCGCAGAATTTAATATTCAAAATAATATGAAATCGTGTAATAAATAAGAATAATTATTCAGACCCCTCCAAAAAAAAAAAAAACGAACGAAGCGAGGATTACCACGCAGGTTCTCTCCAGTTTACCGAATTTGTGAACAAAAAATCGTGAAAGTAATTTTTTTGTTTTTTTTACCGAAAACCATACACCATTTGGAAAAAAAGTTTTAACCAAATCGGTGACTAATGTCCTCCCCTAGCTAGTTCAAAATTATATTCTTAACCATTGGCAACAATAAATCTGAACGATAATTTTTTGTTGAAAATGCTGCAAACACTCGATGATTTAGCAAATTTTTACACCAAAGAACTTTATACCGATTTTAAATTTACGAATATACATATATATATATATATATATATATATATACAGAGCTGTATCTGAGGGAGGGATTCAGGGTTCAACTCCTACCCAGAAATGTCTGCAAAATAAAATGGGCCAAAATTCAGAATAAATTGATTTCTTTTCAATTTTTGACAAAAGGAAAAGAAAATTGAAATTTTTATGAATTCTATGGAAACGACTATTTTTTATTTGTTTTTATTGTAGTGTTAAAATATTGCACATACGACAATTGACTACAAAATACACACGCACACACACACATATATAAATATTTTCGTAACCCCTCCCGAAATTTTGGTCTAGATACGACCCTATATATATATATATATATATATATATATATATATATACACCTATATATGTAAAATAAATAAACGTAAAATCAGAGCAAAAATCGTCGTAAAAGTATTCGAATGAATATCAAAAAAAAAATCGATACATTTACCGACATTTAGCGCATTTTATTAATCAGCGACTTGATTGAAAAGTCAAATCGTCGCAACCGGCAAAAGCAGAAAAGTTCCTCTGCGAGAAATATAACATTTGAAAATTAGCGCCCGTCCGTTTGTTCGGAATTGTTCGATCTTAATTATTAATCAGAGACTTTTGCGATCGCATAGTTTTTTATCTTACCGAAACTGACTTAGTTTTTTTTAAACATCGAATATCCGATATCCGATTATTAATTTTCTTCCGTATTTTCTGCGCCACTATCAACGATAATCGTAGATGAGAGGAGGGGGAAGAGATTCTTTCAGTTATTAAATTACTTTTTACCGGGGCAAAATGGAAAAAACTACGACGTCTAAATTTGCATAAAACGCGGAGATCGCCGGAACCATTATTTCCTATGAAAATGACTAACAGATTAATCATTAAGATAGACATGCGGATTGGTCTTTGTCCAGTGTGGTTGTGATTACTTCCTTTTTCTCATAATGCATTGTGAGCATTGCCGGGCAACTGTGGTCATAATGTGAGATAGAAATATTTATCTATTTATCTATTTTTTCTTTTACTCCTTTTTCCAGAATGAAGAAATCTTGTTTGTGTTTGTTTTGTTTCATTGAGCATTGTGGGCACTGCTAGCAGTTGCGGCCAGACTGTAGAATGAAATGTCTTTTCCGGAATTTTCTATTATTAGTAATTTTTAATATCTAGTCGTGGTGTAGTTTGCTGGCCAAATGAACTGTTCTGTTCGGGCCCAAAAAAAAAGAAAAAAAAAAAAAAAAAAGAATAGACGTTTTGAATCGAATTTAATTTAATTTGGCACTACTGAATATCACCCCGGCACTGATTAAACGGCTCAGCAGAAGTGATATTCCCCGTCATCCTCGGCGATTAAAAACGCGAATCTCTGAACTCTCCTCTCGCTGGCAATAATTAAGATCGGTGGTGAATGAAGAATTTTTCAAATTTAAACCGATGCCATTGTTTTTTATTTTCTTTTTTTTTTTTTTCGATTGATGCGTTCTTTTTTTTATAGTAAATAAGCAACATCTTCTAACATACTAGTTGTTTGATTTTGCGGTTGTAGCACGCTAACGCTGAACAGTACCACATCATCTGCAAATCTTAGTTCACGCATACTTCTCTACCATCTCGGTACTTGTAGTTTTCAGAATATAGTTTTTAACGGAAGAAATGAGCAACTTCGGTGACACTCTATATTGAGTGACATTTTTGTGTTCTTCCACAGGCTTTTATCTCTTTTTGTAACATTTGAATCTCGTTAATTACAACGATTAACATTTTAGAAGTGCACGCGTAGTCGCTTACACAAGTAGAAGATCGTCGATTTCTTGCCGCAATATCAAAAGAATAATGTGTAATCGACTGATTTATTAATTCAGTTTCCGTTTGTTTTTCAAGTTTTACGAAATTCCTCAGAACTAATTAACCTAAAAAGTCCCCAATTACACTAGGCCGCTAACTTGCCGTCAATTACTTATTTCTAATTAAAATATTTTCTAATTTAAACTCGTTTACTATGGCCGCATGCGGATTTATTGTCTTTTTTTAAATTCAATTCGACGAATTTTTTGCCGCATTGTTTCCTTTTCGTTGTTAACCGTAAATACTTCGTTATTGGAAAAAAAAAATTTAACTTTATAATTTTTTTCAAAACGTATTTGTCGCTCCGGGTTTTCTTATTTTTAAACCGAGAAATAATTGACACGTATATTAAGATTTACAATATGTGTATGCAAGTTTTTGTTTTAATTTTTTTTTTTGCGAAGTTCACATTTAAGCATTTCCTCGGAACCGGTTACTCCGTAAATAGTCAAAACGGCGATTGAAAGTGATGAGAAAAAAAGGACTAAATAAAAAGAGGCCTTTGTCTACATTACTAAAATATGGATAGCAGCTCCGCCTACCAAAGACAGCAAACCGTCCCAGCTTTAAAAAATTAGATACTTATATCGCCTTTAAGTTTGACCGCCCGTTGTAGTTACTGTTTAACTCGACGTAAAAAATAAAACTTATAAAAACATACTTGAAAAAATGTATGCATCGTTTATAGAGCAGTGCATTTGAAAGAATATGAAAACGCTAAAAAAAATTACAGCTACGTAATGCTTGTCATTGTAGCTATTAATATACTTGTGGCCTTATAATCAAGTAATCGATTATAAAAGTGTGTAAACGTTTAATTTTACATTTTTAAAATACGTGTTATAGAAAATATCGGCCGGATTCGAAATCACTTTTTGGTTACGAACATCTATTGCACCTGTAACGTTGTTTCAGTTTGCCCCTAAATTCCTCTAATTGGATTTGGTGTTTTTTCTACCATTATAAAGAGAAATTTTAATTCACCGCAATCCGCTTAATTCATTTATAGACACATTGTAGCTACATTATCTCTTTCGTTACATAAATTATTAAAATTTCCAATTCACAAAAATGACATTTTGAAAACATTAAGAAGTTATTATCTAAATTTGCATGATAGAACACTTTCTAAGAATGATAAAAATAATAAATAAATTTAGATTTAGATAATGTTTAACTTTTTCAATATTTTCAATATTTTCAAAATGTTATTTTTGTGAATTGGAAATTTTAATAATTTATATAACGAAAGAGATAATGTAGCTACAATGTGTCTATAAATGAATTAAGCGGATTGCAGTGAATTAAAAATTTTTTATAATAGTACAAAAAAACACAGAATCCAATTAGAGGAATTTAGGGGCAAACTGAAACAACGTTACAGGTGTAATAGATGTTCGTAACCAAAAAGTGATTTCAAATCCGGCCCGATATTTTCTATAACACACGTATTTTAAAAAATGTAAAATTAGAAGTTTATACACTTTTATCATCGATTACTTGAATATAAGACCACAAGTATATTAATAGCTACAATGACAAGAAGCAGGACAACGAGGAGTAATAGGTAGGTGTATATTTTATTCGACTGAAACGCATAAATAGTAAAATGAAATATAGTTTTAATTAAGCTGCTAAAACGAATCCCAGAAGATACAATGCAAAAAACGATAGGAACTTGGAAAGTATTAATTAAGCAATGGGGTTGGTTCATAACATTAATGACATTAGGTTAGATAAATTAGGAACTGTTTATGAAAATCGACCATTCAAATTCGTCGAACATATAGTATGAAATTGTATAATGATAAGTAGTTCTTCTTTGTTTTTATCGTTTTTGGTTTTGTTTTATTACTATTATTTTATTTTTAGTTTATTTTGTTTCACTATAAGTATGAAAATTAATAGTATAATTGTAAAGAAATATTGTAACATATTTTTTGAATGAACAATGATAAGCGTATTTTCGCAGACCGGCAATATGCCTATTTTTAATAATAATAAAAAAAAAAAAAATGCTGCATCATGAAGTTTCTTACTGGAACTATTAAAATTTGATGAATTTCAATTACTTATTAAATGATACACTTTTATAAAATAATAATACATTTTGGCGCGTTTCGGACTGTGATCATGAAGCTAATAGGCTTCTTCGAAACGCGTCAGTGTTTAATTTTAAATATATTCATTATTTTATAGAAAAATGTATTAATGATTCATTCAATACTTACTAGAAGATTATTTATAGTGTCACTTACGAAAGTGATCAGATCGTTAAACGTCGGAAATGTTTATTTTCGATATGTCGTTTTTATACTATAGGATTTATCGACAATTTAACAAAACTATAAGCCAAACGTACTTTTATATAATAATTTATCAAGTATGCAACGAGGCACGTTGGTTTTACTCAAAATCGTATCTTTATATACATGTATACGTGTGATTATCGATGTATGATGTGGGAGAAACATTGAAAGTAAGTAGCTTCTGGATTGTGCTTCATTCGGTAGTTTTCATACGATAATTTTATTCGCGACATAACAGCTGGAAATCGATCGCAAAATCCGACCGGGGTTTTACCTGGACCGAATTAAAAAATATTCGTGTCTTTGTAACTAATTAAACACGTCTCTTTCGGCCGACATTTCTAGTTGACGCTTAAAGTTTTCCTCGGAAAACTGCTTGAAAGTTTAGCCGAAGATCATAATTATGTGATATGCAGCCAAAGTAGGTCAGGAAACATTTTAGTAAGGCATTTACCAGAGAAGCGTACGCGTACCAGTTCTTTTAAACGGTAACATCCGAAACATGTTACTAATTATACGTGTTAATTTTTAAGCACTATGTTAGCTTTATAGAGAGATAAGCAAAAAAAAAAAGGTGAAAAAAACTTGGAAAAGCGATCGCTCGCAATTTGATCGGATTTAATAAGCGTCCGGCGCTTCGATTCCCCCTTTTCTATATTTTTTAAATCAATTATCTCGGTTAGATCTCTTTTCAAATTGTTTTTTTTTTTTTTTTTTCGATATTTCTGATGAACGAAATGCCGCTATTAGTCGCTGCACACGCAACTTTTTCACAGCATCCATTAAAGTGAACACCATTTCGGATTGCAGGAAGGGAATCTGCCATTAACGCAAACCAAGATTACACACGTTTGTGACGCCAGGCTCGCAAATGCCAAAGTTTTGTAACGAGTTACACCTATCGCGGACTATCGAGACGATTATATTACCGCAATCGATAACAATTCTTTATAAACGCATCAAATCTCCCGGAACAGGTCCCGTTGGTTTTCATGTTCTTTCAAAAACAAACATTTTGCAACATTGCATTGTGTTCTTGAGCAGTTATGACACACGCGCACACACACATTAGCATATATACAAGTATGTATATATATAAGTTTAAAAAAGAAGAAGAAAAACCGGCTCTAAACGTAGTTTGATGAAAAACAATTAATTTGTAAGTTTTATGGTAAAATAATTTCAAAATAAACATTATAATTACGTTCGGGGTAAATGTAGATTTTTTTCGGTTTTTCGGATTAAAGCAAACAAATTTTCATTAATTATTCCGCAGAAAAAGAATGTTATCCCAACTTCAATCTGTACGTTCACACCCTTCTCACCTACGTCTGCGATTTTATCATTTTTCGTATACATTCGTAATCTCCCTTCTTTGTATCCTATCCGTGATTCAATATCCATATTGATATATTTGTTGTTTAACGCGAGGGGGGATTGAAATGCCAGATTCTCTAGTTACCGCTTTCTTTCCTAAACTTCCAGGTTGGAACCTCTTTTCTCCTTTCTCTTTGCAAAAAATTCCATAGATTCCAGTGTGTTTCCTTTTAAAATGATGTCTCTCTAATCGAAATCTTCCTTCTAAACTACGCTTCTATGATTTTTCTTTTGTACGCTCTGCTGCCGTTTTTATTATTCGCTTACGTTTTAATCGTGTTCTATCATCTTCTTTTCCCTTTCCCCTTATCATTCTGCTGCCACCCCAACGATGAAGTTTTCTCCGAGACTTCGACCGTATCCTCTTTTTGAACATCTATCTGAACTGAAAAACGTTCGATTTTTTATTCTCATCCTCGAATATTTAGATTTTCCGCCGCTCCTTTTGTACTTTTTTTATTTCGTTGTGCCTGAAAAATCTCGAAAATACGTTTTCAGCATAAAAGAAAGTTTTTTTTTCTACAAGTTTTACACTCGTTGTTGTTAAGAGAATGGCATGTGTTTTATTTGGCTTTTAACATATGTACATTTATCTTCTATGTATTGTGTTCTTAAATCGGTTGTTGTAATAGCTGCCCGGTTTCATAATGTAACACACATGAATAGGGGTTGTTTTAAAGGCGCCTGTTATTAACCTTAATGCTTTATTTTGTATTACTTGTAGGTTATTTTTTTCGATTTTTGATGGCGGCGGTTGTTGTTATTGCCGCTTAATCTCTATGTGCGGCCTTATTAATGATGGCGGAAAAATAAAATATAAGACAATACGGCTTATTGATTAAAGTGTAATAATAATTTGACAAACATACTCATTGAGTTGTTTCCAATTTTTTCCTCGGAAAAAATAAATAACAATAAGGCGTGTAACATAACGGATTTATTACGTTACGTATCCATTATAATGAGTGCTGGTATTGTAAATACGCGTGGTCGCTAATCGATGATATTCTCGACATTACGTGTTGTTCTTATACGATAAGTAAAGTTAATGTCAATATTAAGATGGAGTCCCCACAGCTGAAATTGTGGACTGCGAGTGAATGATTTTCGTTTATTTAGTAATGTCAAAACGTATATTTAGCGAATAATTATTACATATTTTCTCTTTTACGTTTTATACCTATTTGTATTGATTCATTTAGTGAGTGTTTGGCAGGCACCGATTGTGCGATCCAGACAAAAAGAATATTTTGGTAAATTTCAGCATTGAACTTTCTTCTTCTTTATTTTTAAAAAATTTACAAAGACGTACTACTGCATTTTGCTGCAAAGAAAAAAAAGTAATTTTGTTCCAATCAAAACATGTTGCCAGCATTGATAATCAGTTACTGTTATGTTTCTCGACTTCACAATTTTTGAAATTGTAGTTGAATTCATTTTTTGTTAATACTTACCAGAATTCAAAAAAGATCTCACGCTAAACGTTACACTTCTACAATTTAAATATAGATACGGCGAAAGTAAATCACATTTTTCTATTATCGACTATAGTCTCTGATTAGAGCCATCTCTAAGACAGTATCTGAAGTTTTCGAATATTACTATTTTCCGTTTCAGGTTTAAAATTTCCCAGCTGGTTTTGTGTAAATCTTCAATAATTATTATTATGCTCTCTGTTGATAACTTATTTTCTTGAATTCTACGTATATTTCATATATAGTATATTTAAAATTTTCTTTAAATACGGAATTAATCGCGGCATATGATTAAAAAAATAATTAAGAAAACATATAAATCGCCAACCGGTTTCCTACATAATTTACTTCTAATAATTCTTCGGGTGAAAATATCGCGCGAATCTTTCATTGATTGCAGGTTTCGTAAACACTGGTGTATTCCTTCCTAATTGTATAATGCCTTTCAGTGTCAAATAATGTTGTTCCAAGTAAACAATTTTTAATTAAAATGCTACGAAATTTGTTTTAAGTATATATATAATCTATCATTATAAAATGTCCGAGTAAAATTCGTATCGTATTCAACCGGCCGATCACGTTACCGATAACGCACTAGCTTAAAACGTTATTTACTTTATCGCTTGTTAGCCGGCTAGCAAACACCATTATTCTTATACGAATTAATTATCTTTTAATTAACATACTAGCAAAAACGAGATCCGTTGCGACATATACTACCGGGCCTTCTAGTGTTACGATTCCGTCCACGTAGAATGTACGGAATCTTAATAAGATGGTTCAGAAACGGCAAAAATATCAAATAAAAATCAATAACTCACGAGAACGGTTTGACTTATAAACTTCAAAATTGGATCATAAATTGCAATTCTCTTTAAAATCGTATCTATAACTTTAAGCAAACCGATTACGCCGGAGCACGACAAAAGAAACCGGTCAAAAATGTATAATAATATGGAATTTAAAACGACCTCAAAAATCACCCTTAAAGAATTCCCAACTCATCACCAGATAACGTGTTACAAGTGAAATTCGAAATATTATTTATTTATTATTATTATTATTATTGTTTTACAATGTCCATCTATATATCTGCGCGAGCGATAGAATTTTATGTAAATAATGAAAATTTCTTGAGAAACAAAGAAAAATATAAAAAGAAGAAGAAACAGAAAATAAACGTAAGTACATATGGGAGCTTCGGTATCCAAATATGAATATAGAGACAAAAAGATATAAATAGTAATGGAATAAATGAAATACATACTGATATGAAAAAACAAAATAGATGTGATAGTCGAACTGAACGATAGTTGATTGAATTCGAAATGTTGCATTATTCTATAAAAGGAGAAGTGATTAATTGTTCGTGGAATCATGTAAATACGTTAATAAGTATTTACGTAGTAGCGGAGAGGGATATGGAAAAGATTTTAGATGAATTAGCAACAAGTTAAATTTAATTGCGGCCTCTGATAAGTAATCCGCATCCTTATATGATATTTTTTATATTTTGCTACGCTTGCATGCAAATTATTAGATATTTTGGTGACGCCTTCCTTGAGCGAAATGTTGAATTTATTTTTATATTTCTCGACAAACATGAAAATTAGTAGATCATACATTGTTTTGAAGTCTAGTATACGCCTTTCCAACCCAGTTCTGTTTTTAGAACTAATAGTTTTTGTTACCGATTTTTGTAAAAGTTTGATTCTGCTAACGTGGTAGTGTGCAGCTCCCCCCCCCTCCCATAAAACAAAACACAGAAGCTCTTTCACAAAATCAAAAAATTATACAGACCCCTATTTAGGGACACAACCGGAAAACAAAAAAAGGGAAGTTTACGCAAGTAATAGCCCGAGTAAAGAAGTTGGAGAAACCAAATTTCAAGCATAAAGATAAAGGACCGTTTTAGAGGAAAAATATGGTCAAGCTTACAACATTATATTCAAGCCCTTGTGGAGCGCCGAAAGCTCGAAATTTTTGAAAAAACGTTGTGTTTTCCCGGACATGTGATATGATCACTCTATTTCAGAGGGGGGACTTAACGAAACGTTCGAAATTATAGCGGACAGTTCGAAAAAACGCGAAAAATAACGTATCCCTCCCTGTTGCGCCGCGAAAAATCAGATTTCTTTGTTTTGAATCTAGTACATTATGCAAATATAAATATTATAGTTATCTTTTTAAAGATAACATACGCAATCCTCAGCGTACGAAACATTATGTTTGACTGAACTTGTTTTTTATTTCTGTTTGCTGGGTTTTATTTTGACTACCGAACGATGACCGATGTTTTCTCATCATCATTGGCGAATTTATTACAGGAGTTTTTGCTCATCTACGACGGGATACTGTCAGAAATTAATGTCGAGTCGAATCGCGCGACATACGAAAAATCTAAATAATACGGTAGGAGCAAGCATAGT
The DNA here is from genome assembly GCA_039619475.1 of Icerya purchasi. Taxonomy (NCBI): domain Eukaryota; kingdom Metazoa; phylum Arthropoda; class Insecta; order Hemiptera; family Monophlebidae; genus Icerya; species Icerya purchasi. The sequence goes on from CM077116.1 coordinate 72,055,570, forward strand.
TTGTTTAATCTTGCCGAACAGTTTTCAAATTGTCAAAATTACAGCGCTTATTATCTGGACCAACCGCCGGCAACTTAAGCATTTCTACGAAAATTTTTAGTCAACGCTTTAAAAAAGCCATATTCCCATTTCGCATTTGACTTACCGTCTATATGTTAACTCAGTCCTAAAAGAGATATCTGCTTTCGCATGTTTAGTTTTCGAGAAATCGGTAATAGTATCTGACAATATTGAGGCTGACATTTATAAAAAATCATCTTTTCAACTCAAAAGATTAAAGTCTACTTGGATTACGTGACTACTAGTTACTTTCGAAAGTGTTTTGAGACTTTCGCAGGCGGTGGAAATATTGTCTCGCGCGATAACTCGCGTTGGGTTCAATTGTGTCTATTAAGGAGATCAGGGAGATCGCTTAATTGATCTTTGTTATCTGCTTTTATTTTTCTTTCTATTGTTCGGTTTCATTTCATCCGCCTTTGTTCTTATCGGTTTCATTTGGCACTTCGCCGTTATTTAATTTTTGATTTTAATCGCTAATTTAAACATTTAAACTAACGCCGGTCTCGTCTGACGGGAGAGATAACCCTTCCAATCCTCCCCACACCGTTGGTAAAAGCATTACTAACCCCGTCGTCAAGGGTAAAACGACGAACAAAACTAATAAAACAGTTTCGTCCAGTTCATCTGCTTCTAAAGACAATGTCTCGCTAGGGAATATATTAGTATGATTATTCCAATAATTCTGACAATACTTCTGAAACTATAATACCGCATCACTGTTATAGCCTCTAAGACTTTTATACAGGAACGCTTTTTTATTCTTATTGTCTTTTTTTTTCCTTTCAAGATGCTTCCAGGACCATCTGATATTATGGATCACCGTTCTTACAAAGGAAGACTTGCATGTTAAAAATGAATTAATATTTGAAATTCCGATTTAGCCACGGTGGACCGTTATACTTACTAGTTTGAATGTATAACGTTTTTGTTTATAATTCAAAATGTCCAGAGTGTTCATTTGAAAATGAACCAAATGAAGCCTATTGATGTAATTATGACAAACTCAAAAGCAATAATGTTATAAATGAGCGTGTTCCGAACGCTATTCACTCTGACCACGTTGTAGTTCTATCAGCATTGACACAGCTGTTCTAACGGTCCCTTTATCTGGATTTTGGTCGAGTTCATTTTATACTGTTAGCTGATGATCGGCTATAAAAAGTTTTCTTTAAATTGAAGTATTTATTTTAATCTATTAAAGCGTAAATTATTTTATACTTATTTTCGCTTGTTATCGAAATATTTATTTTATATTTACAAGATGTATTATGTGTTTTGACAAAAGATCTGCAATACTGATGAATTTTGATTTCCGGTTTTTCAGTTAAGCTTTTCATTTTATCCTTCGTCGGGTGCTTTTTCATGCGCGTTCCCGATTAATTGAAAACGCTGAAGCCGACTGATTCTGGCAACGTCCTAAATTTCGCTATTTTCTTAAGGATTTCCTCACAAGGTCAATTCCACGAAGGGTTCAAATTCTCTTCTCTCGCTTTAACCATTTATAATTCCCCGTCTACCTATTTCTTACCCGATATTCACTGATTTCCGCTAGCCTTTGCGAAGCGATTAGACATAACGCTCGCTGAATTCTCAGAAGCTGTGAATGCACAGAGAAGAGTACTTTGAGGAAGACGGCATTGAAGGAGGTAAGCGATTAAAGACATCCTCCGTTGTATTCGGAAGAACCAATTCTCAAATAGCAATGGTCGTGCCGTATTTTATTTACGATTCTTGTCACATAGAAAGTTAACGGAGCGACCAGAATTCGTGACAAAGACGCCTTTGAAAGTGCAATATTATTTCACCGTTCCTAATAGGATTCTCAGCCAGAGTCGAAGCGATGTTGGCAAAGCTGAGAATTCTGATGCGCGCGGGAAACCATGCGAGCTTAATGGATTTCCTTCGCTCCTTCTTCTTCTTTTTCTTCTGCTTATGCTGCTATATTCCATGAGCGTTGACGATTATCATAACGTGAATACTATACGACAAAGCGGAGAGAAGGCGTTTCTGCAGCTCGATACAGCTGTCCAAAGTTGGACACCACTGTCACGGATGTTTCTGTTTTGGCACCATGGCAAAGGCCTGCGACCAATTTCACCTCTTTCTATTTCTCCCTCTAATATCTAGCGCAGTAATGAATATTTTTCTCCGCGTAGGATGTGTCCAAAATAATAATTTTTGTCTTTCGCTTCTTTACATTAGAAATTAACTATCTCTCAACAGCAGCCATTTCGCTGAATTTTTCAGCTTCTGTACCCATGATGATGATCCACATTTCAAATACCTCTGAGCGTTTTACTGATTGTGCTTTCAATGTTCAAGTCTCACATCATAGAAAACACTTGACCATTCTATAGCGCACTGGAAAGATACATGTTGATCACAGAGTAGCCGTTTGTACTTCGTGAAAGCCTGTCTCGCTTGTTCAATCCTAAACTTAATTTCCAAAACGTTTTACCGAGCTACCTGAATTGAGGTACTCTCTCTCTCTCTCTACCTATCTCCCTATGGTTTTGCCACGTGCAATGTAGTAGGTTCTGGATCTTCTTTGCAAACGACAAACAACTTGGTCTTATCTACATTTATTTTTAGTTCAGATTTTGCACCACGTAAATACATACATCCTTGGCGTACCCCTTTCCTAATCTTAAAATCATTCGTCGGCTTTTTACTTCTTAACTTGACAGATTGGTGCCACTATAAATTGCTAATGATTCTTTGGTCATTCCCGTCGGCTCACACATTCCGTAGGCATTTCATTAACTTTTCGTGTTTAACGCTATCGAACGCTTTCTGATAAAAACAATGAAGCACGTAATTACCTCAGCAATTCCGAGACCAGCCTTAAATTCAAACTGGAAATCTCCGTTGAACATTTCCATTTTTCAAAAAAGCCGAGTGTGCAGAATCCGCAGGAAAGTTTTTAGGCTGTTTCCTTCGCTAATACTATACGTAATTCGCTTACGGAAGAGGCGATTGTTCTTTCGTTATTTCTTTCGGCCGTATCGCATCAAATTGTAAACTAGTTTCACTTCGATGCTATTTTGAAAAATAGACCATCAGAAGAAGCGAATAAAGTAGAAAAAATAATTTTGTCCGCTCTTGAATCGTATACGGTATTACTTTTTCCTTATTTTTTTCTTTTTTTTCCGGTTTAAATTTAATTAAAATATTCTAGATGGAAGCGAAAGAATAACTAAGAAATCGGAATAAAAACAATTAAAAATCTTATAGTACATTGTTTGAGAGAATATTAAAAACAATAACAAAAAGAAAAACAAAGCAACAGAGATAAATTTCGCTTTCGGGAATGTAAATGACGTCAGAAAAAATTAATTACGTCATTAAAAATCGCACGAAACATTTGATAAACGATATAATTGTACCTCTTTAATGCAATCTTGAATAAAATTTGCCTTCCACTTCTACGGATTACGCAAATGTCCCGAATAAATACCGGAAATCAGATGTTCGACAATTGCTAAAATCGCATAAAAATTCACACAATTATATTTTGGAGGAAATGGTTTTGACCCTCTTCCTTTTTTTCTTCGTTTTGAACTTTCATTTTTTATTCATACCGTTGTTTAAATTGTAGGTAAATATTTTCGCAGAAATTATGGTTCTCAGAATAGATTAGCCTAACGGACGTATTCAGTTTTTAATCAAGGTGAAAATCTTTTAGCGAAAATTCTCCTCGACGCATATATTGCGTGATATGTCGTCGTATTCATTTTTTATGCACATTTTTTCCGCGAATAAAGTTTATTATTAGCTCGAGACAGAGCATACAACTTCGACAGAGCTTGTGGCGCGCACTTTGACGTCTGTATAACTTCTGCGGATTCACGAAAAAGTTACTTTCCACCTTAATCACGATGAAATCGCGTCATTCTTTTACGGAAACTCCCGTCGCCTACTATATAATTAGAATCCGGTGTACCGATAACCCACTTTAAATTAAAAAAACGACTCCTCTCCGACACGTTTTATTTATAATCACGTATCTAATGGTTGGAAACGGTTATAAAGCTGCCAAAACTGTTATCCAAAGCCGGTGATGATAAGAGAAAATTAGTCAGGTAGGAAAAAAATTCTCAACATCCGCAAAAATTAATTTAAAAAAATAAAAGTGGAAAACGAAAAATTGCGAGTTTATTACCGTTAATCAAACTAGGATTACTCCACGTGAAGTGGAAAATGAAATTAACGCTGCATCTTGTAAATTTCAGCGGCTTATCCGGATGTTCCGGATACTTGAAATAAATTCGGGAAATGCCGATACTGCAACCGTATTTAAAACGGAGACACACGAATTGCGCACCAAGCACTAACACAGTGACAAGTCACACACGAATTCCGCACCAGACCCGAAATAGCCCACCCGCTGACAACTCGAATTGCGCACCGCCTTTAAAAAAAATACTCTGATTTTATAAAATCGACGAAGGACTTAAAAAATGAGAAAAAGTCGCTCTTTCAGTGACTTCCAAAATGTGTTATCGTAATGAAACGTTTACTATTTGGAATAATAAGCGAACTACATTTCAGTCGATTAAAAAAGCCTTTAACATTTGCGGAAAATAGGCTACTATCCCGTTAGCAGTACGATTGTTATTCGAAATATTTTTAACAACCTCTAGGGAACGTACTCATATTTAAAGAAATGTTGCATAAAATAGAATAATTTTTGCACGAATATTATATAAAATAACGTAAATTACCATAATATTTCTAACTGAATCAGTAGAATTTTCAGCGCACGGCATATTATGTTTCATAAAGCTTCTATTTCACATTAATATAAAATACGTTCATATCAACTGATTAATGTACATAAAATATAAATGGGACCATGTAAAACTTTCCAGTTTGACAAATTAAATATGTTGTTATAATATAGAGTTACTTACGAGTTTGAGGAAACCGAGTTTCGGGAAAGTTTCAGTTCAGATTTTATTTTATCCATTAATCAGTGTTCATCAATCTCATAATTGTCATTTGAATTAAAACCGAATTTGTTAAAAATCGTAATTTTTTCATTTAGTGTACCATCAAGCAATACAAAGTATTCTACTTAAATTTTAAATGACAACGCAAAAATTTACGTAGTATGTTAAATTACACTGAAAGTTGAGCTAACTGATAAATTGCAAAAGCTGGAATCAATTTTTAATGATTAAAACATAAATATATCACAGTTATTTATCGGAAGTACTTGTTTTAAAAACAAAAATGGAATTAGAAGTTTAAACAATTACGTATTTTTAAAATTAATCTGGCGTATTCTCAAATATTTTTTAATAAACCGTTATACAGGAAATATTTTTAATACATAAGCAGATGTAGTATTTTTCATTAGTAGATTAAAAATTAATTTCAAAAATACGATACGTAAAAATATTGAAAGTTATCAAACATTAAAAATATAGTACGATCAAGCGCCATCAGTTTTGGAAACCCTTAGTCCAGTGAACAGCGATTATGGTCCGAGCGTCGTTTTCGTTTGTTTTTTTATATTTCATACCTGCAAACTTCCGGTGCGCAATTCGTGTGTGGAGATTACAGACCTTTTTTTAACCTTCGACTCAGGTAAATAACGGTGCGCAATTCGAGTGTGGCCTTTAAAACAGCCTATGACAAATTAAAAGTAAGTCATCCAATCATAAACAATAAAAGACCGACACGCTATAACACTGATTTAGCGAGTTTCAGTAACAGCTGAAATTCATTACCGTGCTTACTTACGTTTACAGTAAATTAGAGAAGGTCTGGAATAGAATAATTATTAATCAAATACGAATTATATGCCACGTTAGGGAGACTTGACGGAGTACACATTGCAGCGTAGAACACAGAAAAATATTTTTTAAACTTTCTGCAGTTAAGTTGTAAGAAATTACTGGAAAACACTACAATTTTCCTTTCTCCACTAGGAATAGAATCAAAAATTTTCCGGTATTGTTCTTTTCAGAATGCCTGTGAAAACTGCGCAGATCATCAGAATATTTGTTTCTTGAACAGCACTTTTTTTATCGTCTACAGAATTCCACAAGTCAACCACTGGATACCGGTACTTAAATTCATATTATCTCTATCGAATATGCATGATTAAATTGATTAAAATCATTATTTCCTAAATCAATTAAAGTGTTCACACGGCCTATGTTATCTCGAAAATAGCATGTTAAACATTTTCCGAATACAGGTTTTTAAGTCGACATTAGGTACATCTCAAAAACGTGAAAGAAAAAAACAAATGTTATTAATTCTTATGTGTGCGTGTGTGTGTAGCCAACAAAAATGAAAACTTATATGAACTGCTCATTTTATCCTTTATCTGAAATCAGTTGACTAATATTTATTTAATATTTTTCAGCTTTTTCTCTACACACCCTCTCCATTCTTCCTATTTCACTCCTCTAGCTGTGTTTACGTAAGCGACGCAGATCACATTCTTCAACTGTCCTTATACAATGAACAATATGCCAACCTTCTTAAACTTAATCACTCCCTATTGCGATTCTTTTATTATTTTTTACCCTTAATATATCGTTATATTTCTGTTCTTGCTTCCATTATATCATAGCTAAGTGCACGTATCAAATTGCAAATATTTCTGAAAACAGGGTATCTGATTTGTAAATAACCTCATTCTGTTAATTTTAGCAGGCTGGAGATTAAAACGTTCTTAAAAAATAGCCTAATCGTCGTCTTATCGAGTCAAAAGACCTAAAAGAGTTTTTCTAAAGAAAAATTAAAAACACACACATTAAATGCTACACGAAAGAAACAATCACAAATTTCTATCTGGTACGAATTAAATATGTAACTAACGACCGAAAAAAAAAAATAATCAGAATGAAAGTCGAAAACGGGTGCTGACCACAATTCAGTAACGTTTGATTAATAAAAATATAAACTGAAATAAATTATGCAAAAATGATTAAATAAAGAAAATACCTGGAACTAATAATAATAAAAAAATAAAACTAGTTTCAATATTCTTTTAAAAAATTGAATTAAATTGTTAACATTTACAAGGAATTTCCTGGAAAGATATATTTACACGTTTCATCAAAAGGTAATTCGGTCGTGCTTTGTGTGTTTATCGGAGCAAGTCAGTGTTATCTTATCTAATAATTCGTTCGTTTAGTTCCGACTGATAAATTCTTCTTCATTTAATATTACACATCGCAGACTTGGTATAATCTGCCCTTTTTATCTCATTCTTTGCGCTATTTGCCTCTCCTTCCCATCTGATGGACGATCCAGATCGTCCACCTGATCCGGGAGGGGGAAAACGTCGTGTTTCGTTCGGTGGTACTAGTTGGGTTGACGACAATACTCTTAATTATGCCTCTGATAATGATAACTATCGGGACATTGAGATGAACAACGATAGCACTAGTACAATTAATTCGGTAAGGCAAGTTAGCGGTAGCGCTGTGGTGAATTCTTCTCCACTTCGGGAAGCTGATATAAGCAATTCGCACACGTCTACCCATAACAGAATCTCGGCTAATGATATTAATAACGACAATAGTAAAAATAATAAAAATAACAACAACGAGATAAATACTAATTTCATTTATTGTAGCAAAAATAATAATAATAATAATAATAATAACAATACTACTACTACTACTACTACTAATAATAATAATAATAATAATAATAATAATAATAATAATAACAGAATCTACAGAAACAAGTATAACACTTTTTTTAATAATACTGATAATATTAAGAACTTTAAAGTTTTTGTTGAAAAAACGCCTAATAATAACTTAGATCAAGCTGTGCGTCTATCAATAAGTGCACTTAAAGTCGCCGAAATTTTAGGAGTTAATAATCTCTGTAAGGACATCATCGAAATCAAAAAAGTCGGACGGAATCGAGTGATTATTCACTTTTCCTCTCCCTCCGCTGCTAATAATTTAATTGATAGTCGCGTCTTCCTGTCGCGTGGTTACAGCGCATATATTCCTTCTTACCTAGTTTCCAGATGTGGCGTTATAAAAGGAGTGGATACGGACTACACAGAGGAACAACTGATGGAAATGATTGACTGTAACCCGTATGTAATAAATTACGTCAAAAAATTAAACAGACGATTAATCGTAGACAAAGAAGTCAAATATGTTCCTAGTGTTTCAGTCTTGATATCGTTCGAGGGGCAGAGTTTGCCATCCTACGTTCTTATGTGGAACGTGCGGTTCATCTGCGAACCGTTCGTTAGAAGAACGAAGCAGTGCTACTGCTGCTTGAGGTACGGACATATATTAGCTCACTGCAAAAGTAGTCCAAGATGTGTTAGATGTGGAGATAAAGATCACACCGAGGAACAGTGTAACAGCCAGACAGCAGCATGTGTATTTTGCGACGATCTTCACAAATCCACCGATCCAGTTTACCCGGAGAAGAAACGCCAAACAAACATTAATGAACTAATGGCTTCACGCAATCTGAGTTTCCAAGAGTCTACCTTGGAAATACCTCAAACCTATAGACAGAGCCAGTTATTTTCGAATAGAGTTAGTAACAGATTCAGTCTGCTGACAGATTACAACGAATATCCGGAGATTTCGTGCAAAGAAAATAATAATGATGTATACAATATTCCTGCATACAAACCGCCCCCTATATCAAAGAAAACAGGCTTCTTTGATAAAAATTTATTAGTTTTTAAGAGGGATCAAAACCTAAAGAGATCGAAATCCTTCCTTTCGTCAGATGAAGAAAAAAGACGTCTAGAACGGAAACATATTTCCAAGAGAACAACCTTCGAAAACTCAAATGTAAAGCCACCTTACGTGACAATCGAACACACAATATGACGTTCATGAATCAACCGTTGAAATCCGTTAATCCAGAAGCTAGTGATCAAGCCCAAAAATCAAAGCAATTGTCTACTAAAAATAATTCAATTAATATCACTAAAAAAAGCGTAGATCTTAATCAAAAAAATAAAAACAGTAAAGATAATAAAACTAATATAAGTAAAAAGTAATATTCATTTCTGCTTTTCTCAATTATTATTATACTATATTTACTTAGTACTATGTATGACAATTTCTTTTATGTACATATACACCCTGTCAAGAAAGTATCGGGAATTGTTAAATAAAACGAACAATTTTTAATTTTCATCCAAATTTATTTTGTCACCTTCAAAATAACATCCATTCGAAGCGATGCACATATGCCAACGCTTTTTCCACTCGGCAAAGCACTTCTGATAGGCGGTTTCCGGGATGGCCTTTAGCTCTCGCGTCGCATTCGTCTTGATGTCATCAATCGATTCGAAGCGCATTCCCCGTAGCGGAAATTTGAGTTTTGAGAATAGGAAGAAGTCGCAGGGTGCTAAATCTGGTGAATATGGCGGTTGTTCGATGATATTTACCGAGTGTTTGGCCAAAAACTCATTCACAATTATGGCTTTGTGAGACGGCGCATTATCGTGATGGAGAATCCAAGAATTGTCGACCCACAAATCGTTACGTTTACGACGGATAGCCTCTCTCAAACGTCTCAAAACACTTAAGTAAAACTCTTTGGTGACTGTCTGTCCGGCTGGCACATATTCATAGTGTACCACGCCTCGAATATCGAAGAAAACAATCAACATGATCTTCACTTTCGATCGGCTTTGGCGAGGTTTTTTCGGCTTTGGCGCGCCAATTGGCCGCCATTCGGACGATTGCTGGTTCGTAAGCGTGTCGTACTCGTACACCCATGTCTCGTCACCAGTAATTATCTTTTCCAAGAAGGTAGGATCCAAATTGGCTCGATCCAGCATGTCTGCAGCTACCTGTTCTCGGTACTTTTTTTGAAAGAAATTCAGGTCTTTCGGAACAAGCCGAGCCGCAACGCGTTGCATACCCAATTTTTCGTGCACAATCGTACGTACGCTCTCGTGTGACATGCCCAATCCATGAGCCATCTCTCTCAAGCTCACATGACAATTTTCAGCAACGATTTCCTTGATTTTATCGACGTTATCATCGGTCACACTCGTTGAAGGCCGTCCAGAGCGAGGCATGTTTTCGACCGTCTCCCGACCATCCTTGAACGCTCTGTACCACTCGTAAACCCGCGTTTTTGATAAAGCAGATTCACCAAAAGCCTTCTGTAACATTTTCAGTGTATCGGCACAAGAAATTTCGTTCGAAACACAGAATTTAACACAAGTACGTTGTTCAATATTTTCACTCATTGTAAAACTTCGACAAAACCTTCAAGGTCGACTGATTTTAACAGCTGCTGTAAACACACTGGTTGACAGATCGCGCTAAAAATAGGCATCATAATACAAAACAGTTGTACCAACCTGGAAAAAAAAAATTATCTGCCTAGCTATTACCCGGGAGATTTAAATTGACAATTCCCGATACTTTCTTGACAGGGTGTATTATTATTATAGTTTATAATTTCTTTATCTACTTCCAAGTATGCTAAAAGTACTACAGTGGAATTCGAGAAGTGTTCTCTCGAATAAAGGTGATTTAGAAATATTTCTGGCAACACATGATACAGATATTGTGCTTTTAGCAGAGACCTGGTTATCGCCAGTAAAAACCTTTGACATCAACAACTATAACTGTTATCGGGATGACAGGGAGGATGGATATGGTGGAGTAGCATTACTAATTAAAAATGCTATTAACCATAAATTACTTTCCATGGACTTAACGGAATGTAATAATAATACAAGATCAAACGCCATTTGTGTTTACGTTAGCTACAAACAGTTCAAAGGCATTTTTATCTCATATTATTCTCCTCCGGGGCATAATATTGATTCGGCATTTATTCTCAATAAATTAGACAGTCTAGGCAACATACCCATTATCTTCGCCGGTAATTTCAATGCGTTAAACTCCCTATGGGGCTGCAATCGAAATGACACGAAGGGCGGGGAAATTTTAAAAATTATTACTAATTCTCACCTGTGTTTGATGAATGATGGTTCTCCTACTAGAATAGATAGTCCTGTTTATACCAGTAATCCAGTAGATTTAACATTAGTCTCATCCGACATTTATCTCGACTGCTCATGGATGGTCGCTCCCCTATCTCTGGGAAGCGACCATTTCCCAATAATGATTGAAATCTACTGTGGAACGTCAAGTACCTTGAATTCATATAATACTAGAGGAGTTGTCAGCCGAAAGGCCTGGAGATTTAGGGACGCAGATTGGGTTAAATTTAGAGATCTGATGGAACGAGATATTGGTAGTGTTGAATCTGCGAATTCGTTCTTAGAGAAATATAAAATTTTTCGTACAGTTCTGAACTGTTCCTTAGATAACTCTGTGCCTCTCGCTCACCCATATAAAGGGAAGAAATCCCCTTCTCCTTGGTGGAACGAAGACTGTAGAAATAAGATTAATGAGCGTAATGCTGCTCTACGGAGATTTCGAATGGATGGCTCAATGAACGCATACCTGAACTATAGAAAGATTTCAGCTGAAACTCGTAGAATTTTGAAGAGAGCTAAGAGGGGCTCTTGGGAAAATTATTGTGCGAAGTTCAATAGAAACACCCCCTTGAAAGAAATTTTGTCGTTAGCCAAGAGATTTAAAAACAAAAACTACCATTCTAAAAATGCTGCAGACACCTCTTGGTTCGAAGACTTTACAGATAGAGTTGCTCCTCCTTACGTCCCCTCTGTAAAAGAAGTACCTGATTCTACAACCCCCCATTTACCTCCCAATTTTTGTCTAGCCCTATTAGTTATAATGAGTTATTCCTACCGATAAGAAATAAAAAAGACTCTTCTCCGGGTTTAGATGGCATAACATACTCTGTCATAAACAGTCTAGGTGAAAACTCTAAACAGTACCTACTGGATATATTTAATGGTTTTTTACACGAACGTGTTTTTCCGCCACAGTGGTCGAAATTCCTGGTAGTTGCTTTTCCCAAGGCCGGCAAACCTTCTAATAGCATCATCGTACAGGCCGATTGCGCTGGCTTCTTGTTTCAGGAAATGTTTCGAGATTGTATTCAAGAACAGACTCACATGGTGGACTGAAAATAGTAATATTTTCCCGCACGGTCTGTTTGGTTTCAGACCTGGCCTAGGAACCATAGATTGCATCGCCCATCTACTTAATGACATCTACCTCTCCTTTTTAAACAAAGAGTTTTTAGTTGTGACCTTCTTGGATATAGAGGGAGCCTTTGATAATGTATCGATTCCCATTTTAGTAGAAAGGTTAAGAAAATCGGGTACCCCTGATAGTTTTGCTAAATTCATCTGTTCACTTTTTTCAAAGAGAACCCTTTTTCTCCTTAATCCAGGCAAACACAAATTCATTATTAAGCATGCTTACACGGGTCTGGCTCAGGGCTCTGTTTTGAGTCCAATATTATTTAATTTTTATGTATTGGCTTTATTTCATACACCGATACCCCCAAACTCACGAATTTTGTCATATGCTGATGATTTTGCTATCTATAGTATTCATAAGAATGTCTCTCGCTGTGTTCGCGAAAATCAACTTTGTGTATCTCGTTGTAATGGAACATTGCAGGATATTGGGCTTAATATATCTCCCGCTAAGTCAGCATTTTTCATCTGTACAACTAGATTATCCTTTTCTCGTGATCTTGCAATTCACATCGGTGATGAGCCTATTCCCATGGTTACCTGCGTTAAGTATTTGGGGATGCATTTGGATATGAAGCTTACCTGGTCTCGCCACATATTACTACTCCATAAACAAACCTTACAAATTACTAACTTGCTTAAAGCCATTGGTAACAGCTCCTGGGGCGCGGATCCAGCAATTCTTAACTTAATTTTTAGAACCCTAATTATTTCTCGTCTTGACTATGGTTCTATGTTCTACGGTTCGGCCTTCAGATCTAATCTGTCTAAACTTGATATTATACAAAATCTTTGCCTGCGAATTATTACCGGTAATCTGAGGTCTTCTCCAATTGCTTGTCTCCAGATCGAGAATAAAACACCTCCCCTAGTTATAAGAAGGAATGTTCTTACTGATCGATATGCGCTCAAATATTGTAATTACCGATTCCCCTCTCTAGTGCAACAACTCAAAGTTATCAGCACCCATTGGAGATTTGTTTCTTCTAAGTTACCATTATTAGCAAGACGAATCTCGATCTATCACAAGTATTGCCTCGCTCTTATTCCTAAGCTCACTATTTCTCTTATACGTTTTTCATTAATATAATAAATATAAATATTGAAACCACGTTAGTTTAGAAAATTAAAGATACTAATCTATCGTTATCCGTACTGTGGTTCAATAATTTTATTAATAACAAATATCCGGATTGCATCAAAATATTTACAGATGGCGCTAAGCTCACAGGTCCGCATAGTCTCACCGGTTCCGCTTTCATTGTAGCTAACGTTACAATTTAAAAATTCAAGCTTCCTCCTGATGCATCTGTTTTTACCGCCGAACTGTTGGCTGTCGATAAGGCTCTTGATTTCATATTAAATGTTCTTAACCCGGATAATAAATTTACAATTTTCTCCAATAGCCTGGGTGCCCTGATCGCCCTAGATCATAGTTCGTTTAATTATAAATGTCACCCGCTTATTTACGAGATCAAAACTAAATACCTTCAAATTATTAATAACAATGGCTGTTTAAACTTTGGTTGGATTCCCAGTTATCGCGGGATTGGGCTAAATGGTGACGTTGACGCCGCGGCTAAATGCGCTGCCTTGAATGGAATTATATTCCCGTTCATTCCTTCCTCAGACTTATATCACAGGACTCAGGCCACTGCCTTGGAGGATTGGATAACTTATAGAGATAGGCAGAATACTGGTAGATATTACAATATGGTTCAGTCTGATATTCCTTCGTTTCCTTGGTATTTCGATATTCCACAGTCTATCCCCGGTCGTCTTATTCGTAAGTATGTCACGCTAGTTTGTAGATTGCGTATGGAGCATTTCCGAGTGCCTCTAAATTTTGCATACTCCTCTGGATGCAACAGTAATCATACTAGGTCTACCTTCATTGATGACATTAATCATTTGCTGTTCAGCTGCGACAAATACGAGCACAATAGGAAAAGGTTTTATAAAGAATTAATTTCATGCGGATTGTTCCCTCCATATAGTGTTCATTACTTACTCTGTTCTGGACATACAGCAATTTTTATTATGGTTCGCTTTATAATTAATAATAACATTTTGATTTAATTATAATAATAGTAAATAGAGGAAAAAAATAAAATAATAATAATAATAATAATAATTAAAAAAAAAAAAAAAAAAAATGAACAGGGTAGAGAAAAAAGAAAATTAAGGAAAGATTTTATTAAAGGAATCAAAATTTTTTATTTTATTTATTTATTTTTTTTTTCGTTCCTTTTCTTATTTATTGAAGTTTATTACTTTATTGATGAAGTCAGTTGGTTTTATTTCATTTTATTCTTTATCAATCTATTTTTTACATTCTTTATTCAATTATTTATTTTTCTTACAACTTCCTTTTCCCATCAGGCATTGTGAACATTGCCAGACAACTGTGGTCATATTGTAAGATGGGAATTTTTCAATTTTTCAATTTTTTAATTTGTATTTCCATTGTTTTCTCCTCTGAAAGGAAAATCTTATCTCTGTTTGTTAAGTTTCATCAGGCATTGTGGGCACTGCTCTGCGTTGCGGCCATAATGTAGAATGATAACCTATTTTACTTTCATCTTTGTTTTTCCTTGGTTAATTTCATTGCGCATTATGGGCACTGCTCTGCAGTTGCGGCCATATTGTAGAATGATAACCTATTTTGATTTCTTATTTTATTTTTTTTATTTTTGATTAATTTCATTGATCATTGTGGGCACTACTCTGTAGTTGCGGCCATAATGTAGAATGAAATTTCCTTCTCTGCTTTTTATTCATTTTTTCTGTTAATATTAATTTTCCATATCTATTCATAGTGTAGCTTGCCGGCCAAATGAACTGTATTTGTTCAGGCCAATAAAAATAAAATAAAAAAAAAAAATTTCCTGGAAAAATCTTACGCGTTGAGATAAGTCAGTGTCCTCCGCTAACGAACTAAAAAAAAAAAATTAACTGTTTTTCTTTTTTATAAAATCGAGTAACGTAATTGTATACTATAATGAGATTCCTCTGAGCCAGCTGCCGTGGTTAGTTTTGGGTTAGGCAGTGATATTTTGTTCGGGTAGAAAATCGCGTTGCCGAACATTGAAATTTCCCAAAATTTCACTTGCGCTGGGTTAATGTCTGTAATCGGCGCGCTCAAAAAAAAAAAAAAAAAGAGAGATTTCTCTCTAGTAATGAAAAAAGTTTGTACAACTATTTGAATTTAAAAAGATACGAGTTAAGCACCACAAATAGCTTCGCAATTAGAATGAAGACTTGGGGAGGGTGTTAAAAGAAAACGAAAACATGAAAAGGGCAGAAGTCTACGGTTAAGACACAAACGAACGATAAACACGGTAGTGGAACGACGAAGTAAACGAGAAAAAACCAAAAGAAGGCAGGAAGAATGTAAGATTGTTGGGAAAGTAAAGAGCATACAGTAGGTAGAATGGAAATTTTTGCATAAAAAAAATAGGTTAGAAGCAGGAATTTTAGAAAAGTAGCAACCTAAGCCAAGGAATTTGCCTTTTCGTAACCTTGTGTTCCCTTACGAATTGAGACTCGGAGCAGATCGATACGGATGGAATAATTTGCGAGGAGATTATGAATAAGGAAACGTATGCGAAGAGTATCAAAGTCGTAGTGTTAAGTTGGACAACGAGAAGAAGTGACTCGGAGAGCACACATGGAGTCGGAAATAATCAAGTAATCGGAAAAGGAGCGTTGTGAAGAAATATAAACAATGGAGCGAAGATAGTCGCTAATTCAGCGGTAAGAATAGTATAAAAGGAATCCAAGATATTAATGTCCAGAAGAATAAAGGAGGCTCTAACTCCGTTTTCGAACCATCCGTAAAAATGGTCCCATGAGAAGGTAATAACGAATTAATAATACTAAGAAATTTCTGTGAAGCTAATGTTTCGGAAAGATACATGGGGGGGGGGGCAGTGTTGAGATAGAATATCTTCTTTGAATGGGAAAGATCAGAAAAGTTGAAAAAGAGGTAGGGGAAGATTATTAGAAGTTATGAAAGGCGAGAAAGGGTTTAGACGCGACGAAATAAAAACTAGGATGGGGACTTTCTCGGGATTAAAACGCCAATATTGCAAACTAGTGAAGTAGGCAAGGATCAAACTGAAAGAAGTAAACTGTAATCGCAAACCAAGGCAAGAATCTTGGATTATATCCAACTTAAAGACAAAAGAGCGATAATTAAATTTAGAACGGATGAGGGATTTATGCGGGGAAAAGGGTCGTCCCCCATTTTATAGGAGGTCTTTCAACAAGTTGAGTCTTTTTTAAAAGCAGAAGAGGAAAGGAAATTAATACGTTTGTAGAAGGACAAACGACTATTGAGAAATACACCGAAATAACGAAAGCAATCTTTGCGAGGGATAATTATGCAGTTTAAAGATTCATAGACTAATGCATAAGGTCGAAAGGAAAAAAAACAATACAAGAAGATTTTCTTGCGCAAAAAATACTTGTATAAAATAAAAAATGAATATGTAATAACCGCAATGCTACTCACTGTTATTAATGCAATTAAATCATCTTACGAAAAAGAACTGGAGACCTTCAAAGGAAAATATCTTGGGAAATCTTACTAAACAGTTCAGAGGTATGGGGTAAACCATACAAAATAATCACCCAGAAGAATTGGAAAACTGAATTTTCCATCCTTAAAGAAAAATTCCACAGAAACTATAACGAACAATAGAGAAAAATAAAAACTGATATGTGAAAATATTTTTCCGGAGGCGAACGATCACGTCCCTACATATCCGGATGATAATACTATTGACATACGGATAGAACAATATGAATTAAATAATACAATAAAAAATCTAAATAATAAGAAAGCTAATGGAAACGATAGAATTTCAAACAAAGTGATCAAATTCATCCTAATCTTCTGATACAATAAATATCTACACTTTCGATTATTTCCACTACTTTGGAAAAATCAAATTAATCAACAAACCGGAAAAAGACCCAACCATGCTCAAGTCTGTTCGCTTAATTACATTTCTTTCAAATCTGAGGAAAGTATATGAAAAAATCATAGAAATAAAATTAAGAACAGAAATAGGAAAGAATAAAGTGCTGTATAAAGATCAATTTAGATATATTAAAAATAAATCCACCGAAGGTGCTTTGGAAAAATGCATGAATATTATCGAAACATACAGCAATAAATATGGTTAATAAATGGTTATTGTGATAAGCTTGGGACATTAGTGGAGCATTTGACTTAATCAAACGGTCAGAAATTTCAAATTGCTTAAAAGAAAACAATGTAGCAATATCCTTAATTAACATAATAAAGAACTTTACACTAAGCAGAGAACTCAGATTTAAAAAAAATAAAGATATGCAGTCAAAACCTAAAATCCGGAGTATACTATCACCAACCACATTCAACGTAGCAATGGCCGAAATACATAAAAAAAACTTGTATCAAATAAAAACATACGTTTAATTAGTTACACAAGTGATGTAATCAGTCAACACGTTTCTGGGAAAAGATCCTTTGTTGACTTGCCCAAAGGGGGGTAAAAAAAAAACAAAAAAAAAAAAAAACCCAAATTAGCAACGTACAGGATATCCTAAAAAAAGGGACGCAATTTAAACAGCACAAAAACCAATGCAATATTGATTACAAAGGTATTACATAAAGAAAGAATCAAGCAAAAAATAAAACATATGTTAAATTTAAATAAAGAAAAAATAATATTTAATAGAGAACTGAAATATCTCGAGATTATACTAGATAAGAATCTAGCTACAACATGCTGAACAAAATTAAAACGTACTACTATAAAATAAATGCATTATACAACAATATATTTGGACATCGTACGGTAAAAGGATAATACTATGCAATGCATCATTTCGATCTTTCCCGAATATAACCAAAAAAAAAAATGGCAGATAAGATCAAAAAAGAACAGAGGAAAATACTTATAGACATTATTTCGGCGTATAGAACAGTATTCTATTGAGCAACTAATGTAATAGCAGGAGTTATGCGAGTAAATCTTCAAATGGAAAAAAATTGATGAGATACAAAATGTGAAAAAAATGAAGTTCAATAAAGAGCTAACAAATAAAAAATTAAAGGAAACAAACGCAAACTTCCATTTAACTCAATTAGCTGATCATGAAAATTTCAGAGAATACCCAAGAAAATTTAAAATCATTAACAACGTACCTGCATCTGCAGTGAGAGTACCGATTTTCCGGATCATACCTTTTTACACTGTAATATTTTTTTTATAAAGAAGTACAATATCAGCAGTGATCGCACAGATTGGTCTATTACTATTATTATTATGATTTATTAATATCGAATCGTCTCACCCCATGTAGGGATATCGTGACCATGATCTGTCACGCCAACAATTCCGATCCTTTGCGATGTGTACACAATACCGAAAGGTACGACCAGCAGCTTTGCATACTGCATCTGACCATCTAGTCGGCGCACGACCTTGACTTCTTCTCCCGTTGACCTTTCCTTGGATGAGCAACGTTTCCAAATCGTCCGCTCTGACCATATGACCGAAATACCGCAGTATCCTGCAGAGTACCACAGATGATAGCCTCTTCGGGTTACCAATCTCATTTAGTATGGAGACATTGGTTCTCCTAGCTGTCCATGAGACACGCAGCATACACCTCCAGAACCATATTTATATTCTGCACTGATTTTTACCAGTCAATCCAGAATATATGACATTTCCAACCCCGGCTTTTGCTACTAACGTGGTGTCATCCCCCACCAACCGAGATACCTCCATCCCAGTCAACTGTACCATTTGTTGTATTGATTTGCAGTATTCTGCACATTATGAATTCACCGTACAAGTTAAAAAGTAGCAGTGAGAGGATGCAACCCTGAAGTACACTCCGCGCGGGAAAAAACTTTTCCGAGTAAATTCCATTATTTATTCGGACTTTTGCTAAAATAGCTGCTTGATCAGCCGTACTAAATGTGCTGGCGCGCCTATATCCATTAATATCGACCACATTTCCGACCAATGCACACAGTTGAAAGCTTGCTTATAATCGACGAAACAGAGTACAGCTGGGATATAATATTCACGCGCTTTTTCAATAAGTAATCAAAGCTTGAGGATCTGTTCTCTTGTTCCCCTTCCTTTTGTAAAACCAGCCTGCTCTGGCGGAACCTGAGTGTGCATCAGAGAAATAATTTTGATCATCACTTTGCTTATATACGGTATCAGTGGGATAGTCCGATAGTAGTTTTCACAGCATTCGAGTGATCCTTTCTTGTGCAGAGTAATATAGGTCGTCTGACACCATTCCTCCGGCCACTCTTCTGAAAATCAAACGGCCTTGCAGATGTAGTAAATTGTTTTTGTAATTTTTTCGCTCGCAGCCTTGAAAACTTCAGCGGGGATACCATCTGAACCTTGAGCCTTATTTTCAGATATGCAATAGCGTTCGCAACCTTCTCCAGCAAAACTTCTGGTTCCGGTTCAGGAAAATTATGAAGTACACAGTGTTAGCGATTTCATTTTCATCCGTGGCACTGTATAATTTGGCGCAGTACTTCCTCCATGCCGCAGCCACTTCTTTGAAACCAGTCCTATATGGTTTTCGTCACGAATTATCAGCTTCCTCATTTTAAATTCTCTTGCAACTAGACGTATTTTCTTAAAGAGGAAACCTGTTTCATTTTTCTCAGCGTGCGATTGCACCTCTTTGCAAATAGATGATAGATGTTTATTTTTATCTCAGCGACTTAATTTATTAATTATCCGGCTCAAGTGTTTTCTCTTCTCTTCATTATGATTTATAAATATAATCAAATAAAAAAAATAAAAAAAAACAACAAATCAAATAGATGTAATAAAGAACATTCTTCTAACATGGTAAAAGACTATCTTTCTTAATGAAAGGCTGGCACAATCAACAGAACCTAAACCTGGACGGAAGCGAAACATATTAGAAGGAAATACGGTTATTGTGCTCAGGTCACCAAACAAGACGCTTGTTGAGCATACCCTTAAATAACTTTCTAAGTCACGACGCTATAGTACGCAGAGAAGTTGTTGTTTTTTTTCGAGTGGCGGGGGGGGGGGGATAAAGGAGTTTTAGAAGAAAGTGTATTTCCTGTAGAAAAGAAAGAGTTAAATATAACTTGTAAAACTTGAAGAGAATAATCAGACAGATTTTTAAGGACACGGTAAGAACCGGATGATTTTTCAAGAATGAATGCTAGTTCATTAATATTGAAGAAAGAAGTTCGAAAATGAGGAATAGCATCTACTTGAAATAGAAAAGGATACAATTCGTCTACGTTAGGAATATACGGAGGAGCGATAGCGTCAGCAGAACGTGACCGATTATCAGCGGGTATATTATAAATAGAAGGGCGCTTTATGGATGCAAATTTAAATGCTCTCACCATTTTCCAAATATTATTATAGCTCCTCGCTCGATCCTACACTTTTTAGCATCTATGCTATTAGTATTGCTTCCCTTCCGTTTTTCCTTTATTCTTTGCTGACGATGTCCAGCTTTTCTCCCCTTCCCATAATACTGTTACAGTCAATGGAGCTCTTAATTTGTCTCTAATTTTGTTAGAACGTGCTCTTATTTCAATTAACCTTTTTATTACGTCTTCCAGTCATATCCTCTACTCTCATTCATTCGTACCTTTCAATTTTCAGGAATTGGCGTATTGTACTTAGGAAAATTAGCATCTCTTATTTTGCTCTGTCTTAGTTCATTTTGGCTCCACACGATTTTTTTTAATAGCCTCTTCTATTTTTCCTTTAACTTCAGTGACCCATGCCATCCTCGCAGGGTGTTTATGTTGCCCTTTCTGTCGAAATTTTTTCCCTAAAGAATTAAACAGGAATTCGACAGTAGCATGTAACTCCCTCTTTCGCTCTCATACAATCATTTTCAATGACGGTTCGAGGAAATCGACTAGTGACGTTTCTTCTTTTATTCTTCATGATTTTAATCTTTCTCAATCTTTTTCCGTTCTGTTCGACATCTACAACCGAGTTAATGGCTACTTTGCGTTCCGTTATTTTAATTTTCTTCTAATTTTTCGATTATTTCTGACTACGTGAATGCTCTTCGGACCATTCGTTCTTGATAATTTCTATGACTTTATTATGTTCCATATACGTTTACTATTGATTATTAGCCATTTTGGCACCTCCGGTAATCAGGCGCGTGATTCTTTGACTCAAATTACTAGTTCTTTTTCCTTCTTCTTCAAAAAAAATCCCATTTTCTAACTTCCTACCGCTATATAAGGATTTCCATTTCAGATTTTCTTCCTCTTTTTCTAATAATTTATTCATTTTGTGTTTGTCCAACCCAGTCTTTCTTTCAATCCATAGTTCCTTCTGTTCCCTTCTTTTCGACGCTCATCTCCATTATTCGCCCTCGTTTTAAATATTTTCTACTGCCTTCATCCAGCTTTCACTTCTCGTTAGCTTCTTCCCTACTTCGCCCTTTCCGTCCAAATAATAGAGCTAATTGCAACGCTAACCATGCATTCTTGTTTGAGTGTTCATCCCTTTCAGTACAGTGTTCGGCTTTATATTCTCATATGTTTAAGCTTGGGCTTTCTGTTACCTATTGTACCCATTGTATTCTGTCCTTACCGATACGTTATTTCTGCTATTTGTTTCTTTTTATTAATGAAGTCTGATTAAATCATTACATAACTTTTTGTTTTCATATTTAATTATTTTTGCGCAAAGAAAATGCTGAGTTGTTTGTTCTCCTTTCGAACATCTCTTCTTCACGCTGCCGTCCAAAATGACATCAATCACGTTTTATTTTTACGTTCGCCTTCCAACAGAATTATTTACACGAATGGTTCGAAGTCGGTTGCTGGTGCTGGGGCTGCGTCCATCATTCTCGCGCTTAGCTATTCCGAATCCTCTCAGCTTCCCTCACTTTTCTCCGTTTTTCTTTCCAAATCCATGGCAATTCTGCGAGCAGTCCTTTTTATATCGCCAACAATTAATATGTCTAAATTCTTCCTGTCCTCGGACTACTCGAAAAGTGTTTTATTGGCCATCTTCTCTCCCTTTTCTATTCATGTCACTGATCCCATTATTTTCTAGATTCGCTCCTTAATTTCTAATTTATTTACATCCCGTTCTGTTGTAATCGATCTAATATGGATTCCCAGTCATTGCGGCATTCCATGTAACGGGTTGGTTGACTCATTAGCACGTTCAGGTGGATTCAATGGTCGATCCACTAGTAGATTTCCTGCTTAAAATCTCGACTGTCTCTCTTATCGCTGCCATCATGATTTCTGGACCAAATTCTATCCTTCCTTCTTTATTAATAGCTCTTTCCTTCTATCTTTCTATATAGTCATTTCCTTCCTCCGACCCTAGTTTAAACTTTTCCCTTATTTTAACTGTTCTATTATAATTCACCTGCGGATCAATCATAATCTGCTTCCAGTTTCTCTTTTCCGTTTTTTCTCGTTCAGTCATACATTTGTATCCCTTTGACCCTCCAGAATTTAATTGTGCCTGTGATACAAATCACGTCTTATTCGAATGCCCCTTTATTTCCTCCGAACTTGCTACCATTTATTTCAGTATTCTGAGCCTTGGCTTTTGTATTCCTTATAGCGCCTACGCCATTCTTACTCTCCCCTTTCCCAATACAGTTCCTACGTTGCCTCCTTTATCTTCTTAATTTTTAATCTTTTCCGTATATAATGTGTAATTCTATGCGTTGCGTAAGTTCCACTGTTGAAGTACGCAAGGAGAAAAACATATATTCGTAAAATAAAGTGCTAGAGTTTTCGGTAAAGTTCCGAGGGATGAACTTAGAAATTAAAATGAAATATTAACAGCGGATTCAAGAACAATGCCGTTAATACGCGATCTGTTCTTGTTAAACGAAATAGTTGATTTATTCGTATGGATAGTATACTAATTATTATTATCAGAAAATATTGTCGAACTTGGCTTTCTGAAAAACCGTAGACTAATGCGAAACATATGGACCATTTATTTATAAATTCGTCACGGTAATCCGGAATAAGTAAAATGGATTTCGCTTAAATTCATAACATTTGAGGAGTAAAAATTTGATTAGCCACCTAAACGAACTAAAGCCGCCTATGCGGTGAATTTACGATTATTAGCAGGGTGTAAAGACGAAATCGAAAATTAAAATTACTATCGATATGAAAACACACATTTTCCAGAAAGATCTTTTGATATTCGTCAGGGTCGTAATGAGTACTCCTGTACCGTAAATCGAAATTAGAAAGAAAAAAAACACATTCTCCCATTAATTACGTGTTGGATAAGAAGAAATTAAATTTTTTCATAGAATTTTTGCACGGAGGAGAAAAACTATTCAGTAGCGGCCCACTTGGAGCGTTAACAGCGATGAAACTAGGCGCCCCTTCCTTTAAAATAGCATACTTCTTTTCTTTTTTTTTTATTACATTATTTTTTTACAAGTACCATCCTTTAGCCGAATATGCAGAATGGAATGTAGCGACGTTAGAAGAGTTGTTCTGAATTGAAGCAGACGCTCATCTCGGAGTAGGTTTGTTGTAAGCGTGAAATTATTATTTTCTAAATTCCACGTAAATCAAGCCGAATAAAATATACACTATGCTATTAATATTTCGTACTATCAAGTTTCCCCGCATATAATCGTTAATCATGTTGCATTTACAGAATTTACACGGGGATTTTCGTAATAACCACTACGAATCAACGAGTTCGTTTTTGGTGGTGATTTTTTGATTAATCGTACAATGAGTATAGCCGGGTTTATGTGGGAAATTTGCCTCCGCGGGTTTTTCGATTTACACTTGGGGAATCGTTTTGATATCAAATAGAAATAATTCAGCCAAATTTTAAGCTATTTATCTCAAACAGTTTACGAGTATTTCAAAAAAAAAAAAAAAGACACCTCCTTTTTCGATCTTTTAATTTTTTTTCTAATAGTAAAATTCAAAATAAATGAATAGCGATTTTTTTTGCTAATTCTAAGAAGTAAAAGACATAAAAAAAGCTATTACTCAGGTGGAAAGTAAATTTTTAAGAACAAAAATAAAATTAAAAACAATTTTTTGACCGCGTTTTTGAAAAGTGTCCACCGCCAAATTTTCTCAAAAAATGTCACTGCTTTACACTCGGGAATTTTTTCATATTTTTTCGAAGCGGTGGAACATAATGAAAAAAAATAAAAACTATTTTTTTTTCCAAAATATCGTGTTTAAACACGCCAAAACTTTTTTACTGCTAGAGAAATATATAGAAAATAATTTTTCAACTGAAAATATACATTTTACTCATAAAAATATTTAGAAAATTAAGAAATTGATGTTAAAATTTTTTTTTTTCACGCAAAAATTCATTGGAATAAAAAAGGATATAATTTTTCCGTACTTTTAGCCGTAATAATTTTACGTTGTTAATAAATAAAAATGAAAATTTTTATTTGATAAATTATATTATTTATATTTTCAAAAAATGGTATCATTAATTATTTACAATAAATGTAATGATTTCGCATTAGATATATATGAAAAACTATTTCAAATAACATCAGTGTTAGTCCTCGTCACTGTCTTCATTTACTACAGTATTAACTTTTTTTGGTTTATAAACAGTCAACTAAATATTTCGGCAGGTCTTATTATTTTAGTCAAATATCGAGCGTAAGCAAGATAGTAAATGATAGTTGCAATGTGAGAGCAGCACCCTACAGTACGCCTATCAGTAGACGATATTGGAGGGGGAATTAGTTTTTATTTTTTTTAATTATGTTCCACCATTTCAAAAAAAAATGAAAAAATTCCCGAGTGTAAAGGAGTGACATTTTCTGGCAATATTTGGCGCGGTCAAAAAATAGATTTTAATTTTATTTCTGTTCTTAAAAATTGACTTTCCACCTGAGATTCATAGTAGTAGTATTTTTTTATGTCTTTTACTTCTAAGAATTAGCCAAAAAAAAATCGCTATTCGTTTATTTTGAATTTTACTATTTAAAAAAAAAATCAAAAAACGAGGTGGTTTTTTTGAAATACTCGAAAACCGTTTGAAATAAATAGCTGAAAAATTTTGCTGAATTATGTTTATTTAATATTTTCCGAGTGCAAATCGAAAAACCCGCGGGGGCAAATTCCCGCCGATACCCTTTGATTTATTGAATGTCCGCTATTTTGAGAAAAAAAATTCTCTTTTATAACTAATTCGCCAAAGAGCTTGAATTTCCCGAAACTTGCCATTACAAATCCAAGTATTTCACTTGTAAGAAAGTGCTCCGGACCTCCGTAACAAAAATAATTTTAAAAATTGCCAAGCTATCTTCTAGTAACTACGCGAGATAACTTATGCGACGGAGTCAAAGTTTGTTGACCTAATTTTACCATTAAATGGAGCACGTTGTGTTATTTTAACTGATACTCGATGAAATTATAAACAATTAATGGTGAAAAAATTATTTATTAAGTTTGAAATTCGGCTACACTTATTTCTCTGCCCGCACCGCGTCAACAACGAATTTTACTTATTTACTCTGCCGCAACAGTACGGTTCGCACACACAATGTGCACTTCCGCATAATGCGCGGAAAAAGAAAAAAAAGGAAAAAAGTAAGTTTATTATACGGCAAATGGCGAAATAATGTTATTTTTGACAATGGAAACGCGTACGGCAGCTATGGAAACGAGTTTTAACACTCTCTCGGAAAATAGTTCGAGTGATTAATAACAGATGTTTAATTTGCAGCGAACCACTTTTTACGCGACGAATAATATGCTTTTAATTAGGTTATTTTGCATTAATCAGTTCCGAGAAATATGCATATACGACCTTGAAAAGCGAAATAAAAAAGCCAGATCGATAAAACTATCCCCCCGTTAGATCACAGAAAAGGAAAAAAGGACCACCGTTTTCATTTTCAATAAACAATTTTCTAATGGCCGCAATATTTCAAATAAGGAAATTAACGATTTTTTTTTTTTTTTTTTTTTTTAAATCTATAAATTGGTTCATCAACAAGAAATGAGAAGAAGAAGAAAATAAAATTTTCTTTTTAAACGTTTGGAGACAGGAATAAGCAGAAAAAGTTAGAGAATAAAAATAGCACCGATAAGGGAGAAGTAGAAGAAGAAGAAGAAAGAAGTTTATTGCAAAAAAAACAATCGAGGAACAACATGAAAAAAATAATAATATTAGAACTTATAATTGCGTACCGCCAACTATAGTTTACCGCACGACTTGAAGTTGAAATGAAGAAGCATTGCATAGACATGATAAATTACAGCTTAAATTGTAGCAACAGGTAAAAAAGCAATTTAAAAAAACCTGTGCATCCCGGACGAGAAAAGAAAAAAAATTAAATAAATGAATAAATAAATAAATTCAAATAATACATGTCAAAATAATATTTACAATTGTGATAAAGAAACTTAAACGCTATAACAAATATAACTAATACTCTACAGTGTATATTGTGTTTAAGCCTTCTGTGCTTGTCTACCTGGTGTAGATGAACTACTCGAGTTGCCTAGAATCGTAATTATCGATTGCACAGATTAACAACTCATTTCCATACTGTTTTCGCGGAATTTACCTGTTTAATCTAATGACGTAATCTCTCTAATATAAAAGGTAGTAGTCCTAAGGTGGTCAGATGCATAGTTACAATTTTAGAGTATCTTCTAGGGACACATTTAATGCACATCTTAAACCGGATGCTTTGCAATAACTGCAGCTTATACTATAGCTAGCATTAGAAACTGAACTACACACTGGGAGAAGTAGGAATACAAAGTGTTAGCAGAGAAGAGTAGGATTGCTCAGCAGAAATGGCCAAACATTCAAGTAAAACACATCAGGATCATGAGGAATGTACGCGGGAAAATACAAAATGGAGTATACGCGGACGAAAACTGAGAACAGGAGATTCCTGGGAGCTAGGAGAACGTAGCTAAAAGCTAAAGAATCGATAAACGGGATCAATTTTTCAGAAAGAAAATTTTGATGGGAAGTCCTGTTCGAAGAGGGGGGATTTAAAGAGCAATTATAAAAAGTAAGAAAAAAGCAAAAAAGAAAACTACTTATCATTATACAATTTCATACTACCTGTTCGACGAATTTGAATGGTCGATTCTCATAGCCAGTTCCTAATTTATCTAACCTAATATCAATAATGTTATCAATTAACCGTTGTTTAATTAATACTTTCCAAGTTCCTATTATCGCTTTTTGCATTGTATCTTCTGGAACTCGTTCTAGCAGCTTAATTAAAACTATATTTCATCCGTATTATCAATCTTACTCTATTTATGCGTTTCGGTCGAATAAAATATATCTCCCTATTATTCCTCGTTGTCCCGCTTCTTGTCATCGTATCTTTTTATTTTGCTGACTACTAATCTTCTTTTTGATTATCGTCCTTTGTGCCCCCCCCCCCCGCAATTTATATCCCGTACATGATTCTTGACAATACTATAGCATTATGATATACACGCAAACTACCGTATGGTATTAAAAAAGAAAATTTATAGAGCGCCGGTAACATATGCCTTATTTTATTAGACAATTTTTAATACGCTTGTCCCAAGATAATATTCTGTCGATGGTTAATTTTAAATATTTAACCTCGCTTCCGTCGTTTTCAGTTGTGTACAGCCACAGTTCGAAGTAGAAGGCAAATAATTATGTAAACAATTATTGTTATGCATTGTAATAGATGGTTTATTATGTTCTATACCTACTGGACGTTTTTTTTATACAGAAAGACTTTTTGATTTTTTTTATATTAATAGTTAGATGCTTATATACATACTATTCACATCCTCTTGCAAGAGTTTTTCAGCCTCGTGGATGTCGCGGTACTCCATAACGACATCCGCATAAGCAGAGACTGTCGA
The DNA here is from genome assembly GCA_039619475.1 of Icerya purchasi. Classification (NCBI taxonomy): domain Eukaryota; kingdom Metazoa; phylum Arthropoda; class Insecta; order Hemiptera; family Monophlebidae; genus Icerya; species Icerya purchasi. Next base: position 72,083,661 of record CM077116.1, read on the forward strand.
GTTTCTAACGAATTTATGAATTGAGTTGGTATAAAATCGAAAATAACAACGAAGCCAAAGTAGTTCCTTGTCCCACCCCTATTAATGCAATTTCCTCTCTACTTAATTCTTCATCGATTTTTATTACGCTCTTTCTATTCTACAAATAACTTTCAGAGTAAATAATGTAAAAAAAAAAAAAAAAAAGATTAGGCAAACATGTAAGAGTTTAACGAACATTGTTATTGTTTTTATCGGAGGATGAAGCTTTCTTATATTACTAACTTTTAACAAAATTAAAAAAAAAATAAAATTTAAAAGCAACATTTTATATTTACTCGATTAAACCTTTGTTTATATTTATTAATTTCCTCGTTTGTTACTATCTTTATCTGCTACAAACTAGTTACCACAATATGGTTGGTGGCGGGACCATGTTTACATCCCGTCACATTTAAATAATCTAAGTACCCTTTGCAGGGAGTTACCTCATTATACTCTTAAGTATTCTAGTTCATTGCTCCTTCATAGACAAATTACAGAACAAATTTACCTCATTCGCAATATTGGAAATAGGGAATTCATAAAAAAAAATAAAATAAAACCACAATTTATCCTTCAAAGTTATTCCGAAATGGCGGTATCTGATTATCTTAGATCGCATTCCGCGTCACATTTAAATGAAACGGACGAGTCACTTGAATGTCGGTTACGTTCATTTCGACTGGCAATATTTTCCATCGAGACGTTAATAGTTTTACTATTCATCACGAAGAACCAGAATGCTGCACCGGTGTGTTCATTAGACGATTTAGATTGCGCGGCACCGCTCAGACGAAGCAGGCATTAAGTTATATCATAGCTAAAGAATAATTAAAGAAGATGCTTATTAGTACACAATGCGGATGACGATTTAGAAATAATAATAAGAGTACCGATAAGAAATAATACTGATAATAATAATAAATAAGTGATAAAAGCGAGGCAATTACAACGACCGCACCAATTTAATTACCGGCAAAGATGAACTTTATCGAACATACTGGGTATACCCTTTTTTATTTATATAATCTGTTCATGCATATTTGCGGACGTAAAGAAACACAATTCATTCTTCCGTGGATATAGGAAAATGTAAAATGAAACTAGCTCGTTCTAGCCGTCAGCGGAAAAAGGGTAATTAAAAATGAACCTAATAATGGAATTCTGATTCAGAATTTAAAAAAATTAAAAAGAATCTCTTTGGATATTTTTTTTTTTTTAACCGTAATTAACTCGTGTAAGGTACAAGAAAAAAACCGTCATTAATATTAATTCAAATGAACGTATTTCGATGATGCTCAAGTAGGCCCATATGAGCTCAGGGTTTGATAGAGTTACGGTTTTTTTTTTTTTTTTTTGGATACACTAATGACGGGAGATAGCGGGTGAGAATTAAGGCACAGGAGGCACCGAACAAAGCGAGTACGGTATAACAGATTACTAATGAGCAGCTATTATCTTGACAGAAGAAAAACGGAGGACCATCGGTAAATCCGAATCGATTAGAATGATTCAATCCTAGGAAGTATAATTAAAAAAAAAAAAAAAAAAAAACCTTGAAGCAAAAAATTAAGTTTAACGAATAGAACATTATCGGGGAATAAATTTAAGATGTAACATTTTGGAAGATTCTAAAAAAAATGAAAAGAAATTATATAATGATCTTATTTTTTTTTTTTTTTATGGGCTCGTCAACCGAAAACCTTCACCCAGAAGCAATTAGATTAAGGAAAATGGCATGATAAGACGATCATCAGATATCGTTAATAGGAAATGATCAGTCGCAGAAAAATATTCGAATCGGAAAAAAATTTAGATTAAAAATGAATTACTAAACGCGATTTAACAGTGTTCACCTGCAAATCAGCTATGCAAAGTCTCGACAAAACGTCACTGTCGCAAATATAATCAAAATATGCACTCAATGTCCATTCGAAATTAACGCGATAGTGGAACGATCTGTTGCCAAAACACGAGTAAGGAGAAAGGAAGAGAGACAGAGATCTAGCTGGTTTCTTTCGATTTCTTTTAATCACTGTGCGCGCCGAGAAAAAGGAGCAAGTTGCGTATTTTATAGGTTTTTTCAACGGTCGAATAGCGTAAGCGAAAATGAGAGAGACAAGGAAAAGAGAATAATATCGGGAAAAAATGCGATCCTGTCCACGCAGCGGTAAGCTGTATTTATAATAGACGCTCTCCTGCAAGGAAGAGAGGTAAGTTATATTCCGTAGCCAATCGCATTCAGCTGCCGATTTGAGTGCTTCATAGAGTAGCACCTGACGCACTAATTAAACACCGGTACGATTTTCCCGAACGGCGTAGCGAAGTGTTTATTAATAAACAACTGAAATCTGCGCATTTCCCCGCTCCTATTATTGTCCGATTATCTTCAAATGCCGCCCTGTCCATTAGTTCACGTCCGATTTACTGCAAATCAAGATGCGAATGGGAACCGTTAACTGGATGATGATAAGCGTGCTAGCGGCTGCTGCTGCTGTGGGCGCTGGAAAGGAGTATGGGGTCTACGAAGTACGCCGAAGCAGCGGTAATTGCACAATTCATTATTTAAAAAGAAAAAAGGTAACAACGAATGGGAACGAAACACGTCATGATGAAAATTTATTGTTTGCCGCCGTCGTCGGTCTGACCTTCAGCCATCGGTAAATAAAGCCCCGTAATATACGGTAAATTAAAGCGACGCGATAGTTCTCTGCATATGCGCGCCAATAAACAAACGGGCGAAATAAATACGTTAGAAAGCGCTTCTGAAATGATCAGTTACGGATGACCTTGTTGCCAAATTTTCACTAATCATTCGTGTGTCCGGCGCTAAAGACCGAAGAATAATGAGATAATGAGGATGCTGTCGAGCAAAGTACGTCATTAAAATAACGGCTCGGGATCTACGTGAAACTCGCCAACAAATGAGAAATAGATGAGATGGCAAGTGCCGGCCAGGTATGCCAGCAGTGGCCAAACAATAATGAACAAAAGGTGCGAATAATACGGAAATAATCGCGTTTACCGAATCAAACAATAGCCCGAGAAAAGATTTCGGCACCTGTAAGAAACCAGAATATCTCGTTGCATGCAGATCTTGTCCGATAGTAGTCAGGTGTGAAATCGGTCGACCGCTATCGATTATTCCGGAGCGCAGATGGTCGAAATGTTTTCTCGCTATAATTCGGCCGAATAATTTGTCCCGCTAAACCAGCAAAAGCAATTTATATAAATCTACAGTCTCGAATAGAAAAATTATGGTACATATACCTCGTCATTAGCTGCACTTTTATATATTACGCTTTAATTCATTCGAAATGTGGCTATACGGAAGAATACCGTAGTGGGTAGATGAAGTTTCTTCTAATAAAGAAGTATCGCGGAGAATGAAAAAAGATAAAGAGTTGCCGGCTATGTTTAAAGGAAAGTAGCATATCTAGGTCATATAGTCGGGAGTAATAAATACGAATTATTACAAATAACCCTACAAGGGGAAATATTTATTCCCTTGTTGTAGGATTCTGAGGATTTATCGGTGAAAAATTGACAAAAGTGCTTTTCACGGTCTTCTTTTTTGAGTTCCGAAAGAAACGTTTAAGTGTAGGTACAGGTACGTACTACGGGCTCAGGAAAAACTTAGAAAGAGAAATTAAAAGAAGAAAGTAGAAACTGGTTGTTTTCAAATTAGACAGACAAACGATAATCTCGTCATTTGAAATGAAGTCGAATACGAAAGAATATCGCCTGCAAAGAAAAAAGAGTCTTAGCGCGAGGTGCAGGATATAAATGTTAAACAGAGCCCAGATGAAGTCGGAAGTTTCGAGGAAGAGCCGGAAATATTTTTCTGCGGGTCGGATAGTAGCGTTGACTATTTATGAATTAGTTAAGAATACGAGAATATTTAACATCTTAGAAGAATTTGGTGCAGATAATAAAACAAACCTTCACACAGAAACTGAGGTCAAATTTGCTGAAGAAATATCGAAGCCTATTTTAAACTAAAAACAGGACTAAGACAAGGAGACGGACTTTCTACTCTTTAAGAGGTCATTAGAGAACGATGAGAAAGAAATCTGTAAGACAAGTTCAAGCCAATTAAGATTAGAAAAAGGGAAGATTTACAGATTGCTTAACTTACGCGGGTGACTTGGAAATCCTAGTGGTTAACTTCAATGACGCAGTAAAACAAATAAACAATCCAAAAGAAAAAGTAGGTCAACAAATTTCATTTGATAAAACACACTAATGTAGTACAAATCTGTCGGAAACTAAATATGGCACAAGATACAAAAAACACCTAAATTCAAGTACCCGGGAGCAATAATGCAACCAAATAGCGTAGACAAGTAAAGTGCTTTAGAATGCTTTAGAACGCTTAGCACCGAACACAGCTAAACAAATACGAGAAATAGAAAAGAAGGAAAGGAAGATCATTAGAAGCATACTAAGACCTAAACAGGAAAATGGAATTTAGAAGCTAAGGAGCAATAAAGAAGTGTACGGAAATATTGCAAGAATAGGAGATACTATGCGAAAAATAAGAATTATACGGTGTCGTAGTAGGCTAATAAAGGCTATATTTGATTATTTTGATAAAAATCCAAACACGAGAATTAACTCTGGTTTAAAGAAGTGAAAGACGACATTACAGAAATAGGAATGGAAGGAGATAAAATTATGAATAGACATATATCCCGAAGAAACATAGAACAGTTTCAAATGTACAAAGAAAAGGACAAAAAGAAGACTGGTGGACAAATGAAAGAACATCAAGGAGAAATGATGATCGGCGTTATTTCACGACGCGGTCCATAGCTGGCCAAAATCGATAAATAAAAAAACAAAAAATCAAGTGAAATGGGAAAGAATATTGATAGAGAGCTGTCCTAGTCGAAATATGTACACTGTCGCCTATAAAGAAAACGGTGATAAAGTTTTTGTATTAATAACGGAGCTTTGGAATACGTTAACTGTATTAGGATGACTGAGATCAGAACTCGGAAATAAACCGTATTACTGAAAAATAAACGACGCTTGTCATGCTCCCAAATAATTCCTTAAGCAAGAGCGGGTGTGGAAATTGAGCGCGGACAGAGGATTAATTCTTCTCATACGACGATAAAAAAATTCTAAGAATACGAAGAACAAGCAGAAAAGAGAAAAAAATTATAGATGTTGAGGAGAAAATCGAGAGAGCGATCGGAGAAGATTTCTGAAGTATAAGAAAATTAGGGGAGAGAAGATTTAGAAAAAGAACTCTCGTTAATATTAAAAGAAGTTGAAAAACTAAATAAATAAATAAAAAGCACAGCAAGAACGGGCGTAGAAGAAGAGATAAACGCCGGAATAATAAAGTTGATAAAAAGAACGAGACTTTTGACAGATCGATTATTAAGGTTAGAACGAGCGCGGGCAGGCATCTTTCAAGGCTCCAGCTACTTTCCAGTGGTAGAACATAGTAGTGCAAAGGAAAAAATATGTACGCAAATTCTTTCAGCAGTTTTCCTTAGAGCACTTAAGGATCTTTCAGGACAAAAACAGTCCGAGCCCGGAGAAATGAAAAGAGGAAGTTAATACGTAGCTTAGGCACAAAAAACGCTATTGTGAATTTTAAGCGGATTCCATGCAGCCATTAGCGGAAATGAAAATGGCTGCATTAAGAAATGTTAGTGTATCTACGATTAAAATGAAAATTCGAAAAGAATTTATAAATCGGTGGCTGAATGCGAATAAATGGGAAATTTAATGTACAAAGGCATCGGTCGTCAAAAGTCGGAAACATGTTACCGATAAAATTTATGAAGCGACTTTCTCGATATTGCGATAATAGACGTTGTAAGGAAAGATTATTGCTACCGCACTCGATATCGCAGTGATAAATTTGCACTAATGTGCGACAGAATGTTGATCATCTGGTATCCTCCGTAAAATTAAGGGAAGAACGATATATTTGTAAGATAAATTTTGGCGACCGATTCATACTGCTACGCTGATGGTGCTTTAAAAACTGATGTTTTGGAGCCGAACCAAAATTATCTCTATTCATTTTTTTTTTTTTTTCTTAAATCTACTGAAATACACGCGATAGAAGTGGTGAGAAAATGGATCTCAGCTGGAAAAGCAAAAACAAAAGTGACTTAAAATTATTTCAATTTTTTTCTTCCAGCAATTTTAACCAATGGAAAAGAGCTATACCACCGAGTTGTATTCGTTCTGTTCTTGACTGCTGTTGTTTTAATTTATAGAAATTATTCCTTATTAAACGTTTACTTACAGCCTCGTCCATCTTCTGTTCCTTCTTACAATCCTTTTTATCTGTCACGAATAATAACATCTCTCACCACTTTCCGTCTCCTTCAGTTTTCTCCATATACTTTACTCGTGATAAGCCGCCTCCTCTTCAACTTTTCCCCCTTTTCTTACCGTATTAATTGTTTTTCTACAATGTGATTAAATTGAAATTCTTAAATATCTTAAGCCCTGTTTTCTGAAACCGCTTTACGATCTTCAGTGACAACTTTAAGAAATCTTACGGAGTTTGTTCGGCCGTTTTATATTCTCTCCTTTAATTATTTCGTTTAACCTTTCTTCTACTCACAATCAGTTCTCTACGCCAAATCCACCGCTATTTTAAGGACTATTCTCTTTATTTCTTCCACTCTGATCTCGCAAAATATCCTCATCAAATATCTCAAAATGTCCAACAGGCCATATTTTCGTTACTTCATTCAAATTAATTTATTAAGGATATTTGAACACACAAGAACTGATGATAATAACTTAACAAATGTGCTAGCCTATATTTAGCTTCTTCTACCGGGAGAAATTTTACCTTTTTCGAATCCCACATCGTATTTTTTCTGCAGCTGTTCATCCTAAATTATGAGATTATTCCTCTTGATTCTCATATTTTGATAACTATCTATTTAACCGGATCTTTATCCTCGATTTCTGAACTTTTCTTTTTACCACTCACTGCAATCTGTCGTCCATGATATACGTGTTCGCTTCCCTCATCGCTTTTCCATCTCTCGCTCATGTCTTCTTCATTTTATCTCCTCTTCTACTTCTCTTTTTTCATATGTGACACTGATCGTGTTTTGAATGCTCTTCTTCGCTGTTGAGTGTTCTCCTCTTTCTAATCGTTAATTTTACTAATCGATCTCCCTACTCCTTATAGCGCGTCTTTCATCGTTCCCTTTCATTCTCCCTTAAAACGGTTATTGTATCCTATCTGTATGTTATCGTTGATAGCGTAAAAATCTAATTACAGGTCGTCCTTTTTCTAATGTTTACATCGAAAAGAGAACAAAAAAAAAACAAAAAAACATCTCCCTTCAAAATGTAAGAAAACAATTCAGAGTTATGCAACCTGACAAAATTAAAACTGAAAAAAAAAAAACTGAAGGAATATTAATAAAATGGAAATCTGCAATAATACACTCAATCTACAAGAAAGACAATGAAAGGTATATGAATTTCCTACAAAATCCTCCCGAAAGCAATCCTATTAAGAGAATACCAGGTCGATTTTAGAAATACCTCGCCTAGAACAAATATTTAATATGAAAAATATTATTATATTTAAATCAATTAGACACCGGAAATTTTTATTAACTTCACAGAAGCGTATGTTCGAAGAATTTAGCTTAGATAGCATTTCTCGAAAACTAGCAGAACAAACATTAATCAACACAATATGCAGGATGAAATTTAAAGGAGGAATTTTAGAGAAATTTAAAATTATAAAAACGGTATAAGACAACAGCCTATTGCCGACCCTTTTTAGCTTTGAGAAAATCATTGACGAATACAGAGAACTAGTGGAAAAACGCGCAAGTCTCAATCTCTCCATTAGAAGAACCAAGAACATCAATGGCTGTCCAAATTGTATTAATCCATGCATCGAGAATAAATAAAACAGTTAAAAAATTTAAATACCCGGTTTTTAAATATTAAAATAGATTATAAGTTAGCGGGATATATGAGTCGAGCATATCACTTTGTGAAGAATGTGTCTAGCAATGAGCGTAGTACCAATACTATGACTCTATGCTGCAATTATTAAACCGAAAGGGCTATACTCATCAGAAACGCTTAATCTTAATACGAAAGGATTAACTAAACCGTTTATTAAGGGAACGTAGAATTTTAAGAAAAATCTTAGAAATGTGTTAGATAAAAGGACAGTTCAGATGGATATCAAACGGTAAATTATACAACAAGATAGAACTGTTAGCTGTACGATAAAAAAAAAAAAATATTATTTTACGGACATATTACTAGAATGAGCAGGATAAATTAGAAATTCATGAAAGCTAAAAAAAAAAAAATATATAGTTCGACGATGAATGCGAAAAAAATATTAAAATAATAAATATTTAACAAAAACCAGTTCGATATAACTACCATAAAAATCGAAAAATAAAAAAAAAACCTTTCAGAAAGTCGTAGAAACGCATTAATGGAAGCACTCAAGAAATATTAGAGAAATGTTAAGACAAAGAAAAAGAACGAGATGTAAAATGAAGACTTAGTTCTTAAGCGTAGCCCATAAAGACTGAATTCCATTTAAAAAAAATACAGACGATACTATCACGCGGTACACATGTACCAGATGCTGCTCTACATGTACCTGCCTATTAATGCACTTGAGAGAATTCGTTGAAGTTGGTCATTAGTCTACATCGATTCAACGAGGTCATGAAATGCAGTAATGTCAATACATGAGCATTGCCCGAGTGTATCGCCTCCGGAACAGGCTGCGAACAAAAGGGGTAAATTGTTGTTCGAGAGACGCGTTTTATAATTACGCAACGTGGAGGTATATCCGATTCTGCTTAGGACTGAAAATTCCCTGGGTGCCATTTCAAATGGCAGCCACCAATATCGACCGAGTCAAACAAGTCCCACTTCAAATGGTCACTGTTACAAGTTAAGCCGTAATTTGATTTAGTCCAAGTCGTCCTTCTGGTCACCTTTGCCCTCAGTTACTGATCGTTTAAAGATGTGTTTCGTCGATTTGCTCGTCTCATACAAATGCTGCTCTTCCGCACTACCTTTTATTTATTTTTCATCAGCGGCGCAGCTGAGGAGTGGCCAATGAGACGATGCCGAAGCACATTTTTTTCTCCGCGGTTCACCTTTCCATCCCTTCTTCCAAGCCGTCTTCTTTTTGCCCTTCATCATCCCCCCTCCCCATAATAATCCTACTCCAATTGATCTATCATTTGACATTAAACCGCGCTAACCGTCTTTTCTCTTTGTGTCCGTTAACGGTCGTCCACCTTCTCCGAATACTATGTCGATAATCCTTTTTCCACCGCCAGTGAAAAGTTAAATCCGTCGAAAGCCCTTTACTTTATTTAATATTATCTATCCGTTCAGCCCTTCTAACCCCTGGTTTCTTAAGTTTTCTTCACTTCGCCGTTCCATTGTTGTGCCTGTGTTTACCCACTTTAATGACCTACCCTAAACTGCCCTAGAATGATATAGTTGCTTCCACGATGCCAATTATGTTCGCTCCTGCGATATTTTAAGGTCTTCCTACCGCCGTATCAATTTTTATCGAATCAAAAGTAATTTCAAAGTCTTTTAGCAATATTATCGATTGTAGGAATGTTGTAAACACATCATTTGTAGGTTATCTCAGTATCCGACGCCGAATTGAAATCTGACCGAAAATGTACTCGGTTGAGAGCCAGAAAAAAACAAACAAACAAACAAAGAAGAAAACGGCAAAAAACATATTTGACTACTGCAGAATCCATTTATCTTCCCGAAGTCGCCCTTAAACATTCGTAATAATAGTTCCGAAATAACTTAAATCCTTCGAAAGAAGCGAAATATCCGAAACGAAATGGAAGAAGAAAAATACGCGCCATCCGTAAAAGGACTCTTAGGTTTTCAGAATGCTTCGTTCGTAATTTTAAACGTGGAAAAATAGCGACAACGTAATAATAATCTTCTTAAGTCTAGGAAGCGCTGAACAAATCCAATTTCTAACTGCGATCGGCATTCATTCGATAAGTGTACACCGAATGAACTAGAATTCTAAAACAGCAACGCAGAAAGCATTCAGTATTAATCACTAAGTTTACCTACTAGCCTACAGTGATGTTATTCAAACGAATACGAGTCTTTGCTTACGCTGGATTGAACGGATTCGCAGGAAACGCAGAACCGACTCAGGCAGCCGACTTGTTCAAAAGATTTTTATTACCGTCCTTATCGGTGATCCGGCACGACCTGTAACAGAGTGGCGACGCGTTCATCGGTACCGTTATATAATGCAATAATGAAAGAGATACAGAATGCGACGGACTACAAGTAAAAATGCATCCATGACGAATCGGCTGCAATCAGCGGTACCCATTCACTTGGGTTCCGCTGCGCTACGCAAATAATGAACACTGTTATCATTATCATCGGCCGCCTATTACAGTTAGCGCGATTATTACAATTCGTCTCCTATTCTTCGTAATAATTCCAACGACGCTGACTGACAGTACCTGAGCAAAATATTTCCTATTCGACCGCTCCACACCTTCGATAAACTGCGCGTTTGCTCGAACAAGGCACCATACTTTAAGGTTACTCAATAACCAAATGCTTCCGTGACCTTCTAATCCAGTTCCGGAACCGTAACCACGTAGTTATATACTCCTTCCGTATCGATCCCGTCTGTGCATCGAAGGAGCAGCGGTTGGTTTTCGTGAAAAAAGAAGATTTTTCCTATTATAAAATCACCGAATGGAATTTCGTAACAAAATTAGCGTCACGTGATACGTTTTGGTGCAACGTTTACATAAAACGTGTTAAATTAATAGAAAATGTTTTTCCACTAAAAGTTTCATTAGTATTCGAATAAAAATTCTCCAGTAAAAATGTGGGACGGCACAACTAAAAACACCGGAATTTACAAAATTAATAAATATTACGCGAGTGTCCATTTAACACACACATATAAACGAGGTGTGATCAAAAAGTAACTGGAATTTTGTAATTATGCGCGCTGCATCTTGTTTATTGAGTCGAGTGGTATTTTGTGTGTTGGCTGCACTATCAGTAACGTAAGTATTAAATACCAGACAGCTGCGATGCTTAGTTTGTGTTTACCAAGCGAAAAAGCAACAGGTGTTTTAGTGTGTTTGGCGATTTTTTTGCTTTTTTTTGTGGCAAATTGTACGATCAGAGAATTTGTGTGAAATTTGTGTTTAAAACGGAATTAAGTGCAGCGAAGCATTCAAAATGTTAAAGAGAAGGCCTTTGGCAACGATACTGTGTCACAAACACGAATTTATGAATGGTACAAACGCATTCAGGAAGGTCGAGAAGACACAGAAGATGACGCGAGGTCTGGGCGACCTAACACGTCCATCAGTGACGAAAATGCGGAGAAAATTAAACAGATTGTGCTTTCTGATAGAAAAATTACTATTACAGAGGTTGCTGAAGAGATAGGAATTTCATATGGCTCATGCGAAGCAATTTTTCACGAATGTTTTGAGCATGAAACGAGTGGCAGCAAAACTTGTTCCGAAACTAATGAATTTTCAACAAAAACAGCATCCAGTGACCATCGCTGAACAATTACTTAATAACGTCACTAACGTTCGAGACTTGCTCGAACACGTTATAACTGGTGATGAAACGTGAGCATATGGCTATGACATCGAAACAAATGCTCAGTCGTCTCAATGGAAGTTTTCTGAAGAGTCAAGACTAAAAAAAGCACGTCAAGTTCGGTCAAATGTGAAGGTCCTTCTAACCGTTTTTTTTTTTTTTTTTGATTGGAATGAAATAGTTCATTACGAATTTTTACTGACTGGTCGTATAGTCAGTAAGCAGTACTATCTGCAACATGAGGCAGTCCGGAAAAAACGGCCCGAACTTTGGAGAAACAACTCGCGGATTTTTCACCACGACAACACACCGGCATTCACCGTTTTGCTTATCCAACAGTTCGTGGCGAAACATAACATCGCTGTAATGCTGCAACCAGCCTATTCTCCAGATATGGCATCCTGCGACTTTTTCCTCTTCCTCCAACTTAAGAAGACACTCAAAGGACAACGTTTTTCAACAATAGATGAGATAAAGGAAAAATCGCAGAGCGAGCTCAAGACCATGCATAAAGAGCATTTCAGCAGTGTTTCGCAAATTGGAAACTAAGGCGGCATAGGTGCATAATATCAAAGGAGGACTATTTTGAAGGGAACAAAATAAACATTGAAGATTAGGTAAGTACTTTTTGAAAAAATTCAAAATTCCCGTTACTTCTTAATCAAACCTCATATATATATATATGTATATATGTATATATATATATATATATATATATATATATATATATATATACAGGGCCGCGCCGACCCCCGGCAGCGCCTGTGTGCGGAACCTATGAAGCGCCTCTTTTTTAACGAATCTTCATAAAAAACTCGAACTAAATTTTTACATACTTTATTACTTAATACAAAGAATTTTATACTTAAATATTAATAACAAAGGATCTAACATTTTTCTAATAATAATAATACTAATATGACTATTACGTATGCTATGTTTAAAAAAAAACAACAAGAGTCTAACATTTGCAAGAATATAAACATACTTAAATTATAATATTTCCACTTTTCTCGCTTTTTTGTTTGCGAAATCTTTAATAGTTTCATGTATGTCTATATGGTCTAGTATGGCCTCCACTATGGATATTGTTGCTAAATTTGTTAATCTTTCCTGACTCATTGTGGAGCGCAGGTAATTTTTTATTAGTTTTAATTTAGAAAAGGACCTTTCCGCGCTTGCTACTGTAACTGGCATAGTTAGCATAATTCGTAATGCTATGGTAATGTTAGGGCATACAGCTGTCAAATTGTTTGAATATATAAATTCAAGAATTTTCACCACATCATTATTGAATTTTTTGAAAAATGGCTGACATGACATAATTTCTTCACACAAATCATCGGCGTTAATATCCAATGAATCATTTGCTGAAAGTTTCTCCTGTAAACGATGACAGCTACTTCTTAATCGTCTTTGATCTTGCTCATCACTTAAATTAAATAAAAAATTAAACACGTCATTGTGATTATTCAATAAATTAAATCTTTCATCTACGGAGGATAACGCTTGGTCTAATATATAAAAAAATACATTAATTTTAAAAGAGGTTTTCGGATCATTTATAGTGTGGTCTCCGTGTTCATAATCAAAACTCTTTGGAGTTTTACGACGTCTTAGGGGTCTGGATCTGGAAGTTTCAAATTCAGTCTAGACGTCTAATTTTTCGGCAATTTTTTTGGCATCACTTACAATTTCTTCAAAATTTGTGTCTGTTCTAATTTTTATCAAAAACTTTTTTAATTCTGTTAAAGCATCTAAAGCAACTTGCATATTCATATCGACGGACTGCAGAATTTTACTCACAAAATTTACTTTTGTCAATATTATATGCCATACATTTAGTGAACAAATGAATGAAAAGGTGCATATTTTTTCTGCTGGACATTTAACGCCATATTTTGTCTGCTGATCATATGATATATCATTTGATATTTCATAAAGGGCATCATAAATTTCTGGTAAATTTGTAAACAGCGGTTTTATACTCGTAGCATCTATTCTGCTTGACCATCTTGTTTCAGACAATGGTTTTAAGGTCAGATTTATGACATATTTTTTTAATAAATCCCATCTTTTAGCAGAGGACGAAAAATATTTATATAATTCTTGCACAATACAAAAAAATCCAGTCGTATGATGATTGAGGTTGGCAGCATCGTTTACTATTAAATTTAAACTATGACTAGCGCACGGTACATAGAAAGCGCGGGGATTTAAATCCAGCAATCTTTTTTGAAGACCATTATTCCTACCGCGCATATTTGATCCATTATCATAACCCTGTCCCCTTAAATTGTTTATATCCAAGTTAATGTTGTCTAGTTTTTCTATAATAAATGACGTTAATCCAGCGCCAGTTGTATCGATAATTGGACAGAAAGCTAGGAAATGCTCTCTTGTTTCCAACTTTCTAGTTTCTGTGTTAAAATTGACAAATCTTATTATAATACTAATTTGTTCTACGTGTGAAACGTCAGGAGTACAATCCAGTATTATTGAAAAATATTTATTAATTCGACATAAATTTAAAATAAAATGTTGAATTTGGTTACCGAGTATGTAAATTATTTCATTTTGAATTTTATCTCCAAGATAAGTCGGCATATTTTTGAAATCCGTATCATTCGTTACGCGTCGTATGTGTTCAGTCATTGAAAGATCAAATTTTCCTAACATTTCAATACATTTTAAAAAATTACCATTGTTACGATCATATAATTTTTGGCTTTGGCCACGAAAAGCCATATTTTGTGTACTTAGAAATTGGACCACATATATTATTCTTTTGATTACATCGTACCAGCGCTGCTTTTCAACCTCTAAAAGTTTTTGTTGAATACTATCAATAGTGTTTTTATTTTTAAGAGCATAACATAAATCTGTCCATTTTTTATAATTATTGAAATGAGCAGAACTTTTCTCATGTCTGCTGCAATACAAAGATAGATGTTGCCAATCACTATTTCCCTCGCAGAATTTATTTTTATGTTTTGATTCAAATAGCTTGCAACAGAAGCAGTAAACGGCATTTTTGGACACTGAATACAGCAGCCACTGTCTGTGATATTTTTCACCGTTTCCTAAATGCCTTTCATAATAATACTCAGAAAATTTTCGTCCCGAAGAGTCACGCGGAAAATTATACTGTTTAATTTGTTTAATCGGATTTTCTATTAAATACTGGATCAAAGTAGCGTTTAAAACTGCTGGCCAGAGTCCAGGGTCATCTTTGGAAAAAGTTGGTATTGGTGACGATAATTGTCTTAACGGTGACGATAGTGTATCAGGCACAGGCACAGACGTAACTTCGGCGGCATCATCTTAAATTAAAAACAGACAAACAAATACATAATATTGTTTACATGAGTACTTATTACATCTATCTGCTTGTCTGAATAAACTGCTTTATCTATCTATGAATAATTATTTATATTTATACAAATTAGAGTGTCTGTTTGTAATATTAAAATAACCGTTTTTTACTAAATGCTTATGGATGTAAGCATTTAGTAAAAAACATAAAACACGGTACATAAAACAAAATAACAAAACAACAAAACGGCCGGAAAAAAGTTAATTTTTCTATTCTATTTAAAAAAAATTTTAAATATCCCAAACAGAAGTTATATTTATTTGTATAGAAAATTACATAAAAAGTACATACCACTACATGAAGCGTTTTTTGAATCAGATTTAATAACACTTTCATCGATAACATGACTGGTTTCTGTCTCTAATGATTGTGTGGAAGTGGATGGTAGAGCCGTAAAATATTTACTTATTTTAGTTGCATTTTTATTACGTTCTTCTTCTTGTTTTCTTTTCCTTATTACATTCTGGTAACCAGATAATTTCTTTTTTTCATCATGATTACTATCACTCATCGTGAAAACACTTTAAAACAATCAGTAACACACAAACTATTTATTATAAAAATTCAATGCCGGCACCTTAAACACACTTTCAATTAAATGATTGTTCAATTGTTTTGGCTATCTCGTTCGTTAAAATCAGGGAATCCCCGTGACCCCACCCCGCTTGCGTCGCACTCATCGCATCGGGTTTCGTTCACAAACTCACTCATACTAATACAAATTCACGTTGCGGCGCGGGCGGTTCAAAATAACTAGTACTTTGTCTGTGTGTGGTTCAAAAGAGCTGCCACCGTTTTAACGTTGAGCTCGTAAGTAATATAAACTGAAACCCTAAGCGTAAAATGAAACCATAAACGTGAATATTCATAAATATATATGAATATTGAGAGACTTGTTCAATGAGCGTAATATATGTTTTGTTGTTTACAAGACCTATGTTGCGCCTATTGTACCTACTTACTTATCGATACTCCACTACAAAAAACACAATAATTTAGGTAACAAAAATAATTTAGGTGGCAGTGGCGGCGCGGCGCCCCTATTGTCTTGGCGCCTGTGTGCGCCGCACACTTCGCACACAGGGGCGGCGCGGCCCTGTATATATATATGTATATATATATATATATATATATAAATGGAAGATTAGGTAAACCAAATAATGAGGCTTTTGTAGGAAATCATGGATTGGGAACTAGAAATGAACGAGAAGACAGATTGTTAAGATTCGCAAAAGAAAATAAACTCTATATTATTAATACGTTATTTTAAAAAGCCAGAGAAAAGCAGCCGGACCTGGCGCAGTCCAAATTGGACCACAAAAAACGAAATAGATTTTATTTTGGCAAAAAATAAAAAGATAGTAAAGGATGTAGGAACAGTAGTATCATTTAATACGGGAAGTGACCATAGATTAGTGCGGGTAAGAATAACCATCAATAAAAGATGGGAACGTGTTAAAGCAATCATAAGAGGCAAAGGACCCAATATAAATTGGGAGGAGAACAAAATTGAAATTAAAAGACAAATAGACATGAATATTACTCGTCTTCAAAAAGAGACACGAGATGTAGATGAATTGAGTTCTCCCTGTAACAGAAATATTGGAAGTCAAGATACCAAAACAAGCGAAATCAAGAAAAATATCGCAAAACACTAAAAGTCCGATGCAAAAGAGAAAACAGATGAAAATGGAACAGGATACGGACAAGATTGAATGCAGTGAAATATTTAAAACTTTACGGAAAAGTATACGAAATGATATTAGAACTCACGGATAGAAGAGACAATAAAGAATAACAGAAATATGAAAATATTAAGAACGAACTTGCAAATTGGGAATAATAAAATAATAAGTCTAAAAGACAAAAATTGCATTGAGCGTCGAAGTAGAACAGAGATTATGGAAATAATCCGGAAGTATTACCGAGAATTATATAATGATAAAACAATAAACACGCCGGATAAAGGTGCAAAATACGAGTACAACATTAACAACAAACCAATAGATAAGATATCAAAAGAAGAAGTAATGACTAAAATTAAAAGTATAAGAAATGGTAAAATTGCAGAACCAGACGGAATCCAAGGGGGAATAGTGAAAATGTAGCGACAGAAGAGATTTCGAGCCTGCTAGCGAATCTTTTCAACCTTTGTATTCAGAAACAGACAATACTGCAAACCTGGAACAAGGCGAAATTAATACTGCTACATAAAAAAGCAGAGAAGAACGTAATAAAAAATCATAGACAGCCTTCTTTCAAATCTCTATAAATTGTTAACAAAAATCATTACAGGAAGGATAAACGAACAGTTAGACAGATTTCAGCCGAAAGAACTACATGGATAAACCATATACATTAAGTATGAAACGAATACCAGAAAAACAAAACGAATTTCAACGTCCATTATACATGATGAGAAAGCATTTGATTCTATTTCAACACAGAGCGACCTTAAAGAAATAGCCGGGGTAAATAATGAATATGTTTCAATTATACGGCACATATATATATATATGTAAGAACATAAAGGCCACCATACAGGTTAGTCTAATGGAAACAGAAATTAACCTATATAGGGGCATTAAACAAGAAGACTCGATATCACCAAAACTATTTATTATTGCAATCGGTATTTAAGAAATTAAATTGGAACAGTAAGGAGTTAAAAACTGGACAAACATATGTCAGCCACCTCAGATATGCGGATGACATAGTGCTTCTTAGCGGAGATATAGATAAACCACTAAAAGAAATGGTACACGAACTTAATATTAGAAGCAAGGAAATAGGTCTGAAAATCAACATAGCGAAAACTGTCTTACTACGGAATGAGTTCTCACAAAATAGTAAAATATTACGATAGACCAGATGACAGTGCAGGAAGTGCCATCATTTAATTATTTAGGACAGATTATAAAAGGTGACAACAGATTACAAGAGGAAATAACAAGAAGAATACAAACAGCTGCCCTAGCATGTGGTAAATTAAAGAACATCTTACAAAATAAAAAGATTCCTATAAGTCTTAAAAGGAAAACATTTAATCAATGTGCACTGCCAGTGGTAACTTGTGGATGCGAAACATGGAACACCACAGCAGAAACGAAAGAAAGACTAAGAGTGGCACAGAGGAGGATTGAAAGAAAAATGATTGGCATAACTCTGAAGGATAAAAAAGAAAATAAATGGATCAAGGAAACTACAGGAATAAAAGGTGTAGTACAAACGATAAAAGAATCAAAATGTAGAAGGGCTGGTCATCTGGCAAGACATCCAGAACTCCTTGCAAATACGGTGACAATATGGGGGTCAAACGGAACACCTAAAAGAGGCAGACCGTTAACACGTTGGGTGAACGACATTAAGTTTCAAAAGGACTGGACGAGCAAAGCGGCAGACAAGAAAAAATGGGAGGAACTTCAAGAGAGCTACACCCGGCAGTGGATTGAAAATAGCTGAAGATGATGATATAATGTATATATATATATATATATATATATATATATATGTATGTATGTATGTATGTATGTATATATATACGTATATATAAATTCGGCCACTTTGGCCTTGCAAGAGGCTCTGCCCCTTGACCCCTCTTGCTTACATTTCTATCCCGTTCTCCTCTATACTTTATATAAAATGATAAAAATTTACGTCACTCTTAGCGGCACTGACACAAAAATAAAATAACATAATCACAAAAATTCTATCTTAACATTTAACTTTCGTTTCATGAAATTGAGACATTGTTTGGGACATTTTTTCGTTACAAAATCTAATGGCGGCTGGCCTAAGAATTACGTTGTAATAAATATATATATACATAGTACATAAGCAACATAATAAATGCAATATCAAACATGGGTGTATTACTAATGTGTCAGATACGTTGAAAAAAAATTGTAGTAAGATGTTGCGCACTTAATGATTTAGAACTAACACTGCGAGACAGAGGAGTAAAAATATTCAATTGCGGTTAAAATTACTTTCACGTTCACGCTAGGCGACGCGAACATACACAAGAAGAAATTAGAAGCGTTCCGAATGTGGACGTACGTATGGATGCACAAAATAAAATGGACAGATAGTAGACGCTGAAGTACTGGGCAAAAGCGATTTTATTGGCTGTCGTGGATAAAAATAAGGTAAAAAGAAGTTTTTCGCTCGATGATCGATGATAAAACTATATCTGTTTATTTCACTCATTGTTTCTTTTATGTTACTGACGACAACGCCGGGAAGAGAGCGCTTAACAATATTGAGCGGCTTGAATATGGATAACGTACTGCGTTAACTCGCCCATTAACTGTTATTAGAGATTGCCATCTATGTACGATGTAGCTACATCTTCGGTGGTAAAAACACTAACTAATAATAATAACGATAACAATAAAATGTTTTAATATGTTTGATTTTATTGTTTTTGTTGTTTTTTTTTTGTTTTTTTTTTAATCGGAAATATAAAAAAAATTGTAGTGTCGGTCTGTGTTTATGCAAATAAAGGTAACGTTGTATCGATTTCAAAATGCGGTTGATCTGTCCTTTTTTTAAATTTTTGTCCGTTTCTTCGATTTTAAGCAAGCTGATCCGAACTACATTTTCATTGCAGTATCTGAAATTTTCAGTGAAAAATTTTCCAAGCTTTCGGTATTTTCAAAATGGTTCATCAAGAGAGAGATTTAATTTGCTGTAATTAAAAAGAAAAAAAAAAAAAAAAACACGAAAAATGTAATTTAAAATCTTCATAAAATTGTAAATGTAACTGAAAATATTTTAAATAAAATATTTGCCGGAAACGTCCTTTCGGGAGAATGTCATGTTCCGTTTTTGGTACTGTAAGGAAGAGTAGAAGAATAAAAAAGAAAAACAATTTTTTGTAAATCCTATTCTAAGAATAAACGCCTTAAATACATAACTATGATTTTCGCTAAACTTCTGTCGTTATGAACGATCCCTGAATTTGAAATGAGACGCGGTAGCACTACTGCTTTTATTTTTTTTATCATGCGAAATCAGTTATTTTGACTGTTACTTGTCTTATTTAGTTATTATATGTTATATATATTTACTTCAATAGCTTTAAAAATTTTATTATTTATTTATTTTATTTGTTTTATTTACTTTATTTATTTATTTAATAAAGGTGTACACAGCTGCAGGGCCGTATCTAAACCAAAATTTTGAGGGTGGTGGGGGGCGAAAATATTTTTATAATTTTTCATATATATATATATATATGTGTGTGTGTATTATCATAAAATATATTTATTTATAAATGGTATACTAAAGCCTTGTAATCAATTATTGTATATGCAATATTTGAACATTACACTTTGTCAAAAACTGAAAACAAATAAATTTATTCTGATTTCGGTCCATTTAATTCAAGCAATTATGATTTCGCAAACATTTCAGGGGAATCTGAACCCGGAAAACCCCCCTCGGATACGGCCCTACAGAGTAGCACGAAGCCAATCACAGCGCATATAGTAAATCTATATACAAAATCCTCAAATAGCGATCTTAGTTCTATAATACTCAAAGAAAAATTTCAACTGACTACGTCACTCTTCACAAAAATATTATAATAATAATTCACGGTGATTATAGCGGTTTTCCGTAACGCTTTTCCATGACGTTTGTTTTACATTATCTCTGGCGTAAGAATGTGACGTTGTCATTAGTATATGCACACGTTATATTGTAAAAATGATGTCAAAAACCTTAACTCGCACTTATTTTTTGTGATAGCGTAAAATTTATTTGTCCGCTGTCGTGGTTCGAGCAATTACTCAGGGCGATTTCTCGTGTGACGCGAGATAACATCATTAACACCGAAGGCTTCTGACTAACAATAAGTTATTGTAAAGTGAACAATTTTTATTAGACCTTCCGTAGCGTACCGAGGATTAAACTGAAATAGCCGGTTCCGAAGTTCGTTCAAGGAATGAACATTTTCTTTGAAAATTTTCCGATCGTTTTTTACTATCTATCTTCGCAACCAGCTGCCCTTGCTCGCATACTGACTTTTCCACATTTCCTTTTACTCTACCTTCCGCTGGTACTATCTTTCGCAACATCGTTCTTTAATTATTCATATGTTATCTATCGCTTTTTTAAGTAATTTTTCTCTTCTACCATCTCGTACCTATGACGTCACACAGTTTTTCCCTATTTTCCTTACTGGTTTTTATTATCGCCGGTATCTGTTCTGTTTCTAGCCGGAGAATTTAGGCATCTCCCTCCAAACTAACTTTCAATCGTAGAAAGATGTTGTTCTAGATCTCTTCTTTACCTCTTCCATTTTTATCTGCTGCTCGTTTCACACATATCGCAGTGTGATAATCTGAAAATCCGGTTCCATTCGATGTCTGCGAGTAGTCTACTGTCAACGTCGCGAAAAAGGGGAGAATAGAGAAAAGAAAAATAAAAAGAAATACATAGTAAATTTGTAACCTATTAACGAAATTAATATGTTTCGCTAGTGGCGCGGAATATTAATACCTCTTTTAACTAGCTCGGCGTATAAATTATTTTTTCGATACTCGAAGCGTGCAAGTGTTAATTTCCATAACTGCCATTTGCTGAAGCACACTTGTAAACAGAACATGTGTGTTCTAGCCAGCGACACTGCTAGTTTCCGCGTGAATATTCGTAACTATTTACACAGAAGAGTACAGTTCATAAATTAGGTCACAGCGAAATGAATATTTATAAAGCAGTCATAACTCCGCAACGATTTATAAAAAGCGAATCTAATCGCAGTACATTGTCGCTGCCATTCGAGCATGCCTCAAAATTACAATTATTTTTCACATCGGATGCGACGATGCCCGATTACACATTTAAAGCCCTTTTTCTCGCACGGCCTTCTATCTGATGAAGAACATTAGCGAATTAAGATAGGCTGCTCTCCCCGTTATGCTGTGAGGCCAAGCGAAACTAGTTCTCCAGTCTCGATTACACGTGACAGATAAACACGTTAAGTGTGTACAAACAGAAACGCGTATTAATTCCTAAAAATGATATTTCGTTATGAATATATACACATACATACGTACATACATATATATATATATATATATATATATATATATATATATATATATATATATATATATATATATATGTATATATAAGTATATATTTATTTTACGCTCAATTGTTCACGCTTAAATTTATATTGAAATATTCATTTAAAATATTTCTCTGTACTTCTAATGCAGACTGCATTTCTCCAGGTTCTACAAAAAATTTGGAGTCCACTAGAACTGTAAGCCTTCAACAGAACTAGTCAGCAGACCGATTTTCTTTCGGGCCGAAAGTTTCGGCGTAGTGTAAGTTAAATAATTCGCACGTCGTCTTCATCTCTAAAAATAACCGGAAGTGTTATCGAAAAAGAATCAGTTTTTCAGTTTTTCCGACGTGTAAAATTTATTCATTAAAATCACCGATATACGAGGATTTTCAAACCCTTTCACAAGATTTCATTTTGATCCATTATTTTCTTCTACAGGTTTTAAGAAGGTAAAATGAAAATTTGAACAAAATGAAGGGATTACTTTCGTAATTTTTCCCACTTGCCTTACAACTGAACATATTTTAAGCCGTGTTCGGAACGATTGTTGAAATTAAGATTTCCCTTTATAAAGCACCCGGTAAGGTTAATTGCACTTGCATAAGAAGATAGTACAATTTCTAGCATTAGAAAAGGAAGAAAAATGTTCACAAATCACGTCATCGTAATGAAAAATTCTCTATTGTCTGACCAGACAGATAAAAATACTCTGAAAATATTGCATGAGCGCATTGATGACTTCCCCTGAAAACGAATACAGTGTGATACTCCGGACCCAATCACCCACATATCTATGTTATATGTATGAAACAGCTTACAAGTCACAATCCGAGAACTAAGCGATATGATAACAATACTTTACTTCAGTACATATTATTAATGGTATAGAATAAAGTCGCGGAGAGACCACACGAGGGCAGCGATATGATCAAAAAAGTAAAATGACGAGTTTACCCGGTAGATAGTGTTGTCTTTAACTTTTTTAGGCGCGCCTTATATGTATATAAATAAAAATGGATAGGGAATTAACACGAAAAACGAGCGAGCGTACGTTATAAATAACTAATAGTTCTTAATACATCTAAAAATTCGTAATAGACACGTAGCCAGTGACATATTGAATTGAAATTTATGTTGCATGTTATTGCATTTTATTAACCAACTTCAAAAAAGGAGGAGGTATTCAATTCGACTGTATTTTTTTTTTTTTTTTTACTTATTTATTTATTTTTTTTATGTATGTTACCACAGAACTTTCTTCTAGATGAACCGATTTTGATGATTCTTCTTTTATTTGAAAGGTGGCGTTTGTCATGTGGTCCCATTTAAATTTGATCAAGATCTGACCGATAGTTTTTGAGTTATCCTTAATAATGCGGGAGATTGAAGATTTTTGGATGCTTTTCATTCATGATTGTTTTCACGTCGGATTAGATTTATTGACTTAAAATACTATAAATTTGCCAAATTACCATGGAAATGTAGCTTTTGATGTTTTTACACCGTGGAAATATCTGTTCTTATTAAAATGTTTTAATTTAATCGAATAAAAATGCACTAAAAAGTAAAAATAAAATGCTTTTTTACAAAAAATAAATACCGATACTTGAAGGTTTATTATACAAATTTAAAAATGCACTAAAAAGTAAAAAATAATTACTCCCGATAAAATATATATATCAGAGTGATATAACTTAAGGTGATATCATAATTCTTATACAACATTTATTTTTTGGAGTTGGTATCAAATTCATATTAAAAGAATAATTAAAAACTGCATTAAATGTTTATTAAATTGTTCCTAACATGAATTTAATTCCAACTCCAAAAAAATTAATGTTGTATAAGAATTACGATATCACCTTAAGTTATAACACTCTGATATATATATTTTATCGGGAGTAATTATTTTTTACTTTGTGGCGCATTTTTAAATTTGTATAATAAACCTTGAAGTCGGTATTTATTTTTTGTAAAAAAGCATTTTATACTTCTTTGAGATACATATTTATATAAAAAAAAAAAAAAGAAAATAAATTAATTAGAACTTCAAATATCAAAAATTAATCAAACATAAAATATGGATATACAGAATCGGAAAAAAAAAAGGCATCGAGCATCTATGGCAGTGATCGCAAAGGAACTGTAACTGAAGCAAGCCGCACTTTAATCTTAACAGTGGATGAATAATGACGATAATATCGACATACCGAATTTCGATTGCACCATGCAAGTTAAACGCCAGAAAGTTCGAGCAAGAAGGGTTGCAGTTTAACCTTATTAGAAACGATAAGAGTCAAATATTGTTACTTCTAATATTGATATGTCGGTACACAATGTTACGCAATTAGATTTTGGTCAAACAAATGTTCGGGATCATATATGTACTGCTTAATATAAGACGGAAGATGGAAAAGAAATAATTATTTATCGCCAGTTATACATATTTCTCCAAATCAAAGTGTCCATGATATAATTAAATTTATACATAGAAGATTACTCCATTTCATTCCCGATGGTTCAAGGTTATTAAAAGAAAATTTACATACACTTCCAATGTGATATTAGCTGGAGACTTCAACGTCAAATTGATACAGTATTTTCTAGACATGTATTGATAAAATTACATCAAAAACTTATATTTCATATTTTAGTTACCATAAGCCTATTGTATCTTTTGTGGAATCCAACAATCAATGAAAAACATTAATTAAACAAGTGCATTAATTTTTTATTTGTTTTTGTTTTTCTTTAAGTGAAACTTTATAGACATGTGTTTATGAGAACCACAGATCTCCCGAATTATTTCTTACTCTTGGTAAATTTGGTCCTAATACTATAATTTTAAACCGAAGTTGGGAAAAATGCCTTTGAAGTTTCACTTCTGCCCTGTGCCCCGAGGCACATTCATTTTTTTTTTTTTTTTTTTTTTTTCTGGAAAAAGAAAGAGGGAAAGAATTTTAATCGGTCAAATCTCGAAATGATTTATTTTTCCGCATTTTTTTACTTTACATTAATCCACGCATCTCGTCTTTAAACAATAAGTGTTCATTTTTCTTTAATTCGCTTAATGATTCGTAGAGCTCGGTTAAGGTGCATGACTGCTAAAACAGAGGTCACGGGTCTTCGAGACTTGTCTCGTGTTCCGGATCCGAGTCGCTCTCATGTATATACCTAATCTGAAATTGAATTGTATAGCAGAGAAATCTGGCGGAAAGTAAAGGCGGATAATCCAAAAGTAGAAAGGAACTGGCCCCCTATTATTCTCATCAGATCCATTAGGCTTAATACCATTATGAAAAGTTTAAATTCACAATCCATGATACTCTATTAAGAATGTATGGGACTTACTTTACTTTATGTGTAAACAAAGGGAAAGGAAATAAGTGCAAACTGAAAGTTAACGTGTTTTATATTTAAATTAATCAACCTTAGCCTGTTCGATACCAAAATCATCTTACCGAGTAAATAGAGAATAATGGAAATTTATTATCGTAAATCATTTTCACGAAATTAATGTTAATTATACGAATGTAAATTGAGACTAAAGGAGGACGTCCCCCCGCCGCCCGGCTGGTTTCGCATAATTATCTAGCGCCGTGGTGAATATACATATGTAAAACTATTCGGAAATAGTTGACGTTTCGGTTTGTGTTTTTTCGAACTTATACTAATCTAGCGAAAAAAGTTCTTAATTTGTTCCGCATTAACATAAGGAACAATTTTAAAGATATTTCCGCGTTCGCTTTAACATTTACATAAGACGCGCATATAACATGCGTACGTTTCTATTAAATTCGTTAACGAGCTATTTTAATTTGCATTATGTATATCGATAACTCTCGTATTAATTTCAAAAATAGCAACCAGCTCGATTATAAAATACAAAATCGGAAGATAATTCGCCGCAGAGCTCCTTACTTTGGCGTTGTTGTTTACCTTCGAATTCGCTGCACCCATACTGAATTCTTTCGCTGTTCGTTCCGAATTATCGATTAATTTCCGTGAATTTTAAATATTTTGTCGGAATTATTCATTCCGTATTTTTCACGCTGCAACAAATATCGGTATCAGATAAAATGTGATATCGTCTTAAACCACGAATTAGGACTATTCGATCACGATAGCTTTTTTCATTTACGTTCCAAACAAATAAAAGAGACTTCTGATATTTAAGCAATAAGAGGTGTAATAATTAAGTATATCATCGGACTACTAATTTTGTATTGCTCTACGCTAAGGAAAATTTCCGTATTGAAATTAATCTCCGGCGTGTTAAAATGTTTAATAGTCCCGACCGTAAACATTTTCCGCTGACGGGAGACGAAAATTATGCGATTTGTTACATTGACTGAACGGTAAAAACTCGTCGTTAAGATGGAAAGAAAAAAAGTCGAAAGTAAAAGCGGTTTAATCAATTGATAAACAGAAATAAAGAGTACGAGCAAGAGTAACAAAAAAGGTAAAAACACTTATTAATCAATTTCTTACTACACCGTTTAATGATCAGAATTAGAACATGTTATTTAGGATACACTCGGCGAAAAAAAAAAATAAAACAAATCACAAATGAACAAGATTAACGTGTCACAACATGCAAAGAGTGTGTGCTATCACGGGAGAGTCCTTTTAATGTTCTTGGCATGCTACCCATAACAGAAACGAAACTGCATTATCTGTCATCGAAATCCTCGGACGATTTCATAGACTTTAGAATCTATTTGCCACTTCATAATGTATCGTAGCGAAAAACAATGATAAAATTGCACAATGATTTGTACTGATCTTCTTGTAAAGACCGCTGTTTACTCAATCTTTTTCACATACATACACGACAACGACTTATAGACACATACAACAGAGAGGGAAGTTCCATAGGAATGCGGAACTCCAATCGAAAAGGATAGGTTGCAACACGGTATACGACATATACATGTATATTTCGACTTTGAAGTTTATAATGGAGGTATAATCGGGTGTGTACGAGAATGGGACCGAAAAGAAAAAAAAAAAAATAATAGAAAAACAGAAAAAAGGATTACACGTGTTGAAGGGTTCCAGATAAATGAGCCGCTGTGAAATAGGGAGCGAGGTAATGCGGTCCGCTGTTTAGATTGTGGAAGGTAGAGGAAAAAAATGAATAAAAGATGCATCATCGGTGAATGAGTTTGACCTTTGGACTGATAACCCACTCTCAATTTTCAGCAAGGTAACCGGGCTTTTATTTTTTTTCTCTTGACACCAAGTCGAAGACAACCTTAACAACATTTTCTTTCTCATCCTTTTTTCTCCTCTTAAGAACTATATAATGCACGAATAATACGGGTGTGTGCACGCGTATATAAATCAAACCTCGGTAACTAAATCGTAAACGGAACTTTTAATATTTCACTAGAAAAAATTATATTACGCGTTTTTATGTATTTATTTGTTTCTTTATTTATTTATATATTTATTTATTTATTTATTTGTTTATTATTTTTATTCTTGAAGGAGACTATATGTATCGTATAAAATTAGGAGCAAGTTATAAATGAGAAATATTGTAAACCTAAACAGTATGTAGTTAATAAATTTCGGTAGTTTTGAAATTATAAATCGACTTCAATTTTCATTATTCTTGAATAGTGTCGTGAAGCATTAGCTAGCACTGGCCCACCACCATAGTGATCATCATCTCCGTGCGGAATTCTGGGCAGTAATCTAGAATATAGATGACGTCAATCTGTACACATCTATTGTAAAACGGTGGTTATTAGTGGATGGGAATGATTTAATTCGTGCAATCCATAGTCTAGTAACTCATTTTTCGCTCTATTGGTTTTTGATTAAAGCGAATCGCTGTTTCATTTGTCGCCAGAATAAACAATAGTCTAGTTCAGTGGATATCGTTGTGATGTAAACAGTCCGCGGTAAAGTTACCTTGCGATACGGTCTTGGCGTGATACTGGTACGATACTTTGTAATTTTTTGTGTGATATGATAAAAACTGTACAGATGATGTAAAAGTGACATCTTGTGTAAGCCCATCATGGAAAAAGTGGTTCTGTAAGCGCCACTGAGAATCATATAACATTAGATGAGGTTCGATGTAGTAATGTACATTTTTTAAGGAACCGAGCGGATGTATACTTCGTATAGTAATCTTAAAAGGATTTTCTTGTCTGAACTCCATGATTTATCCTTTTCAAAAATTTCGAAAAATTTAGTCGCTATTTCATTTTCCGTTGCTCGCCGTGAAGAATCTGACCTTTAAAAATTTATTTTAACCGAATTTTGAATGAATTCGTTAATATACGTAACGCATAAATAATTACAACATTCTGTTAATATAAAACCTATATTAGACGGCCTAAAAAATCGAGATTACTGGAAATCTACCACACTACTCCCTCAATACTTATTAAACAGCTACACTGAGTTAAGACAAAAATATTAAATCAACGCTATATTGGATGGATTTTCAGGAATCGTTTTATTGCCCATAAATTGAATTAGATACTAAAGAATTTGCCGAAACTCGAAAACCATCCATTTGCAAACCACAACAGTTTGATAATAAATGGTACATTAAAATACATCGCTTCAGTGATTACACAAAATCCTCTGCTATACCGTTGCATCGTTTTATTTGAGGAAAAACAGATATGAAGCAACATTTTACTATCCGAGCCGAGAGCTTTTTAGAAATTTTCGGCTGACGTATTAGCTCTTCTTTCATAGTGAAATTATTTCCCATACTAAAAAGTCCAGAATATTCTAGAAAGTTTGCCGGCCAAAAAATATTAATTTTAACGGACTCTCTTGCCGTAGCGCATACACTATCACACGGAACTGACAAGAGAATATCAAATATTCGATAATGCCTTATAAGAAGACAGGTATTTAATTTACAACACGCGAGAACGAAAGTAGTACTACAGTAGATTCCGTCGCGGACTGCGGTATTAAAGGAAATGAAATAGTGAACAGAATCGAAAGAATCGCAGTATTTGTCCAGGAATTAAATTAATTTGTTTCTTACCGGTAGCTAGAGAACATAGTATGACCAAACGGAACGTCGAGTATTGTCAAAGATTATTAACGGAAAAGGCCTCATATCCACCAGTACAACGGACCTCGTCATGATGGAATTTCGTCACAATGTCCTTAAAAAGTTTGTTGATTGTCTCACGGATCTGATCTTCTCCTCAGATTTGTGTAACTTACAACAGACGTCGGAGAATAATTTTACTTATCAGGATGTCGCTAGTTTAAAATTTCAAGTCGGATTTCGGGGAACGCGCGTAAATTCGCACGATGATTCGCTGTTTTATGCACATGTTTCGTAAACAACAGCTGAATAATGCACGACCGCATAAAATTAAACACTGCACGGACAAACGGAAATAATTTCAGCAATCGAAAAACACACACGCACCTACCACCTCTTCGTAGATCGGGTAAACGCTGAACGCGACCTTCGAACGACATTAAATTTTTTCAGACCTCTCCAACGCGAGAATAGGCAATTCTTCCTAGGCGAAAGATAACCTGTTCCGAACGATACCAGGAAGTTGCGAGCCGGCAAATAACGTTCCAGTTTTCAGAGTCTTCGATCGTTTCGGGGCATCGTTCAGTTGAAGAATTACCTACTCTGCGCGGTCCGTAATTAAATAAATAATAATGGACCGAGATTTTTCCAAATATCGGTTACAAAAAAGCGGCTGTACTGCCAGAATTCGTCCAAAGTCAAAAATAGTATTCTTAATAAATCGTCGTAAAAGAACGTCCTTGTAACTTCGATATAAGAGTATCAGCTAGCGCACTCTACCCGTGCCCATTTTCGTTGAGTATTTTTAAATAGTTGACGGCTTTTCGAAGAGGTGTCGACCTGGAAGAAGAAAAAGTTCAACGTCTGATCGGCAGTAAAGCCCAAAATTTCTAATTCCCCGTAAACTAATAGATGTGTCGGCTATTTTTTTCCGGCGATATCTTTAAATTCCTTTTTGTGACTAATTGCGCAACTGTAAAAGAAGTTGCGGAAACTATTGCAATTCGATGCACTGTTCTCCTCGTTTCCTCATTAATTAATTTTCCCTTAAAGTACCCCGTAATTTCGGATTCTGAAAATGCTCTTCGCAGGCTACCTCATCTCCTCTTCCTGCTCTCTCTTCCGATTACGTAATACTTCTCATACGCTCCCTCATTCATCATCTTTTCCTCGTCCACTCGATCGAAATCGATCTCTCTCGTAGATTCCTGGTCATTTGAGTATTGCAGGCAATGAAATGATCGATTCCTTAGTCCGTTCTTCTATTTCCAGGGACGCGGTATTTTTGGGCGCATTTTCAGTCCATAATAATGTTCGTCTTTTCTTAATTAACTCACCCCAGACTACGGCTCAATTCTTATTCTTCTTCATTTTCTAATCCTGCCTCCGTTTACCTCGTTATTCAGCCATCTCTTTAACTTCACGCATAGTTTTCTTGATACTTATCCTCTCTTAAACGCTCTATGAACACGGTGCTATGTGTCGCCTTCGCTTTAACTATAGTCTCCTTCCTGCATCACTGTTTCGGTTTTCACCTATATCTGCTCCATTCTGTTATCCGCCATCCATATATACTTTCTTTGCGATCCTGATATCATATTTTATTCGAATGAGCGGCCTTCTCTGCTGAGCAGGCGTCCTTCTATTCTTCGCTATTAAAACTTAATATCCCTACTCCTTATAATGCTGCTTGTATTCCCCCTCATTTCCCTCTGCTTCAGTTATTCCTGTCCTCGAATTATTTTTATCTTCTGTTCTTAAACGCATAAGGGATATAAATTTATTTTCTTCTCCTTTCCATTTTTTAGGCTAATGTCCTCGCTGAAAAACCCATTAAAAAAAAAAAAAAAAAGTCGCTAGTTTTGAAACAAGAAAAGACAAAAAGTACGAAAAAAGCGTCACGAAAACAAAGTTGGTCACTGCATCACACCATTCGATTTTAAGAGTATCACAAAATGTTCAAAAAAATAACATACATCAGAACGTCAACACACGAAAAACTGGTTTAATGCCGTGCTTACGATTTTGTTAAATTCTTCGTCAATTTAATTAACTGAAAAGAGTTTAAAGACTAGCCTCCATTAGCGGATTTACGAAATTTTCAAATAGCAAGGCGAACATAAGATAAAGGTGGAAACATTTAAACGCTCTTTATATAGAAGTTGATGAACGAAAAACATAGAACATCCGAAATCGAAGAATGCCGGTGTGTCTTGCTGTTTGGCATCTGAGACACGCTCTAGGGGAATTTAAATTTTTGTTCCTTTACACAAAAAGACTTTTTAATTACTTACAAATGTACGTCAAAAAAATAATGATAAAAAAACAAAAGTTAAAATTCTACTAAGCCGAAGTATTCAACTACGTAACGAAACCGGTTTTTATGTCTAATTATAATTCGACAAAGAATGAATTTGTTGACCTACGATTTATTTTATTGAAACACTCGTTGAAAAATTTTTACAAAACAAAATCTTAAAAACTGCGCAACTACTAAGTAAAGTACACGTTGTTATTTTGTCGACCTGTATTGCAAGGAAATTTCTTTTCAAACCATCGTTCGTGTAATTTATTATATTTAATGCGAAACGTAAAACATTTACAATGTTCCGATAGAACCATAAAATTCGATCACATTTCGGCCGCCTGCAGAGTTACTTTATCTCGTTTTTAAAATAGCAAGGAACACGGGCCAAGTGTTAATAATTCTGCACTTAAGTCCGAGAGTTCGGGCATCGAATAATTAGCAGTAAAAGGATATCTCTCTGTATAGTCAATTTTCATTAACAATTTTCTAGTGAAACTCCATTTTCCGGTTATTCAATTTTTTCGTCATTAGTTCAATTAAACAGCATAATAACCCTTCGTCAATATTCGATTTTTTCTCTTTGTTTACTTTTTTTTAACATTTTTTTTTTCCATTTTGAAATAATCCAAAATTATTTACCATATTTTCCGGCGAGGGGGGGGAGAAAATTAAAAAAAAAATCAATGCACAACAAACATTTCGATTTTGGTATTAGTGTACTATCAACTACGATAAAAAAAAAAAAAAAAAAAAAAAAAAAGAGGTCAGAACTTCCTTTCACGTCAATAAAAATCACGGAATTTCAACGCTTACATAGATTCTGTAGCCGCATTTACAAATTTCAAACATTTAATAAGTCTAAAGAATTCACAGATCGTCGATAAGCATAAAAATATATCAAATAGTGTGTTTTGAATTATATTTTTAGCTGATCATCTGTATAAAAAGGTTTCCAATTCGTGTATAATAATATCGTTTATACATTCAAAATTGTTATTTATTTAGTACC
Organism: Icerya purchasi; assembly: GCA_039619475.1. Classification (NCBI taxonomy): domain Eukaryota; kingdom Metazoa; phylum Arthropoda; class Insecta; order Hemiptera; family Monophlebidae; genus Icerya; species Icerya purchasi. Next base: position 72,116,114 of record CM077116.1, read on the forward strand.
GCGATAGCCTAGTGGTTAAGACGCTTGGCTACTAAACCAGAGGACACAGGTTCGAGACTTGTCTCAGTCCAGATCCGAATCGCTTCCAGGTTTACCCAGCCTGAAATAGAATTGGGTACCGGAGAAATTTGGGAAAGTAAAGGCGGCCGAGAAAAAGGAACTGGCCTTCCTAATCTCATCAGTGCCGTTGCGCTTGATACATTATGAACTTCAACTTCACAATCTCCGACGCCCTGTCAAGGGTGTGGGACTTACTTTATATATATATATATATATATATACATATATATATATATATATATATATATATATATATATTTATATATATATATATATATATATATTTATATTTATATATTTATATATATATATATATATCGACTAATTATTCATTAATGACACTATTATACATCTTGAACAGTAACCAACTAAATTCAATCTATGAATATGTCTAAAATAAACAGACGAAATCATTCGGGCTGCAATATTATTTTACATTTTTAATAGTATTATGTGAGTTTACGTTTTTTTACAGCTCAGTTAAATGTTATATATATATTGTGAACTTTGTAATTCATATAACGAAAATATCACATTACGTAAATGCGTGGTGATTTACTCTTTGTTATTATTAAAATCGTATTTTCTTACATTTGTATTTCGTTCGAAATTACTATAATTAAGATTTAACAAGCTGTCAGAGCAGATTCCGTCTACTTTGAGATGGTTCGTTAATTTCGAACGATGAGCAATTGCATCTCATTTGAAATAGCTTAAAGTGAATAAAAATAATGTCGCGCGCGCGATCCGTAAAAACGAGAAACAATTTAATTTCGTTTTCGGTCGTTAAATTCGGTAACACTTTGGTCTCTAGTTTTCCGATGAGAGTAAGGTTAACACTTGATTCGGTGCAGTTTAACGAAAAAATCATCGGGTCGATCCGGTGAGGAGAACTGACCAATCGAGTTTCATAACGCTGACCGTCGCCCGGACGTTCCAATAAAAGGACGGCATAAATGAAAGGAAGAAATACGATTACAAAAAAATATATTATTAAGCAAAAAATAAATACGGGCCCAGGCGCGATGCAAACCGAATATGAAACTTTTTGTGACTGTCGGTCGACTTCTTCTCAATATTAACCTCCCTTCCTGTATAATATGGTTGATTAATAATCTCGTCGTATATAGATATATACGGATGAAACCGGATGAAACAGCCGGGCAGGCCGCTACATTATACTCTCAGAGAAGTACGCGTCAACACACATATGCGCTTTTACATATGTATAGGACGAATTTAGGCTAGGCAGGTGGTTTTTGTTTCACTTTTTATTTCATTCTTTGGCGTCAACGCCCAAAAAAGAAAGACAGAGAAAGAAAGAGAGCGCGAAAGAGAGAAAAGAGAAAACGATCGTACGGAAATAAATAAAAATAAAATTAAAAAAAAAAAAAAAAGTAAATAAATAAACAAAAAAACCGCACCGGCATGCATGTAAGGTGAACGTATCCTTTGCTACACGACAAGATGATAGAGAAACATCTATGTATACATGTATAGACTACATGTCATGCTGTGTGCCGAGTTCGCTTTTTGTTGGCTTTCACTAGCGCACCATCGTCGCAACCCAGCACGAATGAGCTTCTTCTTCAATGATGCGCGCTGTTGTGTGTTGTACGTTTACAAAAGTAAAGGTTACCTAGTGAGATGACCGATAAAGGCGGTTATTTTTTTTTTATTTCGATTTTTAAAAGAGGAGAAGCGGCCGAAACCGATGCTGCCGGCCGAGCGACATGTTGGACGGACAAGGACAGCGTGCTAAGACAAAGAAGCGCTGACGACGATCACGCTCGGAAGAAGAGGAAAGGATAACAGGTCATCCGAATAACGGTACTCATCGTGGAAAAACAGAGCATCATTTTATCTGCTCTCCGTATATAACGGTTTTTGTTCCAGTTCGAACGACGAGTTACTCATCTGCTGGACATCAATTCCATGTTATGCTGGCACCGGTGCCCTTGGCGACTTGACGCATTTACCAGCATGCTTCTGCTGTTACATATTACCTGCACACAGAGCATGCGCTACGTAATGGTAGTTCCAGTTTGCGTGCAGTGTTTATCGATACTCCATGACCAGGTACAAGAATCCGGACGACTAAGTGAAGTGCATAGCGAGGAGGCCTATAAACGCAATATGTGAACGCGAACGGATTACACGGAACAAGTGCCGTGTGTGTAACACTTGCGCGTCAGCTTCCAAGTGCTCCCCGAATAAAACTGCATGATAAACGAGGTTTCCGACCGCCGTACGGCCACCTCCGGAATATTCGTAAAATGCTGAAAACCGAATGCCAACGGCGCAATTAGACGCAGCTAAACAACAAATACGTTTATGGCTATAAACTAATTACGTGACCACGAAAATAACAATGTGCTCCTTCTATCCCCCCACTGGAGAGAAGCTACGTAAACGACTGGCTCATTTTCATGACCGCAATTGTCGCGCACATTCTACCGCACTCGTTAGATGCATACGTCATCTCCTCGACCCCCCCCCAACCCCAAGACGCGTTCGACTTTAAGCTACACTTGATTACGAAATTTCACACTCTATACTGTCATTGTTCTCTGCGACAGTTTTCAATAGTAAAATTGACTTTAACTGCATTAACTATTTTCGAGGAATGCAAAATATCCTCACTTACTCCGATAATTTCCGTTAAAATAAAAATAAAAATTCCTGTCAACGATGGTACTTACACTAACATATACGTACATGCATATACAATAAAAGAAGAAAAAAAAATATATATATAAATCAATTTCGAATTTATGTACAACAAAAAACGTTGAAAAGCACAAATGTGAAGTAGTAAAAATATCAAAATCAAATCGCCCCACCCTCGAAAATACGCGCGTATGCAACTCCCAGTAGACATCGGTAATTGTTTAATTATATTTTAACGATTCGTTATGAACTAAAGAACAAAGTGAAATTTCGTATTACATTAATTTTTTAAAAAGGAAAGGATAGAAAAAAAAAAATGTACAAGTAAAATGTTTTTCCCCCTTATTTTTAAACGGTTAACAGAACATTTCAAAATTAAATTATGCGCCCGAGAAAAAGTTTAATATTTAATTATTTAATATACGATTATTCTGTTGTTGCGTAGGAGAACAACCTATCCGCGCCGCCGAAGAATGCAATTTACAATTTTTTCCTTTAAAGCGACACCGACAAAATTGAAAATTTGGAATTTCTATCGAATTCACAAGTTTTCCTATTACTATCTTTCTGAATGATTAATTAAAAATGAATCTTGGTTTCCACCTAGCGTGAAAAATACTACCGGACTTTTAGGAAAGCACCGACTAAACCGAATATACGCGGATTTATAATTCTGCAAAAATAATATGTACATTGCAAACAGATTCGTCGCGCAAACTAAATCAACAAGTATATAAACTTAGACAGCTTTAATTGTAACAAACTCAAATCTACATGCAACGGAATAAGTTGTCGAGTTTTTTGTCTTCCGCATCACCGGGATTTGTACACGCTCGATATTCTACGGAGTTCCTGTTACGTGTACGAGGGAACCTTTAATTATGCATTGCATAAGATGTGTAATCATATGCAACCTCGCAATTTATAATTAATTTCGTACTAACTATACAGCATAACACTAACCAGAAAGAGTCGAAAATTACAATAGTCCGGAGAAAACTATTAAACACCAATTATTTATTACAGTATTAACCGTAGAACGACAAGGCTGTGTCGTATATGACACCTACTGATATTCTTCGGCTTTTTCAATGCGTGAATCTTTTTTATTTCTCAGATTTGTGTTTTTTATGTTAACAATAATAATAACATTAAAAAAAAATGAATAAAGCTCAAAAATTTATATAAAAAATATTTTTTTAACCAAATACCTAAATTAAAACATTATTAGCGATAGAAATATACAAACTTTTTTTTTCTTGATTTATAAAAAATATACATAACGCAAAATGATAAAATATTACTATGTAAAAATGAAATATATGAAACTCATTTTTTTTTTTGCAATATAATGATTATGTAATAGGAATGCACTAGTTGCAACCATTATAATTACAAGGAAAGAGATATGAATTTTATGTCAACAATACAAAAATAATATAGAAACTTTTTCAGTTTTTCACTGTAAATTTTGCACCACATAAAATTTGTACAATGTCAAAGCTGAAAATTCTATCGGTTGCAACTAGAGCTTTCATTACTACCTGTACGGAAAAAAAAAAAATGAATAACAGATAGTATAAAATTATTAATAAAGTACGAATGTAATGAATTCGCTTATAGCTAACATATGAAACAGGTTACATGTTGTGTATTATTCACTTGCAGATTCCTCCTCGAAATAATCAGGACAACCGTAGTATGCTGTATGCTCTCCACAAATACTTCTTTGGCACTTACTGCAGTGTTTGGTGCCTCGTCTATTTTTCTTGTAATCACGGAATGCGCATTTTCCTGGTCTGCCTAATGATTCCGGTTTAGACTCCCGAATATCGCTTAGTTCCTTCTGCAGTATGACTGAGATTTCGAAATGAAGGATTTTTGGACGAAACTTGTTATTCATCCTTTTCTCCATTTGCGGTTTTGTCAGTGAGAACGGCACATTTTTCAAAAATGTTGCCCGATCGATTTAAGATCGTGATTCGCGAGCTCTATTTAGTTTGACGATAAAACGTGCATTCGAGGCTGCAGCATCCAGCATCCCGAAGAAATATCTCAATGGCTAACATCCTGTTTATAATGAGAACCGTCGAACTCCTAAAAACAGCCATCAACTGCCGACTTCACCTCTTCATTATTCGAAAAAATTTTTAACCGCTGAGCCATTTTTTCAAGTTTGGAAAAAGAAAATATCCGCGAGGGGGCTAAATCTAATGAATAGGGTGTATAAGCAATTCGAACTTTAACTCACTGATTTTGGCCATCGCGATAACGAATGTGTAGGCTGGTGCACTGTCTTGATGAAACAACACTTTCGTTTTAACCAAATGCGGCCGTTTTTTCTTAATTTCACACTCAAACATTGCAATGAGTTCACGTAATACTCGCCGTTGATTGTTTTTCCTGCCTGAAGGTAATCAACGAAAATTATTCCGCGTGCATCCTAAAAAAATTGATGCCATGATGACCTTGCCGGCCGATGGAACTGTTTTCGCCTTCTTTAAAGCTGATTCTCCCTCTTCAGTCTTCTTTGTCTCGAGTGCAAAGTGATTAATCCATGTTTCATCCATGATATTATGAATCAACGCAAAAACTCGGCTTCATTGCTATGAAACAACGCCAAACACTTGATTAAAACACCCTTATGATGCTGTTTTTGTTCCATTGTGAGCAAACACGGCACTCATCTTGCATACAGCTTTTTCATATCCAAATTTTCAATCAATATGCGACGTACATACAGCGCTTTTTAAAATGCCTACCAAAAAACGATGTTCGTACGAATACAATACTATGCACGTGTACAAAGATGAAAAGTAAAATGAGAAATATCGGTAGGAGTGCTTCCGGTTTCCCCAAACTTTTAAAACACGTACTAGATAAAATTATTTATTTTTAGTATAGAATATTACAAAAACATAAAAGTAAAGATGAATTACCGTTTAGAACTGTACTAGATGACAACAATATAAATACAGTATAAAGAATTATTTTAATACTCCCTGGAATTGAAATTATTTAAGTTCGAAAGGAATCCACGGTAACTATTTATTAATGACTGAAATGATAATATTTTTTTTAAAAACAAAACATAACTAATTTTGTAGTCTATTTAAAAAGTTGCCTTGTACTTTTTTTTCGTTTTTAATTTTTTATAAATTGACATAGATATCTATAAAAGTGTATTTTTATTTTTTCTGATTAATTATGAGAACGTAGTTTATTTTTAAAACGCGTTAAAAGATAAAAGTTTTTCAAGATAAATCCTGGAAGTTATTGGCCCGAAAAAAAAAAAAAAAACAAAAACTAAACAAAACAATGTTTTGAAGTTTAGTTTAAGAGAGATGAAAAAAATAGACAACTTACGAGTGATAAGTATAAGACGACCGAGACAAACATTTCACATTACAATACGCGATTAAACAAAAACTCTGAAGGTTAGCATGAAATTTTTTCTCGAGAGAAAAAAATGCGGTTTTGAAAACGTATATTTACTGAGAACGAATTACGATTTAAAAATAATACCGGAAAGATGATTTCAATCGTTTTTTAAAACAGTCAAAGATTTTTGTCAATTTTCCAAAGGAATTAAGCGCATTATATGTTCAATGTTGTTTCCGAGTTCTCCTAAAGTTCCGAGTTTGTTTACATACGTTCTCGATTTCAAAAACACCTGGAGAAAAAAATCGTAAACCGATAAACCGGGTGAACGCGGCGGCGGTCACTTGATTTTCTTTCGAGGAGTACGGCAAATAGCGCCCTCTTTCTAAAACTAAGTCGTCCAGTATCGTGAGCATATTCCGCACAAATATTTTTGAAGACTGTAATCGACTGGTTCAAGTTGGGTAGTTAAAAGTTTATACGAATAATAAGTTATAATACACAACTATACTGCCTAGAATTTTCAATACAGTTCGTCTTGCTTTTTCGATATGTTCTAACGTTTTTACTGTTTGTTGACGCCAGAGAGGTCTTCTTTGTGCAGATGAAATTTTTTTAACAATTGCTATACCATTAGCGAGGATGGTGCCGGGTGTTGCGCGTATAATCTTCGTATGTGAATGATCTAGCTGAAAGTGGAAGCGGGACATGCGACATTACACGACGGCATGAAACTGATTTATTTGGGTAAAATGTGATACTGCTAACTTCCAAATTTCTTTTATTTTCCGCATTACCATTATTTTAATGAATTCGAGCACGTACTGTAATGTGAAAAGTTTATGTATAATAAAATGAAAATGGACGAAACATTTAATAAAAAAAAAAAACAGTAAAGCAGTAGAAGAAACTGCAATAAGGAATAAGATTTAGAGGAGTTTATACAATAGGAAAAAGGTAAAGAGAAAGGTTGCAGCATCTAAGATTGTCCAACATATTACATCCTTGGACTGCTCTAACATGACCTTATAATCGGCGATGAAACTGTTAAAGGTATGTAGGTGAACAGACAAATAAACGTATCAGAAATTCTCAATATGACGAAAACTCTATTCAAGATTCATCTAAATCATGCCATAGTGACAATATTTTTGATATTACAGTCTTAAATATTATTTTCATAAGTTCAGTTTTTTTTTTTTTTTTTTTTTTTTTTTTGGCATACATGAAATATTTTTTTTTATATTTACTTGTTAGAAATATTTAAACATATCATGGAAAGTACTCATACAATTAAATAGTAATACCTTTTGGTTCGTATAAAACTAGCAAGAAAATAAATACGGAAATATATGAATAAATAAATAAACAGAAAAATAACAAGAATATTGATTTATTTAATTAACATATATAAATACTGGTAAATTGCTCCTTTACCTGCCAATTTACACTGCCGTGTTCAAAGTTGTTTTATACCTTCATAGGCAGGTTGTCAAAATGGTAAACATAGTTTTTTATTTCACAAAAATATTATTTCAATCAAATCATACACCAACATTTGCTCGATTAGTCTTATGTTTTTCAACGCTTCGTTTTCTTCCTTCAGATCCGAACAATAATTAAATTTAAATTGCGGTAATTTCTGTTCCACTTTTCAAATACAGAATGCTACAAAATGAATTAAATATAATTAAGACCAAAAATTATTTAAATTTAATATACTATTTACTCAAAAAAATAAAATAAATAAATAAATATATATATATATATATGTGAATAATGATCTGTATAAGCACAAATGTACTAGGCTTTTATTAAAAAGCTTTTAAAAGGAATTTTGAGCATTTCACACTTAATACGCACACATAAAAAAATAAAGTTTAATTTATATACGAGCGTTTACAACCCAGAAACCCGTTCTCTCCGCAATATCACATTTTGTTACCCAATTATTCGATACGAATAACAATATTGTAATTTTTCAAAAAATATTATTATATTACAACATTCAAAATCACAGAAGCCGCAAATGAGATGAAATTATGTTTTAGACCGATCTCATGTTGACTTAAATCGTCTAAATTGTAATTCTTGTAATTTTGTATGCTTGTAATAAAACGCCCAGAAATGGTGTTCGTTCATATCGTAATTTCAGAATATTACAATTCATCTATTCCATATTTAAATACAATTACAATTAGAAACTGATAATTTTATAATTTTAAGTAATGAATTCAGAAATTAAAAACTGCAATTATTTAATTAAAACTAATTTTCATAATCCTTTTTTTTTTTTTAATGCTAATTTAGGTTGTGAACATACTAGAAAGTAATAAAATTCAAACATCGATATATAAAGTTTCCATCAAATTAACCACAATTTGGTAGTCTCCACATACGATATATTTTAAACGTTTTACGGAACAAAAGTGGTATGTTGCACGTTATCATAGATTTAACGGATACCACTCTAATATCTTCATCTAAAAAGAAAAAACACATTTTTTACCGACTTCCAAAAAGAAGGTTTTATATATTCGTCCCGTATGTTTGTTTTTTTTTTTATGTTCGTTCGCGCATAACTCATGTTTATGGACTGATTTTTGACTGATTCTTTGTTCATTAGAAAGAGTACCATCCAACTTAGGAACCATGTGATAGTCGAGCTTACAACTTTATATTTAAACCCTCGGAGCGCCGAAAGCTCGAAAGTTTCGAAAATAATATTTTTTTCCCCCGGGCGTGTGATATATCGATGGAAAAATCGCTATCTGTCGGGATCAAAACTGCATTTAATTTCCTTAACAAAACTTTCAAAGTTGGCGGGAAGTTAAAAAAATCGTGAAAAATGAAGTGTACTCCCACTTTGCAGCGCAAGTATTATAGCTAAAAACTTTAAATAAGGTTAAAAATATACGCATCCCGGTATATTTCTCTAATTTGGAACATCTGGGTTTCCAACTTTAAAATTAAGTCCTCGGGACGTAATTATTTCCTTTTTCCGGGCACATGACATATTGTTGAAAAAAAAGCTGTTTGTCGAGAACGAAACCGTAATTCATTTCTTTAACGAAATGTTCGATGTTGGCGAATAGTTCAAAAAAGCGCGAAAAATTACGTATCTCTCCTTCTTTATACCGAAAAAAATTATATTTCTTTATTTTAAATTTAATATTATGCAAACATATATTTAATTGGTCAACCCTCAGTCCTTAAATCCTTTTACTTCCGGCGTTTAAGAGAACAAGCTAGCTGCTTTCTTTGATTGTGTCGCTCCGTCCCATGTTCTTAGCGTTGATGAACTTGACCTTTCTATCTCCGCCACAAACCATTCTATACATTTTTTAACTTCTCCGTTCACTTTTAATGAATCACCTAATTCTCCTCCAGGGATAGATGTATTCTTATACTGTTCTCAAAAATCTTCCTGAATATTATCTTGAAATAATCCTAAATCTATTCAACTTTATTCTTCATCTTGGTTCCGTTCCTCCGTCATGGAAATTCTTTATCATCATTCCCATCCCCAAGGATAGAAATTCCTCTCCTTCCGTTGCATTTCTCTCGCAAGTTGTCCGAAGAAACTTTTTTCGAGTTCATGTTGAACCGACGGTTGGTTTGATGGCTAGAAAACAATAATATCTTGCCCAACAACACGTATGGTTTTCATTCTGGTCGAGGTGCTACTGATTGTGTTGTCTTCTTGCCCCGCATCTATAAATGGTTTATCCAAAAAAATTGTACCCTAGCTACTTTTGTAGATATTTATAGTGCCTTTGACAGCGTCCACCTTCCAACTCCTAAACGCAGAATGCTATCTATCAATTTACCTTCCCACTTCACATCCTTAATTATGAGTTTCTTCCAAACAGAACTGTTATATTAAGATTCTCTTCCTCTTCAGAGTCACGAAAAGATTTTCGAAGCCTCTCACAAGATTCCTGTCTCAGCCCTACCCTCTTCAATATTTACTCTCTTGGTGTTGCTTTTCTTAATCTACCTTCTACTAACTTATTTTTTGCGGACGACATTCTTCTATTCACAACTGCTCCTAGCATTACGAACGCTTGCAACAATATGCAGGAATCCTTGTATATTCTGCAGAGTTCTCTTTTTCAGATCCATTTGTCGATCTCTCCTCTAAAATCCCCATGCGTTGTTTGCACGTTTCGTTCCTACAATCCTGCGTCAATCAACATAACTATCGACAATTTACCTACCTGTTGTTTCCTCCTTTCGCTACCTAGGAATCTTTTTAAATAGTCGTTTAACTTTTATTGAGCATATAAACTACCTACATTCTTCTACTCTAGAACGTCTGAATATCTTTAAATCTTTATCTTCTTCCCATTGGGGAAGTGACCTTATGATACTTCTTATGCTCTACAAAGCCATTGTTCGATCCAAACTTGATTTCTGCTGTTTTCTGTATGGTAATGCTGCTCGTTCTCTCCTAGCTAAATTAGATTTGGTTCAGAATGCAGCCCCGCGCTTATGTCTGGGAGTCTTGAAATCCACGCTTATTCCTGCGATTCTAATAGAGGCTAATGTTGCTCCTTTATCTATCCGTAGATCTTACCACGCATATCAGTTACTTATTAAACGTCTGCATATTTATCCAAACAATCTTGCCCCTGCATATTCTTCTCTCTTGCAAGATTGGCGTTTTTCCTCTAATAAAGTTCCCATTCTCTGCTGCATTACCTCGCGTCTTATTAAGTTTTTGCCCTTCATTTTATCTTTCGACAAACTTCCAATTTTCGATTTTAAGTTGTTAAATGTTATGCCTTCCCCTAATCTTTTTTCCTCGCCGGCTTATACAAAATATCTCCCTACCCATGCAACAGTTTATGAAGTTGACCAGGCAGTTTCATCATTTTTTCTAACCATACGCTAATTTTTACGGATGGGTCCAAAATGGCTCACGGAGTGGATGCATCTATCTATATTTCTGCTCTTAATCATTGCAGCTTATTCAAAATTCCTTCATTTTGTTCCATTTATTATGCGGAAACATTAGCATTACTACGTGCCGTTGAACGTATTCCATCTGTTCCTCAATGTAAAATGTTCTTTTTAATTTCTGATTGCAAAAGCCTCCTTCAGGGTATCTCCTCTCCATGTGCTCCTTCTTCCTCTGATCCTATTATTCTGCGCATCCCATCTTTAATCTCCAGCCTTTGCAGATTGCGCTCATTAACTATTGACTTTCTTTGGATCCCTGGTCATGACAAGATTGCGGACAACGAAAAGGCAGATCATCTTGCTCGTTTGGCTATTTCTTCTGGACACCCAGTCGGACAATTTTCTTATATTGCAAAAAGTATCCAAAATGCCAATTGAAAATCTTTTTATAGATCATCCTTCTCCAATTCTAATTCACAATATTTTTCCATTCACCCCAATCCACCTGCTCAACCATCGTACTAACATTTTCCGCACCTTTTCCGTCCCATCATGTCGACTACCTGTCGTCTTCGATCTGGTCACAATCGATTTCCTGCCTTATTGTATCGTTTCTCCATAGTGTCCTCTCCTATTTGTCCGCTATGTACCGATAACAGTTGTATGTGACTCTGATCATATCTTCTTCGAGTGCTCCTCTCTATCATCGGAAAGGGCAGCTCTAAACGTGGGGCTGCTCTCACATGATGTTCCAACTCCATATTGTGCGTCCTTTATTCTCACTCTGTAGTCAACGTTGATCATTCCAATTGTAGCAAAATTCCTATCTTCTATACATTATCATATTAAGATTTAATCCCTTCAGTAGTAGTTCTTTTTTACTTTGGCATTCCTATCTTATCGTGTCCAGTTACTTCTAATGAGCTCCTCTCTAAACGAAGAGCACGCACTAATGTTTACGGCCCCGCTGTCGCGTCTGCGGCCATAATGTTAGATAGTGAACTCCTTGTTAGCCGGCACCGTGGGCACTGCTGTTGCAGTACGGTTATAGTGTTGAGCGTAGATTCTATTCGTTTCTTTTTGACAGGATGATGGGCACTGTTTTCGTAGTCGTCGCCATAATTATTTTCCATAATTATAGAATTATAAACTTCGCTTTATAGTGGTGAAGAAAATCATTGAACTTTCCGATCACTCTTTATGGCACGCTAAGCACTATGATAGCTATGGTGCTTCATGACCTAACTGCTTTTCAAACATCCCGTGTTTCTTCTTCTTCCTTAATTGCAGGCTGATTCCTTTGTCCGTCAGTACCGTGGGCTCTGAAATTGCAGATTGGTATGGGACAGCTAACTCCTTTTGATCTTGCCTTCGGCAATGTCATTCCTTCTGTTTTCAGGATGCATATGTTTTACATGGATCGACATTGATTGTCATTGTTTCTCCATCCTCGGTATAAGGTTTTTAGTCAGATTCTATTTCTTGTGACTCCTAATTGCTATTATTTACATGTGTTGATGGGTAATCGTCCGTTGCTGACAAGCCCAGGGAAAAACCAAAACAAGAAGAAAAAATAAATAAACATAAATTATAGTCTTACATACGGAATCACCAGCGCATAAAACATCATGCTTGAGTGAACTTATTCCTTTTTTAAGCACAAAATATGTAGAATAATGTGACAGAAAAGTTGATTTTCGCAAGAAAAAAATTCAATTATAATGGCAAAAGTTGTAAAATAAAATGTTTTTTTTAAAAAAAATACCGATTTCAAGATTTTTTATAAAAATTTAATAAAAACGCACTAGAAAGTAAAAAATAATTATTCGATAAAAAATATATTTCAGAGTGATACACCTTAAGATAATATTATGGTAATTCTTATGCAACATTAACTTTTTGAAGTCGGCATCAAATTCGCATTAAAATAATAATTAAAAATTGCATTAAAGATTCATTAAATTGTTCTTAGATATTGTAATATGAATTTTGATACCGAGTCCAAAAAGTTAATGTTGCAAAAGAATTACCAATATATTTTTTATGGAATAATTATTTACTTTTTAGTGCATCTTTATTAAATAATTACTTTTTATTTTTTAGTGCATTTTTATTTAAAATTTTCATAATAAATCTTGGTCGGTATTTTTTTTTTTTTTTTTTTTAAATGTTCTCTTCTCAAGACGAAGAACCCATCATAAATATATATTGTCCTTTTTTTTCGATTAATTAAAAAAGTTAAAAATTAATCATGTTAATAATACATTGTTACCGTGAAGAACTGTTATTTCTAGCGATAACGTAATGTTGGCTACGTCATTATATAGGAAAATCTATTAAACATTTAAAAATCGTACTATTATATAAATTAGTACTTTAAAAAGATATGCAAGATTTCGCCACAACATGGAAAGAACACTAATACTTCAAAAAAAGTTGAAATCTTAACTGGAATACAGAAATAAAATCCACGCACTATATTTTGTAATAATGTTAACGATAAAAAACTATTTTAACAAATTACTGGAAATTTGAAACATCTCCCTTTTCTTAAAATAATCTTGCTATTAATAATGATTAATATTTCAATTTAAATTAATTTTCGTACCTGCATCATGATGATCCCAAACAGGCCTTACAACATTCGGATTACTGCAAATAAAATGATAATAAATTATAAAGCACATTACGAACACAAAACTAAAATTTAAGTAATATTAATTTAATAATCCTTAATGCTACTTAATATTTTCCGAAAATATAAGGAATATAGTGTAAATATTTTTATTGATAAATTTACATGAAATATCCAGCTTTAAGATAAAATGTTAAATAAATTTTCGATATTTTAAAACCATAAAATGTAATCATTCCACAAATATAATTGTTTTCAATTTGTTTTATTACTACTTCGTTACTCATATTATCTCCGTGGCTTTACAAAACTTGTAGTTTCTCCGAATTAAACGAGGATTTTCAAGTTAAATTAGAAGGACGTCGCTGAGTCTTCCCTTTCGTCAAGGGTAAAACCAACACAGCCCACTTAAAAACTTAATGGTCTGATGGTAACTTAAAAAAAAAAAAGGAAAAAAAGGAAGGGTTAAAATTTACTTTATTTTCTGTTTTGATTTATTTTTATTTAAAAAGAAAATGTAGGCAATATTTAAGCACATATTATGAAAACATCTTGACATAGTTCAAATCCAAGTCAAAAGTGATCACTACAACATTATACTAGTTCGTTTCTTGGATTATTATTTCATTAATGTCAATAATTTATGTAAAATAACTTAAACCTTAAATAATAATTCAGTAAAAACATTTAGAAAAAATTTAAACTTTTGATAGACTTCTTGCGGTAGCGTTAACGATCAACAAAAAAAAAAAAAAAAAAAAAAAAAAAAAACATTTTCTAAATTTAGTCATAGACATTGATTTCCTCTTTCTTTATTTTTTTCAAACGACTAACTAAAGCTTAAGCAGTAATAATTCGCGTTTCTCGTTCAGACGTATAAATGTTCAAAGAGAATTAGAAACCTTTAGTTTTTCTTATATAATTAATGCAAAAACAGTGTATGTAACATTCTTTTTACCATCGTAAACATTGCTAGAGTGCAGTACATAAATAATAAAGTAGTCAAATATTTTTATTTGAGTTTTATAAAAATAACGATTCAGTATGGTTTTAATTTGAAAGATAATTTTACCATTCGAAAATTATCTTTTAAAGAATAAAATAAATTTATTAATACTGTTTCTAATAATGCACTCTGCTATTAATATTTTGAGAAAAATTAAATTTTTTCCCGATAGCTCAAAAGTTCCACCAGAAAATGTCTATTATCAATATGTATTTCTATATATAATTTATATTTAGTATACCTCGGCAATAGTTTACTAATTACATTTGCGTTGGTTGTTGTACTTATGCTACTCGAACGGGCTACACGATTGACTAGTACCGTTTTTACGTAACCATTGCTGGATATTGGTTGATTCTCTATAAGCAAAATAAATATTTAGTTGGTACTTACAATTAGTAGTATCTGCACATTTTTTATATAATTTATAGTGCATTTGTTATTGTCTAGTTGTTCGTATAATTAATGATCAAATTCAGAAGTTTCGAAAAAGAAAGAAAAAAATAACCTCATTATATTGAACAATTCTAAATGAATTACCGCACAAGAATTGCGATAAATAGTTCATAACATAAAAGGTTAAAAATGATGACACATTTTCAATGCCGCGCTATATCAGAATTATTCTACAATGATTTTTTGTATGTATACTTCCTATCATCATTTTAAATCATACCTATACTCAAATAACGGCAGGGAAACATTAAAAATAATGAATTCTTATCACTTTAGGCTTAATATGGCAATATATTTACCACACTTGATTTTGTAACAAACAGTGCAGTATTTTTTACTACGGCTAAACTTTTTCCTAACACATTTGGTTAAGCCGTTATTTTAAAGCAATATTTAATGATTACAAAACACACCTTTCAATAGTACGGAAAGTAATAATATACCCGTAACCAACAGTTTTAAAAATTATTGTTTTTATTTTTTCATTAACGAAAAATATTTGATAATTTTATTAACACACTTATTTGTATTTTTCAATGTTTTCCAACATTATTTAGACAATAAGTTAAAGTAGAGAAAAGCTACGAAATGATAATAAATTCCGTATAATATACGAACGATACAGCCGTAATCTTTCTACAACAACACTTCAAAGCCGAAATAGAGAAATAAATTGGATCATTACCATCAAAGCTCGTATAATTCAATTTATAATAAAAGCTTCTTTTGGTGTAGATGGAAATCGATTTTTAGTCTCAAACTGAAAGTGATAAGTTATGTTTTACGAAGTAGTTTACAAAAATAATAACTACTATAACCAAGATTAATGAAACTTTACATAAAATCACTGCAACGGGAGTTAATTTGATTTGAGACAGTAAATAATGAATAATTTTAAATTCGTAAAAATCGATTTGAGCGTTTCATTGTCATTAATTCCAGAAATCGATTCTTCACGAGTTTTCTAATAGAATAAATAATGATGCACTTTCCAAAAATAAATAAATTATCGAATAATTTTTACATTACAATTAATAAATAATTATTTCTTCTAATAAAATAATAAATATCATCCGTGTAATCGGGACTGCACAACGATTATCCAGTATTGTACTCAGCCGTAAGATGAAATTTTTTGGACACCTTATGCGCAGAGAAAATGGAATGGAGCGCTGGCTGATACAGGCGAAAGTGGAAGGCAAGAGATCCAGAGGTCGACCATCAGCGCGATGGACCAATGCGATACAGGATGTAACGGGTCTGAGCTTACAGATGTCCTGTCTCAAAGCAGAGAATCGCGAGCAATGGCGAAAAATAATTAAATCGGCGTCGCCATGATCACGACACCCCTCTGGGGTTTTCGACCAAATGAATGATGACGACTGGCCAAAAGTAGTATTTCGAAGCTTCTTATTTTACACTCGTTTCATTTTTATTCCTTATAAACTCAATACACACACACT
The DNA here is from genome assembly GCA_039619475.1 of Icerya purchasi. Lineage (NCBI taxonomy): Eukaryota > Metazoa > Arthropoda > Insecta > Hemiptera > Monophlebidae > Icerya > Icerya purchasi. Next base: position 72,132,690 of record CM077116.1, read on the forward strand.
ACCACCACAACACCTCAACGTATCTTTTTGCTTATTCATTCCTCACTTTCTTTTTGTTCTGCGATAAATTTCAATTCTTTATACTCTCTTCTTCTTTGCATTTAATTGGCATCTGCTCTTTTTGTTTTTTTCTTTACATTCCGTCTGTGCACCTTTCCGATATTACTTTCAGTGGGTTATTCGAAAAATAAATAATAAAGCACATGAAAACAATATCATTCTTTCTTTTTTTCAAGCTTTTACTATGCTCATTTGTGAACGTAAAACTCTTCTAAATTGCTTTATTCGTTCTGGTTATTTGGCCATAAGTATTGGTGTCGATGATGCAGATTTAAGAATTTTACAGTCCCTCTACAAAAATCAGCACGCAACAGTACTAATAGACGATTAGCTGACTGGAGTAATACCAATACGAAGAGGTGTTAGGCAAGGCTGTGTGCTTTCGCCGATGTTATTTAATTTGTGTTCGGAGGTGATATTTGCAGAAGCTTTAGAAGAACGGGACAAAGGAATAAAAATTGGAGGACAAAAAATTACAGTGATAGGTTTTGCTAATGATACTGCACTGCTGGCAGAGAATATCGAAGGCCTGCAGGGACTACTGAATTCAGTTGCCCTTGAAAGTGGAAAAAAAGGACTCAGCATAAACATCAAGAAAACCAAGTTCATGGTGGCCTCAAGATAACTAATTACAGATAAGAAACTATTCCTTAACGGTAGGGAAATCGAACGGGTAGGAAAATACAAGTATCTAGGTTGTTGGATAACGGAAGATAATGACCCGAACGTAGAAGTAAGAACGCGCATCGAGATAACCCGGGATGTATTTATGAAGGTGAAGAATGTACTTTGCGACAGAAAATAAAATCTGGAAATCAAGAAGGTGCTAAAATGTTATGTATGGTCCGTACTCTTATATGGGTGCGAGACGTGGACAATAAAAGCACATATGGAAAAGCGTATTTCATTATTTGAAAAGTGGTGTTATCGCCGGATCTGGAAGATACCATGTACTAGACAAATGAACGATGTGGAGGTATTACAATTGATGAAAATGAAACTGATATTAATAGACATAATTAAAAAACGCAAAATTAATTTCTTTGGACATTTCATAAGAAGATCAACATATCACCTTCTGCACACAATTATGATGGGAGCGGTAGAAGGGAAAAGGGAACGAGGAAGAAGAAGGATTTCTTGGCTCCAAAATATTAAGCAATGGACGGGAGTTACAAAAGTAGTAGAATTGTTTCAGATTATAAAAAATCGAAACCCATTTCGTCATATGGTTGAAGAATCCATGAAAAGTGGTTAAGCTATACCCGAATCGGGTTGCACGAAGAAGAAGAACTTATCAAGGTAAAATTTTCGTGTTTCTTCCATAGTTTTGTATGTTCTCCATTGAAATGTCTATTGATCCCAAATCCCGTGACTGTCTCTAATATCAAAACATTTTCATTTTAGTTCTGCAGCTTTTGTTTATCGGTTATTATTGTAGGTTTTCTAATTTAAAAATGAAATTAGTGGCAATAATTTTTTTAAATATAGAGAATAAAAGTTAAGTTTATCTTTTACAAGAATAATTATTAAAGTTAACCTACTGAACCAAAATGTCATTTGTAAAATTCTTAATAAGTGCCATTATTTCCGCTGCAATTATTAACAACTGTAGGTGCTAAAGAAATTAAATACATACCTATAGTAGGAGGAATAACGAAAACTTCTTCCTTCGGTATGTTCGGATACAAATAAATCAAACCATGAAGATCGTGTATCCTTTCTGCCAAACTACGTATCCAAAAATCTTTGGCTGTAAATGGTTGCAACATAGAAACTTTGCCATTTTCTGTAAAAAATTATTAACCGTTATTATATTTGATTAACATTTTTGCATAATGGCTGCCTCATCTTCGGGCTAAATTAATTTTAGAATAATAAGTTGAATCAAAATTAAATATCTCTTAAAAAAGAAAATTACCCACCTATCACTTTTGACTAACTTTAAGAGTCGTTCCGTGTCTATATTTAAAATTCATAAATCAGAATTTCATATTTTTGTGATAACGTAATTAATGAAATCAAGAGAAATTAATATATATTAATGACATTTTAGTCGTGAAAATAATATAAAACTGTCTACTACGAGTTTATCGCTAATATTTTTTTTTCTATTACCAGTACCATCCAAGAACCGTAATTTGCTTTCTACGAAGTTTTATCAAACAAGCATAAAAACTTGTGCCGCCGAAACATTCTTCGGTTTGTTACGTGCATATTAATTTTTTTCCATTTTATGGAAAATAACAAACCGATAAATCGCCGTAGTACTCAGTTTATCCATTCAAATTAAATTAAATAAATTTTGGTAGTTCCTACAAATTATATACCTATTTATAGCACCTTTTATTATTCACAGTAAAATGAAGTATACAGCTCAGCCACTGCCTTAGTGTACGTACATTACATGATAAATATGATCGAGAGCAATTTAAATCTTTTTTTAGATCTCGAAAAAAATGTTTCTTTTCTTATTGTTTATTTATTTACCTTCCACCCAAGCCACAGTGACGCCACCTAATTCAGAATCTGAAAAACGTAACAAGAAGGTTCCAGTGGCGCATCTACTCAACATATCTTCCGCTCGCGTTTTCGATACAAAACCAACAACATAACTAAGAGCAATGAAAATTAAAAATTATTACTTAAAACCATGTAAAAATATAAAAGTTGAATATAAAATCATAATGAAAATGAACCAAAATTACATGCATATTCACCGAATGATAAAAAAAAAAATTAATATTACTTTTAATTGAACAGGCGCTTTGTAATTGGTCGCGTAACTACTTTAGCCTTGCCGTAGTCAATTAGTAAATCAGAAAAAAATTAAATTATATACATGGTGAGGTATAGAATAAAATAGAACTAAAAGGTAAATTAATGTCAAAAATAAACTACCGTAAAATATTTATAATTTTTATAGTCTCGTAAAGTAATCAACTCGATGTATATTAAAGAAACACATACCCATTCTCCCAAAGAGTGCGAAGATAATCTCGAGTTAACTTCATAATTGCGTAAAACCAGTCCCAAAATGCAAAACCTCTTCCCTTTAACGATTCTTTACAAAATTGAGACCAAGATAACTTCAGTATGGTGTAATCGATGTTCTGCATTCTGAAATAAACAAAAATATCATATTACGATATTCTGTTGATTAGACGAGGATTTTCAACTTCTTCCAAAGCAAAATATCAAAAATATTTCATATTTATGAAAGGGGAAGAAAGTAAACATAATATAAATTCTACACAACGTCAAAATAGAAAGCTTAATTAAAATTTTTATAGATTTTTACCGCGTAGTACAATTTTTACTTCAGATTAGATTCTTTTTTTTTTCTTTTTTTCAATTAACCATATTTTTTAACCAGTACACAAGGTGCTACAGATCAACAGTTTATCTAAACGTTTCAAGACCATGAATTTTTTTAATTATTAGAATTCAATTTTTTGTGGAAACCAAAGTACATCTATATTAAACCTCAAATATAATCGATAAGAACAGTATGAAAAAGAAAGAAAATTAGAATCCATTAAATTTAATCACATTCGTGAAGCTTCTAGTCATTCCAGACAAATGAATAAATTGGTAACCGAAACGCAAACCAGTCGATTCAGTCACTTACACTATTAATCGTTTTTTGTTTTTTTTTTATATTTATTTATAACCATTATTTGTAGTTATTGTATAGAACCGAATGTTATTATTGTCGATGTAAATTCGTGTATATGTGTATGATCCGGATAGAAGGTGTGATTTTCAACTTGTATAGCAGTATAATTATACATTAAAAAATATGTTACTGAAGTTAAATTTTAAAACTACAATAAAATTATTTTAATCTCGCCAAATGATTAGAATATTTTACCGGGCAATTTCTAAAGGATTAATAAAAACTTAAGATTAATCTATCGTTAAAGCCTTTTGAGCAGTAAATTTTTATCTCGCATTCATCATAAATTAGCGCAAGCATAAAAATCGTCGATCACAACAAGACGGGAGATCTATAAAAATTTATTTAATAATTATTTAAAATAAACACACTATTTTTTTCATTTTTCGATTAAAATACTTCGAGAACGCTACACAAGCGACGGCGATAAGGTCCTTAAATTATCTGACTGATTCTAAGAATATGAGAAACCGTTACAACATTAATAAGAATATACAATATAAATGAGTATAATCGTTAGCTTAAACAGCAAAAAGTGGAACATGGTGCACGGTAGCAATACGATTTTTTCGATTATCATATATCGCATAAACGTACGTTGATTCATATAGTACTAGTTCAATTTCCAAACTACATTTTGTCGTTATCGCATCGAAATCGTAGTATTTTGGTAGCCGTTCTCCCTAATGTAGCGCGATGATTTGTAGATTAAAATTTTTCACGAAAAAAGACCTGGTTAATTGCGAAGAGCGCACAAATATATTTGTCGCATGACTCTAAAAAAAAAAAAATCAAAAACAACAAGATACACATAACCTTCATCTAACATAGAACGTTAAACAGTAATCTCTCTTTTGAAGCCACTTATTAATGATCGTGTTGGTTACTCTTTCTACGAAGTTCTTTTAGAAGAATTAGTATATAATCGTGAACTGTTATACCGGTTATTAAATTAACCTATTACAATCTTGAATTCTTTTTTTCGTAGAACTACGATTCAATGAAAGCGGCCAAATATTTCTCTTTCCAATATTCTACATAGGAGATAAACAGCGTGTTTCCAATAATTCATTGCTATAAACAAATCAACATACTTTAAACGGCAATAGCATTTAAAAGAAAAAATACCTAAATATTTTTTCGGCCAAATATGTCAGATTATCATCGGAAAGCGGTCTTCCAGTATCAGATGCAAATTTTGTATTCAACATAGTAGCCACTTGATTCCACAAGACTCTTTCTCCTACTTCAAAAGGTAAACGGACAACTTCAGCGAATGCATTATCCCACATTACTGTTGCCAAAGCATGCGATTCTTGATTACCGTGTACAATTACGGCCACTGGTAACGATAATATCCCCACCTAATGTTCGAAAAATATATATTTGTACACAATCGTGCGTAACCTTAATAAAGATTCATTTCTAATAATACACATGCTTTGCAAAATTCGTTTTCATCAGCTGACGAGTAGGATGAAACTTCTAAAATGGAAGCGTGAGGTTTTAAGAAGGCGAATTATAAGTAAAAATATACGTGATAAATTACGAATAACTTTTATTTCTTCGAGAAAATAGTTTTGACATTTCCTATATTTTTAGAATTTTCAATTTTTAGTGCAAAAACTTTCTAAAAAGTGTTAACTTTATCCGCTAAATTTAAACAATTCCAATTACAGACCATTTCGATATAATAAACCGCGCGGATTATAGGGAATAATTTTAAATATATTCGCAGGCTTTTTATGCAGTTAAATAATTTTATAAATATAATATTAAACGATTTAAAAAATAAACAAATTAAACTAAATGCGACTGATAAAGGTCACACTAAATTATCAAAAATTTCTGTATATCGAAGAATTTATACATTCGCATAGACACGTAAAAACCATAAAAAACTCTTTAAAAATATTTTTTTTCCTTCCTTAAATTAAATCTTATTCGCTTCCTTTTTTGTTGTTTTCTCAAGATTCTCGAATACTTTATTATGTCATGTTGCATCGATGATCATAAATCAGCTTTTATGAATTAGTTAAATTACTTTCTTCTCATTTTCCTAAAATTACTAAAACATCTTTTAATTAAATTCTCTGAAAATTTAGCAGTCACATTCTATCAAATCTACAGCATTACACAATGAATGACACGGAAATAAACAAACACGATTTCAATCTACGACTTACATTACCCACATGCGCACGCACACTGTATATGAGAAAGAAAAAGTAATTTTTAGGGTTTTCTATATTCAAAAACATAGTATTTTCAGTTTCGATTTTTAAAATGATTACAGTAACTTATAACTTCGAGAAATTAATAATATACAAATAATAAACAAAAAATAAAATAAAAATGACTACAAACTATTCAACAAACATCAACAATTCTTGGTCGACGACAGAAAATTGATTCCGTACCATTTTTAACGATTAAAAGTTTTATTGAATTTTAAAAAATTACGATTTTAAAATTTAACCTGCAAATTTTAAAAAATTAACTAAAAAGTAAAAAATAATTATTTGATAAAAGATAATTCAAAGTACTTATTCTCAAGCAACATTAATTTTATCGAGAAGCACCAAATTCAAATTCAACAATTATTAAAAACCATTTAATGAGTATAAACAATAGAGATGATTCATTTTTTATAAGTCAAGTTTTAAAAATATCAAGAATGATTTAATTATAATACAGTGTTCATATTCGTTAGATAGTTCTCAGGAGGGAAATGGACAAATGGATAGTGAATGAACGAAGGAGCAAGGAATCAGAGGAAAAAGGAGCGGATAAGATGTATGAAAAGAAACAATGAAACAGTTAAATCGTCTAGACATATTCTTACCTCGCCGATCGCAGATTTCTAAAAATTATGCTAAGTTATTATTTATATCATAATGTAATTTGTCATTTAAAATTGATGATAATTTCTCATTTTTGTTTTGGTTAGTCAGTAAATTAAGAACAAATACACAAAGGAAAATAGAGCCATACGAGTAATGAAGAAATCTAGATAAATTAAGCTTAGAAAAAATAAGAAAATTAATAATAAAAAGAAAATAAATACAAAATTAAACATAGCATAGAAGGAAAGAGTGGGAAGAAGTCAAGATGAATTCTATTAACATTCTTAAAAATTAAAACAAGTATAATAAAAGAAAACAAATGTAAATATAATGTAGCAGTAATGTATAATTTTCAAAAATAATGGGATAACGTTTGATTTAGCGTACACATCAGATATTGTAATTCTAAATCTGTAATTTAGCTACTTATATTTTAACAGGAATAAAAGTTAAAATATGCAAATAAATGAAACAAATCCTAATGAACATACACTAATATTATAAATTACACAAATGAGAACGGGGAAATATGCATCACAGAGGAGGCAGATCATTTTGAAAAATTAATAATGATTTTCCAGCTTTCAGAAACCGTTTATATTTAGCCACACTGAATTAGTTGCCCAGTTGAAACTTGCGTCTCATAGCAGCCTCAACAAACTTGAGGAAAAGGTAGTGATTTTTGCTAGTAATGTGGAAAAGATCAGTTTTGATAATATTGAATTCAACGCGCAAGTAACTGAAAGCAGGGCAATCAAAGAGAAAATGACTAACGTCATCTGTAACGTCTAGTGAACAGCAGGTACACCCTGAGCCACTAGCAAGTCGGAACCTGTATAGGTAAGCACCAAACTTCCCATGCCCAGAGAGCACATGGGAGCTGTAAAAGTTGATATTTAATTTTTTCATTCTTAATCTGTCTGAGATACTGGGGAGAAAGTAATAGGTTTTTCTTCCCGTAGAGTCAACATCCCATCTACTCTGCCATTCAGCCATCAGAGTCTGTAGAACCTGCTTTTTAAATAATTTGCTAGAAGAGTTATTATTACAGGATTGATTCAAATTATTGTTTATAAACTTTAGAGATGTGAGCAAGTTGAAATCCTTGAGAATTCGAAACTCACTTGTGATAGCCCTGCCAATGATATACAAATCCATAGGAAATATACCAGCAATGACATAAGCAGCAGACGTGGAGGTAGTTCTATATAGAGATGAAATGTTAAAGATTAACCTCCTCTGATGGCTATTAACATTTTTCAAAACCTTCTGTGTAACATAAGTAGCAGCTCCATACCCAAGCAGGGACTGAATTAAGCCCTTATATAATATAATTCGCTTTGGGTATTGTAAACCCCAACAGTTATGCTGCAGTCCATTGATACTACTGTAAAAAGAGTCACATTTACTTTGAGTATAATTGAGGTGGACAGAAAAGTAAGTTTAGCATCAATGAGAATTCCGAGATATTTCAGTACACTTATGTACTGAATACCCTGATCAGAGAGAAGTTTTAGGTTATTAACTCTGTCTACTACTTTCCTATTGCCAAACACGGAAAATTTACTTTTGTATACAGAAAAGGACAGACTTAGGCTTTTAATTGTTTCATCCAGGAAATCTAAAATTAGTGACATTTGGTTGTAATCAAAGTAGTTAGTAACATCAAACAAAAGACAGAGGTCATCAGCATAAGAGATTAAAGTACAGTTGTTATTAAAACAGTTACAGGTTTCAACCTTATGATGCATGGAAGAATATAATATGTTCCGTAGCGTGGGACCCAGGACAGAGCCCTAAGGGACTCCACAACATGCATTCCTAGATCTGGTAGAATTGTTTATAGTGAAGAGCGCAACCCTATTTGACAGATAGCTAATTATTATGTTAATCAGAAATGGGTTGAAGTTGTTCTTTTTCATTATGTCAATAATTACAGACCATTTACAATTGTCGAATGCTCCTGCAATATCGAATGAAAATATAACCGCAGTATTTCCAGAATTTAATGAATTTCTGATTACTTGGACTAATTTGTATACTGCACTCTCCGCAGATCTTCCAGAACGAAAGCCAAACTGATTACAGTGTAGCAGTTCATGAGTATCAATCTCCATTAAAAGAAGCCGGTTTACAATTTTTTCAAAAACCTTCCCAACAAAACTAAGTGAAGAAATTGGACGGTAAGCAGCAATATCAGATGGTAATTTCCCAGGTTTTGGTAAAAGTTTAATACATGCGGTTTTCCAGCATTTGGGGAAGACCTGCAAACTTAAGCACTTATTAAGGATTAATAGGAACAATTCTTCAAACTGTAGGTTAAGCTGTTAAACTAATTTGTTAGTAATTTTATCAGGAGGTTGACGCCTTCCTATTATTAAGATCTTAATTATGTTATCTATAGTTGTACAATTCAGAAGATACAATATTTAAACTAATTCAGCTTAAGTATCGTTATTTTTTAATCTGTACAGTATAATCATATCTTTTAAACAGAAAATTTTATGCCAAACTGAATAATTATAAATCACCCAAAGAGCACTTAACTGCCGGTGTACCGCAAGGGGGGAATTTTAGGACCGTATTTATTTATACTATTTTTAAACGACATTCCTAAAATCAAAAAGTCTGAAATATACCTATATGCAGATGATACTGCAATAGTAGCACCATCCTATAGAATAGACACAATAACAAATAGACTGGAAAGAACAGCTGACACGATAATAAAATATTTTAAAAAGTGGCAGGTTAAAATAAACAGCAATAAAACGGAAGCCATTTTATTTACTAGAAGACGACCGTGTATACGAAAAGAAGTAAACATCCAAGACAGTCAGGTGAAATGGAATGATGAAATCCAGCACACCTAAGTTTAACACTCGATAAATAACTTTCACCAAATTTATCAAAAATAAAGTTATAAAAGCTCAGAAAGAGATTTGTTGTCTATACCCATACTTAATAGAAAATCGCATTTAACACCTGAAAACAAATTTATTATCTTTAAACAAATCATCCTTCCCAAAATATAATATACAGTACCAGTTAGGTCGTCTACCAGTTAAATTATTTTTCAAGAACTCTAAAGAATTCAAAATAGTACTAAATAAACCACGATACACTAACATCAACACTATGCACGAATATGTAAAAATACCATACATTCAGGAAATAATTACAGAGAACACGCGGACATTTTTTGAAACGTACAGTGCATCTAACTTAATATTAATAAATAATATAGGTCGTTGTTCCTATGATTATCAAAGCCTAAAGCATAGATACAAAAAATATAAACATAGAAGGATAAAGCACATACTACCGACACTTAAATGAATAATTTTATGAAACTCTTGTGTGTCTGGCGATTGCATAATGTCTAAGTTGTACATTTTGTATCTCGTATTAATGTTTAGCTTTTTTTTTATTGTTTTTCCCGCAAACTTTAATTATGTACGACTAATAATAAGTTAATTTATTCATAAGTCTCATGGTCTTATCCGGTAAGAAAGACTCGTTTTCGGTGCGGATAAAACTAAATCTAAATGTGTTATATTACTATATAGAAGTATACAAATATACGGTTGTTTATGTTTATGTTTTAACAGAAAAGTACATGAACACAATGGCAGGAATGAGTTATGAAAGTAAATCGGAAGGATACATAAGAATGGAGGGAAAATAGGTTCACGCAAAAACAAAATAGACCATATATACACTAAAAATAAAAAAAGAAACATTGATTCTGAGCATTGCAACGCAGACATCAAAATATCAAATCACAACATAATAATGTGTTCAGTTAAAAATAACGATGGAGAAGATCGGGGAGGAAAAATCAATAGAACCAAACAGAGGCTTTTTTGTGGAAAATAAAGTAAGAAGCAAACTAAAACTTATAAAGTAGGCAGAAAAATGAAACGATATGGACGTTGAAAATTTATATGAAAACATAGAAGGAAAATTTGAAAAAGTATATAAAGAATGTAGGCAAACAAAAAATACGTCAGGAGAAGAGAAAGTACAAATGAATGAAATGAAAAATAATTGAAATTATTGAAAAGAGAGACAAATTGTGCAAGAAAGTAAAAAAAAGAAAACAATCAAAATATGGAATTAAGAACAAAATATGAACAATTAAGAAATCAAGTGAATGCAGAAGTAAGCCGGCAAAAAGACGTTTGCCGGGAAAAGTTTTAAAGTAGCACAAGGGGATATCAGGAAAACATTATTAAATATAAACTTTAAGGGTGGATGAAACTATCAACAAATACTTTAGCAAGAGACAAGGAGAAAATTAAATCGCAAAAGAATTTAGTAAAAAATTTAAAAATGGCATAAAAAACTAGAGCACAAATGTAATAAAACGTTATTAGAAAAAAGAGAAGAGAATGAATTAAAAGTAAGCATATATACATGCCCAAAGCAAACGTAGAGCAGGTAGGGAAAATAATTGAGGGTCTGAAGGAAACAAAGGCCGCAGGAAGTTACGCAAAATATACATAGTAAAGGAAATTATAAAGCTAATCAATCAGACATTAAAAGAAGGAAAAATACCAAATGGATTAAAAATATCGAAAACGAAAGCTATATAAAAAAGATAAACGTAGTGAATATGAAAATTATACGGTTGCTTTTTTTTTTTTTTTTTTTTTTTTTTGCGCTGAAGTTGGGAAAATCCTTTCGGACGATAGAGGCACCGTCGTGCCCCTCTGTGTGGTGTCCCCACTAAAAACCCAACTCCGATCAAGGAGGATTCTTTATGTCGCCCTGGAAACCGCTCTCGCATTACTTCAGGGCGACCCTCCTTCGTATTAGTTTACATTGGCTCTGTTATCAGTACCTGCGTCCAGGTCGCGCTTTTTCTGCCGCAGCAAGGATTCTATATGGTGTGCAATCAGTGACCATGTTTCCTCACTGCTTAGCATTCTCTCTATGATGTTGTATTTAGTGAGAATGCCTACTTTTATTTCGAGCTCTAGTCTCTGGCGTGTCCAATGGGGACAGTGGAAGAATGTGTGCTCCGGATCGTCATTATAGAAGTCACAGTAGATGCAATTCGGGCGCTCCGCTTTTCCAAATCTCTTCAAATATGCTCTGAAGTAGCCGTGCGCTGTGAGAAACTGGGTAAGGTAGAAGTTAACCTCACCCAGCTTCCTATTTATCCACACTTCTATATTTGGGATCAGCTGCGCAGTCCATCTGCCAACGACTTCTTCATTCCATCGTTGTTGCCAGCTGTAGATGGTTAGCTGACGGATCGCTGCAAAGCGATTGATGTCAAGTTGATCTAATTTCTTGGCCTCCCACATGCGTTTCCTTTCCTTGGCCAATAGATCGATTGGTGGTGTGCCACTCACTACCAACACGGCCGCTTCAGACACTGTTCGGTAAGCCGAAACTACACGGATTGCCGCGGTCCTCTGCACTACTGCAAGAGGTTTCCTTTTTTGTTGCACACTTAGGGAGTCAGCCCATATCTCAGAACCGTATAAGAGTGCCGAAGTGCATGCTGTCATCATCAGTCGCCGCTTGCTGGAAGTTGGGCCGTCTACATTTGCCATTAATCGACTCAGCATTGATACTTGTTTGCTCGCTCTGTCTGCTGCGTGTTGAATTTGTACTTTATAAGAGAGCTGTGGGTCGATATGTATTCCCAGGTACTTAACCGCTCTCTTCGTCTTGACTGGCATATGCCCGATGTTGAAATCGACACCGATTTGGGTGCGCTTGCTCGTAATTAGGAGGAGCTCCGTTTTTTCAACTGCTAGACCGAGTCCGTGGTTTTCCAGCCACTCCTGCGTTTTCAGCATCACTCGCGTTAGTTTCTGCTGAGCTGCAATGGTATCCCTGGCCGTGATGACTGCTGCTATATCATCTGCGTAACCTATTAGGTATGAGTCGTCTGGAAGCTGCAGGCGTAGTATTTCATCATAGCTTACATTCCAAAGGTCTGGTCCTAAGATGGAGCCTTGCGCGGCGCCGGCAGTTACGCTTTTGTATTTCAAGCCTGATTGCGACTGATATATTAGCACACGGTCCTTGAGGTAGCTTCGAAGCATGCGCATAAGGTAGCCAGGAGTTTTAAATTTCTGTTCGTAAGCAGAAAGTATCTCCTGCCAGTTGACGCTATTGAAAGCATTTCGGATGTCTAATGTCACTAGCAGTACAACGGGCCGCGAGCGGTGAGGGCCTTGCTGAGTGAGTATAGCCTTGTTTGTGACTTCGTGTAAGGCGTCTATCGTAGACCTACCTTTCCGAAAGCCATATTGCCTTGGGGATAGACCCCCCGCATTGTTGACCGCGGATTCAAGTCTCGGTTTAAGAAGGCGTTCAAGCAGTTTCCCAGCAGTGTCCAGCATGCATAGGGGTCTATAAGAGGATGGCGACTCTCGATCGCCTTTCCCCTTACTGATAAGTACAAGATTTTGCCGTTTCCATTGTTTTGGGAAGTATCCTTCAGTTAGGCATTTATTGAACATATTTAGCAGAATATGGGGGCGCATTTTACCTATTAGTTTTATGGCTTCGGCAGGGATACCGTCAGGCCCTGGACACTTTCCATTTTTCAGCACGTTAATTGCGTCTCGTACTTCGCCCTCACTGAAAAGAGGCACTTCTTCGTTTGCCGTGTTGGGTGTCTCTCTATCCTGCCTTAGTTTATGTGATGGAAATAAAGTATTGACGACGTTTACTGTTGTTCTATCATCCAACGGTGGAGCAAGCATTTTACCGCCAAGTTTTTTAGAGACGATCTTGTAACCCAGACCCCACGGATTGTTCAGGTCGTCTCTTAGTTCTTCCCACTTGTTTTTTTTGCTCTTTTTTATAGCTGCTGCTAGGTCACTTTTGGCTTGTTGGAAATTGCTGGACTCAATTACTGCGCTTCCTCTTTTGTTGGCACGTGTTAATTTCCTTCTACATTTTATGCATTTTTCACGCAATTCGGCGATTTCTTCGGTCCACCAGTAGACAGCCTTTTTTCGTCTCCTTCTACCCAGTTTTGGCATTGAACTGTTACATGCTTCTTCAAATGCAGCCATGGTGTATGTAACGAGCGTCTCTGCGTTTGAGGACTCCGTAGCGGTTGGTTGGTAACATCTGTCTAATTCGGTTAATAGTATGGCCGTATCTAGTTTACTAACATTCCATCTGCGGCAAGACATAAGGTCTCGCCGAGATTTTTGTCGCGTTATGCTTTGTATTTGGAAGGATATGTATTGGTGGTCACTGGAAGTAAAGTCCTCTAGCACTCATACGGTTGCTTTAGTTGCTTTAAGTAACGTGATTGCAACAATACTAGAAAAATACTTAGCAAATAACTTAACGCAGTGCTTAACAAGAAAATAGGATAATTGACAAAGTACAATACGGTTTTTAAAAGGAAAAATCCACATCGAAAGCAATCGGTGAGCTTACAGGATAAATAAGAGGCAGTTTTGAAAAGGTAAAAAAGGTTTTGATAACCTTTTTAGATCTTACTTCAGCCGGTTCCCTGTTCTCAGTCGTAGTTTCAATTCTCTTCTTATCAATCGCGATCATTTACTTAATCAGACTGCGTTTTAATCACTCCCTCCTACCCTCTTCACGTTTTCGTTTTTCCCGGTCAACCTCTCCTGATTGTCCCCTTCGTAGTTCCATCTCTAACCGCATTTTCTTCGAATGGATGGTTTCAAAATTATTTAAATGAAAGGAAAACAAATGTAAATGTATTAAATGTGCAAAGTGAAAAAGATTAGATGAATGTAGGAGTACCGCAGTGTAGCAACTTGGCGCCAATACTGTTCATTATATATACAAATGGTCTATGTAGGGAATTACATCGCATAAAGATATTAAAGAGGCAGGATTACAAAAAGATTTAATAACAATAAGTAAATGGGCATATGATAAAAATCTAAGAGATAATGTAAAAAAAACTAAAGCATTGGTATTACGAGAAAAAAAAGGGTTGGGGGAACTCGTATTGTCCAAATATAATAATGCACTCAAATGAATTTGTATACTCGATTAGGGAGGAAGAAATGAATGCGAAATGAAAAACTGCCAGAAGTTAGAAATAATAACTCAGTATAAATATTTTTGGCGGTAATGATGAACCAAAATTTAAGATGGAACGTACATATGGAACATGTTGCAAAAAAAAATTAGGGAAATATTACCAGCTTCATATACATTGAAGAAATATACAATATATAGAATATTAAAAATAGTTTATTATGCGCTAGTAGAATCGAGTATCAGATGTGGAATTTAGGCATAGGGAATAGTAAGGAAAGTATAGCTAGGGAAAATAAATAAAATGCTTGAAATTAATAGCAAATCATAAAGGAGAAACTGAAAATGAAATAATTAAAAAAGAAGACCTAATTAACATAAAAGGGATTTACTTATATCTAAAGATATGGAAATATATAACATCAGGAAAGAAAACTGAATTGGAGGAAAAAATAAAAACAAAATACGAGCTCAGGAAAAAATTTACATACCAACTGTCGTTAGCGAGAACAACGATCGGGAGCAAACTGACAAATCCGTCATAACTCAGATGTTAAATAAAATACGTAAGGAAATAATAGAGAAGGAAAAAATAGGGGAACGGAAAAGGAAAATAAAGGAATGGCTTCAGGAAGAAGGGAATGTTAAAAAAATAATAAACATAAAATATGAGGAGAATGGGCAACAATGTAAGTTAAGTTATAATGTCATAATACTTAAATATAAGATAATTCATCGGCAAACGTTTTAGCTTGACGAAAGAAATCACTGTAATAAAAAATAAATATATATATATTAAAAAAAAAATTAAAAAAATTAATTTTTTTTTTTTTTTTTTTTTTTAAAAAAATTAATTTACAAATCGTTAGTAAAACCATTCCAAAATATGTTACCAAAGTTTCAAATAAAAATTTCTATTCCTTCAGATGTGTTTTTTTTTATTTATTTGTTTATTGAACTTTGGCGGAATCAATCAGTCCAAGACAATATAACAAAATTGCAAACTTTCAAACTAATTCTACAGTCTATAATAAACTTATACAAGCAGGAGGGAAAGTAGAGATCTTAAGCTGAACGGAAGCCGATGACCAAGAGAAATACGCCTATTAATTAGGTCAGATTACTGCACTTCATACTGGGGACAATTAAAGAACACTCGGATCCATCTGCATCTCAAAATCGTCTAAGTGAAAACATGTTGCATCCACTGCGAGACCAGCTCTATGCAAGTGGGCAGATAGGCAGTAATGATTCAAACGAAACCGAGTAAATACGGAAATCATACGATGGAATACCGGGGTGTTGAACGTATTTGGATAGAACCACAGTTCCTTAGAAGGGACTGGGTTAATGTCCTGGTAAAACTCGCTAGCTCTACTCTGATGGAGAGCAACTCAAACAGATTTCAACTTGGCTTTTGCTGAACACGGAGATCTTTAATAGGAACGAAAGGACATAAGGTGCCCATGCTAGCCCTGGCTTTTGCGTTTAATCGTACAGTATATTCCCAAGAATTTCAACGTGCCCTGGAATCCAACAAAAGTTGACCATAATATTTCTTATGTCCAGCTGGTATAACTCTTGAAAAATTGAATAAGATACGTTCCCTGCTGATGTAATGAGCGATTAAGTAAACATGTCCGATTGAGTGCCTGGTATGTAAAATAAAACGGTTAGTCTGGTAATCATTTACGAATGGAAAGATGATGGAACCTAGATGCTCATTTGTTAATTTTCGCAATGGTGACTTTGGGCAGAAGATGCTAGAAACATTGGCATCATTTTGACAAGGCATTGGTTTTACCATTATTTTCGACACCGACCTTCGTAACGTATGTTTCAAGTTTTCAGACGAAATGCCGACGTATCTGAAAAAAAGAGTACGGAACTTTTACTTGCACTAGTAGACTACGTAAAAGATGTTTCTACTAAACCAGTATTCTTAGATCACATAAATGTGCCGAATATGAAAATATCAGCACAAAAAAGCTTTCGGATACGACCAGTGAAAGTGTAATTGTTAATCCCCTACACTGTCATAGAATGATTAGACTTTTCACCGTATTCACAACTCTATAGGGTATTCTTATTTGTCGAAATAGCAAACAAAATGTTAAATTTGCAGAAAAAAATAGATACTCGACTCCGAAGAGATGACAATCCAAAACAAGAAAATTGTCCAACGGGTGCAAACAAACGTTGTAAATGGAAACAAGCTGAAAATATTGGAACGAGATCTGAAGCAAATCCGACTCCATTGCATCCTGATGACTAAAAAGAAATTCTTCCGATATACAAAAATTTATCGAGAGATGATTTACTAGAGAGATGTTTAGCAGCCATACGTAGAATGCAAACGAAAGTTTTAACTCGACTGTTTGGCCATTGGCTCTGAAATTACCTACTTTTCTGGTTTGAAAATAATTTAACTTGGTTGCTTGCTTATTTAGTAAAGGAAATGTAAACATTTTATTGGTGATGAACGAGTTGAATATTATAGTTAGCAACGACAGCTTCAGTTACACACAAGAAATGGATAATCGACACGTATGGTGCCAAAAACGACGCAGCGCCTTGGATGCTCGGGGCGAGCTCGAAAAAATAGTTGCGAGCTCAAAACTAAGCATATGAAGAAAAAGAAAGATTACTATATAGTGCTGGAACCATTGATTAACCAGTAAGCAGTTTAAATAAATATGTTTTTTTCAAGCGCATTTTTCTCGAAACGACTATTTTTGAATCTGCGTACACTCTAGCTCAAAAAATTTTTAACCAATCATTTTAAAAATTTATAAGTTAGTTTCTTCATGTAATTACGCTCTGTATTAACCTTAATTTAGAAAAGTATTTTTTTATTGTTAAAAAATATATATATAAGATGACAAAAAATAATGCCTACTTCTTCAGCACCTCTAAAAAGTGTCATTTTCAATTTTTCTGAGGAAGTTAGGTTCATACAGAAGATAACCAGATACTTAGAGCCAACTTTAAACCTCACTAATTTCAAATAAAGACTGTGACTTCCAGAATGTACGCAAATGATGGCAGCTAATATTTCCCATATCTTTCGAGGAAATGCTTCAAAAAAATTACAATATTTATTTCAATGTATGTACAAAATGTTCTCAAAGTTTTAATAAATCACATACATTCCTTCGTAGTCAAAACAAATCATGAAAACCTCTTCAAAAAGTAGTCCTAAACCTATTGCCCCATTAATTACTTGGCTCGGACTTCAAAAAGCTTAAAGTACTGTTTAAGAATAATTGAACGCAATATCAAATATAAAAGTAAAAACATCAATAATAATAATGTCTCAAAAAAAAACAAACGGGGGGGGGCGGGGGGGCGGGTAAATTTACCTTTATACATTCTTAAATAATATTTAAAATAAAGGGAACTGGCATCACTTACAATACAAATAATAATATATATATTAGAAAATTACGTAACATAAATAACCATCCCTAATGCAATTACAAACAATAACAACGTATGTGACAAATATCAATAATTTTGGAATATATAGCTTAGAATGTAGCATTTACAAAATATTATACATCAGGCAGATAATAAGATCCTTTCAAGTCACATGTAAAGGACATATCGCCGCCTATAAAAATGGCCAAATTGAATACTCAACATTTGCCTATCATTTAATAACTGAAAAACATTCGATTACCTCAAATATTACCCAAGGCATGCACACATAAAAAACAATAAAAAATACTGAATATTTAAATTTCGCAGAAAATTACTATGAGGGTGGACTAAAAATTAATGCATACATGCTTGTAGAACGCAAACGAAAAAAAAGTAGTGAGATCGGGCAAAAAGTAAATTAAAGTACAATTCTTAAGCTTCAAAATCATTTATTTATTTTTCATCATAGTCACCGTTAAGACTAACACATTTCGCCCAACGTGTAACAAGTTTTTTCATTCCGTCACTGAAAAATTCTTCCGACTTTTTCCCAATCCAGGACTACTTGATAGCTGCTTTCACTTCATCATCCGAGGTGTAATGATTACCCTTGAGGTCTCTCTTCAGTAGAGGAAAAGGATAAAAATTGCAAGGCGCAATATCGGGGGAATAAGGAGGAATCGGTTCAAACTTCAGCTTTCTCATTGCCTCTTCAGTTGCGCACGAGGTGTGTGGACAATAAACGGCGTGCTACCTATCGTGCACAGATTTTACGCAATTGTTCAATAATGAAGCCCACACGTTCCTTAGCTATTCCAACATGATTTGCGATACGCTGTTGAGTGATTAACCGGTTATTTTGAATCTAATCATCAACAAGTCTGCGATGCTTATCGTCTGTAGCAATGATCGGACGTCGCTGAGCGTTTCATCAACAATTATGACTTTTCCAGGCTCGCAATCACGAACTTCTATTACCCATCGATTGACAATAGACCTATCAACAGCATAGTCACCATAAACATTCTTTAAAAGACGATGAATTTCAGTGGGAGTCACTTTTTCAGCTGTTATAACAGCACACTGTTTAAGCCATCTCCTTGACATAACACTAGAACACGTCTCCATATTTACACTGCTCACAACACACTGGATGGACGCAAGGACTTCAAACTGCGCGTGCGCGTAAATGAGGAATGTTATTTACGAATGCCACCAGGCGCGCTGTTGCAGCTCATTTCGTTCGCGTTCTACAAGCATGTGTGCATTACTTTTCAGCCTGCTCTCGTATACACAGAAAGATAGAAATAGGAAATCCATTATTTAATATAAAACATAATAACTGATTAATAATTTGTTCTTTATCAATTTAATTTCAAACCATCAACGTTTAGACTTTTATCAATATGACATTAATCTTTATTTTACTCATTACGCAATGTGCCGTGAACGATATAATTCGAAACCAGTCGGTGTTTCTTTTTCTTTTTGACATGAAAATGTCTTATGGCTAGGGGTCATTCCGAAAACTTGTCCATCACACGAAACGTTACACGAAATGTTACCAATGCGCGTAATGGAAAAAATGTCGTCGGCCGTGAGTAAACGTGAAAATGTAATAATGTCGGCGGAACAATACTGGGAAGCGATGCGATCGACGAACCAATGACAGTGCGATCTTGCCCTTGAAGCAATTCATCGCATTTCCGACAATGGAGTCTGCCAACAGCTGCAAATCTTCCTTGCCAGTCCCACCGAAAGCGGTAAAACGTTCACGGTGAAGATGCTGATGGAAATATATAATCGCTTCTGCCAGCAACAGAACAATACTTACAACGCGTTCGTAGCGTCAGCATCGACGGGAATGGCCGCTTCCGCGATCAACAGATACACTATACACGCTGTACTTCGTATCGGGAACTCGCAAAAGATGACAGGCCTCTCAGTGAAAGCATTGAACACGATTCGCGCAGCGTTCGCAAATGTTCGCATCGTTTTTGTCGACGAGTGCAGTATGATCGGATCCGCTCTCCTGGAGAAATAAATTCTCAACTTCAACACATTATGCATGAGCGTCCGTTCACAGGTACATATGGTGACTACCGGGGACCTCCGTCAACTACCGCTCGTTTGCCAAACACAGATTTACAAGCGATCGAGTAAAAAGTTCTGCTGCGAAATTGTCCGGCAGTCGGTACATTATTGCCCGCTCGTGCAAGTGATGCGACAAACTGATGTCGCCTTCTCATCTGTTCTAACCAAAATTGGTGATGGTCAACTCTTATTACACAACTAGCAGGACGGTACCTACGATACCATCCTTTACGAGTGTAGTAAGAGCCACGAACAACAACTCGTATATGTTGCTATTTCGCGCGCAACCTCCTTGAACGGATTATTTTAGTACACATCGTCCTCTCCTTTCGATAACGACGCATACCTCCAATGTCAATGTTGTAAATAGTGCAAATAGCGAAATTGTTATCAACGATATAAATAATGTAAACGATGTTAATAATGTTGTAAAAACTGTCAACGATATAAATGTAAATACCGTATACGTCTCTAAAGAACAACTTTCTGCATAATAAAAATCATAAACAGGTCGGCTTTCACACTTGTTGCTGACCATAGGATATAAAGGTAGCCTAATGACGGTTCAACGAAACAACGTAGATAATTCCTTTGCCGAGTAAAAGAATAAAGCAAAGGCGGAGCTGTTCATAAGATAGGAAGGCTTGAGTTCCATCCCAGGCATCCTCAGAAATTATTACAAAAAATTAAATGTAAATAATCGCTAACAGAATCATATGAAAGGCAATGGTAAACATACATAACATCATGCGCGTACCAATTAGTATACAACAGACGCACTCTTCTTCTTCTTCGGTCGTAATTCCCCGTAGGAATATCATGATCAAGACAACAACTTCATAATTGTCCGTCTCCATCCCTGACGATGTTTGCGTACTATGTAACCAAAAAATTTCATCGCACGTATCAGGACCTCCATTAATAATCTGTGAGTTACGCCAATTTCAGCTAAAGTAGATGCTTTATTACGTTTTTCCATCCACGAAACTCTAAGAAGTCACTTCTAGTACTATATTTCGAAACTATTTGTGCTACTATATTCAGACTTTCTAATCGTCCTGCGACAAAACTCCCGGCTTATTCCCGGTTGGATAGCCACACTGAGATTACGCTAAAATCATGTACTTTACTTGATAAATTTCACTGGGTTGTACTCTATAAATTGTAGGACCTATTTCAAAGCGATGATTTTATTTTTACGACAGTGCTACACAACTACGCACCACTGTTTGTATCGATAAAGGAGAGATGCGGCATGTTGAAAACCTTTCCTCTCTAAAATGTTCTCCCTTGCAGTGATGCTTAGCTCCGACATATAAAATAAAAACATTTAGTTTTGACACAGATCTCGTGCATTCTCGTTTCCTTTATAATAAATCTTATTTGGCCGTATGGAACATTCGAAACATTCTTAAAAGTCTTCGTATTAAATGGTAATTTTAGCTGAAAGCGCGCAAGTTAGATTAAATCATAAATATTCCTTACCGAAATTGGAAACACTTCGCCGGGCACTGAAAACTCTGAAGTAAAGTAGAGAGCAAATTTTTCGTCAACAACCGATACTGAAGTCAGCTTTTCAGATCGCTTAATTCTTTTCAACTGCATATTACTAATAAACCAATAACAGAGTTCCAATATAGTGCAAAGCAATATGTATATGTGAAAAGTTTTATCGGAGATTATAGCTTTTCTTTTTTTCCCTAAAGCGAAGTAACAAACACATTACCTAAAGTTAACAAAAAATTGTTTAGAAGAAGGGTCATAAAGCATCGTTCCAGCAGTATTTGACATATCACCACTACTTTGCCCTTCCAGTGTTTTTTTATTCCAAACGTCTCTAGCCAGAGCTTTGCTTATAATCGACACCTTCACCTAAAAAACAAATATATATAACAAAAAACAGACGCTAAAGATAAAAAATTGAATGAACTAAAAATGAAATTAGTCGCGATAATTTTTGTTTTCGTTATTGTTATTTGCAGAAAAAAAAACAACAAAAAACAGCGTAAACGATTTAAAAGTACTAAATTCACTTTTTATTTAACACGCCAACTATTACAAGAATTAAATATGAAGATGTTTTAATCGAGGAACTTTATTCTACTTTATCATGTCAAGTTATACTCATTCCTGATTTGAAATTAAAGTAAATACATCAACCAAACGTTCACTTATGTTCGCAAAAGACGTAATGAATAACGTAAAATACGGATTTTTATGCTTAAAGTATTTAGCTTCCGCTGGCATTTCGATTTATAAAAACAATTATAAATTTAAAATCAGAGAAAACGGTGGGTGTTTTATTGACCGAAAATGAGGAAAAAAAAGTCTTTGACTATTTCGTACGTCTAAATTACCTGTTTTATTAAGATAACAAATACTACGTTTAAGTAATATGAAGGAGGGTATAGGGAAAGAACCGGTAAGTTAGTTGTTTTTTTTCAAAATTGAGTTATACTCATCATTTGGTTCACGTTAACGGGGACTACCTTTCAGAGTATTAAAACTGCAAGAAAATACAATTAGTCAAGAGTTATATGCTGTTGAAGTTTTGGTGTACAAGGAAAAAACCGGTAAGTCAAGCACAATACGGAAAAAACCAAGCAAATCAATTAATATTTGTCACATGACGACAGATGGCAGCACAATCAGTGTAATTTTACTTTCATCATGGTTGGTGCGATATTTATGGAATATGTCAATATAGTAATATTAAAGCATGCTCTGTTAAATTTAATCCTTCCCGTGTACATCCATGTTGAACTATGTGCGCTTTTTTATCGTAATAGTCGGCTTGTATTCTATTGTTTTTTTCGTTTTGTGTATTTTATCTTGCTTTTCGTTTTCTGTGTTTTATCTTGCTTTTCGTTTTGCGTGTAAGCTGTCGTGATTTGTTTTATTAATAACACAGAATGTCTTCCAATTTAGAAAAAGCCGAAATTAATCCACAACCCAAAAAAAAACGGAAACCGGACGTACCTCTGATGCAGATAAAAAACTGAGAATCAGTACGCATGAAATGGGAACGAATGGTAACTATTCACATTTGAAATGTTTTGATAATACGTTAAAAGAGGTAACGGAGAATATAGTAAGAATTTTTAATAAACTGAAGTCGCATAATGAACAAAATGTTTATTTGTGCAGTCTCATAACGGGGACCGCTCTTTCGGGCACAGGCGAACTCAGACCTTTTTCCACACAACCTACGGTGATTTCAGATACCATCCGTGTTAGTGAGAATCACTAGTTGCCAAATACTGCTATCAGAAATTCCACACAAAAAATACCGTTCTTCGTTAACCATTTTGTTTTTCAACGCGTATAGCATATTATATATGTATACATACTCGTATATATAATCACAAAACACATATTTTACATGATTTTATTGAGTTATTCATTTTTTTAAAATAATGACTTCAGCGTGAAATAGAGGTGAACAGACTTCTGCGAAAGAGTTCCGTTAGCATTAGTATTACGAAACGGATGAAGATGGTTAATATTAATAATCGGTCAAATGTTTCTTTTCATTTTTTTTTTTTTTTTTTTTGTTAATGTATAGTCAGCCGTATTTAGAAAATTACAAACTATCAACTCTACGTCATTAAAGTGGACCATAACTGGATTGAATTTGCTTCTAATACATATTCGTTATATTATCATCTTTCTTTGTCATTCGTATCCAGCACGTTTATTTGAGGATACGTTCATTGAAGTTTCTTCTGTTATCTATGATTTTAATTGTATATTTAATTCCTTGACGATTCTACCACCTAGGTTTCAAAAAAATATCGAAAATGACAAACAAAGGCGCAAAAATTTTTAAACACATAAATGAATACATTTATGTTAATACTGGGCGAGAAATATATACGGTATTACAAATTAAAAATTAAATATCTTTGTTTTGAATTTAGTATTATGTAAATGTAAATTATGGTAATCTTTAAATTAACACACAGAATGTTCAGTACATGAACATCCTGTCTGGCTGACTTTTTTTTTTTTGTTTTAAATTCGTTTAAGAAAATTTTCGATTTTCAAAGCACTAGACTGATTATCTTATTTTCGTATAAATTGTAATAGAGGCAGTAAAAAAGAAGCTTTCAAAACCCTTGCATTTGTTTCAATATTCTCGATAAACGCATTGCGGGGAAATTCTATCGAAGAAAAAAATTGATAATCTTCTTCTGTATATGGTCAAGAACAAAACAGTTCAGTACCTTTTTCTCCTCTGTTTATTAATCGATTTTCTTTTCTTTCTTTTTTTTCTGTTTAATAGCTATTGATTATGTTTAGTCTTATCAGTAAAAAAGTTTAGGAGACAGTTATTTTTTTTTTTCTTGTTTGAATAAAAAATTAATACAAAAAATGAAAAAATAAATCGCGGCAGCCAGTAAATCTGTTCTTATTGATGTGTTTTTATTTTTCTTTTTCTTTTTTTCTTTTTGGCCCAGCTTCAGTTAACCATCAAGCAACTTTAATTTTTCTTAATAATCATCATTATTGGCTTTTTTATAGGGTACTAAACCTTAAGGTGTCATATGACCTACATCAACCAGCAATCACTTTAAACTATGCATTAACATCAATAAAGCAGCTCATTTAGTAATAAAATTAACATATTAAAGTAACAAATTATCATGCCATTACTGTTATTTTTACTTTTCTGTTCCGAAAAAAAAAAAAAAAAAAGAGAATGACACTGGATTCTGTCATTCATCTATAAACATAATATAGTATCAACAAAATAAAGAAAACATGGTCTCATTGTTAAAAGTAATCCATTCATAAGGATATCCTATTCGTAAGTAGTTCGTTGAAAATATCCTCTCTTTTTAAATTTCACCGGAAACGTTACATATTATAATAGCATATAAAACCTAAATTGTAAGAAAAAAGGTGGCAAATGTTTCTTAGAAATTTTATAATTCGCTTTTGATGAGTGTAAAGAAACATCATTCGACTGTTTAAATAAAAAATCTGTTGACGGGACAGGCTTCGTCACAGAAAAAAATCACCTAGTTATTTAAAAAAATATTCCTAATTTCAATTTTTTAAGAAAATCAGAAACGATATAACATCCAGATGCGTGAAAACAAATGATACAATTAGTATCAGTTTCATGTATGGAACAATTTCATCTTAACAGTTTATTTAATCAAATGAAAAAGTAAAACATTTTTATAAAACAAGAAATGTGTACAAATCATTAATAGGGTACAAGATTAAAACACCGAGAGGTAGTCGAGATTAGTTACGCCTTTTATTTCACATGTTGCGACGTTTTAACTACGACCTTAAATTGCACATGCATTGTTAAAGAAATTAATCTAATTTGGTAAATCAGGTAAGGAAATAAAGTGATTAAAAATCATTTTTCAGTGTAAAACCATTTCTATCATATCACGTTGTATCGCCTTTTGTTTATTTAATAAACAATAACAATATAATAAATAAATTATATAAATCAAAAGTTTTTTTAAAATTAAATACCGGAATCCATACATTTTGTTTATTTGAATTGGAAATGAAGTAGTTAAAAATTTTTGCGCCTTCGTTTGTCTTTTTCGATATTTTTTTGAAACCTAGGTAGATTCGTCAAGGAATTAAATATATACATAAAATCATAGATGGCAAAAGAAACTTCAATGAACGTATCCTCAAATAAACTTGCTAGATACGAATGAAAAAGAAAAATGATAATATAACGAATATGTATTAGAAGCAAATTCAATCCAGTTATGTTACACTTTAATGACGTAGAGTTGATAGTTTGTAATTTTTTAAATACGACTGACTATACATTAACAAAAAAAAAATGAAAAGAACCAATAATGCATTTGACCGATTATTAATATTAACCATCTTCATCCGTTTCGTAATACTAATGCTAACGGAACTCTTAAATTTACATCGCAAAAGTCTGTTCACCTCTATTTCACGCTGAAGTCATTATTTTAAAAAAATGAATAACTCAATAAAATCATGTAAAATATGTGTTTTGTGATTATATATACGAGTATGTATACATATATAATATACTATACGCGTTGAAAAACTAAATCGTTAACGAAGAACGGTATTTTTTGTGTGGAATTTCTGATAGCAGTATTTGGCAACTAGTAATTCTCACTAACACGGATGATAACGTTTAACGGATGATTTCTGAAATCACCGTAGGTAGTCTGTAAAACGGTCTGAGTTCACCTGCGCTCGAGAGAAGGTGACCCCTCATAACTATACTTCCTGTTCAGCAAAGGAGAACTCGACAAGATGAAATTTTACGTGACGTTCGTTTCGCATACAGAGTTCGTGTGAGCGGATGTGAAAACAACGACGGTCAAGATATTCCTTAAAGTCGCATCTTTTCTTTTTCATTACATTACAAACTTTTTCAATGAAGAAGTCGAAGAACCAGACATATTTTTTGACTCTGCTGGCGGGCAACACAAAAATTATATTTTATTTCGTTTTATTTATTATTTAAAAAATAACGAAATACATGGACTTGGAATGTGATAAAAATGTTTGATTATGGAATTTAAAAAATCCATTCGAAACGCCGACAGAATTCATGGAAATGATTAAAAAGTCAAGGATAAAACCATTTTCTTTTGATGTTATTAATGTAACGCAAAAACTTGTTTTTGACTGGAAAACATTTTTGGACGTCCGTTATGTGTTGAAATGCCCATTCAAAATCCAGCCGATTAAAAAAATCTTAGTTTCATCGAATCACCGTCGTCTGCTTTACCACCGTAGTATTTACAATGGATCCCTTTTTTCTGGTATTATCAAGAAATGTAACACAAATATAACAACATTAAAGAGGGAAGAATTCGAATTACCTACACCATTATATTATAGTAAGTCGATTCATTTTCTAAACAATAGTAGCTACAATACCACTATAATAATAGAAAAATATATGTCTTTTTCATCATTTATATTTAGGTGATCTTCCAATTTCCAAGGCTAAATTCGAAGACATAATGAGCCTTATGAAATTCTGTAGGCCAAGAGCTGTTAATTTTTTTAATAAATTAACTCGTGACTACTTAGTAAGTCTGTCATAAAATTGTTCCGATTATTATTTAATAAAATGCGCTACAATTTGTTGATCAGAGTTTCGAAAAATAATCGGCTGTAGATTATCACTTTGTTTTAGATGATTTACTCGGTTTCCCCCTATAAAAATGGGAGTAAAAGGGGTATTTAAATACATATTATAATTTTTTGAACTTTTTTCAATACATTAAATTTAACATAATATTTCCATGCAATAAAATTAATTCTAAGAAGTTTTATACAAGTGAAATAACGTTTTAAACTTAAAAATTAGTTTTTCTCCGTTTCAAAATTTTGTGACTTACTCGGTACTTTCGCTGTACCCTTCATATAAAAAATATTGTAAATTCACTAAATACCTCTGGCTTTGTCTCGCAAATATTTAACTTTTCGCCTAAAAGTAATCTCACTTTTGCAGAAAATCTTGTGTTTGTTTTCAAAACTTGAGGTGGTTGCTTCTCTATTATAAACGCACTAAAAACAAAGAAAAAAGAATATAAGACACAAACTTTTTCTTTTTTTCTCTTTCTTAAATTTACACGTTATTTGAAAAAATATCCAAACTAGAAATAACACGGGCGCAATCACGACACAAACCGCACAACAAATCAAATTACCCAAATGATATTTGACACCGAAGAATAAATAATTCCAAATGTAAACGGTAATAGTAACAGGATAAATAGGTAACAATTATTGGTCTAAAATGAAATTTTTACCATTTCATAAAATAAAACAAATCGTTAATTCGTTAATTTTTATAATTAGAAAATATACCACATTGATCACACATGATTAGCACTAAGACAGTTAAGACAATTGCGATAAAACGTAAACACTAAATAATCAAAATATACAGAACTGTCCTGATTTATTTTGAAAAAGCGCTGGTTTTTTACATTTAAAATTCCATACGTAATTTTCAAATTCAGACGGAATTTGATAAAAAACGTTATGTATGCTAGAAGAAATTACACCATTAAAAATTTAAAAATATTCAGCGCGTCATTAATCTACTGAGATACTTTATGTTTTACAGTCGAATTTAAGGCTGGCCAAAATTATACACTCACCAAATATGCATTACACAAAAATTCACATCGCCGCTTTAGTTGAAATAGAAATTTTTCATCCGCACATAGAAAAACGCTCTAACACAAACTAAATATGATTGTAATCCATACTTATTGCGTAAATAGTTGAATAATGTAAAATAAAATCACACACTTATTATACACAATGATATATTAAAATTTAAAAATTTCATACATCATTGTGTATAATAAGTGTGTAATTTTATTTTACATTATTCAAACACCAACTTACTAAACTTCAAATTATAATAAAATTACAATTTAGTTATAAATTTAACTAGAACTATAAAATGTTTTCCAAATGATTTCGCTAACATATAGCTGGATATTTGAATCCCAAGAGCTAATCGAATACATCTCTATCTAGATAACCAGGCATATCAAAAAAAAAATTTTAAATTCCAGCACACTATCTGAATTTGACTTCGATGACGTATTTATGCTATTGACAATACACGTTGACATATTATTTTAGCGGCATATTTATTTCCGGTACAGTATCGCTAGAACTCGTATAATTTTATTACTACGTTGCTTCGAATTTAAGACGCACTTCTTTTCGCGACTTTTTTTCATATAAATTGAAAATGGTTCTTTCATATCGAACATTACGGATATACTTTAATGAATTAATAATATCTAGAATTTTATATGGGATCAAAATATGGGGTGAGGCTAAAAAAACGGAAATCAATAAAATAGGTAAAATTCAGAAAAGGTGTTTGAAATCTATATTACCCCATTAGAAGCGGAGTGACACTACATCAACCTGGTGGAAGGAAAATAATGAAATGTCTCCCAAGATGCACTATTATTATTACAGACTACTTGAATTTAAACGCAATAATGTACAATTACCTTCCAGACTAAAAACTCGAATAACAAGGAATCAAAGTAATACCTATCACATTCATCCTAAAAGTATAAATCTACGAACCGACAATACAGATAATTCTTTCCTGTACGTTAATGTATACGTCGTCTAATATGTAAGCAGCCTTTATGTATGGGTATATTATTGTACTATTTATATGTATACTTGCATAATCGATATATTTTTTTGATTAATATGTTCGTTTTAGGTAGTAAGAATGATTAATTGTAAATTTGATTACTAGAATAAACGAAAATAAGAGTGTCTGGCACTCACCCAACGGGTATACTTGACCACTGAGGTCCACAACTTATTTATTTACATATATATATAAAAAAAATAGGATCAATCTTAAAAATTCCCCCTTTCAAAATATAAAACGTGGATCTCAAAAACTCGACACAATGTGGAGTGGCATTGATGAATCGATGTTCTTCTTTATATCGCAATAAGTTTCTTCTGTTATCTATGATTTTAATTATATATAGCGATCGCATTCGTCGTTTTGCATATATGTATTTTTTTAATTAGTTTTTAAAAGAAATCGAACCCATCACATTGCAGTATCAGATATGACATAATTAGACTTAAAGTGCTGATTATGTATTCGTTTAGCGGGTTATTTCAATAAAAAATTTCGGAAAGAATTAGTAGATCATGGCAATAATTTCCTTCTGTGACACATTTTCTGCTTTCAAAGAAAATCCACGTGCTTTATAATAAATTTCTACATTCACAAAAAATGAAAAATAAATGAACTTTAATGATTATGAAAAACTACTAAAAAAATTTGTTTTTACTTTTAGGAAATTATTTTTCCATTTTTTTCTTTATTTTTAACGGAACCCATTTGTTTGAGCTTAAGCGACTGGCCCCGGTCGATTAGCTTCAGCGAAAATTATTTTAAAAAACTTTATAGGAAATATTTGTTTTCAATTTAGTATTATGTAAATTGAAATTACGACAATTTACACTTATCATATTAAATCCTTGGCTGTTGATACATTATGCTCAACTGCTTCGCTGTATTTGCGATAAAAATTAAATTAAATTTTTTCATTATTTTCTAGAATACAGTCACCTGAAAAATAAATATTTTGCAAATACTACATTAAAAATAGCCTTAAAAGCTTTTCACGCAATTTTATCCACATTTATGTATGTAGAAGCTAACATGTCACCTCTTTAAAAAAATAGACAAATCTTAATGTTAAACTATTACGATCAATTTCAACTTCACTCAATCCTGTCACATTTTACAAATAAACAGCTACCAGAATCTTTTTTCAAAAGAACCCAAACTTCCAATTATTTGAACATTCCATCAATTTACTAGAAACAAACATTTTAATTGAACTTACCGAAAATTAAAATAAATAATTTACTAAAACTACCTCATTGGACTCAAATCTCAATCTCAATAATTCGAAGCAAATTCAATTTCAATAAAAAAGAAAAAAAAAAGCAACTAACACCTACTTCTAAATTAAAAGAAAACCCGCAAATACAAGTATAAAATACATAACACAAAAAATAAACCCAAACAATATCGCAATACAATTTCTGCAGGCCACTGCACGGGTAAAAATTATAATGAAATCATAAATAAAACATGTAAAAACTATTAAATTCATCTACTAGAAATATATCCAACTATCCACCAAAAAATAATAAATCTACAACAAAGAGCTAGTAAACATAAAATTCATACGCACCTCTCTACACCAGATCAAACCAAACATAGTCTACAAATAGTCTACTGGTGAATAACCAAACGAAAAAATAGAAAAGAAGAAATAGTCTTAACAAGAATACACATGGTACATACTCTACTGACGTTATAACATTTCTTAACTGAAAACCATCTCCACTTTTTTTTTTTTATAATATATAATAGGCAGCACACAATAAGTCACATCATAGCGGAATTCAAAAAATACAATCCAGATGTACATCAAGAACAACACACTAAACTCAACATTGCAGAAAGAGAAAGAAATAATTGAAAAACGTATACCCCTTTTACACGAAACGAATTTAATTTTCTTTCTCTAAAATGAATTAAAATGCACATGACCATTAATAGTCGGACGTCTGTAAACAAAAAGAAAAGAAAAAAAAATGATACTACCTGCTAACTAATTCTGAAAAAAGTTCATTTAATTTATTTTCATATCCGCATAAGGAATTTTCCAAAACACAATGATTGCTGAGATGTGGCTGGATACTATCGTTTAGTTTTTTCAAATGTTTCACATAAATTCTATTGGACCAAATAATATCTGAGAGATCTTCACACCTGTGACGGTTGACAATGCCATTATTGTTACAAAATTTATAAACAGTGATACAAAAATAAGTAAAACGGTTCGTATTAAAAAAATTAGAAAAGAAAATAAATTTAATCTCATTATTTAAAACAAAAAAAATTTAAGATTATATATTACTTATCTACAATTAACGACTTTTTTATCTCTGCTTTGACAAATGAGTCATTGCAGCTGAAAACACAAGTAAAAAAACATTAATTTCTGGCTGGAAAAATACTCTAAGAAGCAGTAAATTCTACAGTAAACCATTCCGCTCTTCTTCTCAACATTTAAAGTGTAATCATCCGGAATAAACATAAAACACGTATAGAAAAAATATGAGCAATCAGTTCTTTTTTTTTTTTTTTTTTTTGATGCAAAAGATATTTTTTTTTCTGCTGACTAAAGCTGCCCGTCTAAAACACAGCTTTTTGTCTTTTTTATCTCGAAAGAATTAAAATGACTTGTTTAACAGACATATTAACATTTAATTGTAAATTTACCGGGAAAGGTCAGTTTTCCTCACAACTGCGCTTTAAAATTAATTTCATTTTCCTTCCCTGCATTTTTAAATAGTAATGTGTTAATTTCGCGTACATTTTTATTTAAAAAAAAAAAAAAACTTTTCTATTTTTATTACTAAAATGATATAAAACAAGTTCAGTCAAGCATGAGGTTTCATGCGTTGAGGATTCCGTATATTAAGTTAAAGATAACCATAATTTTCATTTACATAATACTAAATTCAAAACAACAATAATTCAAAAACAGATATTTTTAGTCCAGTTCTTTTTCACACATCACGCAGTGTCATCATATTGTACTGCAAAAAAAAAAAATTCTAATATATAAACGCTATTTAGTCCCAGATTTTTGGAAGGATTAATTATCAATAAATATTGAAAAATTTGTAATTGTACTTGTTTGTTTTCCGAACTTCTATATAGTTATATTTGAATACTATTACTTAAACCACCTTCCTCGTTTGTCACTATTTATTAGATTACTATACTGAGAAGTTAATTTCTCAACTGTTCATCAAATAAAATCAATAATTTTCTTGATGTAATTTCACTTCAGTTAGGATTTTTAAATAAAATTTATTTAGATATATACACAAAATTTTAAATAAACTACAGCAAACATGCCAGAATGAGCATATTTTCAACCCCATTCGAAATTTATAGCTATAATATTCGCGATGCAAAGAGGGGGCGGCTACATATTAGTTCTCGCGCTTTTTGAACTTTTCGGCAAATTCGAAAGTTTGGTTAAGAAAACGAAATACGGTTTCGTCCCCGACAAATAGTAATCTTTCAAACAATATATCACATGCCCGGGAAAAAAATATTTTTTCCAAAATTTCGAGCTTTCGGTGCCCCGAAGGTCCAGTTTTCAAGTTGGAAATCCGGATGTTCCAAACTAAAGAAATATACGGGGATACGCGAATTTTAAAACGCGTTTAAAATTTTCAGCCGTAATACTCGCGCCGCTAGAGGGAGAACACTTCACTTTTCGCGCTTTTTTGAACTTTACGGCAACTTTGAAAGTATCGTTAAGGAAATAAAATACGGATTCGTTCCCGACAAATAGCGATCTTTCCAACGATATACCTCATGCCCGGGAAAAAAATATTTTTTCCAAAATTTTAAGCTTTCGGTGCCCCCAAGGTCCAGTTTTAAAGTTAGAAGGCCGGATGATCCAAACTAGAGAAATATACGGGGATGCGCATTTTTTTAACCGCGTTTAAAATTTTCAGCTTTAATATTCGCATCGCTAAGCGGGGGGACATGTCATTTTTCAAGCTTTTTTGAACTTTACGGCAACTTTGAAAGTTTCGTTAAGGAAATGAAACACTGTTTCGTTCCCAACAAAAAGCGATCTTTCTAATGATATATCGCAAGCCCGGGAAAATTTTTTTTTTTTTGAAAAGTTCAAGCTTTTGACGCCCTGAGAGTCTAATTCTAAAACTGGTAATTTCGATGTTCAAAACTAGAGAAATATACGTGGAGTCGCGTATTTTAAACCGTGTTCGAAATTTTTAGCTATAATATTCGCGGTGCTAGGGGGAGAGACACGTCATTTTTCGCGCTTTTTTGAACTTTACGGCAACTTTGAAAGTTTTGTTAAGGATATGAAATACGGTTTCATTCCCGACAAGTAGCAATCTTTCCAATGATATATACCATGCCCGGGAAAAAAATATTTTTTTCCAAAATTTCGAGCTTTTGGCGTTCCGAAGGTCCAGTTTTAAAGTTAGAAGGCCGGATGTTCCAAACTAGAGAAATATACGGGGATGCGCGTATTTTAAACCGCGTTTAAAATTTTAAGCTATAATACTCGCGGCGCTAGGGGGGGGGGAACACGTCATTTTTTGCACTTTTTTGAACTTTTCGGCAACTTTACATAACTTTTGTAGCATAATTTTTTGATTTTATGAAAGGACTCCTGCATTTTAGATTTTTTTTTGAATTTCAGCTTTATAAGTTTATCGGGTGATGAGATATGATTTTTCAAGTGATTTTTGAGGTCGTTTTATGTAACATATTATATATTCTTGGCGGTTTTTGGGATTTTTTGCCTCCCAGGATAATCGATAATTTTTAAATTATAGATCGTTTTAAAGAGAATTTTAATTGGGATTTATGTTCCGAATTTGAAGTTTATAAGTCAAGCTGTTCGTGAGTTATTGATTTTTATTTGATATTTTTGTCATTTGTGTACCATCTTATTAGGATTCCGTAAGTTATTACGGAATCCTCAAAATTTTAGTTTTTATTTATACTATCCAAGTGCTTAACACGAAATCAAAGACATCATCTTTGCTTTAGATTTATTGTTCCTACAATACGATAAAATACTACTCCTTTTAAGGTACTTCCGCTGCAAAATTGTAACTAGGTACGCACTTAATAAATAGGTTTCCTAGATTCTAAATACAATATACTAGGAAAACAAGCGCGTCGCTGTTCTATCATTTTTTCTAACAAACAAGGCAATCATATAGATATATACTTTATTGCGTACATATAAATCGCTAAAAAAAACAAAAAAAAACAAGAAATATTTCAGAACAATAGATTGTAAAACATACGAGCGAATAAATTTTAAGCATGACATACCACAATTGTAACACATCCAAATGATTAGGATCAAAATTAGAACCATTTCCAGCTAATTGCTGATTTCTTTTCCACTTAAGTAGTTCATTATTCAATACATGTGACTGTAGAGTGCAGATATTTATGTATCTGTCTTGTAACTTCTCCAATAAGCGCGCTTGATTTGTGTTCAAAATTGTTATCTGAAAATACATTAATTCGTTACTGTTAGTTAAGATTTGCAATATCATTAATATTTGGGATTTGAATTTGAACATGTATTACGTATGGGAAAATGTAAGGAAAACCGTTTTTAATTGTCTATTCGCACCTTCTCATTCATTAGTATTTAATTTAATAACACATTAATGAAACTATCGACATAGGTAAAAAGTAAAGTAAGTCCCATATATCCTTGATAAGGTATCATGGATTGTGAAGTTAAAGTTTACAGTGGACCAAGCCCAACGGAACTAAAGAGAATAGGGAGCCAGTTCCTTTCTCTCGTTTAATATACCGATGCCTTATCCACTAGGCTACGGGGGATTCTACCACTTAATAATTGTTATTAAAAGACATTAGCGGCCTATTTTCTAAAGGCACGACTCTATGAAAATGGATTTAAATCACATTTAAAAAAAAGCGATAAAATTCAAAATTAAAACAAATTTACAAACATATTCTTTCATTACATTAGTAATTGATTTAATGCAAAGTGAAACAAAATTATCACATAAAATCAGTTTAAAATAAAACAAAAAACACACAAAACAAAAACAAAAAAAACTATAAACCATTAGAACCCTATAATTATGAAATAATAACACAGGTACTGTATTTTCTGCACTTCATTTAGTGACTAACAAATTTACAACTAACAATATAAATCATACATATGTACAAATGTCGCATTTTGCACATCAAAGATGACTGCGTTTTGGTCTTATTTTGCGGTCTACAATATTGAGAAGATTTTTTTCTCTTTCCTTAATTTATTAATTAATAAAATTGACTTAAATGAAAAATGGTTTTCGCAGTTGTTACAGTTATCCACATTATCCCTGATGATGAATAGTGTAAACGGTTTGAGATGTCAAATCCTAATTTGGATCGTTTCAACGCAGTTTCTACCGAAAATATAAAATGTAATTAAAATTATTCTACGTTTAACACATTAAGTATCGCATTTTTTTTTTTTTTTTTTTTTTTTTTTTTTTTTAGCGCATCAACTATGGACAATAATCCAGCACGATTGAAATTATCAGAAGTTTCAATATGTGGCAGCGGGATTCAAACCCAGTTCAAACCGAATAAAACACAATTAACTAATCAACTACGCTATGATAGCTGACTTATTGCATAAATTCACAATCACGCAGTTTAAAATAATCATCAAATTTGAGAAATGTAATTAATTTACAATAGAGATAACGGAACAGGAAGAAAAAAGAAACCGAAGAGACGAGATAGGAAAATTAGGTTAGACAGACAGATAAAAAGAATAAACGTTAGAAAAATGTAAAAACATCTGACAGAAATTTAAGATGAATTTTTTTCCCACAGGAACATGAGATTAGAGGATGGGATTAAAAAAAAAAAAAAAGACGAGAGAAAATAACTACTCTAGCCTAAGGATCTACCCATTCCTTAACCTCAATACCGGGATGGCTGAAAACTCGTAGCGAATTAACACGGGTGGAATAATGAAAAGAAAAAACAAAAAAAAACGAACAAGACTATATATGCGAAGAATGCTAAAATCACAAAATGATCAAAACGGAGAACAGATCGCTTGAAGAACACTTATGGAATCAATAATAATTAAACAATTGGAAAAAAGGCGATTAAAGGAAATGAAAATAATGGAAAGTCAACTCGGCTGTAAGGATTGAGTAGAAAAAAGAAAAGTAAAATGATTACGAAAAGTTAAAATCTAGAAAGATAAAAAGAAGCTCCAACACTATATTAAGCCTTCTAAAGCCATCATTGCAAACGATTACAACATACGAGGTTAATGGGAAAATGATAGTGCAGTAGAATTCCTGTTTAAATACGGCTTGAGGATGGAATTTAGAAACTAAGGCAGGATCATAGGGACGAAGTGTAAAAACAATAGAAGACTTAAAAGGAAAAATAAAAAAGGTAAATTGAGGATAGAAAATAATCCAGTGCAATGAGAAACGAATTAAGAGCATCATCAGTAGCTACAATATCGCGGGAAGAAAAAATAAATGCAAAATATTATTGGCAAAGAATAAAAGGAAGGAATTCAAAGGAAAAAAAACAATATTAATAGTGTAGATATTAAAAAATAAAAGACTAGAGGAGAAAACTTAAGAAGTCCACAAAAATTTTTTTTGCAGCGTAAAGAAATAAAGGAGAAAAGTTGAAAAAACTAACTATTCATCATGAAATTTATCATTGTTGTTACAGTCCTAGGACTGGTTTTGTTCCATGATAAGTGCCTTCCAGTCCAACCGATTCTTCGCCAATTTATTAATTTCCGAGTATCTACTTAGCTGTGTATCCTTTATTAACATGTCTGCAAATATTTTTCTCGGTCTTCCTCTTTTCCCCTGAATTTTTCCTTCTATTACATCTCGCAGTAATCCGCCGTGTCGGAGGACATGCCCATCCAAGCTAACCACCGTTTCTTTACTTAACTGAGTACCTTTCTTCCTGAACTCTGTTGAGTACTTCTTAGTTACTGACTTTTTCGGTCCAGCTTATTCGCTCATTTTCCTCCAGCAACATGTCTTAAAAGCTTGTAGTTTTTGTATATTTCTTTTGTTTAGGGTTCATGTTTCCAGGCAATACAGTGCTACCGGCCGAACATAACTTTTCACAATGCGTTTACGGAGATTCTTCGACACTGTCTTTGTCGCATTATGTTTTGTTTTCCTTCTCATGCTAATTTGGCTAATCTGATTCATACGTTCACTTCTGTATCGCAATAAAGATCTTCAGTTATTATTCGACCAAGATATTTGAAACTCTGAACTTGTTTCATTTGTTCTACGTTTATTTTTAAATGGAACCTATGCGGTTTTATGCTTATCACCATTATTTTTGTTTTTTTTAAATTAATTTCTAAGCCGATATACAAACAAAAATAAATTGAACTAAAATGTTAAGTTATAAAACTTTATCTCTTAGAGTATGTAAATGAACATTGTAAAAAACACAAGAAGCATTGATAAAGGAAGCAAAGATATAACGTTTCTGAATTAAACATTTATAAACATATAGGAAATAAAAGGAATCATAGTCAGGCGGGTCAATACAACGTCAAAAGCCAAACGTA
The DNA here is from genome assembly GCA_039619475.1 of Icerya purchasi. NCBI lineage: Eukaryota > Metazoa > Arthropoda > Insecta > Hemiptera > Monophlebidae > Icerya > Icerya purchasi. Next base: position 72,170,549 of record CM077116.1, read on the forward strand.
TCACTAAAAAACATATTATTATGAATCAGCCACTAAGCAAAGCATTTGTTTAGTAAACATACCTTCCAACAATTTTTTGATGCAGAATGCTAAAGAAATTGAAAAAGTTTTTTTAGAAATAAGAATGATGATAAAATAATTCCAGATGGAAGAAATTATGCCGCTGGAAAGAAAAGCATTAAGAGGTTTGGGAGTTAGTTAAGTGTATAAGAACAAGATAAGGTATATCATCGAGACCTCGAATTGAGCTAGAAGATATTAAAAAAACAGATTTTAATTCACTAATATTAAATACAAAAGTTATGAAGTGAGGAAGAGAATGTTGAGAACATAAAACAGAATAGAGTTCATCAAAGCTAGGAACGTGTGCGGGAGCGACAAGATCAATAAACTGCCACCAGAATGTTAAAACTTAACACAGACAGACTTTAAAGTAAGTAGGGGAGAGATCATTGAGGATGATTAAATTATTGGAAAGGATACAATTCCGAAAGATAGCAGAAACGAAAAACAATTAAATCTAAAAAGTCCTCGTCAAGTTTAACTAAAGAAGTCTTAAAAATCACGAGTATAGTATTGTTTGATGGCCATCTGTCCAATTATCTGCAAAAAAATATCGGACAACAATGTTTTGAAGTAATTAATAAAATTACCATAAAAATCACACGTCGGTTTTCGAAATTTACTTTTCAAAAATAACTTAAAACTAAAAATATATTATTACAGTCAATGGAAAATCAGCACTCTAATATTTTCATGATTCATATACTCATGGTCTTCTATTGATGTGCAAAAATTCATCAAAATCGGTGACCCCAACGTCGTGACCTCCCATTGTAAGATCCATAATGACTTGGCAAGGATTAACTAATACAGTGTTGCTTCATATAAATTTAGATCGCAAAATATTTGCCTATAAAAATAAAGAAAGAAAAGCTGCACTTGGTATATGTCTCCCTTTTTTGTTTTTATTATCATTAAGTTAAAATATCAGTATTGATAGTATTTCGGCTAATACTATTACAATATACGTATCATTGCATACTAAAATTTTTGGAAATAAAGTGATATTTGTAAACTGTGGAGAAGAGTGCATTATAGATTTCCGTATTTAAATGTTACATCATTATTAAAAGTAACTGGAAACTAAAAATAAAATTTAAAATTACTAATATAAGCCATCACTTCTTTTTTTTTATAATTTTTACTTTTATGTGATTTTTCATTTGAAAAATTTCTTACAATACTTCGTTAAAGATGTGACTAGAATAAAACAACTAATAATTATTACTCTCCAAGTACGTGTCCAAATGCACGTACGCTTCGTTGTGTACAGTGGTGATCTGTATTTTTGCCAAACGTTGAAACGCCACTGTTAATGTTTGAATATAAATCAGATAACCCATCGAATTGGTATGTAATACGACAAAAACTTCTGTTATATGATTTATTAGATAAATTGTTTCAGTCAAATTTTCCCCCAGTTCTTTATAATTTCAAAGTTGAAAATAAAATGATAAAAAAGATTTTTTATGCAGAATTTTTTAATATTAAAATTTTCTAATATTTTTATTTGAAAAATAAATAATTTAATAGAATTTGTAAGATTCAAGGGGACAAAAAAATAAAAGTACACTGAAACATTAAAAAAGTGAAACGCGTTTAAATTTATCTTGTCATATAAGCACAGTCTGAAAAAGTTACCTTTTATAAACGTAAAATGTTTACCTGATCGTGTAACTGATTCGCTAGAATAACCTTTTCTTGGATCAATTTATCTAACATCAAATGATGGTCCCAGGTTAGATTAGAATTTTGTTCGATTCGCTGAATTTGTTCTACAAATGAAATGTTTAAGTTAAAAGAATTTTTTAATATAAATAATTCAATATATGTGTGTGTGTGTAAATATATATTAATTACAGCGTAATTCTTAGGCTAATCTCAATTTTATGTAACGTTTGTTATATTTTGTAGGATTTTTATGATTATGTTATTATATTCGTATAGACCGATTTAGAATTACGTTATAAATTTTGATCATTTTATACAAAGTATAGAAGGGAAAGAGACTGAAATATAAGCAAGGGGGTCGAGGGGCATAGCCCCTTGCGAGACCAAAATGACCGGTTTATATATATATATATATATATATTAATTACAACGTAATTCTTAGGCCAGCCTCCATTAGAAAAAATGTCCCAATTTTATGTAACGTTTGTTATATTTTAACGCTTCAAACTTTTCCATGTCTGTCGTTTTCGAACCAAAAGGCTTATCACGTACAAATGTGGCAAATTCTTCGCTATTGCACAGTTCGTCGTCCCATTTTCGTTTCCGCAAATTCACATTTGCGTTTGGTGACGGTTTCCGTTTTTGGAAACATAATGAATATACTTCTTATTAATCTGCAGGTTGATGAATAAGAAGTCCCATCATAAGGAGAAGCATGTAAAGAATATATTGCTAATTTAATAATACCATCGAAACGCAAAACAAGTATTATTTATATGTGTTGTAGTACGTTTAGTTATTTTGATAGTTTAATAAAACTTATGGCATAAATTATTGGTTATATATAGTTCTTTTTTATATATATAAAATTGGGACATTTTTTCGTTATAAACATGGTAAATTTTGATCATTTTACACAAAGCATAGAAGAGAAAGAGACAGAAATGTAAGCAAGAGGGGTCAAGGAGTACAGGCCATTGTGAGGCCAAAATGGCGGAGTTTATATTTATATATATATATGTATACCTATAAATGAATACATAAAAAACACGCTTAGAACAAGTGAAAATATTTTTAAAACAAGATTGCTGAATTTTTATCAAATCGAACTTTATTTGTACGCATACACAAAAATATTGTTTTTTAGTTCTCCGATTTCAACACATATAGACCTATTTAAATAGTCAGTATTTTTCATTCGATGGCGCATTATTAAACAGTGAAGTACAGTGCTTTTTAGTATACCGTACACATATAATGTACGAAATCCTAATAATAAGATAGTTCAGAAACGACAAAAATATCAAATAAAAGTCAATAACTCACGAACGGCTTGACCTATAAACTTCAAATTTGAAACGTAAATTACAATTAAAATTCTTTTTAAAACGATCTATAACTTCAAGATGACCGATTACCCTGGTTGGCAAAAAATTGCCAAAAATATATAATATGGTATTTAAAACGACCTCAAAAATCACTTAAAAAGTCATAACTCATTACCCGATAAACCTATAAAGCTAAAATTCAAAATATAAAATAAAATGCAGGAGTCCTTTCATAAAATCAAAAAATTACAAAGTTGCCGAAAATTACAAAAAAGCGCGAAAAATTACATGTCTCCTCCTCTAGCGCCGCAAATATTATAGCTAAAAATTTTGAACGAGCGTATATTGTTATAGTTTGGAACATCCGGATATCCAGCTTTAAAATTCGACCCTCGGGATGCCGAAAGCTCGAAATTTTGGAAAAAATAATTTTTTCCCTGGCCTGTGATATATCAGTGGAAAGATCGCTTTTTTTCGGGAACGAAACTGTATTTCATTTTCTTAATGAAACTTTCAAAGTTGCCTAAAAATTCAAAAAATCGCGATAATTGACATGTAGCCCACTTTTTACGACGTAAGTATTATAGCTATAAATTTGGAACAAAAGAAGAAAATATACGCATTCACGTATATTTCTTTGATTTGGAACATCCGGGTTTTGAGCTTTAAAATTAAACCCTTGAGGTGCCGAAAGTTCAAAATTTTGAAAAAAAATATTTTTTTTCCCGGCCATGTATAATTGGAAAGGTTGCTATATGTCGGGAACAAAATCGTATTTCATTTCTTTAACGTAACTTTCAAAGTTGCCGAAAAGTTCAAAAAAGCGCGAGAACTAATATGTAGCTGCTCCCTATTTGCGATGAGAGTATTATAACTAAAAATTTTGAAAAAGGTTGGAAATATGCACATCCACGTTTATTTCTCTGGTTTGAGACATCTAGGTTTCCAACCTTAAAATTAGCCCCTTGGGGCTCCAAAGTTGAAACTTTTGGAAAAAAATATATTTTTTCCGGCCATATGACATATTGTTGGGAAGAGCGCTACGCGTTGATTAATTGAATCGAACTTTGACGACTGATTTGGTTCTTGGGCCTTGCTGGATCATGTTCTTACTTATTTTTCGTTCGAACCGCTATTCTTTTCAACGCCTCGATTCGCAGTCTCGCTGATCTTTCTTTCAAACAAAAGAATACTCGAGAACTAAACTTGAAACTCGACCGAAACTGAACTGAATCTCCTCTCCAATTTTTCGACATCTACCGATCTTTTTTCTCCCGGAACTGTCTCCTCCCCGTCGCAGACCTACAAATCACCTTTTCATCTTACCAATCATCGCGCGCATCCCTTCGCTGGTATAATCTATACCGATCCGTCTCTCCCCAACCAGCGACATGTTTCCACATACTCACGCATTTACCTTCTCATTACACTATAATTAATTAATGATGTATTTTTATTTATTTATTTATATTTTTTGTTTTTTCCATGTAACGGGCACATTACATATCCCCGCATCCCGAAGAAATAAAAATTTCAGTAGAAATTGTTATTTGATTACCTTACCAAACCCATTTTATTTACACGTATATATTAACAATTATTTACATCTGGTGGATTTTTTCGTTTCTTTATTTACAAATATTATTATTACGATTATATTTATTTATTTATTCTCCAACCGCCAATAACTTCCAGTCATTGTCAGTGTCTCCGTTCTCATTACAAATTATCTACTCTTATTTCTATCGGCTCGGACATTTTCCTCTACAATTGTTACATTTGTGTACCAAAGCACATCTCCTTTCGTTCCGACAATAGTCACTGTGCCTTTTGGGGGAGTTTCTATACATACGGGGTATCAGAGATTGAACTTTTTATATTCATCAAATGCGGCTCAATATTTTCTACGATTCGTAGGATAATTTCCTTTTTTTTTTTTAAATTTGTTTATTCTCCTTACATTTTTTGTCGCACGAAAGTGGCTCTTGTTTGTTTCTTTCGGATCACATCCTCAATGCCTTTTTTTCGTGAAAAGTCCGTTTAGGTTGACGATACTCATTCTATATCGTTATAGCCACTTTACAACTGGTTTTCTCTGTCAACGTGCTGAGTGCTGTTTTCCTTTAGCCGGTCGGCGCAGATCACTTTTATCATTTCTGGCTGAGCAATAAACGAGAGCTGCACGCTATTAACTCGCACCGATCGTCATTTTATAAATTGCCGACCGCTCGATTTACAGTTTTTTACAACCAACCATTTTAGTGCAAAACGCGTTTTATGATTCTATATTCAGTCCTGGATTTTTGGAAGGATTTATATATCATATAGACTAGAACATTTTAGTACCAATAAATATTTAAAAATTTGTAATTATTTTCAACCAAAATATTTTTTCTACATTAATTTATTTTGTCTATATCGTTGCTTTTTTAATTTCTCCGATGTTTTATTTTTGTTATTTTTGAATTTATTTATTTTGCAATACAGTATAACATTGCGTGATGGGTGAAAAAGAACTGGACTGAAAATATTTGTTTTGTAATTAATTATTGTGTAAATGTAAAGTATAGTAATTCTTATTAAAACATACTTTATAGGAATAGAATGCTAAGTGAAAAATACAGGATATAACAAACTTAAAATCAAATTTCTTTGTTTTGAATTTAGTATTATGTAAATGAAAATTATAGTTACCTTTAATTTAACATACGGAACCCTCAGCGCATGAAACATCATGCTTGACTGAACTTGCTTATGGTAAAATAATACAATATAATAATTACAAAATACAATTCAATTCTCACATCCAAATGCATTTATTTAATTTAAATATGAATAATAAACATTATCTGAAACAGTAATTGCTTTATTTATCCATGTCAAATTGAAATGAAAACTAAAATTCAACGATATACTTATTAACAATAAAACCGAGACAGAATTTCAAGCAACATTAAACAAAATAAGTAGAATAAAATACAATTAAAATCAATTTTTCGTTGTTATCAACAGTAACTATATTTAACGAATTATGTTTCAATTTCAAATTATTACTATTAACAAATCAACAATCACAATACAATCAGTAACTCGCTTCTTTCTAAACATTCTCTATTTATAAACTTCTGAAATTTCTTTAATATCAGGAGAAATTGAACTACTTCAGTTGGTTCATAACTTTTACTTCGCTAGAACATACTGTAATTAACGCATTAAGTAAATACCATCATCATATTATTTGTTATTTCTGTTGTATTTATAATCTTTAGGAGTTTCATAATTTAGGAAAGACAACTTTAAAAATGTAAATAATCAAATAACATACCAATTAATTTTGAAAATTTGAAATATTTTAATTTAAACGATTCCTGTTCTACGTCCAAATCTTGTAGTTCTTTAAAATTCGGTCGATTTTGCACACGAAACGCTTCTACTTGTTCCTCTACCTCCGTTAACGAAACATCTTCGTCAAAGGTGAATAAATCATCCAAACAATCCATTTCTCTTATAACATCAAATAGTAAAATACAGCATTAAAATAATAGCATAATTACATAAATGCTTTAAACTAATCCAATACGTTCTAACCGAATACATTTTATGTTGAAAACTGAATGTCGTTGGTTGAATTCAGCAGAATTATGGATAATATTAATAAAAATACCATAATAATCAGTACAATTTAGTGAATCATTATAAGAAACAGAAAAAAATTATTCAATACTGTCAATAAATAAATTATTTCGGTTTCATTTTCTTATTTTTTTACAATACGAGTAGTTATTCTTAAAGATAAGGACATCGTATTTCACGGAACACTAACTATAAAACATATTTGTAAAAGAAAAAAGAACCTACCATTTACAGGTTTCCTTCACCGGCATAATAACACGCTTATATAATTAAAAACAGAAAAAAAGCAACGAATTCATATCCAAAATCTAGTAACGAAATGAAATATACAAGAACCTAAATTGACTAACGAATTGCATGTACAAGTCTCGATATCAGGTAATACCGCCAAAATAAAAACGTCATTCCAAAATCTGGTATTTCCTGCGTTGAACGAAAGTCGAATATCTAAACAGACAAGAGTGTCAAAATCATACTGACTCGAAATGAACCTACGTCATAGATTTGTAGTTTCACGGAAATTCTGCACAACGCTATGTACTATCGCAAGAAAAAGTGGAACAAACTTTAGCCATTTATAAAAGTTCAGAATCAAAAATCGAGTTTAATGCAAAATTTTATTCTGTTAGTATAGTAAAAACGAATTTGTTAATGCACCTTTACTATCTAACCATAAAAGTAATGTACATCGTAAGAGCAAGTTTTTGTAAATATTTTGTTTTATATCAAATTTATCTTTTCAATTGTATTATATGTTGAAACAAACGTTTTGAAAATTGTAATTAGAACGCGAGGGAAAAAATGGTTCATAAAATATAAAAAAGCATTTTATTTGCAATAATATTTGCAAATAAAATTATGTAATTATGGTATTGAATAGAGGATTTTAAAAAAATATTGTATGGAATTACTGAGTACAGCATTTGTTTTATAAATTAGCTTTTGTGATATAAAAATCGAATTTCTAATTAACGAATTACAGAACTTGAAAAGCCAAATGAAAATTTGATTTATTTGATAATACTGTACGTTTATTTTATTAATGATATGGACTCAGTGAACCTGGCCCCTCTCAAATTTTCTTTTTTTTATTAATTAATTTTTTTCTTTCTTAATCGACTGTTCGTCGCTTGTTCTTCATTGTTCTACCATTAAAATTATTTGTCTTTAGGTTAGCCCCCCTTTACACAGATTTTTACTTTTTACCTCCTTAATTGATGGATTTTAACAAATTATTGATTGTTCGTTAATTATTAGTAATTGTTAGATCATAAATATTTCACATTTACTAATTATTTAAAATTTCTCATTAATTAAAGTGCGGACCTCTCCTTTCATTATTGTGTATGCGCACATTGCCTGTATGTCATCACCAATTTTTAAATGATGAGCGCGGGTTTATTGATGATATTATGTAAATTTATATTTGAAAATTGATGTCATTAATATCATCTAAAAAATTATTATTCTTCTGAGATAATTACAAATTCCGCGAGGAATCTTATTACACGCCTACAATTACTAAAATATCTATTTTTAATAAGTTGGAAATAGAAAAATTTCAGATTTTATAACAGAATAAAAACTAATGGATGCATGGATTCTTTATTGGAACTTGTAGAGTATTATTGGTGTGTATAATATTACTGATTGTTTATTATATTAAATAGAGCATGTTTTTGGTGAAAATTATAGATAGTAGAGGTACCTCTGAAAATGAGTAACAAGTTATTCATAGTGACCAGGGCTTGAAAGCCAGCCGAAAACCAAAAGCTAAAAGCTGAAAGCCAATCATTTTTAGATGTCATAAGCTTAATCCAAAAGCCATATTAAAATTTCCATAAGCTAAAAGCCTAAAGCTTAAGCTATATTCAAAATTTAAACAGCCGAAAGACGAAAGCTTAAGCTGTATTTTTTAAAAAGCTAAATTAAGCTTTATATTCGGCATAAGCTTTTTTTTTTAATTTTTTGATATTGCATCTTTGACATAATTATTCGCGTAAGAAATTGTTTTTAAAAAATTTTATTTTTGGGCGTAAAGAAAAAAGTTGAAGTTTCAATAGTAATGCTAAATAGTTTGATACATAGTAATTAGTAAATTATTTTAATTAACTTCTATTGAAATTCATTTCGTAAGCCAAAAGCTGAAAGCTTAAGCCGTATTTTAAATTGAGGCAGCCAAAAGCCGAAAACCTAAGCCATATTTCAAATTCAAACAGCCAAAAGCTGAAAGCTTAAGCTGTATTTTTCAAAGACATAAGCCATATTAAATTTAAGGTGTATTTTTATTCAGCTTTCAAGCCCTGAAGGTGACGTATAAACAACTAAGGCTGTATTACAACAGTATTTATGTGCGCATGCACAATAATGAGAGGAGGGGTCCGCACTTAAATTAATGAAAAGTATTAAATAATTAGTAAATGTGAAATAATTATGATCCAACAATTGCTAATAATGAACGAACAATCAATAATTCGTTAAAATCCATCAATTAAGGAGGTAAAAAGTAAAAATCTGTGGTAAGGGGAGCTAACCTAAAGACAAATAATTGTTTAATAAATAATAAATAAACAACGAACAAACAAATAATTTTAATGGTCGAACAATGAAGAACAAACGACGAACAGTCGATTAAGAAAGAAAAAAATTAATTAATTAAAAAAAGAAAATTTGAGAGCGGCCAAGTTCACTGAGCCAATGATATAATAGTCTAGAAGAAATAAGCACTTCAGCTAATGAATGGGTATTGCTATGTCGACAACGAGTTAGGAGAATAACAGGAAACTACAATAGCTGTTATTTTTGATCTAGTAGTAGGTGTTATTTAAAAACAAAATATGGAGTAACCGCAAATCGCTAATGAATAATAATTATGACTGATTTACAATTGTTGATATTATATAAGGTATCATTACAAATTATGTTTCTTTTATATATCTGAAATATATTAATAAAATTTTTATATTGTCTAATTACAATTACTTAAATTTAAAAAAGTAATCATTTTAAAGGCCCAAGTTAGAAACTTAAAATATTGTTTTGAAAAATGTACGGATTTTATGGTAATTTTATTATAATGTGAAATTTCACTTCGCTTCCAATAAATTGTTAAGCCCTTTCGCCAAGTAGAATTGTATGCTATGTACTGCTTTTGTAAATCCGAGTAAAATCTGGAGAAAACAATACTTCAGTATACATCTGAGATAAAGTTTATATAATTAATCATGAAGAATTCATTCCCAGTTCTAAACTAATTCCTAACTATTATATTTTCATTAAACGGACACTGTTAATAATGGCTAAATTTGTTACTGGAAAAATTTTTGACAGCAAAAATTAATATTTGATAAAAATATAAAGTTTTTTTAAATAATACATTTTACACAAAAATAAATATATAAATGAGAGAATAGAGAGAGATATATAAATATACCCAACATGTTCAACCTCAGCCTTTACATTTTCCTATATGCTACTTTTTTATCCCCCCCCCCCCTCGGGGACAAATCCTGGATGCGCCAATGGTAATAAATTTACATATGGTATATTGAAAGCTTATCAAAGCAAACTTAATAATTGTGCATGCTTGTTTTCCTATCACGAATATTTTTTGAAACATTCTGGATACTATAATCAGGAAAGCACTTAATTTTCTTAATTATTATTTCAGCTTTACAACTAACTTTTGTTGTAGGCTGTAATCGAAATATTTTTTTTCTTACAGAATGATCATTCTGCAAAATGTTTTAAATTATAAATGGCTCCAAACAAGAATATTCATATTAATCTATCGCCTATATATTTAAATTTACAAAAATTGTTAATAAAATCTATGATACAGAAAATACTATTTCTAGAATACAACATACTTTTATTTTATCGTGAAGTCCTAATAAAAAACGTAAAACCTTTTGATAATAAGAAGTTATTAAAAATTTGACAGTTACGTTCTCCTTCAATAAAGGATAAATACGAATTTATATTTTCAATAAAGTTGTTTAGGATTTAAAAAATTTCTTTATTTTTAAACATTTTATTTAAAAACAGAAAAAATAACTTTAGAACAATATCAACAAACAATGAAAAATACTAAATAGCGAAACTAAAATTTATAGATGAGTAAAGTTGTGAGATTTAAAATAATAGAACGAATGTTAAGAAGAACAAGATTTATGGTAATCAAAAATAACAGCTATTGTAGGATCCTGTTATTCACCTAACTTGTTGTCGACATAGCAATACCCCTAATGAATTTGAGAAATAAACGTACAGCATTGTCAAATAGATCAAATTTTCATTCGGCTTTTCAAGTCCCGATTACAAATATTTAATGGTTGCTTTTTTTTACATTATGATTATATTTAAGGAACTTTCTTCAAGAAGAAAATGAGTTTATTTTGGAACTTACAAATGAAATATCTACCAAAATTATTATTTAGGGTTTCCAAATGTAGCAAAATTTGTTATTCATAAAGTAATTAATTATTCGAAGTAAGTAACATAAGTAACATGATCACATTTTAATATGTTTAATTAGAGAAGTGTAGCATTTGTATTCAATTAATTTTGTAAGCTATATAATTATTTTAAAAGCAATGGCCTATGATACATTATGGTTGAAATATGTTTTTTTTTTAACAATAAGCCTCTGTTCGGATCAAAATGAGAAGTAGAATAAAGAAATGAAGTTTTATATTTTCATAACCAACACTTTTTTCTTTAAAATTTATTTCTTCTTTCTGGGCTGGGTTAGATATTGTTGGAAACAGTTGGAACACTGATGTTAGGTGGTCGGCAAAGAGGTTAGCCTTTTTTTGGTCAGATCTTGCCTATTGCCCAGAGGATTTTTTGATTGCTGGCATGGGTTGTTGTGGCCTTTTGAACTTGTGAGCAGCACGCTAAAGTGAGTTATCACTTATACTAAATTTGACTAGGTAATTTTAGAAATTATTAATTTAAATGAGTTTCATTTATTAATTTTTTTATTCATAGTACCAGTAAAAATTATATTTCAAAACATGCTACTGCTTTTATGTTTTATAACGTTTAATATATAATTATTATAATTATACATGAATGAATTTCTGTAAAGGCGGCATTACACCGGGCGCGCAAGCGCGAGCGAGCAAGAGCAAAAGCCTGACCTTGACGTTTTCTGGCGAATGATCGCGCGGTGTAATCGATTTTAGAGAGCAAGAACGGCCGAATGCTCGCGCTCTCTGATGATCGCTCCGAGGGCGGTACTTCAAAGAAAATTTTTTGTTCTTGCTCGTTCGGTTAGATGGGTTTTTATTCGCTGTTTTGCTCGTTGTGTTCATATTTGAATTAACTTTGCTTACATATTTGAAGATAGTCGTGTATGTAATGTGTATAATTATTTGGTTTTAATTTTTCCTATACAACATTTTTTTTTTTAATTATTAAAAAGAAAAATATTTCAGTTGCAAAATAAAATTTATTTATTTTTTACAGCGGAATTGAAACTAAACTCATGAATGTAAACATAGAATGAAAACATTTCACATTTTTTGGAAATAAAACTGCGTTTCCAATAAGTTAATAAAATAGTTTATCTTATCATATTTTTATGTAAAATGTATTTTAATTCTTTTTTTGTATATACAATATTTGCATTTGCAACAAGGTTTAAACTATGAAAGTCTCGTAGTGGTGAGAGGAGGGAATAAACTCACTTGCGCAAGAAAAAAATATTCTTAAAATATCTAAATTGAATTTCGCGGAAGTTTGTTATATAACTGTATTTCGTTTTGGTTTGATTTTTATAATTTCAAATTATTACATTTATATTTTTGTCTGACAAATAATCGAGATGTATATGTAAAAAAAAGAAATTCGTAATATGATGTGATTTTTTTTTGCTGGTTACTAGTTAACTACTTTTTTCAACATACTGAATATTTTGAATAAATTAATAAACTAGTTTATACAATCATATTCATATGTCATAGTGGCCACTCAACTAGGAAAACTGAATTCGCCATGATTTTTTGTACCCTGAGAAAAAAATGGGAATTTCCTTGTAAAACCAAGAAAATAATGAAAATAGCCAAACGATAGTTTTAATAAAAACATCTTTTTGAGCGAAAAATTTTTGTAATGTACATGCTCGGTAATAAATTACAAAGTTCTTTTTTATTGATGTAAAGTATGCTGCGGTGGTCAAGCATCAATCAATAGTATCCAAAAAATACCATTTTTTTTTACAATTCTTTTCTTATTTTTTGATTAAAAGACTCTCTACAACGACAGGTCTATTTTCATCATGAGCAATATTTATATTTATTGTTAGTACACTTTAATTAAAATTTTAACGAAACGCATAAAAAGAAATTTTTATTATGCATCTTAGTTTATCGGGAGAATTAAACCCTTTCAGTAAAACGTTTGAAGGGGCTGGAGCTATGTAAACCCTTTGAAGTTAACATGTATGATTATAAATGTAGATACTAGACGTCAAATTTTGTCAGAACTATTTAAATAGAGGAAAGGTAAATCAACCTGTTATAAACTTTTATTATTTACTTTTGTAATAATAAAGTAAGCAAATATTGCTTGAATTAGGGGTCATTATAACTGTAAAATATATAATGTGAATAGAACCACTTCAAAAAGTTGAAAAATTTACTTCGCAATTTTCTTTTGTTTCTACCGATATTTCATTTGACTTCGTTTCAATTTGTTGGGCTTATTATACAAGCAGAAGATCGTTTGTGTAAGCTCTTGTATCATTCTGATAACCAGGAAATGGGAGGATTTGCATCGGCAATTTAAAAATTATATTGCAGTGGCCACCATGCCAGTGAAATTAATTTCTTGGTGTATATAAATGAATAAATTATTTACCCACTTTAATTTCATTTCGTAATGACTCGATTAGTGCATCACATACTTCAGGCACTATTCCTGATATTGCCGGCTGCGATACTTTGAACAAATATTGTAGGCTAGTGTACGAATCTCCCGTTGCTAAGAATTGCAATGTTATAGCTAGCCGCTCACGGGATAAAATCGCTGTCCTATAATTAGTGTCCTCTTTCATTATTTTCGATTCGATTACATTATGTAGGGTTTCAAAATCCATCAACGACATTCTGCAAAAGTTATTAAATTTTCGAGAATCTTCAGCTTCCAAATCTATTAGCAAATTATTGCCACCATGTAAATTACGATTGTTGAATACGGTTAAACTCCACCATCTTCTTTGTCTCCTTCTTCTTCTCATTTGTAATAATTTATACGATAAAATAAACAAAGCACACATAATTTCTTCATTGTCACACATATTTCTACAATTGAACTCTCAAACAACAGTGACAACAACACAGGATTATTATTGTTTATAGCAAGTACTCCGATCAACAGCGAACATAAAAATAATTGGTAGGTGTGATGAGAAGGCTGATCATATGCTTGCGAAGAACAGAGAACACTGGAGAGCATAAATATTCAAGGCCATATTTTTGTTCTTGCTCGCTCGCGCTTGCGCGCCCGGTGTAATGCCGCCTTAAAAGAGCTTACTGCCTCCTCTTATTTATAATTTAATAATTATTTTAGGTTCTATTAATGTACAAATAATTATATAGGATACAGTAGCTTCAAATAGTTGTTCATTTAAATTTAGAAATGATGCATTCAGAAAATTATATTATATGTAATTTGCAAAATAATTTTGGGTATATTTATTGTATTTTGCAGAAGCAATAAGCTCGTATATAAACGTTTAATAAAGTTTAATTTGTATGTTGTTAGAATATTCTGAAGGTGTTATGCAAGAGCAGTTGCAAAAAAAAATATGCAAGCTTCTTGAAAACGCTTTTTTAAATGTATCTATAAGATGTCTTAAAGACGTCCCTTGATCAAAAAAAATGTCTTTGTGCTATCTAGGATGGTTCTCTATTCTGCACCAAAAGACAACTGACCTCTTAACACATATTCTTATTAAAGTTTATAGATTTAACAGTCTGATAATAATTGTAAGTAGAGTTTTTAACGCGGTAGCTCCTTGTTTACAGATTTTTTTTTTTTTTTTTTTTTTATATGATATTCCCTGATCTTCAGTATGCCGTATTTAACTGCTGTGGCTATCACGACATACCGAAACGGGATTTGCGGTTATATAGTTTTAGCTATCCTGTTTATGTTAAGAAAATTAATGACGGAATCTATTGCTGTTTGGGTGTTTGATAGCATATCGGGAAGTGTTTTATATGTTAAGAGTTTCTTAGTTGATAGGAATGCTGTGCATTCTATTAATAAGTGTTGAACGGTTGGCATGAAATTTCCCATACAGAAAGGGCACTGTGTTGGTGGAGATGTCCCATTTAGAAGGTGGTCGTGCGAGATTGCGGTGTGGCCTGTCCGCAGTCGGCTGATTATGCTGAATTCTCTGCGGGAACAATTTGTTGGAGGCCACCATGGCTCGATCGTTGTCTTTACCTGGGCCAGAAAAGTCTGACAGGCGGTCCATTGTCCCTTCCATTCTTGTTTGCTTATCGCTAGAAAGAATTGTGCCATGGATGAAGGGGGAGGCGAGTATCTGTTCTGCGGAGCTCGTAGTGCTGATTGTGCCATTGCGTTCGCTTGTTCATTCCCTCGTATTCCTGCGTGACCAGGGACCCACATAAACGTCACCTGGCCCTCGGACTTCTGTATGTCGATGATCATACGAAGAATTTGAGTGCTTATTGTATTTCTTGTTTTAGGGCTGGATATGGCTTCTAGTGCTGTCAGAGAATCTGTGATTATTAATATCTTCTTGTTGGGCTCACACAGAGACGTGTATTGTAGCCCATATAATATGGCGTACATTTCCGCGTCTAGTACTGTGCAACCATCATTGAGGCGGAAAGAATATGCCTTATCCGATACTACGAACGCACATGCTGTCGGTGATATGACTGTGGAGGGGTTATTCCGAGCACCATCTGTGTATACTATAACGTGGTCGGTGTATTTATTTATTGTATTTTTGGCCATTACGATGGCGTCAGTTAGGTGCTGTCTGGAGTTGTTTTGGAGTGATACTATTATTGGGGACTCCCATGGGGGAACTAATGTTAAGTTTTGCATAGGGTTCATTGGATTTATATTATTTGAATTTAATAAGCCACGAACTTCAGGCACAGGATCGTTTGAAAAACTTGGTGTGCATAGGGAGTTAATAGCAGCCACAGGAGCATGTGTCAAGGACAGAAGGGCATTACATCGTCTATGATAGTCCCTGTAGTATGACAACGGCGGGCACCCCAACAAATTGCACATACTGGATCCAGGAGTAGTACGATGAGTTCCAAGAATTGAACGAAGGGCAGAATTATGGATTGCATCTAATGAATTTATTAAGGACTGACATGCTTGGGAGTAGGCGGGACACCCGTACATGATTTTAGATAAGATGATGGATTTATACACTGATAGAAGAAGCTTGGGGTGAAAGTTATATTTAGGATTTGATAAGTATTTGATAATGCCGAGGGATTTTAAACACTTTTTTTTTAAACCTGATATGTGTGGACGCCAGGATAGCCGGCAATCAAACAATAGTCCCAGGAATTTCACTGTAGGTTGAAAGGATATAGGATTATTATCTAGTGTGAAGGAAATAGTAGGTGAGACGGCACGTCTTTTATGGAATTCCGTATATATTGTTTTGGAAGGAGAGAACACTAGGCCGTTGTTATTTGACCAGGATTGTAATTTATTTATTGTTTTTTGGAGGATATTTTGTGCATTGGAAGGAAGACTGGAAGATAAAGAGATGTTCAAGTCGTCGATATAAAGCCGGGCAGTAACAGGAGGCGAAATGCAGTTCATTATATCATTTATAAAGAATATAAACAAGGTTGCACTTAGGGCAGAGCCTTGTGGTATGCCATTCTCTAGTGACATAGTTATTGAATTGATATTTCCAATTTTAACTTGAAACTTTCTTTCTGTTAGAAAGTTTTTTATATAGTTGGCCATATTGCCAGTTAACCCAGCGGTTAGTAGCTTCATTAGTAGCCCCCGCCGCCATACTCGATCAAAGGCTTTTTCCATGTCAAAAAATATTGCATGTACGCTTTGTTGATGGCAGAAAGCTGTTGAAATTTGCCGTTGTAGGCTCAATAGATGATCAGTAGATGATCGCATTTTACGCCCTCCGGCTTGTGTAGAGGAAAGGAGGTTATTCTGTTCAAGGAAATGGATTAGACGCCTGTTCACCATTTTCTCCATTGTTTTGGATATCACATTTAGGAGAGAAATGGGCCGGTAACTAGGAAGGAGGAGAGGATCTTTGCTTGGCTTCAGGATAGGAACAATTTGGGCTAGTTTCCATTGATGCGGGATAGAGCCTGCCATCCACACCTGGTTATATATATGGAGTAAGTAGGATTTTGCAGAAGATGGTAAATATTTTAGCATGTACGGATGCATCGAATCGGGACCAGGAGAACTATTACGCGTATGATGTGTAAGTTGGAAATTAAGTTCATTTTCTGTGAAATCGCAGTTATAAGGAGCTGTTGCATCTTGAGGGATACACATTTCTAATGACTCTATTTCGGCTTTTCGAGCTCTAAATACATTTGTGTATGATGTGGAAGATGATGTTAAAGAAAAGTGTTCCGCAAATAAATTTGCAACTTGTGTTGTGTCAGATACTGTTGTGCCGTTAAAAAATTCATAATATCTATCTGTATAAAATATGTATTTTTTTAACACATACATATAGTGTCGGCGTTTTTTCATTTTCTATATTGTGCGCAACCAAATAAAAAATAAAAGTTTTTTATATTATTGAGTGCAATATCTGCTGATTCATTTAGTGACTGGTCGAATGATCTGAATCATTTCAGCTTTCTTCTTATTCACTTGTTTTGATTATAATTGCCGGATATGTTTACAATATGTTGTATTCGCGATTAATGTACTTTTTAATGAATAAAGTTATGTTTAAAATACTTACAAAGCTGAATATTACAAAAATGGCTATTAGGATGCAATAACTGCTATTCATACTAATTCTGTGAGTTAGTTACTATTTTAGTAGTTTCACACATATTTTTACGTTTATTTAATTTTTTTTACATGAAATAATTTTACATATTCGAGCCATTTACTTTTATAAAGGCTGTATAAATGTTTTGGATTTTTGATTATAAATGATTATAAAAGATGCAAAGTTTAGCATTTCTGGTTTCTATAGATGATGAGGAAATTAGAAAGACATTTATTTTTTCTCTCTTTCAGTAATTTGATTATAAAACTTATGAAACATGCAGCATTTAAGAAAAACGTGAGGTTATAGCTGTAGTTTGCATATTCCTTATTTATAATACTAAAATGGAGAACGATAGAAATCCTGTGTCACCTTTTTCAGTTACTTCTGCTACTTCTGGTGCTGAGTAGAATTGATGGAAATGTAATTTAGATCTCTATTTTATTGCTGAAAATATTACTGATTACA
Source organism: Icerya purchasi (assembly GCA_039619475.1). Lineage (NCBI taxonomy): Eukaryota > Metazoa > Arthropoda > Insecta > Hemiptera > Monophlebidae > Icerya > Icerya purchasi. Next base: position 72,188,714 of record CM077116.1, read on the forward strand.
AAATTAGAAACGTGAAACTTTTGTTTTATGGAGGTAGGGAAATCACTGATTTATTTGATTCATTAGATGTTCCTGAAATTCCTCCAGGTGAAAACGAGTCCACTCAAGCACTTCGTATGCTTATAGAACAAATTAATCCTACCCATAACGATCTTTATGAATGGTGTATGTTGCGTAGATTAAAGTAGAATAAGAATGAACCATTTTTACAGTTTGTTACTTGTGTACGTCAACAAGCTAAGGAATGTAATTTAGTTGCTGTTACTCGTACATCAGACAATTATATTTTGGAACAAGTTGTGGATGGTTGTTATTGAGAAGAAATTTGGAAAGAATGAAGACGGGTTTGCAGTCATTGAAGGAGGCAGAAAAGCAAATGCGAATGAAGCTACTAATGCACAGTGGGAAGCAGTTCAATCTTCAATGGTAATTAATGATACTACTTCAGAGGCAGTTCAACGGGGCATTGTTTCAAAAAATCATGATCTTAAATTGGTTTGCAGATCATAAATCTAATAGTGTGAATTATTTTTAAAAAAAAACAGGGAGATGTTATCAGTGCGGTTCTGATAAACACTATGCTGACAATGAAAAGTGCCCTGTAAAGAATGTTACTATATAAAATGCAATAAAGTGGGTCATTTACAAAAAATGTGCTGTTCACTAAAGATTGCTGAAATGGAACCAACAGGTTCAAATGCTACAACTGTTAAAGCTACTAGAACTATTGTTGAAGCTGTTCACTCCACAGATAAGGGTGACCATATTTTCTGCATTCAGTCGGCTATGTCTACTACATCTGGTAACGTAGAAGAAATTGTCGTATGCCTGGTTGGTAGCGTCCGCCCTGAAATGTTTATTGGGTTTGAAAAGGGACAATTATGGGCCTAGAAACATGGCCGAAAATAGTGAAATTCGGCGCTATGGTTTCATCTATAAACAAGACATACATACATTTGATGCTTCCATGTAAATTCAGTATAACATTAAATTTTCAAGTAACTTGTGAAATTTCTTGTAATGGTTTATCAATTATTAGTGAAATTATTATTGTCCAAGAGCAGTTTGCTGCCATTTTGGGTGGAAATGATGCAAAGGCACTTTACTTGCTGCATGTTGGTTTGAATACAGATCCAGAAAGGAAGAATGCATCTTCATCTATAAATGTTGTCCAAACTGTTAATACAGAATCTGGTTCACTCAGTACATTGCACAACTTTCAACTGGAATTACTTGTAAACAAGGAAATTATTCCAGCAATTCAACCGTTTTGTTGAGTTTCCTTTAGTTTACGAGCACCAATTCAAAAGGAACTTACTGAATTGGTGAAAGTAGATGTTATCAAATCTGTTAGTGACCCTTCCCGTTGAGTATCTCCGATGGTACCCGTTCCAACGGATGAGAAAGGAGTACAGATTTGTGTTGATATGTGACTTGCAAATGCGGCCATTCTAAATGAAAAACACCCTTTCCCTACAATTGAAGACCTATTACCGTTATTGAAAGACGCAGTTATGTTCAGCTAAACTGATTTGAAAATGGCATAATATCAGATTCAGTTACAGAAAATTCATGGGAAATGACTACATTCAGTACATCATTTGGGCTGTTTCGATAGAAACGTTTGAGTTTGGGATTGAAATATGTTCCAGAGCTGTTTCAGAAAATAATGAAAAATCTGCTGGGCCAATGTGACGGGGTTTTCATTTATTTAGACAATGTTCTGGTATATGGTCGGTCAAAAGAAGAGCATAATTGGAGACTTGCAACGTTATTACATCATATGCGAGAACTGGGGTTTGGTTTACCCTTAATACTAAGAAGCGCTAATATCATAAGTCTGAAATTACCTTTTTAGGTTATCAATTAGGCGCTGGTTTTATCAAACCAACCTTAAATAAAGTTAAAGCAATACAAGATTTTTGTTCACCATCTACTGCTACCGAACTTCGAAATTTTCTAGGTTCAGTTACTTATATTGGGAAATTTATCTCAAATTTATCAACTTTACTCGATCCTCCCTAGAAAGCGGCAAGATGAGAAGTTTTTTCATGATCACCTATAGATACAGCAAATTTTGAGAAAGCAAAAAAGTTGCTGCCTACTGAGGCAAGTCTGGGATTTTTTGATCCTCACTGACATGCTATAGTCATGGCAGATGGTTCATCAGTTGATTTGGTGCAGTACTTCTACAAGAAAAGGGTTCGTCTATCCACACAATTTGCTAAATCAATCGCAGCCTTTCAGCTGTTGAACGCTGCTATAGCCAAACAGAAAAAGAATCATTAGCACTTGTTTTTGTAGTGGAAAGATATTACCTGGCGGGTCGTCAGTTTGATTTGATTACAGATCATAAACCGCTTGAGGTTATTTTTGGAACCCATTCAAAACCGCGTGCAAGAATTGAGCGGTGGCTGTTACATATTCAAGGGTATAAATTTCGAGTTGTTTATAGAGCTGGGAAGAATAATATTGCTGATCCTCTGTCACGATTACTTCTAGACGACATTACTATTGTGACTGAAAATGATATTTTTGAGAAAAAGTTGGTAATGTTTGATAATGAACTTACACCCTAGCTCTTCTTTATGTTTATCTTTGTCATGAACTACTAAATGATCCTGAACTATTAAAATAATGCGATGAGCATTCATTAAGCCAAGTACCATCCAACAAATCATATTTTTTTGTTAAAAATGAACTTGGAGTGGTTGACGACGTACTTCTTCGTGATTCATAGTTAATTGTTCCTTGATTCCAATTTTGAACAGGATGTTGGTGTTTTACCGCTATCGATGGACCAGTAGGAACTGCCAATGTGCCTACCAAGTCAGTGGTACGTCACAAAAGCCAAATAGAACATTATACACTTCGAGAAGATGATTTGTTCTCTACTCCTCCTCTACCAGAAAGTACCAAGGAACCTACTATGATGCATTCTCCAAGTTCAGGAGCTAGAGAGGAATCTGCACATACTAAAAAAAAATCCTTTCTCACTTAAAGGATTTTGAATATTATTAAATTTTAACTTTTTTATTATTTCTACCTTTTGCTATGTTCTTAATTTTTTTTTCTTTTTTATGTATATTGTTGTAAAGTATGCTTCTTTCACTTAAAGAAAAAAAGGGGTTGTAATATACACTGATTCATTTAGTGACTAGTTTAATGATTCATTTCTTGCAGAACTGTGTGCACTATTAAATTAATTTATCGCACAAAATATTTAAAATAGAAATTATCAATATTTTTTGATTTTTTATAATTCTTTTCTATATGAATATAAATTATTGTGATTGTGAATTCATGAAAGATGGATGTAAAAAAATTACCGGCGTATTTAGTTGCATATACTATTTAAAAAAAAAAAAAAGAAAAATCATACAAAAAAATGTTGGATAAGATTATAAATTGCGTATAGGAATTAATTAGATCTATTGATAATTTTGTTATTGTGGCTAATAAGTAAGTTGACTTAATGGATTTCCCCTTTTTTAAAAAAAATACATTTAATACAATATGCATATTACTATAATGGACTTATCGCAATTATTTCCATTTGTAAAGGAATTTCATGTATATTAGCTGACAATGACGAAAACAAAAAATTCAATGCAGAATAAAATGACCAATTACTTATGTACACATCTGCTACACCCTTCCACTGGTTTTAGTTTTTTTAAATTTCTTGTAACATTTAAAAGGATATTTATTTATTTATTTATTTATTATTACAAAAAAACAAAAAGAAAAAGAAACGGTGCTTTCGGCTACTCATCGGGCCATATGTAACCGGAGACTACGAGAGGTATTAGACTAGGTGTTGGAGTTTAAGGTTTTTCAAAAAGAGAAAGAGGTTGTCAAGGTGAGTAAAATCTTCAGAAAGAATTTCGGGAACTGAGTGTGGAAGATTAAGAGAGGATCTTTGAGTTTCAAGTGAAGGACACGATAGTAAGATGTACGATATGTTGCGAAGGTGGTTTCGACAGAACGGACAGATGGGAGGATCACAGACGTTGGATTAAGTGAGAATAAGTGAAGGCAGTATTAGAGATTCTAAGTCGAGTAAGAATGATATTCTTCTTTTTGGAATCGGAATGAACTGGAAGCAGGGACTAAGGCATTAGGTTTAATCATTGAGAGTTGATTAGATGGTTGAGATAACCAAGATTGTTGCCAGGAATGGGAAATCAGGTACTTCATATGGGATCTGATATCGAAAGAGGTAGACAGAGAGATAATTTCAGGAAGGTAGGAAACGTCTCTGGCTGCTTGATTAATGATTTCATTACCAGAGATTCCTACGTGACTAGGAATCCAAATGAAATTGATCAAGAAATTAGCAATTCTGAGGGAGTTGAGTAGAAGGAAAATGCGTTGTACAATAGGATGGGAAGAATGTGGATTCTGTAATGCTAGGAAACTACTGAGTGAGTCAGAATTTATGAGATATCTGGAGTGAGGATCAGATGAAGTTAAAAATTCTAGGTATTTTAGGAAAGCGAAGAGTTCAGTAGTAAATATAGAACAGTGTTCGGAAAGACGAAATTTTAGTATGGAGTTGAGGATTGAGAAAGCACATCTAACACGATCATCAGATTTTGAACCGTCAGTGAAACAACAGATAAGATTAGGGTATTTTGAAATTTCAAAGGAGTAATTTTGGCGAATGATGTGGGGAGGGTAAATGGTTTTGGAAGAATTAAGTAAATTGAAATGTATATCTACAGGGGATAGAAGCCACGGAGGAGGATTAGTGAAGAGTAGCATAATTAGAGGAGTCACAAGAATTTGAGAGAATTGGGAAAACAAAGATTCAAGAGTGGTTTTAAGATGGTTCGTGTATTTGGGGAGATTTTGTGAAACAAGGGGATTATTTTGCAATAGGATACTGAAAAACGGGAGATTAGGAATGCACAGAGTAGAGGCAAGGTTAAAAGGACAACATATTCTCAAAATTATTTTAATATAAAGTACATTTCACTTACAGAACATGCATTTTAAAATAATGAAGTCTCGTATAGTAAAAAAGTAAAGCATTAAACATTAACATCTATGATTTCAACAAGTTTCGCTTTTTGAATAATTCTACATATTTCTTTCTATTCACAGCAAACTCTTCTTTGGAACATTTTTTTCCAAACCGCTAAAAAATTATTTTTTTTTGGTATTTAAAGTTTTATTAAGATATCATTAGTTTGGAGGTAGAAGTCGCCGACATTTAATATAATACTACTTAAACTAAATTTATCGTATTTAGCCACTCTCAACATAACAAATGGGATAATGTGAATATATATATATATGTATTAATAAATAGAATATATTATATCAGATATATAGGATTAAATTTGGATCAAAGATTAACGTGAAGTATACATTGAACAAAATTTATGAAAACTTAATATATTCGTATAAGTTCAAAACCGTTATCTCATTTTTAATATCTGTTGAATCGGTTGTCTAATGGGGATATTTCTTAAAACAACATTAAAGGCTTGTCTTCTGATAGCGAATATGGATAATGAAAATATCCGTTAGTCTACAGTGCTTTTATAATGTTTCTGTAATTCGATTTCCCGGAAATTCCTGTCAAGGTAGATTTCAGAAAAAAATTGACATGTGGAATACTTTAAAAGGAAGTTCTAAAAGTGTTGACGTTTGATATGTTTTTAACCATTATCGCAGGCTGGGGGAATCAAAGATTTCTGATTTTTGGAAAATCGCGACTAAATTTTGCTTTATTTACATATATTTACTGAGATTGTATTGCTGAGTATCAGTGAAGTTATTGCCAATTAGCATTGGTTGTTGTTCGTCTTCAGCACTTAAAATTTGATAGATATTTCGTCTACACTGAAGCGGTGCGTGATCAAACAAGGTGCTAGATGAAATGGACTTCTTCCTTTATTTAGTATAATTTTCGATTGATTGTTAATTCTTGACATTTTGACAGCGCTATTTGTAACGGGGATGTAGATTACGTCGTTAGATGTATTAGCACGTTCGTTACGAGAGAGGAAATATTTTTATTATCGGCGTTAGTAAGCGAACAGTGCTTGTTGTTAACAGTACTTAACAAGTTATTATTATTATTACTCAGATCGCTGTTGTTAGACGAATTCAAAACTAAAGACCAATACGGTAATAGCGCTCTGTTGATAAAGAAGGAGTATACGTGGCTGTTTAACGGATAATAGGCCTTTGCTTGACTACCGCTGATAACAGGCTTTCGAGGGTTCTATATCTGTTAGCTGGTCTGATAGGCCCACAACAGATGGCTAGAACGATAGTGAAATCCTTGTTTACACACGAAGCGCGAAAAGGTGCAATGAATACGGACAGAACTACACCAAAAGCTCGGTTGCATTACTTATTAAATCAACGATTTTATTAACGCAAGAGATTAAAGTAGTCGCCAGTTTATAATTGTAGATATTTTTTTCTACCATGATTAATTACCGAGAATGCCTTTTTAGTCATAATATCTTGACTATTATATAACTGTTATTCCTATCTTAACGCAAGATTCATTATGAAAGACCATCGAAATCCGTACAATTTACTATCTGCAGACGTGTGATATTTCAGTAGAGCATCGTGTATGAAGTTTTTACTATCACCGCTGAAATCCGTTCAAAATTTGACGTCTCTGTTCTTAATATAAAAAAGTAACGTATAAAAAAATGAATGAACACCTTTAATAAACATTATAAAAGACGCGCTAAAACGTAACTCGAATAACGAAAGCCGGCTAGAGTTAATAGTCGGATGTACACGTGTACTAAATTTTTCGTTAGGGAGTTGCTATTAATGTTTTACATTTTGTTTAAGTTACCTACCTGACAGTTTCTGGGCATGTGAGTTTCCTTGAAATACGTTGGCGCACAAGGACGTTTAGTGCTAAACTCGAAGTCGGACGTAATTTTCAATGGTACACACTGATTCACTCGAGCAACTCTTTCATAGCGGTTTTTACTGTTCTGAGAACTTTCGTGTATTGGGATTATTTCAGGTTCCTTGACAAGAGGGCGTACACAAACGGAAGAGGGATAGCTTCGCCGTAAGCCGAGAAGACCTGCACGAATGACACCGGAGACGTTTTGAATGTTTCTGCCGAAAGCAATACCCTTCTGGGTTGTTTTTCGACAGCTGCCCGAGTTTCCCGCATAAAGTCTGTTGATGTCGCTGTGAAATCTAAAAATCTTTCGATGATTTAGTGGCAGGTTTCTTCTTGGCGTACTTTTTTGTTTTCGATAATGTTTCTTGCTCCGGTATTTACCTCAGAACTTCTCCTTTGAGAAAGGCCTGCTAATTCAGTGTATCTGGCGCAAAGGTAACTGCGGATGCTCGGCCGCGACTCGTTTTACTCGAGAGATCGCTGTTGCACATTGTTCTACATTCGGCAAATGCTGGTGGAATGTCCCTTGAAGAATACAATGTCATCTTCGCGCGCATTGGAATGTTGCTTATACCGCTAGTGAAAGTCCTAGTAACTCTTTGCATGTTGCGATTTTGTCGGAATAATAAATGTGGCCACCGACTTGTTCTTACTGCTATCGCGTGGTAATTTGTAATTTTACCGTTTGCAGTAGTCAGGTCTGGTTCTTTTTACATTCCATGCAAACGATTAATACGCATAACACAAATGTACATCCGGGATTTTCGCATATTAAGGTAAAAGAAATAATTCGAGCGTTTGTATTTGAGAAAATGTCCAGAAGCCGTGAATTCCCACTGAACTACATAAATATTAATCGCAATTAAATAAATTATCTGTGTGGCCTTGTGCAAAAAATAATTATGGAAAAATCTGATTAATATGAAATGAGCGGATTTATTCACTCGTTCGTTCAGTAAAATGGTTTTGTTTTAACGGCGATGATGACAAGTTACCTTTATTTCCAATAAATAGATATCTGGTAATGTTCCGTAAGTTTCCCTCAATTTTTTCTTTTTTCTTTTTTTTTGATTGTCATAAAATCTTTACGTTTCTTTCTCTGAATGCTATAGATTACATGTTAAATTATGACATTATTGTCTGGAATAAACTGAAATCAGCTAATATGTCATCGCCAGAAGGGAGTAAATTGCAAGAATGATGTATGTACTACGATACTTCGAATCATTAAAAAATACTATACGGTCACGTCTGTATTTGGTAGAAAAAATTCGTGGAACCAGAAGAGTAAAATCTAGCTGAATCTGATTGCAGTGGTGGTCCTATTCTATTTCTATAGTTGGCTTACATCACGATAATTAACTTTGGTTTTTCTATGTAAATCTGAGGAAGAAATAAGTAGGAATCTAGTCTTCCGGGGCGGTTTCCTTCGTCGTAGCATCGTCCGCGGTTTCGTTCAATACTCACCGGAATTACCGTGGAACTATCAAAACTTGAGATGCGAAGTTTATTTTAAAGTTTCCACACTCTGTACCGCAGAAAGGCAAGTTTTTTACTGTCATTTCCCCCCAAAATGTAATAGAACCGTCAAAATGCGTAGCCTAATGCTTTGATAATGGCATACGTTTAACTAATTCCGTATATACCGTAAGTCAGTTATTAGAACAAGTTGTAAACCGCTTTTGATTGATTAACTACCGTTACGGCGTATAATAACTACACGTTAGTGCACTTTCAGCCAGCAGCGTTGTCTTGCATTCGATAAATCTCTGGTTATTTTTTAATCTTAATGAATATAGTAAGAGTACTAGATACTAAACATTACTTGAATAAAATGCAAGGAGAAAATCTTAGTATTCGCCTGAAGACTTATCGTAGGCGAAGGGACCGAACACTATTCCTGATCAGTCTTATGCAATATTTTGATATATTCCAAGTTTAAGTCTATTTCTATGGGACTGCTATTTTTGAACCGAAAAGATTTCTAGCTGTTCTCGGCAAATTCATAATTAACGTACCTCAAATTCAGCCAAGAAAGGTGAGGCCGTTTATCGAATGAAAACTGCGGAGTAGTGGTACGGCGATGTAAATGTTAGAAAAGTGTCTGTGCATCAGTTTAAACGGGATCATCGATTTGCACTGTTAGCACACGAAGGCGCGTGATTTAGTAAAAAAACCTAACCTACAAGCGAAAAATACCGTGTAACATGTGTAGAGTGGTTGATCGAATTCGGATCTCAGAGTAACACGACGATTAGCAGCTTTTTTAGTTTCGCGCCGGCTGAGGTCAAACGCGCTGATAGTAATCAAAAATCTATTTCACGCTGCTTTTAGCAGTTTGTTAGATTGTTCCGATATTACTTTTGTCTTTTCGAAATTTTTTTGGTTGCGCTTGTCGCACTAATTCTAAAAATCTATCGGCCTATTCTCTCTATATTCTCTTCGTCGACTGATTCGCGTTTGTAATTCTTAGTATCAAATAATCGAATTAGAAAAGAAAATAATTTAATTTCACAAATTTGTACAAAGAAATAAATAAATTAAGTACGGGGGAAATAGGACACTTAAGAGATAAGTTACAATTAATATTTTTCAAATTCGAGTACGAACGAGGAGAATTCAGGGAGGAAGAATCGGAAGAGGAGATAAAAAAATTCTTCACAGGACCTCCGGAAAAGGCAAAATAGGCTTGCTGAGCAATTCACAAATCGGCGATCGTCTAGAGTCTGTTATCGTCGCTACATGGTTACTGTGTCGGCATGTAGACTCCGGTCGAACTGTCCTGGTTGAGCGGTATATACGATCTGTAAGCCATGGATTGAGCTGCGGCATTAACAATCGGATCAGCTTGTATGCTTCGTCTGTAGTGTCCGCCGCTGTGCACTACTTGGTATCCTGAGCCGTGGTGATCATCTTGGCTGAGCAACTTTTTCAAGCCGATTATCAGAGACAGCGTCAAAGCCAACTTCGCAATGATCAGAGCCTTTCCGGCCAGCAAGGCTAAAGTTCCTAGAGCTAGTGGAATCATTGAGCCAGCCATCATCAAAGGAATCATCATCAGACCGCCCATTTTTCCTTTCTTACCACGTGCATCTGAAAACCCAAACCGAACGTTAATTTCCATTAATAAAATAGATTTTTCAGTATAATAATCACTGTTATTCCAATAGTCGTTCACCAGCTCAAAGTGAAGAATGTGACAGAGCCATTCTTCCAGCGCTCTGATAGTGCCGAAAAAGACCATGATATTTGGTAAGAGGTTTTTAAGAAGCAAAAACGGAGAAAATAAACGCAAAGAAATGCGGAACTTGTTGAAAATTTATGTTAAATAGAGAATTATTCGTTATATCAAAAGATGAATTCCAAGAGTCCGCTAAACTATCCTGTAGCTTACGTACACAGACGTGTCTTGAAAAGGCCCGACAATCATTCAATACATGCTCTGGGTCGCTGACTTTTTGCGTGATACTTTTTATTTCAAATTTATTTTTCCGGTCTCTTCTCTTTGGTAGCATGTTTTAAGATAGTAGTTGCCACTTTTTAACCAAAAAAAGTAATTAAATGGTCCCGCAGTTTTTCTCCGTGCATGACATCCTTTCTCCAATAATATCGTCAGATATTTTTTTCACATGTGACATGATTGTATTTTTCGTATTGTATTATACATACACACACACACAAATATATGTATAATATATATATATATATATACATGCATATAAACTCGGCCCTTTGTGCTTCGCAAGGAGTTCCGCCCCTTGAACTGCCTCGGGACACCCTCGAATTCCCAGCTCCACCACCTCTACACTTCGTATAAAACGAGGGAAATTGACAACGTCAAATCCATTTTGTTGGTACCTTGTCTTCTTATTTATACAGCATGTCATGACATTTTGAGACATTAGCAATCGACGTAGCAGAATTTCTTATTAACCCCAACGTAAGAATAACATAATTAATCAGGGCAGCAATCCATTTTTTCATCATGATTCAGAAATTTCTAATGACATGAGAATATATAATTATAAAATGTTAAAAACTTTTACAGTGATTATTCAACATTATAGATAATTTACGCGGACAACTGTGTTGAAAAATCGAACATATTTGTTTACAAAAATGAAACAAATCGGCTTAACGTTTCGGATTGATTACACCATCTATCACAGTTGCTTCTGATGATCCATCCGAAACGTTAAGCCGATTTGTTTAATAATATATTCGATTTTTTAACACAGTTGTTCGCGCAAATTATTTATAATGATACATAATTATGGCGAGAAAAATTAATTGCGTCCAAATGATGCATCAATAGGTCATGTACTGAAAAACGTATACCGCACTACCGAACGAATAAAGTTCTAAAAAAGTATTTTACGAATTTGTATTCCTTGAGTAAGTAGTAGTGGCCAACATGCTAAACTCTAGAAATTTAAAAGTTACATTTTATCAACGAAATAATTGAAAATATTACTGCAAAAATACAATTACAAGCAAATAAGAATTCACAAAAAGTAAAGATAAATCGATGAAGAAAAGAATCGCAAACATTTCGCCAGGAACATACAGCTCTGAGTTGTGTAGACTGCACGGAACGTGACAAGTAAATAGTATGGTGGTGGGACGAGGAAGATTATGTTTAAAGTAAGTGTATTATGCATTTTGATTTGTGTAAAAATTAAACTTTACGAATGTTTTTACATGGTTCTTTTCGATAAAAAATTGTACAAATTTTTTTAAAGTGTTTAAAACTAATACTACCATGACCACATATTCGTTAATATTTTTGTTTTTTTTTTCGTATAGAAATTAAATAATTTTCGAATATTCATATAATTTTTAAAAATCGAGTACGGTAATTAAATTATAATAATTTAGTAGACAGGAACAACTCCCTGTGTGTAACCTCTCGCGTTACGTTTTTATGACTTTTGATGCTACATGCCGAATAAATAGGGGAATTAACGAACAACTAAACAAAAAGCTAATATTGAATTTATCGCTTCCTTCGAGGGAGGTAACTTTATTAATTTTTTTTGGACTTTTTTTTGATAATTAAAATAGATTTGAATTTACCGGTGCCCCGTTTTGTCAATTGTTACCGACCCATATGTGATAGCAATATTTTTTCTACTGTAAATTGAATTTTTTTAAAATTTCTGTCGAGCATTAATGTAAAATATTCGAAACATCTTTGGAGAAGCCGTTTTGAAATCGTTTTTTTATTATAACAACATCGTCCTTTGTGTTTACATAAATCTTTGTGGTAGTTGGATATTTAAAAACGCAAAACTTCATACAAATCTTATTGTTTGCTCTATGTGTATACCTATGTAAACTGAAACCGGACGAAATAACGACTTTTCGAAATTACGACTTCACTTCATTTGGAAATAATATAATGCGGTACAACAGATGAGCTGATAATCAAAGCTACATGAGACGTGCGGTATATGCGAACGTGAGTTTACACATTAAACTGGTCACCCCTTCTGGATTTTCTATCACTTGAAACATTTTTGATTTGACGCAGTATCATCACTGCATCGCCTCTACGTTAAATAAATTGCAGCGAAATAGAATGAAGGTGTAAAAGCTAACGAATTTTGCACGCTGTTTCTTTAAAAGACTTCGCAAATTGAATAAATTAATCATTTCTTGTAAACTTTTTTTCTTTTTTTTTTTTTATTCTTCCAGATTTTTATCCGGAAAAGTATTTTTGACGTGGCTTACGAGCTCGATGTAGAATTTTGTCCGTAACGAAGAAACGTCACGAAATTTTGTAATGATTTTTGACCAGTCGGTTACTATGGAAGTTCCGACGTTTTCCAGTGCACGAAAATCGTTCACCACTCGCCGTTGGAAAACTCTCGATTTATCAGACATAATCCCTCTGCTTGACCGAATGTTGCCCAGATAAATTTTTTTAACCGAATATATGTCTTTTGGTTAGAAGTCATTTTGCGAACTACGTTTGCTACGCAAAAATGTTCACGAAGGAAATGTGCACCGAGTTCATGTTTTTGCTAAGAAATCTTATTTAAATTTTTACGTTTGCATTTGTAAAATTTTATTCTCACTTTGTGACTTTGAGTTCGTACTTTTACTGAAAATGTCGCATCGTAATTCAATGGCCATTTCCGCTATTCATTGTCTATTGTGTTTGTAAATTTAAATATATTACCATTGCGGGATATTTTAATAAATTTCTATGACAATTATTGGCGCTGTAGTCTTTGGAGAGTTTTAAGCTTGTTCAGAGAATTATTCGAGTAATTGTCTTTATTCAAATTGCACTTTGATTACGAGAACTTTTAACGTCTAATAATTATTATGAAAAAGTATTTAATGTTTGAAATGTATCGCTGTTAAATCATTATTAAAATACAGGCGGGTTTAATTATTTTCATATTTTCTTGTTGTTATTTTGCACTTGGAAACGGTTCTTATCGAGAACTGATTGCGTTAATTTTTAGTCTTACATACAGTTTACAAATTAGCATGCGTCACGTACACCAGTACACATTTACACATACACATATGCACGGTCTGCACATTATACATGTACATTGTTTCGCTAATGTCGCGAAAATGTGTGTGTATATTCCCTTTTTAGACTTGGTTTAAAAGTATGTTAAAATTGGGACTTTGGGTGCTCATGAAATTGTAGAAATCGCCGCCTATATCCCCATTTCGAGGTCTGAAGGATCGTTTTATATATATATATATATATATATATATATATATATATATATATATATATATATATATGTATGTATGTATGTATGTATGTATGTATGTGTAAACATATAGATTCGGCCTTCAGACCTATCATAAAGAGATCTCTTACCCAGTAGCTAATTTTCTATAATTTTTATAGGCAAGGCGATATGTCATTCTTCGAAAATTTAAGCGTCACGCAAAAATGTTTCAGTTTTCGTTACAGAATTTTTTTTTTCCTCTCGACATAACAATGACATAGAGTCAACTAGATTTTTTGGATATCTAAAAACTACTGGACCTCTTCAGTCGACAATCTTCTATGACGGTTTTAATTGACTGCGTCATTTTTAGTTTATGGTATGCGCATAAAATTTCTAATTTTTATCTGCTGACGACTAGCGACACGTAAAAACGTTACATCTAATCGGTATAAAAACGTCACGTGATTCTTATGACAAAGTCAGTATATATGTAATGAGATTTTCCTCATTATTCGAGTCTGTAGTCAGAAAGGAATGATTGAAATAGTGTTTTCTTTTAAATATTTTATTATTAAGATATATTTATACAAATGAGCGTAAAAACGCAAACCGGGAAATATATAACAATACACCAAATATAACCGTATGAAATTACTGAATTTGCGAAAACCAACTTTCGGAGTCCCCAAAATCGTAACCACAGTTATGGAGTAAGTATTTTGAAACAACATGATGTACTTTTGCTGAATTACTATATATATTTTCTGTTTTACGTTTTTACACTTGTTTGTATTAATATACAGAAAATGGACCATTTTAATATTAATATTAATTTATAATATATTTGTGAAAGTAAATTCAAGTGTTGGAACGCGGACCGAATATCGCACGTATTCAATTACTGCAAAAACTTACGTACTCCTTTTTCGAGTAAGTTAGCTGCACATTTTTTATATTTTTCCGCGGTATTTTAATTTTCAAACTTTTCTTTCTATTTGCATGTGTTGCTGCTAGTGTCCCTGTGTAAATGGCTTACAGAGAATTTCGAAATCTTTTCTGAACCGTTCAGTTGATGAATGGGGAAAAAGAAAATCGGGTCGCGTTTCCCTTTTTGTAATCGAGTTCTTGAGTTAAGTATTATAGTGTCGAAAGAGATTGAGATATATTTTTAATTTTGACCGCTGCTTTGTGATTTAAATTTTGTTCTCGGACTTTCACGAAGAATCTAATATCTTAATGACGCGGCTACCGGCTTGCAGATTAAAATCGTGAAATCGTGTTTAATCGGTTCCGTCGCTCAGCATTATCCCGATTCCCCGTCATTATTTAATCGTGCAACGGTTTGCAATAAGGAGAAGACAAAAAAAAAATAAATATTAATCTGTAAGTAAATGGAATTACATCGTTTCGTTCCATTTAAATGAAACACCTTTTTTTCCTGACATATGAGACCTACGCTAATAAACAGCTCTAAACGGTCAGCATTATTTTCGTTTTAAAATATTTTTGACGAGAAAAATTTCCTCTGAGGTCGGTGCTGTTCTCAAAATAAACGTTAGCAGGTAATGAATCTAGGCGATTCCGATTGTAATAGAAGATAATATGCTTCTTTGTTAGCATTTTTATGCCATGTGTACGTTTATTCGATTATCATCGACCTTGAATTGTGGATGAGCATTTAAATTTGGGCTAATTAAAAAATCCGGATTGATGCGGATGGTGAAAAGAATCGGTGAGAATGGATTGGGCGAAATTGTTTTTATTTTGTTTTTTTCCTTTTTACAATTTAAAATGAAGCTTTTTCCAGTTATCGTAAAAATGGGAATTCGACGAGAAATTCAAGGGGAGCCGCGTATGTTATTAAAGAGGGTATTTTTCAGCCTTAAAAAATGTTCGGAACCTTACGAGGAGCAGGTCAAATGAGAAAGATCAAAGAACTAAAGAATGGAATTTCGATTCGAGATCCGGATGTTGATGACGGGAAGTGTACCGATTTTATCGATGGTAGAAGACAATATTATAATGAACTAGATGATTAGTTGATTCATCGCGAGCTATTGTGTTAATTCTTTAGACGCGCTGAACATTGATGCTTCCGCTCTCAACTTTATACTTGTCTAGTTCGAAAGTGGACCCATTGGAAATCACTCCATTATACCATCGATGGTATACAATGGAGAAATATCGTGTCCTCCTACACACGCAGCGATAACCGAGTTCGATTAAACGTGCTACAGTTCCACGGATAAATTAGCAGCCTTTCTATCGCTTCGTGCTTTCCATTAGTATGGTGCCCGATAACACTCATAGCGATCGTATAGTCATCGCATGCTGATTGGATGAAAAAAAAAACAAAACGACTAGTAATATTCATGAAATAAGCTCACACAACCTGATCATCTTGCTAATAGGTAAAATGTGTGTCGTTAAAGCAATTCTCAATAGATGATAGATTTTTTTATTCGGCTTTTTATTGTGATTAACATCAAGGTTAGGTACACGTCTATTGTTTCACTTAAATCTCAAGGCTAATTTTATCACAATAAACAGTCGCTGCTCAAGTTTTAGAAACGAAAGAGCCTCACGTGAAATGTGGAATCTCCGGAAGAACCGATTTACTTTCCGTTCCGATATTTTTTGTTTCTTTCGCTGATAAATCATCGAGCGTCTGAAAAAATCATTGTTAGGAAAGTTTTTTTGTTTTTTTTATCTCATGTTTTGGCGTGCTCGATGGTTTTAACCGCGTGCATTTATCACGATCTGTCCATCAATCGTTTCGCATAGCCAGCCAACATTTCTCTCGATTTTTGCCAAGAAGTCTCATTAATTATTTTCCGAGCGATGTTGGTTTGTCGTGCGGAATTTTAGTCCCTTTTCCGGTACTTTACTTCGAATGATGAATGATTTTTCCTTACAAGATGAGCATCGGTATTTTGTTATTCTAATTTCCATCGATCACCCGGTTTGTCGTATGCATTGTAGAAACCTCGGAAGCTGTCGATGCAGTTTCCTTCATGCCCCGGTTGCTGGCGCGCATTCTGTCTCTCGATTCTTGATTCCCATATTACCTATTAGCAAGATGATCAAGTTGTGTGAGCTTATTTCACGAATATTATTAGTCGTTTTTTTTCCCCACCCGATTAGTATGCAATGACTGGTACGATCGCTATAAGTGTTATCGGGCACCATGCTAATGAAAAGCACGAAACGATAGAAAGGCTGCTAATTGATTCGTGGATGGACACATTTTATTCATTTTGGCTATTTCGAAAAGGAAACGTGAATATTCACACTGAGAACTGGCATAAAAAAAAAATAAATAAATAAATAAAAATCATAGCAAGAAAATAAAAAAAATTGACTGCACAGAAAAATTCCTAAACTAGCTGATTAGTAGTTATTAAAAACACATTCGTACGGTACCGTAGCAGAATAGGAATTTTTCATTTCTGACAAAAGTTCGATAAATTGCACTCTGAATATACCAGTCACGCTGATCGTGACGATATATCAGGTCTTCATAGTTCTTTTAAAATACCCATCACAATAATCTTCTCTCTCTTTCTATATTAAGAAACGGAGATGTAAACTTGATATTGTCGCCCATATTCTAGTAATTTCGATGTAGTAACAACTGAAAAGGTATGCATAAATTTTCAAAGATTAAAATGGAAAATTCCAACACGGTCAAGGACTGGAGATGCGTAAGCTCGTCATTTTAATCTCAGCGTTAATTCTTACAGTTCATTTCTTCTTGTGCGTAAAAAGTGAACGAATTGAAAATCATCGTCCCGAACGTTACCTGCCCAGTTGTTAGTTGAAGAAGTTCCTACTTCGGATTAATAAGAAAAAAATTCGATCGTAAATAATTAAATTCGCCGATATTTTTGGTTTTGTAATTCTAATTATTTATTGAAAATATACGTTATTTTTAATTTTAAGCTAGATTATTTATTGCGCGTCTGAGTTCTAATTTTTCAATTTTTAAACGAAAGAAAATGAATATTTACAACTGGTTATTATATTCTGTTGCGCGGCTTGTTTTGCCCTCTTGCTTTAAGTCAGTGCTTTTTTTTTATAGCTGGTCTTATCACAGTTTGAAAAAATTTAGGGATTGAAATTAAAAATCTTATACCACTCGTGTTAAAGGGAAAAACCAAATTCCGAACGTCAGAGATAACTCGGGTTTAGATAAAATTTGCTCATAACGAGGGGCTTTTCAGTTCTTGCAGACGGCGTTTATTTAGCTCTAGTTTTTCCTACATCTAGTTAAGATCAATTTTCTAAATGAGTATAACGCGCCGAATGATCGTACAGAAATTATACCGGGATTGAAATAAGGGATTACAAAGACATCGGTCAAGAAAAGCGCAAAACGTATTGCAAGGTTATCAAAATTTCTCGAACAACAATGGAACTTTATCGGTTTTCGGAGCGGAAAATAATTAATTACGACAGATACCTCTAGGGAATGCGTTGAGAAATACGATGAAGAATGAGAAAAATGATTGACTGAATTTCTTACGCTGCCTATTAACGAATTAATATATATTTTTCGCCGGCGCTGGAATGCGGGTATTTTTACGAGTTTATCGTGAATAATAAAATGGACGCCTGCAGATATATAAAATAGATCGGATAAAATCATCAAAAGGTAAAAGCTCAGCGGAAAAACGAAAATAACAATAAAAGGTATTTTTCGATATATCCATCGAGGATGATAATTTCACGAGGACTCAAAGTCCGAATTTTAATATATTTTTGAACCAATTCTAAGAAGTGAACATGTACACACACACATTTTCGCAACATTAAACAATATACACGTATACTGTACAGATCGTGCGTATATGTATGTGTGTATGTGTATATGTGTACTGGTGTACGTGACGCGTGCCAATTTTTTTGAAAAATAACAACGAGAAAACAAAAAAATAATTAAAGCCGGCTGTATTTTAACACCAATCTTAGGGTGATACAATTCAAACATCAAACAATTTTTCATATTAATTATTAGCCGTTAAAAATTCTCGTAATCAAAATGTAATTTGAATAACGGTAATAATGAATTTAACAATCGTATTTATTAAAAATCACGCCTAATATTACCGAGAGAATAATCGAGAAATTGGTCTAACCCTCTCTCGGGGGGGCTTAAAGATCTTCTAAGAGTACGGCGTTAAAAATTGTCGTAGAAATTTTTTAAAAATATCCCGTAATGGTAACATATTTAAATTCACGAACACAATGAATAATAAATAGCGGAAGTGGCCGTTGAATTATGATACGATTTAGAGTAAAAGCTTGATCTCAAAGTCACCAAGAGTGTTTGCCGCAATGCAATTACAAATATAGATCAAAAAAAAAAAGAAAAAAAACAGGCTAATAAACAGCAGAAGGGGTTATTGGTCGTTAAATTATTCAAGATAACTTAGTCGTCAACTGGAGGAAGCGTGCTTCTTTTACGCGCGCAACTGCCAAAGGAATGAACTAAAGCGAATAATGTATTAACCTGTTTCGGTAAAGATCGGGCCCCATCGGTTTAGGTTGGCTTCTTTTTTTCGGTTCATATTAATTACGATGACTTGTCACTCTTTTTAGTTCATTTCTGGTTTAATCGCTGTACGAATTAAAATTTATTTTATATTATGTTGAAAATTAAATAAAAATATAAATTTATATTTTTGGCGTTTTAAAATATTTCAAACATTAAGCAATTTAGTAAGAAAAATAAAGTACAATTTAAAAAAATGTTATACTATTCTGCAATATTGCAAAAGTATTGAAAAGTAAATTGTA
The DNA here is from genome assembly GCA_039619475.1 of Icerya purchasi. Lineage (NCBI taxonomy): Eukaryota > Metazoa > Arthropoda > Insecta > Hemiptera > Monophlebidae > Icerya > Icerya purchasi. The sequence continues at coordinate 72,208,115 of CM077116.1, forward strand.
AAAATTTTCATTCAAGTTGAAAGTGTAAGGTGAAAAATTTCAGGAATAATTAATGTAATTATTTACTGTCAATTTTAAAAAAAGTTATGTAATTAAATTATTGTACGTCGGGTGATAAATTAATTTTTTTACATTAAACATTTTAAGTCGATATTTTAAATTTACAAGATTCTTTACTAATAGAAAATGTGTTGATTTGAACTCTGCAAATTTTAAAACAATTGTGTTTAAGTCTGTTACAAGTCCCCGCACGTCTATTCTACGTCTACGATACATGACGTGGTTTACTGTTGTTTCCATTATTCGTCCGCTCATCTGCATTACAATACCAGAGTATATTGTTAATAAGCCATGATTATGGATAGTTGATATCCGAAACTGATCGGCTATTTTTATAATTTGTATAATTTTTATCATTTGTATGTGAAAGTGTTTGTTTCAATTTATTTTTAGTAATTAGAACACCAAAATAGTTGAAGATAATGGTAGAAACATTGATATGCGTTTCACCTGTTACAGTACGAATCAGTTGCGCACAAAGTAACGAAATATATCATACATTATGATTCGCTATTATTTAAATTTGAACGATAGTAAAAGATCAGTGAAATTGAAGTTTTTACTTTTTGTGAACATAAATCATTACTTTTTTTTTTTCTTTTTATTAAACAATTTTGCTGCTTATAATGAAAAAATGCTGGTTGTTTTATGGTTTGCGTAGCAGTTTTTTTTCATGACATTTTTTCGTCACTCTTTCTTAAATTACGCTCATTCATAAGACATATCCATGTCAAAAGGAAATCCACTATGATAAAGGCGATTAACCAAGGTCGTGGTAAGCGGGGAGGCTGAATGAAATTGGAAAAGTTGAAGATTAGAAAAGAAATACACGTATTAGACACTATAATTTGGGATGTTTTTTTTGTTTTGATGGGATAATGAAAGTAGGAAGTTTGTTAATTTTTTATTATTTTTTTTTTTAAAGTTAGTTAATAAACGTATTAACAAATTTCAAAAAAAAAAAAAAAGAAAAAGAAAAATTAACAAACTTCCTACTTTCATTATCCCATCAAAACAAAAAAACATACCAAATTATGGTGTCTAATACGTGTATTTCTGGCAGTGCGAGCAAACAAGTCGTCAGCTAAATTGATGACGCATTGATTAATTCAAAGGGAATCGATTTGGATGTTATAAACATAACTGGAATTCAGCGACCGATTACAAAGCTGAAAGTTTAACGAAATTTTGTAAGACTGTCATTCGCTTTAGTCTCGTATGAAGGTTATTTTCATCCCTTCAATTTAGGCTTCGAATGGAGCCATTTTTTTCTTTTTCTTTTTATTTTTTGTGAGTTGAGAGCTGATTCGTTGGCCTGATCTGTTGACCACATAGGTATCAGTTTTCATCGTAATAACTGCCGCTTCGAGTTAGGATAATATATTTATCCTTCTCTTTTCTCGAATTTTCCATGTTTTTACTTCTCTATTCAGTTTTTCCCGTATTCTTCGACTTTTTCTTTAGTTCCATTTGTTATTTTTCTTTTTCTTTTTATTTTTCTATAATTTTTTAAATTCTAATGATGACGGTTTAATTTGTAACACCAATTTTCTTTCGTCAGCCTTTTTCGCTGAGTTGCGACGTATAAAGACAAAACTACATTTACTTGTTTAGTCTAACACATTTCAGACAAGCTAATAACTTTTTATTATTGCTAACAGATGAAGAATTTTTTTTTTTTGTTCTTTTGAGATGATGATTTACTATCAGCAAAAATAGGAACAAAATGAAAGTTTGTGCATATAGTAAATACGCGTTTAATCGGTTACAGTTAGATAAAAAGATAGTAGAATCATGTAATGCAGGAAATATTTAAATGAATAAAAAATTAATAGTGTATATAAGTTAATTAAAGAAGTCAATGCGAAATAAAAATTTAAAAAATAGGCCCTCTTTAATTAGAAAAAAAAAAAAAAAAAAGGTTCAGAACTTCATAGCGAAAAAAGTCGTTGGAAGCTACAAAAGAGCATCATAAAATAAGATGAGGTTCTCGTACTATCGAAGAGACCATTAAAGACGTTCCAAAACTAACTGAACGTACCGAGGAAATGGTGAAATTTCTGGTGTAAGGCCGAGATTTTCTTTGTTCCCGGTGGATAGCAATGAGAACTGAGAAAAAATTAAGGTTTTTCAGAAATGACGATCGTTGTGGTAGGCATTCCCTGGCGTGGGATAAGTTGACTTAAATTCTTGTTCTTCCTTCTCTTTCTGTTGCTCCTATATTGGCTATCTTTATTTCTTCTGTTTCTAATCGCTTCTTGATTTAACTTTCAAGTCCCTACGTTTCATTATTTGTTAGTCCTTTGTGCTGGGTAAATGTCCTGAGTTGACGCGCCCAAGATTAAAAAAAAAAAAAAAAAAAGACTTAATCTATCCAGTTGGCCGGGAAAATTGCAAGATTCATTTTACACCTACCCGCCAGGTTTTTATGGCTAATGACTGCACTTAGAACTGATGATTTATAAATGATTGATTTATCGTGATACAAATGCAGTCCTATTTATGTCTGCCTATTATACACCAACTAGCGCGCGCATATAATGGTATGCGTGTTTGCCATTGCCTTCCATATGATTCTATTAGCGATTAATCTAATTTAACTTCTGTAATAATTTCTGTCGCTACCTCGGATCGAACTCAAGATTTCCGTAACGGAAGTCACTAGGCTATCGCGACGATTTATGACAATTGCATGAGTATCTGGCAGCAGGTATAAACTGCATATCCCAATTTGCCCGGCCAGCACGACAGATTAGGCCAACTTATCTCACACGGAGAATGTTTACATCCGAAAGTGGACCAAAAGAGGCACAACGTGATAACATGGTTTCCGAATTTATAAGTAGATGTTTTTTTTTTCTTCTCTCATCTAGGATATCGCTAAGCTAAGCGTTTTGTCGGCACGGTTCTAGAAAGTAATTCTCACACATCCGTCTCCTTATTACACAATATTACATTTGTTTTATTTAAATGTTCTTGAAGATACGGAGACATATGTAGTATAACTTATGCGCGTGTGGTTTTATTTAAAAGTATTTCTATACAAATCGACTTATAGTCATAATTTTAATTTATCGCATATTAATTACTAAAATTATTTCATTTATCCTACGTATTTATTAATGATTACGTAATTACTCTGGTATTTTACTTTCGGCAATCGAATTATTTCAGCTATATTACCGTATTTACCCATGCAATGTGCGCACATTATTTTTGAGAACAGGGTTAGTAAAAAATTAAGACAGTGAAAATAATGGCTGAAGACTTACTGAAATTGTCAGCAGAACATCTGAAGCACTTTTTATCGCCAATTGAATACACTTATCATCATCCTACAGATTACTGATACACTTACTCTCAAATTGAAAAACCTTAATTTTTGTATATGACTGTAATACAGTATTGTGAAACTTTATTCAATCATCGCTGTTTTCATTTATACTACTGGCATTCGAATCACTATCACTTAGCCGTATACCATATCGTCGTCTGTTCCGTCCACAGCAATAGAGATGCAGCATTTTTTTAAATTTTTCCTCACTAGATGTTCTGGTATTTCATTCGATGCTTTTAAAATCCTTTGACACATTAAAGTTAATGGAGGTCTCATGGTATCCTCTCTTATCTATAATATCCGTCGATTTCGCGCACCTTCAAATTACAATCTCATTTATATGAAAATATGCGTGCGCATTACATGGATAAATACGGTATATAGTGCAACTCGTAGAATACTTATATAATTGTACTTAAATCATAGCTAATATATTTACAAATGGGTCAGCGCAGTTCATTGTAAAAAACATTAGTAATACAACGTTAGTGATACAGGGTGAAAGTAGAAAATCGAGATGATAAGAGGAGGATAATAAGAGGACAAGAGCTTTAATGTTGTGTGTAAAATTCTAGGAAGCGTGCGGATAACATGGGAAAGAATTGGTAGTATAAAGGGAATTAAGGTCATCATTTATTGCAAGGTATTTGACATGTGGACGGAGTGATATAGCTATTTAGTATGAACGAATTCAAGAATTTAATCAGTAGCCAATAAGTTAGTGAAAAGTGAAAAAAGCGTATTATCTTTTTAGTTACTCGTTATTGCAATGAAAATTATTAAAATTTTATTAAAACGAAGGTAGGCATTTTTGTGTAACCGGAAAATAAATATATTATTTGCAGAAAAAAAAAAAAAAGATTGTATTTCTTCAAAAAAATCTTTTAAAAATAGTCGGCCATTAATCGAATTTTAATGGAAGAAAAGATTATTATATTTCAGGAGTGATTAATGTGTTCAGAAAACTGGTTTTGATGAGTGAATTAATTGACGGGCGTAAAGCAATTACGATTTTATTACAATACCGGCCCCGATAATGAGTTTTTTTCGTCCAGCTTTCGCAAAAAAAATTAAAAAAAAAAAAAAACTCGCATAAAGGAAGTATGAAACAGCTGAAAAAACTGATCAGCGGCCAGATTTTTTTCCGTATAATTTAACCGGGTAAATTTTTTTTTTTGCTTTATCGGACATTTCGTATTTTATCCCTTAGACCGGAAGGATATAAACTTTTAAAAAGAAAATATATTTAAAAATGCTATAAAATCTATTAGCGCGCCGTGTACTTTCCTCTTCAAATCTTGTGATTGATTTTTTTTTTTTTTTTTTTTTTATGGGTTCGTCTTTAAGGACATTGGCCTAAGAACGAAGGAAAAAAGTTGCAAGAGGCTTAGATCTTTACACGATCAGAGATAGCCGACAAAATAGAATCAAGAGCTTGGATAATAGAAGGAGAAGGAAGGGAGTGAATGAACGAAGCGCTGTAAGGGGTGGGAATACCGATTTGTAAAAGGGAAGAGTATAAAGAAGCTTGTTCGGTTACAAGAGACGAACAACCGAACATTATGTGATCGGGATCACAAATAAATTAGATATTGGAAGGATGCAATGGAAAATAAGGAAATGACACAAGAAGAGTAACAAATACTGTATTTGTGATTCATGTGTTCATTCTCTTTGCCTGTTGAAGATTCGAAGTCTCGCGACAAATATAAAAGTATTTTTCTATTAATTTTTTGGTTAAAAATTCACCATTAAATATTTGGTAAGCGTGTAAAAGCGTATTTTAATTGTAACTAGAAAAATCACCATCTCTTCTTTCCGTTAGAATACTTTCTTTCCTTCTTTTTTATTACCACTTTTTTCCTCGATGTAAATTCGAAATAATCATACGACACCGCTCCTGCGATCAGTATCGGTACGTTCTCTTGAAATTTTATCTCAAACTGATCGTGTTTTAGTTCTCATTATTATTACTGATAGCTGATTTTGAAGCAGAAGCGCAAGAAAGAAGCGTAACGAAGAACTGTACCGATAAAAATTTGACGCCACTTTCTACAAAAACATATTAAATCCACGTTCTATAATTTATTTTGTATTTAGAATATTACGATGCTATATATTTTCTGTAATTTTTTTAAGAATATATAGATGGAGAAAAAAATTTTATCGCTCTACATTAATGGAAAAAAAAAATGCAAAAAAAGAAAAAAATGTTTATTTCCAGTAATATTTTTAAATAATTTAAAAAAATACCGATGACGCTGTTGCAATACATTTTCAGCTAGGCTTTAACGAAAGTGCTGAATTTTCTATAATTTTTGAGTTCATTTTAAACTTAAATATACAGCCTTCGTGCACTTATTTTAAAGTTACAAGTTTAAAATATCATGTGGGCACCTCCGCGAAGAAAACAAAGGAAAAGGTCAACGTGTTCCCCGATCGTAATAACTTCCATGTGTAATCAACGTGAATTTGAACGAACAGAGAATTCATTCGATGCTCTGCTACAGATTAAAACAACGTATGAGGATACCGCTACCACTTTGTTCGTATCTGTTGATGATCAACCTTACAAACTCATTTCTTAATCTTCCACTCCGCTTTTCGCTTTGATATCAAGATAATTATTGAACAAACATCGGCAAGTAGTTGCAAAAGTTTTCTCGCGTATAATACAAATCGATTTCTTTTTAATGAACTCTATTATGAAGTACACATATCGACCTAACTGTAAACAGACAGCGTAATAAAATATGAAAAATGAACGGTTTCGGTCGTTGTCGAGTTCGTATCATTTCGCATTCAAACCGGTCAAAAGTATTATGCTTCGATATAGGTCGTTCTTTCCTAATCGCTAGCAATTGCTTTATACATCTTATTTTTTTTTTTTTTTTTTTTGTATTGCTCGTGAACTAGTGATGCTATAATAACTTTAGTCACTTTTACATCGAAATCTACTTAAATTGACTATTTTCAGTTGAAAAACAATCCTCTTGCTAATACCATTTGCCTGTTATTAAATAGTCCCACACTCTGTATCACATTCAGACTTTAACGAATTCACTTTTATTAAATTTTGTGGCTGAAAAGCAACACCCGGATAATGTAATTTTATTTTTTAGAAAGCATCGTTTACTCAATTTATTGTTAATATTTAATTATCTGACAATTACGCTAATTCATTTACATGACGCATTTAAAATTAACCTTGTTATAGTAAAATATGTAAAATAGTCGAACAATTTACAACGAGTTTTCGCGATTCACCGAAACTAAAAATTTTCGGTAGACACGTTACTATTAAAAATACTATTTATTTGGTTTTTGACGATGGTCCGTGTATTCGAAAAGTTTTAAACAATATTTTTAGTAGCGTACCTTTACAATAACATAAGAAGTTTAGTTTCTGATATCGCTAAAGCTGATATTGTAGCGCCATTACCTGAAAAAACCTTAATTAAAGAACCGAAACGGAAAGTAAATGATATTTTGCCGGAATCAGAATTGAAGATGAAAAAATAAAACCAAAACAAGCGAAACAAGATAAAAATTTGGCAAAATTAAAAAAAAATAATAAGACAGAAGTGGCCGTGGCAAAGAAAAGAAAGAAAACCGATGAAAAATACAATAAATCCTATCCAGAAACCTCAATACCGAAGAAAAGAACTCGCAAGAAGTAGATTGTACTAATTTTTATTCAAAAATTAATTTTTTTTTTTCTATTGTAGTTTTTCACTTCTTGTATATTTTTTTGAGATTCTTGTTTTCTTTTAAAACACGATTTGTGAAGAGTGTAATAAAGATAGAAATCTGGGGTTTATTTCATTTTCTTCTATAAGAATAGCCAAAAAAGTGAAAATTGATTTTTTGACACATTAGTCCGGTTTTCATAGACCACATATATACTGACAATTCCATTTTGCAATTATGAAATAATATTTATTTTTCCCTTTTCTCCAATCCGAATTCCTTTTACCTTTCCGTCAGCATTTACCCACCAATAGGTTCGACGAGTTTCCTTCTCTTTGTCGTCCCCTGATCACTGTCATATGTCGCCTTCATTTCATAGCTTTCTTCCATTGTCGGATCTTTTCCTACTGCATACAATGAAATTTATGTTCTCTCATTTCCTTCCTTGTCAGTTGTTCCTAGCTTCTATCATTCATTTTATCTCGCACCAGATTAAAATCTGATATGTTATATTCCTTTTGAGCTCTTCGCTAGCGTACTCACCAAGAAAAAACTTTAAACTAAAAATAAACGGCGTACTACTGTGTTAAAACATTTACCGTTGAAAATATTCTCGACCGCAACGAAAAATCTGGGTACTTGAATGGAAACATCAAAAGACGGAACCTTTTTTTAAAGCAGAACCGAACCGGTTTCAGTTTTAGTAGCTCACCGGCCAAATAATCGATCAAATGAAACGTGTTTATCATTTTAATGACAAGTAATCTGATACGTATGCGTACTCCATGACGGCGGCATGCGTGTCTCGTGTTCAATTTCGGTATAGCGTGTAACGAAGAAAAAAAAAAGGTCTATTGATTAATCAAATTTTAACAGTTAATTAATCGCCGTATTTGTAGCGTATTCGTTCAGAAATTCAATTTCGCGCGAGTGTATTAATGAATTTTTGTGTTTTTTTTTCTTGTCGGTAAACATGTTTGACAAGTATTTGCATAATGGCGCTCGCATCGAATATTTAGTTTGTTGTCAGCTGCTTCCGAAAGCCGGGATTTTTTTCTCACGCAAAATTAGATCAGAGAATCTGCACTTAATTTTGCTATGGGAATGGAATAAATTGTAGCAATGTTTTTGGAAGTGTTAAATATTGCGTTTAGCGAGTCTGCTACGAGTGAAATGAGGGAGGTTTACGAATGGTATTTTCCGAAAGAGTCGGAAGATGTTGAAAATGACGAACGCGCCTTGAACACTCTACAACAATTGATGAAAACGCGACAAAAGTGAGAAGGCATATCGCCAAGACTTGAGAAAGCTCGATAAGTCCGCTCGAATGTGAAAGCTCACGACGGTGTTCTTCAATTTTAATGGCAAGGTCAAACGGTTATTCTATAAGCCCGTTTGCGTGAAGCAATCAACGCTCAAATTTTTAGCGAAACAATTCACAGCCCCGCGCACCGGAATAATTGTGCTCACTCTTCATTTTGATTTTAAATATTACTTTATTTTATTGCAGTTTCATTTGTTCATTTTTTATTCTAGCCCTAAATTATTACTCGTGCCTCCAAATCACTAATTATTTTCTTTTTAATTTGCAAATTTACGCGTTCCTATAATCATAAGAATAGGATGTTGCGATGTGCGGCTTCATTTTGGATGCTAAATCTGACTAAGAGAAGTTATAATTTTTTTTTTTTTTTTTTAAAAAAAAAGAAAGAATTTCGGCTGTGATCATGTGATCAGTGTCCGACCGAAATGCCTTTTGAGATCATTCTTAGTAGCAAAATTCTCTGTAAGCGTATTGCTTTTTTTTGTTTTTTTTATATTCCAAAAAAAAAAAAAAGTAATTCTTTCCGCGATGGTAATGAGTTTTTTTTTCGAAAAAAAAGAAAAGAGTGGTGGGTTACGAAAAAATAAAAATAAACTAAATTGAATAAACAAACGGAGAGGAACTAAGTAAGAAGCTACTTTAATTACATCGAGGTTCGAGATTTCAAACGAGTCGTCATTTGCGCGTTCCAACACGAACACCTATACAAATCTAATAATTACGTACCTGTTTAAGTTGCTGCGAAGACGGACAGATGGTACCCGTCATTTCACCGAACAACACGTTAGTAGTGAAACGAATTTATACCATCACGCGTACCGATGATCGTATCACGTAACGATAAATGTAACGGAATTCGCTAATGAACGAAAACCACGTTGGCCGCTAACTCGTTGGACGAATTATTTTTCGACAAATTAAAAAGATGTCTCTAACATATTTCCGAATGGCCGCTGTAATTATTGCGAGCATATTATCGAGAACGTTTGCATAGCGAACGCTGCTATCAGGCTGTGGAAATCCAGTGCGGCAGGGCAGGCCCGCCTCTATCAAAGTGTTCGAAAAAATGGGTTTCTAGATTAAATCCAAAATACTATCTACGGAATAGACAATGCACACACGCTGCTTATGACCTACATCAGGTCCGTATAATGTATTAAGACGTATAGAGTACGCGTGTGAGTGTTGGAACGGCGCTCGTGTGAGTGGCGTAAGGAGACTGCGAGATACATCAAATGTGACAAATCATATTAAAGAGTGCAAAAATCGGTGTATTCGCAGCTATCTAATACTCTGCCACATACTATAATACAGGTACGCGCGCGAGCTGGCACACACAGAAATACAGGCTGGACGATCGATGGCGAAACTTCTCCAGTTCGTCTATTTTATATCTCCGATTCCTTCAACCGCTCCGCGAATCTATTGGAATGTGTACGAAACGAAGATACTATATTATACTTGTGTATATTCCTTTTCTTCCTTTCAATCGTTCTCTACTAGTAAGAGAAAATGTTCCCTAATAGTAGCGGTCTGTCTGTTATCAACTTCTGCCCGACTATGCTCGGTATTTTTCTCTCTTTTTTTCTCGGCGTAAATTTGACTTTTAAACGGGGGAGTTGTTAATCATTTTCACGTTTCGTAAACAACTTATCGCGGGTACAATTTATCGATCGGGTGGTGCATGGAGAATATTGCACACGTTCGAAAAGTAGAGATATTTTCTCGATGGCCGTAGCGAGAAAGGTCAGCTCTTTTGGCCGATCGTGTTAATCTCTTTTTTCAACAGATTTCAACGGATTATTCGGAACAATATTTTAACGGCGCTTAATTACGAATTCTCGCTTCCCGTTCCAGATTCGTTTCATCGGTTCCTTTTTGGATTTGTAATTGACTAATCTTGTTTTCGTTTCCATTACGAAGTTCTTAAATTATCCGTAATGCCCACACAGATTTCGACTACTACCGCATTTTCTTCCGAAAAACATTGTCGCTGATAAAAAACTGTTTAAACATTTTGATCTAGTTATAATTGTCATTTTTATTTATCGAGGCTTCGTTCCACATGTGAATTACGATTAGAGAAATTACGTGAAAAATTAATTTTCCACCCCTCGCACACTTCCTTTCCCAGCATTCGTCCGGTACTCACGCCGAACGTCGAGCTTAGTTCGAATTGCGCAATGGCCGTAATGGGTATTCGAACATTATTCTTTTAGTATACGAGTACTATCGGTCATAATTGTGTGCGTTAAAAAATGCGTAGTTTTGTCCATCGAAATCCGGAATAATAAGTAATAAACACAATTGAACAGATGATATATCTAAAAGGAATACCGAATTCGAGAATAGACATCTTGCCGCCCTTCCAGTCTCATTCTAGGAATGCGCTAAGGTTTCAGCGCTGTCACTACCCTATGTATGGACACTATAACCGCAGACCCCTCGGATACCCTTTGGACACCACTATATACTATAGACGACGTCTTCTTGGCAGAATAAATGTACAGCTTAGAAGAGCGTGCGCAGAATTGGAGATTACAAGGAAACGAGCTAAATCTAAATGTGAGAAAAACGGAGTACATGGAATGCGGAACCGCTGACTATTAAAACAGACAACAAAAAGTCAAAGTCATTCAGCTCAAATACGTAGACTCCTACATCACACGAAAGGAGGGACACATTAATGCAGATTCGCAAACGAAAATGGCATTAGAAGCAGCTAATCGGGGACTATTATGCGACAAAAGAATGCTAGCCCACCTCAACGGCAACCTAAGACAATTATCGGACCTGTAATATTATGCCGATCTGCTAGGCAGAAGCTACGAAATCTGAGCAAAGAATTCGTGTAACTGAAATTGAAATGTTGTCTGCCGGTTTTCTCTCGGACATTCACTCTCCTGGGTCGTGTCCGAAACGAAAACATAAGGAGAAGTTTTAGCGGTTTTGTTCGTATGCATTTGAAAATGCGGGAAGCGCGACTCCGCCGACGGTATGGTCACATCATGAGAAGAAAAGCGGACGATATCTCGATGAAGATGCTAATGAAATATGTGTTCGGAGGAAAACGGCCGCGTGGTGGACAGATGGTCCATTGAGGATGATGCGGATAGATGGTGTAGGGAACTGCAGAAAATGGGAGAGAACGTGTCAACAAGTCGGGACCTCGAGTCCCCATGGTAAAACGCAAAGAAGGAAATTAAATATTACGCTGAAACTTTATATCGAATAGTTTAAAAACAAATTTAATTAATGTTAGTAATTTATAATTAGTTCTAATTTGTAACTCTATATTGTCAATTTTACAAAAATAATTACTATCGATTTTATGTTACCCGTGTAATTTTATATTAATGATAACGTGTTATTCTTTCGCCGCCAGTAGTAAAAAGATCCTGCGGCGAATTATTATTTTTTTTTTTAAGGCTTATTACAATTTATTTCATTTTCATATTCATTTCAAACCGATTCTATAATAATTTTACTGGACAAACATCTACGGGTCGAAGAGTTCTACGAGGCCCAAACGATATTTCTATGCAATATCGTAACTGTTACCTTTTTTTGTGTTATTAAATTATTTATATCATTTATTTGCGTTACATTTAACAATTCTCAAACTATTAGGGAACATTTGCAGCACATATATATGTATACGGACATCTACTATACGGTCGAGCTGTTGATTAAATTTCTTCCGCAGAAAAAATTGTTAAGATGCAGTCGTAGATGAAATTACTTTTAATTAATTTAATTTTGCGCGATACACATTAAAGCGTCAAAATTGCGAAAACTGGGATATTGTAAGATTAAAAAATAAAGTGTCCAGATAATGAAAATTACCGAAAGAGTCGTCGATAATTTTAATATTATTTTAAACGGTATTAAGAGCCATCAAAAATTTTAACATTTTTCTTTTTAAATGTAAAAAAGGCGCGCTTTTTAACCAACTTCAAAAAAGGAGGAGGTATTCAATTCGACTGTTTTTTTTTTTTTTTTTTTTTTTTTATGTGTGTTACCACAGAACTTTCTTCTAGATGAACCAATTTTGATGATTCTTATTTTATTTGAAAGGTGGTGTTTGTCATGTGGTCCCATTTAAATTTGATCAAGGTCTGACCGATAGTTTTTGAGTTATCCTTAATAGTAATGCGGGAGATTGAAGCTTTTTGGATGCTTTTCATTCATGATTGTTTTCAGCGTCGGATTAGATTTTTGACTTAAAATACTATAAATTTGCCAAATTACCATGGAAATGTAAGTTTTGGTGTTTTTACCGTGGAAATAAATGTTTTAATTTAATTGAATAAAAATGCACTAAAAAGTAAAAAATAAAATGCTTTTTTACAAAAAATAAATACCGACTTCAAGGGTTATTATAAAAATTTAAAAATGCACTAAAAAGTAAAAAATAATTACTCCCGATAAAATATATATATCAGAGTGATATAACTTAAAATGACATTATCGTAATTCTTATCCAACATTAATTTTTTGGAGTTGGCATCAAATTCATATTAAAAGAATAATTAAAAACTGCATTAAATGTTGATTAAATTGTTCCTAACATGAATTTAATTCCAACTCTAATAAGTATTAATGTTGTATAAGAATTACGATATCACCTTAAGTTATATCACACTCTGATATATATATTTTCTTATCGGGAGTAATTATTTTTTACTTTTTAGTGCATTTTTAAATTTTTATAATAACCCTTGAAGTCGGTATTTATTTCTTGTAAAAAAAAAGCATTTTATTTTATTCCAACTTTATTTTATAATATAGAAATTGTAAAATATTACCAATATATTAATCGAATAGTCGGAAATAATTAAAATGTTACGTTCGCGTAGCATTTTTAAAAGTTTAACTAGTAATAACGTTGCGTAGGTTAGGTGTGACTCTCGCAACTTTTCTTAGATATATAAATGTTAGTAATTTATTCATTGGTAGTTGTTACAAAATCGGCGTTTTAAATTTTTTTTATTCTTTCAATACGTTTTTGTTCGTTTTAATTTTCTCGTCAGTTAATTCATTTCTTTCATTCACGCTCAAGACAAAACTAATATTCATACTTGTTTAAGCAATAAGTAAAGTTTATGGCGTACTTTTTCGCGGCTAAATGTAACGTTTTTTCCAGAATATTTTTGTCAATATGCTGTTATTGCATTATGCTTTTCTTTTTCTTTTTTTATTTGTTACTTTACAATCTTAAAAATGAATTACTGAAAATAATTTTAATTTTGTTACAGTTTAAACGTTTTATGTATTCCCGTCTTATTATAATTATATCTGTGTTTATATACTAATATTACGGAACACGTTGAATATTTTAATTTAAATACCGGTTTATTTGATTTATTAGCAGAAGCTTTTTGCACAAATGCCGATGGATAATTTGAATAGCGAATCGGTAATTCTCCGAGACGGAAAAATATTCAAGTGGAATTATTAATATACCCAATGGTACGTACTATACTACACAAACAAAAATTCAAAAGCAGCCACCCATTTCTTTAAAGATTTCCAAAAAATAAAAAATTAAATTTATTTAATTGATATATAAATTTAAGGAAAATTAACAAATCTATTATAAATAATAAATCATTTTAAATTTTGTTTTATGTGAAATTCATTGGAATCGAATACCCAACCAGAAATTTAGCGCTTCGAACTTTTAGCTCGACTATACTTGCAAATAATTAACAATTTTTTAACATAAAATTACGCCCTAAGGAGAATAAAACAGAATCAGGAAAAAGAAAAAAAAAATACAAAAAGAAGACGTTGAAATTGAGATATTCTTTTTATATGTAGACTTATATCAAATCGCAGTAAGAATGATCGTGTTGCAGAGTGTAAACGTTACTATTAAGTATAACAAATCGAGTCTAGCCGAATGTAGAACGCTATTGGCCGGATCAAAAAAAAAAACAAAAAAAAAAACAAAAAAAAAATGCAGAAAACAAGGCACTGGTCGTTCTGCCAAAGTAAAGAACTCAGTTAATTAAACGCTCGATATCTAATTTGTTGTTTACGTTGTTGTTATAAGTGTGCGCTTGTTTCTCGATGCACTCTTAGTGATTCGCTAATGTTGGACATGTACTCAAAAACATGAGAGACGAGCAGATTATCAAGTGTTCCGGATGCAACTACCAGCACTGACGAAGCTGTTTTACACATTATACATTTTTTTTCGTACGCTCAGATAGTGACTTCTCAGATTTCTACAGGTAAGTTAAGAATAATTTCTTGTGTAGTTAGGTTAATCAGTACTGGCAGGTTTCTTTCCTTTTCAATTTGCGTTGCTACTTCGCCCTATGACTCTAGACCATTCGCAACTGAGATATTAATGATGTTAAATGTAAAACTGTATAAAGTATACGCCGTTCTGCAACGGTGATAAATACAAAGGACTCGTTACTTTCACGTAGAACGGAAAATAACAACCGGGCCGAGGAAGTTGTTTCGCATAGATTGCTAGTCGTCACGTTACATCTGTCAATATTTGTTACAGAAAAAAGCTACATATTTGTCCGCTATTCAGATGACTATTCCGCATAATTGGGGTCCAGCATTATACGAAACGCAGAGGTTACAACATTTCTGTACAACCATTAAGAGGAAATCAAAACCAGATTCACTTTCCAACCGAGTAAAACAGTGTCGTTCTAGGCTTTGCTATAAAGTTGAAAAAATAAATCACTTTTTTTTCTTCAAGTAACCCCCCCCCCTTTTGAATATTCTAATCTAAAAGATTTTACAGAGACCAAAAGGTTGATTTTAATTCCTATCTAAGTTCGCATCAAATTGGAAACATAGTCAATTATCAGAAAATTTTTTTAACAAAAATAAAACGTTCCATGTTAAAAGTTCGTCAATATCGAAAATTATTCAAACTGAGAATGGCGTACCACAAGGATTCGCCCTTAGTGCAACCTTGTTTACTTTTATATCAATGATATGAATGTGTCGCTCCGTCTGTTACTTTCACGACTTGAACATTTCTCTATCTTCCAGTTTTCCGGCAAATGCTCGAAAAATCCTACAAAAAACAATTACAAAACTACAATCCCGGGTGTAACGATAAAGGTCTTATATTTTCTTCATTTAAATCTATCTGTGTTGATTTTTATAGGGGACCTCAAAACTAACAACCGTCTCAATCTAGAAAACTTTCCACTTTATTTCCGTCCCACTGCTACATTTCTTAGACTGCCGTTTAATCGTCAACTAACTTAGCGTATTCAACCTTAAAGCTAAACGTCGCACAAATTCTCCTACCTATCCTTAAGTATTTATCAAACGCAAAGTATAATGCATCGCCTAAAACTCTTCTTCCCATTTTAAATCCTTAGTCGTTTGCAGAATAAACTACGGGTCCCAGGCGTACTCTTCAGCCAACCCTTACCTACTTAAATTTCTTAATTCAGTGCACCACACATGGCTCTTCGCACGATACATAGAACTTCCCCATCTGTTAGTTTATATGCCTTGTTAGATACCCCGAGTATTTCAGAAACTTTTATTATCACCGTGAGACCCAGCATGATGGTTTTTTCTTTCACTTTCCATCGAGAATTGAGCACTCTATTTATCGTATTGCGGTTACAAATTACAAAGCGATTTCTCGCGTATTCCCCTTCAAGTGCATCGTTTTGTATTGTCACTTTCCCTTTGGTAATCGCCGACCAAAATTCTATTTAACAACGAGTTTAGCGCATACTGATCCCTCTTCCGAGTTAACGGAATTTCCCTCAAAGACTCCGTTTGAAGGTGATTCACTAAACCCATGAATCAATATCTAGTATATTTAAGGATAAAAGAATAATCAAAGTTAGTTGTTTAATTTTGGGATTTCAAAGTTGCTTTGAAAACTGTAATGTTTCTAAATAGTGTGCGCAATCTCTTACGTGTGATTAAAGTTAGAAATGTGCTGCAGAATTATTTGAGTTTATTATTTTATATATATATTTTTTTTGTTTAATTTGAAAAATTCGTGAAATTTTTATTCTAGTCGAAATTGTGTTCGACCGGGGCAATATTGAAACAAATCTCAGTATAACCTATATGTTGACATTATCGTTAGTCATTATGGTGTAATTGTTTATTCGTAAGAAACGTAACGAAAGGAACAATTCCCACAAAGAAACATTTCATCATTTTTATAGATCATTAATAATATAAATAATTATTATTATTATTTTTAAAAGCATTAGCTAATATTAAGCGAAGAATTATAATTACGTTAATTTTAATAAACAAGGTTTTTTTTTTTTTCTGTTTTTTTTTGCCATAAACATATGCAATATGAAGTCGGTTAAAAACAGTATACAAGTTTGAAACGCTCACTGAAATAGATGTAATTGGATTAAAAATTAGCAGGGAAAGGTGCGCAGTTCCGTTATAATTTACATGTAAAAATAATTTTTTTTTTTTTATGGAAAAAAATCTCATCGAAATCAGTGAGAATCTTAAACAGACCGAATATAAATGAGAAGTGTACTGGAAACTATATTGAAATGCGCGAGTAATACAGTTCGAAATTAACAGAACATTTGCGGTTGTACATAAATATTTAATTTATGAAAAAAGAAAAGAAACAAATATTGAAGCTTGTCCGATAGGAAGAATTTAATTAGTAACTGTTTAAAAGTTTACAGCTTTCAAATTGAATCGCGATCAGAGCTTAATTATAATTAATCAACATTTTGCCGATAAGGGAAGTAGAATCAGATAGGAAAGATATGAATCGACTTGATTTTAGAAATCTTAATAGTCCTTCTTTTTCGGTTAATTATAAGAAAATCTAAATTGTAGCTTGTTTTTTTTTTTCTTTACAGTACTTACCGGACAAAAGTTTCAATTCATAACCGACGAGTGTATCATCGTATCGAACGATAAAATTTTCATTTTTTACTTTCAACTTTAAACTGCATGGCGGAAATGGGACAAAAACAACAATTGTCCATACCGGTATCACGTTTTAGCATTCGGTCATTTTTCTGGACTTAAATTAAAATACGATCACAGCGGAATAATAGAAAGATGGTTTATCGCATTTGCGAACTTGCCGCTTCCGACATGAATGTCTCGGCCGAGTTGAATAGGCTATTTCGAGCGATAAAGTCGTGTCTCTGAGAGGGCATTACTAAACGATGTGATTGACGGTAGCGATTTCGATTTCTCCGCAATCACATCCGTTATCCCCTACGAATAATTCCCGGCTTCAATAGGTGAGCCGCACAGTTGGACCTGTCGAAATTGTAGACACGTATCAGTGCGAAAATGATTTCTCTCACACCTACCTTTTGTGAACCGTTTCAACTCGGCACATATTTCCACAGCATGTAAATCGTTTATTTTTCCCAGTTTCTTCTCGGCTGGACTTCATTAAACATGTTTCGATATTTAGTTTTCCGGGAACTTTTCAGACGAGCCCACTGCAATAGCCTACTTTTCCGTTGCCCTATTCTTGTTGAAGTGCATCTCAGTGACGGGCGGTCTGTATTGGATAATTTAAATACATCCGCTTTCATATTTTACATCTTTATTAGACAGTAGTCATAAGGTGGAATTTTCATCATTAAACTCTGTGTCCTTCGAACCTTATCAAGGTTAAGTCTCCTAGAAAATGTCAGTTCTTCTGTAATGCTTGCAAAAAGGATATTGTTGTTTTTTTTTCAAAGTTACTCTTATCTTTTTTTTATTTCGAGTCTGCCCAAAAACAAAAAAGGTTACAGACAGTTTTCAATTTTAATTTTTACCACACATTTATTTTAAAACGTAACAGAACAATGTCAATATTATTCTCGGCGTAAGAATGACACTGTCGTTAATACCTTCTCTACTTGCGAAATTAGCATATTGATGGAAATATTTGTAAATTTTTAATATACATACGTATTTAACAAATACACGAAAAATTGTGTAACATTATACGTTTTATGGTTATCCAAAATATCAAACTTTTCATTGTCAATTTCGGGAGAAAGAATTAATTATGCGAAAAGGTATTAGCTATAAAACTGTGTAAAATAATAATAATAACGTATGTTATACGGGTATATTTTACATAAATACTCATTATTACTATTATAAGTAAGAAATTGGTACAGAACTCGGTCGCGTATGTAGTTTATATTTATTATAAGAATTTAATACGATCTATAATTTTGGACGGGATTAAGTCCAACCGGCCGTGCTGGTCCAAACATCTTCAATTAAGTATTAATTTTGTAAAAAATAAAATAAAAAACCAATACGAAATGGGGCTTTAATCAAAAACTGGCATTAATGTAAACTCTATCCTTCGGACTCTTTGAACCGCCCCAAATGATGGTTACCACCGGTAGAGGAAAAAATTTCAATTAACTGTTTCATTTTTATAAGAAAAACAATTTATTTTACGGTTTGCGTGGAAATTTCTGTTCCAACTTCCTTAAATTAACCCAAAAACTAACATAAATTTCTAAATAACATAAAAACGTAAGAGGATTTTAGACTCCCGTGTAAAAGTGGCACATGATCATTAATATGTAACTATGTATATATATATATATATATTAATTACAGCGTAATTCTTAGGTTACCCCCCATTCGAAAAAATGTCCCAATTTTATGCAACGTTTGTTATATTTTATAGGATTTTTGTTATTGTTATTTAAAAAATATCACAATTTTATGTAATGAAATATGGAACGAAAAATGTAACGAAGAAATGTCTTAATTTTATATAATGAAAGTTAAATGTTAGAATAGGATTTTTGTGGTTATGTTATATTTTTTGTGTGTTGATGCCAATAAGAATTACGTTGTAAATTTTGATAATTTTATACAGTGTATAGAAGAGAAAGAGACAGAAATGAAAGCAAGAGGGGTGAAGGGGCACATCCCCTTGCGAGGAAAAAATGGCCGAGTTTATATATATATATATATATATATATATATATATATATATATATGTATCAAACAGTCCCCGTTATCGATTTGATATATTTCATATTGTCTATATAGAATATATATATTTTCTATAAGATGATTTAATTTCCTTAGATATTTTTAGTCTATTTTTATAAATATTACGAAATGAGGGCTTTTGGTACCTACATCTGTTCGTTGTAATGTGCTCGTAGAATTGAAAGAAAAAAGTTATACAATCGCAAAGAAATTCTATAAGCAGGAACATTTATCACTCGTCATTTTATTGTAATCATTTTATTTTACTGCAAGACGCGGTTTTTTTTTAATAATAAGCAGGATTCGTTCGAATTTTTTATATGCACTAAAGAGCTCAAATATGCAGCAAAAATATGCACGAAAATGTGCACTAAAGTTTCATGATAAAGTATATTAAAAAAATGAAGTCTTCCCGATTAAGATTTATCGTTTTTTTTTTTGTTTTTTTTTTTTAAACGTTGACGGATCTTAAAGAGAAAAAAACTAAATTTAAAAGCTATTGTGCACTTCAGAGTAAGGATTTTGTCCGAATTTTTAAAAAGAAAATTTTGCCTCGCAGCTATTGCAATATCTTTCAGTATAAAAAATTACCGCTGCTCATCGTAGGATACACCGGTAAATCTATACACATCATGGTTCAAAGGTTAGTTACCGATGATGAGGTTGAAAATTCATTAATTACCAATCATGTACCAGCGTGAGTCGGTCAATGATATTTCATTTTGTTTGTCGGTCTGTTGTTCGTTCATCGCCGGCAATGGACACTAGAAAAATACATGTTGAGGTCTATAGAATTCCTTGAAGGTAGAAAAGTAAATATTCCGTACTTCAATAGGTAGTCACGACGCTCGGAATCGAACAATACAACTTAAGATTTTACCAGCAGTTATAACAATTTAACATTGGTTAGTGCAAGATGGATAGTTTTTCATTAGTGTTTTTTCGTAGGGCACCTTTTCAATACACAGTTTGGAAGGAAAGTTAACAACAACCTTAAGATTAGCTTGTAAATAAATATTATGACAAATTTGTTGCTCCGGAATATAACACTGGAAAAAAAAAAACGAAAAGAACAAAAAGAAATTCAAGCAGAACGAAATCTGTTTCGAAACACGGTCACCGTGTCTTCGCGATGAGTAAACACAGACAAAATTAACCCCTCACCACCAAAAAAAAAAAACCAACAGAAAAAAATGAATATTTTTTTTAAAAAATATTTTACAAAAAAAATAAAATATTTCACAAAACAAGGAAAATATTTTACAAATAAAAAAAAAAAGAAAATATTTCATTTTACATTATAAGCCGGCTAGAAATATTATTACAGCTTTGAGCCAGAAACGGCGAGTGAACTATCTACAATAGGGTACACTAAGAAGGGTTATTGAAATTAAAGAACTCAATCATTGCCTTATTTTAATTTATACACAACAGAAAACATAAACCTTTAATCAAAAAACAAGAATGCATTTTATTACTATTAACTGATTTTTAGAATATCTCAACATGACTTTGCACATCCGCCGATCGAATTGCTCAAACTAGTCGACGCGCATCGAACGTAGAACAAAAGACGACTAAAAATATCCTAATCTTACCTATTGTTGCACTAATGGTTCAAAATCTGCAACTCTACACTAAAATTTCGTCTTTCCAAACGCTGTTCTATATTTACTGCTGAACTCTTCGCCATCCTAAAATACCTTAAATTTTTAACTTCTTCTGATTTTCACTCCAGACATTTCATAAATTCTGACTCTCTCAGTAGTCTCCTAGCACTATAGAATCCACTTGCTTCCCATCCTGTCGTACACCGCATTTTCCTTTTACTCAACTCTCTTAGGCTAGCTAATGTCCTGATCAATTTTATATATGGATTCCCAGTCACGTAGGAATCTCTGGCAATGAAATCATTGATTAAGTAGTCAGGGACACTTCCTACTTCCCTGAAATTAACTTTTTGTCTATTCTTTTGGTGTCAAATCCTATATGAAGTACCCGATTTCCAATTCCTGGCAACAATCTTGGTCATCTTAACCATCTAATCAATTAAACCTAGTGCCTTAGTCCCTGCTTCCAGTTCATTCCGATCCCAAAAAGAAGAATATCATTCTTACTCAACTTAGAATCTCCCATACCGCCCTCACTCATTCTCACTTAATCCAACGTCTTGATCCTCCCACTTGCCCTTTTTGTCAAAACCACCTTCTCAACATATCGCACCTTTTATTATCACGTCCTTCACTTCAAGCTTAAAAATCCTCTTTTAATTTTCCGCACTAAATTCGCGAAATTCTTTCCGAAGACTTAACTCCCCTCGACAAACTTTTCCCCTTTTTTTGAAAAATCTTCAACTTTTACTCCTAAGCTAATACCTCTCGTAGTCTCCGGTTGCATATTGCTCGATGAGTAACCAAAAGCACCGTTTTTTGTTTCGTTTCTCTATTTTCTTTTTTAAATAATAAATAAGTAAATAAATAAATAGATTAATACATTTCCAATTTTAAATTCGTATTTTTCCCCGAATGCTTATAAACTCCAAAAAGTATCTCAATAAAAAATATCACACGAGAAATAATTCAAATAATCCGTTTCATTTCTTTTCATCCCCATAGAGTGATTACAATAATTCAATAAGTTTCTTCGGAATTCAAAATATATTTATTAGATAAAGCAACAACATACCTTCGTATTTTGTTAAGGTTTTGAAGAATTTTTTTTAAGTAAAGCTGATCAAGCATGAATATAATCACGTGTCCGAGATTATTATTCGAACGTTCGCTTAAAGATTACTGTGATTTTTTCATAAAGAGAAGGAATATTTTCGATTTTCGAGTTGTAAAATCGTCGACTACTCACGTAATATTTTCATTTAATTGTATACTTATTTAAAGAGTGCTTAAACGCTTTGAAGCGTAATATACGCGTCGTCATAATCGAGGGGCGATAATTTTTGTGCGCTTTTTGAAAATAAATAAATAACTTTTGCGCATTGTTTAAAACAGTTTACAGATCCAGTATTTTGATTGAAAAATGTATACTATTCGATTTTTTACGAAACAGATGAAAAGTATCAGCGTGGAAATTTTGTGTGAAATAATTTCGTTGGTCTCCTTGCGAGATAAGGACGATTACTCTACAATTACTGTGCTGTCATTTTAAAAAGTATTAATCGGTACATTCGACCCGATAAAAGAACAGTTAAGAGCTCGAATAGTGTCGGCCTAAGAATGTTCTCAAAAATTTTCGGTAAAGAGTTTTTAAAGCTCTTTTGTTCGACATTAATGAACTTAGGCGCGTTGGTACATCTGCCGAGAGAAGGAAACATTTTACGGGAAATCCGAGGCGTCATGGAATATAGAAATGCCTTGACCGCGAATTTCACTGTCCATGAAAAGTTGGCGCTAGACCCGCTATTACAGCGAAGAATGAGAAATGTGAAATGCGGAATGTTAAATGTGGAATGTGAAATATGTTTTTTCCAACTGTCCATTGTAGCGAGTTCGTTTAGCTAGAAAATTCATGTTTGTGGTTAAATTAGTGAATTATTTTTTTTTTTGCAATTATTAATTAAATATTGCTGGTTTATTCTTAAATACGCGAAAGTGTAATAAATACAATTTGTCTTCCTTTTATATTTAACAAAGTTTTGTGTATTCTCAAACTTTATTTTATTTTTTAAATGTAGTTTTCTTTTTATTACATAAGAATTCGTAATTTCTAACAGGTTAATTTAATTTCTCCGCTTTTCACAAAAACTTGATAATGTTAAAGCGAATGAAAAACGAATGAAGTGATAATGCAAGTTGGAGTAATGAAATTAACATAAGGCACAATTTTATCAGCTATAAACTTTTTTATTAAAAAAACATTAAAACGTACGAAATGCCTTCTTTGAAGACATTCGGTCGGCTGCAGCGACCCGAGCAAATTATTTTTCCTCGCTCACCGATACTAGTTCTCGCCACATTGGGCAGTGTTGTATTTTAATGTACGGTGGTCGACTTTTAGAAAAAAGACGCTACAATAATTTCACATTGCACATTCTAAAGCAGCACCTTAGTGATCAGGTGTGAACTTTATTGACGTTCAAGCACCATAGTTTAGGGAGGACATGGTTACAGAGATTTTCCGTCATTTTCAATCAATTCAAGGTTGTAACGATGATCGAAACGAAAGCGGGTTCTCTGCTATCTTTAATATTTGTTTTCTTTTGTATTTTTCGGTTTCGCATCAAATTCCTGACCATTTTTTCGATCTTCCAGTCCTTATGCGTGTGTACATTGAAATTAAAAGACGTCATTAACATCAACGAACCTGTTTAACCTGGTTAGTTTTAGAAAAAATAATAGATATCAAAAGAGAAGAAAAAAAAGAAAAAGGAATCAAAGCACGACACACATTTGTGCGCCTAATTAGTGTTGTTATCGCGCGACTTCATCGCGGCGGCTGGAAAGCATTTGAACTTTCTCGAACGAATAAAACGGAGATGATATTATAATTAGACGTTATCAAAAACAGTTATCAAGAACGAGCAGCAGAAAAATCATTTACCGTAAACTATGAGAAAAAATGGAAATGGATATAATCGGCGGGAACCGAATGGAAACTGCTCGTTTTAATTCTAATTCAGCGGATTAATAATATTTTTCATTTAGCAGGTAGCAAGCGGACGAATCAGACCATGAAAAAAAAATACCTACTCCCTTTTCCACTATTAATTACATAGCCCCTGCCTTTTCGTTTGTCAACGCAAATAACTTGACCCGAGCAAAAATGCACCCGCTCTGAAATCGCTCTCTGCACACTTCTTCAGCGTGACTGAGCATTTAATACATTTCACAAAATTTGCATTAAAAGTGAAAGAAGCCAAAAAAGTTAATACGCTCGCCGATGAAATGAAATCGTTGATAGTTTTTTGGTGGAATTCATTGACAACTTTGTTACTCGGTTTTCACACTTCATTTCTTCGCGATATTTGAAAAATTTGTTTTATACCGAGCCGAATTAAAATTTGAACATTTTTATTATTATTTCAAACACAAGAATTCTCTCGAACAATAATATTATTATTATGATTATTATTATTATTACTGTTTAATACTTAGTTGGGCTCTATAAATTTTAAAGCGTTTGCAAAATCTGGATAAATTCCGTCTCCACCGCTTTTTTCAGCATTCCACTTGGAATTTCTCCCTAAAAAAATAGCTTCCCTTTATTCTAATATACCGAATGCGCAATTTATAAAAGTAAGGATGCTTCAAAAGCGGTCAGCTAGGTCGTAATAAACTTCTCTCAGAAATTGCGGAAACGCGAGGGAAAGTTAAAGATCAAAAATCAAAAAAAAAAAAAAGATATTTTTGCACGAAATTTTGATTATTTGGTGGAAGGTTACCTCTTTTCAGGTGTGGCTCGTCTTAAGAGGTTTCAGACCGAATTTGTGGCTTCGAAGAAAATTCGGGGGCGGAAAGTGATTAATTTTGAGATGAAAATAATCGATTCCTAACTATCCTCGGCTCGCGCTCATATTAAAAAAATTACAGTAATTTTCCCGATAAAACGGGCGGCGACTCGGAAAAGAGAGTTTTGTGCGCGGACAACGAATTTGCTCGGGCACAAGTAAAGTCGGCCAAGTGTCAGACACACATTGTGTGTTTTAACTCGCGCATGTGGCATTCCGGAACGACAGAGACTGTTGTCCAACACGAACGTGCAGTCGTCAAAATCATTTAAAAGGTTTACGTTAATTTTCTCAGAGTGTAACGAAGCAGCGTCTAGGCCCTACTATTGTTGTTACACTGGCTTGAACAGAGCAGATATTCTTTCCGATTCCGAGATGATAAGACTATTAAAAGAGAATAGAGTCCGAAGTATGTGTTATAAACCTTCACAGAATGAGGATGAAATTCGGTAGAGGATCTGATAGTCGCAGCATATCGAGTAGTTAATGTGAAATCGAAAGATTCGAGATTTTCACAGATACCGCGAAGAGAAGTTTTTTCGAAGAATAAGGAGATAGACATGCAGCGGCGAACTTTTAATAAAGTTAAAACATCGGCCCTATAAAAAAAAAAAAAAAAAAAAAAAAAAAAAAAAAGAGCTGAAAGATGATTTGCCTGAGTTATCGACTCATGTGTTTCACGTTTTTCCATATAAATCTTCCTATACAAAAGTGATTGGTTGAAAAAACAAAATGTCGCCGAACGCCGGAATTGAAACAGCGCCGAAAAAGACAATCGAATAATTTTTTTCGATCAAACAACCATTATCGCTGTGTTTTTTAATTACTAGGGAACAATTTAAATTTTGAAAATATACGACAAATCGAAATATTTAAAAATGTAAAACTATTTAAAATAAAAAATATAAAAAAAGTTTTCCCTAAAGTTTTCTTCCTGCCGTCAGCATTGCATCTTGGCAAAACCTTCAGCTGAAACTCTAAAACCACGCCCCTGCTCATGAGTATCTAAAGGTGTCGGTGGTATTTTCCGGATGACCTTGGCAACGAACGAAAGGAGGTTTTAATTTTTGGGTACGGCTTTTCACGTAACGCGAAACTGTTACCCTTGTTTACATTAAGTACTACAGTAATCGTAGTTTATTCAGTTAATGATGGATAGTTTTTGATGTTTTTCACTAATGATAACGTGTCATAAATCTGTAGAACGATACCGATTTAATTTCCTAGTTTGTACTGCGTGCTGTAATATTTAACAATATTTAAATTAAGCTACTCCTTTCAGAGTATGGACTGCGGTTGTGCCCTTATTACTCATTAATTAAGGATCAGTGTATCTTTCAGCTATTTAAACTCGAACTGAAAATCGCTGGCTAAGCCGGATTCAGACTGCGTTTACCTGATCATGTTCTTTACCGGCGCCGTGTTATTCCGGTCCAACGATTTGCTCGTTCTCCGTTCGCATTCTGAAAAAGAAGAGCCACTCATCGACGCAGAAGCGGACGTTCCTTCTCTTCGCACAACATGGCCGTGAAAATCGAAAGAATTCAAATTTTCCAACAGGATAAAGTTATTTTCCTCTTCGGCTGGTCTTTCGAAAGTTCTTACAGAAATGGAGCATCTGATTATAAACATTTCCGCGATTGACATGCTCGTTTCTTGCCCGATTGCACCGCAGTTTTTCTTCTCGCAGCGTCGATGTGTGTTGTTCGAGACCGGAAAAGATGCGGCGACAAATCAGCGGGGGTACCGGCAAGTGGCGTGGTAAATTGGTGCGAGTAGCTAGTTAATTAATGCACAAAACGGCAATGCGGCGGATGCGGCGATAAGTCTGCCATCATCACCATCTGGAAGCTGTGCCACCGGTTTAAATTCATTAATTGTTTCACATGAAAATCAAATAGTACTTTGTATTTGCACCTGTACATGACGATTACTCAGTTCGTGTTGCCTGCTGTTTAATCTTTCAATTTCCATTTTTTACGCGTCACTTCCATCGACACTTGAATCTTCGACATATTGTCGTATCGCGGAATCTTTACTTCCCGCGCGATTTTTACATTGCACAATTATTTCTCGACGGAATCTCCCGAGGCCCTCCTCGCGACATTTTTAATTTCATTTCCGATCTGTTTCTTCAATATTAAACTGAATACACTTTTCTTTCAATTGATTTTATTGATGTTTCCGCGTCACGTTCTAACTTCGTAACTTGTTCCTTCAATTTCGTACTGCTAGAGCGTGTGCCCTCCGCCCCCTAAGACGATTTTAAGTCGTTGCCGAGGTAACCATTTTAATGTCTTCCTCCTGATTTATGTAACACATCGTTTACACCACGCGCTGGTTCCGATTAATATGCATTTTTCCGATTTTTCCTCTTGTCGACAAAACCCGACATTTTCTATTTTTTTCTATTTCTTTCGTAATATTGTACAGTCTTGCGCCCCGCACGAAATTTCATCAACGCTACTGTATTCGATAAAAACTAATAAAAAGTATTATATACCTTTGACGCGCGATATACTCGAGTTTTCTCGCAAACGCTACATCTGAATGAATAACCCCAACTTTGTTGTTACCAAAATGCAAAAAATGCGATAACCGTTAAACTCGATCTGTAAAGCTTTTGACAGCGATTTTGAAAGCCGAACGGTACGATAAGTTCCATTTAAATTACGGACGACTATGGCTATCGACTAAAATAGTTCAGCAGCATATATCATTAATGTCTAGGTTCAAATAGTCGAAAAGTGCAAAAGTTCAATTTTTCCTTATTAAAATAAAAAAAAAGGCTCAATAGTGAAATAATAAATTTGCTAATCGAACGGCTAGATCACAATGGGGCGGACGGTGTGCTTCAATAGAAAATTCAGAGACTGCTGGTGGTGACGTAAAAATACAATTCCGAAATGTAAAAAGCACTCAAAAGCTTGCGTCAATGTGTGTTTGTTGATAACGCGTACCACATCGGGGCGAGCGATTTTTTTGCTATTAATGCACTTAGGGGCTACCAACTGGGGCGCCAAACTACAATACGTGACTATTAAAACGACAATCGGAAACCTACTGTGATATTCATGGAACTTGAAGTCGCTAAAAGAAGTAAAAGTTCAGCTCTGTTTAATAATTCGTTCCGATCTGTCTGCAAGCGAACCGGATGCAAAAGAATTTCCGAGTGTTAGGGAAAATTCCCCTCTCCCCAGTAAAATATTGAACCGTAACAGTACCTCTTAATTATTGCAGGCTGTGAACAAGTCCGTCAATATCTAAAGAGTCGTCCGGATGCTGATAAACTCGAAAAGATTATTTCGCTCACTATTAATCGATCATGGCGGTGAATGTACTTTTTCATAGCGGAATTCAGCCGTTCAGCTATCACTGTCTCTTAAAACTCTAACTGATCACTAATTTTAAGTAAATCCCGGAGATTTTGTTAATCCATAAGCAGTTAAACTATCTAAACTGGAATTCACGATGTATTAAAAAATTTGACGAAAACCATAATGTTTAAGAGTGCTGATTAATCATGCTGGGAAATTTCAAAAAAAAAGGTTCTAAAATCGATCAGTGTTGAAAAGTTTCTACACCTTAGCACTCAGCTAAGATACTGTAATAAATACTGGAAGAAAAATACATGACAAATCAAAACTAGCAAAAAGGTGTAATTTATAAACATTTTCCGTTACACGACTTAAATACAAATTGTAAGATTTTAATAGGTAAAATTTGTTTATGATTAATTCAATACGCCACGGAGTGTAAAATTCGGAAAATTAAAATTATTCAAATTTCCAGCTGTTACAGTAAATTAAATAATACTGACTAAATGCAGCTTGCTAGTTTCCGGCTAAAATAGATTATAATATAGATCATATACCGAACGTTAAAGAACACTCTAAAAGGTGTTATTATATAGAAAGCTGTTTTGAATTTTATGTTAAAGATATCTCGTACGTTTATTAATGTTTACCACTGCTATTTGTTCAAATTAGTATGCATTTATAATGTTTGTAATAGTTATATTATTAGTGAACTTTTAATCATTACCGAGACTCTAAAACACTTTTAATGAACTATATTGGAAAAGTTTTTGAAACCTAAAATGAAGTTACCCGATATACGGGAAAAAAGAAGGCAAAAATATTAAATATTAAATAATAATCAGCCTTTAAACGGTTCGTCGGAAACAGCTGTTACCAGTACTTAACCTCATTCAAATGAAGGTAAAAACATTTGTAGTAATTGCCTTTAAAGATGTGCATTTTTCAGGATTATAAACATTCTCCAGATGTGATGAACTAAAAATATATTAATGCAGACTTAACTGAAGTAATTTTAAGCTCGAATTAATTTGGTGCTTCAGGCGACACTCTACAATATATTGTACTCGAATATTTAGGATCGAAGCCATAATCGGCATAATAATTACAATGCAAAATTTGTGAAGTTGTTCCGTCGCTGAAATAGCTACTATGTACATGTATATATATATATATATAACAAGAGGAGGGAGACGAATCGAAATGATAGAAATTGACGGGAAAAAATGCAGCGAACTAATTCGGATGGCAAGGAACCGCGAAATGTAGAAATGGTGTGAGCAATCCCCAGATTGAGGCTGCTACTTGATGATGATGATGATGATATATATATATATATATATATATAAAACTTCAAAAACATTTATCGCCATTTCTCGATTTTCCCATTTGAAAGACCGAAGTAACAAGTAATAAATACAACGAATACAGAGATCAATAGAATCGATTCGCGATAAAACAAAAGTATGGGATGTTGCGGACAGGATTAATTTTTTTTCACAAAATAATCAATTCACAATACTATGCCGAACATAAATAATAAGATTATCATAAAAAATTATACAAAAAAAATCATATATAAGAAAATATGAAAAAACACCAACTAGTTTCGACGAAGTATCGTCATTATTAAGATATTAGTACAATCCTTGATAGTGACGGTAGTTCGTCAAAGCTAGTCGATGTTTTTTCATATTTTCTTATATATGCTTTTTGTATATTGTTTGTATAACTTTTTTTTATGATAATTCTATTATTTATGTTCGGCATAATATTATGAACAGATTATTTTGTAAAGTACTGTAATATATACATATATATATAGTGCCGAAATTTTTCATTTAACTTTATATCATTTTTTTTCATTCTCGTAATTTGGGAATTAAGTAAAGTTGCAATAGGCTGGCTGCATAATAGAAAGAATAGGGTCAGAATGGAGAATAACGATGAGCTGTAGTAAGAAGAGGAAGCATGAAGCAGAATTAGGAATTCAAATAGATACTGTGAACAGTCATGTTTAGTTTCAGAATCATGACTCCATCACGAAATATTGGTTGACCTGTTGTACGTGACGACATTTTGTCGTACGCTTTTCCAGCGGGCTATTTTGCAGAAATTGGATTCGTTTTAATCTAAACTATGTATATCATTGTTAAGCGTGAGCGAGAGAGAAAAGATGGAAGAACATTCACACGTATTATATCTGACAAATTCGCTTATTTATTAATTCGATTACTTTTGATCTGCTCTTATTAATTGATTATTATTGTATTTCCAGTCGGATCGTTATTTTTTTATAAAATACCGATTTACTACTTTATGAATTCTAGCTTTATTTGGAAACACTTCCTGAATTAATTTTTCAATCTCAACAGTGCCGGTGTATTATTTCTAATTTTATCATTATCAACCTTTACGGAGCCTTTTAATAAGTGAATTTCTAATTTATTTCAGCGCTACCGAAGAAATAATAGCAACAAAGCAAGAGCGCGAAAGAAAATCATTTAAAATGCAAACTCCATTACTCGTTTAAAACGCCAGCGAGAAAATGGTTGGACGTTGCTGATGGAACCTGAGAATCACGGGCATTTCTCGAAAATGCGTAGAATTTTTTCGTATTAGCCAAATTCAGCAAAGAATATAATGAAAGTTGACCACCGTTTTTCTTTCAACTTTTTAGTGTTTCGCTTAATTTATTTATTTACGTTACACTCGGCATTTTGGAATGTCTGTTTACGATTCGCGAGGAATTGCTTCTTCGATTTTATCGATATTAACTGTTCACCATTAGTGTTTATTTTTTGCTTTTAGCAAATTTACGAAAATGCCCCCCTATTAAAGAGGGGAAAAAAAAAGATTGAAGACTGGCTAATATGTATACGTTTAAAAGGTTTTAGCAGAAAGGGGAGGAGATGAAGTCGACTCCTTGAATAAGGAGAAGACGATCTGCGCCCTTATTATTCAGTGGCGGAAGAATAACGTGCTGCGGAATGAAACATAATGCCTGTAATTATCCGGTTTTGTTTATATTTCCGGTTGAAAATGTTATCAGTTAATCCGATCGTAAAAAGTTGAAATATTTGTATTATCAATTTTTAGCTGACGACGGGCTACGCCCGAAAAAGGTTTCCAAGAGTAATATAATAATAATAATGTTTATACACTTAAATTTGTACTTTGTTCCAAATTACTGTATTTTTATACTCGACAAACACTACGTTAAATGATTCTAAATTACTGTATTTTTATACTCGACAAACACTACGTTAAATGATTCTAAATTAAAATTTGTACATAATGTTACGTTTTTTGAATTATAAATGTTTCATCAATTGCCACTGTAGGTCTCAACAAATAAAGGTGTAGCCTGAATAAAATTGGTCAATTTATATGTTCTTATTAAATATCAATTAAGGTTTTTTTGTTTTTTTTTATTAAAAATGCTTAAATAAAATGGTTAAAATCGTTCTCGGGAAAAGTGAGAAACATTGAAATCTCCTTTGTAAGTGAGCTCCAGCCTCGGGGAGAAATTATCCTCGGATGATTATGTTCTTTGATGTCGGTAACTAAAAAGGGAAAACAGTTCTTTTAAATGTCAGCGTGCTATCCGCTAATTTCAGGGTATATGATTAACATCGCGAGAAAGAATTTTAAAGAAAAACCAATTGCTGCTTTTAAATTTTTCAAAAAGCGACATTTTCTACATATGTGACCTTATCAATTTTTCCGAAATTATCGTTTTGACACACTCCCAAAACTATATAGACCATATATTATTTATAGCATTTGTCCCGGCACAGGCTACCGTTTTAATTAATTTTTCTTTTTTACATTTCCTATTATCTTAGTTTTATGAGAAAGTGTTCCTTTTTTTGTTTTTTTTTCTATATTTCGTACGGAAAGTAAGTTTTTTCTAATTCTGGTTTCTAATGATAAAATTTACCTTTACTCCGGGATTATAGGGAAATTTGTAAATTCGCAATAAAATATGTCTCCTTTGGCGCACCATCTGATATTATAATGGTACGACATTGATGAAAAACATTCGATACAAAGAGATCCCCTATTGCCAGCTTCTATCAAGGAATAAAGAAGGCGGCAGATTTCTCGTCACGTTTCATCTCTATTTTATCAATACAGATTTATACCTTCGCAATTTAATCGCTTTAAATTTACGGGCCAAACGATTTCAGATGTAGGTGTGCAAATCGGGCACCGAGGATAGCGAAAATGAAAAGGCGTAGTGAAGCGATTAATCGACAAAAATTTAGTTACGAGCGAGCGGTTTATTAAGAAAGGCATCTGTGCGCTTACCTCCAGCGTCGTCTTGTAAACTCCTTTGCATTTCCTTTAATCCGGTAAGTTTAAACTGAACACTACGGCCCGAAAAGAAGTTCAAAACTTTGTCCATTATCAAGGCGTCCAATTTGCCGTCATCGTTTTCATCCAGCGATCTAGGCAACGAATTTTCCGTATCTTCCTTACGTTGGTCGTCGCCGGTAACGTCCGACGTATCCTTCACCAGCACGACTCCGTCCATTATCGGCAATTCGGATTTCCTGGACACTCGCTCTAGAGCCGTCAGGAATTTCAGCTTCAGACAGGGAGCCAGTTGTTTCGCGTTACATTCTTCGTAAATTTTATAGACGTGCTTCAGATCGTTCACGAATGACGGCATCGAACTGGACTTTTCCGCGTTGTAAACTCTAGCTTGTCTGTCAACGTTTTCGGTTCCGCCGTTGGCTGCCGACGAAGCAACTATGGCCGCGGATACGGTTGTGATGAACAGTAGCAAAATCGTAATTTTCCCGAAACACGACCGACAAAACGACATCATGATGGTTCTCGAAGGATGGCCTGGAACGGTAGGAAAAAGAAAAAAAAACGAGAGATTCTGATTGTCGAAATAAAGTTCTCGAGGATAAGAATAGGGGGCGCAGAATTTTCGCGTGAGCTGGGAGAAACCCTAAGGGGAAAGCAACGGGAAAAATCTAAACACGACACACTCGGCTGTTAACCGACGAAATCACTGACCGGCTATTAACGGAAATCGTCTCTAGCTTTTCCTATAAATATGAGCGCGCGATAACACCGATCGCCGTTAGATCACATTATAGACGTGTGTGACTACGCGTGCGTGAATGTAGCGAACGTACAGGCAGCGACTGGGAGAAAGAGAGAGAGACAGTGATCGAGAGAGAGTCCCATACGAGTATAGTAGTAGTTATGACGAGCGATATGCATAGTGTCGCGACCGGCAGCGAACAATGAAAATTCGCACCTTTGTCCAATCCATTCGGAAGATGACCCCCTCCGACGAATAAGCCCGAGGAGCACACGAACCTCACTTGTTCCAGCAGCGAACTAGAGCTTGACTGATTGATGCCCGTTCAAACAGGGTCCCACCGTTCCAGGCTCGGAGACGACCTTCTGAAATTCCAGGCAAATCACACACGTTCGTATGTGCCTCGCGATATCGGCCTACACACGTTCCCCGAACGCGCGGTCTCACATCGAAAAGCGGTCTCGCGGCGGCAATAAAGTGACTCCTCGATCGAATTAATTAAAGTAAATCCTCATTCGACGGCGCGTAAGTTTGTTTCAGCTACCAAGATGGCGCTTTTGTTTTTCTTCTGCTCCTTCGGTTGTAATTATCTCGGCAATTAGACGAAAAATTAACATTGTCTCGCCGAACGAAAGTGTGTACCTGTAGTTTCCTTTACGCATCGCTCGTTCGAATTAATGTGCGATAATAATTATTCGATCTTCGATAGTTGTCCCTCCTTCTTTACCGGCTCTGATAATATTGCTTACCGATAATTTCGTGTTAGAAAAAAAAAAAAAAAAAATCACGAAATACACCTAGCTGAAGTTTCCGTCATCGGGAAATTCACGCCTGTACTTCGTAAAATTCGTAAGCGCGGAAATTCACCGTGAATGAGGAAAAAATCTCGACGCGGTTTTTTACCGAGTTTTAGAAATTGCGCGAAGAATTTTTTAAAATGAATTATATTTAATCCGCGATTATTTTCTATTCGGTGAATAGTTTAATAAGTCAAATATAATACCGAGATGAGATTTACCTCACTCGCCGATAACTTGAAATGCTTAATTTCTGATGTTATAAAAAATTAATTAATTTATTTACTTTTTGATTCAACGCGTATTGAGGCTACTTTCAAAAACTCAGTGTTTTTTATTTTATTTTGGGGGCTCGCCCGATGCCGACACCGAACCACTTGAAAGTCCCCATGTTACAAGTTTAGATTCTAAGACGATTGAAAATAGAGAGCACAAACGATTGAAGTGAGGGAATTGTTGTCGAGGATGCGAAGGATAGGATAAAGGAAGCAAAGGAGCAGAATTAGAGCCAAGGGTTTTTGGAAATTTCTAAAGAGCACGTTCGCTACGAAGAGTGTTAAACATTCGAAAAACGCACGGCACGAGTTACATTCAAAAGGAGGATCAACATCGTGGAGGGGACAATGAGGGAAAACGATTAGAAGTCCAAACAAAAACGAACGTACTTGTACTATTTATAAACACTTAAGTAAGGCAACACTAATGGGCTCCACCACCATACAGCAAAAAGTAAATATTGAACGTTAAAAGAGGAAAAACTGATGCTGAGATCTCCGAATAATTAAATATTTTATAGTAAAATTACAAATGCAGGAACTTGTATTCTCATCAGATCCATTAGGCTTAGTAGCATTATGGGAAGAGCTTAACTTCACAATCGATAATACTCTATTAAGCATATATGGGACTTGCTTTATTACTTTTACTACCTCCCGAGTAATTAATCGTATTGTAACACTATTGTAAACCTGATTGATTTGGAAAATTTTACGAACCTGATGTTCCATACGAAGGCGACAGGTAAAACAGTTTTTCGTACATGTCGTTCGGGAGTAGGTAGTGGTAATACCCCACCTTTTTTGACAGAGTGAGGTTAAGTAGATTTTATTATCGCATAAGTTTAACATTCAACCAATTTTTGAGGGTGATCTTTTTTGGTTTTGGGAAACAAGTCAACAGAAAGGAATAGTAAAAGGAGGACATGAGACTCTTCCGGAAACAGCTTTCTTCGCTAATTCGACACTTTCTATTCGACAGGGATTCGAAATCTAGCAAAATTTTAAATTAGTTCCTTTATTATATTAATCAAATTAAGGCATTTTTGTCTATTACTTCTCAGATAACGAAATGTAATTAACTGAAAAGGTCGCATTGTGTCAGTGAACTTAAGCGATCACTGCAAAACTGTAGGTATCTTCTATTGACAAGTGAGACTATGATCAAATCTGTGGTTTTATTTTAATATTTAACTCAGACTTCGGCATCGTTATTGCTCTTTAATAATAAAAGGTTTAGCCTGCAAGGGCGGCGTTTCTCAGGTTTTGGCACCATGGAATAAAAATTATAATCATAATAACGGTAAGTAATATCAATTAAATAAGCGGCGGAAGGGTCCAGTTTTTAAATTTAATTTTATATCAATGCGTAGAAATTACATCAAAATAAAAGCAAAAGGGAATAATGTTTATAATATAAAGCTATTTTAACGGCAAAGGCGTTTTGGAATCGGTAAATCTCCACTCGATGTTAACTCGAGAAGAATGAATAGGGAAGTTAAATCCTATCGGCCAAAATGTCTTTCCTAACAAATAAGAATGAACGATGCGTTTGTGCGGGCATGGTGTATAAGTGTTTACGTGCTGTCAACAATAAATCCGATACTCGAGTCTTTCCAGTTGTTCGAGAAGCCGACCACCCGTAAGAGATAAATTTATCATTCAATTTCGAGCGAATCAAGGATTTACGGAGTAGAATTGCCGGGGATTTCGATAGTATTTTTACGTACGCTTAGACCAAATAGGTTTTGAATACGAATGCAGTCTTAAATATTTAACATTCGGTTTGGCGGCAATAGGCTCGTTATGAATTAGAACGTTCTCGATTGATAAGTCTTCAGATGCTGATTCGATCGGAAGTATTTCAAGCCTAAAATCCAGCCCATCATTATACATATTCAGAGCTTATTGATTTTGCATTTTTTCTACTTTTATATTTGCTATACAAAATCATCAACGTATGACCGAATAAATGAGCAGTGAGATTATTGAAAATCGGTTGAATAGAACCGGACTTCAGATCGAACATAACGCTAAACTTTTATAGCTTCTGTTCGGTGTCGCTATTTCTTATAATGCGGCATTTGTAAAAATTCAATTAGAAAAAGCTAGTGGAACTCGCATTAATAATTGCTTATCGAATAATATGGAGGTATTGATACATTACCGAAAGCTTCAATAATGTTCAGGGAAGTAGTCAATAAAAACTCCTTATTGACAAATAGGCTTTCGTAGAGCAGATCTGAAGCCCAAAATTCCGCTAAGAAATATGCTCCCGTTTTCAATTCACCAGAGGGAGCTGGGTTTCAATCATTCCTAAGATACGCCGCTAAAGTGATAGACCGAAGGATGATAACTAGGCCTTATTTCATTCCGCTATAAGAATTACAAAAATAATTGTAGACAATTCTCCGAATTTTCGCCGTCTCGCATCAGAACTGCTTCTTTTAATAGAGTGACATACGGAGAGATACAATATATCACGCGCAGGTAAAATTTTTCACGCGTCATATTTTTTAATTGAGTATTTTTAAATCGTTTGCATAAATTTTAGATCTGTTTAAACCTTTTTTTTCTTCATAAAAACTCTTCCCCTAGGCTCTATTAGTTGCTATCAAAAATCTGCAGGGTTCTGCTGAAATTCTTTTACATCCGGTTTTTTATCAAACTGTTGGACTAAGGTGAACGCATTCTTGCACCTTTGCCATCGGACCATCGGTTCTGCTTGGCTGACCACGTGCAGGTGTCTGTATGCGTAACAACCTTTCTCTTTCTTCTTTTCCTTCCCAGTCTTCTTTCTTCGTTTCGTACAAAGCGCAAACAAATACTACGCGCAGAACACTTACTTGAGAATGTTAAAGTATACGAAGAAAATTTTACCTCGTACAACTCTTCTTTTCAACACATTCTGCTCTTCAGGCTTCATTTCTATTTTTAACCGACTTCAAAAAAGGAGGAGGTTCTCAATTCGACTTTTTTTTTTTTCTTTTTATGTGTGTTACCTCAGAACTTTTTTCTAGGTGAACCAATTTTGATGGTTCTTTTTTTATTTGAAAGCTGGTGCTTCTCATGTGGTCTCGTTTAAATTTGATCAACATCTGACCAGCAGTTTTTGAGTATCCTTAATAATGCGTATTTAATTGACTTCGACTACTTTGATGATGTTCTCATTTTTTTTCCCCGTTTTGTTATGCTCCCGGGATGAAAATAACTCAATTGAATGTTTTCAGTTGAAAAAAGATCTGAAAGATTTGCAGAAAAATCTGAAAAATCGCATTCCAGCCTAAATGAAAATATATAACAGGGGCGATTAACTTAAAATATTATCAATTTGCCAAATTACCTTGGAAATGTAGCTTTTTATGCTTTTACCGTGGAAATGCAGTTCAAAATAAAGAAATCGATTTTTTAAAAGTATAAAGTATGGATTGTTCTCCATACTTTATACTTCAAAAAAATTTATTTTTAATAAGAAAAAAATTCAAGTAAAACGCTAAAAATTGTGAAATAAAATGTTTTTTTACAAAAAATAAATACCGACTTCAAGGTTTATTATAAACATTTAATAAAAGTGCACTAGGAAGTAAAAAATAATTACTCCCGATAAAAAATATATATCAGAGTGATATTTTTCTTAAGGTGATATCGTAATTCTTATACAACACTGATACCTTAATTAGAGTTGGCATCAAATTCATATTAAAATAATAATTAAAAACGCATTAAATGTTCATTAAATTGTTCCTAGATATTGTAATATGAATTTGATGCCAACTCTAATTAAGGTATCAGTGTTGTATAAGAATTACGATATCACCTTAAGAAAAATATTACTCTGATATATATTTTTTATCGGGAGTAATTATAAAATTAAACCAATTCACTTTCGATAAGACGACTCGTTTTTATTGATGACTAACAAGAACAAATTCCTGATGCGTTCGATTGCTATTCTGTAAGCGGCTTTGGGCTTTATCATTACGCCAAAACATAATCTTAGAGAAAGGAATCATTATAAAAGAGATGAGATACTGCTGAATTAGTTTGAAAAGAAATTTATTTACGGCGAATTTATACGTTATTATTACAGTTTACTTTGGTAGTTTACCGAAAAAGCCAAAAATGCAATAATTTTTCTTCGCTACTAAACGTAACTAGTTAAAACTACCGTATAAAGTTTAATTATACAGTTAATTAAATTGGCCGAAAAAATATAAACAAATAAAAAAAAACAAACTAATAATTAATATGCAGCACTCTAAGTATACACCTTGTTTTATGATAAATCTCACTTATGCGACCAGGAACTGAATGTCGTGACAGTTCAGTATTGATACGCCTGGGTTTATATATTGTTTATAGCTGCGCCTTTGAGAATTTGATAATCGTATAAACCAGTACCGTTAATAAAATTACATAAATCAAAAAAGTTTTTTTTTTTTTTGCGAATGAAAGGCGGCGATTTTAATTCTTTTTTGTATCCCCCCTCCCGATTTGAAAAGGCAACGGTTGCAATATAGTAGTTTAGGAAGTATAATTAGTTTATATATATATGTGTGTTTATTTTTAACTGGCAAGTCTGTTTTTCTTTTTAAACACAGAAAAAAAACAACAAATTTTCTGATCAATTTTTTATCGATAGTATTTGCTATGTGTTTAGTTTAATCTCTTCTTCAATGTGACAAATACTGAACGAATTTTTCTAATCAATTCGTTCGTTTGAAATATTAATACATTTATCAGTAATAAGTTTGCTTTTTAAAAATGCAATTGTTTCTATTTTACATTGATTTGAGTTCGCATAGTTTTCGTAATTGGTTTATTAAGCCTTTATTTGTATCCTAGTATAGGATGATTCGAGAAAATCAGTTTCAACAAATTCAGCTTCAGGTGTATCTTATTTGCGTATATATGTATTTATATTAATAGCGCTATCGTTATGCCGAGCATCATGAAAACCCGTTATAAAATGCGTAACTAAAGCTGCAGTAAAAATTGCTACATGTAAACCATTCTTTTTCTAAAGAATCATATCACCAATTGAAATTTTCTTTTCCGCTTATCGGAAAATTATCATCTCGAAAGGATACCTCATGATGAAGTCTGAGGGATCAAATTTGTTATGTTATGTGTATTACTCTCGGCCGGTAGGATTGCTACAGCGTTGGACAACAAGTAATTATTTTTATTTCGCATATTTAAATAATTCTTATATTTTTCATCGTATGTATTATATTAATTAATATGACTGATTAATAAAAATTGAACCAATGCTATAGCGGAAATAGTTCAAAAATAGTCATTAGTAAACATGTAAGATTTTGCAAGTTACGAGCAACAACAGTGACTGATTATTCCACGTATTCCTGCTGATGCTGTCAATTGGTCGAAGCGTTTTTTTAAACAAATTAGCATCGCTCTGGGTTGTTGTTGTTTTCGCTAGGAAATGTTGCACTCTATTTAACCGAATAAGAAATTTTTTGTAAGTAAAATGATATAAAAATTCATTGATGCATCAATAAAATATGGTATTAGCTAAAAAAGTTAATTGTATTGCTACACTAATAGTTTCTTATATCATTTTACTTGTATCGTAATAGCATTTTTGAGAATAAATTTTGGAAATAATAACTGCAATTATTTTAGCCGGGAACCGAAGCAATATCAAAGGTAAATATCGTAAACGAATAATTTAATCGAGTTATTCGAATTAGTAAAATATGTCGCTTGGTTCATTTCATTTTTAGTTTGGTTTTTATTTCAATTTTACGCGTTTTAAAATGTTTATTTTTTTTTCTCATTTTACAAATTTATTTTGGTAAAATCTTATTTGAAAATGAATTCGGTACAGTATTTACAACTAAATTTATTTTGTAATCTCGCTGTCGAGTAGCAACACGAATTTTTAGAAACTAACTTTATAGTAATAGTGAATAATTGTGCGTGTATGTGATGTAGAAAATGCGTTATTTTGTTTTCTATGTATTTTATTTGGTAGTGAAGTGTCACGGACGATCACTGGCATTACTGATGTAAATCACTTAACTTACCGTACTTTTAAAATCCACATTTTTCTCAGTTTTGTTCGTACGGCTTTACAGTTAAACCGTGCACACAAAAAAATAATAGCTCAAAATAAAATTAAAAAGGTAGACGTAATAATAGGTGCATTCTTAATATTTTAATTAATTGTGTGATGTGTTGTAGTGCTTTCGAATTAGCTGGACTAGGGGTTATCTTCTAATACTGGAATTTTTAAAGCTTTAGTGAATTTCAGTTTAGAATTAGATGCTGCCCTGAAAACTCATTTAGAGAAAGCAACAGTGTTGGAAGCAACATCGAAAACAGTTCAAAATGAAATATTCGACGTCACGTTGGAGATGTGCCAGGAAGAAATTTCAAAACAGATAGAAGAAGCAATTTTTTAGCAGTAATTGCAGACGAAACTAGTGGAATTTCAAGTGGCTATTGTTTGACTCATAAGGGTAAGCCAATCAAAAGATTTCGGGATTTTTTTTTTTTGATTTTTTTTCTTTACACCAACGAAAAGCTGTGGTTCTGCAACAAGGCTAGCTACATCATATTGTTCGAACGGTTTGAAAGAAGTAACTAGCAAAGCAATAAATAATAGATTTTTTTTTTTTTAACTCCCCTTTGAGCATGTGAGCAACGGATCTTTTTTTTTGTTTGGCCTGAACAATATATAGTTCATTTGGCCAGCAGGCTAACGTTCGCCCAGAAACGACACGAGGGAAAAGGATCAGTTGGATGTAGATTCGGTCAGCTATTAATAAGATAAAAGAACTGAGGATAGTAATAACCAAGATAGACGGAAACGATAAGATATACGGAGCGCAATAAGGATTAGGGAGTTTGAGCGGATAATAGATCGGAGTAGAAAGAAGTGAGTTCGTTCACGAGGGATGGACGTAAGGATTACAGACGGCTTCGTCGTCAGGATGAAGAGGGCAACTAGGGGATAGAGCGAGATGAAAATGAATACGTGAGGAAGGAAGAAAAGTTTGATTGAGACGTAAACGGATAATAGGGACAATAACGGAGCGGCGAAGCGAAGGAAAATCGTAAAACCAAGGCCGGGTAGGAAGATTAGGTTGGATGGAAAAATAAAAGGAAGGTTGATTAGAAAAAGGAAGAAACGTAAAAATCTGATCAAAATCTAACATAAAACTTTTTACACAATGGGAGTAAATTAGAAGCGGGAATTTTAGTGAAATAAAAGCAGGAGGATACAGTAATCTGAGCCGAAGAATCTGTCATTTGGTTACCCTCTATTCCCATATGACTGGCGACCCAGAGCATATCAATGCGGTGAATGAGAGAGCGAATACGGAGGATAAAAAAGTCAGAAGAGTGAGAGGGGAAATTTGAGGAAATAGCTTTAAGAGCACACATGGAGTCAGAGATAATTAAAAATTTAGAAGAAGAACGATGGGAGGAAATATAAATTATGAATCGTAGAATGGCCATTAGCTCGGCCGTAAAGATAGTACAAAAAGAAGGGAGACGAAATGATTCAAAGAAATTAATGGGAAGGATGAAAGAAGCTCCAACTCCATTAGGCTCCTTCAAACCATCCGTAAAAGTAGTCATGTGGGAAGGAAAACAGGATTCGATATAACTATGGAATTTCCGTATAACTGTTGCATAGGAAAGAGATTTGGAGAAAAAAGGAAAGTAAAATAAATTGGGATCATTGGAGAGATCTGCAAAATTTAAAGAAAAGTAAGGGAGATTGTTATAAGAAATTGTGTAGGATAAAATAGAATTCAGCCGCAAAGCAATGTGGGCTAGGATAGGAATTTTCTTGGGAGTAAAATGCCAGTTTTGCAGAATAGAAAGATATGAAAGAATAAGTCTAAAGGATGATAACGATAAGCGTTTACACATGAAGCGATATCCTAAATAGGATCTGCGGATGAAAAGAGGAGGCGAGTTTGACTCAGCGAGAACTGCTGGTATTCAAGAAGGTGTAAGAGCACCAAGGCAGAGACGAATACCAGAATTTTGGATTATATCCAGCTTGGAAAGAAGTGATTTTAAAAATTCTTTAAAACAGTTTTCTGAGACACGATGCTAGGGAGATCGGACGAAGAGAAGAGTTTTTCTTAGGGATAGGAATGATAATAAAGGTGTTCTAGGCAGAATGTGTGACTTCTCTGGACAGAAAAGAGTTAAATATACAGAGAAGAGTTTGAAGAGCTTGATCGGATAGCTTTTTAAGAACAGAGAAGGGAATACTATCACGACCCGGAGTGGGGCTAGAAGATTTTTTAAGAATTGATTCTGTCCATTTTTCATATATGATTAAGAGAAGTAATTCTCGAAAAAGAAGAACAGAAATTTTTCCAAGGGAATTTCTTAGAAGATTTTAGTATCTTTTGTGGGCAAGAAAGTTTTCACGCGTAGGATTTGACCGGAAAATTCTAAATGCAGCGCGACTATGATTGAAAGCGGCATTGTATTTTTTGTTCCAGCAGAAGGACCATGCCGTTCCGAGACGGTTTGACAATGACGATTTACGGGAAGGAGAAAACAACGAAAAAGCATTCGTAATAGAATTTAGGAATAGATGGTAGTGGAATACTGGATCAGAGCCATTTAGAAAGTTAAGATATGTAGAATCAACTAAGGAATGGAATAGAGCCCAATTAGTTTTGGATAAGTTCCATCGAAGGTAATTGAGAGGTTTGAAACAAGAAGGAGAAGGAGGATTCTGGGTAGTAATTAGAAAAGGAATATGATCACTACCATAGGAGCCGATGAGAGTTACCAATTATAATTAAAACCAATAGAAGGAGATGAGAACGTTAAATCGAGAGAACCATAACTAGATGGACTCTTGTAATAGGTAGAAGAGAGATCATTAAGGAGGACTAAATCATTAGAAAGAACAAGATTTTCAAGAACAGTACCGTTATTGTTATGGTTTGAGAAACCCCATGGGGGAGACCGAGCACTCCAGTCACCCCCAATGATAAATGGATATGGGATAGACCTGAGAAACGGAACGAGAAGAAAGTGACGAAGGTCGCAACTAGGAGGAACATAAATAGAAATAATGTTAAGCGGACGAACTGTGTCGGAAGGGATGGAAATGCGTACAATATTAAGCTGATTAAGACTAGAAGGGAAATTGGAGGAAACATCATGAAATTGATATAAAATGCCGTTCCTAATAAGCTATCGTCACGGTCGCATCTGATTGCCATATCCGACTGTAGCTACGTTTCAGAAATAAGAGCAACGCTAATACTATGAATGTCTAACAGGCCCTCTAATAGATTTTTGTTGTGTCTAAGGCTGCGACAGTTGCACTGTAAAATATTAAAAATAGCGGGCATAGTAAATTATAAAAAGAAAAAAAACTTGAGTAGGGAAAAGAAAAAGAAATAAATAAAAAACAAAAAGATAGAGGGAGAGAGAAAGGAAGAGAAACATAGAGAGTGTCAGAAGAAAAACAGCGAGGTAGAGTAAAGTAAAAGATAATTACAGTGTAAAAAAGGAACAAAAAGGAAGAAGCAGCAAAAATAAACAGAAGGAAAAAAACCGTAATGGGTGGAGGAAAATTTGAGGCTAGCAAGTTGAGAGGAAAGAATTGATAATAAAAGAAAGGACATTCAGCTGAAAAAGCCGGTCATTTAAAATTAGAACA
The DNA here is from genome assembly GCA_039619475.1 of Icerya purchasi. NCBI lineage: Eukaryota > Metazoa > Arthropoda > Insecta > Hemiptera > Monophlebidae > Icerya > Icerya purchasi. The sequence goes on from CM077116.1 coordinate 72,252,079, forward strand.
TGGTTAGGGTCACCGTTAAAGAAATCAGAGATATGCAAAAAAGGCAACCGAAAAATGAAGATAAAAACGAAAACGTGATTAGGCAAGAATGAGTAATTAATTTTAAGTCGCAATAAGGAAGTGATAATAGAACGTCACAGAGAAAAGAATATACTTTTGGAAACAGGAAAGAAAACGTTTGGGTTAATTTTGAATTTTAGAAACGGATTACTAGACACACGTATGATGGGAAGATTTGGACCCCCTTCCTTGAGGCGGGCTTTAGGATTTACATCTCTAGAGCCTTTGGCCGAGACAATTTTGCGCCTCGGAAGTAAATTTTGTGGTTAACTTAAATACTTACGCTCGGAATTTTGAAAACTTACAAGAGTGGTAGAGGGTTAGATATTAGTTTCGGAGTCTTAACAAAAAAAATTTAATTAAAAAAAAAAGAGAAAGAAACTAGTTTGATTTTAAGCATCTGACAGAAAAATTTTCGTTAGATTCTTTTGCATCTCATATGTATGATGGTTTATTTATTTATTTATTTATTTGGTGAATAATAACATAAATACATAGTAATTGAAACATAGCCATGAGTATCTCAGTTGAATGAACACCTCATGGATTGGAAACAATAAAAAGAAAATGAAAAAGACAAAAATTAACCGATATAAAAATTAAAATAAAATTATATATTAAATGAAAAATCTTCAAAATCCGAATATTTGGAAGCCATGATAAAATTCGCCGCGTGCAGGAATTTTGATAAATTATCGTTGTTTAATGGAAAACAATTTACGTCTTTAAACAAGAATTTCCATTTGGCGCACTCATTAACGATATGGGTGACAGTTTCAGGAGCATCTCCACAGGAACACAAATCGGTGTCTGCTAGATGAAAACGGTGCAGATAACTTTGAAATCTACCATGTCCAGTAAGAAATTGCGTCACATACGTATTAATATTATTAATTTTGATTGGATTGGTTTTAACCTCGGGGACGAAACTAAATGTTAATCTTCCAGTTGAGCTATTGTTCCAGCTATTTTGCATTTCAATAAATCTATTGTTCAGATCCAACTCCAAATTGAGATTATTTAACCCTTTGAAATACAACATTTTATGCTGCAATACGGAATGCAGTGGCAATTGTCCTGCTATTGTTCGCAACGCATCACCGGAAGTAGTTCTATGCGCGCGGAGAATAAACAAAAGAAATTTCCTTTGGGATTTAACTAGTACTTCCTGAATGCTTTTACGCTTTAAAGCCTCTTCAAACATAAATACGCAGTACGTGAATAATGGAACAACTAGCATATTATAAATTATTAAACGGTGTTTAGTGCTCATCCCATACGTGCGTCCAGACACGGAGTGCAATTTATTTAGAACCGTTGTAGCTTTACTGGACAAATTTTTGAAATGTTGATTAAAACTGTAGCGACAGTCTAATGTAATACCAAGATATTTCAGTGATTCGACGATATTAATTTTAAAGTTCGGTATAGAGAGATGTAGCGAATTGTAGTAGTCCCTTTTTCGTTTCCTGTGCATGATTAATAAATTAGTCTTGTTTTCGTCCAACTGTAGAAGATGTTTTTCCATATAGGTTAAAATATTGTTGATTGTAATCTTGAAGTATTTACAAATGGAGGGACGATGGTTAGAAGTGACCGCGAATGCTAGATCATCTGCATAGAAATATCTGGTTACTGCCGACGGGAACTCCATCAACGATAAGTCTGAAATATACAAATTCCAAAAAATCGGGCCCAAAATCGATCCTTGCGGGCATCCGCGAGTAACATTTCGAAAATATGTTTGATGTTCGTAAATTTAATAGTTCTGGAATCTAAGTATTGTCTTAAAATTGAGATTATTCTATAATCGAGCCTGAGTGCTCTAATTTTGTGGAATAAGACTGGCCACGAACAGTTATCAAAGGCGCCTTTAATATCTAACGTCAGCAGGCCGATCGCAGTCTTTTTACTTAACGCACGCTCAATCTGCTTAGATAATTCGCCAAAAAGCGTTGCCGTGGAACGGGACTTAGTAAATCCAAATTGCCGATCATCGTGAGGTAAAACCGGCAGTATACGATTCAACAAAACATATTCAAACACCTTGGCTAAAGCGCTTAACAAGACAATCGGTCTGTACGAAGATGGAAGACTAGGACTACGTCCGGGTTTTAGCACAAAAACTGTCCTTCCTGCTCGCCAGGCTTCCGGGAAGACTCCGAACCTCAACAGAGCGATGAATAAGCTCTGAAGTAAATTAGGATAGTGGAAATTCAAGATCTTCAAACATTTATTCGTCAGCTGGTCTAAGCCAGGAGCTTTATTTTTACAGAGTTTTAGTTTAAAAATTAAACATTTTCGGAAATACTCTACAGAGGTAAATGATCTTCAGCGTCCTATAACATTTTCAAAAACAACAGCTGCAAAATGGAGAGCAGAATATTCAAGACAAGGCCCTGATTATCGAGAATTTTCTTGGGGGGATATCATTTCCTTCACTTTTTGTTTATGGGCTACAGTGTATTACTTCGGATTTCTAAGAGAATCAAATGATATTGACGAGGAGCTGTCTATGCCTTTAGGCAAACGGTTGTTCGAAATACACATAGATACGCTTAGGAGACAAAGACAGGAAAATCTTTCGAAAGGATTGTCAGTTTCATCAGTTGATGAAGAAATAAATGAAGCGGAGAAACTGAAAAAACGTTATGGCTTTTGATTTAGTTTTAACTCGAACATTATAATTATACTGGCAGTTTTTAGTTTTATCCAGTGTGAATGCGTGTTTAAATATTAAATATAGTTGAACTATAACATACATATTCATGAGATCTTCAAGATTGTATATATATATATATATGTTTATTGTTAGTGAATAATTTCAGTTTATAAATTTACTTTCAATAGTTTGAAATAGAAGTAGAAGGTTAAAGTCGAACTTGATAAAAAAAAAAATGTATGATGGTTAGCTTCCTTACCATCGTGCTAACTGGGGCGCGCTAGCTGTTCGATCGCCAGACTACTCATTCACACAGTGTGTACATTATACTTTCGAAGCTTTCTATCTACAACTTAATTGGAATCGTCATAAATATCAGAACGTCTACAGATTATGTTAAATCTGATGATGAAGGGAAGCCCCTCACAGTTATTCAACGCCAGATAATACTACTATAATATGCACTGATAATTTTCCGACGATAACTGAAAATATTTCAATTACTGAAGCGACGAATTCAACTATATCTTACTATAATAATAGATGTTCGGATGTAGTCGTAATAATAAAAAAGATAGAACGGTAATGGATATTATCTCTAATTCTACACTCTGTCATTTTAACAACGATTCTAAATCCGGAAATCCGCAATTTTAAAATAACCCGACAGACTTAACGTTAGTGACACCTTTTCCTCGAGAGAGTTCTTTCTAATTCATTGCGCGGCTATCATTTCCGCATCATTATTGATATTAGTTCAGTGTCTTCCAACTCTATTTACTCTCGTCCATTCTGCTCGAATGATAATGTATTACGATGGAAACTTACAAACTGCGAATAGAATAAATTTCAAAACGCACTAGACTCGGGCTTTAGCGAATTTAATTATATTGCTGACCACCTCCTACAGATAAATATAATTTATTTCAATGCGATATTCTGATGGCTTTACAAAAATCAGATCCTAGAGCGGCCCTAAATAATGAGGAAAAATATCTAGGCCCTGGTAAAATCGTGAGTTTGAATTAAAAATTAGAAATCGCAATGAGCCTTTAAGAAAATTTTTCTGAGTAGGTTTCATCGATGCATATGAATAAGTCGATGCAGAAACACGTGAACTTCTAAAATCTACCGAAAAAGCGTTATAGAAGAATTTCTGCGACAAATTTAACAGATGTACACTTTTAAAGCAAAATTTAGTCATTAGCTAACCACTTTAAAAACAATAGCGTACTAAACAACGCCGCAAATAATCAGGACGAGTTTCATGATTTTGTTAGCTTATCTAAAAATGTATGCCAGCAACAACTAGAGAATTAGCTGCACTTAATCAGACTTCACAAACACACATCATAATAAGGAATTACTTTTTTACTGGATCCAATTCTTTACTCCGAACTTTTTGTCCCACTATACGGGAAGAAAAGTTTAGGACCTGGCGCAGATGATTTAATGTTTCCGGTAGCGAAGAACATGTCCGAGAATGCCAAAATTATTCTAGTCAACATCTTTAGTGATCTATTGTAGCAGGGTTTGATTCCTAAGGTCCGGAAACGGTTTCTTGTCTGACCTATCTTCGAACCCAGAAAACCTCTATATCAAACGACTTCTTAAAGCTGAGATATCGTTAGCTTTTGAACTTGTTATGAAAAATCGTAATTCCTTCCAGATTTGGAAGTCGGTAAAAATTAAAATATTACAAACGTTACATAAAATTGGGACATTTTTAGCACATTTTTTTGTTACCTAAAATTGGGACATTTTTTTTCTAACGGGGGCCGGCCTAAGAATTACGTTATAATTAATATATATATATATATATATATATATATATATATATATATATATATATATATATATACATATCATTAGAAAAAATGTCACAAAAAATTTTTCTAATTTTATATAACGATTGTTATATTTTATAGGATTTTTGTGATTATGTTATTATATTCATATAGAACGATTTAGAATTACGTTGTAAATTTTACTCATTTTATACAAAGTACAGAAGAGAAAGAGACAGAAATGTAAGCAAGAGGGGTCAAGGGGCGGCCAAAATGGTTGAGTTATATATATATATATATATATATGAATATACGTAAGGATTTTTGACTTTCGAAGAATTGTGAAAAAACCCAAGGTACAACCTAGAGCATTACAATAACAATTTTATATCGATAACAACTAGTTGTTTTTCATCATTTTCTTAAAATTACACCGGGTAATGAAATTAACTAAACTTTTAATGATTTATTAAGGCCATGCCTGAATAAGAAAGTAACTACTTACAATAAGGCCGTCACGATAGCCTAGTGGCGTGAACTCTTGATTATTAAGATAGTGATCATGAGTTCGATTCTCAGCGACGGCCAAAAAAAGTATAGACTAATATTTACTGAAAAGGTTAATTTAATGATTAGTTAGTGACTAAATGGTATTTTAAAGCCAGGCCAAAGGAGAGAAGAAAAAAAAAACTACTTACAAATATCGCTGCATCATCATCATCATCATTGTAATTTATCTATTAACGTTGGCTAACATGCTCTGGCGATGCATCAATGACGGTTTTTGGTGTAAGTCTGTAGTATGTTAAATTATGATTCTATTAAGTATGCATGATTCTCTTCTCCTTCTGCAGCTGATCGTTTTTCATTTATTTTTCCCTGTAAATCGGAAAGCTGTATGGGCTGCGAAGCATTTCAGTTTACAAGCTTTTACCGTAATAAATAATTTTCGGAAACAACTGTGTTTTTAAAAAGATATTTATTCGCTTAACGTTTTGACCAGCTTAATAAATATCTTTTTCCGAAAATTATTTATCATGAGTAATCACTGTGAAAGCTTTAAATTTTTAAGCTTTTACCGTCTTCAAGATTTCTATCAATTTCGTTGCAATAAATTTACTTTTTTTTCGTTCTTATCATCTGGCTCTTTTAGCCAGCTTTAACAAACCTGTTTATTCTGTGTTTTTCTTAATTTTTATTCGTCGTCAGAGGGAAATTTACACTGTGAATATCGGTAAAATATGATAAAATTTATTTAATGCTAAAGAGAGAACTCTTCTTTTTTTTTTTAATATTTTTTTCTTTTTTAAATGTGTTCGGTGCCAGCACTGACCTAACTAAATGAGCTTAGATCACCTACTTAGATTCTGAGGCGATCGGTGATGGAGAGTATAAAGGAGAGTAGGAGGGGAGTAACGGCTAGAGATGGGAAGGAAAAGATAAAGGAAGCGTTGAAAGGGGTAAGAAGATCCAACGCCAAGAGTTCGGCGTATAGATGAGAGCACTCGGGTTTTCATATCACTGCCATGCCCCATTTTTGAAACATTCATAATACATTTTTATATTTTATCAGTGTATCACGGATCTTTATCTATGAATTTTTTTAGTATTGCTGTAAATATTCCCTTTATTTTTTTGACAGATGTTTCTGTATTCCCTATTTCAATTTTCATATTTCATTTTTTCTTGGCCAGTGTAAAATATTCTCTCCAATTTACTACTACTATACTAACGACCTCGCCTTGTTCTTGCCATCTGGTCTGGTATCCAAAAATTCCCACATGTGCTGGAATTCACTTAAACACTATCACGGAATTTGAATTCCTCAGTGTAACTTCCTGTCGTTCAATTCCATATTATACATTGTCTTTAAGTATAGTAAGAGAATCTGATAAAATTATCTTTTTATTTACCCTACTGTTCCTAAAGATTTCTAATACCATAATATAATAGCATAACTTTCTACAGCAAAGTACTAACGTACATTCTGACGTTTTTCTGCCCACTTTATATTCTAACAAAGAAAAATAAATTCAGAAAAACCGTTCCCCGAATACCCCGACTACTACGATGGTTCTATTTTTAGCCGTCAGGAAGACTGCCGTGCGAACTAATTCCCTGCGTGTGTGAAGCAATTTCGATGTTCAGCAATTTTAAAAAATCATCAATCGAATCGGATCTATTAGAACGCCTTTCGTAACTCTGGTTATTTATAGTGTTTTTAAAGGGTAAATTTGGACACGTATAGAAATCAGTCTAAATCGCGATGACTGCAGCTGTAATCCACTATGTCACCACGCTAAACAACAGTTGAAATTAGATCATGACTTTCAGTACATTCTATTTTTATTTTCCTTCATTCGAAATATTTTTGCGCATTGAACTTTATTAATTTCCTTTTGAAGTTGGTTCGTTCTCTGGTTACAGTACGTGCCAATATCTGACAAAGCAAACGTATTCCTGAAAACGCGAATTGTTTTGGCGGCTACAAAATCGTAAAAGCGCTGCGGAACAAACTTTTTAATAATGATAATGATGAAAACGATGATAGTGAAGATTTCATCGTGACTTTCCGATGATAAGACAGTGCAAACACCTTTCGAGTACATTTTACGCGGCTAAAGATGTGATGTTAAATGAAAAAACAAGTCCCCCCCCCACATTTGGTTTATGTTATTCTATTTTAATTCCACTCTATTCTTTATATAATTATATAGTACGTTGCAGACATCGCCGAGTGAAGCTACGATTAATGTTTCCACGTTTTATTATGTGGAAATGTTCAATCGCGCTTTCCATAACTATTTTCATTCCCGGTGAAATGTGTTGCACTGCTTCATAAAATGGGGTTAATTACTGGCATTGAGTTACGCATTTTGTGTAGCCACATTGTTCTTAGTCGAAGTATAATTTTTTAAAAGATTTCGATGTTTGAAATACTATGGTTTTTCGGATTGTTTTTTTTTTTTTGGAATTTTAAATAGGGCCATCCATTATAATTACTATTTTGTTCGAAACTTACTTCTTAAGTTCGTTTGATCGTTTAACTATTGATACGTGTTTTTTCTCCCTTGGTATTTAATATTTTCACACATGTTTGCTGGTTGGTCTATTAATTTCATCGCTCCATGTCCGAGAATCCATTTTAATACCACCAAATTGTTACATATATCTCTCTAGCTGTCCTTGTAAGTTGCTTCTTTATTTTTCAGTATAATACCGTAGTCCAATTGTTTTCCTGTCAATTTCGTCATTATGCTTAATGAATCGAATAGGAAGGTAAATTTTTGGTTATAAAATTAAGGTGCATTCTTAACAGCTTGGTGAATTTCATACATTTTTTCGTTGTGTATAATGACTTAGATACAGCTATTCTAAAGGTACAGTGTCTAATGTTTTTTTTATAAACTGGGTTCGCACAGATTGACTTTTCGGTATTTACAGAATCCGTCTATATGCGCATTAGTAGTTCTCTCACTGCATAAGTCTTCCACGAGATCCTGTACAAACACAGTTAAATCTATATAATTTATCTGTTGTGTATGAAGAAATGTTCGAAAAAAAAAAAAAAAGGAAGAGAAAAAAAGTTCCATCCCTCAAAATATAATGAATGTTATTAAAAAAAAAACAACAAAAAAACATTATAATTGAAAAAAGACGGTATATTGTGCAGTGTAAAATATTATCTTTCTTTTGTTTTAGAATATAATAAAATCATAAAGTGGCATTAATAGAGGAAAAAAATGACTCTTTTCTTTTTTTCTTTTTTTTTTTTCTTTAGGCACCTACTCTTTAATGCCGTTTATTTTATTTTTTTTAAATGACGTAATATTGAAAGAAGAATAGAGTAGAAGTTCTATTTTTAATCTTGGGCGTGTGTATTTAAGTGCTAAGACTAATTTTGTTTGTATACTTAATTTTCGTATAACGAATAAAATTAAACTTATAAGCAAATAAAATCTATTAGAAATGGTAGTGAATTTGAGCAATAACGTTACAAATTTTTACATTGTAGTAATGTTAATCAGCTATTCATTAGTATAATACGGCGATACTGAATCTTCTTACTAAGCCATATTGTAATGGAAGCCCTTTTGGTTCATCAAGAAACCTGTAGTAGTCCGGTCTGTTTTAAGTAATTTTGCGATCTTCAGATTCCGACTTAAAAGGAAACGTCATTTGGATTAATAAAGAGAATTTTCAATAATCAATAGAAAAACAAATAAAAATATCTTCTTCGGCGATCGCTACTGGTAAAAGAATTGTTGCATTCTTTGAGTTGGTGAAAAAAAGTTTTCAACGCTCGTTGCAGAATGAAGACTAAAATTGTTGCCACCTTCCAATTTCGATATTTCTTAATGCGTTAGAGAAACAGCACAATCAGCAAGCCGATGAAAGATTAAGTCGCGCTACTGTTGCAGAGATCATCGACGTTAGAATAGCCGCGATAGTGGTGATGAAAGAAGGATGTATGTATATCGCGAAAAAAGACCTATTCATTGACAATATTAGTATTTCCGCTTCGTCTCCTGGATTAATGTGAAAGTTACGTTGCAGTGCATTTACACGGCGGTCAAGGATTTCCTCGGGAGAGCATTATCGCATATTGGAGGATTTGTCGGAAAGGGATAATATGCGTATTAGATGAAAGTGTAATTAGCCACGTTTGACGAAACATACTGCGCTTTGGTAATTAGGAAAGTACTTTCTATTTCTAGCGCATAAATTAATCTTAAAAAACTGCCATGACTGTGAACTGAAAAAAGGTAAAATTCAGCTAATGAAAATCTTCTAAGTAGCCGGGCTTAAATTTAAATTTTACATTCGGTCTCTTTCTAAAGTTTTTTTCATTCTTTTTTTCTTTTTTTTTCTTCTGCAAACATAACACACAACCGTTATAATTTAAATGCGTAAATTCGAATTTCATTTTTCCATAGCGACTATGCACTATCGATTAAGCGTGATTTTACACCACTCTGTTATTATTATCATCATCGTCATCATTCAGCATCATCACCAGCATCCTTTTTATTATCATTATTCGTTATTATTATTACTACTATTATTAATAGTCTGCTGAATGAATGAATAGAAAATAGGAATCGATGATGTGTGATGGTGATAACGTAGGAGTGCGTATATCGATAAAAGGTTCCTCTAGATTGGTTTATTTGTTTACCGAGACAGACGTCTTGTTCGCTTTAAGTAGAAAATTGTGTCCAGCATAGAAGGTGGCTGTCCGCGGCAGTTAATTGGAGCTCGGTTCTCAACGAAGCGGCAAATAATTCATCAGTCCGCAAATTTCTTTTGTATACACACACAAGTGCTTTCACTGCGATAACCCATTAACAGACTGTGATCTACCGTAGCCTACCTGTACGCTAAAATAATTATCAATTTAATCTCGCCTATCCTCCTATGTGGGCTTCGCTTTCCTTTTCTCGCTCAGCAACCGGTTGGCCGAACACATTCAACTGCATCTCGATGACATTGGCCAAAGGTTAATATTAATTTTTCCGAATTTTCATTGGTATTAAAACTTTCGTAGGCATTCTCAGTTTTTCTGAATCATCTGAAAACTACATTTTTAATTGTACCCATTGAACTTGTAATTTTACTTAAACACTGCTTATCCGCTGAATTTTCTTCCACATACGTTCGCTATTTTTAATTTATTTTTATTCAGAAGAATACATTTCTGATTAAATACGTTGAAGACCTATTCTGCGTGACAATTTTTTTGTCTCCTTTTTTTGTTGTTTTAGTAATTTGTTGCAAACTCGGTCGTTAATCTTCTCTGAAAAATATTCCCATTTTTATTATTGCTGGTTTTTCTTTTTTTTCCTGTACCTCTCTTATTCCGTAAATATTTCTTCTTTCATCTCTAAATTATACTTTTTTGGCTGAAAAAGTTGCTTAATCGTTGTCTAATTGCGAATACCATTTTGAACCCCTTTTTAAACCAGCAGTTCAGTTTTTTAAATCCTTTTAGGTTCATTTTTTCTTTTTTATTCCGTTTTTTTTTTTTTTTTTTGTTTTTTTATAACCTCTTTGGAATTTTACATTTCTTCCGTTCATCACCGAAACATTCGGTTATTTTTAGAATTGATTTTTTGCAATATTAAATAATCGAAAAAGGCAAAAAACAAAAAAAAGAAAAGCAAAGAAGAACACGGATTACGGAAAGTAAATTTCTGCAAAAAACGATTAGCAATTTTTTTAAAGTTAAAACTTAAAAATATTTCGCTTTCGAAAAAATATTTCTCTTCAGCGGCGGATCTTCAATGTTGGATAATGAAATTATTTATAAGTGAATATTTTTTTATTTTTAATATTTCAGTAATAAAAATGAGCTACAATTTGTAGTTTTTCCAATTGAAGATCGCTTAAGTGATAATCAGCCATGCGACTAACTGCTGAACTATGATCAGGATAAAAATACACTTTTAAAACAAAGATTTTTCACATTCGCCTTACAAAACTAATTTGAATAAAAAAAAGTTCTAGAATTTTATAATTTAAAAGAGAATACTAAAAAGAACGAAATATTAAAAATTCTATATGACTTGTACCGGTGCTTTTAAAAAGGCACTTGATAAAAACAAACGTCTTCCCCCGATTCCTTTGTAAGTCCACCGTTGTATTATAAATTTTAATAATCACTGCACCGCAGCCTTTAAATATGTTGACTTGTAGATTTTGTTTGCTGTTTTACATTTTACATTGAAATTTTAACGTCCTACTGATGTATACATATATATAGTTTTCGAATTATTTAGAGAAGATTCGGATAATAAATTCAGTGAAATACGCGACGATTATCTAACTTCGTTCTTATTACAGAATTTGATTAAAAACAAATTTTCATCCGAGCGTTTTGACGAAATAGTATTTCTTCACTTCATTCGGCTAAATAAATTTATTTTCCCTTAATCCATGTAACTTTTGAAAAAAATGCTTGTACAAAAAGTGGATAAATGTATAACAACATGAATACACAGGAGACTTTGTAAAATATAATATCGGTAAATATCGATTGAAAATTTTAACTGATGAAAAATGCAACATGTTGAAACCGATAAAGTGAACAAAACTGACTTATTTAGTCGGACTTGACTTGATTGATTCGGTACGAAAGTAGACGTTCATATTCGTGCAATGCGTTTTAAATTGACTTCATCGAATTAATCTGACTTGACTAATTTGGCGCGAAGCCTGCCCCTAACACTTCTTGAAATTTGGCGTTTCGTACCTAGTTTTGTTCACATTCCTTTTTCCGACGAACACCGGGGCAATGTTGCATAAAGTTGACCATGTGAATGTTCGTCGATCCTTCCAATCTTCCTGAAAATTCGCCCTTGGGACTTATTGTCGTGGTAAACGCCGATTTTACCGCGAACAGTTAAACGTTTAAAGAATAAAAACATTATATCAAATGATCTAATTACGACATATGAACAATTTCCGAACTCCCAAATTCTTAGATTTTAATTATTTTCCGGCTGTTTGATTAATATCCGTCAAATATTTTTAAACCGATCATCATATGAAAAACTTGGAAGCTCTTTTTATACACTGTATATAAAAAGATGTTATATCGTCGTAATTTTTGTTTTTAGAAAAAAATTTCATAGAAAACTTTTGTGTTAATATTTTTCAGGTTAATTTTTTGCATTACTTTTTGAAAAGTATACTTCATATTGAACCATTAAAATTATTCATCCGGTTTGTTTTAAAATGATGGCAATAAAAAGCAAAATTATGGTAATTTTTATGTTTTTAAATAAATCACACGAATTCTGTTAGCGAGGTGATACTTGTTTTTGCGCTGTTGTACGGATTACCTCGTAAATAACATCAGTAGCCATTCGAACACCGGTGAGATCGAACCTTTATTAATTTTTAATTACTCTCGATTATTTCCGTACCTGATAACCATCTCTCGCCCGCTTATCGGATTAATATCACGCTATTTTATCGCGAATTACCGCTAAATCCGACGTATACAATGCCGATGTCATTACGCACCATTATCCAACTTCCTGAAAATTAATTCCTCTGACTTTCTTTTTTTTCTTTCTTTTTCTTTTTTTTTTTTTTTTTTTTTTGATATATGGCCAGAGAACACAACACTAGCACAATTTATCACTATATACTCTATACTTAAACACCTTCTTTAAAAATAATACATAACAGTAGCATTTAGGTAAGCCGCTGAATCACCAAAAGGAGAAGAAAAAAAAAGGAAAAACCAAAAAAAAACAAACCTGTTTAGGAAATCAAAACTGAAAGTGAAAAACTAAATAAATGCGATCCTTCATTTCTGAATGATTTAAATAATAATCTTCCGTAATTTAAAAAAAGCTGAATACCAATGTCATAAGACGGGAAAATGCCCCCGCAGACTCAAATCTATTGTACATGTATTTTCTCTGCGCTTCGAATATCGTCATCGTTGCTATTGTTATTATCCCCAAAATTTAACTTAATTCTAGTATATCCTAACGAAATATTTTTTTTTTTTTTTTTTTGTATATTTTAAAAATAAGTTGTGGGTCTGACAGGGAAAATATGCCCGTTGTGTGAGTGCCCAACACTCTTATCAACGTTTATTAAAATAGATATATAGTAGAAAAATTAAAACTAACTTAACTTATTCCATAAATAAAAATTATAAGAAAACTAGCATTATATTAAAATAATAGTATATATATACATAAGCCAATAAATAACATGCCGCGTTATATGCATTTGTACATCGATACATGCGGACAGATTAATATTTAAAGTCGACAAAAACATGATCGGTGAGAGTTTAAAATCCAGAAAGGACACGACAAAGTCAAAAAACAACAAAAAAGAAGGAGATATAGCTTCAGTCTTTTCATCCGTCCTTCAACCAGTTTTGTACTTCCTTTTTCCACTCACCAATTTTTTTCCCCTCTAGTATATCATTAGGGATTGTACTTATTAATTTGATTAGCACTGAGTCATCAGTATTGTCAATTCGTAGATTTACCTCGCGGGGATAGATGTAATATGTATTACTTTGGTTTCTTGTTAACCGGATTTTTTCCCTGGATGATAATTTTATACTATTGTCATTAAATTCTGCATCCTTATCTATTCCTCTCACCGCAATATCGCGCAGGCTAACTCCCAACTTCAAAACTCCTTAATTTCATTGGAAGACGCTTTATCCAACATCCATCTTTTCATCTCCTCTATTAAATTTTCTACTGTTGTCTTTACTCTGCGTTCTTTTATTCCTTCCTTAATCAACCTTGTTTTAAATAGTGGCCCAATCCCTCTTTGTTCCTCCTTTCGTTATTTGCGTGTTTTCCTGGATAGTCGACTTTCATTTCATGATCATATCAACCACCTATTTGTGTCCGCCTGAAAAAGACTCAACCTCATTAAATCCCTTTCTCATACCGATTGGGGTGGTGATCCTGTGATCCTGCTTATGTTTTACAAATCTTTTATCCGCTCTATTCTTGATTACTGTTCCTACATTTACGGAAATTCTTCTAGATCCCTTCTGTCTAAGCTCGATCGGGTCCAAAATGCATGTCTCCGTCTCTGCCTTGGAGCCCGAAAGTCTACTCCTATCCCAGCTCTGCACGCAGAATCTCACATTCCTCCTCTTTTTCTTCGACGTTCTTTCCTGGGTTATCGTTTTCTCATCAAACGGTTGCCGATTTTCTCTTCTCCTCTGATTTCTTCTTATTCATCCATCCTACGTAGCTGCCGTTTTTCTGTCAACAAAACTCCCATTCTATCACTTATCGCTGCCCGTCTTGTTCAGTTTCCTCCATATATCTACATTCATGATAAACTCCCATATTTCTCCTTCAATTTTTCCTCTTTTCTTCATCCTATTAATTGCTCTTATTCCCCGATTCCTCCTAAACCTGTCATTCACAATGTTGTTAGATCAGAATTTTTACAGAATCTAAACTCTTCTTTCTCTAATCATTTTTTGATTTTTACCGATGGCTCCAAAGGTCCCGATGGTGTTGGTGCAGCTTTTTTCTGTCCTTCTCTAAATTATGTCGAGTCCTTTAAACTTCCCTCCTTTTGCTCTATCATCTATGCGGAGTCTTCCGCTATTCTGCATGCACTTCTTTTTATCAAGTCCTCTCCTGTCTCTCGCAATATCCTTATCCTGTCGGATGCTCAAAGCGTGCTGCAAACTATCGCATCTCCTCTCCTTCCTCACTCAGCCGATTATGTTATTCTTCGTATTCGCTCCTTGATTCATGATCTTTTCCTTTCACACTTAATCCAAACGGACTTCTATTGGATACCGGGTCATGCCGGAATTGAGGGTAATGAGTTAGCTGATTCATTCGCTCGGTTATCTTCCTCTTCCGGTAGGTTTCTTCCTGTTTTCTCTTCGTCCAATATTATCCTTCTGTCTTCTGCTGCTCATTCCAATCTATGGATTGACTCTTACGTCTCCTCTTTCTCCAACCCGGATTCCTTTTTCTTATCTATTCAACATTCCCTTCCTCGTTTCCCCTGGTTTCTTGACTTTCCTTCCATGCGTCGCTCCAACATCTCTGCGATTTGCCTGCGTTTTGGGCACAGTTTGCTTCCTTCCTCGCTTTTCCGCTTCTCTCTTGTGCAGTCTCCTTTTTGTCCATTGCACCACTCCAATATGCAATTTGCGTGTGATCCCAATCACGTAATGTTCGAGTGTGTATCTCTTGTAACCGATCAAGCTGCTTTCTATTCCTCCCTTTTACAAATTGGTATTCCCACTCCATACAGTGCTTCGTTCATTCTCTCCCTTCCTTCTCCTTCTGTTGTTCAGTCTCTTGATTCGTTTTTGTCAGCTATCTCTGATCGTATAAAGATCTAAGTTTCGTCATCTTTTTTCCTCTGTTCTTGGGCCAATGTCCTTGTAGATGAACCCCCCCAAAAAAAAAAAAAAAAAAAAAAAAAAATTCTAGTAAGTACATCTTGGGGGACATTTCATAATTTTCCTTCCACGCATAATTGATCAAAAGTCGATTTATTTTCAGTGGGGGAGTATAAGTTTCACCTCTTCTGTATTTTACTTATTTTATTTATTTCTGTTTTCTTAGCCTCACATAATATATTTGAATTCCATATAATATTCTAGACATTATTATTGAATTATAGTATGTACGTAGAGTTCGATATCTGAAGATCCAGGTGGCAAACCTCCGTATCATACAATTCAGAATTTCCGCCGTTATATTGTAGAACCCCAGGGCTTATGTATAGCTGACGACTGTAGCGCAATATAAAAACTTCCTGTGCGACATTTCGATCAAATCATTCTTTATGCCTCTTAACTCTGACGTTCCTAAACAAGAACATTAAATCTGCTTTAATATTTAGACTCCGCTTCCAATTCGAAATTCGATAAACTCACCAAATGGGTTAAATACATGAATCTGGGAATGGTCTTTTGTTTACAACTTGAAATAAATGGGCCCCTCTTCGAAATCAACTGTACATAATTTATCAATTTATGCAACAAATAAAAGGACAAATCTTAATTACTCTACAAAAACTTTACTTCAAACCTAGACTCTACATCGGAAATCATAAAAATTTTCAATAATCTCTTCCAGAACTTAGCTGAAAGAAATCACCAAATTACTGGTAACGTACTACATAACTATCTGCAACTATAACGTTAACTGTAATAAGCTGAAACTGCATCGGAATCTACAAACACCTACCGTATCTTTAAATTCTTCAAGTCTTACTTGACTTATCAATAATCGATCTTCAATAAACGCACCTTAAATGATTCCATCTTCTAACACACCTAATACTCACGTCTCACGAAACATCGGCTCACTGTGCTTCCAGTTACTGACCATCAGTAGAAACTTAGGGCTGTTTTAGCTACAGCTTATTTCTCTTTCCTTATCGTCGTATCAGCACGGTAGCCTAGTGGTTAAGGCGTTTGGCTACCAAATCAGTGGTGTCATAGGTTATCAAGGCTTGACTCGTTCCGGATGCGCATCGCTCCCAGGTTTATACACAATCTGAAATTGAATCGGGTACCAGAGAAATTTGGAAAAGCAAATGCGGCCGAGAGAAAAGAACTGGTCCCAGTATTCTCCTTAGATCCATTAGGCTTAGTAGTAGACAATGAACCTTAACTTCACAATCCGCAACGCCCCGTCAAGGGTATTGAACTTGCTTTATTTATCGTCGTATGCTTAATTGACATTCTACCTTCTGCAGTGATTAACCAACTTCAAATCGATCAAATCATAACTCGGTTTTCACATTCATCCGCCATCTTCGGAAACCATTCTTCATTTTAGGACAGATCTTGACTACAAATAGTAAGAAATATTATCTGTAGTTTAAATCTCGGTTTATTTCTCCAAAATCACTCTCGTATTAAAAATTTTAAAAATTACCCGGTTTTTAGACTTATTTATAACTTTTCGCAGATTAACTACAACCACAGTGACTTTGCTAGTAGTAGTGACCACTATTCTTTAACGATTCTCGGTCATACCAATTTTCCGAAACTCAGATTCGAACACCCTGATAGAATTATTGTAAAACTAACTGGAGCAAGTACTTCCAATGTTTTTTTCATATACTAATTCTCGATATCACTGCAGCTCCACATATTTCAACGATAACTCAATCATTCACAAATGAAATGCACGTACTCACCGAGGATCTCGCAAAAACCTTGATGTACGATTCCACGCTGGTGATCTAAATGTTCAACAGTCATTAGATCTGAAAGAGAAACTCTAAAGATACTAAAGACTAATCTTTTAATAACCGGGCTAAGACCAATTTCATCTTAAAACAAGAAAAATGGAAATCACGATACAATCACACAAGCGTTATCAATCTAAATACTCCACTGTTCAAGTTTGGAAAAAAATCGAAATCTGGATTGCATATATTCATCCTCAATACATCAGCATCACAGTCTCCGGATCCGTTTAAAATAAAGAGTTTCAGAACTATAAGCTCTCTATCAAGCGTTAAATCTTCCATTCGAAGATCTTCAAACTTGGAAGGATACAATAGACCATTTGTAATGTGGGAACTACAACAGGCCTTCGTCAGTTATTTGGGACGGAACTGGTATTTTAACGTTGCATACGTTCCTCCCCATACGCTTAAATCTTTGCTATTGATATTTAATATCATTTTGAAAACGCAAACTTTTTTCATAAACTAATGTGTATACATATCTCAGATAATTACAATCATCAAAAACAGCAGAAATCCGCTAATAATTACTAATCACCGTCAATTTCTTTTACGCTAGTGCTTTATAAAATTTTATAAAAAATCATAAACTTTCGCCTAAGTACATCGAGTCTAGCAATCTCGTACTAGACTAACAGTGTGATTTTCGAGCAGACCGATCAACTACAGATCGAGTCTTCTATTCATTAAAAACTCTATTCAGCACTCCTTCACCAGAAGACATCACTTTCTTCCTTTATTTTCAACCTGCAAAGAGCATTCAAAAATACTTCAAAATTTACGATCTTAAAAAACCAAGGCGATTGGAGAATTTTCGAAATCACCTGCCTTTTTCCTTTTAGAATTTTCTTCCCACTCGTAATGTCCCTTTTCATTCACGATTCGAACGCAATGGCGTCCTGCAAAGGCTGCGTGACTAGCTTTGTTTAACGTCGCAATAAGCTCAATTCGAATCTAAATCAAATTTCCACTAGATCGAAGAATGGGAGTCGTCTAATCGAAAATCGCGAAAAGAAGAAATAATTTTAACCAGATTAAGGCTCGGCCATACTAATTTATTCCATTCATACCTTTTCAATAACATACTGCCTCCATCCTGTCCCTTCTGTGACACTTCCCAGCTTACTCTCCGACGTATCCTAACAAGTTGTAATAATTTATCCGAATTCCGCCAAAAGTTTAATCTATCCTTAAACCTATCCCAATTATTGCGTAATAATAGTTCACATATAAATGATCTCGTCCTATTCGTCAAAAACTGTAATTTATATTATACTCTGTAATTAATATCATAGGCTCAACTTGATAACCTCATAGTTGCGTTAAATACAACCAGCCCTTTTGTCCATCTTCCATCAGATTGTCTCTTAATATGCTCAGCCCATACCCATTTATTCATCGCCATTCTTTCACCTACATCTTAAAGTATCATATTTCTCTGATTTTATTTTATATCTTGAAGTTTAATACCTAGTAGCGCATGTTCCGCGTAAAGTAAAATGTATAATTGGTATACCTACAGGGTACACTCGAAAGGATGGATCAATGGGCGGTCATCTGCAGCAATGCAGACTGACTCAAGTTCCCCTGTGCCTTCTCGTTGGTAGAGCACTCTACAGGAAGGAACATACATCCTACTAACACAGTAAAAATAAATAACGAAAGGTTTACCAATAAAAAGGAAAAGTACAGAATCGGAACATGAACGTTCATTCGCTAAAACAATGCATGAAATTAGGAAACCTGAAACAAGTTCGCTAACTTCTTTTCTAGCACACATACAATTGACGTGATCTATTAAACAATACCCATACGGTATTGCTACATCCTTCTAGAGTGTGCGTATAAAATTTCAGCAGTTTTCGTTGATTGGTTTGCAAGTTAGACGTATTTTTTTTTTTCCTTTTTTGGGCGCGCCAGCGGCATTGACCCAACAACAATAGAAATTAAGGAAGGGGTTAAATAAAAAGACGATTAGAAATAGAGCTTAGGAAAGATTGGAGTACCGGGATTATATCTGGGGATGGAAAGGAAAGGACAAAAGAAGAATTATACGGAGCAGGAAGACCCAGTGCCAAGATTTTCGAGTACAAAACAGAGCGCTCGGAATCAAGGGCAGGGCATTCAAAGCAGATGTGGTTTGCATCACATATGAGAGGAGAGATGTAATTATGAAGGGGACAATCGGGAGAAGGGGACAGGGAAAAACGAAAACGTGAAGAGGGTAGAAGTGAGTGATTAATACGCAGTCTGATTAAGGAAATGATCGCGGAGCGTTGATAAGAATAGGATTGAAACCACGGCTGGGAAGAGGGAACCGGTTGAATTTGAAGATAATGAGAGGCGGGGTTAGAAAATAGGGAAGGATAGATGTCCGACCATAGTCGGGAATGATTAGCTGAGGAAAGAAGGAGGATGTCCGAGGTAAGAAGTATTTTAGTGAAGGTGTGTTTGGGTCGCATGTGCAAATCTGAAAATGGATGAAAAGTGAGAGACTTAAAAAAACGTTTTCGGAAACGTAAAGATTGATCGTTGATGGTTTCGGTGAAGGTGCAGTATCACGTACGACTGCTTACACATGGTATAAGCGGTTCAAGGACTCTCAGAAAGTGCACCAACAAAAATCTAAGGTGAAAACCATGCTCATTGCTTATTTTGATGCAAAAGGGTTTATTCACCACGAATACCGGCTCCAAATCAAACAGTCTTAATACATAATTCTTAATCATAATTCTAGTTACAATTTTGTTAACCAGTCTCTTTTAGTTTATTTATATCCTCTAACGTTAAATGTGAGGGTGCAAATTCATTGCAGTCATCCAGTATATGTTACATTGTCTGTTTAGAATTTCCGCACTGGCATGCAGCTGTCGTCATCGTACCCCATTTCTGCATTAAATAACCGCATCCTTCCTGCCCGGTTCTAATTCTGTTAAGAATCTTCCACTCTTTTCTAGGTAAATCCATTTCTGCAACATCTTTCCTTGGGTCGACTACTAAATGGGAATTTTTTGTATATTCTAGGTTCTTTTCCCATATCGCTTTCCATTTACTAAAGTTTTTCAAGTCTTCTGATAATAATTTGTATGATGTCCAAGGTAATCTTCGGGATTTAAGTCTTGATATCGGTGCGGACCTTATCTCTTCGGAGATTGGCAGTTCGGGGTAAATCTTAAATTTATTTTTATCCCTAAGTAAAGCTACCTCCCGTCTAATTGAAGCTGGAGCTATGATAATTAATACTGGTAGCCACATAAGTGGCGTAGACTTGAGCGTTCCTGATATGATGCGGGGGGCTTCATTTAACATTAAATCTACTTTCTTAACGTGGCAGCTATATTGAACGGTATTCGGCTGCCGAGTATGCAAGCGTCAGAGTAGAGATTCTGAGTGTTCTTGCACCAGCACCCCAACTAGAACCTGCAAGTCTTCTGATGAGATTTATACGCGTTTTTAACATTTTGGATAAGCGAGTTAGATGCTCATTATATGATAAGGTACGATCTAATGCCACGCCCAGGTATTTTGGGTATTTTGTGCTTGCTAGATCTACTCCTTCAAATTTCACTATCGGTTCGATTTTTGCCATCCGGCTGTTAAGATGGAAAAACGCTGTCTCTGTCTTGCGGGGGTTCGGCCGCAATTTCCATTTATGCAAGTATTCACTCATCTACTAATGGATATACTTATTAAATACGGATTAGATAAAAGAGACATAAATATAATTAAACATATATATTGGAACCAGAAGGCAACTGTCGAATAGGACAGGAACAATCAAAAGAATATTGCCATATAGCAAGGGGCGTACGACAAGGATGCCCGTTGTCACCGAGACTGTTCAACGCATACGCGGAAGAAATAGTCAGAATAGGAAATATTAATAGACTCGGATTTAATATAAACGGAACAAGAATAGCGCATATAAGCTACGCCGATGACCAAGTATATGTGGCAGAGTCCAGAAGAAATTTACAAAAAATAATGAACATAATATCAGTAGAAGGCAGAAAATTAGGAATGAAAATTAACGTCAAATAGACAAAAGTTATGAGAATAGCCAAAACATTAAATAGACCTTCCGTAGAAATACATATATAGATGGGGAAAAAATTGAACAAGTAACCAAGTACATATACCTGGGGAGTTTAATTACAGAAAATGGGAAAGACGATGATGAAATAAGAAGAAGAATAGGCTGTGGGCGAACTGCATTTAGAACGAGTGCTTAAAGATAGAAAACTGAAAATACAATTAAAAATGAGAATCCTTCACTGCTTCGTATGGTCAACAATGCGATACGCTTCGGAAACCTGGACGATATCGGAGGCCAACAAAAAGAAAATCAATGCTTTCGAGCTGTGGTGCTACAGAAGAATACACAGAATATCATGGCAGGAAAAAGTAACAAATGCGGTAGTACTGAATAAATGTAAAATTGGTAAGCCAAACCTAATAAATATCATCGAAGAAGCAAAAAAGAAATACTTTGGACATAAAATAAGAGAAGAAGACCTTTTCACGACTACCATACAAGGGAAAATTCAGGGAAAAAGACCACGAGGAAGGAGACGGATGGATTACATACATGGAATAGCTGGAATAAATTCACTCTTAGAAGGAATACAAATGGCCAGGCAGAGACAACTGTAGTAAAACGAGGGACCGCACCAACCTCCTGAATAGGAGATGGAAATGATGATGATTCACTCATCTGTGTTAGGTCGTTTTCCGTAGTTGATATGCAATTCTGTGGGTCTTTTCATGGATATGTCGTCTGCATATTGGAACTTTTTACCAGATATGTCAGGGATATCACTAACATAGATATTAAAAAGTAGCGGCGCCAATATCGATCCTTGTGGAAGGCCATGATTTACTCGACGCCACCTGTTGCTATTTTCTCCTAAGAAGACACGAAAATACCTATCCTACAGCATGCTATTTACAAGTCGCAAGATGCGGGAACATGGAATAATAGAATCCAGCTTTAATAATTTTAGTAGGAACTTCATCATACTTAGAAGCTTTGATGACATTGCATCTGGATTAAATACTGGGTATGCTTATTTTGTTGGGGATCAGCTCCAAGTTTTCTAAGCAAAGCCCATGTTTTTGCTATTATGTGTGAAGTTTTCCAACAATTTTCTATTGCAAAGAAAACATAAATATGAAAGAATGAATAAAATACGCTCTTATTTAAATGTTATCTACAACATTTTTGAACTTGCATCTGAAGTCCTAGGTAAGGAAGAATTTTAATTCGCGCTAAGCCTAGAATGGTAAAATTTGAAAGGTGACCGAAATTGTCGAAAAATTAATAATCTTTTCGCTAACTAACGACGTAAATTTTACTTCATTTATGAACTTGAATAATTTATATTTAAAAATATACAGAAAGTTGTAAGTATAAATTGGCATTTTTTAAATTTGATGATATAGTTGTAATTTTTATTTTATTTTATTTAAGTATACAAGTTAAAATTATATTACATAAATATAATTATAAAATATATTATTAATTTTGTATTTTCAAAGCTTAATTCTTAAATAAATATTTTCATGTTAAAAAAATTATAGAGTAATAATATACAGTAAGTAAATGGTTTCTTGCCGGGCCAAAAAAAAAAAAGAAAAAAAAAGTGCTATATATTTTTGTATTAAGAGCGGAATTTTCCCCCTAAATTTGCCTCTGATACTACTAATAGTGGTAGCGCGATAGCCTAACAGTTAAGGCGCTTGGCTACTAAATCAAAGGACACGGGTTCGAGACTAGTCTCATTCCAGATCCGTATCGCTCCCTTGTTTACCCAGCCTGAAATAATTGGGTACCAAAGAAATCTGGGAAAGTAAAAGCGGCCGAGATAAAGGAACCAGCCCCCCCCCCCCTACTCTCATTAGTGTCGTTGGGCTTAGTTCATTGTGAACCTTAACTTCACAATCCATGATACCTTATCAAGGGTATAGGACTTACTTTTTAGTACCAATAGTGTAATGCCTTATGATTAAGGTGCTTGGCTACTAAATCAGAGGACACGGTTTCGAGATTTGTCTCGATCCGAATCTGAATTGCTCCCATGTTTACCCGGCCTGAAATAATTGAGTACCAGGGAAATTTGGGAAAGTAAAGGCGGCCGAGAGAAAGGAACTGTCCCCAGTATTCTCCTTAGATCCATTAGGCATAATAGTACACTATGAATCTTAACTTCACAATCCCCGACGACCTGCTAAGGCTATGGTATTTGTTTTACTTTTTACTTTATTTACAGTTATGATGAGAAATTGCATTTAATTTCTTCAATTAGTCTACATTATGTGTTCGAATTTTAATTACAGATGATTACAGAATTAAACCTTTTTTTGAATTAATTTATTTTTATAGTATTTTTCCAGAGTATTTATTTATTCTTTTCCTCTCCTCTATGAGTCGCTTAATCTGAATGTAGTATAGAATACATATCTAGGAACACGTTCTGTTTTTATCCTTATTATTGTTATTATAATTACTTAATACAGCAACACTGAGTTTCTTTGTCTGTATAGCTATAGCCAGGTATGTACACATATGTGCGATATTTGAGAATAGATAAAATAATATCTGTCCATTAAATTAATTTGTATTTAACAACTTTTTTTTTTCTTTCTTTTTGTATGAATAACTGTGTAATTTTTTATTTAGATTGGTTTAAAATCATGATGCTAGGGATAACTGTATCACTTTCATTGTGCACCAGTTTGAATTATGTGTTATATTTTTCATTTTCCGCACCAAATATTATCTGTACGAGATCGTGCGTATTTACCTGTCAAAGAAACGCGTTTATAAGTTACTTTAATAGTTTGAGGTAAATCGTTTTTTTTTTTTTTTCATATTTTTCACCTACGCTCTTGCTATTAGTAATAGTAATCTCAGCCGCATTAATGAGTTTAAACATATTACGTTCGAATAATTTTAAAATAAATTTCAATTTTAATTATCATCATTGTTAAATTATAAACTATAAAACTAAATATAATTACAAATATAGGGAATAACAATCATATATAACAATATATGTATTTCACCGTATAGTAGCGTTTTCGGGTCTCGCCCATCTTCAGCTCAGAGTAAAACCACTGAGGTATATATATATATATGTATATATATATATATATATATATTGAAGGAGGTTATTTTAATCTTGTCTGAAAATGGTCCCGAGAAGGCGACAATAGAAACAATTGTTTCTTGTTGTTTGCTATACTAGCAATTATATTAATTTTTATAAGTTATTATCATTGTTATTATTCGTCTACAACTACATACATATCTTTCATTAAATACAATAAGGTTATAACTCAAAAAACGCTATTTCGCAGAAAACGCAAATTAATATTTACATTTACTATAATTTGAACGGCGTACACTTTCCAAGAGCAATGCTTATTTTGTCGAGTTTTTGTATTTACAAATATCGCGTTCTAACCTCTAATTGTGCTCATAAAATGCATTTCAACTATGCTCATAACTCAAATTCGATATTTTTTGAATTATGACATTATTGTATTTAATGAGCGATATATGCCTAGATGCAGAAAATTAAATACCGATCTATGATTATTTTTAGACTTACATGTTAATAGCTAGATGGGAACGATGATTACCAATTTGGAAAAGTTGCATGTAAATTATTTGTAATTAGTATTTAATGTCAAGAATAAGAATTATATTCGTATCTGTAGTTTAAATCGTTTTCAATACTGATACTTTAATAAGTGTGAAATAACACTATTCCCGAAGAAATTGAATGTAAATAAAAACAACATGTTACCAGAACTCCTTCCAGACTATAAATGTACTTTGTGTTCTTGGAACATATATGTATCTGTCGTTCAAAACTTAAATATAATTTCCGCATCAGCGTTGTCTATTATCGAAAATATAATTTATAATAAAAGCTATACTGTACGGTAGCGGTTAAAAATTTCACTAACAACTTGCGAGTCACTACTTCTCGTGTAAACTTTTGTGGACAATATTCGTCTCGCATCATTTTTAAATTCCGTACTAATGAATGTTGATGATGATGAATGAGCGTTTCGATCTGATTATCTGGTTGCATTGCTGACATAAATTATTTATTATTTCATTCATTTTGGCAAAGCTACATAATTCGCGACGAAAACTAATTATTTAAATGAAAACTCAATCGTCTTGGTTCGATTTTATACTGCCAATTATTAACCCCAGCAGGAGAAAATGTTGCGGTTTTCAAAAGAAAATTTGATTATTTCCTAATCAGTGCGAGTTATACCGCGTTCTTTATGCCGCCGTTGCAAATGCCGGAAAATGAAATTTTCGCTTGTTCGAAAAGCATTTTCGTTCGTCGCGACACGATGAGTCAAAAGGCTCGAGACTTATTTTTTCAGTCGAAGAGAGCCGTCTCTTGCCTAACTCTTTATTCGTTTTCATCTGTGCAAGTATACACGTATGTGGGTCTGTGTGTGTGTGTGTGTGTGTGTGTACGAGCGCACACCGTTTTCACGGAACACGATCTTCATGATATTTTTTAATCGTTTAAAATGCCGTTAATCGCGGCGCTGTGTTTTTTTCTTTCTTTGTTTGTTCCATCTTAATATGACTAATGGGCCATCGGGAAAACCCGTTAATATTTTACTGTTCTTTTTCCAAGTACCGTCGGGAAATCGAGAATGTAATCAGATGAAAGGGAAATTTGACGGCAGACAAGTGATGGTCGATTTGCTCGATGATTACGGAAGAATGGAATGTGGATGAGAAATCTAATGAGATGGAAAATAAAAGTTTCAGATGGTCCATCACGCACGCGGTGTCATCCTTCCCGACGTCTGCTGTGCGGTACCTCGACCAGTCCGTAAAAACAACGGTATTTATTACATTTATTACTAAATAAATTGAATAAGTGAAAGTGGCCAACTTCATATTTCTTCTCATTCTTCACACTGTAATGGTATTCGCCCGCTGCCGTGAACTCGCTTATACGCATTTCTCCGTTATGTTTCGGTTTTGCAATAATTATTTATAATGATGGCGTTTTTCGTACTTTTTTAGCCACTTTTTTTTTTTCCTTCTATTTCCTCAACTGATTAATCGGCGTATAATTTTACCGTCGTACATGTCATGCGCGCATTTCCGGTTAAATAATTACATTTGCAAGAGCAGAATGTGTTTCTCGTATTTTTGCGGCGGTTAACTTTTTATTCGTAATCTGTCGTTTTTTCGTTTTGCTCGGAAATCGCGGGTTTTAGGCATCTTACATAAAACATTAAACTTGCGGCTCGGGGTGTGTCGTTGCCCATTCTAGCGAGGAATATAAAATGTGAAACGCGATATGTGTTTTCTTTTTTTGATTTTCCATTGCAGGACGAGTTCGTGGAGCACGAAAATTCTATGATTAAATTTCTATTTTTTGTAATCGTTGTTTAATAATTGTAATTTAAAATTCTTAAGCACGCGTAAGTGCAATAAGTGCAATTTGTCTTTTTTTATGTTTGAGTTTTTGTGTATTCTCGAATTTTATTTTCAAATGCTGCAAACGAATTTTATTTTCAAATGCTGCAAACAAATTTTCTTTTTCTATTATTATACATGTGGAGAAATTCGTAATTTCTAACAACTTCGTTTCATTATAATTTTGTAAGTTAAAACGAATAAATAATCGTATAAATTAAAACGAATAATAAAATATAAAATAATAATGCAAGCTGAAATGAAGAAATTCGAATAACATAATGTGAAAACTGAATATTTAAACTTAAAACATTTTTATAAATAGAAAAAAAAAAACAAAACGAAATGGGTGAAATGTGCTCTATTCGACTATTCAGATTATTTCGAGTAGTTAGTAAATCGATTTTTAGAAAATACATATTTCACGTTTTACATTATATATAATACATCTTAAAAGATCTCTTCTACAAACCTTACACGTTCCTTAGTCTTTTAACCCTTTGGCATTTTAGAATCACTGCTAATCGTTATCCCAGCTTTCGAGTTTATCCGGAATTGTTACCGTACTCTTCTTTGTCGCTATTTTCTTTTTTTCTACTCTTTTTCTACTAATACGCGTTTATGATTTTTCCAACAGTTGTTCTTGAACATTCATAACTGATCCGACATATCACCCAGGTAACAAAACGGAGAATTCCAAACCGGTTCCTTCTTTTAATACAAATTCATTGTCACTGCCATACATTTATGGTACTCCTTCCGGTTTCATTCATTCCTGCAGTTTAATCGCTGCGAAAATTTCCATTTCGCAATTAAACATTGGATCCCCCACTTAATTGTTCCGTTTTGCTTCGTACGTTTTTCTCTTTTTATTGTAAACTTGCATTATATTTTTAATTCTCTTAGTACTGCATACGAGATAGCACCTTACAGTGTCTAATATTCCTTTCGACGGATTATCAGTACTGGTCAGATATATCCTACTTAAATTTTCATTTATTTCTCTTTTTCGACAATGAAAAATTAAAATAATAAACATCGTTTTCGAGTAATTCATACTATTTGCGTAATATTTGAAAATAGAGCAATAGAACATTGTTCGTGAGAAAAATTTTAATAAATAAAAGAATTTTAACAACACCCGACTCTTTAGTTTCGGATATATAAATCCGCATATTCTCAATGTGTTCGATTTATAACATAAAATTACTAAAAATGAAAACAAGCGAATATCAATATAAAATCGGCTATTAAAATCGAATAAATATAAAATATAAGAAATGTAAAAATAAAATTAAAATTCGATTACAACTAAATATTAATTGCATAATTTTCCACACCATCCTCCTATGTGAATATTAATTTGAAATATATTAGCTAGCCGGAATTTATCTCAAATTATAAAAATTTAATAAACATCGACTCTATTTTTGGATTGATTAATTTCACTCCTGTGATTTTATGTTTCGTTTTATATTAACTAAATATTAAATGACGGATTGCGAACATTCTTCTTCTTCTTCGTGCAACCCGATTCGGGTATAGCTTAACTACTTTTCATGGATTCAACCATATGACGAAATGCGTTTCGATTTCTTGCAATCTGGAATAATTCTCCTACTTTTGTAACTCCAGTCCATTGCTTAATATTTCGGAGCCAAGAAATCCTTCTTCTTCCTCGGCCCCTTTTCCCTTCTACCGCTCCCATCATAATTGTGTGCAGAAGGTGATATGTTAATCCTCTCATGAAATGTCCAAAGAAATTAATTTTGCGTTTTTTAATTATGTCCATTAATATCAGTTTCGTTTTCATCAATTGTAATACCTCCACATGTTTCATTTTTCTAGTCCATGGTATCTTCCAGATCCAGCAAGAACACCACTTTTCAGATGATGAAATACGCTTTCCGATATGTGCTTTTATTGTCCACGTCTCGCACCCATATAAGAGCACGTACCATACATAACATTTTAGAACCTTCTTCTTGATTTCCAGATTTAATTTTCTGTCAAAAAGTACATTCTTCATCTTCATAAATACATTCCGGGTCGATGCGCGTTCTTATTTCTACGTCATGGTCATTATCTTCCGTTATCCAACAATTTAGATACTTGTATTTTCCTACCCGTTCGATTTCCTTACCGTTAAGGAATAGTTTTTTATCTGTAATTAGTTATCTTGAGGCCACCATGAACTTGGTTTTCTTGATGTTTATGCTGAGCCCTTTTTTTCCACTTTCAAGGGCAGCTGAATTCAGTAGTCCCTGTAGGTCTTCGATATTCTGCGCCAGCAGTGCAGTATAATCAGCAAAACGTATCACTGCAATTTTTTGTCCTCCAATTCTTATTCCTATGACCCGTTCTTCTAAACAAGCACACTGTTTTTCATTAACTTCATTAGGAAGTTTCTGCGAAATTGAGTTCTCTATAGTCGGTGATTATATCAGGTACATATATATTCATACCATCTTTTCTATATTGTTATTAATTTTTGGTATTTAAGTAAAATTAAATGCGATATAATAAAATTATTTTGCCTGCGCTAACAAATAGACTACACATAATTGTTAAAAGTTAAAAACCTCTATTTCTTTTTTTTTGAAAATGCTACAAAATAAACGAATTTCGAAATTCTCGTAAATAAACTTCTATGTTATATGTAGATTTTTCGTTTATTTAAATATTATTTAATTTACCGAATAATAATTATTCAGCTTTTGAATATAAATCAAATTATTTTAAGCTCATCAGAGCTGCGAATTCGGTGCAATGGTAATTTTCGATGCCTTTCAATAGTAGGATTCAAATACGGTTGCACTCGAACTAAATACCAATGCCTAATAAGCTACGACAGCCGACTTCAAAAGCATTAACTTTACCTATTGTAAATGGAAAAAGTTCGAGGAAATTCTCTTGAGGACTTTGGTAGTGGCCGATTTTATCTAAAGACTTCAGTTTACGGGCGGGTTCCCATAAAAGGTTCTATCTATTAAATGTATAGCTTTTAGATCTAAATAGGTCTTAGAAAGAAAGCAAAAAAAAAAAAAAGGTGCGACACCGAAAGTCTGTATTAAATAATGGTGAATTTGAAATGGGAGCATTTCTTAAGCTTCGTCTGTTTTTGTCATCTGTAAGCACTCTGTCCGTTGTAGCAGACAGATTATCAATTTTACATAAACTTTTTTATTCAGCTGTGAAATCGAACAAAAACTATTGTTTTAAAGATTAATGTAGATCTGAAAGTTTAATCTTACTCAATGCGCTAATTTCGTCTCGATCTAACAAAGTTAAATTAAAGACTTCTGCTGTAAAATCTCTAGCGATGCGCAGTCATGTTGTAAACAAAAGAACTGGTATCGAAAATTCGTTTCTTCGTATTGTTTCGCGCTCGTAATACTTTTATTTTCTGCGAATTATTCTTCGTAAATATTTAATTGAGAAAATTTTAAAAGGATCAAAAATGTCCTTAAAGTTTCTAAGCAGGCCTAACCAGTCATAATTCTGCGTAGCGACTTGAAAGAAATTTATTTATTTTCCAGCTGCAGCTTTGAATGTAACTTGCCAACTGTTGCACTTTTCGGTCTTTAGCTCTTCTCATCTGAATATCAAACCAAGTTTAATTGCCGCCATACATATAATATATATATATATATATATATATATATATATATATTACTCTTCCATTTATTACAATGTTACGTAAAGAACGGATCTGAAGGACACAAACGTAATTTTTTATTCGAAAAAAGAATCTGCAGATTTATTTTAATCTCCGTTATGGCTATCGTTACTTTCACGTATTTCCAAATAATTTAAAATGTAGCTGAATAAAATTTTGCCACCTGGCTTTTGAAGCAGCTATTTTACTCTGTTCCTCGAGTGCATGAATATCTCTAGCAATTAACTACGGTAAAACCCGGATCGTAAAAGGCGGTTAGTTGAAAATTTTCCAGCCACTTTAACCGATCACATCAGCTGTTTACACGTAATAAAGTAATTGTATTAACACAGCTTATGAAACTTTAACCAAACGCGTTTCGAAAATAAAAATTCCAGAAAAAACAAGATGAAAATGGCGATTGGTTCCCAAAATTTATTAATTATCTTACCCGCTATATGCGTACTTTCTGATGATGAAATAAACAATTTTGAAAAGGATCAAATCTTATCTGGGACTCATTTTCTATATCTGTTCTGTATTGGAAATTCGTTCTCCCTTTTGATATCTGAAAAACAGAAAGGTTATTCACGGTACCGCCTACGTTGTACTGAAAACTCTAAAAAATGTTAGACGACGTAAATGAACAACCGGCCATTGCTATTTTCTCATATTGTACTAATAAATATTAAGATTTGTATGTAAACACATTTACACTCCACATTCATATACTCGTACACATTTGTGCAATTTAATTACTTGAATTAAATCAAACGGTTTGCAAGAAACTGCATTTGATGCGACCGTTTAGCAAAATTTGTTTCTTATTTTACAACTGTTGCATTGAAAAATCGGCGGCATCGTTTCATATGTACTATGATGCATTGACCGTTATGGCATCGTTTCATATGTACTATGATGCATTGACCGTTA
The DNA here is from genome assembly GCA_039619475.1 of Icerya purchasi. Lineage (NCBI taxonomy): Eukaryota > Metazoa > Arthropoda > Insecta > Hemiptera > Monophlebidae > Icerya > Icerya purchasi. Next base: position 72,283,383 of record CM077116.1, read on the forward strand.
TGGCATCGTTTCATATGTACTATGATGCATTGACCGTTATGGCATCGTTTCATATGTACTATGATGCATTGACCGTTATGGCATCGTTTCATATGTACTATGATGCATTGACCGTTATGGCATCGTTTCATATGTACTATGATGCATTGACCATAACCTGCAACACATTATGTTCCGTGTTGCATCAGAAATTATTTTGTACATCTCCGTAGTTGGATACCATACGACCAAACTGGTTTCAATATGATAATATAAGTAAGGCATTTGTCGGCTGAACGGAGCGGCGATCTAGCTCCTAGTAGTAGCCAATATAAATTCTTAAACTGCTGCGTTAATTTCTATTTTTTCATTTTGATGTGCAGCTTCCACGGCTCAAATGTATTCGCGGAGGTACTTGCCACAGTAAAATAGATTGTAGAATCTCAAAGTCGTCGCGATAGCCTAGTTGCTAGAACGCTTGACTTCCGTTACGGAGGTCATGGATTCGATCCCGAGCGACGACAGAATTTATTACGAAAAATCAAATAAATATTCGCTAATAATCACGTGAAAGGCAATGGAAAACCGCCATGTACAACATCATATGCGCGCTAGTTAGTACACAGCAGACACACACGGGACTGCACTTGTACATCGATAAATCAAACGATTACAATCAGTTCCGAATGTAGTCTTGCGTGAGTACACCTGCGTTGCATATAACAATTGCCTAGTACACTATGCCTGTGTCTGTATAACTGAGATGTACGAATAGGCAGTCGTCGACGCTCAGAAGCTGAGTATGGCACTATAAAGAAAAATGTCGGTTAAGGTATATTGGGAATCATTTAACGTCTTGGTGTAGGATTTTAGCTTGATTGAACTTAATTTTTCATCCGGTTGTCCATGGAGAAAGTTTGTCCACAGAAATCTACAGTTAATTTGTGACTTTTTCTTGCGTATCATCAACAGAAAGTATATTGTAATCAGCAGATAATTTTATTGTTGTATTATTCAGTTCTGGTAAATCCGATCTGAATAATAAAAACAATACCAGATCGAAAACACCGCTCCGTCGAATTCCAGTTCGTATGCTACATATGTTCTCGTGACTACACTTAGTTAAACTTGATTGCGAAAGTTCTATTTTGCAGATAGAACTTTATGGTTGACAAAATTTCCCGGTTAAACTGAAATTCTTAATTTTGGAGCAGTCCGACGTGCCAAACCTTATCACAGGCCTACGTATCATCCAATAATACCGTCAGACAGTATTTTCTTCCTCCCATGGTCTATTTGATAACATAACTCGATGCACCTGATCTCTAATGTGACATGCGCATTTCTAAACCCAAACTGGAATTCGGATATTGTGTTTTTTTCTATCATTACCCTTAATCGAAAGCAACTTTTCAAATATTTCAGAAAGTATTGGCAAAAGAGAAACTAGTGTCTATATTTCATTTACATAGTAACTAAATAATTTGAGCAGTGATGTCTTTACGTCCTGGACGTTTTTCTGATTTTAAGCTTTTAACAATCCTTATTGTAACTTCTTTCGGTGTAATGTAATCAATACCGTTTGAGTCTTTAATCTCTTCGTCTGATTTAACATCGGTATTGATATTAATTCTGAAAACATCAAGTGTTGTTCGAACTCCTGTATACTTCCTTGTCATTCCTTTGGCGATGATTGCAGTTGCAGTTTGCTCAAATAACTGAATCCTTTTTGACTGATAAAAGTTTTCCGGTTTCATTCTTTTACGCATTTTCGTCAAACGCTAATGTTTCAGGTAGTTTTATCTGTAGTACCACGTGAGATATACCATCTCCCCCATCTCTTTCTGCCGATCTTTCTTTCTTTAACCGTATTCCTAATTTCTACGGAATTCGCAGCAGAAGTTGGTGATGTTAACAGCTATTTAAAACAGTAGCTTCCCTTTTGCCATTTCCTGTACATTTGTACCGAAATGTTTAACGTCATTATCTATTTTCTTTGAAATTAACATTTAGATCTATTCACTTGAAAGTTCTCGAAATAAACCGATTCTGTTTTATTATTTGTCAGATGATTGATTTTCTTTCCTTTTACGATTGCTTCGCTAATAATCAATTCTGCCGGTAGTATTATTCCTTACCGACATCTAATTTTCGGATATTCCTTTTCATTTAAAAGAGTCTGTCGGATCAGTTTTTTTTTTCCAATCCACCTGGTAGTCAGTTTGCTGGCTTTCCAAAAGAAATAGAATTACATTTTGAGAGTTGTATTTTCATTCTGTTTGCTGTAGTTAATCACGACCGCCAATAAATTTAATGTTAAAGTTGCCTTCTTTCGTAAATCGATTTCCAAGCTCATCCGACTGCGTGAAAACTCAAACTTTGCATTATGTTTTGACGGACAATATTTAGCTGATATACATTTTTAAAAGACAAAGTGGCCTGTAGATAATTAATGCAGAATTTATCATTTATCCAATGATTTATATTGCTTTTTATAAGTATGGTCTAATTGTGTTTTCGTGATCTCATCGGTAAACTTCATAACTTTTGAATTTGATAAAAGATTTATTTGTCAAATAAGTATCAGAAATTAGTACGGTGTCAATTATTTTCAATGTTTCGATAGTATTCCAAATTAGCTCTCTTTGAGATTACACTATCGGCATTTCATGTAACAATATTAACTAACAAACTTATTCATCGCACTGTATTCAACTTTAGGTGGTCTATCATTAATCAACTGTATTCGTGTTGGTATTAATCACCGGTAATATACTCGCTGGTTGTTCATTAGCCCATAGTTTAACTCGTTAGTACATCATTGTGCAACCGCTAGTTTCATTGTTAATTAATTGCAATATACGATATTATGTCACTTTAAAAGAAACTTTTATAGCTGAAAATTTAATTCAAAAATAGCGAACTCACAATATTAAATTTAAACAATACAAAAATTAAAAAATTACAGATTATTCAAAACAGAGCCCTTCGGCTCTGCCTAGGGTCTATGAAATCTACACCAGTTCACGTAGTCTATGCTGAATGCGCAGAACCTCCGGTTAAATTCCTCCTTAAACATTCTACGGACAAATTTTACATAAAAAATAAAGAGTATCGCTTTCATCCAGTAAATAAACAAATACCCATCTTAGACAGCTTAAAAAATCGGCATTACTGGAGGTTTACTACAACTCCCCCAATATTTACTAGTTTTAACTACTACTTTGATCTAAAAATTTATAATAACATTAAACCGGCGCCATTTTGGATGGATTTCCAAGAATCGCTTTACTGCCCACGAGTCGAATTAGATACGAAAGAATTTCTTAAAACTAATCAGCCAATGTCAAATCACAGCAGTTTGATAATGAATAACATATTAAAATCCCGTTTGAATGATTATCAAATCTTTTATACCGACGAATCGTTTGATCTGGGACAAAATAGGTACACTGCAGCCTTTTATTATCCCAGACGGGAGTTGTTTAAAATTTTTCGTCTGATACACGCAAGATCGTCCTTTACGGTGGAACTATATGCCATATTAAAAAGCCTAGAATATTCTAGAAGATTCGTCGGACAAAAAATATTAATTTTAACAGACTCTTTGGCCGTACTGCATAAACTTTCACGCGGAATTGGCAAGAAAACATCAAATATCGAATGCCTTATAAGAAGACAAGCATTTAATTTACAACAGGCAGGCACGGATATAGTGCTAAAATGGATTCCGTCGCACTGCGGTATTAAAGGAAATGAAATAGTAGATAGATTAGCAAGAACCGAAGTAGGTAGAACAATTGCTCAAAAATTAAATTGGTGGGAGTTTTTACCCATAATTAAAGAACACATTATAATCGAGTGGAACGCTGAGTATCAACAGATTAGTGATCAAAAAGGGAAAGATTATTCAAGAATACAGAAGTATGTCCCGAGAGCCCCTTGGTTTAAAGGAGCGAACAACTTGGGAAGAGACTTTATAGCGACGATAACGAGATTGAGAACAGGACACAACAAAACCCCCGTCCACTTGGCAAAAATTAATATCATCAATGATAGTACATGCAGTAGTTGTAGAACAGAGGGTTCAATAGATCATTTTATCTGGCAATGTAAAGTCTACGAGCAGGGTAGGGACAAACTTAGAGCAGAAATCTTAGCAGAACTGCATACTTTCCCGGTTTCAGTGACACAGATAATTGCAGATCCACTGTCGAAGGTAGCGGCATTAATATATAAATTTATAAAATATCACAACATAGAAACTTAGAAATAATAAATAAGGAAGTTCTATAAAACACCCTATACAGGGCTAAGCAAAAGAAAAAACTGGCTAAATGGCGAAAGCTAAGCCCAAAAAAAAAAAAAAAAAAAAAAAAAAAGATAAAAATGTTTCAGATAATTCTATTCGGGATTTTTGACCCTTAAATGTCGGAAAGTATATGACACGGTTGAGGATTCTAAGGAGTAGTGTTACGCAAAAATATTCGGGAAATACAATGATCGAATAGTACCGTTACCATTAAGACACGAATAACTGATAGAGCGTGAGGGTTTCGTTTTAGGAATGAAATGCCAACGATACTGTTTAGAATCAAAAAGATGAGACTATACGTTATTCTAAAACTTAATTTGGCGTGTTGCAAGAGCATTCCCAGTTTTGAAAAAATTCTCCGATTATTTATTTTTAGACTCGAAGTGTATAATTATTTTGCTGATATCCATGACTGCTTAAAAATAGTCGTAGTCTTACAATACGCGAATAATTTTACTAGTAATATCAATTTGGCTGAATTTGATGGAGTGCGCTGGTATTTCGAATGCAAGGTAAGATCGAATGGTACGTTTTATAACTTTTATTAACAAGCCTTTTGAATTCGAAAAAGAAACGACAATAAATAATTAATTAGAACATAGCACACCGCTGTAAATTGTTTGAAGTGATGTAGATTACACCGAATAATAAAATACGAATAGGGAAATAAATGTACAAAGAAAACACTAGTAAAGCGATTTTTCGTTACTTTTAATATAAATGTATTAAACGATTTGCGTTTAAATTTGACGTAAGCTATACTTATTAGCTATTGAAAAAAAAAATTTAATTTACCATATGATATTCTACATTAAATGATAATACTTTCTTTTTAAATAGTTCTTATTGTAAACACTTTAATTCTAATTTATTTTTCGTACTTTTCGAAGTGAATAATTTCATTAGGGGTTCAGAATAAATACGAGTATTTTGTTTTCTTCGTTTATCACTACAATGCGATAAAGCTAAAGAGCGCACCAGGAATCGGAGACAGAATGTTAGATTTTAGAGCAAAAAACTGTTTCTGAATTGGGTTTTCACTGAAAAAGTTCTTCTTTTGATTAAAGTGAAAGAACAGATATGATTGCAACAAAATGTGTTAAACAGAGATAGAAAAAGAAGGAATTTCACTGAAAGACAGTATCGGAGAAACGGCAGTGAACGATCGGGATACGGTCTCTTAAATGGAACAATGAGGAAGTCGGTGTCCTCTCTGAAAGATGTTAACTTACCTGACGATGATATTTTAATACGGAATTTCAACTACTCATTTTGTGGGGATAGCTTTCATCGCGTAAACCGCGTTAGAAAATGGCTTTCATGTATTCCGTACAAGAACGTATGACGTTGTTTCTTTCGGGACTAACAGCTGTATTTTCAAAAATATCCAAGAGTAATTGATTCTTTTATATTCAGTGCACGGCAGCGGGTTTAACGGAACGCTGCAGGCTGACTAAGCTACGGTGACCAAGAGTTTAATAGAAATCATTTCTATTTTTCCTTGCCACCCTTATGATTTTATCCTACGTTACTTTTTATGCTATTGGCCTTTCAAATTGATTTCTTTTGAATTCCTAGCGTATAGGATATCCGAGATAATGAAATTATTGGAATATTGACCTGTTCAGCGCCTCACAAAATTCTCCTCTTTGGAGTTTTTCTTATTTTATAAATGATTCCGTCTAAAAATTTGGTCCGATTCTTACGCGATTTTATTTTCTGATCTTCGTTATTCCATCAGTTCTACCCTATCAGCCAACGCGCTCCTAGTCTTTCAACATTAAACCTAGTTTAATTAAGTAGTTCAGGTCGTCGCGATAGCCTAGTTGCTAGAGCACTTGACTTCCATTACGGAGGTCACGGTTTCGATCCCGAGCAACGACAGAACTTTTTACAAAAATTAAAATAAACAAATAATCGCTAATAATCACGTGGAAGGCAATGGAAACCACCACGTACAACATCATATGCGCGCTAGGTCAGTACACAGCAGACACACGCGGGACTGCACTAGTATATCGATAAATCAAACGATTACTAATCAGTTCCGAATGTAGTCTTGCGTATGTACACCTGCGTTGCATATAATCATTGCCTAACACACTATGCCTATGTCTGTACAGCTGAGATGTACGAACAGGTAGTCGCCGACGCTCAGAGGATGAGTATGGCACAATAAAGAAGAAGTTTAAACAGTAACTTCCCTGTTCTCGTTTCTCCGATTAAATGTTACCGCTTTGCCTTCCTCATCCAGATTTCTCTCGCGTTTGAGTATATTTCTTTTGAATGCTGCGCTCCTTGTTCCAAATTAATTTAACTCTGGACTTTTTCACTCTTTATAACGTCCCATTTATTCCTTCTTCCGGGGTCAGAAAAAAATTATTTTCCGACAGGACAGTTTCCAATCAAGGAATAGCGGTTAGACGACAAACCTAGAATATACGGAAAACATATTTGAGATCCTGGACTGACAGCAGCAGTAGCATTCGTGAATTTAAATACGACATAGCGTACAGTTACGTAGAACAGAACGCTAAGCCATTTGATGAAACAGGTAAAAATGATTAGCTGATGCGTGCGATTACTTCATTGGCCAGTAACTTTATGTGACTCGCGTTCAACATTAATGCAGTGCGGACTAAAGTGGGCTGTCACCAATGTTGTTCAATATTTTTGTACGTGAATAGTTAACTCCTCCTCGAGAGGATAACTCGTTTTTTTGTGTAAGTAAATTGGCATATTATCTTCTAATTTTACTCGATGCTTTGATAGGCAGATTAATATATTCGCTGACGAGTCCTTCAAAAATTTGAAATGTAAAAACTAGATTGAGTTTATTAAGGGATTTCTACGGGAGAAAAAAATTGTTTAGTAAAGTTAGTCACTGGTGTCATCTAAAATGTTTTCTTTTCGGTCGATGGTTATTTTTGATAATATCATTCTTTATATTCTTCCTATTATTATTCTTTAATTCTCGCCATCTGCGATATTTTTATTTCGACAAACGCGGGTGGATTTATCCAAGGCTATGTGTCTCGATTTTTGAAAAATTTTCTGACATTGTTGTATTTAAAATTACGATTTTCCGTAATTAAATGTATATATCAGGATTTCAGATCTGTGCGAGACTTATTGTTTATACTCGTCCCGTTGTGAATAATATGATCGGAACAATATCAACGCTAGGTTTTTTTTATAATTCTTCTTCATCTTTTGGGATAATTTACCTTTGTATGATACGTTTTCAATGGGTTAGGCGTGTGCGGAATAGCAATAATGTTTGGTACCTTTATGGATTATTATTATATTTGGTCTATTATGAGTTACTTTTTTATCTGTAATTATTTCTCTGTTCCGATAAATTTCACCGTGTCATTCTTTAGTAACTGTGTCATCAGGTGTGTACTTGGAGCATTTTAATTTTTCGCGCTTTTGTACCAAGACATATACTTTATAGTCAGTTTCCATGTGCCGTGTTTAACTACTGGGGCTATTACAGCAGCACATGGAGCCTACTTAAGGGGATTAAACGCGATAGTACAGATCGCTGCTCCGCATGTAAGCTAATACAGCTGCGACCGCGGGCGGAGCATTTGACAGTATCGTAGAAGTAGAGGAAGTGGTGAAGTGCATGGATCGTGGTACTGCAAAAGAGGGACATTCGAGAAGTAGGTGATTGGTGGATGGGGCGCTCGGTTGACTACAAAAGGGGCAGACATTTGGGGGTTCCTGGCTCGTGAATATGTAGCCGTGCGAGAGGGTTGTATGTCCTATTCGGAGACGATTCAGGACAGAAAAATCTCTGCGGGAAACTCCGTCTGTGGGCCACCAAGGCTCCGTGGTTGTTTTTATGCTTCGGAGAAATGTACTTGAAGATCTCCATTCCTGTTGCCGCTCTTCTCCAGTTTGCTGCATAAATAAATGAGCCAATGTAGGGGGAAGAGGGGGGTTGTGTGGCATTGAAGAGAACAATGTCGCCTGAGCTGCTCGATTGACACGCTCATTGCCTGGAATCCCAACATGAGCCGGCACCCATAGGAAGGACATTTCGGAGTTTAAATGTGATAACCTGTATAATAGGTAATGTACCTTCCTTACCAAAGGGTTGTTGGATTTAATCCCCGAGATGAGTTGAAGGGAGTTTAGAGAGTCAGTTATGAGTAGGGCCTTTTGGGACTGGGGGTTGCTATCGGTATAGTGTTGGATGCAAAAGACTATCGCGTATATTTCAGCGTCCAGTGCTGTACAGCAATCGTGCAGTCTAACTGACTCTGCTGCCCCTGAGACTTCGAAGGAGCATGCCGTCGGTGACTGATAACCTATTGCCTTCGCTCCATCTGTGTAGAGGCATGCATGGTCTGTGTAGCTCGCTATGATATTTGTTGCTATTTGTGCTATGTTTGGGGGGTATTGAGCTTTGTTAAATTTTGTCAGCGATATGTTGATGTTTGTGATTGGCTGACTCCAAGGTGGTGCGGTTGCTGCGAAGTCTGGCAGAGTTCTTGGGATTGAAAAGATTTGGAAACGACCCATAACCGAAAAAAGTTCGGGCACTGGGTCATTCCCAAACCTCATATTAGGAGATATTGTCGGGGTTTTGTTACTACTAAGGAGGGTGCTCATTTCTTTAAAGTTATAGTACTTCCTATAGTAGGACAGCGGGGGACAACCTGCCAGTGCATACAAACTTATAACCGGAGAAGAGGGATGAGCAGAAAGGATAGACCGGAGGGCAGCAGAATGTATAGGATCTAAGGATCTTAGCACACTTTTAGCGGCTGAGGAGTACACCTGGCACCCGTAATTAATTCGTGAAAGGATAATCGATCTGTAGATTGTAAGAAGTAATTTCGGGTCTATATTGTACTTGTAATTTGATAGATATTTCAGGATAGACAAGGATTTTAGGCACTTGGTTTTGAGCTCAGCTATGTGAGAGCGCCAGGAAAGTTTTTTATCAAATATTAGGCCTAGAAACTTGACTGATGGACGATTTGGGATAGGAAAACCATTTAGACTCAGGAATACGCTGGAAAGTGGGTTTTGGCGTCCCCTGTGGAAATCAACACATATTGTTTTTGTTAAGGAACAGGTCAGACCGTTATCATTGGACCACTTTTGTAAATTTTCAATGGATTTTTGGAGGATAATTTGAGCGTTTATAGGATGGTCGGACGATAAGGATATATTCAGGTCATCAACGTAGAGCCGGGACGTTACTGGGGCGGCAAAGCAGTCAGTTATATCATTGATATAATATATGAACAAGGTTGCACTTAAATCAGAGCCTTGTGGCACACCATTTTCCAACAGCATCAGTTCAGACGTTGACGAACCAGTCGTAACTTGGATCGTTCTATTGTCTAAGAAGCTGTGTAGGTATTTACCCAATTTTCCGGCGATTCCCGCCGTTCGCAGTTTTAGTAGTAAGCCATGACGCCGCAGGCGGTCAAATGCTTTTTCTAAATCGAAAAATACTGCGTAGAGGTGCTGTTGGCGATGAAACGCCGATAAAATCTGCCTTTGCAGGCTAAGTAGCTGGCTGACTGTCGATCTTGCCTCTCGCCCGCCGGCTTGGTTAGGAGATAGAAGACATTTTTGTTCTAGGAAAAACATGAGGCGCCCATTAACCATCTTCTCCAGCGTTTTGGAAATGACACTAAGCAATGAAATAGGACGGTAACTTTCGGGAAGAGTAGGATCGATATTTTCCTTTAGTATTGGAATGATATTGGCTGATTTCCATTGTGCCGGAATGTTTCCGGAATTCCAGATTTGGTTGAATATATGTAGGAGAAAATGTTTGCCGGAAATTGGGAGATACTTTAGCATGTACGGGTGGATACAGTCGGGGCCAGGGGCAGTGTTGGATGTGTGGTGATTGAGTTGGAAATTTAATTCTGAGATGGTAAAGTTACTGTTGTATGTTTCGTTGGATTCGGACGGGAAGTGCACTGGCTGTTGCTCTGCTTGGTGTTTCATGCTGCGGAAGGCGGGAGGGTACTTTTCTGACGACGATGCTGCGGCAAAGTAGCTGGCAAAGGCTTTGGCGACGTCCGCTTCATCCGTTATCTGGCTGCCATTGATTCTGAGTTGAACGCGTTTTGGGGCGCTGTTGATTCCGCTGATGGATTTTAACGTCAAATAGGACCATGCGGAACAAAATAATTTGATTAACTTCTATATGCGCGTATATTTGTTCTTCCCAGTTGGTAAATAATTTATAAATAGTAGTAAAGTATTTCTATTTATTTATTTTTTTAAAATATAAAATAATAATAATATTATTTTATATATTTTCTTTTGGGCGCGCCTATTACTGATAAAAAGTACGTAATAATCACCGACCGTTTAAGTAGCCTTACTGCGCCTTTGAAGTTTAGTAATTTTAATTTCAAATGTCATCCTTTTATCTACGAGATCAAAATGAAATGCCTTAGTATAACGCTGAAAGGCGGCGTTACAAAATTTTATTGAGTACCAAGCCACCGCGGTATAAAATTAAATGAGAGAGTGGATCTTGCTGCTAAAGAGAGGCTGCCCTCGATGGCTTACCGTCCCCTTTTATTCCATCTTCAGACTTATACTTTAAAATTAAAAGAGATTAACTGAACTCTACATGGCAGAACTATTTAACCGATCACGCTTTTGGTTCAGAAAATTATTTTTCGTCAGGCCTTGCTTAACTCTGGTCCGTGGTACCACTTTATTCCTACAGGTATCTCTCTATTAGATTTGTACGTAAGTGTATGTCACCACCATTTGTCACCTACGTATGGGACATGCCTTAGTAGGTGCTGGTTTTACCGACCACAGTTATGGTGTTTTCTGTGATTCTCACCAATTTTTCAATTTTGACGAGGGTATCAAGCATTTATCGTTTAACTGTAATAAATACGAGCATGCTAAAGGTCGCTTCTTTAATATGTTAACCTTCCTGGAATGTTCTCCCCCATATAATGTTTCTTACATATTATACCGATGCTACTGTAGTGGTTTTTTTCGAATTTATTATTAATAACGGCATTACTATTTAGTGGTGAAGTTCTAATGTAGCTAATAACTGGCATCTTCGGAAGTCTTGCTAATTACTCGGTTCTAAACCTATATCCTTAACCTACTGCTGTCCAATCGCACCCTAGTGCCTGTTGCACTTGGGATGTGATATAGTCAGTGTTAATTTTATATTCTATCCTTCTTGGTACTCGTTGACTATATCATATCACTGCGGTCATGTGCGAATTGTATTGTAAACGTTTAATTGTTAATTCTATATCCTTCTTTTCGATATACGTGGGTTATGTTACGTCACTGCGACCATGTTTGCTCGAACTTTATTGCTAACGATACTCTTTGCTCTTATTCTAATGACATTTTAGGATTCAATCTATTTATTTATACACACTATTCTGTTAGTCTAGCTTATTTGTAGAAGTTATTAGTGGCCAGATGATTTCTCGCCGGGCCAAAAAAAAAAAAAATATTCGATGGATTTGCTACATTAAACAACTGTGCTAGTTTTCCATGCATGCTTAAAAATTTCTTATACCAGAAATTACGCATACCGTCTACATCAGGTGATTTCTAGTTTAAAGTGTTATTTATCACTTTTTTAACGTCTCTCTCGGTGATTTTTACCTTGGACATTGCAAGGGTTTTATACTCTTTCTCGATATCGTATATTCATTTAGCATTATGATTATCGTCTGATCATACACTCTGCCAGTAGTTTGTTCGACTATTACTCCCGATTATCTGCACCAGGGCCAGTGTCAAGTATGGAATAGAATTTTTTTTGATTGCGACTAAATATTTCGTTATGATTCCTCCTTCTCTTAAACTTATATCGGTTAATATACTAATTTTTGTTTTAGTATATCAGTTAAGCTCGTTACATCCTATTGCTTATATTGTATTATTTCTGTGTGTTTTTTTACTTTTTCTGGATTTACTTTACCTCTTTGCATCTGTGTTGACTTAAATTTAGTCTAATTTCCGGTCTTCTTTTCTCGATTCTAATTTTCTACGCTGCGGTTCCGGTCTTCTTTTAACGTTACCTGCGTATTAAAAACTTTTCGGTCATTTAGGCTTACTACAGTGTACATCATATATTACTAAATGCAACTCTTTCAAACTTTCTATCTGCGTTATTTTTTGTTCAATTACTTCAATAAATTTTCTACACATTTCTTGGCAATATCCTATTTTTATCCTTTCGCTTTTGTTGCTGTTTTGAGATTGCAGCGAATGACATCTTCATTTAATTTCTGAGCCCATTTCAGTCGCTGTCGTTGTGTCCTCGTTAAGGTCTGTTAACTACGGGAAAATCACTTTTAGCCAGTTTTGGTATTCTGTTTATAACTATTGAGTCGGCTGTGACATGTTCGAGTTGTACATATTCATAGCATTCGGTAGGAGTCCGCCTGATCAATTCATTCTACCTGCTCGCACACTGTCATGCACAGTGGTAATTCCAGGGATGCCCTGACGATCCTCAGGGAGTGACATTTTTACGAGGGGCTTTTGTTCTTTTCCTCCGTTATAGGGTTACGGTACATTTTATACCTACTCGAAAGTTTAACAGTAGCCCTCCTTATCCATCTTAGAATACTTCCGCCACTGTCCACAGGATAAGTAATCTGTCTCTGCCTCTATCCGGTTCGAAGAAACCTTTTTTTTTGAGTTCAACTACATAATTCCCAGTCGCTTATTCCAAATTATGGCTCAACTCTTATCTTCTTCATTTTCTAATCCTGCCTCTTTTTACCTTTTACCTCTGTGTTCAACCATCTCTTCAACTCCATCCACGGTTTTCTTGATACTTGCTCTCTCTTAAACGCTCTACCATCTCTGCGCTATTTCTTCACTTTTAACTCTCTTCTTGCAACATTTTTCCAGCTTTCATCTGCATCTACTCCGTTATTTTGTATCTCTTATCCCTCTTCCACATACGTTCTTTGCGATCCTAATATCACGTTTTGTTTGAATGTGTGGCCTCCTCCGCGGAGCAATCGTTCTATTCTTCTCTATTTAAAAACTCGGCATCTCTCTATACACCCCTTATTTATCGATGCTTCTTATATTCTCTCATTTCCTTCTGCTTCTGTTATTCCTGCCCTTGAATTATTTTTATCCTCTGTCCTTAAACACATAAAGGAAAATTAGTTTATTTTCTCTTCTATCCCGTTTCTTTGGCTAACGTCCTCGCTGACAAACCCATAAAAAGGAAAAAAACAAGAAAAAATAGTGGCCAGTTTATAAAATTGGTTTTTATTAATTCATCTCCCAATCCATTTTCAACACTGCTAATCTTCAAAAGTTAAGAAAATGCTTTTTCTACAAGCATTTACTGCAAATGATTTTACTACATTTTTACCTCTGCTTTTCAGTAAAACCTTCATTCGTAATCAGTAAGATCTCTGTTTTTCTTTTTGCAATATATTCAGTAAGCGCAAAAATAAACTAAAATTAACTAGCATCATATTCTTATTATTACTACTATTGCTAATTTAAATTGTTTTTTCAGAGAACCAATTTGAATTTCAAAATTGCTTTTTCTTCCTAGTCTGCATTCGCACTGAGCCTTCTTCCTCTATTAGCTAGCGCTCACGAGCTTTTTAATTCCTAGAAACCAGTCGCGTTTTAATTGCAAGTAGTCGGAACGTATCAGCGAAAACGCGCGCGGTTGCTTGCCCGAGCTAATTCAACTCGAAGTTGTTATCAAAGCGTGTAAACGGTTACCGGAAATGTCATTTTCTCGTGGAACCAGAAGTGACCGTACGTGAGCGTCTCCGAACGATTATCGACAAATTTGCCATTATTGTGTTCGCGCAGCGGTCGCTCTTTGCATTATTTTCCAAATCTAGGCCACACACCGCATGCGTCTCTTTATTTCAATCTCCGAAAGTGCTTAAAAATTTCAGCGTTCGTTGAAAATGTAAGTGAAACACTAGAAAGTAGTAAGCAGCTACGACTGCCTCGTATGCGATTGACAAAAATCATTCGGCCTCTGCTTAGGGATTACAAGAATCGATATTCCATCGTCAATAGAGCGACGATCATTATTCCAGTGAAAAGAGATTTATCTATTTGTCGATATCAACGTGTGTCCCGTTGCCGGCAATCTTCTGTTTCCTTGTCGCGTCTACGCTTTTGTGTGTGTGTGTGTGTGTGTACCGTTTGTGTGTAATGCGAAAAATGGAATTAGAAATTACATGTACTTTCGTCCAAATGACCCATATTATTATGTTGTTATAGTATATTAGACAAAATAATGACTTCGTGTGTGGACGATCGGACGTTATCATCGCCGGGGAAATGCTTTTCGTTAGGCTCGTGCTCCCGCTGTCTCCGTGCAGAAGTTGCCTGTTTTCACGATGGATTGCAACTTCTGTCACGATTCGATAAGGTTGCCTCGATTTGCTCTATTCAAGCATACCAACAAATTAGGAAACCGTCGATCGTAATTAAATCGGTTTTCCGTGGGTAACGATCGTCGACATTTTTTTAATAAAAGGGGAAAATGAAACATAATTTAGTCAGTAGATGAAAAATTCTAAGATCGTAGCTGAACAGTTGTCATCTTTTTTTTTTCTTTTTCGCTTTTTAACAGTGTCTTATGGTCTGGGTGTCATTCCAAATTTTTCCAAATCAAGCGTTATCCAAATTTTTGTCACAATTCTTATTATTTGACGTCCCTGCTTCTTACTGTGCTTCATACATTTTTCCCTTCCCCTTTCTTCGTTTGTCATTCCTCTACTTAATTCTTTTATATTATCCATCTCCGACCGAATTGCTATTTAACTGATGATTCTTTCCCCTATACATTGCTTGTAGGCATAGGACCTTTGTTTTCGCGCCCCCCCCCAAAAAAAACAAAAAAAAAACGAAAAAAAATCATCTCTACATTTCTTAAGACCGAAAGAATACGAGCGAAAAATACAATAACCTGAAAAAAATAAATACTTTTATCGGCGAATAATTTTCTTACGGCAATACCATTTAAAAAGATAAATTTTAAAAAATTCTCCTCGGTAACGTTTTTTTTTTTTTGATATTAGCATATATCAGTTTGCCACGCGTATTATTTGACCAACTTTACTTTAAAAATATACGCTATTTATATCGATTTAACCGTGTTAAATCTAACATTAAATCCGCTGCTGAAAAACAACAAAAATACAGAGAATGGATTTCAAAGTTTTTATGATCGACCCTTCATTTTAACCACCACTGATGATTAGAAACACGAATTTGCATTGAAAGAAGAGATTAATAAAGTTGAAAAAAAAAAAAAAAGAAAGGGAAACGAATAGAATGCATTATCTGAAAAAGCGAAATAATAGCAACAAAATTGTTACCCCACTTTGTCACCCGATTAGTATCCCCGAAATTAGATTGCTCGAAAATAATAAAAACACATAGAGAATGGAAATATTACGAACAACAACGAAAAGATCTCAACTTTTTCCTGATCCAGACATTACGATGCCACACCCATTCTCGCAGATAATTTAAACGTTGACACCTAGGGGAACATTTCATAGTTGGAAGTTTATCGAACTCACCATTTCCGAAACATTCAATTTAGATTTGAATAATAACTCATTTCCACGACCCGTAATTATACACCTGCGTGTCGACGCTTAATTAACAAAATCCTTTATTCACTCTTAAAAATTGTCCGAAATTTCTCCGTGGATGAATAATTTCACTTTTTTTTAATAAAAACCAACTCTAACTTCATACTTGAGATTTTTATGTTTTACTTTGAAAATTTAAATTCTCGACGAATAAAATTCAGTCGCATTTTTCGATATCTCCGAGCAATAATCATTTTCAATGTAAGAAATTTTTAAATTAAAGGATAAAGAAGCCGTGTAAAACATGTTCATGACATTTATATGTTTCTTATTAAAGAAGATGATAACTTTCTTTAAATTTGCGTAGAAATTTCTCTTTTCATCGACTTCAAAAATGATGTGATGTGTTCGACGAATAGGTTTCTTTTTTTTTTCATGTTCGCATTATACCCAAATAAACCAATTTTAATGGGTTTCTTTATTCAATCGAAAGTGTTCTGGTTAGCGATAGTACCATATGAGTACATCCGATCAACACAGATACGCAGTACTAAATAAAATTAAAAAAAGGGGGGTTATTTAAATGTTTCATAATAAAACAAAGACACTTAAAATATCAATATTAAGCATGAAAACGTAATTTGAAAGAAGCTAATTTTTAGTTTAAAATATTACCAGTGCTGATTATCACGAATAAACGTAAATTCGAATGAGGAAAACGAGTTAGAAACTGCTGTACAAGAAGTTCATCACTGTTCGCAATGCTAAGTTCTTATATTACTGCTTATCTGACCATACTGATTCCATCTTGAACTTCTATTTATCAGGAATTTTACGATCAGTGATAGTTTTCCATATGAGTATATCATCGGTAGGTATCGGGGAACACCTCAATAGTCATTTAATTAATTGTTGGAAAAAGGATTTAACGATATACCTTGCTTATTATAACCAAACAAAAATTAGCCAAAAACAGCTCATCGCCGACAGAATTTGAACATAATTTTCTTAAACCAATGCACAGCTCCTTATAGTGTGCCGAAAGCAGAATCATTTTAGATTGGTCTATCCGTGTTATCAGTCAAAAACATTAATACTAAAAATTGTAAAATGAAATGTTAAAAAAAAACAAAACTTTTCAAGATTTACTTTAAAAATTGAATAAAAATGCTCCGAAAAATAAAAAATGCGATAAAAAGGTGATATATTTTGCAATGAAATATACCCTTAAAAGATGATATTATGATAATTCTTAAACAACATTTAACCTATGACCGGAGGTGACACCAATTTCACAAATTGCAAATAAAAATTTCAAAAGCGCATTAAATATTTCTGATGTTTTTAATACTTGGCTTCTAAAAAACGAACAATTATGCTGATAATTAAATTGTTTCTAAATACTGTTGCAATTTGAATTTGATACCGCGACTAACGTTCTATAAGAGTTGTCATAATATCACTCCTCGAGCTATATAACCCTAAAATATATTATATTCTTATCGGGCGTGGTTATTTTTACTTTTTAATGCATTTCTATTAAAATTTTTTGGGGTAAATGTTGAAGTCGGTACTTTTCTTTTGGTATTTTTGAAAAGAAATCGTAAAGAAATCTCCGTTGTAATTTCAAAACCGGTAAAAGAGTGCAATACTGAGCAAAGCATGAAGATTTTAATATAATGCATAAACTAAAAAATATTAAAAAAAAAAGCATCAACTTCAACTAAAGATTCAATAACAATGCATTAAAAAGTAAAGAATAATTGCTCCTGATAAGAAAATAATACATTTTACAGTAAAATATACCCTTAAAAGATGATATTACGATTATTCGTGAAACAGTGTTGATACTTGCCGGAGACTCGGTACGCCAAATTCAGATTGCAACAGTAATCAAAAGCACATTAAATATTCCAGATGTTTTCAGTACTTGGCTATGATAGTGTTATTATACTGATTAATTCGTTTTTCGATGACGACTCTAATAAATACCAATGTTCATAAACTATTATCTATATAATAAAGCGCCAAGGAAATAAATAGACGAAAAATCAAAAAAAAGTCCTGAGGCCGTTCTATGGCACTTAGAAAGCTAATTTTTTTTTTAAATCGACAGCTCCAAGTCAGTGACTTTTAGGAAAATTATAAAATGTCCAAAATTTGCATACCTTGGGGCTCAAAACGAGCAATGAATCAAATTTTTCTTCCAACATAGACGAAAATAAAACAAAAGACCAAAACTGAAAAAAAAAATCCTAAGCCCGTTCTGTGGCACTTAGAAAGCTAATTTTTTTTTTTAATCGACAGTTCCAAGTCAGTGGCTTTTAGAAGAATTATAAAATGTCCAAAAGTTTCATACCTTGGGGCTCAAAACAAAAAGTGAATAGATCAGCGCTAATTTAATAAGATCATTACCAATCACCTGAAAACACGGGACCGTTGTATTTACCTACAGAGTATTGTGCTTCCACCCACCCATCAACAGTACTGGCTTTTCGCTCATCGTGTATTACTCATAGTGGACGAAGTCGAAACATCTTTTGTTAATGATCCTTCTTTGTTTCCTCTATGATGTATTATTGGTGTATTTCGACAATTTTAAATTTGAAAAATGACGTAATTTTGAAGTTAGTGTATTTTTGATGTATTTCGACGATTTTAAATCAGAACCAGGTGCATCTACCAAGTTCTGTGAGCAATCAACTTACAAAAAATATTAAACAATTTAGTACTGTTGCATGATTAAAACAATAAGGTAATTCGAGAGCAGAGTACGTATTTAGCAAAAAAAAAATATCATTGTTTTAAGAGCAAACTTGGTCACGACAAAACTCCCACAAAACGGGGGTTTTGAGGCGGAGCCGCGGGGGTTTAAGCCGCGAAACGGCCATGGGGCAAAGCTCCCTAGTATTAAATAAAGTTACTCTATACGTGAAACAATTGTAATTTTTTTAAATTAAAACACTGACGCGTTTTTAAGTCCTTCATCTAAAGCTTCATCTTTGGGACGTGTGTGTTTTAAGTTTAAATAATTACAATTGTTTCGTATATGGAGTAACTTTATTTAATATTTCATAAGTTCCGGAAACATACATGTTAATATAATAATAAAGTACTAATGTTGTTTAAGTATTACAATATCCCCAACTTAAAATGATACTACTTTGTCTGTTGTATAAAACTGGGTATTGGTTAAAGAGTACAATGGCCAAATTTCATCAGCGATGAGCTTGTAAATCATGTTTTAGAAGTTTTAAGGTATAAACTAACGTTGATATTACGTTACTCATCTTTATCGTCCCTTTTTAACTTTTAAATTATGAGCTTGCATATTATACTCTGAAGAATGATTTTTGCCTAATTTTTGCCTGACTTTATTCAGTAAAGAAAGTGTATCTCTAAGGAAATTCCTTATTCCAACGTCTATTTTAATGACTAATCAGTCAGTATTATCGACACTTACAGATATACATACTTATGCGGAACCAAAATTGTTGAATACATTATTATTTTTTAATTAGAATCACTCGACACGGACAAAAGTTATATACGTTAAGGTACGTACTATTTCCGTCAGTAGTGGACATGTAAATGGCGCTGTGGCGATCTTTTCTTTATTCCAATCTATATTAATCTGTGGTAATGAGCATCGATAATATTTAAAATAAGTAGTTTTTCAATTTTTACTTTTATGATAAATTAAGAAAAGTTTCAAGTCGCTCTAACGTTTATTTTAATGCGAGTACCCGTATTCACTGATGTCCATAGAGATATACTTAATACCATACCAACACTCTGACCGATGTACTATCGAGTGAACAAAGAATCATTAAAACCACCCCCGCATGGACATAAGTTTTTTTACGTGAACAAACATGAAAACATTTAAAAAAAGTTCATGTGACAAACATATACTCTCCTGAAACAATAAACTTAAACCTTAAAAATGCTTAACAGACTGGCATCTTCTTTAACGATAAACCAGATAAAAAATGTCCTATGAAATTTGTGAAATGCAAACATGGCAATCATTATAGCCTAACCCAAACACCCTCAGAATTTCTTCCTTGGCCCTCTGTTATTCTACCGGTGAATACGCATGCCCTGCGTGGGGTCGCTCATCACACGCCAAAAAGACCAATGTGCCCCTAAACGAAACATGCAGGCTGACAACTAGATGTCTAAGACCAACTCCTCTACCAAAACTTTACGAACTTAGTGGTATGACCCCTCCAGAAATTCGATGGGAGGTAGCTGCCAGAAATGAAGGGTTTAAAGCAGTCAACGACAACCGACATCCGCTATGTGAATATAAAGAATTGGCTGATAGAAGACTGAAATCCAGGAACAGCTTTCTACGAAAGGTCGAGGAGCTGACGAGTACTGCAGAAAAGGAAAAACTTCGCATATGGAATATAAAAGCAGACGGTAGACTAAAGGCGGAAGCACTGCCTAGCTGGGATCACTTAAGTTACAGTCTTTGGAAAACCTTGAATAATATCCGATATCGATCGATAGTGATCGATGTGAAGTTCAAAACTATAATCATCTATTTACATGTCTCCTTAAAATATGAACTTGGAAGCTTGTGACGTTGATAAAGACTTAATAAAATTTATAAAATATGGGAAAATAAGACATATAGTCGACCGGACACATGAATAATAATAATACATAATACTAAATTCAAAACAAAGGAGCCTGATTCTTCTCGCCGATAAAGAGAGGGACACGTCATTTTTCGAGCTTTTTTGAACTTTTTGCCAACTTCGGAAATTTCGTTGGAGAAATAAAATACGAGTTTCGTTCCTGATAAATATCTTTCCAACAATATATGTGTATGACATCCCGAAAAAAAAAAAAAATATTTCCAAAAATTTCGAGAGCGGTCTAAAGGTCTAAATATAAAGTTGTAAGTTCGGCTATAGTTTTCGTATAATGCGGTCCTTTGTGAATATGTTTGAGATACGTTTTGATTTTCTCTACATTTTTACTCGAGCTATTGCTTACGTGAATATCCTTCTTTTGTTGTTATTAGACCCGGGGGGGGGGGATTTTTTAGCCATAATTTTTTGTTTTAATGAAAGAGCTTCTGCATTTGGTTTTATATTTTAAATTTAATTTTTAAAGGTTTTTCTGGTGATGAGTTATAACATTTTTAAGGGTGATTTTTGAAGTTGTTCTTGACGTTTTTATTGGGGCGGGGGGGTTTATCGCTAAGTTGTCATAGATAGAAGTTTAATTATAATTTATGATGTAATCTTGAAGTTTATAGCTCAAACCGTCCGTGAGTTCTTACATATTTTAATTGAATATTTATGTCGTTTCTGAACCATCTTATTAGGATTCCGTACATTATGTGTGTACGGGATCCTAAAACAGTGATACACGTAGACCGGGAACAATAACGCAACTGCTTAATCTTTTTATCAAATATATAAACCGTAACAGCTGGCACAGATATAATAATCTTCCTACTCTGATAGAATTTATGAAGATTTAAAGAGATTGCGGCTCAAATACCCACAGCTATAAACACACGAGCATAGCGAGCACAGGGAAACATTTTTGGCTGATAATAACTAAGAAAAACTCAGATTATGAACACATTGAAATACTTCTAAACGTGTGATTAGATTTTTCCATCATTCTCCATATAAACACGACCAATTACAGGTCTCCAGCTCAAATCGATTTTAAAACCGTCTTGCCAATTAAAATTTAAAAATTTTTCTATTTCGATCGCCACTCTTATTACTCGCTTTCTTGCGGTTTCAATCCCAGCTAGTATTTTTGAGTCGCTAAATTTAATTTCAAGGTTATTCTTTTTTTTTTGTGTTCGGAAATTACTGATTTTTCTATACCTTTGTGCTTACAATCCACTTCGTGTTCTTTAATTCGTACGTGTATCGGTATGCCAGTTTGTCCGATGTAACTTTAACCCCGTGAACGCGAGATTCTATACACACCAGCAACCTGTAATTTTGGTACTTCATCTTGGTTTATTTTTCAAGAAATTGTTAATTTTATGTCGAGCTTCAAAGACTAACCTAATTTTATTCTTCCTTAAAATTTGTCCAATTTTATCAATTGCCTTTCCTATATAATACGGTAAAGTGGCATGCGTGCTGAATTCTTCCTTGTTTTCAATTTCTATTTTATTTTTCCTAAATATTTTTTAGTTGGTTTTCCTTTATTGTATCCGCTTTCGATGATTGCGTTTTTTATACTATCTATTTCATTTTCGATTATTTTAACGTTATTACAAATTTTTTCCACTCTTCTAATCAACGTCCAAAACATCCCGTATTTTTAGCTAGGACAACGATGCGAATCTTTATGTAGATATTTATTCGTGGGATTAATTTCTGAAACACTGAAGTACTTATACTTCCCATTTCTTCCCTTTCCACTAAAAACACATTTAAAAATGGTCTTTTTCTTCTTCTACTGTGAATTTAATATTTTGATGAAAGCTAATCACATCAGAAAGGAATTCAACGATTTTTTCTTTACCATGTTACCACACAACAAATATATCGTTTACGTAGTAGACTTATAATAATTTAGATACGCATTTACTAACAATCGTTTTTTCCAAAAATCTTCCATAAAAATATTAGATAATAATTGGGGCCAACCGTATACCCTTTGTCTTGCCCTCTACTTGTTTATATATTTTTCCATCAAATGTAAACACATTAGTATCTACTACTGTCTCTATAAAATTAATTTTGAGCTTATCCGCTCCCAATTTTTTAATTAATTTCACTGTCTCAGGGACATCAGTAAAAAGAAACACAACATCGAAACTGACCGATAAATCATTTTGACATATATATGTCTGTAGGCTGAGGGTCACCCTAAAATCGTGCAAAGCAGCGCAAAACGCAATGCAACGCAAAACGCAACGAAACGCAACGTTCTCTTTCTAATTTCGTTAAACATTTTAACATTCCGCAGATAATTTCGTATAACTTTTTTCTTGCTGTCTGAAGGTTTTGCGCGACAATTCTCGAAATTTAGAATTAAAAACCCAGCACTTGGAATGGTATGTGGCGATTTAATTTTTTCTAGGTAATTCGATACGTAATTTTCACGTAATTGCCTGTTCACTCGATTTAATTTATATGTAAATTATATTCAACTTCGTGACTCGTAAAAAATAAAAAATAATAATAGAAAACCAAAATCAATGGCCGATTCGAAGCAGGAATCACGTGAACGCAAGAGGGACGAGGAATTTCAGAACAACCATGAATTCATTCAGTTCATGAAGGAAACACCTTTCGGTTCCAATACTACCGAAAATGAGAAGTTTGAAGCGTTTCTTTCGATTCATCGATTTGAATAAACCGGCTTCGAAGAGTGGTGCCGAATGAAGCCGTGAGTGGCGACAACGGCAAATGAATAAAAAACAAAAAGTTTGCAATGTAGAACCAAAATCAATGGCCGATTCGCCGCAGGAATCACATAAACGCAAGATCGTTCGCCTTCAGATTGGTAAACCTTATATGATCAGAACAAATATTGACATGCTAGATGGTCTCGTCAACGGCGCAATCGGCACTTTACGCTACATCGAACGCAACATCGAAACAAGTGTGATAAAACGATTCTGGCGGTCTTTCGACCATTCAAAAATCGGCCGTTTACTGCGCTCAAAAGTCCAGGGACACGTACTTGCAAATCCGAACATCGATCATTCGTGGATACCGATAACTCAACGTACTTGCATCGTGCAAACAAACAGTAAAATCGTTACTTGTAAAAGTCCCCCCTTGTTGAAGCCTGTGCAATTACTATACAAAAATTACAAGGATCATTTACAAGTACAGTAAGTGTCCTGGACAGTAGCTCGTTTATGTAGCCCTTTCTCGCGTCTCTTCGCTGAACTATTCCTAACGAATCACGATGGTGTGATCACAAATTTTATCACCATCGTGGAGAGCTGAATCGAGATCCTTAAAGGAACGAGTTTACTCGTCTCGAATGGCATCATTTACAAACAGTAAGCGATCAGTGCCGGAATTTTCTGAATCGTTCTACGCAGACGGATTCCACGTCGCTCTCGTTGTGGACATTCAACACTCAATCGCTAAACGCACACTTGCTCGATTTAACTAGCGATTAATCCGCAATGTAAATTTCTTGCCTTGTCTGAAACGTGGATTGAAAACGATTGTTCTATTGAAATGCTAGGATTTCGCACTCAATTTAAAAGGAATGCGATTCGTTCTGGTGGTGTCGCCATTTGCAAGAATATAACTGTTTCCGAATAAATTGCAGTCTAACAATATCAAAAACGATTTGCGCAAGTTTGATCAAAATAATATGAGCGTGGATCAACTCGCAACATGTCATGACGGTGTTGGCGACTTTTGCTCGGTCAAGACAACAATCAATGCTAAAAGGAACTGTTTATATCTCTCACCGAATACATCGTTTGAGAAAATTCAGCAATTCATCGTCTTAAATCTTATGGCTACAGTCCTAAATTAAAGGTACCCGAAAAACATAATTATCACGATATACCGATGCTCATTAGTGGAGACTTTAATTTGGATTTAAGAGGACCGCACAGACCGGAATTTATTGGATTTATGCACACCGAGTTAGGATTACAACTAAACAACGATCTCGCCATATCTACTTCACGAAGCAAAAAAACAATTGATTCTGTAATCGATCATCTCGAAATACGTGAATATATAGCATACTGCAGCAGCCATCGTCCATTATAATCTATAACTTGCAATTCTGTTAATTCGAATGTTGTAAATGATGATAGATAATACAAAATAAAAATAAAATTTAAAAATTAACGGGACGTTTTGAGATTTATTCTTTTTTACTTACAAAAACAATTCTACACGCTAGCTATTTCCTTTTTGAATATATTAAATCTCAAAGACATATATATGTACTGATACTTCTGCGAGTAACGTGGAAATTTGAAGGTTTTTTTCCCCAAAGTTATGGATTTTAATTTTTCAATAAGCTCTAAAGTGTTACTATTAAATCTCCTAGTTTCTTCGCAATGTATTCTTATATGAAATATGAAGGACTATTTACAGAGCCTTCTACTATCGGTCCTATCGGAACATCTCTTTTATGCACTTTTGAACAACCCATACACAATCTTGGCATAGTAATTTACCATTTTTTCGATTTCTTGAGCAATTTTTCGTAAAGAGAGTACTTTTTAATTTCAGAATTTCCTGTATTAATTCCTTCATATTATTTTTCATTTTTCATCAATACAACGGTATTTCGCTTATCCGCTCTTAATATCATAGCATCATTATTTTTATGCAAGAAGAATAGAGGTTCTCTTTCTTTCCGTGAAAAAATTTCTTTAGGAACTTTCCATTTTCTTAACACTACCACGTAATCCTGTTTAACGATTTCAGCGATATCATTTCCTACGTTTTTTAAACTATCTTCGATACTTCTAATTTTGTCCTCAAAAACAACCTTTTCAAAAGCAATGACAAAGTTAAGACCTTTATTAAGCACCTTATCTACATTAGTGTCTTCTGCAGAATCCGTTAAAATATAACTACCTTTCCCGTCTTTGAATAAACCGAACTTTCATCGATTTTGCACGCCGCTTTCTGTTTCGTTTGCCTCAGCTTCGTCGAATCACAATAATTTTATTCACTTTATCCGTTGATCCCCTGGTTCAGTAATCTCTTCAGATTAAACCTGTTTAAATTTTACCGTTGTTCAAAACGTTAGCTGATAATACGTGTGACGTGGTTTTTAGCGAAAATAATTATATAATAAATTTTCGGCTAATATTTATCAGCGTCTGGTTGGTTGCTTCTATTTTTCCCTAACTGAAAATTCGACACTACATATACGAATAGGATCACAGGCGCCGGGAGGAAGGTGCAAGGAGGTGACTTGCACCCCCCTGTCGGGAAGGAAAATATACAAAAAAAGATTAAGAATTTTTTTTATTAAGTCATCGTTTGAATAAAAACTTAAGGCGTCTGGATTGCTGTCCAAATTTGCTTATCACCTTGTCGATAAATTCAGTGTCCTCCTCTGCTCTTTTCCTGTGAACACTGAGCATGCACAGGCCGTTTAGCCTTGCGTCTCCTATTGTTGACCGATTCCAAATCTTGACACGTCGTAACGTGTTAAATGTACGTTCAATGCTACATGTTGTTACTGGAATGGTTAAACCAATTTTGATTGCCTCACATACCGCTGGGTAAAACGGGCTGGCTCGAGCAATCAAATCTGCTTATTCAACAATGGATTCATTTAAAGACACATCACTTGCTTCATTTGTCTTCAATATCTTGTACCAAGTGGTAGCTTCGGCAATAAAATTATGCAGAAAACCTCCATAAAAGTTCTGTATATCTTCTACTACATTTAAAAATGAAGATTTATCTAATTTTCTGATATTTTCTGGGTGGAGCTGCATAAGTGAAAATGCTTTTTTGTGTGTTGAAGAAAATCGATTTCTCAGAGAATAAATTATGGAATCTAAATATGGGATGAAGATAGATATTCTGAAAAATTCGTTTACATTTTCAGATTGTTGATTTGATCTCTAAGTCGCTACTCGAGGACGCTTAAATTCAACATCTAATTATTCGCAAATTTTTGGAGCTTCCTGGAAAATGACCGAAAACTCCATGGAGGCATTATCAATCATGGTGAGACTGAAGCACGTCCGTTAATTTACTTACGTGATCGCGTATCGCCTTTATATTCATATTTACTTCTTGTAATTGATTGCATGCGAGTTCAAGTTTGGCATAATAGGCAGCAATTACTAGGAGTGTCACAATGTATGTTGCAGTTATTGCAGTCGTGTATAGCTAATATGCTTTGGTTTTCCTTTTTTAAGAGTTTAGTGCGTCGTGCGAAAGTTCTTCTAAAACTCGTACATCAGTTAGAAAGTTTCACAAAAGAGAGGTATATTTAGAATTTTATTTCACCACAGTGTACTCTCTCTAAAAAAATTTATGATGTCCTTTGTACTCGCAGCGGTATTTCTTACTTCACTGACATCGTTCAGATCATTGATGACAAGATTCAATGTATGGCTTGCATACTGGAAAAATAGAGCTGAAGGATATTTGTCATTAATAGTTTTCTGAACACCTTCATATCTTGCCATTAATTGAACGAACAGCCAATCTCAACACATATTTTTGTAGGAAATTGAACGCTCTACAAAAGAGGTCTCTACAAAAATATGTACTGTTCATTTTATGAATTTTATTAATTAGCGAGTTATAAAATTAAGAAGAAAAAAAAAAATTTCTTCAGTTCTTCAAACTTTGACCTTTAATATCTTCTAAATGGTTAGATTATTGGAAACGTGTAAGAGACCTCTTTTGTAGAGCATTTAATTTCCTATAAAAATATGTGTTGAGATTTGCTGTACGTTCAATTAATGGAAAGATATGAATTTTTTCATATGGGACTGAGGTAAAAATGGAAAACTTTGAGAGGACCTTCCTATTAATATTAGGAGCTCATATTTGGAAATAATTTTCTAAAAACCAATTTTTCGGTATCGAAAGTAAAAAAAAAATAGTCGATTGTTTTGACCTACCGTAGCATAAATGCAAATGCACCTCTCTGAATGTAATCCTGGCGGTGCCTATGAATAGAATCAGAAATAATGAGTGTCTGCTCGGCGTATGTGCCGAGATCGATCTCTATGTTACAACTTATGAGCTTCTCTATTGGTAATAATCCAAGGATCAGTTTCATTTTTTCCACATACACCGCTTCATTTAATATCAGTTGTATAAGTATGAAATGCGGATGTTTTTTTCGAAAAAAAACTTGTTGAATTTGGACAAATTATAAAAAGTGGTTTACTCAAAGTGTATATCTTTCGGGCAATTTGGGAATAACACGCCCAGAATTTTAACATCTAAATATCTAAATTTAACCGGTGGTATAAAGTTAAACGTCGACATGCCAAATGTCTGAATTGTTGGTATAAATATATCCTGCGAATCACTCGAGATCCACAATGTCAATTAAGTAATTTGTCAGTCTCGTATCTGATTTTCTGATCTACTAAACTATAAAAAAAAAAAAAGAATCAAATATTTCAGTACTGCTGCGCAATAGTTCAGCCGAAATTTTCATTTTACTCGTGTGATGTTTACGCGGCAGAAGATCTGGAACACTGTCACTGTTGCAGATCTTAGATTTCTCATGGGCAAAATGCTTGAAATTAATTTCATTTGACCAATTTATTTATCTGATTATTCAAATTTATTAATTTTTATTTAATATTTACAAATTAGCTCAAAGCGTGGGACATCTACGTTATCAAATGTATATCTCAGCTTTAGGTCCTGTGTGGCCTAATAATTTATTTTTTTTAACGTAAATAATAAACAATCAATAGATCTGTTCCAAAAGCTGTATAAATACTACAAAAAAATGTAAAATCTCTCTGATTAATAAAAGAATCGGAGCAATTAAAAAAAATATAAACTATGATAAAAATACATACTCGTATATAATAGTCAAATACAAGCAGTATCGAAAATTTGCTTTATTAGATTTAAAAGTGAAGAACTTAAAAGCCATAAATAAATGTCGTGGAAATAAGTTGCATCTCATCATGTCCGTTTCGAAATTTGAAACTTGAACGATCTTATTCCACTTGATTTCTCGCTGTGCGAATTATTCCTCTCTGTTGAGTACCATGAATGTATGTTACATTAAATGAAAAAATGCGGTAATATCTTGCTACTGGATAGCACGAAAATTACAAAAATAGTGTAAAATACTTACATCTTGCAAAACCACAATTTGGATTCAGAATGAAACGAAAGGTAACAATGTTTATGTTTTTGCTTTATTATTTAAACATAAATAAAAGAACAAGTAAATTAATTGACAAACCCGCCCCTACCAAAAGATAAATAAGAAAAGTATATTTTACGGCAATTTTTGGTGAAATTATAAATGGTATAGTTTTAGTGCTTTGAAGAACCATACCAATTGAACTTTAAAGTAATGCGGATGATATTAATTTTTTTTAGTTGGATCTGATATAGTAGCGGTGACATTACTTTCAGGTCTCTCTTTTTTCAATTTTACGAGGAAGAATACGTGAAATATTAAACAAGCAAAAAAAATGTTCACATTAGCAATTATTAATCAGCATAAACCCGAAAAAGGAAAAGAATTGCAGACCTACTTTTGCAAGGCTTTAGAACAGCATGACGCAGTAGCTTGTGATTCACGTTGTCTGTATACCACTGCTGCAATCTATTTACCAACAGTTTATAGTTTCGATTAAGCGTTTTCATTTCGTATACGTCTGCTATCGGAGTGTTAGTTTTATTTTGTTTAATTACTGATACACGTACATTTGCAGTTGTATACTCTGTAATTGATAAAAGCTGCTTTGTATGCACTTAAATAAACAAGCAAATAAATTTAAACGTGAAAAGTCTCTGTAATCCATTCGAATAGTGTGCTCTATTGTAATATTACGCAAGCTCTTTAAAATTACATTTTATTCAGTTTCTAGTGCAGTTATGGAGCGGCAAATCGGACAGAGCTCTTAGAGACTTTACCGAAAGCCAATATTTTTTGTAAAATAATAAGAAATTGACTGTTTATACGGTTAAATGATATTTATAAAAAGCATGATTTCAATGAAATAAAAATGATATAAGTAATTACCGCTCTTTATTTTTAATTTCTAGACACGCGGCAGTGTGTCAAGCCAAGTTCAAGCCGAGAAAAAGGAACTGGCGACGACGCAACAGCCGTGTGTATATTTACACGAACCATTTGAAGCTATTTTTAACCCCTTAATAACTCAAACTCTATTTAACATAAACACACGAAATTTGGCTTATTTATTAAAATCCCTGAGATTAACTAGAACCCCAAATTTCATAAATACAACCCAAACGGTTATTGAGATATTAACGCCTGAAAATCGTCATTCTTATCACTGACTGACTCACTTATAGATCAAAAACATTATTTCTTGCGTATTTTCGTTCGTTAGTCTATGTTATTTTATTCAGTCAAATGTGTTGTTCTGAAATTCTAAAAAACACCAGAAATCGGTTTCGTTGTGTAAATAAAATTACTCGCTCGCTCTCGTTAACCTGTTGTTCTTGTCCAGTTGATTATGTCGCTTCGATATACGCTTTTGGAGTCTCGGTTTTTTGTACCTTCGTATTTCGTTATTTCGCTGTTATTATTTCGTTTTTACCCCCTTTAAAATTGTTTTAGAAACAGTCTTTTTTAAGACTTCCATTCGATATCGTATATTCAATCGTATTTAGTTAATATACAATTTATTAATTGACCGGTAAAAAATCATTTGGTCCTCTGGAATATAAAAAAAAATATCGTAACACCACCACGGGTCTTACTCATCCGGGATCCTGCATCAGCGTGTTCCTGTGTTAGCGCGGACAAACAATTTATTAATTGACTGGTGGTACATTGTGTTAAACATCGTTCGAATACATTTTGGTCCTTCGGATCATGAAACGAATAGTGGCGGTAGCTTTAAAGTTAGGGGATAGACGGACTCGATAACCCTGACTTTTAAAAAGTGCTCACCTTGTAAGCCTATTTTGAAGAATAAACGATTTGAATCTGAATTTGAATGAGTAATAATAATAATTTCTTTACAAAAATTAATGATATCCTATCAAAAACATAAATGTAAAAATGGGAATCAAGTTCAGTATTAAAAATATTCGTAGTTATCGACTTGGCCGGCAAAAGAATTGAGATCTAAATGGGTGCCAAGTTCTATAGATGATCCTGAAATTTATTTATAAGAACATACAACATTCTAAAATAAATTTAAAAGCCTTTTTATTTTTTTCATAGACAACAATGTTTGCTATTTAAAAATATAACTTCTTAAATTTGAACAGTCGAATTATTTAGAACAATCAGTTAGTTATTCACCGGTCATAGTTATAGCTGGTATTAAACCAATCGAATATGAAATACAAAAACATATAAGCTTGTTCGCAATTAAAAACAATATTAATATAGATCATCCGTTCAATAACATAAGACACTATTTTTTGAATATGAGGATAAAGTAAAACAAATGAACAAACTTATGGATAATTTTTATATAAATAAATTTCAAGAAATATGGAATAATTATAATGGAATAACGTATCAATTTTTCCCAAGTATAATAGATAGATTTAAAAATAATCAATATACGCCAAATTTTTTTAATGTCCAACTCATAACAGGGCACGATTTTTTAAAGGTATATTTATATAAATTTAAGATTTCTGAAAAAATATGTGTAATTTTAGAGATGATGTTTTTCATATACCGCAAGAATACAATTATAATAATATTAATAGACACTCTGTAATTATGATGTA
Organism: Icerya purchasi; assembly: GCA_039619475.1. Lineage (NCBI taxonomy): Eukaryota > Metazoa > Arthropoda > Insecta > Hemiptera > Monophlebidae > Icerya > Icerya purchasi. The sequence goes on from CM077116.1 coordinate 72,314,645, forward strand.
AAACAACTTGTACAAAATTATTTTAATGAATTTAACAAATTTGCAATTGAAGAAATAAAATTTCGGAAAAATAATGTACATTTATATTAAGTAAGTAGTAAAAATATAGTAGAGTAAAAAACTGTAAAATGGTAATTAATATAATACCAAATACTTAATTGGATGGGTTATATTAATACCGTTATTATAATAAATCAATATTTTTAGTAAATAAACGTGCCCTACCCGAAGTTTCGGGAAAAGGGGAAAAAAAACAGTCGAATTATTTACACAAAGCAGATATTTAGGATAAATTAAAGCTCACGATTTGACTTGGCTAGTTTTTACCAGCAAACCAAATTTTTAGAAGAGTAAGATATGTTGACCTTACAATATAAAAACGACTTCAACAGTTTCCCCTTCACTATGATTTTATGCAGACAATTTACGGCCATGGTTGTCTGTAACCTTTTTCCTAATTAATTATTATGTATCTTTCATTAGTTGAAATTATTCCTATATCAACTGGTTAGTGGTCAAATGGCTTGATAGTTAACTGAAGCCGGGCCAAAAAAAAAATTGTGTATAACATAAAGAAGATAAGTTGATTAGCCAAATATAACATAACTTGTATATGAAAACTAGCCAAGTCAAATCGTGAGCTTTAATTTATCTTAAATATCTGCTTTGTGTAAATAGTTCGACTGTCCAAATATAAGAAGTTATATTTTTAAATAGCAAACATTGTTGTAGCAGAAAGAAATTAAGAAATCGTATTTTTAATTTATTTTAGAATGTTGTATGTTCTTATAAATAAATTTCAGGATCATCTATAGAACTTGGCACCCGTTTAGATCTCAATTCTTTTGCCGGCGAAGTCGATAACCTACGAATATTTTTAATACTGAACTTGGTTCCCATTTTTACATTTATGTTTTTGATAGGATATAGAAATATACTTCGATTTTTTTTTGAATACGTGATTTTTTGACGGCCTCTTTGAAAAATACTTCTGATGCTGCTTCTGCGGGTTGAAAGAAGTAAGATTTTTTTTTAGAATTTCTCTAAAATAATTAATGTCGCTATTCAATTAGTACGCCATTATTTCAAATTGTAATACTCTTGTACTCGATGATATACGCAATGATCACACTGATTAAATTTGAAATGTTAGAGGTACGAATATAAGAATCTACAAGATTTGTGAAGGTTTTTAATAGAAACTCTCGACAAATGCTAATTACGCGTTTTTGAAACATTTTGACATTACAGTAGACGCTCGGTTATTCGACACTCCGTATTATCCAACATAAAAAATCTCTCAGGGAAGCGAATAATCATGCACAACACACATTTAATATGTGATAGTTTTGATTTTCCCTCGATTTTTTTAGCATCAACTATGCATTCCAATGATAATGTAACACGACTACAACACACTCCGAGAGATATAAAAATTTCCCACGATTAGCCATTTACTTTCTGGTCCACTTAAAACTGTCGACTGAAATCTCGTTAATTTTCCAAAAATGGCGAGATTATGCAGCCCAACAACGAATAAGTAAGGTGAAACAATTGTCGATGAATACCTTTTTAAAAAAATAATTTTTATGCTGAAATTTTTTTCTTAACTGTAATTGTTCTTTATAAATATGTAATAAAATTAAAAAACAAAAACAAAATTGAAAAAACTCCGTATTATTCGACTTTTTCAGTTATTCGACACATTCAATTCCCCAATTGTGTCGGATAACCGAACGTCTATTGTATTAATACAAATTCTCAATGCTGAAATGGCTAAAAGCATATATTGGGAATTGAATAAAAGATAGACTTATTTGATATTTACTTACTCTAATTGTATTACATAGACGAGATTATATAATTAATATATTTAACACTGGCATACGCTTTACAGGTAATTTATACTTTGTATCGTATTGTTATTAAAGTTGGGATAACATTCTTGTTCGGACTTTTATGGACAGTTCGACACCGAAATTTCGTCGAAAAAGCAATATAAAATTACACAAAAGGTAATTTCACATTCGCGTTGTTTTTATTAAATATTTCAAATCAAAATCAAAATCAAATCAAATATATTTTTTAAATTTTACAATGAAAATAAACATAAAATAACCTTCTTAACCCGCGAATGCGCTCAGGTAGCGCGAGTTGCGGTAATCTTATGTAATATACTAGAGTGATTGCGTTTGGAACATATAGAATAACATATAAAGATGAAACAGGAAAACTTTTAAAAGGAAGGAAGCAGGGAAATATTAAAGTGAAACCAAGAAATTGTAGGGAATGAAGCAAGAAAAAATTAAAAGGAAACACGAAAATTAGCAAGGAAGCAGGGAATTTACTGGTAAGGAAGCATTATAGTTATAAATACTTATTCTACCGAAATTATGAAATTGGAAGTATTAAAAATTTGATTACTTAGTTTAGACGTACATGGACTATTGCTATATCATGTTCCGATTTCCTGAACGATGAAATTCAATAATCACTGTTTACTGAGATGAAATGAAGAGAAGGACATGATATATTTGTAGTCTATGTTTACAAACTTGTCTTACACGTTAAAGGTTATATTTAAAAACGGAAATTATACTCACACTTTCCCCAACCCTTGAAATAAGTTGTAAGCCTCAATAACAATACTAATGATAGTAACAATATTAAGAATAATAATAATAATAGAAATAATAATAATAATAATAGTAATAATGGTAATAATACCATTAATAATAATGATGATAATAATAGTAATAATCCATAAATACAGTAGATTTCGATATAAATGAAAAAAATAAATACCTCATAGTTTTAATAATTTTTTAAATAAAATAAACTACATCCGAATAATAAATAAATAAATCATAAAAGTTTCTGATTGGTTAAACTATATCTTATAAGAAGTGTGACGGACAATAATGCAATATAAGACAAACTACTTATTCGCTCACACTCGACGTAATTTTTTAAATGTTAATTTGTGTTACTACTAATAATTTAAAAACGTTCCGCTATTTTTTACTATTTTTCAGTATTTAATTAGGTCAGAAAAATTTGGCGTATGGTGAAAATTTTATCGAATGAAGTACAAATCTGTATTTTACGAAGCAGTATGTACAATATATGTGCATGGACTGGTATATTCACATGTTAAGTAATGTATCAGTTTAAATACTATATTTTTTGAAGTGAAACATTAAAATAGTGGATTTTAATAATTTACTGACTTTATTCTGTAATTGAAATAATTAACTAGAAAGTTTAAAATGAGTAGTTTCTATTTCATTATCTTATTTGTAATATTTTTTATCTTACCTTTATGTAATTTTACGAACATTTAAATATATTACTTTGCTTGAATGTTCGTTAAATGTATAATGAACGCGCATATAACCCCGTTTTTAATTTCAGACATTTAAATTACTCGTATTTTTGCGATGTATAAACACGTTTACAATATTCATTTACGAATGGATATATCTTATTTTTTAACGTTAATAGTCATTGAAAAATGTAGTTTTTACTGAGGGGCGGATCCACGGAGACATTTTGTGGACGGAAATTACATAATTATGTAATATCTTATACGGTAGACAGTAGATTTGAGAAATACCTTGTTTCATAAAGATAATCAAATAATGTTTTTTTTTAAAATACGTAATTATTACAATTTAATTTAAATTTTGTTTTATTTGTAGGTGAAAAATAAAACGAAATTATAAAACTGTAGATAAAATAATAGTTTAGAATTTGAATAGCAAATTACTAGAAAGATTGGAACGATAGTATTTTCATTAGATTTTACTTCTGTTTTATTTTTGGTAGTAAACCGATTCAAATTCTTTGTCCGTGAGCAAGTTTTACTATATATATATTTCTCACTGAACTATTTTCATTTACATTGAAAAATTAAAAATAAATAAAAAAGACAAAAGATAGACGACAGTTGCGTTTAAAACAGAATGAAAACTTAACATTGATAGTTTTACTGGAAAAAAAGTATTAAGCATTAGTTATAATTAAATTCTTAGGTATAATATTTATACAAAACTTTTATAGTATAAATTAAGTTTCTTTTTTGTAACAAATCTTTTCATCAAGGTTTTGGTTCTTTTGGTGGTGTCGGGGGGTAGCCATTTTTCCCTCTCCTTTCGTGGATCTGCCACTGTTGTACGTAGTAGACTTATATACGGTTAAATATCATGTTAAATTTTAATAAACTGCGGGTAATAAAAATGAATAGAAAAGGTACAATCTGTTAAAATAAAGTAAAAATTGAAATTTGGGTTGTTTTACTTGGAAATAAAACCTGAAATTAAATAATTCAACTAGACTTAGGCAAAAATTTCGGTCCGGGGAGGGTAGTTTACAAAAATATTTTTATATACATATATGTATGTATATGTATTATTACAAAATTATAGCCAATTTTTGTATATATAAATTTTGAGCAAATTACAATAAAAATGCAAAAGAAAACAAAACAAAAAAAACCCAACAACTATTGATATAAATATATAGAAATATGTAATTCTTTAATTACAACTTGCACTTAATGAGTTATTCATGTTTATTGCATTGCAGTAGCGCGCACAATTCGCAAAATTTTATTCATATTTTTTTTTATTCATTGGTTTATTCTTTTGCGATAAGTAAACCTAAGAAGTTCCGTGGTAGTTTGAAATTTGGAACAAAAATTGATCCGAAAACAAGTACAGAAAAGATGGACAATTTTCGATGGTGGATTACAAAGAATAATACTTAAATGCAATCCCCAAATCTCCTTCCTTGGTACGCCTATGTTATGTGTAATAGATCAAACTAGTCTTTAAGCCGAATAATTGTATTTATAATTATAATCATACGGTTTAGAAAAAACCGTCAAATTTAGAAAAATAATTAATATTTTATTTGTAAAATAAAGTGCCACTTTTGTTAAAGCGATTTGAGATTCATAAGACATTTCGAAGTAAACCATAATGGCCCTCAAGGCCCAAGTTATGCCCGACATTACATTATATCAAATTATAAGATCGGCAAATAATTCAGATTAGATATACATTAAAGCTAATTATCTGGTTACATGCGTAACTAAGTTGTCACTTAATTTTCATCGAAATTATGAACAGAAAATAAAATAAAGCAATATAATTTATTCAAACATAATTACGCAAGTGTAATATTTTTTTTTTTAATAATATTCAAAGCGAACAGACTTTTTACTCCAATAACAGCTTTTATTAACTTTCAAACATATATAAAAAAGAATGTATATATTTATAAATTTTTTCCAAAATTCTCGTGAACAGAAGTCGCTTCCCATTTAGTCATCTTTATGAGAATATATAAAACCTATCAAATTTTATTAATTTACTATAATTGCAGTTTAATTTTTAATTAATTTTCAACAATATTTAAAATTAGTTTTAAAAATGAAATTTTCCTGTTTAAAATAAATATTAAATTAATTAATATAATAAAAGAATAAAACGAAAAAAGTGCAAATAAGTTAGAGGTTTCTTGATTGACTTTTATTACATTTTGTATCTAAAGAGGATGTGCACAGAATAACACGAACTGCAAAATAGACAACTGAAAATTTTTTTTAAACTAATTATAAATTTTTAGAATCTATTATTTCAGTTGTAAATAAAGTATTTTATGTTCGTGTTTATATCTCTATATTAAAAAGCTAGGAAACAAAAAGTCGGGAAAAAAGTTTGTAGTCCGGTGCGTAGTACGAGGGTGGTTCAAATATAAACCGGAATTTCGTCATAAAAATTTTTATTTTATACTTACAGTGCTCATATTTTTTACAATTTTTCGAGATAACCCCCTCGCACGCTACGCACTTTTTCCACCTCTCCGGCAATTTTTTTATTCCTTTTTCGTAAAAATCTCGCGGCTTGTCACATAGCCATTTGCGCACAAACGATTCCACCTCATCGTTGCTGTCGAAACGTTGTCCACCAAGTGCTTCTTTCAACGGGCCAAACAAATAATAATCACAAAGCGACAAATCTGGACTGTAAGGAGGATGTTCAAGTGTTTCGCAGCCCAATTCGGCCAATATCTCCATCGTGAGCCGAGCGGTATGTGGCCTGGCGTTGTCTTGAAGCAGTATCGCACTACGGATCGGAATTTCGCGCCTTTTTGTTCGATAGGCCGGTTTGACTGTGTTTTTTAGGAGGTTACTGTAATACTGCGCCGTCACAGTACGTTGTTCAGTTAGGAAATCGACTGCGATCACTCCCTTCATGTCCCAAAACACCACGGTACACAACACCTTCCCAGCTGACTGTGTAACCTTCGCTTTGACTGGCGCTCCCTCTTTTTTCTTCCGCCACTCCATAGACGAGCGTTTACTCTCCGGCGTATAGTAGTGTACCACCCATGTTTCGTCCGTGGTGAATCATCGCCGCAATAAATTCTCTCATTCCTCTTCATACCGCTGCAGGAGACGCGTACAAACTTCCCAACGAGTGAATTTCTGTTCAAAATTCAGAAGTCTTGGCACCCATCTGGCTGCAATTTTGCGATAACCTAGCCGATCATGAATTATTGTCTCAATACTACCTATGCTGATGGCCAATTCGTCGGTCATATCGCGTACACGGACGCGTCGGTCAGCCAAAATGAGTTGTTCGATGGCTTTTGACGTGTTCATCTGTAATGCTGTTTTTTGGGCGCCGCGCATGTATATTTGACACCACTTCACGTCCTTTTCGAAATGCGGAACACCACTCGTACACTTGAGTTTTGGAGAGACACTCATCCCCGAACTGTTCGCGTAATTTTCGGTAAATTTCCACGGATTTTACGTCGTCTTTGACTAAAAAACGAATAATGATGCGTTGCGCAACAGACACTGGTACTTCTTTTTCACTCATGGCTGTAACTACACTAAAAAGTGAGGTTACGCGGTTCTAATTGCTCTACACGCTTCGTAACAAACCGGTCTAACTGCCAGTGCAACCACTTTTTCCACAATAAATTTTTCGCGCGTTTATTTAAAAATTCCGGTTTATATTTGAACCACCCTCGTACTTTAAACATTTTTAATCATTTAATTTTCGCTATTACGATATTAGCAAAAATGCGAAACCACGAGGATTTCGAACTTCAAGAGCACAAATTTTAAAAATATACACATCGAGTTGTAAGACAAAAAATTAGAATTTCACAGCTCTTCTTATAGTAACTAAAGCTACAACTTCCTCGGTTTTTCGGCAGACGTATTTTTACCATTAGAGAATATAGAAAAAGAGTACAAAAAAACTGAAATTTTAGAATTTATGAGGCATAAATTTTGAAAAAAATATAAATCAAGTTACGAAACCAAAATTAGAATAATTTTTCAATCCATTCTATCATAGTTACAGAATTGATTTTTTCTTTTAATCTGCGTATTTTTGAGAAAAATACGAAACACAAATTTCAAAGTTAAAGAACCCAAATTTTGAAATGAAAGGAGCGATGAGTACGATGAAGTATTGCAACGTGGATTCTAGGAGAGAAAACAAATTTGAAATATTATTAATGATAGTTACTATGGGAACGTAAATTTGAAAATGAAACAAGTGCGGTTAACATGTTACTTTAAAGCATTCAATTTAAGATATTTCTCTCACATACATGATCGTACTAGTGGGTTTAGTTTTTAAGATATTTTAATCCAGATTTCATTTTATTTAATCGACGCACTCGTGTCGTTCGTTTTTTTTTTTGAATAAATATTTTTTTGATTACTACAGTTCCCTTTTCATTTAAAAAATTCACAAAGTAAAACAATTAAAAATCCAAAGGGTTGGGCTGTGAAGCGGCCAGTGAACCCAGTCCCATGGTATATATAAAAATATATACATATTTTTCAGATTCAAACCATATGCACTATGCTTATATTTGCTTCTTTCTTGCTAAAGATAAAATATTTTTGAAAACGTTTCTGAAATATTCATTAGGTCAATTTAATGTTTATGTTTATAATTCTTCATCGATTTTATTTTAAATAATTAAACTGGATGTACGACGGCTACATCACGTTAAAAATGTATGTACATTCGTAATAATGAAATCAGTAGAAGTTAAAATGTACCGATTTTTGTGATTTCCTGGATTCTAACAATGGTTTAAAATCTATAAAATTAATTATGAAATAATTATAAAATTGTGAGACACTGCTATTCAGTTTCGCTCCTAAGCACTAGTGACTGTTAATAAAAAAACATGATACTTTTGCCTTCTGTTAAATTTTTTCCCGCGTAATGAAATGTATTAAATTGCAAATGTCAACGGCAGCTGTCAACAAAATGAGCAAAATCCCGAGAAAAAAACAGGCTGCAGTTCTGCGTAATAGTTTAAAATTTTCATCCTGCGAAGTGTTGTTTATAAAATGCAGTAGGTCTAAAGTAGGTATTATCTGGTTTTAGCTTTCTCCGTATATCATTAAGAAAAACGCGTATTTCTGCAAAATATCACGTTTTTTTTTTGTTTTTTTTTTTACCTAAACAAGGGCTAGATCGTTATATTAAATGATATATAATATAATATAATGGCTCTTTACTTTACCGAGAAATATAAATGAAGAAAAAAAATAAAGAAATGGTTTCTGTGGAATTATAAAAATTTCAACTTTTTTTTTTTTTTTTGGTTGAAAATTGAAAAGATTTCAATAAGCTTTGTGGGATAAACATATTTTGAATTTCGGTTCATTTAATCCAAAGAGCAGCTATTTCGCAGCATTAGAGGGAGACCTGATACAGTCCTGATTCCGACGGTTATAAACAACAACGCGATTTTGAATAATTTCCTATTTACTGCTTAAGGAGCGAAATTGAAGATTCCACCTTATACGATATAATGTTTGAATACTTCAGTTTTACTTTGAAGAAATTACGGACTTTACTGATTGTGTTGAAAAATGTAGACTACGAATCCATGTGATTTCTGCTTGCAGTGAAATGAAATTATTTGCCTTATTCTCCATCTTGACGAAAAAATGGACAGCATGTAGTAAAAAGAATGCGTAAACGATATTAATATCTGTAATTTCTCTTAAAATGGAAAAGATTGGTATTAATAGCATTCATTAGGCTACTGAATAAAAAAGTTAATCAATATTGTTTAGTAGAATTCATATTAAACAATTTTATTTTTAATCCCTAAAAGTTATGTATTCTGTATAATTTTAAATGATAATGCTTAATCTAACTGTAAACGTTGAATTTTATTATTCATTTAGTTTATGTACCGTTTTTGTGAAAGCAAATAAAAAGAAATGTTATTGATGTAACAACGTAGCGACCTCTAACGTTAAAAGTAAGTATTACTGTTTTATTCTTTAAATGAATAGCTATTAGAAACCGCTATAAACGATGTTTTACAGTAAGCTTAAAAATAATTAATTTAAAATTGTATATATTTAAATTTAAATTATCATTCTTATGTTTTTCATCTAATGAAATTGAAGTTTTTCACGGTAAATTAAAATTGTAAACTAATACATACATATTTAATAAAAACGGATTTTAATTGAAATGATATAAATCATACTAATGCATTTTAGATAAAAAAAGGAAGTGATTAATTTATATAATATAAATTAATCACTTACGTATTATATAAATGCAGTAAAATTTTGCGTAGAATAGTGTAAAAACAATGAATGACAAATGTTTTTAAAAAACAAAAACCTTCAAGGTTTACTATATAAATTTAATAAAAATACACTAAAAAGTAAAAAATAATTACTCCCGATAAACATATATTTTACAGTGAAATATACTTTAAGGTGATATTATGATAATTCTTGTACAACGTTCATACCTTAATTAGAGTAGACACGGAAATCACAAATTACGACGTCTAGAAACCGTATAAACGAATATTTAATGCGGTTTTTAATTATTATTGTAATTTTAATTTGAGCCGGCTCCAAAAAGTTAATGTATAAGAATTATCATAATATCACCTTCATGTTTGTATTTTACTGTAACATATATTATGTTTTATCGGGAGTAATTTTTATTTTTTAGTGCACCTTTGTTAAATATTTATAGTAAATCTTGAAGTCTGTACCTTTTTTTTTTTGTTTTTGAGGAACATTTTGTTTTAGAATTTTTAGCCTAATACTTGAGAATTTCTTGTCTGGCTAAACATCAATTTTTTCAAAAATGGCGAGCTCTTTAATTTGCGCTATAACGGTGAAAAATTCATTTTTTTTTATTCGAATCGATACTTATCCGTGATGATACTTTTCAAATGAAGTTTTCACGCTTAATATTAATAATATGTTAAGTGTCATTGACGTCTGTTATATTAATAAGGAACTATCTATAGGGACTACATCTAACGTTTATTTGAATGACTATTAACCATAGCTGAATAATGACACAAAGAATCATACAAATTATAGGCGAACAAGCATTTAAAAACGAAACACACGCAATCAGCGTATACTCCTTCTTTTTGAAAATCAGTAAAATTATTATTTAATATGAAAAATGTTAATGAGGTTCTTCATGTTTGCGTAAACATGATTTATTTTATACAGTGAAATTTTAATAATTTCCGTTTATATGTTTTTAGTAACATATTATATAGCTCTTTATAAGACATTTTTGGAAATTAAATTTAAAAATGAGTATAAACAGCCCGCAGAATACCGCGTAGAGATTTAATTTTCGCCAGGTAAATTCTGTATACTTTATATAATTTCGTGTTAATTTCACGCAATTTGCATATGAGCACTTGTAGTGCATACAATAAAACTTTCGTAGTTTTTGACATGGATTCTTACAGCTAGGCAGAATTAAAATTTTGTCCGACACGAAGAAAGTGTGACGAAGAAATTTCACAACATTTTATAATGATTTTCAATTATAACCGGGCGGTAGCTGGAGAATCACCATCGTTTTTCGCGCATGAATAACGATATTGACTATGTCACATTCAAAGGCCAATAAGAAAATTCTATTGCAATCTTACAATGTTTATGAGACATTTATTTCTTGCGCATAACGGGAAAAGTTTTCCGTGAAAGCCCTCAATGAAATCCTCGAATTGCATTAATTCTGTGGAACAACTAAAAACTACCACACAAATAAAAGTAACCAGCACGTTTTTAATATAAACGGCAACCAATAACACTCTTCGGCAACTTAAAAATGTGTCGAATGATGTTCACAAAAATAATGAAATGAATTCTATCGGCTGGTGTTTTATTATTCAAGTTCATTTTTCTTGTTTATATTCGCTAATTGTTGTAAAAGTTAGTTATAATTAATACATTTAAATTTTTATATTTCATTATTTTATTCGTAAAAGTTGTGTTACCCTTATTTACATTTTGGAAACATTTTATGCAATCTGTGACCAATAATCTGAGTTAATGTTTTTACTGAACGAAATACGTAGTTGTACCACACTCTATACACGATTGGAAGACCTATCCATGTCACAATCTACTTTTGTACAAAAGAAACGAAGTACTGTTTTATTTGTTATTTTATTTTTTTGCTTCGAAAGAAATATACATAATCCAAGTGCTTTCGCTTTTGGGACGAAAAACATGTGTAATTTCATTTTCAAATTAAACGAACTGTTCATTTACATTATTTTTTGGTTCATTATAGCAACTGTTTTCTTCGTTATTTAAGTAGTAGCTTATTGTAGGAACTTACCTTGATACAGCTTTATAGAACATATAGATCGCTAGCTAAAGGGGTTGTTGCAGAGTCAGATCCAGATATTTTATAACAATATTTTACAGTGTTATCGAAGTGCTTTATCGAATGTAAATATGTAAACAAAAAAATGACACGTGTACATTAAAATAAAAAATTAATCTATCGCTGCATTATTTTTATAAAAACATTTCATTAAATTTATGCTTTTCTTACATTCGGTTAGAAATCTCACATTTAACGTAAGGTTGTTCCTCCCGCATCACCATGGCTGAAAATGGTATAATTTGAGGGTATGCTTAACAAGCGCCTTGTTTAGTGGCTGGAGTATAATAATATATTTCCCAACAATATGTTCCGCTTTCGGTCTGGTATTGGCCCCTCCGATTGCGTTAATCTTTTCGTTTCTCACTTATATAAGTGTCTTTTATCCAAAAACATTTCACCTTGGATTCCTTTATTGATGTCTCCTCTGCTTTTGATAATGTTCATCTTCCCACTTTAAGATATAAAATGACGACAGTTAACATCTCAATCAAATTCTCTTCCCTTATTATCAATCTTATGCCGAATCGTTCTATCCATTTCACCTCTCCATCTCTCGACGCTTCAAGAAAGGTTTTCCGAGGTCTTTCTCAAGTTTCCTCCTTCAGTCCTACTCTTATTAACATATATAATATCAGTATATATTCTCTTCGTTTAAATTCCTTTTTTTTATTCTTTGCAGACGACATTCTCCTTTTTACCTCGTCCAAAGATATATTAGCAGCCAATAAAGCACTTAATTCATCGCTCATTGTGCAGGAACATTCTCTTTCCTTAGTTAATCTTTCAATTTCTCCTTCTAAGTCTTCTTACACTATCTTTACCCTTTGACCCTATAAGTCTCCTTTGGTTAATCTATCCGTAAACTTTCTCGTGTTAATTGCTTCTGTTATCTTGATATCTTTCTTGATAGTCGTCTGTCCTTCTTTAAGCATATCAGATATCATTCTGCTTCTACTATCAAACGATTAAACTCGCTGAAAGTTCTGTCGCCAACTAAATGGCGTGGCGATCATCTTATTTCGCTTTACAAATCTATTATCCGTTCCAAATTTGATTATTGTTCTTTTATTTATGGTTGCTCGTCAAAGTCCCGTCTCTCTAAACTACAGGTAATTCAAAAAACTCTTGCCTTCGTGTTTGTCTTGGCGCGCTTAAACTCTCTCTAATTCCTACTATTCTTGTTGAATGTAATTCGCCACCCCTGTTCATTTGTAGATCCTATTTAGGCTATCGTTTCGTTGTTAAACGTCTTCCACTCGTGTCCTCTACTCTTGCTCAGTTCTTCCTTTCGATTTATAATAGGTGGCGCTTTACTCCTAGCAAAACCCCTATCCTAGCTTTTATTTCCCATCGTCCTCTATTTTTCCTTTAACTTCACCGATTATCATCTTCCTAAGGTATTTATTCTTTCCTCATTTTCTAAAAACCTCCCTCAAGCCGTAATTAAACAGATATTCTACAGCATTATCAATTTCCTATTTCCGGTTGAAGCTTTCTTCATCCGTCATGATTTTAACTTATCAGAATATTTTCGTCTTCCTTATTTCGTTCCATATTCATAAACGAATTATTGACTATCCTTTGCTCTATTATTTTCATTTTCTCCAATTTTTTAATTATCTCTGACTCCTTAAGTGCCCTTCAGGCCATATCTTCTCCTCTTCCTGATCATTCGTGTGACTTTGTTATCCTCCGCATACGTTCACTCATTCATAATCTACCCTCTCTTCGTTCGATTAACGTTGATTTGCTGTGCCTAGCCACTCGGCCATATTTGCTAATGAAGCGGCTGATTCCTTAACTCGGGCTGCTGTTTCTTTCCGCTTTTTTTTAAAAAAAAAATCCATCCGCTAACCTCTTATCGACATGTAAAAGCTTCCATATCAGGTATTGGTCGAACGCCTACGCTTTCTCTTTTTCTAATAATCATTCATTTCATCTGTCTGTTCAGCCTTCCCTATTCACGGTTTCTTTTGCATCCTTCTCTTCGACGGTCTGATGTTTCCGTTGTTCCTTATGCGTTTTGGTCATTCTCTGCAAGTCTCTAGTACGTGTTTATTGAAAGTTATTTTTATGGCTTCCGTTTTGTAAAAAATTATCGCAACTCATATGTACTTCCAATCGCTCACTGGTAACCGCATTATCGATCACCTTATAAATTAGAGATAATATAGATATAACTTCAGTGTTATCGCGGGAATAATTTTGAATTCACGTTCTTTTCTCTATCAGCGCGAACTATAGTATACCGGAGTATCTGTTTTTATGGGATACCGTGTATTTGTAATACGCTGAGCACTTGTTTGTAGAACCTTTCAAGCTCTAAAACACAATCCAGCTTCTAGCAGTACGTGCTCTATACAGCGGCTTAATTTTGATTCTATATTTATAGATGGCTCCAAAGAAATTGAATCTTATTTCACGTCCCTAGTTCGCAGCTGATAAAAATGCATTCTTTCTTGTTATTATTTATCTTAAAGTTGTAATGCGTAGTACCTTTATATTTTAACGGCGACATACATAAAACCTCCCATTATGTAAATCGCAAATCCTAAGGCGCGTAATAAAGTTTTAACCAACAATGCGCTAGAATCCAAAACTAGGCACATACGTAAAGCATGGCTGAGTTTATAATTACAGGTTTTATTCCATTGGCGCTTAAAATAACTTTTTAATTACCCTAATTATATAGAATATGAGAATAATTCTGCATTATACGAAAATTTAATAACATTTTCCCCGCGCCACTAGGAGCTAACCAGATTATCTCGAGCTGCAAAAAATCTGTCTACGCTACCGAAAATAATGTTGACATTGTTAAAGACTCGCTTCTTAATGTGAGCAGTTTTCAATTAAATTGATTTTGGAATAAAAGAAATATCGGGCGCCAGCGACGCTTTTCTACGGTGTGTCGCGACCGAATAGCTCCTCCGTGTAGAGCATTAGGCTTTTGATGAAAAACTCTCGAATAAAAAATTTCCCGATATAAAAAAAAAAAAGGTAAAAGGAAAATATCGAAACTTCGCAAACCCGTCCGGAGACGGTGGTAAAATCTCCTCGCACCGGAGATGTCGCGAGGGCCCACCACATGTCCAATAACGAAATTTCTTAATAGAAACCGCGTATAGGTGTATTTTCAGAGAAAAAATAAAAAATTTACAAAAACGTAACGAATGTGAAAAATTTAACGATGAGGACTAGGGGAAAAAAATGTCTGAAAAATTACTTCCCTATAAAATATGGGGCGTAACTTCGGCAAGACAGTTAGACGACTAGATTTAAAGCTGCCACACTCGACAACGATCAAGAACGGTAATAATATATCGACTGACTATTGTACTCGCACGATGTCGATCGCAAAACAATGTGTTTCCGAACGACATCGCTGAAATTACACATTAATCTTAACAATTAATAAGGCTAACGTGGCCGATTTTTCTAGAATAATTTTATATTATACACCTTCTGTACATGTTTAAAGCGGTTGCTGCCCAGTCTTTATAGAATTTTATAAAATCTTCCCTCGACTCTCGTACCTGTTGATTCCATATAGATACGCTTTATCTCCGCGTTTTGGAACCACGCTCACCGCGAAAACCAGTTCGATACCCCGACACAGCCGACAAAACGGTTGCATCCGGGATTTTACGATATTCGGCCGAAATAGCGTCTCCGATAACAATTCGCCGCTTTTACATTGCCCGAGAAAAACCCGATAATTTAAATGATACTAAATCGAAAATAAATATATTTGCTACCTCGGGCAGCGTTATCAGAGAGCGTATAAAACGTAATGACTGCCGAATCGGTCTCAATATTTAATTTGTTTGTAATCGGATAGTCATTCGGATGTTAAATATACGAGTATATATTAGCAGCCTCCTGCGGAACCGCGTGTTAAAATGGAGCAGAAAAAATAAAACAACAAAATAATATGTCTTCCGTTTTTCGGCATCGTATCAATAATCCAAATTGATTTAAAATATAAATTTAACGATGTTATAATAAATAATGTTCCATTTTTTAGCACTGTATTTATCTACCTGAATTTGGTCGAGTATGCAACCTTTTTTGCAAAGTTGCTTCTTCCTAATAATCAAATAGTGTATTTTTAACATACCGATTTTATTATTTACTTATCTTTAGATTCACGCACTTGTTTATCTTCCCTATTTATTTGGAATATACGAAATTTAAATGCTGCTCGCCCAATTATTAGAATTTTGAAGAAATATCAAAACATTTTTTTCGGCACTTTGCTGAATGTTTTTAAATATGCGTCCTGATTATTGTCTAAATATTTATTTTCACATTGCTGGTTTATTTTTTAAAAAGAAATTAAATTTTTTTTCTTAATAATGAATATAATGCGCTAGGTTTATTAGTATTGTTATTTATGAAATAAGTTAAGATAGTTGTAATTTGTATCTTTCTTAATAAACGTTGATAAGAGTGTTGGGAACTCACCACACAACGGGCATATTTGCCCCGTGAGCCCCGCAACTTATTTTTAAAATAAAAAAAAAAAAAAAAAAAAACGTTTCTAATCACAGATTTTCTAACACAAATCTGTACTCAATGTCTTCAAGCATTTGAAAAACTTACAAGAATTGAATGAGTTCATATACAAAGTTATATTGCATTGAAAATAATTTAACTTTCCGAACTACCTAGGTAAATTATTCAATATTAAAAGCTATCGTGTGATCTTCTTTTCAGTTCTGATAGAGTAAATGGATAAAAACGAGATATATTAAAATAGAAAATTAAAACAGATCGCGCCAAAACTTTACAGAAACTTTTTACATTAAACTGCCTTCACTATTCAAAATAAACTATAACTTATTTTTCCGATGAACGATATTATTCAATTGAGCTTTAATATCTAAGGCGCCAAATTTCTGTTATCGTTATAAAATGGCAAATTCTTCTAAAATGCAGATTATTGTAGAAGAATCTTGTTTCCTCTGGGCAAAGTATTATTTTTTTTTCTTTTTGGGCGCATCAACTATGGACCATTGCCCAGACACAATGGGAAGAAGAGACAACTAACTAGAACCTAATTCGATTGGAGACAGCTGAAATAAAGGAACCAAGGACAAGAACAACAGACTAGGAAGGAAGGGACAAGATGTAAGACGCACAGTAAGCAGTGGGAAGCCCCAGCTTTATAAGGTGAAGATAGAAAAGAGAACGCTCCGCAGAAAGAGCAGAGCACTCGAAGAAAATGTGATCAGCATCTCAGACAACTGCTTCATCTGGATGCAACGGACAATGAGGAGAGGGAAGCAAAGAGAAACGATAGCGTGAAGAGGGCAGCAGTGTGTGATTAAAGCGCAGGCGGACAATAGAGGAAATTATAAATCGTGGAAGAGAGGGAAACTCCGAGAACCATGGATGAGAAGGAAGTGTAGGTTGGATTGAAAGGTAGAAGGAACGATTGTTAGAAAAAGAAGAAGGGTACACATCCGACCAAAATCTGAAGTGAAGCTTCTTAATTAGGGGTAATAGATTAACAGCCGGGATTTTTTTAAAATAGAAGCGAGAACGAACAGCAACCTGAGCCAAAGCATCCGCCATTTCATTACCCTCGATGCCTGTGTGACCAGGAACCCACAGTAAGTCAATGTGTATAGAGTGATGGAAAGAAAGATTATAAATGAGAGATCGTATACGAAGAATGAAGAAGTCAGAAGAGGGAGCAGGAAGCGGTGAACTGATAGCCTGGAGAGCACCCATGGAGTCAGAAATGATTAGATAGTCGGAGGACGAACGATTGCACGAGATATGTATGATCGCACGAAGGATAGCCATCAATTCGGCCGTAAAAATAGAACAGAAAGATGGGAGGCGAAAGGATTCGGAGAAACTGGAGTCGGGAAGAATAAAAGACGATCCGACACCACCGGGTCCTCTAGAGCCATCAGTAAAAACAAGTGCATGAGAAGGAAAAAGACAACTGACCGTACTGCGAAATTCCTGTTTAATGACGGTCTGAGGCATAAACTTGGAAAATTTAGGGAGAAAATGTACTTTGGGAGGGTGTAAGAGGTCGAAATAATTGAGTGAGAAGTACGGAAGATTATTGCTGGATATAATATGGGAGCAGAAAAGGCAAAGTAGCACCCATAGAATATTTATCAGCCTTATTTACGACGTTGGTTTACGTTTATTTATTACTTTTTCAATTACCACCCTGTCAGTGCTGCATTTATCCTCCCAGATTTTGGTCCTTTCAAAATATTTTCGTCTGCCTATTTATGTTCTATATTTATAAATCCTACGTTACATTATTTTCATTTCCTCCAATCAGCTTTCCTTTAAATTCTTGATTATATCTGACTCCATGACCGCCCTTCAGGCCATTTGTTCTCTGTGATTTTATTATACTCCGTATACGCCCACTTATCTACCTTCTGTCTTCCCTTCATTCCATTCAAATTGATTTGCTTTGGGTTCCTAGTCATTCGGCTATTTTCGATAATGAAGCGGCGAACTCCATGGCTCGGTTTGCTACCTCTTCTCAAAAAGCCCCGTCGTCTAATCTCCTTCTACCGTGCAAAGGTTTTCATCTCAGATTATGATATCGGATATAATACGTTTCCTCTTTCTCTAACAATTGTTCTTTTTATCTGTCTGTTCAACCTAGTCTTCCTTCTGACCCGTGGTTCTCTTTGTTTCCTTCACTTCGTCTCTCTGTTGCTGTCTCCGTTATTCGTCTGCGCTCTTAAGCCGTACTTTATTATCTTCCTCCCGTTTTCGTTTTTCGTTGGTTGCTTCTCCATATTGTCCTCTCCACTCAAACAAAGAGCGTGTTTACGATGCGGACCATGTGTTTATTAAATGTTCATGTCTTTCTGCTGTGTGTTCTGCTTTCTATTCGATTTTATTGATACTTGGTCTTCCTACTCCACATTGTGCCTCTTATATCCTTTCCCTCTCTACACATTGTTCCTATTATTTGTTCCTTCCTCCTAACAAAATCCGACCGTATCAAGATATAATTGACTCCTTCATTTTCTAATTGTTTCTGGGTAAAGGTCCCCCCGGTTGACAAGCCCAGAAAAAAAAAATTACCGCCCAATATTTTCTTATAACGATAACAATAGCAAAGAAAAAATTATATTGTTAGTTATAGTGTCATTAACTAAGGTGGTTGAGATTAAAAGGTAAAAGTTAAGAAATCTGTCACAAAATTAACCAATTACCATACCAATACTTTCAATTAATTTTATACTCTAACGATGAATAAAGGTTTGAATTGTTTTGCTTGCAATTGCTGGTTCAATATTTCATATTGAGAATAACAAAAGAACCCACGGAGTTATGGAGCTAAAAATTTAAGGGAAAACTGTAACTTTTTTTATTATGCTCCGCAAGAAGATGTTTTGGTTGTGACCGTTTTTATCGCTACCTTACAGACCCTTTGAGCCGGACGTAATACCTAGCAGTTTATTTGCAGTTCCTCGTACGGTCTCATTCAATCGATGTCGCTTTCAGAAGAACCAGTCTCAGTGCAGGATAGAATCTATTACAAGTAATTGCGAAAATATTTTGAATGCAGTATCCGAGGAAAATAAAATTATACTCTAGCTGAAGTGACCGCGTTTAAATATTCACCGGTTGTGTCGTACAATAGACGAGGCATAATTTTTGTCTTGGAAAATTTAGTAAAAATCCTTGTTCTTAAATAAAACGATTTGTATATTTGGATTTAAAATTGAATGCACTTTTAATATAAATATATTTAATATGAGAAAATTTGTCATGTTAATAAAAATTTAAGGTGGAAAATAAATAATTTTATCCCATTTTTTTTTTACATATACTTTCTATTATGAAATTTTTAATGTATATTGCATACCTTTCTTTTTTTTTGTCCTTCATTAAATTACTTCGAGTCTTTTAAACTTCTCTCATTTTGCTCAATCATTTGTGCTAAGTTCACTGCTATTTTGCGTACCCTACTTTTTATTCGATCCTCATTTGCCGCTCGCAATATTCTTATCCGCTCCGATGCTCAAACCGTACTGCAGGCTATCACATCTCCTCTTCCTTCTCACTTGATCGACTACGTTATCCTTCTTATTCACTCCTTGATTCATGATCTTTTCCTTTCTCGCTCAATCTAAACTGATATCTTTTGGATTCCTGGTCATGTCGGAATCGAGGGAAATGAGTGTTAGTTGACTCATTCATTTGATTATCTTCCTCTTTTGGTAGGTTTCTTCTTGTTTTCTCGTCGTCCAATATTATTACCTTCCTGTCTACAACTACTGATTCCAAACTCTGAACTTTTATACTTCCTTATTCTCTAACCCGGATTCCTTTTTCTTGTCTATTCAGCCGTCCCTTCTTCGCTCTTGAAATTCCCCTCCATGTTTAGCTCTAACCTCTCTGCGATTTTCCGCCTCCGTTTTGGGCACAATTTGCTCCCTTCTTCGATTTTCCGTTTTTATCTCGTGTCGTCTACTGTTGTTCCTTGCACCTCTGCAACATCCGTTTCATTTGCGATCCCGATCATATAATGTTCTATTGTTCATCACTTTCACCCGACAAACCTCTTTTTTCTCCTCTCTTTTATCAAATGATATTCCCACTTCATATAATGCTTCGTTCATTCTCTCCCTTCCTTCTCCTTGTGTTATCCAAGCCCTTGATATTTTTTGTCCGCTATCTCTGATTGAATAAGGATCTGAGTTTCCTTCCCCTCTTTTTCTCTGTTCTTGGGTCAATGACCACGCTGACAAATTCATTAAAAGAAAAAATGATTTTAAGATTTTAGCATCTTTTACTCCATTTTTGTATTTTATTTATATATATATATATAAACTCGGCCATTTTGGTGAGACAAGGGACTATGCCCCTTGACCTCTCTTACTTTCATTTCTGCCTCTTTCTCTTCTATACTTTCTATAAAATGATCAAAATTTACAACGTAATTCTTACTGGCATCAACACAAAAAAACAATAACATAACCACAAAAATCCTATTCTAACATTTAACTTTCATTATATAGAATTAAGACATTTTTTCGTTATATTTTTCGTTACATATTTCATTACATAAAATTGTGACATTTTTTAAATAACAACAACAAAAATCCTATAAAATATAACAAACGTTATATAAAATTGGGACATTTTTTTGGGGCATTTTTTCGAATGGGAGGTAGCCTAAGAATTACGTTGTAATTAACATATATATATATATATATATATATATATATATATATATATATGTATATTTTTTGTTTCATTCCTTTTAAAATCATACCGGTTAACTCGACCGCTATTGATGTTGCAATATATAATATATATGTACATACATATATATATATAGTATGTTTATGTATATGTGTGAATGCATATATACATATATATACGTATATCCAAACCAGAAAACCATAAATTTAATCTAAACTGTCCACCCCCAGAGACGTGCAAAAGCTGATTAAAATGATTAGTTGTAATGATTTTGAAATTAAGGGAGGTACAAAACAAATTATATTACGGTTTTTTTTCCACCTCTAATCTTGGCTGCGGTAGTGTCAGCACCCTCTGGACATTTCTTTATTAATTTTGTGCAATTTTTTTTCTTGTTTATTTTAAATGAGTTTCGGCCGTTTTTTGGAAATAGCGTATTCCTTTCATGATGGCGGCGTTGTCAGCAGTGCCGTTTTTAAATGCGAAAGATATAGCACAATTTAAGAAACTTAAACTTAAGGAACGTAAAATGAAAAATATCGAAATGAACACCATTCTGAATTATTTATGTGGATGCATGAAAAATATTTCAGTTAGATTTGTTTATTATTAAAAGCAAATTTTTTGAAACTTAAATTTTTTGTTCGACGCGAATTCCAAAGAAAAAAATTTAAATACCTAAACAAGTGTACTTTACCACTTAGTTAATAAAACTAGAGATGCTTAATAAAGTTTTTATATCAGCTGACAGTACATAGCGTGGACTGGAAACGGATATGTTAGCTAAATTGAGTGTAGTGCAAGTTTGACAGCTATTTGACTCCGCTTGTGGTGGTTGCTCATACACACCTGATACTTAATAGTTTGCATTGTACCGTGTCTTTTACAAAATTGTTGCGAACTCCAACGCGAGTCTTGCGTAAACTAGCTTAAGCTTCGGCTAGAATTAATAAAGAATACTCCACATTTTACGCTACGGTTATTACGTGCTGCTATTCTGACACTGTTATAAATTACTTTGTATCTCAGTGCGCACATTGAAAAATCTAAAAAGCTTTTCAAGTTCATTATCCATATTCGAATCTACATTTGTAATCCGCGTTCATCGGCCGTTTAATTTTACAATTTAGGTGTCCACATTTTCCTTACATTCTGATGATAATCTTTTGGCTAATTTTTATCTGATCGTATCAAGCAAAGACAGTAAATCTCTACGAGAATCCCTTTTTTAACGTTTATTTTAATGACTATACACAGTTGTACTTTCTAATAAACAAATCTTTACGTGGTCATAAGTTACACCCAAGGATATTAAGATTTCCATCACTGATAAAAACTGGCGCTAAGGGGATTTTACTTTATTCAAATTTATATTTATAAATTTATTTTATTGAAAATCAAGAATCTGTGTTCACCGATGTTTACTCTTATAGTAGCACCATTGGTCAGAACACTTTCGAGTGATTAAAATCGGTCCAAACAGACAAAAGTTATGCGTGAACGAACATAAAAAAAACACACAAAAAAACAAACTTAAGCAACGAACATATAATCTTAATAATCAGTCGATACCGAAACTCCACATAATGCGTGATATTTGTTAACCTAAGCCTATATAAAATAAAATGTTTTTTTTTTTTGTTTTTTTCAAATGCCGACTTCAAGATTTACTATAAAAACGTTTATTAAAAATACACTAAAAAGTAAAAAATAACTACTCTCGATAAGAAAATAATACATTATTTCAGGGTGACATAGGTTAAGGTGATTTATGAAATCCTTATATTAACTTTTTGAAATCGACACAAAAACCGCAAATTGCAATAATAATTAAGAACCGCATTAAATATTTATTGCGATTCTAATACATTGAAAACAAGTGACTTTGTTATTATATTCATTAAGTTTTTCAAGATATTGTAATTTTAATTTAGTGCCTACTCTAAAAAGAAATGCATAAGAATTACCATAAAATCACCTTAAGCTAGATCACTCTTAAATATATTCTTCATGGGAGTAATTATTTTCTTATTTTACGAATATAGTTGCATTTTTATTAAATTTTTATAGTAAATCTGGAAGTCGGTAATTTTTTTTGTTTTTGAAGAACATTTTTTTCACAATTTTTAGCCTAATACTTCGATTTTTTCTTAGTTGACGGCCTTTTCAATTTGCGCTAAGCTGGTTTAAAATTCGCTTTTTTTTATTCGAATCTACATTTAACCGTGATAATTATAATTGATAATGCTTTAATTTTTTTAGATTATCGTGTTTAATGTTTATAATTTTTTTTGTCATCCGCGCCTATTTTATTAATAAATGGAAAAAAAAATTACTCGAGGGACCACCCACATTTTTTCACGTTTTGATGACTACTTAATCTGTGTTTATCGATTTTCATCCGTACTCACGTGGTATCATCGTTGATTGGTATACACTTTCGAGTAAACACAGAATTATTAAAATCGGTTCACGTAGGTACAAGTTATGCGCGAACAAACGTGAAAAGGAAACAACATACGCGACAAACCTATAACCCCCCCCTCCCGAGGTCTTTAAAAATAAATACGAACGATAATATGTAAAAACAATACTAGAAATGATAAAAAGACAATTACACGTTTATTTTTTAACAATAAATTAATTATATAAATAGAATAAATTACATAATTAAACTTAACAGTAATGCTGGTACTGGCTGTCAGGTTTACTACATTTTTGTATAAATAAAAAATTAAATCGGTGGATTGAAGCAGGATGGCTGAACCTGAAATAAAACATAACATTAATTAGTAATTTGGAAACAGCGAGAAAATAGTTCGTCGATGGGAATGGGTTTAATTCGCCGAGGCTTTTGTTACTTTTATTCTCTTCAAATATTTTTACATAATTTCAACGATTTTACTAATCAATATTTATATAGTCCAAATCAATAAAATTAGATAAAAACGTTCCCAATCAGAAAACATAATTCGGAATATGTGACCATAAGCACTCTTTTTATTCCCATATCCGGGAAGACAATATAAAGTAACATACATTTACGCGTCCAAAGTGTTTTTAATCGCTTCGCTGATGCTACCCGGGATTTGTTTCAGGATGTTTTTCAGTGTTATATTAACGTTCATTATTTTGTTTGATCCATGGGGGAACTACCGTACGCGCTGGATGGGGAAAAGTCAAAGAGTCTATTAGAGAATTTGGGGTCGTTTACGACAATTTTTGTAATAGGATAAAATACGATGCACATGCTAAGGTGCGGTGGTGATCTCCTGTGAGCCCTTCTAAGATTATATCAAGGGTAGAAAGCGAACAGAATCAAAGGATTTAATTGAAGAGTGACGTAAAGAGTGGTCTGAACAGCTGTATGTGACCTTAGCTAAAATAATGGACCTGTAAAAGGTCAGGCCGATTTTTAAATATCGCGATCACGGTCATTTAGGAATTTTCTAAAAAGATACCAAATTCGTTTCTTATTATTCGGTGAAAATGTAGTTGACAGTCTGCTCGAAATTATGCGCTTTGTTACATATAATTATGATAATAAAAGCAATTCGCAAATGTTACAGTTTTACAGTGGATAATTATTTAGGAAATATTTTCACACTCTTTCTAAGAATATATTTTCTCTTCGTAATTTACATTATCGGAAACGGATGAAAAATACTGTTCTTATATTTCAAATAGGAACATTAATAAATATTATCGAAAGGCAATTAAGTTTAGAAAATGTTATGCCCGTAAAAAAAAAAAAAAAAATTATCTTGAACGAAATGTTTTGCATTTAGTTCTGCCCTAGTGAACACGCGATCGATGGTAATTTGAAAATTTTGAAGAGTTACGGTTAATATTTTTCATCGCTAACAGTTAATTTAGAAAGCAATTATCGCACACAATTTGTACCGCGTCAGTCCTCGATTACACTATATACTGTTTAAGAAATACCGTAAAAACGATTTTCCGCTATTCTTTGTTATTATTTTAGCGTTACAGGCCCGTGTTTTTTTTTTTTTTGTTTGTTTCCCGTTTTTTTCACATAATTCCTTTCATTTTACATACGGATATTTGAAAATTTACGAAATAATTGATTAATTAATTGATTAATTTAAGATTATTGACGTTACCACGAGCTCTGGCTGTTTCAGATAAAACATTATTTATTTTTATGCGCACCAGGTTCGAACCATCATCGAAGGATAATTAAAGAGAACACTACGTAAAAGAATATTTTGATTCAGGGATGATCGGGATAAACTTAGAACAGGTAATAAGTGAGGGAACCGACGGATAAGATGATTAAAAATAAAAGACAACGATACGAAGTTCTCTGAAAAATATTGAGAATCCAGCGTACAACTGTCCCATTGTTGACTCGCCCAAAAAAAATGTCTTAGTGGGGCCACCCTCACCTGACCGCAAGTCACAGAAGTGTATGTGAGTTGAAAAAATCCCGGTAACAAATGATCATGAAATAATGTCCAAGTGTAAAACAAACAACCGGAAAAAAAATAAATAAAAATCCCGAAAAGTCAAGAGATGAAAAATTAATACAGGATTAATTTCTGACAGTAGTTTATTTTATTTTATATTATTTTATCCTATTTTTCGAACATTAAAGAGCTTATTTTTTTTTTTTTTTTTTTATAAGAGTGTATATGAGGGTTTCCATGTGCCGTGTTTAACTACTGGGGCTATTACAGCACATGGAGCCTACTTAAGGGGATTAAACGCGATAGTACAGATCGCTGCTCCGCATGAAAGCTAATACAGCTGCGACCGCGGGCGGAGCATTTGGCAGTATCGTAGAATTAGAGGAAGTGGTGAAGTGAATGGATCGTGATAGTGCAAAAGAGGGACATTCGAGAAGTAGGTGATTGGTGGATGGGGCGCTCGGTTGACTACAAAAGGGACAGACATTTGGGGGTACCTGACTCGTGAATATGTAGCCGTGCGAAAGGGTTGTATGTCCTATTCGGAGACGATTCAGGACAGAAAAATCTCTGCGGGAAAGAGCTTATTGATGTTTTCTTTGCTTATATTATTTTATATAAAAATCTGATATTAGGCAATTAAACGATTTAGTAGTTTTGATTTATACCGTGCTAGATGGAGGAGAAAGTTTATCTTCTTTTGTGCGGTACGACGTTGCCAGTTTCTTATTCACACACTCCAGTACATAATATATTAATGAGAATATCATTACTGCGTCCCCTCTGCGGGGGAGATATGAAAAAAATATTGCAAAAAACCGTTATGAAATATGTGTAACTGAAGTTGTAACAAAAATTGCTATCCAAAAAGTCAATTATAATTTCATTTTTAACTTTACTGTTTTGTAAGAATTATAAAATTATTATCTACGGGTCTATGGGTTTTTCGAGGCGCAAAAGATCAAGTTACATATATATATATATATATATATATATATATGTATATATACAATAATTAATAAGATTAAACATTTCTGTATATGTTTTATATTAAATAGATCAATAACAAATCAGAAATATATGAATTAAATACAAAAGATCAATATGTTTCGTAGTAAGAGCTGCATGCTTATTGTATTATATACAATATGTTGGAAATATATTTGGTTTTTTTGCATTTAAACAATATATTTCTGGTTTGCTATTGATACATTATTAAATATACTAAGGGACCCAATGGTATTGGTGCAGCTTTCTTCTGCCCTTCTCTCAATTACTTTGAGTCCTTTAAACTTCCCTCCTTTTGTTCAATCTTTTATGCTGAGTCTTCTGCTGTTCTGCGTGCCCTTCTTTTTATCAAAACTTCACCGGCTTCTCGCAGTCTCCTTATCCTATCGGACGCTCAAAGCGTGCTGCAAACTATCACATCTCCTCTCCCTTCTCACTCAACCGACTGCATCATTCTCCTTATTCGTTCCTTAATTCACGATCTTTTCCTTTTCCACTTTATCCAAACGGATTTCCTTTGGATTCCTGGCCATTCCGGAATCGTGGGAAATGAGTTGGTTGACTCATTCGCTCGATTGTCTTCCTCTTCTGGTAGGTTTCTTCTTGCCTTCTCAGCTTCTAATATTACCCTTCTGTCTGCAGCTGCTCATTCCAAACTGTGGTCTGACTCCTACGTCTCCTCATTCTCCAACCCGAACTCCTTTTTCTTGTCTATCCAACCTTCCCTTCCACGCTTTCCATGGTTTATTAACTTTCCTTCTATGCGTCGTTCCTATCTCTCTGCGATTTGCCGCTTGCGTTTTGGGCATAGTTTGCTCCCTTCCTCATTGTTCCGTTATTCTCTCGTGCCTTCTCCTTATAGTCCATTGCATCCTCCCGGCGATCAATGTATTTCTGATCCCGATCATATGATGTTCAGTTGTTCGTCGCTTTCAACTGAACAAGCTTCTTTTTATTCCATCCTCTTACAAACCGATATTCCCGCTCCATATTGTACTTCATTCATTCTCTCCCTTCCTTCTCCTTCGGTTATTCTAGCTCTTGATTCCTTTCTGTCGGCTATCTCTGATCGTGTAAGGATCTGAGTCTCTCTTTTCTCTCTGTTCCGCTGTTCTTGGGCCCATGTCCATGTTAACGAACCCATTAAAAAAAAAAAAAAAAAAATACTAAAGTTAATAAAATAATACATACTTTTAGAATTAACTTTGATGCGGTTTTTGAGCACTATATGCCATTTCGTGACTGTCTGCACTCCTGCCCCATCCGCCGTGACTGCTGCTACCATAACTGCTGTAGTCGGATGGCGGTGCGTAAGAATCAGCGTGACTGCTAGCGTGATGAGGATGACTGACAATTTCATACGTGACGGTCTTCTGGTGCGCCAATAACTTTTTTAAAGCGATGATCAAAGACAGTAATAAAGCGATCTTACCGATGATCAAGGCTTTACCGGCCAGCAAAGCAATAAGACCGAACGCGATCGGAATTAAAGTGAACAGCTTTAATTTCAGCATCATCAGTAACGGTAACAAAACTTTACCGCCTTTCTCTGTAACGATAAAGCGCACACCATTTTAATCCATCCTCTAAGGCTAACTACGTGTTTGTGTAAAATTATGTTCGATTAAAAATTCTACTTCAAATATAAACACGAGTCATTTACTCCAATAACACAAGCAAAGTATGAGGTTTGAAGTAGCTAATTTTTTCTAACAGGTAAAAAAATGATTTTTTTTTTTTTCCGGGAAGGGGGGATGTGACAAAATGGCCTTTTAAAATGTGATTTTCCAATTAAATAGATGTTTAACATAAATTGTCTTTTGTGAAGATAAAAAAGAAAATACATTGAAATTAGAATATGCTTATATAATAATTTAAGATATAAACTTAATGCAGAATTTTATATGTTCAAGTACTATTGTAATCTCTCCTTCCGCAATATTTTTAAGCTCGATTTTAAGTAAGTTTTATCTTTCACTATTTTAATTTTTTTATATTTTTGAGCAATTATTACAATCTTAAAACAAATCTTAAATAAGTAATAAACATAACAATTGGGAAAGGAACGTGGAATAAAAACTTAGCCCAACGACAGTTTTTAGGAATACAGAAATCATGTACATTACCGCTCACTATGACAGTAACAAAAGTCGACATGTAGAGTTGATCGCATAAAAATGATTAGATTGACACATTTTAAGAAATTTTTATTACGCGATCTGAAAATGTAGTTGCTTTAAAAATGGGAATAAGAATAGAAGAAAAAAAAAAGATTGTCGAGTCGAAATTACTGATGGTAAATGATTCATATCGGATCATTAACTTTAATAAGCGGTGCATTCATACGGATACATGTCTAAGCAAGTGTAACGTTGCAAGTCAAGCCGCGACGCTTGATAACACACGCACATGCGGTCGCTTTCCTCGCAATGTATTTAGGTGCTGTTTATAATCGAACACTTAAGAAATGAATCGCCTATTCTACCGGAAACTACTGCGAAGCTACAAAACTGTTTAAAAAATCGGATCATTTTTCGAATCTACCATGCCTAGATTAAAGGAGAGTTAAGACGAAGTTGATCCGGCACGCAACTATATTAAATATCGGAAGGAATAAATTTTACTTTTAAAATATCATTCTTTTCAATTGGCCGGGCGTTATTAATAGCAGTTCATCTAACCCTTCTATCTTCTCAAGTATCTTCAAAATTTTCATCGCGCGTCATTCTGCAATACCTTATTTCGATATCGTTCCGATATTAACATAGACTTCCATACAATCACCAACAACAACGCAACTTTCCTACTAGATACTAGATAGCCGCACACAATTTAGCTTTCAATTGTCCTCGACATCAAAGTCCAAAATCTTTTTCCCCTTCTTTCCAGTCATCATAATCATCTCATTTCGATCTCTCAGCTGAACTTTCTCTTCTTTCCCGGCTCTCTAGCTGTTTATACTTCTTAAAGCGCTTTTTATTTTCTTCCCTTCAATTTCCTTATTAGATTCGGTTATTTCTAGTCTGGTAAAAATACGATACAACTTGTGAAGCAATTCCTTTTGTTAGCGCCCCTCAAAATAACGACAACTCTGAAACGTTTGTGTGTGTGTGTGTGTGTGTGTATTTCTATTTTGACAAGTCAGTGGAATTTAGATCACTTTCGGATTAAAATCAAATATTTACATTCATCTTTATTAATATTCTTAGATTTTATCTTTTCGAATTAAAGATCTAGATCGTCTTAGATATTCAAACAATATAAACTAAATTTATCTCTTTATTAGTGTGACTTTTCCGTTTTCTGGCCCAAAAAATGGGATACTTAATAAACCGTCAGTACTATCGTATGATGTTTATTTATGTTTATAATTTTTCAATTATAAACATTTTCCTTGCTTCTAGCAGCACAGGATGAAACAAATTATCGATAATCTTTTTTTCTGTTTTAATCAGCTGTTTATTGCCAGTCTTTTTCAAATCTAGGTTTTTAGGTCTGTCGCTAATGTCGAAATTTTCGGATAAATTTTCTCGCACGTTATAACGATTTTTCTGCTAAAGTTTCCACCTCATTCAGTCAAATTCGTATGCAATCAGCCGATCTTTAGTCTGCTGCCAATCGTCTTCCAACTGCGGAGCACGGCGGATTCCGATTTCATAAACTGCTATTTTTCCAAGTTCAATTATAAGTCACCTTCAATTGTTTTAAGCTCTCGTTTCCTTTTGCCCCATCATAGAAAATTCGACATTTATGAAAGGATGAATAATTTGTATCCGATTATACACGTCCGCAAAATTCCTTCCCCCTCGGGAGGAGGGGGCAGGATTCAAAAATTGCCTTAATTCCTTTATTTTGTGTATCGCAGCAAGTGTAAATGTGAACGTCGAGAAGTCGCAATATTCATTTTCTCCGTTTTTATTTACTATTTCGGTTTATTTTGTGAACTTTTTTCAAAATTTATTTTACGGTTGATTTCATTTTCTTCATTTTTAACCGGACGAAATTTTATTTTACGAATATTGGCCGTTCTCACAAAATGGTAATCTTTGCGTTGTAAAAGCTATTTACGCGGGAGATTTAAAATCTAGATGGTAATGCAAGTTTTATCTAAATATCAACTTCAAAAGCAAACAACGGTCACGTTGAAATTCGAAAAAAAAAAGAAAAAAAAACAAAGAAAAACAAATAATATTTTCTAATTGCGAATAACAGGCGCACATAAATTGTTGTTATTTTTGAAAATTCATACGCGTTTGTTACTGGCAGAAATTATTAGTGAGAAGCAGCAGAAAAATAAAAAATCTAAATGATCACGACCCCGGGTCGAACAAAATCCCGTTCATCGTGCATTTTATTCGCCGCGGGAAACTTACAGTACAGTAAAGCTAATTACAACAAGGTAAAGTTGCATTTTTTTTTTTAATAATTGCGAAATACTGAAGGCAGGTTAGTCTAGTTGGTTTAGGACTTGAAGCCCTGTGGTCCCGGGGTCAGTGGATCTTGATGACAGCAAAAGCAGAAATATTTATTCAATATTCAATGTGCTTAAAACAAGGGAAAAAAAAATAGTCGGATAGGTCAAGAAAAGAGAAGAAACTAATAAACATTTAAGGAAACCCCTACCGTTTATTTTGTTATCATTTGATTAATTTGAATGAAGAAATTAAAAAAGTTTCAGTATTTTCGGCGGGAAAAATTAACACGTGAGGTGAAAATTTCTCCATAGCGTTGACTGACTACTAAAGTTTCTTTAAAAGGCTGATAAAATATGGCAAAGATAACTTCACCTTCTGTGGCGTATTGTATGCACCTGGAAGACGGGTCCATCAATTTTTTGGACATATCGTTAGACGCACAGGTGAAAATCTAGAGAAAACATTGCTGCTCGGCGAAGCCCCCGGTACACGAGAAAGGGGCAGAGTACCCCCGCATTGGACTGACGGCTTGCGAAGTCAATTTGGTCAGGTAGCAACAGCGATTAACACAGCTCAAGACCGGAAACAGTGGAGAGAGCTGGCAGGTCATAACGGTCAGAACTGACTGGAACCGAATGATGATGATAAATCTATAATGAGTCGAGAGTTTGTATTAAAAAATTTGATACAAAAAAATGTTCTAAAATTGTTGCAGAATACCTGACTTTTAAGAATCGTTTAAACTTTGAGGAAAATAAGTAACATAATTTTTTAATTTACCCTTTAAATTGCACTTG
Source organism: Icerya purchasi (assembly GCA_039619475.1). Classification (NCBI taxonomy): domain Eukaryota; kingdom Metazoa; phylum Arthropoda; class Insecta; order Hemiptera; family Monophlebidae; genus Icerya; species Icerya purchasi. The sequence continues at coordinate 72,346,237 of CM077116.1, forward strand.
ACTAATTCTTTTTTCTGAATATTTAAGGAATTTATTATTCTTCAACCGCGTGTTTTTTTCTTTTTTTGGTTTTTAACATCACTGTTCATTGTTTAAATATGTTTCTGTTCGTAATAATTTTTGTATTTGTCATTGCAGAACTTATTATACGCCCTATTTTTTTCCGTTTACTTAAAATACGATGATTTTTTTTTTTTTTTTTTGATCAATTAAAAAGAAATCTTTTGACCTTCGTTTTAATTATTTTTTCTAGTTATTTCTAACACGTATTATACGAGTTCTTGGAACAGAGAAAAAATTAAATTTCTCATATTCGTCTGCTTTTTTTTTTTTTTATAGTTTAAAAAAGTAACTGGCAAATAAATGAATTATTTGATTTTTTCTGAAATGATCCGATCGAGGTATAGTAGAATGACGGCCCTTAATTTTTAGCTATTTATTAAACACAGAAATATAAAACTGGAAATACCAGATAAACTACTGTACGCTCTTTTAGCAAATTTCGCGTTACCTACATTTAGACGAACACGGAAATAACGTTTAATTCAAGTAAAATATCTATGTGCAAAATAAAAATGTAAACGTACGAATAATTTGAACTATGGATATGAATTAAAGAAACCCAAGTCGGAGATATACATATCTGAGAAGGCTTATTTTGAACCGCGAAAAAAATTTGAATTTCTTAATTTCTTTTTTATCTATCTATCTATCTATCTATCTATCTATCTATCTATCTATCTATCTATCTATATATATATATATATATATAATATACATATATATATAAAAATCATTTGTGCATATATGTATATATACAAATTTTGTGGTTTTTTTCGTAGCTTGTCTCCTAATATATTTTTAAATGAAATTCAATTTTTAATTAAAACAGCGACTGTCTACAGGTGAGATTATAAATGCACCGTACCCGAGAATGCCGAGAAATTTTAAGTCTTTCAAACTATGTACCGTATTGCAAAACTATTAAAAATTTAAACGAAATCCGAATTATAAACCGAATAATTATTTTAAAAAAACGTTGTTTCAATTTTTTTAGTATGGGAAATGAATCTTCTCCATCGTATACTTCTAGTTCGAGCAAGTGTGTTACCCTCTTTCTAATATTGTAATTACTCATATTTTATTTTTGTTGAAACAATTTTTTTTTTTTACGTTAATAGATTTATTTTTTTAAGAATAGGAAATGTAATAAAAAGGAAAAGTGAGCAAATACTATTTCTATCTAATTAAAAATATATAAACAAAGTTGAAATTTTATTCAAAAAAATAAAGTTCTCGCAGAGTAGCGAGATACCCGAGAAAGAATTTTTTTTCTGTCACTATTTTTTTTGATCGTATAAAAATAGATCAAGAACTAGAACGGCAAACAATTAAAGTATGAATGAATTTCAATTAGAAAACCGTGAGAAAAAACGCAAAAATTTGATTTATTTAAAGTGAAGTGCGTTAGTCCTAGTAGTTTAATTCGAGCAAAAAATCCCTCTAGCAAAACGATATTGCTTAATGTCAATATAATTTTTTAAAGATTTACTTCGCCTAAAGAACTCTTTAAATCGCGTAATATATAGAAGAGAAAATAGAACCTTAAAACAAATATATATGCAGGTAGTATTCTTATTTTATATCTCTGTTTGCTACTAGCAAACCAAACAACAAGTGATAACTAAAAGTACGCTTATCACAGAGACGTTTTTAGATGAAACACATCTCCAGCTGGATAAAAAATAAAAACATACAACCGAACAATTATGGAAAAAATTTAAAAACGCGAACATAGAACAATGGACATCGAGCTGTGAACATAAGTCTCGAGCGAAATTATAAAAATTTTATTCGCGACATATGTTCGATTTTATGTTTATGTTTTTATTCTTCCTCTGCTGAAGTGGGTTTTAGAATGTTTCTACGATACGTACACTTCTAGTTATCATTTGTTGTTTATTTTGCTATTTCGGAAATATATTATTTAAAAAATATGTATGTTCTCGAAAAAGAAAAAATATTCACAAAAAACCGCATCTGATACTGTTTATAAATTAAACTATAAGTACTAGCGAAATATTATTTACTACGGATGGATTCCGGGGAGGGTAAGTTTTGTCGTTCCTATTTGACTTTGGATTTTTTGCAAAAGATACGGTAAGAGTTAGTCCAATTTTCATTTATTTTAAGCTGCTTGAAAGAGTAAAAGAAACCACCTTTTTAATATAATTGTTAAACAAAATATATTTTATTAAAATTTTAAATATTACGTAAGGAAGAGGTGTAGAGTTTTTTTAAGTCTTTCCCGTTTTCCCCTGACGAAGTGTACATTTATTTTCGTCCATTAAAATTTTAACACTGCAATCGTACAATTTCGAAATCGTATCAAATTAAAACTTTACGAGGCTGTGAATTACTGATTTTCAAAAGTATATTAGCCTGACTGACTCATCATGGAGCTCAACTCGTTCAGTTAAAGATTTGGAATAGTAGCGATCACATTATTTCTGTTACATTGTTCCTATTAAGCGAGGATTTTTCGAAATTCTGGGTTATGTTTTTTTTAGCGTGTTGTTGGTTTTCTTCAAAAACGGACATCTATGTAAAATTTATTCTACAGATTTCGACGGGGGCTAATTATGTTGAGAATATCTTAATGTATTGGTTAAAAAAGAATCATTAGAATAATTTTAATGAGCACACGTTGCGGTTAAAGGGAGATTATAGAATTTTTACGGAGTGCTGTTAAAATCGGGTTTTTTGCAGAATAGTAAATAAACAATTATAAATTATATATATTTTAATACGACCAAAAATTATATGCATACATATACATATGTGTATATATATATGTATGTGCATATATATGTATATGTGTAATTGGGTTATCAGAAACGGATCTGACGATTTTGATAAAATTCACGAGTTAGTGTTTTTTAGGGATTTAGATAAATCGATTGATCGTATCGTTGAGAATACTTTAGGAAATGAACAATTCTAAAACCAATCACATTTTTAAGATTTATTAAAAAGTAAATAATTCGCTTATTTAACAAAAAGTGATACATCTACTTACCATCGTTAAAAAACAGATAAAGACATAATATCTTTGTTTCGCGATGAAGTATATGTATTTAGGCTTTACGTGGCGGATTTGAATTCCCAAATATGGGTTGGACATTGTTATAGAGTTAAGATAGGTGATAACTTGCAATAATGTTTCTGGCTCGTGAATTTTCACTTTTTTGCAGCTTGAGAATACCTCAACATGAAAATAAAGAATGATGCAGTGCATACAAACATCTAGCTTTCCTGTTATGTGTCTGCATATTACCATGGGCGTCGCCAGTGGGTGGCAAGGGGGAGCTGCCCACTCCTGGAGCCTTGAAACTTTTTAATCAGCTCATGGGCGCGTAATCATGGACAATTTGCCAGAAACCCGCCAAAATTATGTTTTAATAAAGATTTTATTCTTGTTTAATAAAATATTAAGCCTTTACAACTGATAAATATTATCTTTCCTATAACTCGTATCCTCTTTCTATCATCTTGCCCCCCTCCCCTGGGTTATCGGCTGGAATGTTTAATTGCTTGCAGAACATATTAATATTGATTGATTTGCAAGTCTTAATACGTGTATTATTAAATGAGCAATTCTTGTATATGCATAGTTCTTAGAAATGGCTGTAGCGATTTTGATCGAATTCACAAATTAGTCGGGAGTTGGTCTAGAAGTCGACTGTTCTAGAAAACGGAAGCTGAAAAATGCCGAAATGCGGTGTAACTTTTGTTTTCACCTGCATATTATTGTAATATTTTTAAATATTTGTGAAACCCGTGAATGATTAAATCAATCCGCAAGACGAGTAAAGTTCGATCACTAGTGCGCCGAGTGATTTGCGACTGAGAAATTTTGGTATTAATTACATTTTCGATAGAACTCTCGCCTGAAATTATTTACTTTATTCAACTTATAATTCGTCGTCATTATTTTTTTTTTTCGTTTCTTTTGCAGTAATTTTTCTTCCGGCCAGTGCTATTTCTTCCGGAATCTATGTTTACATATTTAAAAGTATAAATAGAACTAAATGTGGAACAGGCGCACTACCGGAGGGAGAAAAAAAAACTAGCTGGGAACGTGTAACATAAATCAACAAGACGGGAACTGCGTAGACATTGAACAGCGAAACCAGTTTCAATGTGAACACGCTTTTTAATATTTTTCCACGTTAAAAAGTCACTAAGAATATCATAAAGAACCACCAGGACAGATGACTACGAAACATGTCAGCCTTTGATCTTTTGTGAATTATTACATTTCTGTTAATAATTTTAAATAAATATTACACTAGTCCTCCGTAACGGTGAATAAAATGTTTATTGCTAAAATCCGTTACTAATGTGAAGCAACAAGTAAAATCCGCATTCGGTAAATATCGTTTTTTCGATGTTGTCGTTCAAAGTATAATTTTTTACGTACCAAAAAAAAAAAAAAAAATTTTTTTTAGATTTTCAGATTTTACTTTGTGATATACAAATTGTAAAATATTGAAACATTAACCGAATAGCTAGCGATAATTAAAATGTGACATTCGAACAGGATTTCTGATAATTTAACAAGCAACAAAGTTACGTGTGTGCGACTTAAGCGAGCAGCGGGCTAAGAAGCTCCCCCTAGTTATCTCTAAAGATAATAGAAAATCTAATTTTTCGGTTTATGGTAAAACTGAAGTCGATTCTACATTCTATAAGTGAGATTAAACTAAATAATTTAATCTGTAATCTCTAAGAAAAGAAAAGTGTTGTTTTGAAATCATTATTAGAAAATCAGCGATTGGCAAATGAGAGATTTCGCCAAAAGACAAGCTCAGATTATTGTTCGTGCAATAAATAATTATTTAAGCAAACAAAAACTCTATACGCCCTTATTGTTTCACATTGTAGCGCAGATTAAAAGATTTAATTTACACGATAAATAGTTTTTTATTTATTTTAAAATTAATCATTTATTTATTTTAAAATTATATATTTATTTATTTTAAAATTATTCATTTATTGATTTTAATAATTATTTATTTATTGATTTTTAAATTATTTCTATGACTAATCACGGAAGTTTGCCCTATTTAAATATAAAACATGTATGCGTTTTTTTTTTAAATCCACACTGTGAAGTTTATACAGAAACGCGCACAAAAAGTACAAATTACACGGTTTTTCCTCAAAAGTTTGTTTTTTGTTGTTTGACAAATAAATTATTTTGTTGAAAAATTCACGTGTCTAATTAGAAATGCGGTGCCGACTGTAATCGTTAATAAACACTATTATTATTTTGTAATGGGAATATTAAAGATGGTTTGTCCGACTTTTTTCTTTTTTTTTGTTCTACGGTAGTCTAGTTGATCTGTTATTTTCTGATCAGATCACTAGTATGGAATATGCTATTTTTTGAGTACCTTCCTCCCAAAACCAAAAAAAAAAAAAAATCATAAAATTATAAATTTATATTTAAAAAGTCCAAAAAAAGAAGAAAAAAAAACAAGCAACAGAACCATCGACTTAATGCTCTCATTTTAACTTTTAATTATTAGGGAATTTTTCTTTTAATGGTAAACGTTTTAAGCGATAACGGAACTTAATGATTCACTTACTTTTCTTTCTGGCCGTTTCGACATCATCAACTGCTGCGTCGCTTTCCGATAATTCGTCGAATGTCCTGCCAGCTCGAGATATTGCGCTGAGAACGTCCGCGCCTTGTAAATTAATTTTCAAGGTATGCGTTTTCAAAAATCGTTCGAATCTACCGAACAGTCCGGAAATTACGTCGGTGCTTTTATCGTCCACCTGGTTCACCTGTTGCTGCTTATCCGTCAAGGATCTCGGCGAGCCGCCATCTATTACGTTACTGTGATCGGTCTTGATCATGGTAATTCCGTTGGTCAAGTTGATTTCGTCCTTGTTCGTCAGTTTATCGACAAAGGCGAACAATTTGTACTTTAGGCAGGGAACAGCCGAACCTTTTTCGTTGATGCAGTCGGAATAGATATTTTCCAGGAAGTCCTGTTTCGACTCGATCGAGTTGGTTGTGTGAAATCCACCTGCAGGGACGACATCCATGGACGCGGACGGCAGACAAACGCAATTACCGAAAAGTAATAACGATGCCCACGCAATTGAGGCCAGCGTACGTTCGATTTTAAGATTCATATTTTTAGAGATTCGATAAAATGCTACGACGTCGGGTAAAAAAGTGTATTTTACTTATCGAAATGTTAAAATTGTCTCAATTTAATCGGAAAATAACGGGAAAAAAAAGAGCACAAAATAAACGTAAAGAAATGGCGATGTTCGAAATATTTACGTTAAACTGTCAAATGTGTATCAGAAAAAAAAAAGTAAATAACATCAAATGGTGCAGCTCCGGACAACCTTTCTGGACGCGTTCAACGTTCGCATAAGTCGTACACGTCCCGGACACCGGACTATATATATATATATATACAGGTATGTATGTATACAGTGGAACCCTCCTACCGACCAGTTTGACCGTTCCCGCAACGACGGCGCATCATCGTAAAGAGCACGTGGTGGTAAATAGCTGCCGAACTAGACGAAACGATCCGGACTTGGAAAGGTGCGCACATTCGGCTGACAAAGAAAGCAGAGTGTACACATAGCGATAATGGAACATTTGAATTATGCTCGCCGGAGAATTGTTTCTCGCCACGTATTTCTAACTATTATTTGTATTTCTCATTGCCCACTACTAAGCTTACAATTATGTGTGTGCATTCTTCAAATAATAAGGATGATGAAATGAAACTGGTTGTTAGGAGAGGTGATCCAGCCAGTGTCGAATGTGCTTATCGGAGATATCGGATCTGAATGAAATTTCTGTGTGACATATCCTGCTAGGAATTCATCCAAAATGTTGCGGCTACTTCAAGAAGTGCTCAGCCTCATGGCGCTTTCTTCTTATTCTTCTCTGCCACATCTGCATTACATGTCCACCGTTATTTTCATTATTTTCATTATTATCATTATTCGACGCGTGCATTAATGTGCGTTCGTATAGGCCGACACTCGCCTATTTTTTGATACTGCCCGTTTCTATTGTCGCTCTTTCGCCCACCACCTCTCTACCGGTCATGATAAATTGCATTAATACGTGCTTTGCAATACTCGTGTGCTGCTTTTCGAAACTTTTTACAAGCTAAAATCGCACACGTCACGTTCTTTTTGCGCCGCTCCCATGATCAATGCAACAGTCCGTATACATGTAACTCGATGCTCTGCACTTTGCCATGGGCAGGTCTGGTCAATTTTAATTAACTATGTAATTTTTCGAAAAAATAAATAAATCCCTAACGTCATAGCATTTTCATATTATCCCTGCCATGTAAATGACACACATGGGGTTGTTAATGCATAGGTAAAGCTTGACCTTTCGTATCTTATTCCCTAACCCCCCCCCCATAATAGTTCTTCTTAAGGAAAAAAGTAGATTTCAATCGACTACGTCATTCTTTAAAAACGAAATTACATTTATTGCTTGCTTCGCAATTTTTATTACAACTTCAAGTACAAGTCTCATAACGGTTTTTCAAAAGGTTTTTTTGTTGTTTTTTTTGTATTACATCCGTCGTAAGAATGACACATTGTTATTAGTATATCTCTTTCCTCGCCTAAATGTGCTGATGGGAAATGACTGCGGAGTTCGGGATATAACTACCAAATTCTTCACCTTGTCACGGGCGGTGGTTTCCCATTACCTTCTACTGGATTTGCTGTTGGGTTAACTCTATCAGCTTAAATGCACGGTTTTAATACACCGGGTGCTCGCCTACTAATGCTACTGGAAAATTTTGCACGAGCGAGTTGCTCATAGTCTACAGTTGTACACGCAGTAAAATGCTGAATGATATTTATTAGTAGAAACATCGCGAACCAAACGTTTTCCTATCAGCAGTATATTCCGAATTCCGACTAGCACCGTTGAGTTCGCTGAGCAGAAAATGACCAGCCTGCACACGTGAACCAAACAGACGTGGGTATTTTTTCTTTTTTTTTTTTTTTTTTTTTTTTGTCAGCAGTGCTATTACTATGCGATGCTCAGGGACTTCTTACAAACAAAAGGTGACTCCAGTTGCAACAACCTATACCCTGCGGAGCGTCTTTAATATGTACATATTATAGCGATTTAAAGCCGCTCGTAATGGTCTATTTCTCGATTCTTTCCCTTCTTCCGACATCCTCTTCCTAGCCGTCTCCAATCATTTCAGACCTTTCTGGACATTTATCCATCCTTATTCTCTAATCATTATTATTCACAGTACCGTCTTATTCAATCGGTTTCTTCCTATGCTGGTTTAATTCTATTCCTGCCTGTCGTCGTTCCACCGTTGTGATTAGACTCAGGATCATTCTTTACTTTCCCCTTCTCGTTGTCGATTAGCTCTGTCGCCTTCTTCTTATTGCTCTCTTCATGTTACTGAGCTTCTTTGTATATTCTAAAATCGTATATTTTTCGAATGTTTTGCTCTCCTCAACGATCGCTTCTGTCCATGCGCCCAACTTTTAGCTTTCGATCTTCGTACAACGTAATTTATATCTTATCCTTCCCGTTGTCTTCTGTTGTTCCCTTGCTGCTATTTTTTGTATCTTTCATCTCTGATCGCCCCTGACTGTTTAGTTTTTTGATTTAGTTTATTATGTTGCTGGGTCAAGGCCACTGGCGCACCCAAGAAAAACAAAAAAAAAACACTATGAACGTAAACTGCAGTCGGTATATTTTATACAAATCAGTCCCGCGGCCAAAATCAGCATTCGAGCGGAGTTAGTGCATCGGTAGCACCATCTGTCAAATATTTTTTTACAAAAAGAAATATTTAACATGGACAGCAATTCTACAAAAATATTACTGCTTGTTTTATTAATAATAATTCAACCGTTTACTATTCAGATGAATGATTTTAAGATTATTGTCAATGTGGTATCCGTCCTTACAGAGTAAACAACACACGGAGTTATGTCTTAAAATTTCCCTAATATTTTTTCCACTCTACCAACTACGTAATCTTTCTTATACGTTCCTTGATTCAAGGTCTCTTCCTTTTTCATTTATTCCAGTTTGATCTCTCATCGATTCCTAGATCCATCAATATTATTCTTCAGTCTATAGCCGCTCATAGTAAACTATAGTTTACTCTCATTCGTCCTTATTCTTGAACTCCCGATTCCTTTTACTTATCTATTCAAGTTTCCCTTCCACTCTATATCTCGGGTTTCTTGACTCCCCCTCTATGCGGTGTTCTAATCTCTCTGCAATATGTTTACGCTTTACAGACTTTGCTATTTTTATCGTTTTTACATTTTTTTCTCGTGCCATTCTCATATTGCTCATTGCGTCCTTCCAACGACTAATTTATAAGCGAACCCGACCATATCATGTTTGAATGCTTGTCGCTTTCATTTGAACAGATTGTTTCCTAATCCTGTGTCTTTTATTAGGCATTAATCCAACTCACTGCAGTGCTTCGTATATTCCTTTCCTCGCTTCTCCTTCAGTCTTTCGAGTGCTTGATTTATTTTTGTCAACTGTCTCCGATCATATAAAGATTTGATTTCGCAATGCCTATGTTTACGATCTCCCTCACAAAAAATACACTATATAAATCGTTTTTCTTTTTTGTTTATTCTGTAAAATATTTTGGAAAATTTTTTGGACGTATTAGAACCCCCATATCTGAACCCGTGCGTACAAGCCTTATACGAATCACAATTAATAAATATTTTTTGAATTTCGTTGTTTATTAATTTTTTTCTTTCATATATACATATATTATAACGCTGTGGTACCAGTATTGACTTCGTCTTAACGTTGGTACACTATTTAAAAATATGCTTCCTTATGTATAGTGCGGTTAACGTAATTAACCAGTGCCTTACAATCTGATAAAACGATTACATCATTAATAACTCAGCCTGAAATAATTACCTGCTCGGAGAAATCTGATAATGTAAAGGTGGATCTGAAGTAGAAAAAAACTGGTCCTAATATTCTCTTCAGATTCGTTAGGCATAGTACGTTATGAACCGTAACTTCGCAATTCATGATACTTTATCAAGGGTATGGGACTTTGAACCACCATAATAAATAGATTTTCCTCCCGTAACTTGTGACTAATATCATATTTTCACTTTCGTTTCTGAATGTCTTCGACTAAAGCTTGCCGACATTGCATTAAAACGTATTTACTAAAAACGAAATCCACCGGATCCTGAGCTATCGTCAATATCGATTCCGATGCATATTTCAACATCAACAATAGGTAACACCGTATTTTATTCTATTCTTTAATACTTTTCCGAAATTTCTAAAAATTTCTTTGCCATTCCTATTCGCATTTTTATTTCTTTCACATTCCGACATCATTTGTAATTGTTGCATTTGAAATATTTAAACTCGGTTACACGCTTTAAAAGTTTGTTCTCCATTTCGACTTTTATATAGTTGCTGTTTGTCTTTTTGTAAATTTGATTAGTTTAGTTTTTTTTCTGTATTTATTTTCATTCCGTATCGTTGTTAATAATACTCCAACATCCTATGCATCTGTCCTATTTCTGCAATACAACTTCATCTTCCGTATAATTAATATTATTAATCACTTCCCCCCGTTTATTTTGCAACCAATTTTCTTTAATTCATCATTTTTCATTATTTCTTCAACATATATATCTGTTCTTCACCGTTGGCAATTTCCTGTTGGTGCGGGGTCTGCCGTGCAATTGATCGCTTCCAGCTGTTTCGGTTTACCGCTAGACCTGAATCAATACTGGCTTCAATGAAATCCGCAGGAGGGTTTCGCTTCTTTAGCCAATTTCGCCCCTTGAACCGGTAGCCCTTGCATACTGCCCGCACCAGCCAGGTGATACTGACACGCGTCGCCTCTGGGGTACGTCCTAGCATTAACACTCACATTCTAGTCTGTAACGATCATATTTGAAAATAGTTGCGACAGGAGATAGTCAACCGACCGACCGTCGACTCGGGCTCGACATTGGTGTGAGGACAGTAGCCTTATTTAAAAAAGGCTGTGGAACACCGCCATTGATTCCTACTAGAAGCATCCGCCACCATCCGTATGATAGAGGTATCCCCATCCGGTTTGAGAAGGCCTTTTTCAAGTTGAACCTAATACTTACCCTTTTCAAACCCTCCGTACATCATTTTGTTCACCGAGTCTGCTTCGCTCTGGGATTTTCACCACAAACTTCCACCAGGTTGCTTGACTTTGCAGGAGCACCACTTGCAGGCAGATGCCGGAGTAGGAGTGGAGAGGCTAAGAAAATCGCTGGTGAACTTTATAGTGCACATCACACTCCATGAGGTAGCCCCTTTCAATATATATATATATATATATATATATATATATATAGTGTAATATATAGTGTATATATTAAAAATAGCCGCGATGACGATATCTTTGTCTCACCTAATTTCTGTATTTTGCACCTTTCAGCAGAATATTTATTTTTAATTTTAATATTTCCCCCTCCCCGTTTGTTCCCGATAGAAATTTTTTATTAATCTCTTATCATTTTCGTCTAGGTTATATTTTTACAGTATACCCTAAGAAAAAAGCTTTTTCATAATCCATATAGCACGCTATTATTTCTTTGTTTATGCCCGAAGTACGTTGAATAATTAGTTTTCCGCTGTAGCGCCCCTCGATTTAACCGAACTGGGTGGGACGTAATTAATTGAGTGTCCAACTTTTTCTCTGCTTTCGCATTTATTACTGTTAATAGTATTTTTAACACGTGGCTAATTAACGCTACTATTCTCTATTGTGAACATGTCTGTGAAGACACATTCGTTTGCGATTGGTATAATATTTCTTAAAATTATTAATGCGTTGTCGTTTTATATTTTATTTTAAATACCCGGCAACTTCAGAAGAAGAAATTCGCAGTTACGATAGAGGAGCGGTTCAACTATAAGAAGAAAAAAAAACAGCAAAGAAAGTATATTTGCAGTATGACCGGAATATTGACCGGAATATACTAAAATATTATTCTAGCTATGATACATAACGGTGAATTTCGCGATTGCATAAAGTGGGCGGAACGGAGTATATCCATCGAAATCATACCCACTTACCGGTAGTAAGTGCGAATAGCATTAATTTTTTAAGTAATTTGAGCGCAATAATAACAATAATGATGATTTTTTTAAATTTCACAGAAAGATTCGTATTTTGTGCAATTTAAGGTGATGAAAATCTAACAATTCAGAAGTGAAAAATTCGGTGCGGTCTTAGGGAAGAAGTTTCTTACAGACGCGTAGAATTTAAATTTTTAAACAATTTTGATGGAAGAAGAATTACAACAGAGACGAAGAAATTCATTCAGTATGCGAATAGCAGGTAATTCGGTCTATATTGCGAAGAGATCGAACGGGATAATTGTAATACAATAAATATGTGGCGACTTATGCAATTTGTCGTGCTGATTATTGTCTGTTGTATTACAGTGGCAACGTAATAATTCATAACGTAATACTCGTACGGGTTTATATTCATTAGCTGTACATCGCGACTAGCAATGGTAGAACAAAAACTAAACCACTTCTTCTACAATATCGCCGAACGAATGTAGCAGCAAAAATGTGTATGTGGGATGGAAAAGTTGAAGGATAGAATGAAATTTCCGATTTTAAATGTCGCGAGTGTAACTGAAAAACTAAGTAAATGCAGTACATAATACATAGGTGCATTAAAAAGAACAAAAAAAAAGTGAAATTGAGTTCTTTTTTTGTACTGAGGAGGAATATTTCAGTTAGCTGTAATTCAACATTTATCAGAACAGAGAGAACAAAAGAGCGTGAATAGAAAATTTCATAGAAAAAAACAAGCAGATGAGAAAAAAAATAATTGTAACATTAAGGTTTTGTTTTCGGGAGAAAATTTTTTGCGAGCTAAATGTAGAGCGTACGAGGTGTAGCATTTAGTTCATTACGGCGTCTTTCTTTTTCACCGTTCGTTTGCATTATGCAGAAGGAACGAATCACCACATCTGGAGCTCTTAATCTCAATTTCCGCTTATTGTAGATAGACTTTTGATCAATTTTTCGGCTTATTCAAAGATTAATTATAACTTTCTCAAACCGGAATGGTAGCGGCTGATCCGATCGATAGCGGGGGCGTATCGCATTAACTGCGTGCTATTCGTTACGATATTTGTCTTGCCGCTGGCGATTCTTTAGCATAGCATCGCAATAATTCCCAAACAATTGCCGTTCAAAAATCATCTAATAACGTGCCAGTTGACTCGATTCCGCTAAACGATCGTAACGACGCAGAATCCTGTTTTCATTTCGCACGCCTCCCATTATGATGACTCGGACATATCGCGTCAACTTCGAAGCCTCCACTCTCCCACGACTGCTTCGACATATCTCTAACAGTAATGTTATATTCGATTTTTCAAACTGAGGAAACAGCTCTTACTTTCTTTGTTGTTATTTCGTGATACAGTTCAATCATTACAAATCAATGACATACCGGATCGCGTCTTCGTCGTAACATCTGTGTGAATTATACTATTCGGCTCAGTAGCCTATCTTCCCGCTAGAGTCGTTTTCCACATTCCGCTGACAAGAGACTACTACGTTCATGCAATACTGCAAACGATCTATATCGAGCATGCCGTATAATAAGTCGGCTTTCACCTACACGTGACACTGGCATTTTACTAGCGGTTAATAAGTAGAAAACGTAATTCGGATATCATTATTGAAGCACATAGAAAGGATATCTGACAATCATCCGATTGATTAATAATCACCAAAATTCCACAGATTTACCGATATCATTCTCTCGATTTTCTGTGGGCAAAAAAAAAAAAAAAATGCAACAAGAAAAACTAACAATTATGTGTTTTAGTAAAACTATTTGAGAACTTATATTGCAATTAATTTATTAACGATAATAATAATAATAAAAAAAAACATATTAAACATTTAAAACGTCCTAAGAATAAAATATACGGTAGGGACCGTGTTTTAAAATCCGTACATTTGACGTTTCGGAAAGCTTCACTAAACTTAACCAAACTGAACTAAAATTAACTGAATTAAACTGAGTTAAACTGAGTTAAACTGAATTAAATTGAATTAAACTAAACTAATCAACGTGATAAATATCGTCCTAAATTGTAACATTTTAGAAATAGACAGAACTCCAAAAAAATTACAAAAGAAACCATTAAAAACCGAAAACGGGAAAAGCAGAATGAAACAAATAAAAAGACCGAAAACGTGAAGGAAGTATAATTAAACGACGCACGGCGCGACCGAAACAAAACAATCGCACTAATAGCCAAATATTGTTCTTAACTAATGATATTATACCGAGTTAAGGGAATATGAAACCCATCTTCACGATTAAAATTAGAGACCATTTTTCTGATTTCATGGCCTGCCTAATCAATCTTTTTCTGTCATGGTTTCCCCAACCGGGATCAGATAAAATACCGTGTTTAGTATTTCCGGAATGTTCACTTTACGCTGATTTCTCAACTCGTTTATACTTACAATCAGCTATATGTTCGAATTAAAGAATGAATGAAAATAAACAAACAACGTTCAAGTTCGTGAGATAGTTGGCGAATCACACGAAAGCGTAGAACAAGAGTTTTTGCGACTAGGAAAACTGGAACAATTTTTAAAATTACCAATTACGATTAATCATTTCAATCTTTAAACAACATTAATATTTATTAGGGCGCTTTCAGCACCGAATTCAAACTACCACAGCGATAATCGGAAATCATTTTAAAATTATAACAGTATGATTACTCGTGTTTCCTACACGCAATAAAACTGAAAATAATAGAGTTAATAATTATTGTCGCAATTTGAATTTGACTCTTACTAGTGTATATTGCTTAAGATTAATCATATTTCCCTTAAGCATATCACACCGAATTATGTTCTTATCGAGTAAATGTTTTTTTATGTTTTAGTGTATTTTTATTAAATTCTTTCAGAGTACAAAATTTTCAGAAATCGATTAATACATGTATTTTTTAAAAAACATTTTTTCTCGCAATTTTTATAGGGAAACAATTTTTGAGTCATAATGCAAGCAGAAAGTTTAATGTTTAAATGTAATATTTCCGTCAGCGATGAGCTTGTACGCTGGTAGGGGGGTATTTCAAATTCATTTTATTCGGATTTACATTGTTCCAACTCACTCCGCTTGCGTTAGCGTGTTTACATTCTGCTGCAGATTTCGAAGCCATTGTAACGTTACAAAACTTCATCTGCCAGCATATCGTGTCATTCTTTAGATGATAAGTCGTATATTTCCTGTCTTTCATTAACAGTTTTCGTAGCAATTTTTAACCGTAGGACGCTTTATATTAAAATTCGTGCATTTCATTAAGAGCTTTCAGGGGAGATACTTCCATTATGTACAAGAAATAAATGTTTGGGAAACGTAAAGAGCATTTTCTTATTACCCCCAATGTGGGAATGACGTTAATACTTACACGCATATATGTAGATATACATATATATATATATACATATATATATATACATATATATATATATATATATATATATATATTATTAGGCAGACACTCGTATCCGAGTTGGTCTTATGCATTTCGTAAACTTTACTGAAAGTGTGTTCTCATGTGCGAAACCAGTCCTATTCTTACTCTGCAGACAAGCCCGCAAATGGAACATGTTGCTGGTGTTTGTATCGATCTTAAACGTGACTTGATCGCATTTTTCCTATTTTCCAGAATTTTATCAAGTCTATCTGAACATAAATCTCTCCATTGTTTTCTTTCTGCAGCTATGGCTTCCCAATTGTTTTCAATTTGGGAAAATTTCATCAATTCTGTAATTTGGTTTTTGAAGCGTCTTCGAGGTCTTGCTTTCTTCCTTTTACCGATAACAAGTTCTCCATATGGAGTATCTTTTTCGGCATCCTTGAACTTTCCATACGCACAACGTGCCCTATCTAGCGTAGCTGCGTCTTGCAGATCATTTGTTCTATAGGCACACAATTTGTACGTCGTAACACTTCTATATTAGAAACAAAACTCGTTCAGTGAATACGCAGTATATAATAAGCGTTGCCGAAATTGCTCAAGTATCTTTATATGCCTTCTGTACACCGTCCAAGTTTCATATCCATAGCGTAAAGTAGGGATTATCACGGCTTGATATATCATAAGTTTTGCGCCTAAAAATTAAAATCTTAATTATTAAAGACTCATTCCTCGAGCACGGACACCGCTGCAGAAGCTTTGCCGCATCTGTGCTTAATTTCCATATCCAAAAGCCCTGATTCGGTAATCATACTTCTAAGGTACGGAAAACTTTTAACCTCTTCGATATCTGTTCCCTGTATCTGAACAGGTATTACACAGATTGTATTTTTTCTTACAGTCTGCACTAGTACCTTAGTCTTTTCGATATTAACGTCTAATCCTAATGCTTTGTAAGTAGAGTTAAAGCATGTAAATAAAGCTTGCAATTTATCCACGGTTTGAGCTAATATTACACAGTCATCAGCGTAATGCAAGTCTGATATATAAACTGTAAGGCACTTAAATTTGGATTTGAATCGTTGTAATTTCGCAAGACCTCCATTAAAACGATACCGTATCCCGATGCCACTCAACCATTTTGCCCTTTGCAAGGGCTGTGCCCCTTGACCTCTCTTGCTTACATCTCTGTCTCTTTTTCTTCTATACTTTATAT
Organism: Icerya purchasi; assembly: GCA_039619475.1. Classification (NCBI taxonomy): domain Eukaryota; kingdom Metazoa; phylum Arthropoda; class Insecta; order Hemiptera; family Monophlebidae; genus Icerya; species Icerya purchasi. The sequence goes on from CM077116.1 coordinate 72,363,023, forward strand.
AGAATTATCAAAATTTAAAACGTAATTCTAAATCGGTTAATATGAATATAATAACATAATCAAAAATCCTATCCTAACATTTAACTTTCATTACATAAAATAGTGACATTTTTCGTTACAAACTCTAATAGGGGCCGGCCTAAGAATTACATTGTAATGAATATACATAAATAAATGAAAAAAAGGAATTTTTCGAACGAAATGGCTGACGAACAAAATTTTAGGTCAGGCTCAGTCGCAAGACATGTCTATGTCAAAAATAAAAACGAAAAAAAAGCAAAAGAACATACGCGATAAATATATAACCGCTCTTTTTGAAATTGGCGAAAAGAAAGAAAAATTATTTTTTTACCTTAGAAATAAGCAGCAAAACAATAATTTTGCTTTAGCATTTAAAGCAAATTAAAATAATTTAAAAAAATTAAGTTAAATTATAATTAATATTTGCCAAGTTTCCCGATCGAAAAACTTTGTAGAATTCGTATTAAGTACACATTAGATGTATTTTTAAGATCAGTACGCTTCCGAGTTGCACCCGGCAGTATAAATTTTTTTGAGGAAAAAAATTTCCAGTAATTCCTTCTCATCTTTTTAAAATATAAAAGTAGTCGGGTATTAACAAAGCACACATGAAATAAAGTCGATCACTGTGAAGCTTCGAATCCTTCAAAAACATACACATATCTAGATTGTTGTTGCTGAATGTAAATTTTAGAGATGAATAAATGAGTGAGTTAAATCGATTTATTGACTGCTTACGGAATTAATCCTCACTGTGCAGTATGTATCTTTATAGCGTCAGACGAGACCGTTTGTTTCGGCCTTCTCGAATAATCACCGACTATCATTTCAGTTTAGCCGGAAAAAAAGATTAAGGCGACCGTATCAATTCGTCGTTCAATATCAGGAAATTTCGATTCAGTTTCAATTTTTTTTAAATATTTCCGTAGGACTCTTTGGGGTGCCGCTGCATAAAAAGAAACTTGTTCAATAGTTAAATATTTAAAACTTTCATCTTTTAAAACACAGTTGTTTCCGAAAATTATTTATTATTGTTCGATAGTTAATAATTTAAAAAAATAAATTCTACAAAATGAACACAGTATCTTATCAGCAACGAGGCAATTATTCAAAAATTTCGGACTTGTAAAGAAAACAAAAACAATCGAGATGCCGATATCGGCGCATGTTTAAACGCCCGCGATTTTTCATTTCATCAGATAGATGGGGCGGTGTTGGTATTTTGCGTCGAATGAATAGCGCGTACTGCTGGAAGAAAAATTTTCGTTTTCGATACGTTTACCGTTAATCACGTTTAGCTGTGAGTTATTTTTCCGGCCAGTTTGTATAATTTATAGCGAGATGTGTAAAAAAAAAGACTTTGAAAAGAAATCGCCGATTGGCAAAATCGGCCGCCATTATTGCGGCATATTCTGATCTGGCTATCGATAGTGCAACTTGTAATATCTAACGGGTTGCGCGGTTCTGTTCGGTTGTAACAACAGGTTTTCGCTAGCTTTTCATTTATTGTTCTGGTAGAGAAAAGGAAAGTTTTTGCTAAACGGCCGCCACTATTCAGAATAATGATAGTAATCGAGCATAGTCGTAATTTGCTAACTGCCTTCCTGTGCAACTGGTTTAATTATTCCTACGCCGTGCTGTCGGTTAAAGTTTCATTCATAAAATCCAGTATCGGCGTAGTACTCTCGCACATAATCTTTCCTGTTGCCAGCTAACTGGCCATCTTTGGATCTGCCGGCTAAATCACTGGAAGCGAAAGTCGTGCCTCGGCACGCCTGGAATTTCCAGTAAAAATCTGGTCATTTTCTCTCGATTCTGGCCAGACTGAACGGCGGAATGTTCTTGATCGCACTTTCTGCTGATAAATATATATATATACATACACATATATCCATGTATAATATATATATATATATATATATATGGGTGTACGCATTCATATTTTTCTCTCGTATTATAATACCACAATTATGATTCTGAAGCGATTCTTGAAAGAATAAAAGGTTACTGTCAGCAGAATTCTCATGCTGCACCGAATTTAGCTCAAGCGCCTCTGCCTGGTATATAATAATTCTTGTGCGGTAGCATTGCGTGTAAACTGGCTATAACCTGCCTGGGTCACCGAACATGAAAGCGAGCGCTAACCCGTACATGGCCAGCGAACGTTCAGAATTCAAAAAAGTTATACCTATAGACCAACATTATCTGACCGAAATTTCGTTAATTGCCTTTCTCACGGCTGATGAATAATTTCGTTGCATTCCTCGCGAGTAATTCTTTTCGATAGTTTCTGTATACGTTTTGTGAGAAAACGATCGCTTCGTTGATCGAGAAATTTAAAATTTACCCTTTTTAATTTTAAACACCTCTGAAATTCTTGTCGTTGTTTTTTTACATTAAAATGAAATTTAGCAAAATTGTATTTTAATATGTACGGGGAGATGTATCGATAAGTGTGTGCCACAAGCATATTCATATTCGCGACTTATGCTAAGTAAGATTTAAGCTATTTATAGAAATGAACGCGAGTGAAAATTATTTAATAAAAGCGTAATTTCGTTGGAATGAAATAGGCAAATAAATAAAAACAGAAGTAAGCGATGCTGGGGCACTTGGCGAAAAAAAAAAAATTATTACTAACATTGTGGAAAAATTATTTCCCGGCTACTGCTAATTAATTATGGTAACGAATTAATACTTCAGCGGGGGGTAGACGTAAAATCATCCGGTCGCGCTGTAGGAAAAAAATAGGAGCTCCCGTTATAAAGGTGTTGAGATTTCTCGCAATGCCTTGGAAAGGGCGTTCGAAACCGTTCACGTTGCAGCTACCTCGCCTAATGAGAAATGAACAAATTTTTATACTGTTGGGCGCTTAAAATTAAAACCGCAGATAGTTGGCAAAACTGAGGCGCCAATAATTCTTTCGTGCCTGACGATTGTCGTGCATCCACTGCGCTCTTATTACAGATAATTTCATTATAAATTGCTCGCTGTTGTCGCCGGTGTGTATGTGTTATTCGTGCAGTTTTAACGGTGACAACGGTGCATACGGAATAGACAAATGTGAAAACGGATGGAAAGCGTCCGACAGTAGCCGGACATAGAGCATTAACTTCTTCCAGAGAGTCGCGCATTTCGATAATTCCGACGAACTTTACTTTCTTGGTGATTGATTGGTCGCCGACGACAAATAATGACTTTTCCGAGGAAGATTCTAGATCAATAGCGAACAAGGCGCTAATATGAAGGCTGCAGGTGTGAAATTGATTTTTCACGTTCCACATGCATTATCTTAGCCGTTATTTTCACTCTATCAGTTGACCAGTAACAAAAGAAAAACCCACAAACAGCTCGCGTCGGTGCGAATTTAAATTTAGAATTGAATTGCCCGTTTAATTAGCCATAGTACGGAAGAGGTACGGAAGAGGTACGAAAGAGGTACGGAAGAAGTCGGGGTTATTTTTCGTATCGGTAATAAAAGTTTTTCATTATTCCGCGTTCAGCGTCGGGTTTTCTAATTACCGAACCTGGCGAAGAATTCGTATCCTTCGATTGCTTGTCAACACCGTTAACGTCGACTGAATAGGGTTAAAATGGTAATTATAAAAATTCGGCTGCGAGAATGGCACCTGCGGACGCATTTTTGTCAATATGTGCAAAAATATCCAGTTTTAGAAGCCCGGAAAATGAATCAAACAAGTAACTCTGTTTTCGTGTGAAAAAGCCAACTTTTGGTTGTCGTCAAACTATATTTAACCGGGAGAAATTCTGCTTATGCTCCTTTTTCTAATGATTCCGACGGCGATTTATAGAGCGATTTAAATATTCACCCGTCTCGTTCTCTCACGCCAGTACGCACTGAACCTACTGTAATCACACCGCGTGTAATGCCGGAATCGGTTTAAGTTCTTATCAAATTTCTAGAAATTATTTCAATTATTTAAAAAAGAAAAAAAACAAAAACAATCAACAGGCTATTAAAGTAACGCTTGACTGCGTATAAAAAGTGTCGTACGGAAACTTCAGACGCAATGTGGCAGTTCTAGAGAGTACTTTTAGAAATATTTCAGTTGCTTGCTGAATTATTCGATAGATCTTTCGAAGTGACGTTTTTAAAAAGAAAACCTACCAGAAGGGAGGAATGATGTTTTCTAATTTTGCAGCTGATTTTAAAAATTACGCGTAACGAAAGCTTAAAATTAACGTCACCCATTCGCGGTCATTGAACAACTGTGAAATTTTCCAACAAGCACTATTTTATTATTCGCCAATCTAGTCTGCAGAACGTAAATAAAACTAATTTAAAGTCTCGTTTTTCAAAACATTTCCTTAAATATATGTCTATTTTGCAATAGAAAGTCATCAATTTTACACATACCTACCAACTCCGGACTGGACAAATGCGCCATCGACTGAAAAATATTTGTAATTTTTAACGTATCATCGGAACACGAAGTATTTCCCGAGTTCATTATTACAACTGTTAATTATTAGTATTTCGTCGTTTTTTGTTTTTTTTATTTTTACACGCTATGTACAGCAACTTGCAAGTATAAGTTAAAACTTCATTTGAGAGAAAACCAGTGTAGATCTGAGGAAAGAGAGCAGGGAAGAAATTCTATTTGGATTGTCTATTTTCTTGTGAATATTTTATGCCGAAGAGGGGAATACAAAGGACATTGTACTAGAAGAGATGTTTTACAGTCGTGTCAAAGTGTACGCACAAGACATTGCGGATGCGAAAGTTTATTATCCGTTGAAAGTTTACATCCGCACGAACGGCTAATATTACACCCCCATGCGTGCACAATTGTCAAGCACCGGATTTGATTTGAGAACTTTATCATTTTTTAGTTTTAAATGTTGGTTTTGCTCTAAGTGGGTTTCTTGAATGCACAGAATTAGCGGGTTGTAAGTTGTGATCAGTTTTATCAAATCTTCTTCGTAGTGGGTGCGTATTGCAATTCTAGGACATTATTAGACATTTTATGTTTTGTTTTTTTTTCTTTTTTTTATTATTTATATAGTTGTTGCGGTTACTAGTTCGAGTATCTCAAGCATTTTTGTAATTTTAATTTTCATTTGATGACGTTTACCGTAGGCGTGGCAATATTTCAATCAAAGCCGGGGGAATATTATTTGTAAATTCGGATGCTGTTTGGTATGCATTTTACACCTTTTCACGAAATATCTACGTACAAGATTAGATTTGTCGGTGTCGATGTACACTGTTAGGTGCACTTATTTTTTCTTGTTTAATATAGTTCTGAAATATATCTTCTAACGTTGTCCCCCAACTGCTTCACCTGATGCTTCGTCTTCTGTAGTATTTTCATCCGATTCAATGGAATTTTTCTTTTTGTTTTTTGCACTTTTCGTTTTTCTTTTTTGGATTCTTCGATTTTAGAAATATCAGATGCTGGATTTGAACTGTAATGGGTGGATAAAGTGGAGGAGTTTAAAGGTGTTGCCCGTTTTTGCTAATTTAGTTGCGAGCTACCGTCTGGCAGAGAAGGAAAATTTTATTCCATTACCTCGTCTAAGAATTTGCTTTCTTGTGGTCTTTACTAAGATTTTCTGCTATTTGAGAGCCGTTTGTGGTCTCCGCAGGGATGTACGATTAATAATAGCCCTGCAAAATTTCTTTTTCAAAAAGATGGTTTCGGTCGATGTCTGCATTTAAAAAGCACTCATCGCCCTTATGTTTCGTGACATCCATACTATAACCTCTTCAGCAGCATTTTCCTCGTGTACTTGCCTTTCGCTTCCAATTCGTATCCGCCTGTTGAACATCCTACCGTTGGTGGATCGCGTGCTGTCACACCCATTCCAAACGTGCTCTGGAGCAGGAAACGACCACACTTATTTCTACTTCTTCCTGTGCGAAGCGTCTATCCATAACCTGCATACTGGAAATCGGAATAGAGTGTCTACAACGTAAGTATTCCATTTCCTGGCAAAATTGTATCGATATATTTCGCTGCCCTGGTTTAAAGTTACACTTGCGGCAATATTGAACTTCACCTTTGCCCATTTTCGCATTGATATCGATAACTATTATATTTAACTGAAAACGGTTTGTCGCTGAAAATGATTTTAGTTTCTGATTCACTTTTTTGGCCTGCCGATGCACAGATCCGCGTTATGTTGATTTTTCTACCGGTGTAGCCATTTCTATCGGATATGACAATCGACTTCTTTTCTCTTTCTTTCCCTGCTAACCCCACCTCTCTCAATATAATCTGAATCCTTCCGTATAATCCACATTTCCCTCGCGTGTAATATATTTTTTTTTTTTTTTTTTTTTTTTTTTTTATAATACTAAATTTACAAATATAAATCTAGGCGCCGTGTGTAACTACCTGGGCTATTACGGCACCTAGACTCACTTGAAATTACAGAAGGCGGTGCAGTCTGTTCGATGCTGCAAAATTCAACACTGCCCGAACACAATCCGGGTAGTTCGACAACAGACGGTGGGGTGAGGTATGACTAGAAGTACGGGAAGTATGCCGGCACCATTTCAGCAGATGCTCTACAGTTGGTGAAGCCATGAACCCGCACAGAGGGCAAGTGACCGGAGGGGCAGCTCCTTCAAAGACGTGATTGTGTGATAGTACAGTGTGCCCCAGACGCAGTCTCGATAGGATCGAGAACTCCCTACGTGTGACGGGGAACGGCGGCCACCATGGGTCGGTGTCCGACTTTATGGACCTGAGCCAGGTTGTTTGTTCTGACCATAGTTTGCTCCACTCCTCAGCAAAGTGCATCAGAAAGACTGATGCGCCAAAACGAGGCAGTAAGGCGTTAAACGGCATCGGGCTAGATAGAGTTGCCTTAGCAGCCAAGTCAACCCGCTCATTGCCGGGAACCCCAACATGACCAGGAACCCATAAGAATGTGACATATACCTCAGATCGTGAAAGTTGGAATAGGAGGTTTTTTATTTTAATTATTAGAGAGTTGCAACTGTCTGGACTCTGGATGGCTTTTATAGATTGAAGTGAGTCTGTAATCAGAAGGGCATTTTGAGACGCTGGGTTGGAAGAATATGTCTCAAGGCAAAAAAGGATCCCAAACATTTCTGCCTCTAAAGTAGAGCAGTAGTCGTTTAGGCGCTCGGTGTACATTACACCTCTAATTTCATAAGCGCATGCGGTTGGTGAAGGAGAATTAGTAGGACTCGCTTTAGCTGCGTCTGTGTACATGTGAATGTAGTTAGGGAAGGATGCGAGTTTATTTGATACTACTTGAGCCATGGGTATAGAAAGATTAGATGCTCCTAAGGGATCTGCTGAAGATATGTTCATAGATGTTGAGACATGAATCCAGGGCGCTAAAGCGGTCGGATTAACATGGTGATCGCTCCAATTTATGCCTACCTTAGAAAGAAAAGTTAAAGCCTTGACCAATGGATCGCCAGGAAAGGATGGGAATGGGATTTGCGAGTTACTGGTGGAAAAATGATCTGGTAAGGAATAACAAAAAGAATCTCGAAAGGTGAGATAATCGCGAATAATAGATAAAGGAGGAAGGCCCACCAAAGCACAAACGCCCAACGAAGGAGAAGTTCGGTGCGCCCCAAGTATGATACGTAAAGATGTATTATGGATAGGATCGATAGATTTTAGAAGAGTTTTATTAGCCGAAGAATACACCTGACACCCGTATGACAGTTTACTCAGGATAAGAGCTTTGTATACTGATAACAGCAATTTTGGATCTATATTGTACTTGTGGTTGGATAAACATTTCAAGATGGACAAGGATTTCATGCAACTACGCTTAAGGATAGACATGTGTGGAGCACACGATAATCTCTCATCGAACGTTAGACCCAGAAACTTTATGGAAGGAAGGAATGGGATAGGTACATGTTTTAGGTAGAGGATGATATCAGGATTGGAAATAGGACGACGCTTCTTTAGGAATACGACACATGCAGTTTTTGAGGATGAGAAATCCAAGCCATTCTTTTCCGCCCAGTTTTGTAATCTATTGATCGTTGACTGTTGGATAGACATCGCATTAGCGGGGAAGTTTGAAGGAAGAGATATGTTAAGGTCATCAATGAACAAACGGGCTGTTACCGGCGGCCTTATGCACTCTGCTATATCGTTTATATAAAGGATAAACAAGGTTACGCTTAAAGGCGAACCCTGTGGAATTCCATTTTCAGTCGTGAAAGATGAAGATACTGAAGAGCCTATTCTTACTTGAATAGTTCTATCAGTGAGGAAGCACTGGATAAAATTGCCCATATTACCGCTAATTCCGGCGTTCTTCAGCTTTTTAAGCACTCCATATCGAATATTTTTTATTGAAATTCCACAATTGAGAACGGTGTATATTAACCTTCCCATCACTTTATCATTCTGACTGTACAGCTGAATCATTTTTCATTTTACTTGCAATCTCCTTCATTTCCGCAGGTAATATGGATTTCAAATTGCTCATTGTTTCCGGTTTCAGGAGCGTTCTTCAAACTATTTCTTCTCCTTCACCTTATTCCTCTGATAACATTCATTCTTTCAATTCAATTCGTTGCTAACATCACGCTCTATTCTTATTTTTTACGGGTTCGCAAAGACTTCGCCGTTGGGCAAAATGAGACTTTGGTCGGACATATATCTTCCAGTCGTCAACCTTAATTCCTACTCGTTCCTTCCAGTCGTCGTTCTGCTATTGTTTACTTAATCAGACTAAGAATTAATTTCCGATTTTTCTTATATCGATTCATCCACATTTGACGCAAACCGTGTTTCCTTTGAATGTCCTTGTTAGTGGCCGTTTTCTTTTCTATTCGAAAATCTTAGCCCTAGGCATTATTCCTTGCAATGCCTCCTTTATCCTTTCCTTTCTACTCATTTGATAATTTGTTTACTTCGATCGTTTGTGATTTAGTTCGATTACGGTTTTCAACCTGTCTGCAATGTCTGTAAACTTTGGACAAAGCGCGTACCTAGCTTTGTTATAATATATTTTGCTATGTTTAATGCTTTTTCCGCCAGCGCATTTTCCGTGCATGCCCCGACATCCATTAAAGCGTGCACAATCGTATATATATACTATGTTCCGGTAATGACACACGGCATGCTAATCGGGTCACATCTTAAATTTACTATAATGGTTTCTCCCGCACTGTTCATTTTTCTTTTATTGATATCCGTAGATTCAGTCTTTTCAAATTTTCTCAGCCTTAATTCGTTTTTCTTCCTCATTCCAGTCTTTCGTTATTTTCTCTACAGTTCGTCTTCTATTCGTTTCAGTTATAAACCTCTAGTTTTTTGTTTTTACGCCTTCTTCTCATACTGTTCTTTGAAACCAGCAGCGTTTATAAAGCTAATTTGAAATCTTTTTCACCCTCTATTTTTAATCCTATACTACTATGCCTCCAATGTTCTTCGATAGCTCCTCCGCTCATATCTTTTTTATTTCTCATTAAAATCTAATTTTTTGACCCTTCTTATCGTTATTATTTACTCTCAGTCACCGGTTCATTGTCAATGAGTCGCGTTACTCCATAAAAAAACAAAAGAAAGAAAAAATCATCGATTTCGATTTTTAGTTGCACGAATAAAAGACCGAAATTCCGGTAAAACAATGAGTATTATTTATTATATGGCACGTTAAAAATACGAATACGAAGAAGTATTTGCGATAACTTAAAACTGTACGGATAATTAAAAGTTTCCGAGATTAGCTTTGAATTTTCGAAATTAGTTTGCATTCGGATATTTTCTTTTTTCTGAAATCATAAAGGGTAGCTCGAAAAACCCAAAAAATCATCAGGAACATGTAATATGGAATATAAAACGACCTCAAAAATCACTCTTAAAAAAGCTCATAACTCATCACCAGATAAACCTTTGAAAGTGAAATTCAAAATATAAAACAATACGCAGAAGAAGAAAAAAATTACGGTTAAAGAATTATTTATACCCTTTCTTTGGACCTAAAAAGAACAAAAAAGGAATGTTCACGTGAGCAATAGCTCGAGTAAAAAAGTAGAGAAAACCAAAACGTATCTCAAACAAATGCACAAAGGACCGAATTATAGAAAAACTATAGCCGAGATTTTTTTTATTTTTTTTTTATTTTATTTTATGGGTACATCGGCACAGAACATTCACCCAACACAAAAGATTAGAATAATAGAAAGACATACGGAATGACAGGTTATACCAAAAAAACGGTTAAAGCTGGAAGAAACGAAGGCGGCTATATCAAGGCTTACAACTTTATATTTAGGCCCCAGGGGCGCTCTTGAAATTTTTAAAAATTATATTTTTTTTCCGGATGCGATATGTCGTTGGAAAGATATTTATCGGGAACGAAAACGTATTTAATTTTCTTAACGAAACTTTATAAGTTGGCAAAACGTTTAAAAAAGCGTGAAAAATTACGTGCCTTCGCAGCACGTCAATAATAATTATAAATTTTGAACTAGGTTAAAAATATGCATATACCCACGTATATTTTTCTAGTTTGGAACATCCGAGTTTTCAACTTTAAAAAGCTCGAAATTTTTGAAAACAACTTTTTTTTTCGGGCATGCCATATATCGATGGGAAGATTGGAAAACGAAACCGTATTTCATTTCCTTAACGAAATTCGGAAGTTAACGAGAAGTTCAAAAATGACACGCAGCCCTATTTCACCGTGAAATAGGTATTTTATCAGAAATAGTAATCGTTTTTTACTTTTCAGCGGGTATTTATTAAATTTTTAAACTACTTCCTTAGCTCTATCGTGATATGCTATAGATGGGGTAGGCGAGAAAATTGGAATTATTTGAATACAAAATATGATGGAATAATTTAAAATACGCAAGAGAGAATATTTCTGAAATATATATACGTAAAATAGAAATTCCATTAATATAGGTAATTCATAAGCATACAGCTGATTATCTGACGGCGTATCTAAAATGAAAAGGGAATTTCGCAAAGATGCCTATGTAAGATGATAAGAGACGGATGAATAGAGCGGAATCTGTTCGATCTCGGCGCACGGAAATCACTTTAATGTTGTCAGCGGCTGTGTGAATCCGCTTTGCGCGCAAACGTGTCCTTATACGTACCTGAATTTTCTAGTCAGTTTGTTTTTTAGTTATTTGTATATAGTCATAATCGCGTTATATCGAAAGTCATCATCCTAGTCACTACAAAAGCATATTGCTTTAAGAAGGAGGCGCAATAATCGAAGAAAATAAAAGAAAAAAAAAGAATAAGGAACAGCTTCGAAATAGTGTAGCCGGAGATAAAAAAAAACTTCGAAGACCGAGGGTGGACGAAAGCGCTCGAAAGTCACCAGTGCCTATACGGTAGCTACTGGAGGAGCCAAGAAGCCCAGCCTTCGCAGTCACTAGTCAATCAGACGGATAGATCGCAGTCAAGGAAAATACAGGCCAGATTTATATATTCATATTTTATATTATTTTATTGTTGTTGTTTAAAAATTTGTGAGTTCTGCGATTGATTAAGTATATGTGTATGGTATATGTATTTTAATGAGTTGGATTGATTTGTGTTAATTTTCTTTTTTATGCAGCTGCATCTCCCAATCGTTTAGTGTCTCCGTGTTTTAAAATATAGAAAATTTTTGTGTACGAAGTGTTGGATTATTGCCTGTGTGAGTGTGCGAAGTAATTTCCGGAAGGTCGAGTAAATAGAGAACCAAATAGAGAGAGTAACAAGAATAAATTAGTTTAAAAAAAAATAAAATATTTTATCACAGAACTGGTTACCTCTGGTGGCCGGTAACGTGATAGCTCTAATCTTCCTCCTCGCGCTCCGGTCTATACGTGACGTGTAAATGTCAAGAAAGGAATTGTACGAATTCGGTGAATCTTGTCACAGTTGAAATTTATTTGTTTATTTTTTTTTTTTTTTTGATCCCTCAAGATACAGCCTGCCGTATTTCATACTGAGCGGGGTTTGCGACTATATTACTTTGGCTATTCTGTTTATATTTTAGGAAAATTAATGATTGATTTTATTGCTGTTTTCGGTGTTTAATAGCATGTCGGGGAGTGTTTTATACGGTAGGAGCGTCCAAGTTGATATGGATACTGTTGTGCTGAGCGGTTGGAATGAAACTTCCCATACAGGAAGGACATTGTGTTGGAGAAAATTATCTATTTAGAAAATGGTCGTGCGAGATTGCGGTATGACCTTTCCACAGTCGGCTGACAAAGGCTCGGTCATTGACTTTACTTGGGACAAAAAAATCTTACTCGCGGTCCATTTTTCGTCCCATTCTTGTTTCGCTAAAAAGAATTGTGCGATGGATGAAGGGGAAGGTGAATATCTGTTCTGCGAAGCTCGTAGTGCTGACTGTGCTATTATGTTAGCCTATTCATTCCCTGGTATTTCCGCGTGATCAGGAATCCGGATAAAAACGTCACCTGGCTTTCAGGCTTCTGTATATCAATGATATGAAGGATTTTAGTAGTAATTATATTTCGTGTTTTAGGATATGGCTTCTAGCGCTGCCAGAGATTCTGTAATTATTAATGTCTTTTTGTTAGACTCGCAAGAAGAAATATACCGTAGCCCCTATAGGATGGCACACATTTCTCTAAGGTCCAGTACTGTGCAGTCATCATTGATCGGAAAGAATTACTCTTTATCTGATACTACTAACGCGCATGCCGTTGGCGATTTGTGGTAGGGTTATTTCTATCTGCGTAGACTATAAAACGTGGTCGGTGTATTCATTTGTTGTATTTTTAGCTATTTCGATAATGTCGGGTGACGACAACTGTTTGAAACTGTTTTTAAGCGGCAAGTCTGTTTTTATTATTTAAAACTCCAATGGGGGCACTAATGTGAGGTTTTGGTATATAGGATTTGTCGGGTTTATGTTCATCAAACTTAATAGGTTGAGGACCTCACAGGATCATTTGGGAAACTTGTTGTGCGTAAGAAATTAATAACAGCCAAAGGAGTATGTGTTAAGAACAAACGAGTTATCGTCTATGATACTTTCTATAGGATGATAATGGCGGGCATCCCAACAAATTGCAAATTCTGGATGCAGGAGTGGTTCGATGAGCTCCTAGCATAGAACGAAGGGCAGAATTATGGATTACATATAATGAATTTATTACGGAATAACATGCTTGGGAGTAGGCTGGGCATCCGTATATGATTTTAGATAAGATGGATTTATATGCTGATAGAAGGAGCTTGGGGTGAATATGTATTTGGGATTTGATATTTAATAATGCCGAGGGCGTTTAAACACTTTTTCTTTAAACCTGATATTATATGCGTGGACGCCAGGATAGCCTGCAATCGATAAATAGTCCCAAGAATTTCACTGTAGATTTGAAGGGTATAATAGGATTATTATCTAGTGTGAGAGAAATAGCAGGTGAGACAGCACGTCTTCTATGGAATTCAGTATATATTGTTATGAAAGGAGGTCAAAACTAAACCATTGCTATTTGACCAGGATTGTAATTTATTTAGTGCCTCCCAGATAATTGTGTCGTCGCGATAGCCCAGTTGTTAGAGCGCTTAACTTCCGATATGGAGGTCACGGGTTCGATCCTGAGCGACGACGAACTTATTACAAGAATTAAATAAATAAATAAATAATCGCTAATAATCACGTGGAAGGCAATGGGCAAACCACCACATTCAACATCATATGCGCACTAGGTCAGTACACAGCAGACCCACACCGGGCGGACTGCACTTGTAGCGCGATAACAAGCGGCTACAATCAGTTCCGAATGTAGTTTTGCGTGTGTGTACAGCTGCGTTGCATATAATAATTGCCTGGTACACAACCTATATCGGTACAGCTAAAAATGTACGAATAGGTTGCGCCAACGCGCTATGTAACGTACGGCACCTTAAGAAGAAGAAGATAATATTGTAGGCATTGGAACGAAAGGTGGAAGATAAAGAAATGTTCAAATCGTCGATATAAAGCAGGACAATAACAAACAAGGTTGCCCTTAGGGCAGAGCCTTGTGGAATGCCATTCTCTAGCGTCCATAGTTGTTGAATTGGTAGTACCAATTTTAACTTGAAACTATGTACTTGTTAGAAAATTTTTTATGTATTTTAAAATAACTGACCGTCGCTGTGAAAGAATCATCTGCGCCGTTTTCCGAATTTCTTTGAATCACAACTTTTTCGTCCGGTCAACTGACACGGTGTAAAAACGTTTAGACGGGGTGAGTGGTTGTAAGAAAATATTATTTATATTCGTTATTTATTGCCAGAATTAAATTAAGTTAAAATAAAAAATGACGATTATTGCGATGTTTTTAAAAGGAAATTAGTTTAAAACTATTTTAAAAATTAAATTTTCAAACAGTACGAGAGGATCAGAATTTTTAAACTTTATTTTTATTTTTTGTTCTTTTATTTCAGTATGTTTCTTTAAAACTTGCGATTACAGTAATAATAAAATATACGTATAAATCCTCGACCGTTTTTTACGAATAATTGCATGAGTGCGGTCCTAACAATACTATAATTAGACTGGGACAGTTGAAGTGGTGCAAAAAAAAACAAAAAAACACAGAAGATAACGAATGGAAATTTTCAAATGAGAAAGAATTCATCGTGGGAGCTATAGAAGACGAAGCGAAATCGAATAAGAGTGTTAATGTTTAATGAAAACAACGTTTTTTTTTTTTTTTTTTTTTTTTTTTTTTTGATCGGGGGTTAATTAAACATTTAAGAAATTTCCGCGCTTAGTGAGAAAATACCGATATCGTATTAGGGCAGTTTTCTCGGAGTCGGAAAATTCGTGGAAGCGATGAATTAATCTGAAACTTAGTAATTAAGTGATGAAGAGGTCTCTTTTAGCGAATGGTCGAGCAAGCACCGTTGTCATTAACCGTTCACACATCACACCAGAACACTGTTCTGTATTTACTTGGTAATAGAAACGGTGTAAAGTTTGCCGCGGTGTAGCGAATAATTAAATGTTATTACTTTGCAGGGGATAGACGGAGTTAATTGTACGATATGCCTATGCTATTCATTCATCATGACCGGTACACATGGTATTACATGGCGGCCCTATAATACGTTATGTTTGCTAATGATACGTGTTCAGATTAGATTTTATTGTAGTTGGCCTTTGGAAGTTACTGAACACGCCGTCTCATCTATATAACCACCGTGCAGCTAGATTGCTTTCTCTTTAATGTAAATCTCATCTCCTCCGCTGCCTTATTACAAAACGGACTCTGCTCGCTGACTAATACAGACGCACCTATAAAAAAAACTTATTCGACCGAGAAAGACAGAAGATCGCCTTCCAAGAAAGAAACATCTCGAACTTTACCGCGAGATGTTGGGTTACTGAGAGGGCCACTGCCGCTGGCCGACGACGACGCTCAATAATAATGAGGAATGTCAGCAGTGAAAGTCTTAGTCGAAAGTGGCCTTTCATTACACATACACACACACACACACACACACACATATATATATATATACATGCATACATATATATGTATACAGAGATCATCATTACTTTGCATTTACACACAAACACATATAAAAAATCCAGCGACTCACGGACAAATGCGCGGTGCACATAAAGCGTATATCAAAAAAGAATAATCTCGACGTATTTTTATACCATGATTATTATTATGACTATCGGTTACAACGTGTTTGCCCTGGGCCGATGTCGAAGGATTTATATGGGAAGAGAGCTTGTCGTCAAGTTGTGTTATTGTTTGGGAGTTTAGGATCGGTCATGAGAAGGAAATAATGTGCTTTCCGTTCATCTATGTTCCAGGCTTAATTTCTAATATCTTTCTGAGAACCTGTTCGGTACACTTCGTCTTACCCTCTTCTCCTCGCCGTGCACACACTGACACACTTACCAACACCGTTATTTTTAATCTGAGAACTGCGTTGAAGGACTCCGAAATTATAGTACACTGAATAAAATAAAGACGAGTTGTTTGATGGATATATATTTCTTTTCTTCTCTTTCCGCTACAACGATTAACGTCCGAAACATGTCGTTGAATGTTCCAAAAGTATATCTGACGAAGAAGTTAAAAATGAATTTGTAAAAAAAAAGTATAAAATCGAGTTTCTTTTGTTCCAAATTTTATTTTTTATTTTTTTAGTAGTTGACGAAATATTTGCTACTGTAAAATTAAAACAAAACACCGCTACTTTTAAAAAAGGACAACGCGATCATTTCAATTAATTAAGAAACGACGTTTGTTTTTTGCGCCATTTAAACTCGCTTGGAACATGCGAACCACCGACTCAAACTTTGAAACGAACAGTTTTTATGAAAATGAAAAAATTACTCGAGCAAAAGTAAACTGTCCGGATTGATAGTTTCCGAACTAGTCGAAATTTAATTTCGAAACAATGCTTTAACATTATAGTCGCCGATGTTGTGGGGAAAATATGTTTAAGGCGAGCGAAACACCTCAAAACCCGATTCGATATGAAACTGTTTAATTTTAACGCATCAACCCTAATTTTTTTATCAGATAATAATTGCAGTCTTCGAATATCGTACTCGTATTATACAAAAAAAAAACAAAAAAAATAAAAACCCCCAAATAAACAAAACTATTATTGCTTTAAACCGCACGTCTCTTCTCGTGTAAGAGTAGTAACGCTACTAGGCTATTATAAACCCCATTAGCCTTAAATAAAAAAATTCAAATACTTGCCACTGTCCCAGGATACGTTTGCGTATTACGCAGCAGCAGAAGCGTTCAACTTAGTAATTCCCCCGAAATTTATCGCAATAAGTATTATTACCAGTCCGAGACTAATTTCGAATGAATTCTCAACGAAAACCCCCCAAACACTATCCTTCCAACATTCGTCATTGACAGCTTTTGGTGATCGAAAAAAGTCGCATCACAGGTATGATCCCTCTACAGGGTCTGGCCCGCAAGACGGTAAAACGGATTTACCGACCTTTCGCTATGTAAGGGCATAAGGAGCTTACCATAGTCGAATTTCTCTTCCGCTGTAATTTGTCGCTTCATCGATCGAATGTTTAAAAAACTAGTCGTCATCAAAAGCACTCTCGGCCGTATTTTTACTTTTATGTATTTACACATTCGTCGCTTCTTAATTTTCTCCTAATGTAATCATTTTGTAATATCGTCATACAGGGCATCTGTTCCGATATTAAATAAGCCGCGGTAAAAAAAAAAAAAAAAAAAAAAAAAAGGTTAAAAATAAACGAATAATGAATATTCGTAAAAATTCGCCAAACAGTGACTGTCAATCGAGACTATTTCTATCGAAATATTTATTATTGTTTATACATTCGCACGCGTTCATTTCAGACGATGGCGAGTTCACAGCGAACTTGACATTGTTTGAACGACTACAAATTTATAACCGTTGCCGCATAATCGGCGTAAACTTGAAACCTGATTCCCTTGAACTCCCCGTACAGTTCTCCGTTTATTATGCTTTGCACTTCACTTCTAATTGCAATTCCACACCCAACAGACCCAAGTAAAACACGCTCAGAACTTTTTATTAACAAATAAATACAAATTGATAAATTAAAAAATGTAAATGAGTATTTTTTTAATCGTCCAAAATAAAGTGTAATCTTCTATATTATTTTTATTTTATTTTTTTTCAATTCTCCCGAATTCCAACAAGTGGATGGGATAAGTATATTTTATATTATAATGTATATAAAGGGGCAAGGTACTATGATAGGTCCTTGCCAAGTATACTCAAAGTTAAAGGGTAAAAGAGAGGATGAAAAACATAGTCTCCCCAGTTACCAAGTGTGTATGTAATAATGGGTATGCAAAGTATATATATATATATAAACAAAAACAAAGGAAAATTCAATGATACTTTAAAAGAAAAAGAAAAAAAAATTTAACGGAAGTATAGTTAATATAGATATAAATAAATACATCTTCTATATCTAAATATTTACATAATCATATACAGCCTACTGATAATCTAATCTAACCATCCATCGTATGATGTACATGGGAATATAATATATTTACGACAAAAATAAATTTTTAACACTTAATTAACAATTATATATATAATTTTTATACCGCCGACGCGTTCCGAAGCAAACACTTCATGTTCACGGGAATAATTGTAAATATAAATATTGAAGACGATAACTACATTTAAAATTAACTGAAAAAGGTCGATATTAAAAGTCGATTATTGAATAAATATAAAATGTATAAAATTTAAAAGATAAAATATAAAAATATAAAAAATATAAAAAATTACTAATAAAATTTAACAAGGAAAATGGTAACAATTTAAATGAAAAATGAAAAAGTTTTAATAATTATTAAAATTTTAAATTTCAAAAATATAAAAATTAATATCAAAATAAATAAATCATAAGTATGATAAATTATGTAAAATGGTCGTTGTATAGTAATAATGTGTACATAAGGGAATGAACTATATTAAAATTTTATTTTGAGGTTAAATAATGGGTTATCTATGTTTGGAGATAAGTTATATTCCGGAGTGTGGGATCTTCTCTATTAGTGAAGAATAAAAAATCAATTAAAGAAGTAACAAATTTTCGATTATAACCTGCGTCTAAAATCAACAACCGATCAGAGTTATTGCCGATATTTTTCTTTTCTCGGAGTTCATAAGAAAATTTCTTTCGATGACCCAGCTCATTTCCATCATCCCCGTGAAATCCTGTGGCTTTACCTCTCATTAGAAGTTTTAATCACTGTTGCTTTTGGTGAACTTTAGCAGACTTTGTAGCACCTTCCGCTATATTGTTCCTAGTGTTTCATCTCAAGTTGGATCACTTTAAGTTTGAAAAGGTTGAAATAATATATTTTAATCGGTGGTTTACGAAATAAACAAAAATGTTACGCGGTATTTAGATTTTTAAATTTCGCCCGTACGCTTCAAAAATACCACACAACACCACCGTTATAAAAATATTAAGGCTATTTCTAAAAAAGTTTTTACCAGTTAATTACGCTACCTAGATATTTCTGTTTTATTGCGTACAGTTCTGCGGAGCATTTTCTTTTTTTTTTTTCTTTTTTGAGCGTATTTTTAGTTTTTATTTATTTACTTCATTTATTTTTCACGCCATTAGCATTAGCTCAGCTCATAGATTCGAATTTTACTCAAACGGTCCGCTTAATCAGGACTACGGTAGCTGGCTAAAATGTTACACTTTTATTTGCAATTAAATCGATCAAAATTTAGAATGTAGTAAAAATATGCTTCTGAAACCCCGCGGATATTACGAGTTACGATACTATTTTCAAAAATAGACTACAATTGTAATAGATGTAAAATCAGCATACGATAACGTTAATTACAGTAGCACAACAGTTTAAAAAAATGGAAATTTCACACAATAATAAAACGATGGGTGTAACAGGAAGAAGATCACAACTATAATAATATTCTATGTATATACATATACATATATATATATATATATATATATACTAGGGGACTGGTCTCGGTGGCCGCTTCGCGGCCTGTTCCCTCGGACTCTAAATGGTTTTACTTTTTAAATGTTCGTCGTTCACATATATTTCTTTTAAAAAAAAAGTACACGAACACGTTAATTAAAAAAGTGAAATTTAGATGAAACTATCTGAAAAAGTGAAACCGCTAGCAGGGTAATGTATGTGAGAGGAACATGTTAAATTTAATATTCTTTTTAATTAACGATATTTATTTTTTTAAATGCAATGATGAAATTTTTTTTTTTTTTTTCATTAAAATCTAAGCAATAATATGTTAAGTTACTATTAACCATCACTACAATCATTTCAAAATTTATAAGCTTACATTTTATTTTTTCAAAATTTGTGCCCTTTAATTTTGAAATTTTAGGGGTCTCGTATTTTTCCTATATTCTAGCGATTGAAATACATCATTTAAAAAAAAAGAGCGACCTTCTGGCTACCATGGAAAAAGTTGTGGACTTTTTTTTACCGTTTTAAGCGTGTATTTTCATAAATTTGGGTCTCCAAATATCAAAATTATTCGAATTTTATATTTCTCTTGTATTCTAATTACCTTAGTATGCGAGTTAAAAATAAAATCAATATCATAACTCATATAAAACTGGCTGTGGAATTTTTTAAAAATTTTATTCTTAAAACTTGATTTTCAAATTTTTCAAAATTTGGGCCCCTTAATTTCAAAATTTTGGGAGTTCCGTAATTTACCTATATTCTAGCGATGGAAATACATCATTTAAAATTTTAAAAAAGAGTGACCCTCCAGCTCCCGTGGAAAAAGTTGTGGACTTTTTTTTACCGTTTTAAGCGTGTATTTTCCCAAATTTTAGTCTCCAAAATATCAAAATTTTTCGAATTATATATTTTACCCGTATTCTGGAAACTTTAGTGCGCAGGTTAAAAAGAAAAGTAATGTCATAACTCATATAGAACCGGCTGTGGAAGTTTTTTTAAATTTTTTCTTGAAACTTATTTTTCACATTTTTCAACATTCAGACTCTTCAGTTTTAAAATTTTGAGGGTTTTACAATTTTTTTATAATCTAAAGAAGAAAATACGTTGATTAAAAAAAAAAAATTAACTCTCTAGCTATATATTTTGGAAAGGGTATTCCACAAGGTAGTGTATTAAGTGTCCAATACTGTGTACCATATGCATGCAAGAGTTAAAGAAAATACGGAATAGGTACACGCGGTTGGTACAGGTATACAGACAATATGTGTGTGTACGTCTTTGCAGCACTTAATAATGTCATTAAAAAAAAAAAATACAAAAAGCTTCAATTAAATTACAAAACTAACTTGAGAAAGTTGATCTGGAAATATCGAAAAAAAGCAACAAAAAACTCAGGTAATGATATTTAACAGATTGGAAGATACACACGATCCCTAATTAATTAAAATCAATAATAAATCTATAAAATTCAAAGTTGCATTTAAACTTTTCGGCATATTTTTGATACGAAATTGAACTGGATTTAGGAAATTATATAATAACGAAGTGCGAAAGAAATTCAAATACGTATTTCGAGCAATATTCGGTACGAAGTAGGCAGCACACCTGAAATATTAATATGTATCTATTCATAATAAAAGCACAAAAACAACTTGTACTGTTATTTCAATAAAAATAAAATTTAACAACTGAAAATAATACGAGACCTTAAGAATATGTTTAAGTTCAACGAAAACCACATCGGAGATGGCGGAACCAGCGATGATAATACTGAGGATGTATAATAGATAGCCAATGAGTTTATCATCAAATTAATTGGGGGGGGGGCAGAGGTTTCGTGCCATAATCAAACAAATGCAAACATTAAATATACAGACGAGTAAGAAATATCGGAATATACAATCGATCGTACCTTTATACATATAGTTATCGAAGATGTAGACAAACCACGTTCTATTCGAATGTTCCTTCATTTCCTCAGAACGCGCGATCCTTTATTTCAATTTGCTTAGCCTTGATCTCCCTACTCCTTACAGTGCCCTCTAAATTCTCGCTTTTCCATCTCCTTCTGTTGTTCCTTCGTTAGCGGTCTTCATTTCTTCTGTCTCTAATCGTTTTTTGATATAACCTGTCACTCCATATGTCTTTCTATTCTTCTAATCTTTTGTGTTGGGAAATGTCCTGTGCTGACGTGCCAACAAAATAAAAAAAAAAAAAAAATCTAGACATTTAAAAATAATCTCTAATATAAGAGCGGAAATATACACCGTTTGCGACGGGAGGAAAACTAAATTTCCCCCTAAAATACTAAGATTAATGAAAATTCAATTCAACTGATAAATGTCAAAGCTGATATAATGCTAGGTTCAATGAGATAATAAATTAAAATTTTAAGGATCACAAAATACTTACGGATAGGGATCGTTAGATAAAAATTAAAGAAACGTTGTGCAACGGCTTATTATTACGCGAATAGCAACATTGCGGAGGTTGATCTTTTGGAATATGCAGGTTTTTCTTATAGTGTTGAAAGTTATGCTTTAATACGGCACAGGAAATTTTAAGAATAGCATAAATAATTAATTTTCTGTGATTAAAAAACTGAAAAATATACACGTCCAAATAAAATAATTGATGTGGAGTTGAACATTAGGAAGTTGGTGTACAGATTGCGAAACCAGAATAAAGTGGACACCGGCATATATGGGAATTTTTGGGAACCAGATGGCAGATAACAAAAACAGGAATAGGTGAATAATAGGAAGTTCAGTTAGAAAGAATATCTGATCAAAAAAGAAATTTATAAAAATTAGAATAGGAAATTCACACACATCTGTAAAACCCTACCCAAATTTAAAAAAAAAAAAACAACATACAAAAAGATCCGTGGTATATTGATAAAAATATAGTGATGGCAATTGTACAATAAAGATTTCCGCAATAATAATGGGGGGGGGGGGGCATCATTTTTCAGTTCTACTCGTAAAATTACGCCGCGGCGAATTCCTTAAGCAGACTACGTTTTAATCACTCTCTCTTCTACCCTCTTCATGTTTTTGTTTTTCCCTGTCTTCCCCTCCCGATTATCCCGTTCACAGTTCCATTTCTACTCCACTATACATTGCAAACCACATCTTCTTTGAATGCGGGCCCTTGATTCTGAACGTTCTCCTTTGTACTCTAAAATCTTAGCACTAGGTCTTCCTGCTCTTTATATTTCTTCCTTTGTTCTTTCCTTCCCATCTCAAAATATAATTCCTGTACTTCAATCTTTCCTAAGCTCTATTTTTAATCGTCTGTCTATTTAACCCTTTCTATAATTTCTGTAGTTGTTGGGTCAAAGCCGCTGGTGCGTCGAAAAGAAAATATATAAAATAATATTATTATTTTATATATTTAAAAAAAAAAAAAAAAAACACTTTGGAACATTTAGCGTGGCAGTGCCAGAAATACAAAACAGAAAGAATACACGTAAGCAAATTATTACCTGGTTTTTATAGTCTGCCGATTTCTATAATGAAAATACCCCCTTACGAATAGAATGTAAGCATCCTTATAAATTCATCAAGAAAAATAAAATACGAAGCGAAAGAAGAAATAGGTTTATTTCAGAAAATCAGCAAAAGCCGAAGGCCAGACCATTAAAAAAGGAAGAAAAAAATCAAAAAATCCTAGAATTCCCATTGCCGCGCTATATTTAACACTAAAAAAAAAAAGGTAATTTAATAGTAAAAATGTTTTAATTGTTCACAGACATTTTCTGATAATTATTAATATTTATTTATTTATAATCGTAGTTAAACAAAACACAGAAACTTTAATTGCAGAGGATATTATAAAAATAATAATAAAATAAGTAACGAAAAGTTAAAAACCCGAAATCAGATTTTTTGAAAAGATCTGCCTAACAAGATAAGAGGGAAGGAAGAAAAAGTTTTGTTATCAAATTTAATTACGCGCGTCGACTATTGTAACGTCTTACTACAACAATTGGCATTACAGTTGTAATTAGAGTACGTGTTTTTAATATCCGTTAATTAATACGACTCGATGCATCTGATTAGTTGCGAGATGTATTTAATATTAGAGGCATCCGGAAATTGAGCATCAGACTCGCTTCGAGGTCCTGACAGGTTTAACGAGCACTTTATACTGGTAATTTATTGCTGCAATTTACTATGGAAAATGCAACACGCCCTAAACGTTTACTGAATTTCAGTTTTTCATCGAGTATAACTCTCTTGGATATTATTGATTTAAAAAAGGACAGGTTTCTCCGTGGCTGTTGAAGTTATCCACATGTCCATTTTCAGTAGAAGCCACGTTGGAAGAAGTATTCACCAAAAACTCTAACGTTTCGAACCAGATTACACTGTTCATCATCAGAGAAACAATTTTCCGAAGTATTATTAAGCGTGATTTAACAATTTATAATTTAAATCATCACGGGTATTACAAGTAGCAGAATATTAGTGTCATCTGCATATAATACAATGCACCCTTCAAGCAGGAAAACAAGTCAAGCAAGTTGGTACATCGGAAAAGTTGGTATTATAACAAATTGTTTTTTTCGTTTGCGAGTAGTTTCATAACTTTTGATTAAAAAAAAGTTCGATAGTTATTTTGTGAATAATTTTCCATTGTGCCAAATTGTATTAAAAGGCTTTCTCTCGGCGACCTATTTGTAATATGCTCGATGTGCATTTGGATGTCGCGATTGAGACAAATTTATATACAATATTGGTTTCCATAATCTGTTAGTGAAATGATTTTTTTCACAATCTTATTAAGATTACTGCTAAGGAGGCTAACAGTTGTGATAGTCCTTCATATTTTGTCCTTTTTTGTATTTTTTAAATACTTGTATCGTAAATGTATATTAAGGCGATATGAGAAAAAATCTTATATCGAAAAAAAAACGAATTCCAAGTCGAACCAGTGAGTTCTACAATACTTGTTGCGCATCTCTATAAAATTGGCTGCATTCGAAGAAGGAAAAGAAAATTAACCAGCACCTGCCAAATTTATGCCTATCACAGGGATGCTGACAAGAGGAAATAAGAGACTTTGCTTAGAACATAAAATCTAGTAGTCTGTTAACGGCAGCAACTGATAACTGATTAATCGCCGAATCCGCGCTGGCTCGGAATATTAAGTTGTACGGATTTATATCGAGTTGACAGTTATAAGTGGGGGGGGGGGATTAGGCAAGAACCGTTCTTTCCGGGTAGACTTTATGAGATTTTAAAGAAATGTTAAAGTTAGCGGCGAAATATTCTGGCTACCATTTCGTTAGCAACTATATTTTCCTGCACATCAGGCGAGCAAGATTTGATTTTAAATGTAACGAAGAGATTTGGAAAATACCTTTAAAAACCTTTAGCGAATATCAGGAATTTTAATAAACACATTTTCGATGCGGCTGAAACTTTTGACATAACTCGCCACGTCGATTGCCACATGAAACGATTAAATGCAATTTTTCCGTCTTATTTAATAAAAATCAGTTAGAAAAATGTATCTTAAGCTGTATTAAATAATTACAAATCCATATAAAAGGCAATTATTGTTAATTTTAACTTCTCTACGATCTCTTCTCAAGTCTGCAAAGTCTAAACGCGGATACTGTTTATCATACTTTCATACAGGCCTGATAAAATATGTAGCAGAGGTTACAGACACTGTTAGATTTATAGAAAAAGATATTGAACATCGATCACTCCAAAACTCGAGCAATCTTTCTTACATGTAGGCGGCACCGACTAGCTGGCAGTCGATTAATTCGAATACTGAACGATGCATCGTATTATATTTGAGCGCCACATCGGAGGAGGACAGATTAACCTTCGGCAAGGAGCACAATAGATCGGTGTGCTAGCGGAGCTATCTGCGCACGTATATCCCCACACTGATTAGTCAATAGTCTTCTCTTTCAGTGTTAATAAACTCGCCATCTACAAGGTACGTTGATACGCCTTCTAATTACATACTCTAGTCCAGTGTGATTCTACGCGGCTAATACGCGGTGCGCATTCTCATATACAAGAATAATGAGCCTAATATTACAACTAAAAAGGTTTATTCTATAAATTTCGGGGAAATTTTGCAATGTAAATTCAAAAAGTTTGATTTCGAATGAATGTAGGCGTCGTGAAATGTTAAATAATCTACCGATTTTAAAGTATATCGTTGGAATTAAGCTCTTTTCAAAATCTAGTACTGACGGGTTTTTAGTGAGGATTTGAAGCGTGCAAGTTCTCTTTTTCCGACTGACTTTACTTTCCCCCCAGGTAGTAACTTCTTTGGTATAATACCCTAATTATCAGATATACCTGGGAACGACTAATTTAGGTTACCCAAATTAAATTGAAAATTGCAAATTACGTAGAAAATGGCTGATTTCATTTCACTCTTATTCTGCATAAACAAACAAAATATTGTCGCCCCATTTTTCTTTTTCTTCTTCTTTTTTTTTTGTTAATTTTTTTTTACTATTTCATCGCGTGACGTTAAGTGATTTTTCGTTTACCTCTCTACGTATTTTAATTAAACCGAGATTGGTCACCTTGTTAGTTCATATGTTAAAGCTTTCTGCTTAGCCCACGCGTTTTGCACTGTCGCATTTTTTTAACCTTTTTCCAAAACTTAATATCATCTTCGAGCTTACACTTCGGAATACGATTTATAACTTTCCTTTTAACATTCTCGAGTCGTCGCGATGGCTGGGTTGCTAGAGCGTTTGACTTCGGTCCTAGAGGTCCTGGTTCGATCACAGGTGATGAAAGAAATTATTACCAGTGATGATAATTGCGATAATCGATGATAGAATCATATGGAAGGCAATGTTCGTGCTGGTTAGATATACAGATAAACACGTTTAAGACTCTACATTTGTATAAATCAAACATTTACAGTCAGATAAAAAGTGTAGTCTGTACACTCCCGTTTTGAATACAACAATTGCCGTGAATAATCCGTGTACAACCAGAATGTACAGATAGGTAGTCACAAAGTTCGGCGTCTCGACATCCTCTGTATATGTTTATTGTGTTCGGCATTACTGAAATCTAGTGAAGCTCTATATGTTGTACTCGGTAGAGCATTTGAACTTTTAAAATCTTTCCTTAGATGTGAGTTTTAAAAGACTCTTTAAAGATATTTTTTCAACTCTGGCATTCATTTCAATCTTTTAGTACCATTAATAAAATAAGAAAGTTATAAATACAAACGTCTTAAGGTTAAATATTAAATAAAATATTCTGAAAACGTCTTTCGGGAGAATTTTCCTCCAACTTCAGTATTATAAAAAAGGAATAAGACATATTAATTATTACATTATTCGAATATCTCTGAATGAGACCTAATTTATCTTTATCTAGAAAAGAAAAGAATATTATTAAAAATAACCTTCAATAAAAAAGTAAAAAAAAAAAACCTTTAAATATTCGATTTGAAAAAATTAAAATAGAAATATAGTAATGTATATAAACATTATTAATACTAAAGAAATAATAGTACGATTGAATTATATCATCTTCATTTCTAATAACATAAGTCATGCTGTTTCATTTCTATAGTAATAATAATTATATATTAAGTGTCCTGTCACGAAATTTGTCCCCAAAAAATGTCACAATTTTATGTAACGAAATATGTAACGAAAATGTAACGAAAAAATTTTGTCGAACGGCGTAGCTAATAAAAAAGTTTACGCTTCTATAAGAATTATAGCTAGACCTGTGGCTGAAGGGGGCTTGCCCCCTTTCGAATCCCGTAGGGCCAAGTTTATATATATACCTATATGTATATTATTGTATTTTTAAAATCAAATATTTAAGGGTCTTTTTAATAATAATCTTTGGTTTTTTCTTTTCTAAGTAAAGATTAATTTTAAATATTCAAATAATGTAATATTAAATTTATTTTTATTAATGTGCCTTTTCTTTTTTTCTGATCCAATGCCGAAGATAAAAAATTCTCCCTGAAATTTTAATAGTATTTATGATTTTATTATTAACTATTTAACAAATAGGGGATTTTTTTTTCTTCCCCCCTTGGACTCGTCAACAACTACCTAAAAGGTTAAAATGCTATGTAAGCACAAAGAAAAGTAACAGGGGAATAGCGGCAAGAGTTGGGAAGGAAAGGACAAAAGAAGCGCTGAAAGGAGCAGGAAGGCCCAGCGCCAGGAGTTGAGAGTAGATGTGAGGGCATTCTGTAGAAAGAGCACAGCATTCAAACAGGACGTGATTAGAGTCGCAAATAAGAGGAGGATCTGAAACGTGTAGAAGACAAAAGGGGGAAGGAGAAAAAGAAAGTCGGAACCGCGAAGATGGGAGGAGGGGGTGACCAAGTCTTAATCTAATTAAGGAAACAATAGTAGAACGACGAAAAGAGGAAAAAGCTTGAAACCAAGACTAAGGATTTTGAAAGGGCTGCAGAAGGAGGTAACAGGAAGAGCAGTTGGAGGAGAGAGAAGGGTAGATGGTCCACCCATAGTTTGGAATGGTTGCTTGGAGAAAGAAATAATCATGTATAGGATATCAATTTTGAGGGAAGCAAAAAGAACGATAATCAAAAAGATTAATAGTCAGCAAAAGAAATGCTTAAAGGCAATAATCCCTGATGAAGATCAAATTAATGGTAATATTAGCTGGTGGAAAGGGAGAAACGAAATGTCTCCAAGGATGTGCTACTTTTATCACCGGTTACTTGAATATAAGACCACAAGTATATCAGTAGCTACGAAGACAAGAAGCAGGACAACGAGGAATAATAGGGAGGTACATTTTATTCGACCGAAAGACACAAATAGAGTAAGATTGATAATACGGATGAAATATAGTTTTAATTAAGCTGTTAGAACGAATCCGAGAAGATTTAATGCAAAAAGAGATGGGAACTTGGAGAGTATTATTTAAGCAATGGTTGATTGATAACATTAATGAGAGTGACATTAGGTTAGATAAATTGGAAACTGGCTGTGAGAATCGACCATTCATATTTGTCGAACGTGTAATACGAAATTGTTTGTATAATGATAAGTAGTTCTTTTTTGTTTTTATCTTTTTTATTTTTTGTTTTACTATTATTATTTTGTTTTTATTTTTATTTTTTTCTCACTATTTATAATTATGAAAATTAATTGTATAATTGTAATAAAATATTGTAACATATTTGTTGAATAAATGATGATAAGCGTGTTGGGCACCCGCAGACAGGCATTATGCCTTGTAGGACTCGCAACTTATTTTTAATAATAAAAAAAAAATAGGATGTCTGAGGCAGGAAAATTTTTGACGGGGATGGCCATTAAAAAAAGCTGAGCGGGGCGGCAAGTCTGATGCTTCGTTGCCTTAGATGACACATTGACTAGGTATCCACAAAAAGGCAATAAGAAAAGAACGACTCGAACGCATTTCGGTAACAGAAATACGAATGGAAAGAATAATGGTATTAGAGGAGTAGGAAGGAGGCGAGCAAATAGCCTGAAATACAGATTTGGAGTCGGGAACAATAAGAAATTTGGAGATCCCCGTTGTAAAGCACAGAAAATAGAGATAGACTCAGCTGAAAAGATTGAGCAGAAGGAAGGGAGACTGAAAGGGATTGCGAGTGATTCAATAAGGGGGCTGTAAACCCACCAGTCACTTCATTTCCACTTTCAGAACCATCAGTAAAGACTTTTACATGAAGGGAAAATGAAGAATTAAAGATTTGGAGATATTCATGGATTACTAAGTTGTGGGAAGAAGAATTAGCGCTAAGGAACAACAATACACTAGAGCTTCCGGTTTCATTCGAGTTCTATTTTATTTTTCTATTCTAATCTTTTTGCCTAAGTGTACGGCGTTTCTTTTCCTCAATTCTTATCGGAATAAGTAAAGAAAATTGTCGTTATCTGCTATTTTTACCCTTACCCGTATTAATCACTAATGCCATTCTCTTCCTCTATTCTAATTATTGCCATGGACTGTCGTTACGACTGCTACTGCTACTGGTCAACCGATTGAAAAACTCCGATTAACATTTATTCTTGGGTTTTCCAGTGCCTAACTATTTTTTCGATAGCTGCATCGCAGAATACGCTTATTTTCTTCCGTTCTCCATTCGCGAACCGTTATAATTTGCCGTATTTCTTTTATTAAACTTTGACAAATAGCAGTATGAATTGCAATGCAACCTTATGCGGTTGGAACAACTGGTGTTAAAAATGAGAAAAAAATGTTAGATTTCAGTACGAATGGAAATAGAGCAAATGAAAGCGCCTAGCATAGAAACAAAACCTCTTGAGAGAAATGCAAACGATGCATTCCCCATAGTAAATGGTAGGAAGACTTAAAGTTAATAGTTGAAAAATCGAGCGCTCCTGAAAAATAAAGAAGCGCTGGAAAAGAGGCATAGGTTACGGTCTGCAGTATTCTCGGAGTGTGAATTAGTTGAGAATTGACAAAAAGAGCAATAAGGAGGCTATCGTTGAGATGGCGACGTAACATGAAGCAAGTGGCAAGCTGTGAGACTGTGAAGGAAGTATAAGAGACGCATTCAGTTAGTAAAGTATGTGGGAAACAATGGTGTTTTATAAAGATCAAGTAGTGCAGTCTACAGAAACGAGATGTAAAAATCTTCGGACTCAATACAATTTTCTCCATGAGTAGATCCAGCCAATTTAATTACTCAGTGGTTAAGTATCTTTCCGCCGCATAGGGGCAGCCCCACTCTGGTTTATTATCTTATTCATTATAAGTTTTTGAAAAATTTTCGTTACATTTAGATAATAATTTATGATCTTACCCTTTGCCGCTTATTTTTTATATTCGATTTTTGTCACCTAAATATTATTCTTCAATTTACCGAAAAATATCACGAATAATACGTTAAAATATCTTCTTAACAGCTGCACTTTGAGCGCTATGTTAAAATTATTCACTTTATCAGAATTTTTTGTTACATTACGACATGGTCGATTATTATTATTTTATATATTTAGCAAAAAAAAAAAACAAAAAAAAAAACAAAAAAAAAATCGGTTTATTATTGTTTTTAAATTATTTTCTAGCAAGATACAATGAACCTGTCAGTTTTTTCGTTTCTGTTACTCGAAAATTATACGATCTCCAGTATCGTTTTTCAGTTTTTCTTTCTTTGCTTATTTTAATATTTCAGAAATATGACATTTTGAAGGAATCTAAACAGGCCATTACATTTTACTTCAAATCTTATCGATTTTAAAAGCTCAAAATTATATTAAATTCCGAACGTGTTAATTAAGGCGATTATCTCAACTGTACAATTACCATTTACACGAAATTTTCTATTCAATCATCTCTTCACGTCTGCCCAATCCATTCTGAACTACTGTCCTCGTTTTTTTGCTTTACTTATGAAACTCGCTGTATTTTTAACTGGCAGACGATAAATAATTTTCTAACATAGAGCTTCCTTTTACTTTTTATTTATTTTTTTTTTTTATACATTACGCCGAAAAACCATAAGCAATGATGATCGTTAGACATGCTTAAAGAGCAGTAAAGGAGAAGAATATGGGATAGGAAATACAAAGGAGAAGAATAGGAAGGACGATGATTAATCCGGTGCCCCAATTGGGCGAACAGACTAGGGTTAAGGAAAATCAGACACTTGATACATTCAGCTAATGTTCGGATTTGAGCTTCATTGCAGCTTGTCGAAAAAAACTTTCTATACTGCTCAACATAAGTATCCATGAGAAATGGCACCTGCAAATCTGTGTGCAACGTTAAATTCGAAACATATCTTGGCGCGGAAGTAATAATCTGAAGTATTTTCGACTGTTCCTTTTGAATCTTTACTAAATTAGATGTTGCAGTTGTACCGTACAGTTCCAACCCGTACCTCCAAACGGTCGCTGTCATTGTTAGATATAGTTGACGCTTAACATTTAAATTCAGAGTCGATTTGCTTCCTAATAACGAATGTAACGACTAGAGACGGTTTTCTTTGTTTGAATGACACGATGCCGACATGTAAGCCGCCTGTCCATATACATCCCAAGATAATTGACCGAGTCAACTTACGGGATTATTGAGTTACAAATCTTCAAAGCGAGACAGGTAACAACGTCTCTTTTGTCCCTGCTAAGTTCAAATAATAACGCGAATATATCGCGAACGAAAGAAATCCAGCTAAATACTTTGTCAAACAATGCCGGGGTACAAACTAGTATGTAGACCTGATACGACCACACGATAACAAAAACGAAAAAGCTTCAACATTTTTCGTAGCGAAGTTTTAGGTAATAAGAACATTTAATGAAGTTAAACAGAGATTTCTGTAGCGAACTAAATTATTTCTTCCTTAATATTATCGAAATTAAGCCAAAAAATCGGAATTCAAGTTGAAAAGTAAAGTAACATATTTCCGAAAGGCTCCGACTTAGACCCGCTTCTAATATTTACGAATGATATATTATTCCGAATAAATAGTATATATAATAATTATTATTAGCAGATGATGTTACAATTTGTCATGCAATCGACAGTACCGATGACTGTAAATTGTAGAATAATGTGAACACATTAAAATGACATGGTCCACGGAAAGTAACTTAGCCCCTTTTGATATGGATAAATGCTCAATTATAACGTTTAGAAAAGGAACAAAAATCAGAATAGCATCTTACTTTTAGATACAGGTGTTAATCATATAACGGAGCGAGTTAAAATAAAAAATTTGTGTATACATTACGATACGCAGATGTCATTCAATCAGTATATTATTAATACTTTCCGATCATTGGGCTTATAATTATGAATAGTGACAATTTAAAAAATTTTCGAACGTTAAAAATTGCATTGTTTGCACACTGATGCGTTCTCACTTAGAATATGAATCAATTATTTCGGATGCATACACGTTGCGGTCAATGCGATTCCTTGAACAAGTTCAATCAAAATTTCTTAGTAGGATCTGAGAGTATATCCTAGGATTGTAACGATACATTGTTAACTGCGCGGAATTTTGCTGCACTATCTACATATTATTTTTGTATTACTTACGTAATTACGGAATAAAAGAATCCGTATTACTGGCTAAAATTATATTCTTAGGATTATCAATTAGTATTAGGAAGAGAATTTACATCGTGGAAGAAGTATAATTCAATTTCACTTCATTACCTTGAACTAGACATATTTCGTAGTCCTAGGCATCTATTTAAAAAAATTAAATCGATAAATAAATCTGCACTGAACACTAAGTGAAAGTGTAAAAATGTTATTCCAACTTTTTATTTTAGTTCATTTATTAAATTTACTACTTTTATTCAACCATTCCATCATGTATTCATACTCCGGCTGTTATTCGCCGCATTTAACCTGTTACAGGCGTAAGAAAGTTGTTATTGAATAAGTATATCAGAAGCAAAAAAAAATGTAAAAACAAGGAGATGGAACTCTAGATCATGCTATACAAATAATTGACGGTAGACCTTCATGTAACGACTAAATCGGAAGAAAATAAGTGGCCAAAAACCAGCCTGAAAGTTTTATAAAGATAAAAATTTGGTTTTACAATAATTTCATGAAGTCTATTTTATAAATCCTTCATCAGAGTTGAATGGGGACGACAAAGATGTTTTTATAATTGATTAATCACAACATTAGATCGTGAATTATCAATTTTTATGGGAGGCAAGAGATAAATAAGTTGTTTTTTTTCTTTTTTTTTTTATAATAATAATAATATTTTATATTTTTTGAGTGCACCAGAGGCTTTGAGCCAACAACTACAATAATTAAAAGAAAGGGTTAAATTGAGAGACGATCAGAGATAGAGCTTAGGAAAGATTGAATTACAGGTATTATAACCGGAGATGGAAGAAAAGGGTAAAGCAAGAATTATAAGGAACAGGAAGACCCTACGATTTTGGAGTACAATAGAGGGGCATTAAAAGAAGTGGTTTGCTTCACATACGGAAGTAATAGTAGAACTGTGAAGGGGAACAATCGAGAGAGGAGGATAGGAAAAACGAAAACGTGAACAAGGGAGAAGAAAGTCATTAAATCGTAGTCTGATTACAAAAACGAACAAACAAGTTAGATATACCATTAGTTGACTTAATAATAATAATAATAATAATAATAATCTTATCAAATCAAATAATTTTATTATTATTATTATTATTATTATTGTACACATTTCCATCTACGCGCAGAAATTGCGTGAGCGATGGAGTATTGAAATACAATGAAAATATTGAAACTCGGAAAATTCTAAAGGAAACTGAACAAAGAAAAGTTCTTAAAAACAACAAAATTAAAATGATATGACATATTCTTCTTATAAATTAACGAAAAAAGAAAAAATGCAACAGAAAAATAAAAATGCGGAGCAAGTTATATAAGTTTAGATTAAAAAATAAAAATATATACAAAAGCTATGAATAAAATTAGACGCTTTAAAAATTAAATAAAAATTAAAAGAAATGTGGAAATGATATAATAGATATTTACGCCTTTTTTTGGTCGTTTTTAAGATTTTTTAGTTTATCTAATTTAACGTCCAGCAGCTGGTTATAAAGTGATGGATCCATATAAAGTGCCTGCACTCTAGAATGATATTTGTTAAATTTCAGTACGAACGCTAGTTCTTTACCACAGCTCCTAGTTTTACCATCATCCTTCCTGAAAAATCCGAATCCACTTTTGTACTTAAGTACAAATAATAATAGCCGTGTTTTATATAACATATTAATTTGATGAAAATTATAATCAAAAATGGAACCACTATTTTTGTTAACTAGTTTAAATATCTTATTTTGTAAATAATTTATTTGATTCAAATGATACCTCGCTACGTTTCCCTAATGTAGTAATCCGTATGTAAGTTAAAGGGACAGATATAGCCGGAATAAGTGGTTCCCCACAAAAAACTCATTCAAATAATAGAAAATGTAATTTAGTTTTCTTAGTTTTTGTTTCAAGTAGTTGGTATGTTTATTTCCCATTAATCTACAGTCCAAATTTACATCCAAATATTTAATGTCATAAACTCTATCTACAGTTGTGCCGTTCTCCGGGTTTACCCTCACATTATCTAAATTATATTGTTGTATTTTTTTTTTCTTTTCTTCGGGCGCGTCAACTCAGGACATTTACCTAGTAAGAACATGTTTATGTTTTTCGTTATCTCGTGTAACTAATATCGAAAATTTGTATATTGTAACACTCAAGATGATTCAACGAAATTTAAATTTTATCATAGCAAGCGAGCTAAATCAACAGAGAAATTGATGCAAGAATTTCAAAGCTCAAAACACATTGCAGACCAGAACGATAATTTGATGTTGGATATGAATTACAAAAGAAAAGAGGTCTTTCATTGTTAACTTTTAATTGCCGAAGTTTACAAAATCATATTCTAGATTTCATTGATCCAGTTATTCAAAATTGTAATCTTCCATTACTTTCTGAAACGTGAATGAGAAATGAAGAAGAAGTTGTCCTTCAAAATTTCAATATTCTATTTCTCATTATAAACGAGAAAATATTCGCACTGCTGGAGTTTCAATATACCATAAATTTTAAAGACATCGTCAACATTTGTACACAAAATATGAATATGATTTTGTCAAACATTATTGAATTGAATACTAGGTGTATTCAACAGTTGGTGACATTTGTTCAGTTGTTTGTAAAATAAGAAACGATATTGAAGTACTTATTGTAGATATTTATAAATCTCCCAATCAAAAGGTTGAGGATATTACGTTATTTATTCATGGATCGCTGTTAAAACATATTGAGGAAGGTTTTAAATTGCTCAAACAAAATTTTTATACACTCATATTAGCCTGAGACTTTAACGTTGACTTCAATCTTCTTCTTCTTCTAGTGCCATCTCCGTTAACGAAGGTTGGTCACAATTTGTGAAAGACTGGATCTGTTCCTGGCCGAATGTAGTAATTTGTTGGTTGACCAGCCCGTCCATTCTTCTAGATTCTTCATCCATGACAGTCTTCTGCGTCCTTTTCGGTTGACTTCAATAACAAAGAAAAATCTGAAACACTAATTTTATTAGATACATTTGATTTAAGTATTAATAATCATCCAGCATCGCAGTACACAACAAAATACTGTACTACAGTCGATATTGTTTTTTCGAGATACTTGGACAAAGTTGAATCTCAAACATCTGCATCTTATTATAATTAATCATAAGCCAATAGTTTCTATGATACAATATGATGATAACACAGCGCAACACACATTTTGGTGCCTGCTGTTTTTGAACTGTTTCTAAGTAATTTTTTGGTGTAGAATCGAAAACAACTGTTAAATTTAGTCTATTAGATCCAGTTTTTGAGATACGTTATATTGACCTCTTTTAGAACAAAATCATTTTTTTGTAAACTCGTGTATATTTCAGGTTACAAATATTAGTATTTACTACAAGGACTCATTAAAAACAATGGATGCAAAGTAAGGAATTTATTTCACAAAGTAGATAAAGATAACATTCATGGCTTATCACTTAAAAATTGTCTTTTATACGACTTTCTAGCATGGAGTTTTCTTGCTGCAGACTTCAACAGTAGTCGGCCAGCATATGGGTATCCCATATTCCTTGATATCGTTCTTCCATCGTTCTAATATCCTGATGAAATTTTTCACTATAATCACCTAGGTTTTGTGGGAATCGATCTAAGTGGTTATGGAGGTAGTAAAGTTTTATGCTCACATTACAGTCAAGAACATTAAAGTTAGAAAACATAGTTTCTAGTAATTTTGTATAATTTTCTGCTTTATGATTGCCAAGAAAATTTTGTACAACTTCAACAAATGAGCTTCAAGCATTAGATTCAATCTCGCTCATTGATGCGGTAAATTGTGTATCTTTTATAAGCTGTCTTATCTGAGGACCATCAAATACGCCTGTTTTCAGTTTTTCCATGCTAATCCCAGGAAATGTACTCATTAAGTACTCAAACCAAAGTACATCTCGGTTTAACGCCTTCACAAATTGCTTCAAAAGTCCTAACTCGATATACAAAGGTGGAAATATGATTTTCTCTCTTGCAACTAAAGGTTCGTTGATTACGTATTCCTCGAACCATGACGTTTTTTAGGGGCCAATTTTTGCTAACCCAATGCTGATCCTTAGCTCTGCTATCCCAAAGACATAAAAAACAAGGATATTTTGTGTTTCCACTTTGCTGTCCAAGGAGGAAGTTTTTACCATTTTTAAATCGACACAAATCACCCACTGATGTCCTTCATATTTGATGTTTTTCAGGACTAGTGATATTGTTTCGTATTCCTCTTTCAAAATGGTAGAATGACCAATAGAGGTATTGCTCCATATTTGTTACGGTCGTTCAAAAGAACACATTTTAAATTACGTTTTGAACTATCAATAGAAAAAGCGCCATTCGTCTGATGTGTATTCCGATAAACCCATTGCTTCTAAGGGTCTTTTTATATCATTACAGAATACCGGGTTATTTTCTTGAGACAGCAGATCCGTTTCTCTTTTACGATAAAATATAATGTTAGTACCCAGTTTAAGCAGATTCTTTTCTTTTAATCTAAAAGCAAGTAATTCTGAAAATTTCTTTGAGAGTTTCAAGTCTCTATATAGATCGTTCAGTTCTTGTTGATTGGAACGTTGAGGTTTGTCCGCATCTGCTTCCAAAATCACTGTCGCTGTTTGATTGCACATTACCACCTTCATCAGACACTGATGGTTCGATTTCGTTTTCCGAGAGTCGTCTAGACAGACTATTAAATAATGGAATGGAGATTTCATCCGAATGCGGTACCAGCCTCCTTGTTGAATTAAGATCGGGATATGTCCATTTGTGTCTATTGTTCCGAGAAATGCCTTTGATATTTACCATACAAAAATAACAGTTATCATAATGGTTCCTCGGTTCCCTCTAAACCATTGCCACTCCAAACTTTAGGCATTTCCTCTTTCTAATTATCCGCTGTCGCCAATGTTCAACGCACGTTTTATACACTAAATACGGAGCCTAAGCTTTATTTTGGTTTTCCAAGTGAACGCCGAAATAAGCAAGATAACACCGTTTCACAAAGGCAGAAATAGGTTTTCTGCTTTCTTTTAAAGTGTATTCGCCACATACATAACAAAAAATGCGATAGTACAACTGCAGTTACGCAAACTTAATTGTAAACCAAACCGGATACAGCAGCGGCAGATTCCGGGTAATATATGTCGGCAGGTGTGAATGAGTGGGGATTAGGCAGGTATAAAAGGTCTAAATTGTACGGTTATCGGCAATTTTTATTGCCTAATATAATCTAGTTTTAGGTACCACGTTTCCGTTTAGGCCTGTAAAGATACCATTATTTAATTATTTGTGCCTTTTATAAAAATGAAAATTAATTAACCTGTAAAAACTAGAGCTGCTACAAAAAAAAGCTAGGTATTTTTGAATTCAGCTCATCAAATATATCCAAAATCAGTTCAAAGTTTTCCGGCACTAAAAAAAAAAAAAACAATTTTGTTGCTCTGTGTAATGTTTAATATTTATTTACATACATTCTGTCCATTGATGATTGATTTGATTCGTTTCTTTACTTACAACTACAACTCACTCTATTCAATAAATATCACTTATTAAATTAATGTTAAAGAGAAATTGCAAATCCTAGATAATTAAATAAAATAATGCTCTCATAATGTTACGTTTAATAATGATAATGAAATAATTGTGTCGTCCGCAAAAATTATTGTTCCATTCCAAGAAAAAGCGCAAGAAACTTTGTTCCTAACTGGGGTCCCATGACTGTACACTTTTTTTTGTATAGAAAATTTAACACTTTAACCTTCATACATTTTTCAAAAATTTTTGATGTGGTAGGTAAAATGCATATAGGCCTGTAATTAGCTATTTCACATTTATCGCCGTTTATATACTATCTCGTGTAACATGGTTTTTAGATCTTGTAATTAAATCAGAATTTGTAAAATTTCCGGAAATATTCCCTCATTTACCGATTCGTTAAATAAATAGGTTAATGGTTTAAAGAAGAATGTCCAGTTTTCTTTTATTAAGAGTGTTGACAAACCATCGACGCCAAAAGACAGAAGTGACCATAAAGCATTTTTCACGTCTCTTTCTGTGAGCTTTATGAAGTCAAAAGAACCGCGCAACGAAGTGCACTCTTGTTATGTTAATGGTAATAATAATAACAATAATAATAATAATAATAATAATAATAATAATAATAATGATAACAATAATAAACTGTAAAAAACCGTCAGAAAATCGCGAAACGTCGGATTAATTGTTCATTCAAATAATCCGCAGGCAGGTGCTAAATTTGACGTAGTTGACCGTTGTATTTGCATTTCCTTAAGAATAGGTAGAAAGTACGCGTATGTACTTCTAATTGCGCATTCAATTGTAATTGAAATTTTGTTGACGCTCGTTTAATTGCACGAGCCGCATCATCCGCGTAGCTAGGCATCCGCTGCTTAAAATCTGCAAAAAACAATAAGCCCGCGGCGGCGAATATTCATGATGCGCCCATGCAAGAATTAACGAAACTTAATTTCACTTTTTATGTGCAGTAGAGCGACATTAAAATATGCAAATACTCTCTAAAACAATTTGGCTTGCAGCGGATGATGGTGGAAAATGGAGACGATTTTTAATATTCGCCTGTCGTTGTAGTTTCAGTGCCAAAGCGCGATTTTCATTTGGCCATTAGACATTGTTGTACGCGCACACCGCGTGGGAATTACTTTCTTCGATGCACGACAACATCATTGTTACCGCTCGACAATCGATGCACTACTACTGTGTCCTCTTTAGCGGGCAACCTCCGTTTCCCGTTTCTCTCGCACACCGAACAGGCCCGGACGAAGATCGCATTTAAATCCTTTCAAAAATCAATTAAAATGGCAGCACGTCCGTAACGTCATCTAAATGGTCGCGTCGATATTCGCGAAATTTACCAGCCGCAGACGAACTTTGAACGATTCGCCATTCGCCAGAATTAATAATCAAGCGGTCCGTCGCGACTAGAAACCGGCCAGTAGTGCGATGGAAATAGCGACAGTTTGTTTTGATTTTTAAATTTTTTTCTCCGCGCGAGTCGTAAACCATCGCGCTATTTTTTAAGCTGCATTTTAATTATTGGCATAGTAATATCGTTGTTCCCTCTGATGATCTAGCGAGTTCCGCGATACGATCTGCAATTTAGCCACACTTTAAAATAATTTATAACGCACGAGTGGACTCAAAACAGTATAAGTCCAGTTCTATTCGAAGAATTCAGAAAGCATAACTGATAGCGCTGAAACTTATCTCTGCCAGCTAGACTCGATCAGTCATACTTAATAGCGGAATTTTTATTGCAGTGTTTATCAATAGGAGGCCATACGCCACATCTAAAGCCGATTAAGTTTTAACACTTCCGTTACCGAAACAAACAGCGAGAATTTAATTCCGAATGGCACAACGGAAAATCGCGACGTCATTCGAAACACATAAATCATCGATATCGGCGGGTAAAATGACGTCTTAATTTTAAAAATTTACACGTCGCTATCGGTTACATATTATAAAAACGTATTACTGCGATCGTTTGCTATAAAAAAATCTGAAATCTGAAATAAAAGAGTTTTAAAGGCTTAAAAAATCTATTCTACCGTTACTGTTTAGCGTAATAACATGTTTATCCTTAGCATACAAATTTAGGGGGGGGGGAGTGTCTTTGAACCAAACTTTATAAAAAAATTTATATACATCTAGGGCATGAAAAAAATAGTTGATGCTGAAAGTTTCAGACCCCTAGTTCCACAGGGGGTTGCTGTATTTGTGATTTTCAGGAGACATTTTTCGATCGATTTAAAAAAATTCTTATTGAAGGTTAAAGATATTAAAGATACTGAAAAGCTCTGTAACAGCGAATTTTTTCAGATTTTTAGACGCTAAATTCAAAAATTTTTAGGAACGTTCAAAATGTTTAAAATATTATAAAAAATATTTTAAAAATTCAGTAACGACGAAGAAAATATATAACATGTACACTTTAATATAAACTGGCTAGTGAAACTTTTTTTAGATTTTTAAAAGTGGTGGAAGGGGTTCAAAAAGAAAAATAAAAACATGCATTTTTGGCTGAAGAACCTCTTGATATTAAACTAATAACAATGAAGTAGATATATGTTACGTATATTGTAATAAAATATTTTTCTGATTTTATTCGGATTTTTTTAAAACAAATGAAACAAGTCCAAAAAAATGAAAACATGCATTTTTAACTGAAAAACCTCTAAAAACTTTTACTGGAAGCAAACTATAAAATGCAAATTACATAATTTGTCATTGTGTTACCTAATCTGTTATTATGGGAATTTTAAATTCGTGCGAAATCTCTCGATTTTTTTTGTTTCTTAAAAGCATTATTCAGTTGTAATACATTAGTTTAAATACACATTTGTGTCATATTTAGAACAATGAGAAACTGTAAATTTTTTCAACACTCTTTAACAGTGAATAAAATAAGAAAAAAAATCGGAAGCCATCGTTTAGTTATTTTTTAATGATTTGTATTAACTAAGCTAGCTCAGAACTAGTCTACCGTGTGCAACAAGAATCGCGGGGAAAACTTTTGCCGATTTTACACGTAAGATTTCAACTACAGACTTTAAAAATGCGCAAAAAACTATATAGATACAAAAATACGTTGGTGCGTGAAATAAAGAGGCATGCTATTTTATATGCGCTGCGCCAGGGTTCATACGGTGCCCTGCGAGGGAGGCGACTCGCTCCAACTCACTTAAGCCGGCTAGACCCTTTAAACCAAGCTAAATTCTCATTGGGTAATGTCCCTATCATTTTAACTTCTGTGTTTTTCATTTGAATATTACAAATGAAAAACACAGAATGATATTATTCACTTTTACTCAATGCGATACTTAGGTTTGAAATTAAAAAACAAAAAGTAACACATTAAATAAGTTTAAATAAATTCGTTACCTAATGGTGTTCCCAATTTCTATATTATATTTAAGCTACACAAAATGAAATGGTAGCCAAGCTATTCAGATTTAAAATTAACCTTCAACAAATATGCGTACAAGGTTTCCGCAATACAATAGGCCAATCATGTTATCGAAAACCGACGATCTTAAGTTTTAGACGAAAGCCATTCATTAAAAAATCGACGGATAATTGTAACTAATTAATTATATCATCTCGATACTTACGGTATATATAACTATTTTGCCCAAATTAGATAATATCGGAGTAATTAATA
This sequence comes from Icerya purchasi, assembly GCA_039619475.1. Lineage (NCBI taxonomy): Eukaryota > Metazoa > Arthropoda > Insecta > Hemiptera > Monophlebidae > Icerya > Icerya purchasi. The sequence goes on from CM077116.1 coordinate 72,404,753, forward strand.
AAAATCGCCACACACACAGTGCTTAATTTATTTTAATTTCAAAATCTTCAAATTTTTCTTGTTGTTTTACACTTGCCTAGTTTTTCTCTTAGCATTAAAAATATAATAGTATCCGTTCGGTTACAACTGTATTTAGTTCGCGATTTTTTCGTAAAATATGTTATTATCCCTACTCGGAAGACGGAAATAATCCCGACAGGTTTAATAGGAAATTTAGAAAAAATCGGGTTTACACCACCTCGGAAGGGGAAAACCATATTTTATAATTTGTTTTAAAACGGTATTTATTTTCTCCATTTTATTTTACTTTATTTAAATATAATTTTAAAATTCTAATACAAATCCACAGCGATCGAGCAAGGTAAAACACAGCGCACGCACGCACTATTTTTATTTTAATAGGCTCGTCAACAAAAGACCTTCACCACCCAGAAAAAAATTAGAAATGATAAAGAAAAGTTATACAATAATAAGATCAGATATCGTCAATAGGAAGGTAACAATGACAGGGATAATAAGTGTAGAAGGAAAAGACAGGATATAACGGGAAAATAAGGAGCAGCAAGCCTAAGCCTAAGCAAATGGGAGTACAGAGAAAGAGATGAACACTTAATAAACACGTGATCAGCGTCACGAGAAAACCGCATCATTTGAATGGAGAGGACAAGATGTGGAAGAGGATAATAAGAATCGAAAGCGGGAGGGAGGCAACATGACAGAAACAATAACAAAGCGTGAAAGTAAAGTAAACAGAAGGAACCATGGATTGGTTGAACAGACAGATAAAAGGTGTGATTATCAAAAAAAAAAAAAAAAAAGGAACTGAGATGGAAATTTTTACACAGTAGCAAGGAATTAGAAAATGAGATTTTTTTGAAAAAGAAGGAAAAAGAAACAGCAAAACCGCAGCCAAAGAATCAGCTGCCTCATTGCCAGAGATGCCAGAATGGTCAAAGACCCATATTAAATATCAGTATGAATCGCAATCCTAAATGAACGTATATGAACGTATATGGAGAATAATCAAGTGTCGCAGGAATGATCAGGAAGAAGAGAAGAGATGGCCTAAAGGGCATCCATGAAGTCGGAAATAATCAGAAATTGGATAGAAAAACGATTAAAGGAGATAAAAATAACGAAACGTAGAATAGCCATTATGTCGGCTGTAAATGTGGAACAGAAAGAAGGAAGACAAAAAGAATCAGAGAAATTATAATCTGGAAGAGTAAAAGAAGCACTAACATCAGCAAGCCCTTTAGAACCGTCAGTGAAAATGGTTACAATGAGAAGGAAAGAGACAATTGACAGTGCTGTAGAATTCCAATTTAATTTCGAAAAAGTGCAGGCAAAATAAATACTCTAGGAAGATGGCATAGGTAACTGAAGTTAACGGAGAAATAGCGGAGATTATTAAAGGAAATTATGTAGGGCCAAAATGAACTAAGACGGACAGAGAGAAATAAGAGATGAGATAGGAATTTTCCGTTTGCACAAAACGCCAATTGCTAGAAGTTGAACGGTAGGAGTAAATAAGAGTAGAAAAGATGTGAGTGGAAAACGTTTAGCAAGGAAGCGATAGCCTAAATAAAATCTGCGGATAGACCGGGGTGGTGTATTCGATTCAGCGAGCAGTGCTGAAATAGGAGAAGATTTAAAAGCACCGAGATAGAGTCGAAGACAAACAATACTGCACTGCCATATGCTAAATTTGAAATTAAATTTCTCGTAGTTCTTCACAATTTTGGTAAGTGAAGCGAGTAAAAAAATTATGTTGAAAAAAACCCGTCATTTAATTTTCTCCCTTTTTGATTATTTTTAAATATATATACATATATATGTATTCAGTGTCTAATAATAATACCTATTAATGACGATATTTATTTCCCATAAAAATATCAAACAATACTAGAAAAAAACAAAATGGCAACTTGAAATTTTTGAAATAAATATAATTAAAATTTCTTTCTCGCCTTTTTTGTGTGCAGTATGTCGTTAATTGTGGTCCAATTTTTTTAATAACTCATTTTCCATCGAAATTTTAATGCCAGAACAAAATTAATCGAAGTTTACTGATAGATGATCGTAAATATTAATTCAGAAACACTGTATTCGCATGTTGCCTGAGTGTCAGTGGAATATGGTACGTATAATTCTTAAAATAATATAAATAATTTTGAATACAGTATTTCGGTCAACTGATTTTCTACAACATACTAGCGAGATATTTGCGAGGTAATTGTTCTGGGGCCAGGTTTATCACCATATGTTTTCAATGAAGAATGAAGTACAATCACAAAAGTTTTCATTTCTTTTCCTGTAATACGATTTTTTTTTTTTTTTTTTGTAGGGAGGTGTGCGTCAACTATGGACATTAACCTGGTGCAAGTGAGATTTTTAAAAGTTTCAATGTGCGGCAGCGGAATTCGAACTAGGTCCTAATCAAGCGCAACACCACTGCCTTACCAACTCACGCCACCGCGGCTGGCTATAATATTCATGTTAACATCGCATTCATCTGCGCAGATGGTTTTATTAATACTGCTTTTAGGTCTTAACAATGTCGAAGAAGCTTTTCGTCATTCATTTTCCGCATCATAAAGATGAAGTTGAAATTTCTGTTAGCTCCTTGAAAGCTACATACAAAGCTCCACTCTAACCCCGAAATTATCGAGTCAGTGAGATCGCGTTAAAAAATTCAACGCGATATTTTTGTTCATTATCCGGTATAGGGGCTTTGGTCGGCAGATTCATCTTCAAACATTTTCTTTTTCTTTTGCACTCATCTTTCCAAAAACTTCATAGGAATAGATTTTGCGCAACTATAACAAAGTTGGAATTCATTTTCTCTAGACCATTACTGCTAAAGTCCGAAAACCAAGATAAAAATTCTTGAAAATGAGTAACTACAACGTTACAAAATTTTCAGTTTAGCCGAACTTTGCTTATCATATCAGTCTTATGTAATATTTCATACGACGCGTATTCAACGTAAATTCGTAAGATTGTATTTTAGCAATAAGAAAAGTTACATTCACTGAATACTCGATATGCAACTTCTTCCAAAGCCTCAATAATCTCCAGCAATTGGAATTTAAATGCTTTTATGCTACCAATTCGACTCCAATAAATCTTGTTCGTGTCAACGGTTTTAATGTTATTTTACAATGTTTCTGCAAAATATGTTCCATCTTAAAAATATTTTGTTACTTCGTCTCTTGATTTTTATTTCGTTACTGTTGTTTTCTGTTAATTTTTCATACCAACATTGCGTATTATAATCAGTTCCACTATATTTATACATTTTCACAGTCTAGATATATTTCATAATTAAATTTTTATTTTATATTGATTCCACTCCTTTTCGTCCGATGTTTAAATGCTAAAAAGTAGCGATGATAAATTGCTTCGTTCCTTTCCTAACTTACAGTTATTAAATTTCGCTTCGGTGAGATGTTGAACGTACGAAATAATCAATACAACAGCGACGATGAATACAGAAGAAATATAATAAAAGACTGAATGAGAACAGGTTCGATGCCTACGCTTTGATAGAGAAGCAAATTTAACGATTAGAACGGTGTTAATAGCAAAACAAAGAGCGCATCAAACAGTAACGAAAGAGCACGATTAGCATTAGAGAAATCCAGTGCATCATTCGGATTAAGGGAACTGGAAGAAGACTCTGAGGAGTTTAGACGCAACGTAAGCGAATAATAGAGGAACGATAACGTAGCGACAAACTAGAGAAAGCTCGCAGAAGGGCAACGGGGAAATTAGAAGATTAGGCTGAATTAGATATTAGATAAAGAAGGAAGTGCCAGTATCGAACAGAAGAGAATCTTTTACATGGACAAATTCGTCACTTTATTACCGAACCTCGAATCGGTTTCGGACACACGTGCGATTAATTATTCTTCGGTTGGTTTTTTGACGCTGGATCGAGAAGAAATAAAGGATTATGTGCAGACTACGACATCACGTGGTCATTTTACGAGAGTGAAGACTAAATTGAATGAAAATAATCATTGTCTCAATGGAGAAACGTGTTTTTTAAATCGCACCGCTTATTATAGCCTATCGTTTTCACGGCCCTCATCTACGTGGACGTCCACACAGGTCTGCATTTCTCACTGCGGTCAACTTGTGGGGCGAGGGGGCAATGTGAAATAATGTGAAATAAACTGCGCACTAAGCATGTCCGCCGGGCAAATCGCATTCGATAAAATAGGAGAGACGAAGTAAATATACAAACATAAGGCCCGAGATGAGCAGAGTTGCTCAACGTTTAGATGCTTTGTTATGGAGGAGCTGGTACGCGATAATTCATTCATGCTCGTGTCGCATTCTTCGTTCGAGATACACATTTCCTCTGCCGGTAGAGACGGCTTCGGAAGAAACATGAGCTGCTGAATGTGGACCGTACGGCGAGGGGAGGTTCGCTGAGCGGGGCAGCGTTAACCAAAAACCAGTTATACTTTCGTGTGGAGTTATTTTCCGCTCTTTTCCAACTAATGGCAATTCGTTCTGCGGCGTCCTGCTTCCGAACCTTTGCCGTCGGAAATTTCTCACGTTTTCCATCAGCGGTCGTTATCGAGAGTGCTGTACAATTTTTTCTCCGTCCGTCTTTGTGTATCATTCCCGTACCTGTCGAATGGTGCGGCACTTGCTGCACACATTCCAGGCTAGCGCATCGCGGCCCGTCTCTTCCTCAGAGTCCTTGACCGATATATTCGCTTTTCCGCTTTTTGTTTTATCCGGTTTCGGAACACGTCGCTTAAAAACCACGAAAGTTCATTACCGTATCGGAGGCTACAACAGCCCCCCGCTCGTTGAAGAGCAGCGACCACGACTCTGTTGCAGCGCTTGCATCGTAACCGCTTACGCAATACGAATAATAATCGTTTTTCTGGAGTAGCCGCTGGTGAACGCACTTACGTATTGTCCGTTGACGCGGGCTATTTTTTTGCGTAAATTGATCGCTATTTAAAAGAGATCGCCCCCGTCGTCCCAACGTCTGGTAGCGATCGGAACACGCATCGTGCGTCCTCATTCCCGCACAGCAATAATTACGTTTTCGAACAACGTGTCGTGGAAACGTTCTTTTTTAATTTTTCTACAAAGAGAGTTGCCTGCCCGGTCGCAGTATTTACATATATCGTCGATTTCGTGAGGAAAGGAAAAAGTGTACTGAGTTTTACAAATAACATATATCGTTCGAGAGACCGGACTAATTTACAAACTCTAGCCGGTAACTTCAGCTTCTTTGCGTGAAAACCACCTCGAGACGTTGGAAAAATAGTAAGTCATATACATATCGTGGGTCGTACGCTACAAGAGTTTGTATTAAACTAGAAAATATTCGCTCAATTCCGTACTAGTTTAGTACGGGAACCGTTCACTGACAGACTCAGGAGGATGATAAAAATTTCTGCGCACGTCTTCATTTGAAATATTCTAGGAAGTAATATTTAAATCGATATTAAATTCCGTTTACTAGGTAAAAAGTGAAAGTTTAATAAAATTGATGTTTCTCTTTTTTTTTAAATAAAAAATAAAATAGTACGACTTAAAGATTTACTCTAAAACTTTAATAAAAATGCAATAAGAAGTAAAAACTAATTATACAATAAAAAATAATATATTTTAGAGTGTAGTAATTTATTTATTTATTTATTTATTTTACAATTTTCCAGTGTAACAGCTTACGCCAGTTTGCTGCACAGCACAATACAATAAAAAAGAAAATAAAAGAAATCGTGCGATTAATAATACATAGCTAAACGTGATAAATATACTCACATGCACGTGCGGAAAGAATTAATATAAAGTAGTAATTAACACACACATACGTGTATGTGACATGAAAAATACAAATCAGAATCAAAATATATTCACATGCTCGCGCACGTACACACACACACAAAGAATCACACAGATGAAATCCAATCACCCACATACAGATATTCTCAACGAAAGCAAATAGGACAAGTCAGCCTTACTTTGTCAAACTCTTGACGATTTTTAAAAACTCTCCTGCACAACTATCAAATATGTCTAGTTCATGATGTTCCTTCTCTAGTTCAATAATATAAATAAGAAGCGTAGAGGGGGAAACATGGATACTGCTGAGTCCTTGCAAACTGTACTGCCAATATATGAGTTGGTCGGACACCTGAAATGGGCACTTTAATCAGTATTTTCTGTAGGAGATTGGAACAATTTATTTTACCATGCAACAGATTATGCAAAAAGCGAAGCGCTATCTCTTTCCTCCTCCCCTCCAGACTGTTCATGTTTAGTTGTCTAAGTGTTTTTCCGAATTTGCTCACCACTGAATTTAACAAATCTATACAGTAAGTGTTTTATAAACTCTATCCGTACTCTTTCTATTTTATCTACTAAATCAGCAGACGTAGGATTCCAAATCAACGAGCCAAATTCTAAGTGCGAACGAACCAAAGCGAAGTGTAAGAATAAATATGTTTCTATGTATCTGAAATTCACATTACTCCGTAACATACTAAACCCAGCATTTTCCTTGCCTTACCAATTGTGTTCATTACATGAAATTTAAATGTAAATTTGTCATCTAAAAAAACGCCAAGATTTATTACACCTGTCGCCCCCCTTTTTCAAAAAAGAACCCTCTATATGGTATATAAGACACAAGTAGGGTGAATTTTGCGAGTAAACGAGATAACTTTACATTTAGACGTATTCACCGGTAAGTTATTAGCAACACTCCAAGATACAAAATTATCTACATTCTTTTGTAATAGTATCTTCAACATTTCCTATTTCTCTGAATAATTTTGCATCATCAGCATGTAACAGAACCTTTTTGGAATACCGCATAGCATCCGGTAAATCGTTGATGTACAATAAAACGAGTAATGGGCCTAAAATAGAACCCTGAGGCACTCCGGAGGGGAAAAGAAAAGAGCGGAACCTGCAGTTACCAAATTGGACATATTGCTCACGATTCCGCAAATAACTCTCCATAAGTTTTAATAACCCAGTAGAGAACTCAAAATTGTTTAATTTACGCAACAAACCTGAATGATCTACCCTATCGAAAGCTTTTTGGAAATCAATGTATACTAGGTCCACCTGCGAGGACATATCCAGTACCGTAGAAACATAATCCGTAAACGTCAATAGATTAGTTATAACCGATCTATCTTTAACAAACCCCCATGCTGATCGATTGAAATACAATGTTTTAAAGGTGTATATAACCTTTTATAAAGAATACGTTTAAAAATTTTAGCGGCTAGCGGGAGAAGAGATATAAATTTAAAATTTGTAATATCATTAGAAAGGTTATTTTTCGGAATGGGCGTGATCTTAGATACCTTTCAAACCTGCCGGAAAATGCTAGTATTAATTATACAGTTAAAGATATATGAAAGAGGCTTGTCGAATAAATCTCGACAAACCATAAAAATATATGGCGGTACGTTGTCTGGACTTAAAGTACATTTAGGCTTCTGCAACATCTCACTTACATCTAGTTCCATAACATTCCCCACGGAAATGTGGTTGGTACTAATGGGGAAGGGTTAGAAAGGTTAAAATTGGACTGCTGTGGAGTAGAATAAACTGATGAGAAGTGAGCAGAAAAAGCAGAAGAAATGTTCTGAGAACTACGTAGAATTTTCCCTTCGTATACGAAAAATTCTCTGCGTGTATTCGCGCACTTCCCTGCCCGCTCATTATACCAAAACTGTTTTGGGTCTACTCGCATTTTGCTCTCTCTAGCACATTCATAATTTACTCTTGCAAATGTTATTTTCGATTTTGGTTTAAATTGTTGAAGATAATTTTGAAAGGTTGATGTTTTGTTTTTTTAAACTTTAACCGGTACTTGTCCTTTTCTTTTATTAAATTTATTATCTCTTTAGTGAACCAAGGAAGATATTTACTTTTACTTATTTTTATCTAGGGTACGGTTTTATTTAAAACAGCCTGAATTGTTTTATTAAAGTAAGATGCTACATAATTGCTGTTAATAGATTAATACAACGGTTTTTTTTTTTTTTTTTCTAAATAAATAAGTTGTGGGTCTCACTGGGCAAGTATGCCCGTTGCGTGAGTGCCCAACACTCCTATTATCGTTTATTCTAGTAAACAAAGTTACAGTTAATCATTCTTACTACCTAAATCGAATGTATTAAACCAAAAAAATAAAAATAAAATATATCAATCGACGCAAATATATATATATATATATATATATATATGAATTACACAATAATACACCCATACACAGGAGCCGCTTACATATTGCACGTTGCATACATGAATATACAGGAAAGAAAAAGAAAGGAAACTGGTAAACAGATGGTCTAAAAGAGCCCTAAAAAATGCAGCAAATCAATTTCTCTTAACATATACATCAATAAGAAGTCCGCTTTATAAGTACGACAACTCTTGAAGAGCATTAGTATTTCCGTCAACGATGAATTTTGGCGCTATGACGGTTTCAATTTCGTTTTCTCTGTTCGATCGCCTCGGTATGTAGGCTGCGTACGGGTCACTCCCGAGTATTATCCCATAATTTTATACATGCAGATAACCCCAGGGAAAATGTAATTACAATACGTCAGTTAATTTCTTAAAAGATATAAATAATCTTTTAACTGTGAAAAATTTAAAAACATAAAAATAGACTGATATCCCTTACTATTTATCTTTGCATTACTTGCTATGGTGCGAAGAAAAAGTTTTATTTATTATTTTATTTATTTATTTATTATATTTACAAGTCGCTTTTGGACTACAAGGTCATTAGCGACAACGGTTTTACAGATAATTATAACATTTTATATTGAATATTTGAAAATGCGCGAAACAAAAAATAAACAAAAAAGTCAGTTGAAGGCTGAGGAAGTTAGATCAGTTGGAATACTGAGATGAAAAACTTTTATTCTTAATTAAGTTTATTTTGCATATTGATATATAAATATCTTATGGACGCATAAATTTCATTTAAATTCTGTGTATTTAGATTTTTATCCGGTTTTTTTTTATTTTTTTATTTTTCCCGCCGTTGTTTCAGCTTCAGTGTTTATGACTATGGTAACAGCCGAAGAACACCCCATCAACTACTGCAATAAGTCTTAATAAAAAAAGCAGTTTTCTTTTTGTTATTCTTTTTTGTTTTTTTCCTCTCTCCTCGGCATTATGTAAGATTTGGTTGACACATTATGTTAAAAAGTTAAATAAAAAAGCAAAGAAAAAATGAGAAAAAACAATCTTAGGTTGGCTTACACCTACACTGTTTGATAAGTAGCCAAATAGTTTCCTAGCAGGCCAAAAAAAATAAAACACTTCTACATAATAATACGATTTTAATTTGATTTAAATAAATTCTATCAAATTAGGAGCATAAGCTCGACCGTTATTCCTAGTTCGGAAGAATAAAACCTGGAATCAAACCTGGAATCATTTTGTAAAATTAGTAGACACAAATACTGCTAATAACGTGATGAGCACTCGATAAAAATAAATGTTCAAATTATAAGAATATTAATTACAACAGCGAGTCCTACTAATTCTCCTTCACTAACCGCATGCGCTTATGAAATTGGAGGTGTAATGTACACCAAGCGCCTAAACGACTACTGCTCTACTTTAGAGGCAGAAATGTTTGGGATCCTTTTTTGCCTTGAGACATATTCTTCCAACCCAGCGTCTCAAAATGCCCTTCTGATTACAGACTCACTTCAATCTATAAAAGCCATCCAGAGTCCAGACAGTTGCAACTCTCTAATAATTAAAATAAAAAACCTCCTATTCCAACTTTCACGATCTGAGGTACATGTCACATTCTTATGGGTTCCTGGTCATGTTGGGGTTCCCGACAATGAGCGGATTGACTTGGCTGCTAAGATCTAGCCCGATGCCGTTTAACGCCTTACTGCCTCGTTTTGGCGCATCAGTCTTTCTGATGCACTTTGCTGAGGAGTGGAGCAAACTATGGTCAGAACAAACAACCTGGCTCAGGTCCATAAAGTCGGACACCGACCCATGGTGGCCGCCGTTCCCCGTCACACGTAGGGAGTTCTCGATCCTATCGATACTGCGTCTGGGGCACACTGTACTATCACACAATCACGTCTTTGAAGGAGCTCCCCCTCCGGTCACTTGCCCTCTGTGCGGGTTCATGGCCTCACCAACTGTAGAGCATCTGCTGAAATGGTGCCGGCATACTTCCCGTACTTCTAGTCATACCTCACCCCACCGTCTGTTGTCGAACTACCCGGATTGTGTTCGGGCAGTGTTGAATTTTGCAGCATCGAACAGACTGCACCGCCTTCTGTAATTTCAAGTGAGTCTAGGTGCCGTAATAGCCCAGGTAGTTACACACGGCGCCTCGATTTATATTTGTAAATTTAGTATTATAAAAAAAAAAAAAAAAAAATTACAACAAACAAAATGTAACCTCGCCAATATTCTTACAGCGAAACTTCTGCAAAGTGTCCATTTAATGAAAATGACAATAACCAGTTCAAAGTAGTGAACGAACGAAAACCAATCAGTTTCGCAATAAATGAAGTAAAAGAACGGAATAAGCTATTTTAACAAAAAACTCTTCGTTAAAAAAATTTTGCCTTAGTAAAGTATCACCTCTTATAAATATACAGTAGTAGACTGTCAATTGAACATTTTTTCCCGTAGCAACGATTAACAATAACAATTGCTCTATTACTCAACACGACGTGAAGATAAATTATCAATCTATTCAGACATCACTAATTTATACGGAACTATTTAAAATTTTACGAAAAAAAAAGAAAAAAGAACACTCTCTAGACGCAACTAATATAGTGCAACTGCAAAAAAATCAGGACTAAGGAAAGATCAACCACAGATCACTTAGTTTACTAGAAACTAATGTTCAACAGGCGCATTGTGAAAATCTGCATGCTATATTTTTCAATATCGAAGAACACTCCGGCACCGAAATATTACACAAATCGAAACAGCTATTGAATGCCCCCGGATAAGATATGCTTCATTTTACTAAACGTTTTTTAACCAACGGGAAAATACAAATCAGAATTCACATTATCAATTGTCCCTTTCAGAAAACGTAAAACGAAATCTTAAGTGTATTTTCTCTAAGCAATAAACGAAGTGCGCTTTAACATGAATCCTCAGTTCCGATTATTTGCGGACACTTTACGCATAACATTACATAATAGCTCAAGATACTTTACAGAAATGCACGGGTAGTCTAGAACCGTATAACACGGCATTCAAAAATCGCCCCGTATGCCGGGAAGGGAAAAGCAGCTGTCCAGCTAAATAATCATTATACAAAAAAAACTTCATCATTTTTTTTCTTTTCAATTGCTAGGGCTGATATTAGGTCAACAATTAGCATACATTAAAACTGCCGGAAGGAGTAAACAGTATGAATTAGAAGGGCCAAAAGGTGTGTTCTTTTCTCGTTTTGTCGCTTTTTGGTTGGAAATTAAGTTACCGAAGTGTAGAGTGTACACAACAACTAAAACATTGCTTAAAATGACAGATGCGCTATACAACACATCGAATTAAGAATAACATCGGCTGTTGTTCCAAGCTTACTCGCTTTAAGCGACGAACCGTGTCTAGAAAGCAAAAGAACAATACCATCAAAATAAAATATTTCTACATAAATAAAAACTAACAGGAATCATCTGAACATCTGTACCATTCAGTTCGAGCATTCTGAAAACAGTGCGGTTTCCTCAATTCCGTTAAAATTATATTCAATGTTACACGAACGCTCAAAATCCTCAACTGAAACCACGCAACTCTTATAATGAATAATAAAACGGTGCTTTCCTTTTCCTCCCAATAACAGAGTGTAAACTGTCTATCAAAATAATTGATTAGAGCACCCAAAATCGGCTTTTCCTTGACACGTGTAAAATTTAAAATAATGAGATAATCAACTATATCTTGAAAACAATAATTGTCCACACAATAAAAATTCAAAAATTCTAAAATATTACACTAAAATATTTCAGTAAAAAAATCATTATACATTTTTTCACAAATAAATTGGAAAATTAATATACATATAGATTTCGTTATTTATAGCCATCAATAGCAATTTTCTTTTCTTTTTCTTTTCTTCGCGCTGTACGCTCATTCTAATCCAAGCGGAATTCTTCCTCTTGCTTGGTACATCTTTTCCTTCTCATCTAACATTCTTAACTGACGGTTCTAAAAATGAGAAGGGGTAGGCAGCGCGTTTACTTCCCTCTCACTGCATCACTCTGAATCCTTCAAACTGCCTTCCTTCTGTTCTATCTTCACAGTGGAGTCTATCTCCATTTTACTCGCAATCTCCTTAATTCCATCCATAAGAGGGATCAGCAAATGTCTCATTGTCTCCCAATTCCAAAAGTGTTCTTCAAGCTATTTCTTCTCTTCTTTCTCATTCATCCAACTTTATTATTCTCTTAATTCGTTCTCTCATATACAATCTACTGTCATTCCGCTCTATTACTATTGACCTTTTGTGGGTTCCTAGTCATTCTGGCATGGAGGGCAACGAGTTAGCGGATTTTTTAACCCGTTCGGCTGCCCGCGATGGTCCTTTACTCTGTAATTTTCCTCCCTCGGACATCCTCCTTTTTCCCTCGGACATCCTCCTTTTTCCCTCAGCCAATCACTTCCGACTATGGTCGAGCATTTATTCTTCTTTATTTTCTAATTCCTTCTCTCATTACCATCAAGCCGTGGTTTCAATCCTCTTCTTATCAACGCTCCGCGATCGTTTCTTTAATCAGACTGCGTTTTAATCACTCCCTTCTACCCTCTTCATGTTTTCGTTTTTCTCTATCCTCCTCTCCCGATTGTCCCCTTTGCAGTTCCATCTCTACTATCATATGTGATGCAAACCACATCTTCTTTTAATCCCCCGCCCCAGGTGCTGAACGCTCTGTTATGAATTCCAAAATCTTAGCACTGAGTCTTCCTGCTCCCTGTAATTCTTCCTTTGTCCTTTCCTTCCCATCTGAAAATATAATTCCTGTTCTTCAGTCTTTCCAAAGCTCTATTTCTAATCGTCTGTCTATTTAACCCTTTCTATAATTTCTGTAGTTGTTGGGTCAAAGCCGCTGGCTCGCCCAAAAGAAAATATATAAAAAAATACTATTATTATTTTATATTAAAAAAACAAAAAAAAATACAGCAGTTACGCTAGGATCGCGTGGCCAACAAGTTTAGTACATTTTATTAAATAAGTTTATTGATTTGAGGAGATCAAGACGGGATGTGACGGATGATGAACGTTGGGTAGGAGTGACGAAAGAGAATATAACAGAGTGAAACTAGAGCATAGGTTAAGGCGCTTAGGGCATATTGTCAAAAGATGAAGGGGGCGGTGATAGGAACTTCACATCTGTCACAGGTTGGTGGAGCAAAATTCTGAAATATAGATCCATGTGTAAGGTTTGAATGGCCGATACGTAGATGGCACAGCACCACTTGATCCTTCCGTCCTTCTGGTTTAAATTTCCATTCGCGAAATGATAATTTTACTGCATGCAAGTGTGATGGATTTTGTCGTTCCGTCCATTTTTTTCCCACAATTTCCAAAAAAGATTTTTGCTAGCTTCCGTGATATCTTTTTTTCTTTTTGTTTTCTTAGACTTATCAGCCGAGTATCTTCATCCAGAAACAAATAGAAAGGAAAGAATTCGGCTATATTTTAATCCGATCAGAAAGCTTTGATAAGAAGAAACAAATGGCAGGAATAACTGGTGATGGAAGAAAAAGACAGTATGTAAGAAGCACAGTAAGGAGTAAGAAGCCCAAGCCTCAACACTTAAAGTGGGAAGATCAACATTATCAAAAGCAGAGGAGACATCAATAAAGGAAACCAAAGTGAAATGTTTTTGGATAAAAGACACTTATATAAGTGAGAAACGCAAAGAATAACACAATCAGAGGGACCAATACCAGCCCGAAAGCCCAACATATTGTTAGGAAATATATTATTATATTCCAGCCACCAAACAAGGCACTTGCTAAGCATACCCTCAAATAGTTTTCTAATGCAAAATGCCAGGGAAAATGAGACGTAGCGAAGAATTTTTTCAGGAATGAGGACGACGATAAAAGAATTCCAGGAGAAAGAAGGAAGGAATTGAAAAGACTAAGAAGAAAACTAAGGGATTGTTCAGAAAGGTATTTAAAGGCGAGATAGGGTATACCGTCAAGTCCTGGAGTAGGGCTGGACGATTTGAACAAAACAGACTTTAATTCATTAAAATTGAAAGCCGAAGTTAGGAAGAGGGGGGAGAATTTTTCGGAAATGGGGAAGGGTACAATTCATCAAAAGAAGAAACATAAGTTGGGGCGACAGAATCGGCGCAATAAGACTATCGCCAAGAATGCTGAAGTTGAAATGGCGAAGAGAGGATGGGAATTTGAAAGTTCGGGCCATTTTCTAAATTTGCGCAAGAGGGATAGTTCCAGAGAACTTAGCACAAAAAGTTTTCCAAGAGGTCTTCTTTGAGGATTTTAGTATAAATCTATCTCTCGCGTTAGCCTATTTGTGAGCCAGATAATTTTCAGTCGTAGGATTAGAGCGGAAGGTTCTAAAAGTGACGCGACTATGATTAAAAGCGGCGTTACATTCTTCATTCCACCAAAGCGATGAGGCCTTACTGCGGTGAAATGATTGTGACGGATGTCGGTTAGGAGCAGATAAAGAAAGAGCAGATGTTAAAGAATATAAAAAGAAATTATAGAGAAGAATCGTATTGTCTGGATGAATGTGAGGAAGTGACGAGTCGACCAGGGATCAGAATAAAGCCAGCTAGTTCTGGAAACATTCTAGCCAGGAGAACCAATAGGCTTGGAATCAGGTGGAAGAGGAAAACTGACAGGAGTTATTAGTACAGGAACATGGTCACTACCATAAGAGCCAATAAAGATTTTCAATTTATAATTCAAATCAATAGACGGAGAGGAAAAGGTCAGATCGAGGGAACTAGAAATAAATGCATTCCTGAAATTTTTGGAGGAAAGATCGTTTAGGAGTACTAGGTTATCAGAAAGAAAGCCATTCTCAGGGATGGAACCGTTGGGATTGTAGGATGCACAGCCCCACAAAGAAGAATGAGCATTCCAGTCACCACCGATGATAAAAGAATGCGGCATGGAATTTAAAAAACGATGAAAGAGGGAAGCGACAAAGGTCGAAACTAGGTGGAACGTAGATGGGAAAAAAGTCAATAGGACGTGCAGAGAAAGACTGAATGGAGATATGAACGATGTTAGGCAGATTAGGAGCAAGAGGAAGATTAAGGGAGACATCGTAAGCGTAGAATGGAATATCATTTCTAATCAGGACTGCAGAACCACCATAACCGTCATTGTGATCACATCTAACTGCCCCGAAGCCCCTAACATTAAAATTTATTCCCGATCGAAACCACGTTTCGGAGAGAAGAGCAACACTGACATTATGAAGATCCAATAACCCTTCTAATGAATTTTTATTGGCTCTTCGACTGCGGAAATTCCACTGTAGAATATTTAGCGCGGCCAAATTAATAAAACAGAAGAAGAATTGGGAATGAATCAAGTTGGGAGAAAGAGAAGAAAAGATCATAAGAGGAGCCAACGGTAGGCACAAAATGGAAAGCACTTGTATTGAAAAAACTAAGATGAGTGGCTAATGAAGAAAAGAAAAATATACGAAAGCAATTAAAAATCAGGACGAAGTAATAAGTCGAAAGGGAAAACAAAGAGCAAAGGAGGGGAGACGCTAGGATACGCTTGTGTATAATACAGGAGGAGATATAAAATAATTTTTTGATAAAAGGAAAAAGAGTAAGCAACATTCGTGCAGAATCGAGGGAGCCAGTTGAATTTAAGTGATAATCCATATATAAGGGTGATCCATAGCCAACGCTATACAACCTCGACAATGTACCACTACATAATTAAAACAGCGAAGATGAGAACGAAAAATAATAAAAATGAAACTCAGTTCGGAGACACATCTCAACGTGAGCCATTCGAGAAAAAAAAAATACAACAAATACAACAATGCCTATTAGTGGTTAAAGCCACTTCAACATCAATATATTCAAAAATAAGAACTAAAAAGGTAAGAAAATCGTTGATGAACCTAGTAGAAAGAATATTAAACGAGAATGAAGAAACGGAGGAGTAGAAAAGGAGAGAGGAGATAGAAGGTAACGTATTGAAGAAAATACAGCCCCGACTTTTCTCACTTTCCTTTTTATTATGTTCTTTTTGTTGTTTTTTTCCGTAAAGTTTAAGAAGGAGAAATTAATTAGAGTGGATATTATTAGTGAGGAAACACAAGAAAGAGAGTCAACAAAGGATGAAGAGAGATAAATATTTTTTGAAGAAAGTAGCTCCATGATGGCCACAGAAATATCCTTAATTAAGGATGAAGAGGTTGCGGAAGAGGAATTAGGAGTAACCAAGGAAACAGGAGTAGCACTGGCAGGATTTGAGGGAAGATAATTACTTGAAGAGAAGGATTTGTTAAAAGCCCAACTATTAGAGGGAGATGGGAAACGATTGGATGGAAGAGGAAGAAATTGAGGAGAGTATTTATGGAAAGGTTTTGAATTATGGATTTTGCGAAAAGTGGAAGATTTAGGTCGGAAGTGAGAGAATGAAGTCGACGGAGAATTAGAAGGAATAGTATTGGAAAATAATATGATAAGTTATAAATATTATATTTTAAAAACCCTTAAATTACGTTACAAATGTTATATATTTTTATATATTGCACGGACACAGAGTACCTTTCAATTCATTAAAACATATAACTTTATTTATATTAAATTATTAATTAAATTAAAATACAAGTTTTACAAACATAATTAATTCACAAAATATATATAAAATTCGTCCTACCGGTTTCGTCTACTTGACATATTCATAGAGTCCATGTCCGCGCAATATATAAAAATATATAACATTTGTAACGTAATTTAAGGTTTCTTAAAATATAATATTTATAACTTATCATATTATTGATACAAGCGATTACAGGAAGAAATAACGCATAAAGTATTGGAAAAGATAGAAGTTGACGCTCGGTGGGAATATGAAAAGGCCTGAAAAACTAAATTGCTCTTTTTGAATTACGAAACCTCTTGAAATGAGATATTTGCAAACGCCATAATGCGTTTGATTTCTTTGTGCTTAAGCCACACAGGACAAGATCGATCAGTGACACAGTGTGTGCCTTTACAATTATGGCAAATGGGAGGAAGCTGTAGGTTGCTACATTACGAGACTGGGTGCCTGGAAGCACAGTGAGAACAGATGATAGAGGAACCACGGCAGTGCTAAAAAGGAAACATTTAGAGCCCTGCGTAGGTAGACGAACGCTAGGAGAGATGAGGAATTGGATTTTGAATATCGTGACATGCTCAGGGAGAGCAGTGTTATGAAATCTGATTTCAACAGAACTAGTAGGAATTTTATGATTATCAGAGGAACGATGTATGCAGCAAACAGAAGCGATAGGAATAAAGGAGTCAATCCCTTCCAAGATTTCTGAAAAAGACAGAGTTTGAAATGTACGCTTTAATATTGTGCGAGCGAAAAAAATCGGATGAGCTAAAAAGTAATTTTCAGAGGAGACGGAGGGAAACGTGACCGAAGACACAACCCCTACCTTGAGGGACAATGGCTCTGGGGGAAGAGGAAACAGAGTTAACCAGCCTGGCAAGTACTAGGGGATGGAGGTTGCCTATATTTTTTTCGGTAATTCTGACGCGTAGGATACAATCCTTTTCTTTACTCGAAATCTTTAATTTCTCATGGGACTGATTTTATAACGCTGGTTGCTACTACAAATCTCGAATTTACAACTATACGTAGTAGGAGGTTCGCTGTAAGGTAATCACGTTGAAGCGATAGAGGCCACTCTGAGGCTTCACAATAGAGGCTCGGTATTGGAGATGTTCTAAGCGCACCTGTAATTAAGCGAAGGGAAATGTTACACGTAGTATCCAGTTTGTAGAAGTCTGTGTTAGATGCTATGGAAAACGAAGGGGCCCCGTAATTGCATTTCAAACGGTATTAATGAAGAACGGTGGGTTCCGTGCGATGTGTGCGATAGTTTTCTTAGTAGATTTAGTACACAGTTTAGTTAGTTCGGTTATATGCTCTCTCTAAGTTAATTTATTGTCAAAATGAAGTCCAAAATAACAAACTGAAGATAAGAATTGAATGTATAAGGTGTTAAGTAGGATACGTATGTTATTGTTGCGGGATTTTGTTCGGCAGAAGTACGCTGTTTTTGTTTTTCCCGGAGAAAACGTTCAACCGCTGTTTTGAGTTCTCGCCGTGATTTTGTCGATCGCCTCTTGCATGTGTTCACCGTGTTCTATGTTTGAACATGCAAGAAATACTACTAATTCATCCACGAAAAGAAGAACTTTTATCGAAAATTGAACGTCTTCGGTGATAGTGTTAATAGCTGTATTGAAGAGAGTCTCGGGCTGAGAACTGAGCCTTACGGGACTCCATTTTTAATTATAGTTTGCATAACGTTAGACAATATGAAGTTCAACATAGAAGAGACAAACTACACGAAATGGTTTTAATAAAGTTACTTAATAATATACCTATTAATAATATATTACAGCAAAACAACACAAAAATAAATAGAATTAAAATAAAGGAAACATTGCTAAAATTTAGTTAACAACAAATACAAGCATTATATCAATCTGTATATAATATGTAGGTGTATATGTGCATGCATGTGTATGTGTGTTACATATGTATATATATATGTATATATATATGTATATATATATATGTATATATATATGTATATATATATAAATTAGTTTAAAAGTTTATATGGGTACATCACTATGTAAGATTTACATTGTTTTGATAATATGTGTGAGATAGATATTTAGTGGTTTATACATATATTAGTTATACATGAATAATGATAAGTTATAGAAACTAGGTCTGTAATATTTATCAAATAAATATACGCATTTGAATTTATTTTGGGAGCCCGCCGACAAGAATTGACTCGGACTAAGGTACCGCATATGGTTTTAATAAAAAAAAATAAATAAATAAATCTTATAAACATCAGTGACGTTTACTTTCGGTGAGCCAAAAGCAATCTACTAGTATTTTTTACCGAACAAGTTCCAAAAAAGTATACAAATTTGAAAATTAAGGAAATCAAACCAGTAAATATAAATTTTATTCCAGTAAAATGAAAGAAGTAGAACATAAGATTACACATGGAAAATGGTAAACTCCAGTTTACATGGGTCAAAGTCTGATGAACGGCTAAATAAACTTTCAAAAAATTAGCGGTAACTGTAGACAAGTTTAAAAAATGTTTTTCTTCTCATCACGTACATGCTATTCGGTATGTAATACGAAACCATTGACACAGTGGATAGCATTTGCAATTGCTCCTCATTCCATTAAAATCCCGATAGCAATTAACGATTCAGTAAAATTTATAATTAAGAAATTAAACAAAAATAAAGCTCCAGCATGGGACAATATTCGAATTATAAATATAACAAACAACGTTAAATTTTTATACCGCTACTTTTCAAAATTATTAACAATTTCAATTTCTCCAATACGAAAACTACCGCTATTCATTTCTGCAGAGTTCGCTGCTGTAGTCATGAAATTTCAGTCCAACTAAACAACATAACCATTCCATCATCAGATACCGTAAAATATTTAGGAATCATTTTGGATGAAAAACTTACATGGAAACCGTACATCAACAAACTAAAAACAAGCTGCACCAAAAAACTAAATTTAATTCGTAAACTGGCTAGCACATTGTATGGTTCAGATCGTTCCTCCTTCTTAAGAATCTACCAAGCACTGATTAAATCGAGGCTCTTCTCCATCTGTTAGCATTCTTTGTGAAGCTGGTATGCCTCCTCTTAATATTTAGAGACCAGTGCATTTTAAACACGTGGATTCGTCCTAAGTCGTCGGTCAACCTTCCTTCGCTGAACTCGTTTCGACCATCACCCCATACATCGGTGCCCACTCTCTATAAGAAAGTCACTGAAATCTTAGATTCGATGCAATTCACTTTACCGCCGACATATCAACTAACCATAGCACCAACACCTCCATGGGTAAACTTGCATCTCGACATAGATCTTCAACTCCAGCAATTCTCAAAAAGAGAAACATGTCCGAGCATTTTACGTTCCGCATATCTATGCATGATCAGCAAATATGGCAGTTGCAAAATAGTTTTTACTGACGGCTCCAAAACATCTGAAAGAACAGGTTGTGGAATAGCAACTAATAAAAAAGATTATTCTCCGTTACTCTCTTCCGGAACTATTCACTATTCTTTCGGCGGAACTATTTGCTATAAAACTTGCAATAGAAAATGTAATAATTTCCGATCCTCACTCCTCACACCTCATATGTACAGACTCATTAAACGCGATCACATCAATTCAAAAATACAACTCTCCTCACGAACACCCAATAGCCAAGAAAATTATTCGCACGCTTTGTAGTACAAGAATCCGTGTTTCGTTCGCATGGATCCAATCATACGTTGGGATCCAGGGGAATTCGTACGCGGTAACTAAGGCAAAAGAAGGCTCATTGTTCTTTCCGGTACCGAACGTTGAAATTCCGTCAATGGATCTGAAGGCTTATATAGTGCAAAAATCACTTCAAACATGGCAAAAACAGTGGACCAACATCCCAAACACGAACAACCTGCGCTCAATTCGAGATACTATTCGACCATGGAAAACCTCATTATCTAGCAATCGAAGGAATGAAATCGTTGTCACGAGACTCCGCCTGGGTCACTCCAAAATCACTCATAGTCACCTCCTGTCCAGACAACCTATTCCACTATGTTCCAATTGCAATTCTCCTGTCACAATCCAACATTTACTCGTCAGCTGTCCTACCTATAATTCATACTAAGTACAAATTCTCCAGTCGTCCAACCTTTCCGAAATCCTGTCTGATCGCCACGACAAAATTGAACGCCTCTTGCGTTTTCTCAAGACCACTAACGTATTCCACTCTATCTAACTCTTATCTTATCCGTGCCTCTGGCCTAGGCGGCAGTACGCGGCACGCTAATCAAAGAAGAAGAAGAAGAACAGGACTAATAATAATATGTAGTCACAGTATTTCTTATACAGAGCAGTGTAATGCGTATACTTTTTATTATATCACCTGCTTAGGCCTCGCCTACCTCAGTTCTATATATATTTATTGGAATAAGACATCGGTGTGATTTGAGAAGATTTTTGGTTTTGTTTGGTTTTATTGCGTCATATCTTTTTTCTACTTTCGTTGTATTGTTTTATCTATTAGTAGAGCTGTAGTTTTAGTATATTAGATGTACGCTAATATTTTTATGTACTTGAAATCGTTATATTGATCCAATAAACGATATTAAGTGTCTGAGCACCAAACGATAGTCTTTGGCCTTGTGGGACCCCTTGCAGTTATTTACAGAACAAAAAAAACATATCTTTTTTCACAAAAACTACGAAGAAAACAAGTTTTTTTCAAATTTTTATATTTCGATTTTGAAGTTTGTTGCAAAATTTTTTAAATAAAAATTGCATGCAAAGAATTCCGAAAAATTGTCGACGTAATGGAATTAAAATTTCTTTCAGCAATGAGGCGCGTCCACGTTGTTCCATATGCAGCGTGTTTTTTTTTTTTGTTTTTTGTTTTCTTGAATAATAGATAAGTGATAACGTACGAGAGCTAGTAAGGTTACATTACACATCTAGTTTGTAATAAAGTAGCAGCTATTATCGTTCGAAGCAGAACAACGATTGAAAATAGCATCCTGTAAATAGATTTCTATTTATAGAACGGTTATTTTTAAAACTCAATATAACTCAAAGATTCATCGTGAAAATTTCATGAAAACCGCATTCGATAGAGAAAACACTTTGCAACGGGCAATAAAGCTGATAAGTATTAACAAATCAAAAGCGATTAACTAGCTGCCTTTCAGCGGTCCACAGAAAGGGGGTCATTAAAGAGAATTCTTTAGAAGGACTGCCCGGCAAAAATCGGTATAGCCGATTAATTTGTATAGAGAAGAAAAGAGATCTATATTTAGATCTGAAAAATGAACGAACGAATCTGGAACGTAGGCAGCTTTAGAAATCATCAATTTTACTTTGACTCATTTTGCTGTTGTTGTTGTTGTTTTGCTTTAATTTGATCTTAACGTTATAACCTTTTAATCATTGAACAGACTGTTCGGGAATAGCGTGTGTGTCTAGTACACGTTGAAATCCATGTGAAACAGAGCTCTATTCATACAAATCTCACAGACTGTATCAACGTTTACGAGATGTAGGTCAAGTAACGAGGCAGTTCCATGCGCTATTTATGCGTGCTCGACGTGAAGTATTTAATGCAGCTTCTTAATCTTAATGGAACCAGTTAGTTCAGTGGCAAGATAGATTCTTCACTTTTGCCGGGTCCAGCTCGATCTCGGCTCACCTGCTATTTCCTGCTACGTCCGGAGGCTAATATTAATTTCGGCCCGCTTATTAATGTGTTCTTCACGTCGATCCGACTTTTCCGAGCGGCCATCCGAGCCGGCTTGTCTCAGCTAGCCGCAACTTAAAAGCCGACGTCCGTAGTCGCTCCGTTCGTGTTCGGTGACGATGCGCGCGGATTTTATTCCTGACGACGACCGGCTTACTCTCATTCAGACGACCACACCCAGCCAGCCAGCTTGGTTTCTTTCATGCTTCCCGTTGCTGCCAGCTATCCTCCGATGATAATACAATTCGATTACTTGTAGCTCCTAACTAGAGGTTGCCTCCGCTAAGGTACTTTCCCTTCGATATTACTCACATGTCATGTCTGCGCGGCCTACTGCACCGTTTGACCGCCGCATCCAGCCCGCCGATTACAAACGCTCGTTATAATTCAACTGGTCTCTTTGTATAATTAGATTTGCCGCGTGTTATTAACTTGTTCTACAAATTAAACCGGCCGCCAGTCTAATACACCCATACCTTCCTCCGTTTTCGCAATTAATCATCAGCGTGCAAAATAACTTGTTAATGTGCTCCCCGCTGCCGCCACTTCCCCGGTTACGTTTCTTCCGAACTGTTCGCTAAAATTCCTTACTATTCTTACTACTTTTGATTTCGTTCGCGTTCCCTGATTAATCTGCGCATATTTTCGTGTTTTTTTACTCCTTCAGAACGACCCAATTTCCTAGAACCCCCGTAACCTCGTTAATTCATGGAATAAGCCGAATCGGAGCCACACTATGCGAATCCATTTTCCTAGCGCGAAATAGAATCGTTTAAAGCCACCCCGCGAGCAGTCGAGCAAGTTCCACTGTAAAAAGACCGAGTACGTTGTTATATGACTGAGTGGACAGATGCGTGTAAAGTATCGGTTGCCTTTTTCGATTTTGGACCGGGAAAAGTTGATGCGGGACTTTTGTACCTTTCGAAGCAACTGATGAAAATGTTAACTAGTTTACTTAAATTCCGGTAACCGGTCGAAACTGATTATCTTAAGTATTTTTCCGTGAATACAAAATTCATCGACGGCTTTAGTGAAGCAGTAACGAAAGGCAAACGATTACGCGCAGATGTAGTGACGTAATTTAAACTCACTGAAGCGCTTCGACCGCAAGATTTCTATAGCAGGGTCATGCAATTTTACTCTTGACGTACGATTCACAACACGTGCGTAAATAAGACTGAATATTAGGCTATCGTTGTGATATTTGGTTAAGTACGTTTTTCTAGCAACTGCATGTAAAACAATTCAAAATTATTTACTACTCCAAAACAATGCCGCTTCTTCTGATCTTTTGTTCGCAGCGATGTACTCCTCGATGTTCTGTAGTCAGCCGAATTGAGCAAAGTTTGTGTGAGGTAGGAAGTTTGTGATTGCGGGCCATTGTTACTCAGCGACGTTCCAATCAGCGGCGTAAAATCTGATGAAGAAATCGCAATACCTAACAGGCGGCTTTTTTTTTTGTTTTGAGGCGAGATGGATTAACTCGTTTTCAGCGATGTCCCTATGAATGCACGCGTGGGTAATACGACTCGATTCTTGAGGCAGTGATGAGAAAACGTCTTTCGCGATGGAGTGTTGCAATTTTAAACGGATTTTCTGTAGACAGGAAAACGAGAATGAAGAGTCGGTACAGATAGCAGCATCTGAATTAGATATTGGAGTACAAAGTCATAGATTTGACAGAAAATCGTTCGGTTGACTAAAAATATACTTGGTAATGAGTAATGATAACCGTCTGTTCCATGACGACTTGTGCAACTAAATCTGATTTAGCAGCGTCTGTGGACATTTTTATTCGACCGGATATTAAATTTCGAAAATTGATTACAGCAGGTGCGGTATATTTACCAACCTCCTAGAATGACAGATCAACATGGATTGAGTAATTGGACCATGATAAGAGGTGTTTTATATCATACAATTTCGGCAAGTTGTTAGTGGATTTAGATTTGCATCTTGCTTCTGAAAGTACGTCGGCATCTAATGTAATCTAAGGTGTGCTAATGCCTAGATTATGGGTGCATCTAAGTCCCTTTATAAATGTTGCGCAAGGCAAAATAAGTATTAGTTATAATTAAGTTTTGTTTTTCACACAATTCAAGCAAACTTAGACCATTGCTGTCGGATCCCTCCAGGCCGCGTTTACCTACCACATGTGACCGGATGGTGGTATTTTTTCCAACGCGTACAATGAAATCTCCTATGAGGAACAATCTTACCGCTGCTGGAATTTCATCCAAAATCTTATATAGATCATCATAAAAGGATTCCTTATGAGAGTCGTCAACATCTTAAGTTGGAGCATACGCACAAATTATATACACTAACTTGTGGCTACGGTAGGCAGCGGGAGTCCTAAATAGGCCTGCCCAGTCGTATTTCCGACTGCCGAACTAAGCTGCTACTCCGTTTCAGTTATGGGATGTACGGCCCATCGTGCAAGACTTCAGTTAATAGCTTCCAGTTCACCAGAACTGCTACCACTACTTTCATCTTGTCGCCGTGGGACTCTTGAAAAAGGAAAAAGAATAAGAGGGAAATAAAAGAAAAAGATAACACATGTAATAGAAGAAAAGAAGAAGAAGGGGACAAGTATATAGAATATAGAACGGGATTTATGCGCAAAAGGAAGAATAAGAAAAGAAAATTTAGTAATAGTGGAAAGAAAGAGGGAACTGGAGCGCAGTTGATTCCCCCATTACCCAGCTTTGCAAGACTTGATCAGTGGCACCGAAAGATACTGAGCTAGACAAAGGTTTAAGGGTAAATGGAAATAACAGGAGACTAGAGAAAATAATTAAGCAAAGGAAGGACAAGGAAGTGGCCACTATTTCGGGGTAACACCCTGGCCTTTTAAGTAAAAACTGGAACTGCGATGCAGCAGCGAGCTACTGAGAAGGTAGAAATGGAGACTTATGCGGTAGCCTCCACTCGCCGAAGATGAGTTAGTTAACAGACATCTGCAGAGTTTTAACGGGCAGCTTCTAAGGTTGCTCCTCCAAGCCCTCGCAACTCATTGCCCTGTCACTATTCTTGAGACTTTCCATCAATAGCCGCTCATGGTCCGCGATTGCTTATTTATTTCTTACGAAACTTATTCGCAGCTAACCATCATATCTGATGGTCACTCTACTATCCGCCTCCTGTGGACGCGCCGTTTCCCTGAGCTCGGAGTACTTGTACTCCCAGAGAGGATATATATATATATATATATTAGAATTCGTATTTTTCAATTTAAAAAACGATACGTGTCAAAAGGTGGAACCATGAACTAATAAATTACACACTGTCTTCCCAAACCGCTAGCCAGTAAAATTAAATTAAGATCTTAATACAACACGAGAGCCAACGTATATTTCATTCAATCTCATTTGTGGCTATTCTTTATCGACGTTGGTAAATCGAGAATATCTCCTCATGACCACACACACACGCACACTAACCTCCCGGCAAAGCTATATCAATTAGTGAACAGGGCAAGCAACGAGTGAAGTTTTATTTTTATTACTAAAAACAGTGCAGTGTATGACAGGAAAAAAACTTTACGTAAGTTTAAAAGAAATCCCTCACAAGAAAATTTAATAAACTTTAAGATAAAACGCGCCCGTGCACGCCAAATTAATTTACTCAAACAAAGAGAAAGCTGGACAAATTTGCTGAAGTCAATTGTACAAAATTCTAACATTAATTTGACGTGGAAAAAAATACGTATTTTCAAAGGTTCCTTCACGTCTTTAAATATCCCATATATCCAATTGGAAAACAATATTTTAACTAGTACAGATGATATTGTAAACCACCTAGCACAAAATTTTGCGAAAGCTTCCGCGACAAATTCATATCATCCCACACTCCAACATCTCAAATCGTCCATAGAATCAAGTCCATTCAGTCAAATAACTCAGAAGAATACAACGCTGCCTTTTCTATTGAAGAACTTAACCAATTATTAAATCACAACATCAAAAACTCCTCTCCCGGTTCAGATGACATCCGCTCGTTTATGCTAAAACATCTGTCAGACCAATCGAAAATAAACCTTTTAAATCTAATAAAATCTGGACGTCTGATTCCTTCCCTTCCTCTTAGAGAACAGCTACAATAATTCCGATCCTGAAACCTGGAAGAAAAAACTCCCTTCCGTCTAGTTATCGTTCAATATCCCTAACACCAGTTCCGTGCAAAATATTAGAAAAAATGGTCAGTAAACGTCTAATTCGACAAAAATAAAGCGTTAAGCACCTGCCAAAGTGGTTTTAGGAAAAAAATGTCAACCGTAAATCATCTATTCAGCCTCCAAAACGAAGTCCTGAATGCATTCCACAGCAAACAAAGCGTACTGTCTATCTTCTTCGACCTCGAAAAAGCCTATGACAAAGCTTGGCGTTTCAAAATTATCCAAAAACTTCATCTTATTGGAATAAAAGGACACCTCGGATTCTTCATTATAAACTTTCTCACTGACCGAACGTTTAGAGTAAGAGTTAATAATACATATTCCCAATTGCACACTATTGAAAACGGTGTTCTACAAGGATCAGTGTTAAGCACTATCCTATTCATACTACTTATAGACAGCATAAAAGAACTCGTCCCACGTCCAGTGTCACTAAGAATTTTTGCCAACGACATAAACATCTCAATACGTACAAATAACTTAAACATTGCTCAAAAAGTTATACAAGACACCTTAGATCTCCTCCGAAAATGGGCGGATATAAATGGATTAGTCTTCTCAGAATCTAAAACCCACTGTGTTTTATTTACGAGAAAGTATAAATCCCAAAAACCAACTCTTAAATTCAATGGACGTACTCTCGAAGTCAAACCATGTACTAAATTTCTTGGGCTAACCTTTGACAGTAAATTATCTTAGACTCCCCACTATCTAGGACTGAAAAAAGACCTAATGAAAACCCTCAATATAATTAAAACTATTAATAAGCCCAAATACGATCCATCCAGAAAATTACTAATGCAATTATATAGATCTCTCATTCGGAGTAAAATCGAATATGGATATCCAGCTCTCAATAACGTATCCGACAAAACCTTAGTCATCATAAAACCAATACAAAACGCAGCCATACGAATGTGTATCGGAGCTCTACCATCCTCGCCAATAGATAATATATTCTGCGAAGCAGCTGAACTTCCCCCACAATTTAGTATAAATTTGATCACAAACAGGTTCCTCCTATCTGCTGTAACTAACCCAACAAATCCAATACAAAACTTGATAAATTCGTACATTAAAAACCCTTCGCTGCAGGCTGAAAAATCAATCACCAATTTCCTGTCTTTTCTAAAAAATAATGAGCTCAATTTTTCAAACCTGAACCAAGAATATCCCAAATTTCCATTCTGGTTATTACAAACCACGGACATAGATTTTTCTCTAATAAACTACAGTAAATCCGAAGTCCCTCACCATATAATTAAAAATCGTTATCACGAAAAAGTTACCAATTTTCCAAATTATGTGCCATGCTTTACAGATGGGTCAAAAATCAAAAAATCAATATACTGCATATGCTTTTTCTATCAATGGAGAGGTTAAAAACTTCAAACTTCATTAATACTCTTCCAACTATACGGCCGAATTAATAGCAATTTTTCACTGTTTGAAAAGCATAAAAACGAAAGAAAAAAGCAAAAATTATCTAATTCAAAGCGACTCAGTAAGCTCACTAACATCCATCCTGAACATTTTTTCAACTGACAAATTTGTCCAAAATATTCACCAACAACTAAACAAGCTAAAAACTCGAAACATTAATATCAAATTAATGTATATACCCAGTCATATCGGAATCCAGAGAAATGAAATAGTAGATAACCTGGCCAAAACCGCCTCTACGCTCTCTCCTGTAACCTTCACCACAGTCACGGACATCAAACATTTACTAAATCAAACCGAAATATCTAATTGGCAAGCATCATGGAATACAAAATCCCATAACAAAGAAATCCGTACAACCTTGGAGAAACCTCTCCCAACTAAATCGTCAAGAAGAATTAATAATCACCAGACTTAGAATTGGACATACGAAATTCACCCATAATTACCTCTTCCTAAAAATCCATGAACCCCCTTGTCAGTTCTGCAACTCCACCCCCATCACAGTCAAACACCTTTTTTACGAATGCCCTAACATTAATCAAATCCGTTTAGAACTAAAAATCCCCTACAACCATCCCTGACAACCAAGACGAAATTAAAAAAATTCTTACCCTGATTAGAAAACTAAACTTAACAACTGGCATTTAAAATACCTACCTGACACTGGGTGTAATAATTGTAGCAATTAAAAACACCCAGTATAAAAATAATAATAATAAAAAAAAAAGAAAAAAGTGCAGTGTATAATTATTTTCGTCGCTAATTTGATGGTAAAGATAGCGCCACAAATCCAGGTCCGTATCAATATTCCGCCGGTGAGATTAGAAGTAAATAAATGTACAAAATCAAAAAAAAATCCATGAGTTTTGCCTAATATTTTTCGAACGTTATTTTGTTGCGGCTTGATCGAGCACAATTTAAGACGGTGATTATTTTTTAAATTACTTTTTTTATTCTACTACACTGAATCGGTTTATACCTTTCACTGTCGCTGAGATCAAACCAATGACCACTGTGTCGATGGTCAATTGTGTGCGATCATGAGACCTCAGTCAGGAACGAAGTTCTTTACGCTTTTTCTTATTTTATTATCATTATTAAACATTAACATTGTGAACATTATTTTAGTTAATTATCTAGGATTTACGATTACTCGTTAAGATTAATAGATTGAGTTGTAGTTGTAAATATAGAAATGAATCAAATCAACGAGTGTACATAGAAAATGAGCGTTTAACATGTTGAGAAATGTGTGTTTTAGATCTTTTACGCTATTTTCGTCAATTTTTGCTGTTTCCCATCATTTTCTTATGTTTTTAGAACATTTCACAGGTTTTTCTTCAATTTTTCTCCATCTTTATCAGGTTTGTACTAATTCGGCTCTCTCAACCAGTATGGTGACGTTGTAGGATGGCTTGGTTGTATTTTATTAAAAATTGCGCCTGCTGCAAACGGGTATGCAACCTGCACACTGTTCTAAAGCAAATCATTTCTACCTACTTTTTTTTTTTCTTTTCTTTTTTATTATTATTATTATTAAAAATAGGTTGTGGGTCCCGCAAGGCATACTGCCTGTCTGCGGGTGCCCAACACGCTTATCATCGTTTATTCAAAAAAATGTGTTAAAATAATTCTTTACAATTACACTATTAATTTTCATACTTATAAATAGTGAGAAAATATAAACTAAAAATAAAATAATAATAATAAAACAAAACTAAAAAAGATAAAAACAAAGAAGAACTACTTATTTATATAATTTCATACGGTATGTTCGACAAATATGAATGGTCGATTCCGCGAATATGAGACAGATATCATGGCTGTATAAAGGAGATGGAGTCCAATAACTATAACTGTAGTCTTTACTAAAAAGTAGTCAAAGTTAGTTGCTAACTGCGCGAGAGTTTATAAAAGAGCCTGCTTACCGATAATACTTTCGTAATTCAAAAAAGTACCTTTTGTAAAGAGGGGTCCGGACTCTCAAAACCCCCTCCTTGGTTACGCCACTGACTAAAACTTCAACTAGTAATAATTATTTATATGCATTTCATTTTGATTTTTTTTAAGTTTTACATATACTAGAAAATGCGTAAAATATTTTAGGATTTCAAAATAAAAAAAAATAAAGTATTTTTAAATTCCGTATATATTACTAAAATATATTACGTATATGTGGAAAAAAAAAATCCGAGATTACATGTAAGCTAATAACAGTGTGTGAATATTTATATTTCCGTTTATACTCATATACGTATTATTTTTCCTATCTATAGGATATTTATCCGTCTGTAAGAAGTCCGCGTCATCTACTCTAAATTCTTTTGACGTCATCAATTTTATTTATGTTCCCCTTTTTTGATTTTATTGGTATTATTATTATCAAGTGTAGTTTTTTTCATTATATCGTTTGTCATTTTTTTAAATGTTCATATTATATTATAGATTGCAAATTAATTTATAAAAAAAATTTGAAAACATCCGCGATAACTAAAAACTCTTTGCAACAGCATGCTAGAATATTATTCATATTGTTTTCTAATAATGTATTAAAAGTCATTCGTTAAATGCTCTTAAAATATTAAGAATTACGTCATTCTTACGGCAGGCCAATTCAGGTAACGTTTCTGCATAGGTCTCTAGCGCGGTCTGAAAAGTCAATTTAAAAATATACCACGAGTGTTATTTCTAATTTAGCAGTTATTCGAATTGTCACTTTGTAAATGCACCCCCATTTACGATCAAGAAAAAAGAGAAGTGAATAATTTACACGTGTATATTATTTTTAAAGCAATTTAAATTAAACATTCAATAAATACTTTGAAAATATATTTTTATTTTTAAACACATTTAAAAACTGTCGTTAATCTTAAAACACAATTAATTATATTATTTACTCCCTGAAAGGTACTCTTTTTTTTTTTTTTGAAAGAAACACCTTTGTGTGAGCATTTGCGTTAAATATTATCAAAATAATACCAAGTAACACTAATTTTACGATGGCATCTTTTAATATCACTATCGATATTCCAATTTATTATTGATTTGTAATTCGTATTCTTATTGTAAGTTGTGCGGGGATTCTGCTTTTGTTAACGCATCGCGAGGTTCTCTGTAATAAGCAAAATTAACACTTTCTAATCGTGGAGAATATTGCAAAAATTATTTAACATTCCTTTCGTCACTGTTTCATTTCGCTTATTATTATTTCGAAGCAATCTTCGACTACGACCGGTCTCATCTGACAATTTTAAATCACCGTCTGCGTGAATAAACTTTTGTATACGAGAGAGCTGTATCTCGAGTAGGGAAAGAAAAACTTTTGTATATCTGTAAAATTGAATGGCGTCAAAAAAACTGCAGTCTTTTACGATACGCTGATAATCGGCAGCATGCAAGACATTTTCTCCATTTTTTAATTCCGGCCATATTTCATCTTTCCACTCAACTGTCTCTTCTTTCCCGTCTATAGTTTTTTATATACTTGCTCACCATTAAACGCTCCACAATCTCGGCCATTTGTCGCCGTCGCGTTAATCATTGTCTCTTTCCCGCATCATTTTCTTAGTTTTCATTTGCAACTATTTTATTTTGTCCCCCTTTTCAAAGGAGAGTAAAATTGTCGAAAACGATGACTACGTCAGATGTAATTTCCCGAGTAGCAGTGTAAAATGGATACAATATTATAATCTTTTCGGGAGAACCCAGAAGACAAATTAGTCGCAAATAAATTTTTAGATGATGGAAAAAATTCATGATCTGTGCGTAAATTTAAGTAATACATTAAATTACATTACTTGTATTAATAGACAATAATAAAACACACTCACCGTATACACTTATCTGAAACATTTTCAGGCTTAGATCCATCTTCCGACTAGAAAAAAGGGAAAACAAGAAAATTCATCTTTTCTCTTTTCCTTTTTTTTTTTTTTTTTTTGCTTAAGATGAGTTAAATCCGAAAACGTTTCAGATACGTCTACGACAAGTATATTTTCTTATTGTTTGCTAATAGTAATATAACTTTTAGTGTATCAATTAAATAAATTTCTGAAATTTAACAAATTGTATAGAAGATATCATATAACTATAATTTTAGATATTATAATGGAATGCTTTAAATGATTAAAAAAAGTTAACTGAAAGTGTCGGTGAGAATTTAAGAAAAGAAAAAAAAAAAAGTAGATTATTTTCGTAAAGTAAAAAACTATTTTCTTAATCGAGACCGCTTTTTTTTAAAATTAAACTTCAAAGAAACAAAAGGGGGTTACGACTGCGCATTCCCATTTTAAGCAGTTCATTCGTCTGAATCCCCGCAATTTTATTCACCTTATGTCAGTATGTTCGCTACAAAGTTGGCGAGTTTGCACATCGATCATTCTGTAGCTCGTTTTAATTTGCCAGTGACGTTTTTTCAATTAACCAATCACGCGGCAGCATTGAAAGCATAAATCATTTGCCGATGATTAGACTATACGAATTTTTCGCTCTATACTTTCTTCTTGTGTCTTTCTTTGTCTACCAGGTTCATCATTAAAAAACGAAATATCTCATTAATTTTTCGTGCAGCTGTTCGGTTTAGTTTTTACATCGACTGTTGACCGCGTTTTACCTGTTGTTTTCACGTTGAAATCGACTATTGAGATTAAAAATTATTCCGTCCACAAACACAGTTGAAAATCTTAAAAGCACCCGTAACCTATAGTTGGAAAAGCCTATAGTTTAGAAAAGCTCCAGTTACGAAAGCTCACAATTAGGAGAGCCTACAGTTCGAAAAGTTTTTGGCAATTTTCTTACGAAAGCAACCTCAAAAATATAACGTTAATTATCTACAAACAACCAGCGTAGTAATTAATGAAGGGCCAAATACAACTATTAGTGTCTCGACAGTTTACTGTCCTTCACGGCACAATACAAGTAGAGGAACACTTTGCTGATTTCTTCAAAACATTAGGCTGTAGATACATTGTAAGAGGTGACTACAATTGCAAAAAATGTATACTTCGGATCAAGACTGACCGTACCTATAGGCAAAGAACTAAAATCGATTATCGACGAAACCTGTAGCATTATTTGCTCATCATCGGAGGGAACACTTACTTACTGGCCAACTGACACCAATAAAATACCAGAGACCTTCTGGAGTCCTATATAATAAAAAGGATTTCATCAGCATTTGTCGATGTCAGGACCGATGAAATTATTCTTCATCAGTTACGCTCCTAGTTAGTCAGGATGTAGTCAAGAAAATGCGTAAACCGAAATTGCATAATAAATTCACAAAAAATGTAATGCATTTCGAGATCAACTTGAATGCACAATAAATCTCAAAGTACCATTAAAAACCGAGAAACAAGTAGAAGAAGCGATAGAAAATTTGATTACACTTACACACCAGGCTGCGTGGGCATCCACGCCAACGGAGAACAATTATAAGGCTGTTATTTATTATCCAGATAAAATTAAAAGAGCGGTCTAGTTAAAAAGGAAATTACGGAAACAATGGCAAACATCAAGAAATCGCACTCATAAGACAGCATTAAACAAGCAAACAAAGATTTAAAAAAAGTTACTGCAAGATTTAAAAAATAAGTCATTAAAAGGAAGGGTAGTAAATCTGTCACATCTGGCACAGCATAGCTACTTGTTGTGGAAGGCAACAAGGAAAAGCCAATACAAGCGGTACATCCAATAAGAAAATGGGATCGAACCTGGGCTAGATCGGACCTAGAAAAATCGGAGGTATTCGGAAAATATTTCGCAAAGATATTCCAGCCACATCCTGAAAACGCAACGTTCATTCATGAAACTTATTGTTATGATGTTTGCTCGGCAATGAAACCGACGTCTCCACGTGAAATCCATACTTTAGTAAAAACTTTAAACCCAAATAAATCGCCCCGGGTTATGATTTCAATACCGCACGATTCTTAAAAGAATTGCCGAGAAAAGGTTTCATACTACTGACATACATTTTCAATTCGATGATCCGGCTGCGGTGTTTTTCTTTCTAATTAAAACTGTCGCAGATTGTCGTTATTACAAAACCGCAGAAATCTCCAACAGACTCGTCTTTCTAATCGACCCATCTCATTGCTGTCTGTAATCTCTAAACTTTATGGACAGCTGCTACTAAAACGGATGATGCCAGTTATCAACAATAAAGAGGTCTAATACCAGACCATCAGTTTGGATTCAGAGCCAAGCGCACTACAATAGAACAAGTGCACCGTGTAGTTACTACCACTGAAACATCTCTCGGAAAGACAAAGTACTGCGACGCCGTAGTTCTGGATGTAAGCCAGGCTTTCGACAAAGTCTGGCACGATGGTCTTTTACAGAAAATTAAATTCCGTATAAATTATACCAGTTGCTTCAATCATACATGACTGAAAGATATTTCTACGTTAAGTACGGAGATGACTTATCAAATATATATCCGATAAAAGCAGGAGTTCCGCAGGGAAGTGTGCTAGGGCCATTACCTTATCTCATTAACACATCAGATATTCCTCCACCTGCTAATGTAGAGCGGCAGCAACCTTTGCTGACGACACCGCGATTTTATGCTCAGACGCATGTCCTGTTAAAGCGTGGAATACCATCCAAGCAGCGGTTACTGAAATTTCGTCATGGCTCAACTTATGGAAAATCAAAAGCAATGAAAGTAAATCAACGCGAGTAATCTTCACTAACAGAAAAATTAATCCGACGGAAGACGTAGTCCTAAACAATGTTACAATTCGACGGAAAACAGATGTGAGATATCTGGGTGTATACCTTGATCAACACCTAACATGGGAGAAACATATTAAAGCGGACCGAATTAAATGTAAAGTTAAGACAATTATATTGGCTACTAAACAGGAAGTCGGAATTATCTGCTGAAAATAAACTACTAGTCTCTATAATCAGATTTTAAAGCCAGTTCGGCGTTACAGCTGCCCGCTGTGGATCTGTTCCAAAAAGGGTAACATAACGATCATACAACGTATGATGATCCAGAACAGAATCTTCCGGATGGTTGTAAACGCCCCGTGGTACATTACCAATTTAATAACGCTTCACAAAGACCTCGGAATAAAGTTTGTTCAAGAAGTAATATTCGACGACGCAAAGAAGTATGCCTACAGATTAGAAACGCAACCGAACAACATATTGGGTTGCTGGACAATTCACTAGAAGTTCGTCGGCTTGATAGAATCAAGTCGATATGGATCTAGTCTAAGATAAAAGTTCTAATAAAACTTGTTTTTTAGCACCTATCGCTGGGTAGGCTGCTATTCAAGCTATATGCACAGGGTATTAAAAATAATTGCTAAATAGCTATCATCGGCTAGGTGCAATTTAGCTATTAAAGAATTTAAAAAAAAAAAAGAAAAGAAAAGAAATTAACAAACACATTTTATATTTTTCTATTTGACATCATTGGTACTGTGCACTAAGTATTCAGTAATGATTATACCATAATCATTCACTTTTCTAATATTCTCATCTAGTTCATTTCACGCGCTCTTTAAAGATCGCATGCCGTGTTATCTATCCACTTATTCCCGAGAAGCATATTTTTTTCGTACCGTTCTTCGATTACTCATTTTCGATATTTAAACTACAGGTTCCTTCTTCGTTCATTTCCTCGCCATCTCCCTTCTTAATTTCTACTTCACCATTACTACTCTGGATTTTGGAAGAATATTTCGTAATTGCTCGGTTTATTTTCATTCGCCCGAATAATACTTCTCGAATGGGTTTCTTGATCATTTTTAATTTTTTCTGAAAAGGGGGGCGCAATTATTTCCTGTACGTACCCTTCATTAAACGGTTATTTATTATTTTCTTTCTGCTTTTTTTATTTAATTTTACAAAACCTCTGCATTCACAGCCCTAAAAGTTAGAGGGAATCATCGTTCGTAAAAAAAATATATACTTTTAGTACCAATTTAGGACATTTTGAATGCACGCGTTTGCCATTCGGATACTATTATGTATCATTGTATCGAACGGACGTGTTTACTTTCCTTAAAGTTTGAAGTGTTTTTTTGTTGGTGACCTATTTATCAAATTCAACTAAAACTTTTATAAACATATTCGTCTCGGTAAGATATATCGAAATTTTGAATTGCTTTTGTAATAATTACGCTTGTGATTCGCACAGATAAGACTAAAAGGTAAATTGTTTGCACGCGTTCATTTTCATTATTTCCACGTTTTATTTTACAACATGTCGTCGTGCAGAAAATATAGTCAATCGCTCCCCGAAACTGGTGACTTTGTTACTTGTAGTGCGTGCTCAAGTCAGCTCTATATTTCGGCGGAAGCGTGGACCGGATAGGTAGAAATAAATGAGCGGTGTGGAAATGTACCGCGAGCGCCGTGGCGAAACTGATAAGACTACAAGTACGGAGAAACAGTTATTGCTAGCTATCAGAGCTGAGGTTAGTGTGCTATGAAACGATATGAAATCTCTACACTCGTCGATCGATCAGCTGCGTGCTGATAACAGCAACTTGAATAAGATGGTCGAGCTGCTGCGTGCAGAGAATAGTGAGTTAAATGAAACGACTTCAGAGTTGCGTGCGCAGGTTGCTGACTTAATACACGTGAAAAGATAATTTAATCATCAGTAATGTGCCGCACAGATCGAATGAGAACTTGTACGATATAGTGCAAAACATATCCGATGCAGCTAGTGCCGGTATAAATATAAGCGACATCCACCGCCTTCCGAAATTTCCTTGGCAAGCTCAGGTGAATATACATAGTTGTTAAGTTCACTCGACGTGTGGCTAAGATAGCCATTCTAAAAATGTGTAAAAACAAACGTCCTCTGCTTAAAGATATCGGCTTTACAGAGCCGATGTCTTTAGCTATTCAAAATATTTTTGTTAATGACCACTTGTCTGCTGAAAATAGTCACATTTTCTCGGCAACTTGTGGTCTAAAACAGAAGGGATGGAAATTCATATGGTCGAGCAATGGAAAAATTTTCGGACGACGAGATGAAAATTCCCCGGTTATATGACTGGTGTCGCACGAGCAAATAGATTTGTTTAAAAATAAAAGTGTTAATGCAAATTGACTATCGGCTAAGGTGAACATGTTACTTTTTCCTGGCATTAGTTTTCGATAATATTAAGTATGTTTATTTAAAACATTTAGGAAATGTTATATGGGAAGGTTTTAGTTCGGCGAGGAACAGTTGTGAACTTATATACATTTTATTAGTCTATAACTCGTGCATAGGATTTGGTAGCTGTTGTAAATAAAATAATTTAAAAATATATGTATTTCTTTGTAAGTAAAATTCAAATAAAAAAAAATAAAACCGAAATAATTAAACTCGAATAGTTTTTACGCGATATATTCGAAAGTAGTCAATCCCAAAAATAATTTGTAAATACCCTCGATGCGCGCCGGGTCACAAAACAAAATATCGATACGGAGAAACAAAAACAAGAACTCACGAAAATAACGAACAAATAATACCAAAACGACTTTAACTAAACGTTCACACAATTTAATTTACAAAATAGAAAAACGGAAATATCGTACCACAGGTGCATACACATCTACGCGACCAAAACACGCACAAAGGCCGTCGCTAGAATCTCACACGCGCAACATCCGCAACTACCTGCACTAGACCGACTGCCTGACCCAAACAAAAAAATCGCCATGCCGTCTAAACAAAGACCGACGCCATCCCTTAGAAAAATGGCCGATCGTTTAAAGCGGCGCTAGTGCACGA
Organism: Icerya purchasi; assembly: GCA_039619475.1. Lineage (NCBI taxonomy): Eukaryota > Metazoa > Arthropoda > Insecta > Hemiptera > Monophlebidae > Icerya > Icerya purchasi. The sequence continues at coordinate 72,442,696 of CM077116.1, forward strand.
ATTTAATAACTAAAAATAATACGGAACATATTTACACACGAGTAAAGAAAATAACAATATAAAAAAAATTTAAAAAAATTTTATCGACAACAGTAGCTTACTCTTAGTTTAATATTTGTACTTATTTAATGTTTATTGTTACTTCTCATATTTCTAATATTGTTATTTATAATATGTATTATTAGCTTAGACATATGTTTGTGCTCAAAATGTATTATAGCCGCATATTACGAGCAGTTAAATTGCGTTTATTAACTTTAATTTTATTATTCAAAACTTTAGAATCTATTGTTATTTCAGTGACAGCGTCTACTAGCGATATAATTGTTTACCTATTTGTAGTGTTTTTTTGCAGTATGGTTAATCTATTGTATATTTACTATCTTATTCTTTTTCATTTCTGCTGTTACGAATTTCTATTTATTTTTGCAATTAATTATTACAATGCGAATTATTATTATCTTTGAAATGTTACTTCTTATTTATTTACATTTAGTTTATCTAATATATTGTGTACTATTATTATGTTCCTAATTTTATTATCGTTACTAATTCCACTTCTATACATGTAATAAAATAACGCAAAAAAAGAAGAGAAGAAAAGAAAAAAGAGAGAGAAAAAAAATACTATTAGCGCTGGATTGTATCTTCGGAAACGGCCTGACCTATCGCAATTGGACCATAAATTACAATTAAACTTCTATCTGTGACAACCTACAACTTTAAACTGAGCGATTATCCTGGGCGACCAGAAATCGTCTAGAATATATAATATGGAACTTAGAACGACCTCAAAAATACCCCTAAAAAAATCGTAATTCGTCACCAGATAACTCTTAAAAAGTGAAATTCATAATGTAAAACAAAACACACGAGCCCTTTATGGAAATTCAAAAATTACGGTTAAAAAATTATTTAAACCTCCCTTTTGGACCAAAAACAGCAAAAAATAAAAATGAATTTTCTTCATAAATATTTTTTTTACTTCGTACTCTGCTATTCGGAGCGGAGACATATGATCTCTGTGTTGTTAATACTGATTTTATTAATTTACATCTACACTTGCAATGACATGTCGCTGAAAATTACTATTTGTGTTATCAGTTATCGCCTCTATCGCTATATCTAATTTTTATGGCGCTACCAATTTAAGCTTAACTTTATGTTTTGGATCTATTTCAATACTGGTTATTGTTGATCAGTTCAACTTCTCTAATCTCGTTTAATAGTGACGAGCTTAGAGCTAGATGGAGTTAAATAGGCTTAAATTATTTGTTATGAATGTCTGCAGTTTGCGGAAACATTTTGATGATTTTAATATATTTCTGGAAAAGAACGCAATTACTTACCGCTTAATAATTTTAACTGAGACATGGTTGTACAGTGAAGAGGTGGCCAAATTTAATATTCGTGGTTTTACAGCAGTAAATCAGTGCAACGATAATAGAAGATCGTGTGGGGTAATTATTTATATCTTAGATTGGCTACACTATTCTACAATTAAATTAATAAATACGACTAGTAACGCGATTAGCGTCTGCATAAACACGCATAATTTAGGTAACATTTCAATTGTTGGGTTTTACCGGTTTTGTAAATCTAAGCGCAGTGAATTTATTTCGGAATTAAATGAAATAATTAGTAATATGCCTAAAAATTGTATCTTAACTGGTGATATGAATATAAATCTGTTAGATAAACGAGGATATAGTGAGTATCTAAACCTTTTATATTCAAACGGCTTTTCTAGTCTTATAAATCAGCCAACATATGAACAGCCAGGAGTTTCGTACTCTTCCTGTCTGGATCATGTATTTGTTAGGGGGTTGAACAAAGATATCTTCTGTGAGTATTTGAAATATAATATAATTGATCTAGATTTTTCTGATCACTGCGGCATAAGTGTGTAGAGTTTTCGCTAAAGTCTTGTGCACAATTGAAAGTAAAGGATACAATAAAATACTTCTTTGATAAACAATTATTCCAAAAAGAATTGTACAACTGCAATATCTCACCAATATATACATAAGCAATGCCTCAGTAAACGAGAAATTTAAGTGGTTTATTCAACAAATCTGAAGAATTATAAATCGCTGCAAGAAAACTAGAAAAAATAAATCTAAGCAATACAAACGTTCACCATGGACAAATAGTGAAATTATCCAACTAGTGAAGTCCAAAAGCACGGCTTATAATCTGTATAAACTTTCGCTAAAATATGTTCTATAAAAACGCATCTAATAAAAAAGTTCAACAAGCCGTTAGGAAGGAAAACAAGCAATATTATACAAAACGTCTAGACAAATGCAAATCAAAGCAAAAAAATTATTGCTGGATGATTAAGAACACTATTGGACAAAATTCTCGTGAAATTGAAGTAATAAATATTGAAAATAAAAAATATTAACAAGTGCCAATTTGTAGCTCAAAATTTTAACAAATATTTTGCGGATAGTGTAAAACTGTTGTCCGGCAACTATAATCAAAATGAGAAAATATTAATTGACTCCACGCAACATATGCAAATTAATTTATCTGCCTTCTTGCATTTTACATCGGACGATATTAAATGGGCATTATTAGCATTACCAAATAAATCCTCCTTTCGCTTTGATGGAATATCATTAAAAATAATAAAGGATAATATGAATTACTTTATTACACCTCTGTGTTATCTCTTTAATGAATCCATGAGAGTAGGAATTTTTCCCGAGATATTGAAAACAAGGATTATCACTTCAGTATATAAAAGTGGAAACAAAAAATAAATGTCCAACTACAGACCAATATGTATCACATCCACCGTTTCAAAAATATTTGAGAAATGTGTTAAAAGAATTGTTGTAAACTTTCTACAAGACAATCATTTTTTTAGTAATAATCAATATGGGTTTTTACAAAATTTTGGAACAGACACAGCCACATTTGAACACATCTCGTGTATTTCCGAACATTTAGAAGACGGCAGATCAGTGACAGCTGTATATTTAGATATAAGAAAAGAATTTGATACAGTAAATCATACAATATTACAACTGTCGTCAATCTTTTGCCATTTTTATTTATTTTTTATTTTTTATTTTGTAATTTTAATTAAAAATAGTTCAGTGAAAAATATATATATTTAAACTTGCTCACGAGTAAAAAATTTGGATCGGATTACTAGCAGAAATAAAAAAGAAGTAAAGTGCCTCTAATAAAAATACTATCTTTCTTACTATTTCTAAACAATTAAACCCCCTCATGAAATTGAAATAGTTATTATAAATACACAAAAATCTGAAAAAAATCAAAAATTTAAAATAAATATTGATGATTTTTTAGGGTGTTCTTACCTACCCTTAAAAGAAAAAAGAAAAAATATTCTCCATATTTTTAGGTATTTCATTAATATTTTATGCAAAATTTTTTATTACGAGTATAATCAATAACATATGTAATTTTTATGAATGTTCATATACGGGGTAATTCATTTATGTAAATTATTAATACATATAAAGCAAAATGATGGAAATTATTAGTAGTACGAATATTAGTGAAAAATTTATTGTTATTTATAAAATAAATGTGCGAAGAAAATTTTCATGTGTTCAAATGGACATTCTGATAACCAATGCAAATAGTTTCGGCTGAGGCGTAATCATTATTTTATGCCAAAAACGGTGTGAAGCCTTTGATACAATTAAACTTTAGGGTACTTAAAACAAATCGTGTACACTTTTGGTATGCTGTATAAAGAATATTAAGACAAAACTATAATTTGATAACTCATTTCTACGGGAAATATAACGATTTATGTATTTTTTTGGAAAATGGTTTTTTACCCTTTTCCACGTCTTCAAGTTCAAATTTTCAAAAAAGCGTTCTTACTTGAAATCATCAGTATACGCACTGTATTCACGTTGATAATCACGATTGATTTTTAGTTTTCTCAAAAATGGGATTCTGCCGTTCTTTCCCTTAAAATTTTGGGGAAGGAAAACAATTTTGCACACTTTCATTACACCATACACGTATCTCTTCATGCGAAATTACAATTAAACTAATCGACACCAAAAAAATAACAGTTTGTGTACTTTTTTTGAAAATAGCTTTTAACTCCTTTCACCCCTTAAAAGGCTAATTTTCAAAGCAGCGTTTTTATTCAACATCTTCAGTATATAAATTATAATACATGAAATTACACGCAATAATCACTATTCGTATGGACTGTAGCGTGATTTTTAAAAACGGGGTTTTGCCCTTTTCTCCCCTTAAAATTTCAGATTTTGAAAAAAGTTTTGCACACATTTAGTACACCATATGAGGTGTCTTCATGCGAAATTACAATTTAATAAACCCATTTGTATCGAATATACTATTACAGTTTGTGTGTTTTTTGGAAAACAGTTTTTTACCCCTTTTCACCCCTTAAAGTTCGAATTTTCAAAAACCCGGTCTTATTTGACATCTTCAGTATATAAGTAATGTTCATGTAAAATTTCAATTATCTGGTGTAAACGGTTTCGGCTGTATCGTGATTATTAGTTTTTTAAGCAGCGATTTTTTGACTTTTACCCCCTTTTTCGCCCCTAATAAATTTGAATTTTTTGATGCATTTTTAGATGGCATCAGTACATAGTATCGTTGTATTAGGTGCCAATTTTCAGCTCCAAAGACCTAGTAGTTGCAACGATATGTTAATAATTGCTGTGCCTTTTAAATATTTCCAGATTTTCGCTTTTATATATATATATATATATATATATAGATTTCGAAGCGATCGCTAAGCCACTGACTTTTCTTTTAAAAAACGATCTACCCTTCGATTGGAGTTCTCGTCAGCAACAAGCTTTCAGCAGCCTCAAGGAAATACTAGCGATGCACTATTTCAGTACCCCAGTTTTTCAGAAGAATTTCTGCTCACTGCGGACGCTAGTGGCTTTGCTATTGGTGCTGTTCTTTCACAGGGTACTCGTGGATCAACCTGTCACCTATACCAGTAGAACGCTCAATGACCATGAAATAAATTATAACAATTTAGTCGGCTCATTATTAGAATTTTCGACTATTATTTAGAATCTCTCTTCTAAAATGATAATCAAAAAAATAGAAGCAATCCAGATGCAGTTTTTAAAACATTTATTTTTGAAATGCGGAAAGTTCACCTAATCAAACTCAACGAGGCAACCTTCGACAAACTCGATTCAGTTGACGAGTTGCCAACATCTCAACATGTTGACCACGAAGGATTTGGAGGACTCCCGAATCAACGCCTCCAACTTCAATCATGCTTTCATCGTTGCAGCAGTTGTTTTCATTATCTTGATACTGTCGTTCCTAAAGTGGAATGTCTGCAGAAATAGATGTCGTCTGCCATCAACTAGAAATCAACATGCGCAAGCTCCAAATCCTAACACCGAATCAACGACAATGAGTAGATTGGCCTCATCAGATCATCTGACCAGTGTAACCATCAGCAGTAATTAATCATATTTCCACATCACGTGCTTGCGAATTAACACGTTTTCACTTCTTGTAATGTACTACTTGTTAATAGTTGCGTATTCACTTTCACTACTACCATTTCCGTTGGTTTTTTTTTTTTTTTTTAATAAGGGAGAGAGAGAGTGTTGCATACCGAATTTCCTTTTCTTTTCTTAAACAAACGTTGTTTATTGTTTCACCTAACTGTATTCGCGGACCACTTAACTGATTATTCACTTACGCTGCCAATTCACTACTTCTGGGTTTACTAGTTACGTTGTGAATCACGCAACTAACTTTTTGTCGTATCGTCGTTCGCTGGATTTTAACATACGGACTTTGACTGTCTAGGAAAAAGGGTTGGAATAGTATTGTCTGTGGTATCCGGAATAACTGGTATCCAATCTGTCCGATTAGCCCTTAGCAGCGCCCTGCTCTAATCGTGCCGCTACACATCTACGATAGAGTCTGTCAGTTATTGTCGCATAACCGCGATCGGTATTATCATCGCGTCAAATAAACGCAATACCAACAGCTTCGTCTTGGTTTATTTCGACTTCATAATCGGTGTCGGTGCCTTGTATTCCATCCGAGAATACAGCAAAACGTTTATCTCTTTCCGTTGAACCCTCCGTATTGCAATTTTGCCGATACACGATCTTCCTACTTGTTATTAAGTTTCTTTTATTCTTTCCTTCTCCACACGTTTCCTATTAACAATATGCGATCGGATTAAACTGATTGCTTCTGGATAATGATCGCCCCTCTGGTATTGATGAAAGAAACAAAAAAGTCTCGCCATTTTTCCTAAACCCTCCTCTTCATTTTTGAATTACCTGATACATCCTAATTACACTTGTAATCTAATTCGTTCCTCCATCAGCTGAATCATTTTGCTATTGAAACGTATCCACTCCAATTTTGCTTAATTCTTCGCGACAAACTTCATCCCTCTTCTGTTTCGAGGAGTTTTTACATCCTCAAAAATCGCATTCTTCATTCGAATATCCCATACCTTTTTCTATTAAATTTCTGAATATAACCAAATCCTTTCTCTTGTTCGAAATAATCTTACTGATGGGCAATCTCGATGACGTTTCTTTTATTCTTGACTAATCTGTATCTTCTTTACTTCTCTTTTTTCGTTTCATCAACTGAAAATTATGTTTATCATCGTTCTAACAAAAACCCTGATTTTGATTTTATGATGTTTTTTAAGTCATCTCTCCTCTTCTTCAATTTTATTTTTGCGGGCATCTAGAAATACATTTTTTTCGTTCATAATCTTATTTTGTTGTTGGCTAGGCATGATTTCATTAACTGTAGGGGGAAATTTGCAACTATAATATTCCACCATTAAGTCTTTTATGATATATTCTGATTTTTAATTTCTACTAAAGGTTTTCGCTTTTTTCGACGGGGGCATTTTAATTTCCCTCCAAAGTTCGCATTCAGATCCTTTCCGTTTGCCATTCTTTTCATCTTCTCTTTACCACCTATATCCAGCCTCTTAATGGCTACTATAGCAAAACTCATAATACAATAAAACTATAGTGTTTGTAGGTTAAACAAAATTTTAAGTTACGGTTATTAATATTGCCACACATTTCTATAATATAACGAATTAAGTAAAAGTAAAGTAAGTCTCGCATACATCATTGATGGAGTTTCACGGATTGTGAATTTAATTTTTCCATAATAGTATTAAGCCGAATGGATCTGATGAGAATACTGAAGCCAGTTCCTTTCTCTCGGCCGCCTTTACTTTCTCCGATTTCTTTGGTACCCAATTATTTCCGATTAGGTATAAACCTGAAAGCGACTTGATAAGTCTCGATAACTTAGACACCTCTGATTTGATAGCCAAGAACTTTAACCACCAGGATAATGAATCAAATGAATTGAAAATTGTAATATTTTCGATTTGTCAATTTGTCCATTTATTCAATATATAGGCCGGGCAATATTTTTGCTAAGAATATTTTCTACTTTATTCGAATTAACCTACACTACATTACTAGTCTGAAAACTCAGACCCTTACGTTTATTTTTCGGCCACTCTTATCTTAATTCTTTTATTTTGTCAACCAACTCTAAAACTTCATTTCCCGTTTTACTAATTGTAAGTAAACCGGTTTTATAAAAAAATAAAAGAGGCAAAATATGAGAGTATTCATGGAGTCCAAAAACTTGATCCTCCATTATTCAATTATCTTTTGTGTCTTTCCAATAATTTGCATCCCACCTTTTGTCGTGCACTTCAATGTGTAATTTTCTCTTTTCGTCTTCTATTAATATCTTTTACTTTCCTTCTTAGTTTTACCAATGCCCTCTCCCACACACGCGCGGTTTATTTAATGCGTTAAAAGTGGGAACAATAAGTCTGTTTTTATCACTGAACTTTCCACACTTTTTTTTTGTAAGTCAGTTCTAATGCTAATATATATATATAAAACTCCATGACCTCGCCATGAGGACACCCCCTAGAGTTTTAGATTACCAGTCTTCTATAATACTTATAGAAAAATCGATTTTAATCGACTCGTTATTTTTTGATTTGCTGTTTGTGTAGCATTTTCTATATTGGTTTTTATTTTTTTTTTTTTAGAGAGATGGAAAGTTACCTTCAAACTTTAACAATTAGTAACGTGTAACACAATTTTTGTACCTGCTAATTTTGTGTTCACTTTTTTCGACCTGACGTTTAGTTAGTTTTGCAGTCGATGTATTTTTCTGTCTTATTAATGATATTTGATTTAAAAACGATTTTAAAAACCATTCGTTCGGAGTGCGGAAAGTTCCAGTTTTGAAGATAAATACCAAGATTTGTAATAGTGTCAGATGAATCTGTACTGGTATTTTGCAAAATTGACCAATCGTTTAACGGTTAAGTAGAGAAAGTTATCGGAAAAGCAACGGACATTGACGCTTGCTCGAAACCACTTCCTACTCGGCGTTATACGGCGGCGATCAAAAGTACAATAGGTTAGGCAAATATGCGTGCTGTCTATGTTTAAAGATCAACAACGGAGTACGGACAACAACATTTTAGAATGCGCGATTACAAACGAGATGCCAATAGAGCACTCCCGTCGTGTGATGAGCATAAGAAAACAGTAATAATGGAAATACAATAATCGCAACAGACAGCTTGCCCTCAAACAGGCTTGTCGAAATTGTTCCATCTGCAAAATGCGAAATCAAAACTGCGGGAACTTAGGTGTGATAAGTTAAACAGTGACCCAAATACGATTATACCCGGAATTAGACTTCTTTATGCGCACAGTCACTGGAAACAGTTGCAGATAAATATCTAGCAAATAAGCGGAACGGCGAATGATGAAAATGAACTTAATCTTTTCGATACACTATATCTCCCTTTTTCGTCACTTCCTAAGTCGCCTTTTGAAATATGCAGAATATCTTTGATGAGAGAAATTCATGCATTTGAAAATGAGAATATTTTCGGAAAGACGTAAAATTACCGAGACGATTATCGGAACGAAACCAGCGTGGAGAGGTCTTTGTTTATTTTACTGTTTCGGTTATGGCAGCGATTATCAAAAATGAAAATATACACGAATGGATACGAATTTTTTCTTTGGCTTAGTTTCATTCTTCAGTATTTGTCTGAGCATTTCTTCACTGGACTATATGAAAAAAATGAGCACACATACACTCGTACGAATTCGAGTGAAAGTTCAGTTAATAATTTTATTCTTAAATTTTCGACTCTATTCGCGTGAGTTTTTTTCCTCTTTAATGAGATTCTAAAATCGAATTAATTGTTTCCTCGCCCTACGTATGATTATACATTTAGCGTTTTATAACCGCTTCTTTTACATTATTGTTTTAATTTAATTCATAACACGAGTGTCTAATTAAAAACGCAATGTCTTCTTCTCTTTCCCATTATGTGTTTCACTTCTGTCTCTGCCAGAATAACACACCCTATTGCCGCAGAAATCTTAAACATTTTATGCGGTACTGCTACTCTTTATATAATTTTATTATGGACTCCGAGCCGTACGAAATTTTTATCAAAGGAACTTGCAAATAAAGCAGCTAAGGAATCAAAGTTTATAAATCAGTGACTTCCGTTGTGATATGATTTATCTCTGATACATTCAGTTCCCTTCTGTAATTATCGATGAAATCGTTTTAATTTCTCTACTTTGATCGTTATAATAGTCACATATTTTTCATCAGTAGTCTTATTATTATTATTATTATTATTATTATCCCAAAAATATTTATTATCATCATTATTCGCATTGTTCGTATTTGTAACGTAGCCTAACCTATTGTCTGACTCATCTGACAGGAGAGACAAGCCTCTCTCTAATCCTTCGCGATCAGTTTATGAACTGGCGTCGTACAATCTAAACCATTAAATAAGTCCATCAAATCAGTGCAACAATTTGGTTCTCTGTCTTCTTCTAATACTAATCTTAATAATGCCCCAGCTCTAAGCAACAACTTACCGATAGAAATTACCGGGTAATTTAGTCGAAATACACGAATTCGACATCCAAGATAATATTCTCATCTACTTCATCTAAGAACCGGACAAGCTGCAAAATAAATCAACTCGGACATCATTGTTTCCGAATAACAGCTAAGAGCAAATTGTTGTTTCAGTTAAAAATTTCGAAAATAAAAATATAACTCAACCTCATCCGATAGCCAAAATATTCTGCAAAAGAGTTAACGGTATAATTTCCCCGTTTGGAAAAAAACTTAATTAAGCTGAATAACGTTTCCTCTACTCTCGCAACCCTGATCGGTTCCTACTTGCTAGTAATACTCATAAATTACTTAAAATACGATCCTTCATTCCTCAATCTCTGTTATTGATTCGCCATATATTTATCTGTGCATCAAGGAACTGTTTTCAAATTGCAATTTTGAGATGTTGATCTATCCGGAGTTTACAAAAACATATCTCAAAAAATCATTTTACGTCAATTTCCGTTTTAGAAATTCAATTTATTGGTTTCGCCTACCGCGTCAAGGTTGAGACGGTGATTTTTAAACCTAAATTTTGCTGTAATTGTCTCCGATGGTCATACTTTAGACCTAAGTAAAAATACATCACGAGTCTTCAAAATACTTTTATTCTAGAGGAAACACAGGATGCAGAGTAAGTTGGCTTCCTTGGTTTCGCCTTTGTCATCGATACTTCCAAACCTATCAATTTTCTCGCTTTATGAGAAAATCTTCTAATGGCACAAAAAAGAAACGTCAAAATTATTTTACCGGTTGCTCCTTCTTATGCACCAGACATCTCTACCAAAAACATTATTCCCAACCCAAGAGTCGAGATCCTTTCAATAAATATTATGTCGACTTAACCATTAATGCTGGCTTTAAAGATTCCCGATCTCGTAATTTCTGTCATTCTCAATCTTCGTCTGTGGTTTCTCCTTTCTCCAAAACGAATACTGACATGCCTCATACGATTAACAGTTCCGTTTCCGCTAATCGTGAAGCCCTTACTGCCAAAAATGACCTAGTTCCAAAATCGTATCGTAAATTCCACTTAAAATTCCCTTCAAGACAATATCTATAACTTCAAGCTAACCGATTACCCTGGGCGCCAAGAAATCCAAAAGACCGCCGAGAATATATAATATGGAATTAAAAACGACCTCAAAAATCACTCTTAAAAAATTCATAACTCATCACTAAATGCCTCCTTTAAAAGTGAAATTCGAAACATTAAAACGCAGAAACTTTCATAAAATCAAAAAATTACGGTTATAATATTATTTAAACCTTCCCTTTTGGGTCAAAAACAGCAAAAAGGATGATTAAGCAATAGCCCGAATGAAAAAGTTGAGGAAACCAAAACGTATCTCAAACATATGCATGAAGGACCCCGTTTTATAGAAACCTATAACCGAGCTTACAACTTTTGTATTTAGGTCCCCAGGGTACCAAAAGCTTAACAGTTTTGAAAAAAATCATTTATTTTCCGGGCATGTGATATATCGATGACAAGATCGCTATTTGTCGTGAACGAATCCGTATTTTATTTCCTTAACGAAATATTCATAGTTGACGAAAAATACTTTTTATTGTAACATTTTAGTAATTAATAAAGTTATTTTTAGGAATAAATAAATGACAGTTCTTGAACTTTTATTATAAATTTTTTTTTTTTTTTTTTTTTACGCATCTTCAAAGATTTATTACGTCGTTTTATAATCCACTTCATCAACATTACTGTAAAAATTAAATTCGACATCTTTAAAATTTATATAAACCTATCGTTTTTAAAACTGTTTAAAATTTTGAAATGTTAATGATCCGGTTTTTTTATTCAAAAGTGTTCTGATTTAATAATTTTTCCGTTTATTACTAATTCGAAATGTTATATGTATTAAATTTTACTTTTATACTTTGGCTCGTTTAAATTAATAAAATTATCCCTTGCTGGACAGAAAGAAATTTATGTTAATTTGTCATGATCATTTTATTATTATTACTTGTTCAGTACCGATTTTCATATCATCATAAATTTAATGAAATCACCTTGAACACATTTTTAGCATTTATGATTTTCTATTAAATTTAACTCTTTCGATTAAATAGATATTTAATTATCAAAAAAAAAAAAAAAAAAAACACTTCGAAATTTAAGAATTTTAAGCCTATTTGGGACTTAGTATTTCTAGATCTTTAGTTTTTACAATTTTTTTTAAAGTAATTTTTCACAATCACAAATGCCCTGCTAAGAATGATATGGGGGACTCTCACTTTACTTTACTTACAACTCGCGAGTGTTGCACCAAATTTCGATTCTCTGCGTATTTTGTCCTTATGGCCTGGGTATTTTGATTCTTATAACAAAAGTTGCAAATTTTACAAATTTAGACTCATTTGAAATTTCATGATTAATATTTTTCCAGTTTAATAATTTTTTCCATTATTTATAAGTCAATATTATTTTATCTGTCAAATTTAAGCTATCAGTGTTTTGTAGTTATTACTAGTTAATTTTAATATAACTATTTAGAAATTTGAAAATTTGAACTCTCATGTACCGTGTTTTATATAGTTCTAAATTTTAAATTTCATTTTTTTTTTTTTTTTTTTATCTTATCAAGAGTTATTTCTAAGTATTTTAATTTTAGTAAACAAACTTAAAAATCTGAGAATTTGAGACCATATAAAGATTTGCGTTGAAAAGTTTTTACGTTTTCGAATTTTCCTTTTATTTACAAGTTAAAAATGCTGTACGTACCTAATTTAAATTTTCTACCTTTTTAGTAATTATAGCTGGTTATTTTGATTTTAAAAGAAATATTTAAAGATTTGGAAATTTGAGCTCATTTGATGTTTAGTGTATTCAATTATTTATGATATTTTATAATTTTCTTATAATTTATGAGTTAAAAGTGTGTTGTACATATGTACGAAATTTCAACTTTCTACCTGTTGTAATTATTGCAGGATATTTTGATTTTCATAGAAATTCTTACAAATCGGTGAATAATCTGGAGCCCATTTGTGTTTTGATATACATGTATTTCGTTTTTTTTTATGTTTCATAATTATCCCATCATTTTCAAGTTAAAAGCGTTGTCCATACCGAATTCTGGTTTATTACTTTATTGCTGAGTATTTTCATTTTCGTGAAAATACTTTTGAAATTTCAAGCCTACTTAGCGTTTTGTATATAAAATTTTTCGGATTTCGTTATTTTCTGATTATTTACCAATTAGAGTGTTGTACGTAGCAAATTTCAACTTTTTACTTTAAATAAGCGTTACGATGCGTATTTTAATTTTTGAGCAACGCTTCTGGATTTGATAATTTTGACTCATCTGAGGACCCTTTATATTCATAATTTTTTAGCTTACATAATTTTTCTACTGTCGATAAGACAGGAATGCTGTCCCTACCGATATTCAACTTTCTCTACATCTCTTATAGTTGTTGCTGAGTATTTTGGTTCTTTTAAAAATTTGAGTCCGTTTAAGGTTCCGTAAATAAAATTTTTGCGATTTTTATGATATCTGTAATTTTTCGTGTTATTTCCAAGTCGAAACGCCACGGATACCAAATTGTAGCTGTCTACTCGTTTAAATTATTTCCTTTATTTTAATATAAATAGAAATTATATTAGAAATGTTGTTGCTTAAGCCCGTACTAAGATTTTTTTAAGTTTCATAATTTTGTTATAATTTCCAGCCGGGAACTTCAAATAGGTGTTAGGTTGTAAATTTTTATTTCTAAGGTGAAATTTGGCAGTTTTGAGCTCACTTGACGGTTTATATTGATAACTTTTCAATTTTGTAATTTTTCTGTTCATTACATGTGAGACTTGTGCATACTAAATTTTACTTTAACGCGGGAGATATTGATGCGTGTTTTGATAATTTTTTAAATATATATATATATACGTATATCAGTCAAATTTTTTTGCATAAAATGCGATGTCCGATCTCGGGTAACTTTTCGTCGTCGTCGTTGTCGCAGCTCTTGGAACAAGAGATCGCGTGCAACTCATATGATCCTATTTCTGGCATCCGTCACTGTTTTCTGAAATGTTTTGCTAATCAGATTCGATGTTACCATTTCCAGTCTTCTTCTCCATTTATAAGGGTTCCCTTGTATTTTTCCCTGTGCTGCCAACATGTAGATTCCGTTTTTTCGTATCTCATGAGCCATATATTTCGCTTTCCTTTTCTGGATACTGTCGACTATTACAGGTTTTCCTTCTTCTATACTCTAGTTAGAGAACAATTTTATTACTGACGAAGTCTGTCCAGGGAATTTTTAACAGTCTGCGATAACACCACATTTCAAAAGAATTTATTCTTTTTTTATTATATGCACTCATAATCCATGTTTCGCATGCATACTGTAGTATTGACCGTACGTAACAGCGCATTATCCTTTTTTTGAGTTTTAAACTTAATCTGGAATCCTTTAGTGCGTGACTCAGGTTGTTGAATGCCTGTTTCGCCATTCCAATTCTTGATTTGATTTCTTTGTCATCTCTGCCATCATTAGTGATGAAGCTACCTAGATATCTAAATTCAGTTAAGTTTTCTATCTTCTCTCCGTCTAAATAAATATGTACATCCCTGTTTTTAGTTCTGGTAAATTTAATGATTTTTGTTTTTTTTTGTATTAATCTTCATTCCATATCTTAAACCGATTTTATTTATTTTGTTTACCATTTTTTGTAGTTGTTTTTCTGTTTCTGCCAGTAAAACTTTATCATCCGCATAACTAATTTCGTTTATACGTTGTCCATTTATTTTCACTCCCATTTTCCCTATATTTGCAGCTTGCTTAATCTCTTCTGCATATATATTAAATAATCTGGGTGAGAGTGGACATCCTTGTCGTACACCTCTTTTAATATTGCTTTTCTTATCCGAGAATTCCGCATTTATCTTGATTTTTGCACTTTGTTCCCAATACAGATGTTTAATAAGCTGGAGGTCTGAATTATCGATATTATATTTTTGCAGTATTGTTATAAGCTGTTCATGATTAACTAGGGTCAAACGCCTTTTCATAGTCTACAAAGCATGCATAAACCTCCCTGTTTGTGTTCAAGGTTCTTTGTATTATTATCTTAAGTAGGGCTATTGCATCTCTGGTTCCTCTTCTTGGGACAAAACCAAACTGCGTATCGCCTAAATTGTCATCTAGTTTCCGCTCTATTCTGCTATTTATATATGATAGAAGCAGCTTCAGCGAATGACTCATTAGTGCTATTGTTCTATATTCGGAACACGTTTGCGAGCTACTTTTTTTTGGAATCGGTATAAAATTTATGCTTTTAAAATCCTCTGGCAGTGCGCCTTCTTTGTAAATTTTATTAAATATCTGTAAAAGTTGTTTCTTCTCATGCTGCGTTATGCATTTTATCACATCAACCGCTAGAAGATCATCTCCGACTGCTTTGTTATTTCTGGCTTTATGAATAGCATTCTCTAATTCCCACATTTCAATAATTGGCGCTTCTTCCTTCGTTGTTTTATTGTTCTGTTCGAATCGCATATCACCTTTATACAGTTCTTGTATATAATTCAGCCATGTTTCTTCTTTTTCTTCCTTAGTTATACAATATTCTCCGAACTTATTTCGTATACAGTTTATGTTGTTTTTTCTCTTTTTATGTACTTTCATCATTTCTTTAATTTTCGTATGCATTTCTCGCATGTTATACTTTGAATCTAATTTTTCGATTTCCTCGCATTTTTCTTTGTACCAGTTACTCTTTGCCTCTGTACATTTTTTCACGATGTCTTTATTTAATTTTTTATATTCTAAACTTCTTCTATCTTTTACTTCTCTTCTTTCCTCTATCAGATTTATAATCTCTTGCGTAATCCAAGGTTTGTGTTTTTTTCTTCCTCTTTTTGGTACTGTGTTTCTGGCGGCTTTAAGGACCTTTTGTTTCCATGTACACCACATGTTTTCTACATTTTTTCCTACATTATTTCCATCTATCGTTTCCTTCCCTATTCTGTCTAACTCTGCCTAAAACTTTCCTCGGATATCACCTATTTTCAGTTTATTATAATCTAGCCACTGTAACTGTAATTGTTTTTTTATTCTTTTTGCATTTCTTCAGTATTATTTTGCATTTAGCGACTAGTAAAGTATGGTCCGTATTGCAATCGGTAGGTTGTAAATGTGTGTGTGTGTAAATATTTTTAACTTCTACGTTCAATTTTGAATGTAATGCTTTTATTTACACATTAGTACAAAAGCTACACACGGTGCCTTCAACACAATTTCCACGGAATCTGTATCTGCATTCAGCAGTGATATCCAATTCCCTTAACTTGACTGCATGCACTTCTATGCATACTGATTACATCGAATAAATTTTTTTCAGCATTATACACTAAACAAAGCGAGTATACGCTCTAATATAAAAGAACAAGTAGTAATACTCTTTTTCTTTTTTCCTTTTTTTTTTTTTTCCCCGGTGAAAAGGGAACTAAGAGAACAAATAATATAGATGGAGATGTTCTTTAATTCTGTCGGTGAAAGAACATTTCTTCATAAAACTCGTAATAGCAAACGAACCCAAATAAATTTAAAAAATAAATAAAACTGATAGGAATAAATGAAAATTAGAAATTACTGATTTCAAGGCAAAGACATTTTTTTACAAAACATTAAAACCAAATTTATGAATTATTTAGTTTTCAACATTGATGCATTTTGAAGCTGATAACTTCATGATCGCAGTTTTATTTTTTGTAATTGCTATTTAATTTTTACCACTTTCGAAAGAAGAAGGTTTGCACGGTAATCGCGTATGTTTTTTTTTTTTTAATGTTTATTCGCGGATAACTTTTACGCTTTCAATCGATTTTAATGATTTCATTTGAAAGTGTTCAGCGGTAGTACCATGCAAACAATGATGAAAAACGGTGTGAACACGATTGAGCAATCATTAAAATAATATGAAAAAAGTTAAGTCTCTTTAGATAAGTTTTTAATAATATAGTAAATGCAATTGACTTAAAATATTATCAATATTAAGCGTGGAAACTTATTTTGAAAAAAAGTTTATTTTAGCAAGAAAAAAAGTTTAAAGTTTTACTACCAGATTAAATGAGAAATAAACGAACGAAATATAGCACAAATTAAGAAGTTCATAACTGTCGGAAATATTATACGTTTTTACATTACTGCGAATATAACTTTTGACCGCTTGAGAAGTGATTCGAATTATTCTTTATTTATTAAAAATTTTACCGCTCAGTGGTGGCCGGTAAGTACCGGCGAATACTGGCACTCAGTGGTCATTAAAATAAATGTTGAATTTTAAATAAACACTTTCTTAGAGGTATACTATTTTCTTTGCTTAATATAACCGAATATATAATTAGTGAACATCATCGACAGAATTTGAATATTATTTTCCTAAACTAATACCTAGCTTTACACAGTGCCAAGTATTATTTCAGGGGTTGGTCCATCCGCACTACCGATAAAAAGTATTTACACTAAAAATGGTAAAAAAAATCATTTACAAAAGAAAAAAGGAAAAAAAAGGTTGTCTTCGAGATTTACCTTTAAAAATGTAATAAAAATGCACTAAAAAGTAGTAATTCCCCCGATAATATACTTTAAGGAAATAATAGGATAATTTTTAATATTAATATTTATTATATTCAGCATGAAACTCACAAATTGCAATAAAAAATTAAAAAGCACATTAAATAATTCTTATGTTTTCGGTACTTGGCTTATACCAAAACGAGTGATAGCTTCGTTATACTAATTTAATAATATGCTTTCTAAATATTGTTATAATTTGTTAATTTTAATGCCGACTCTAATAAATGTTTAAGAATTACATCGTATCTCCCCTTAAGGGCTATATTACTCTAAAATATATTATTTCTTATCGAGAGAAATTGTTTTTTACTTTTTAGTGCGTTTTTATTAAATTTTTATAGTAAATCTTTAAGTATCGGTACAACTTTTTTTTTTTAATTTTTTTTAATTTTTTTTTTTTTTTTTTTTGAAATAACTGTAAAGGGTGCCATGAGGACCTATATTGTGGGTGCCCAAACACTTATTTTTAAACATAGGGGAAGATCGGGACCCTTCGTACGTGGGGCACATTCGTACAGTAGTTATAAGACACAAACGAAAAATGGTGTGAACGTGCTTTTGCATGTGCGCGTAAGTTAAATAGTCGCCATAATGTCAATGTAGTTTCGCGTCATTCGTACCAGTGAGAGTGAAGTGACAGGCGGCGTCGCATTTTCACGCTTGCTAAGTAATTTTTTCATCATTGTTTTTGGTTATATTTACACTAGTTATGTAAAGTTTTTCTACGTGGTATTTTTTCAGTAACTAGTAAATATCCTTAAGAAATGTTTTTAATAATCAATTTATCCAGTTTGCATATTAATATGAACAATTTTATTAGGTTAATGAGGTACATTCGGACAGAACCAGGGGTGGGGAAACATTCGTACGCGTATGAAGGTGTCCCAACAGGCACAATAGACGAGCGATCTGTTTGTAAGAGAAAGTGATGGCTCAGAATATGAAGAATCGAATATAAGCTTACAAGAGAGTTCAACTTCTATCCTAGATAAAGATGAAACTAATTGTGACAATTTTGAAATGGACACAAGTATTGATGTGATACCGGATAACATTAAAGACGGTTCTTTTATTTTGGTTAAGTTTCCAAAGAAAAAATCTGTAATTTATTATGTAGGAAAAGCAACAAGTCCCCATTCTCGTACCGAATTCAAAGTTTTTTATCTCAAAAAGAAGCCAGGATCGTCATGGGCATTCGTTTTTCCAAATATTGAAAATATTAATACTGTATATATTACTGACATTGAAATGATTCTATCTGACCCTAAACGACCATCATTTTGTACTTCTAGAACTTCTAAACAGTTCACTTTTTCCATCGACTTATCTAATTTTAAGGTTCAATAATGTCTATATTACCACCTTGTTGTTAAACGGCAATCTATTTTTAATGCTGAACTTTCTTATTAAGTAAAATCAATAAGTTTATGAATAAGCACAAACCGTTTATTTTTCTCAAAGAAGTTTTAATTTTTGCTGACTAAAGAAGTCATTTAATTTTTACTATGTTGTGCCCCAAAGACACAAAAGTTCCAAAAATATAATTAATAGTTTATGAATAAGCACGAATCGTTTATTTTTCTCAAAGAATTTAAAATTTTTATTGACAAGAAGAGAAGTAATTTAAGTGTTTTATTAAGTTATGCCGCAAGGGCACAAAAAATTGCAAAAATATAGCTTATCTCTTAATTTCAGTTACTTTCTTATTAAGTAAAATCAATAGTTTCTGAATAAGCACAAATCATTTATTTTTCTCGAAGAAGTTTTAATTTTTGTTGACTAAAATAGAAGTCTTAATTTTTTAAAATTTTGCGTGCTTATTTTTATTGCTAAATAAAAGATTTTCGATTCTATTTGCAGTTTTAATTGCTTGTATGAAACTACCCCACTGCGCCTGAAGGTGCCCCTTATGCTGTGTGAAAGTACCCCACATGTGGGGAAGATTCGAACGAATTCCAAATAGAACTTAAGTTACTATTATGCAATAAATACAAATAATCATCTGACTACTTTTCATATTGATCTCAGATAAATATCAATTAAATTTTCAATGAATTAGTCGAAACAAAAAAAAATAAAATATAAAAAGCGTACAAAGGGTCCCGATCTTCCTCTATATAAGCGTAATAAATTAAATTTCATTTTATCTGGCGTTTAATAAGTTTTTGTATATTGTATCAAATTTTATTCATTTCTCACTGCAGGAGCGCAAAATACTAAAACTGATGTTCTTTTCATTGTATATAAAAAAATTATAACTTGCAACAACATTCAGTTAATCGACTTTTTAGCAATGTGTAAATTAATCTGAACGTAAATTGTTGAACACTACTTACGGGCTAAATTCATCAGGCAGTTTAGACGAATGATTAAATAAAACCGTCGGTGAGTGACGAAATAGGGTAAAATGATTTTATAATTTTTATTTCTCGCGTATTTTTCGAGAAATCGCACGTTCATACACGAATATTTATCTAATTTAAGAATGAGTAAAGACAAAAATTTTTTGTCTTTATAAAAGGAATATGTTTTTAGTTAAACTAAAATTAATCTCAATTGATACGTGCATATTTTGTACGGACTTTTTCGTGGAATTCCCAATTTACAGAACACGTACGAATTAATTTACCGTTGATTGGTGTACGAAATCCTAGTGCTAAATGAGTTTACACATTGGATGATTAGACTGTTCGGTGTACTACTACCGTTAGGCTTTGTAAAGAAACAGAAGGAAAAATGATGTAAACAACCCTTGATCACCTACAGACAGAAAAATGTAATTTAAACTTATCGGTTTTCGGTAATATATATGTAGTAAATTATGCAAAAAATGTTTATTTAACTTATTAGAATTAATTTGATGTGGCCGGTCATATCCGGTGCTATGCGACATCTATAAATGTAACAGTTATACTATTTGGTTATACATTTTGTTATGAAGATAGCGCTTTGTGCAACGTAACTCTCCTCTCTTAGTTAGAGAGATCACTAAAGAGCGACTTTGAATAAGGGCTCTACAAAGGCTGAAAAATTGTTTCGGTAAGATTAACAATCACCATGTCTCGAGTTAATTATAATGCGTTACAGAGAAAAATAATCTCGATAGTAACGATACTTTTTCAGTGGAGGTGTTTTTTACAAAAGCTCTGTGCCTTACATATTGTAGACCAATTGTTGTTTATTGTATTTGAATATTTTTTCCAGCTCCCTTATTTCTAATTAGCCTGTGATATTTTCTGTTTACTTAACAATGTGACATCTGAAAGTTTTCGCAAAGGATCACCAAACAACGAAATTCTTCTACATAGGGTGGTACCCATCAGGTATAACAATCTCCAAGAAATCTGACAACTGTCTGCCGAGCTGACCGTCGTTTTCGATCTTAAATGGAGAAAGAACGAAAAAAAAAAAAAAACAAAAAAAAAATACGTCTATTATCAGATAAACCCCACAGAATCATCTGGGTTTTTAGTACATTCTGCGACTAGTTTAATGTATTCCAACGTGTCAACAGTGTCCGCAAGACGCGACCATATGATCACATCTCTTTGACCAGCTTCGATTAACTTTTATTGATTGGCAACGATCATTTTCAAGTTTCATACTATCATTTGTACAAACTATTGCAGCGACCATTTGAAAACTACAATTAATACCAGCTGTCGTCGGAAGTGATTGTAGAATTTTTGTTTAAGGAGAGTCATTTTTGGAATATTATATTTTACGAAAATTCAACCACGTACATCGAAACGAAGCAAAAATTTATAGCGGTTTTAATATAGCTTTTTCTTTTTAAAGTAAATCCGGATATCTTGTGAAATACTTGTTAAGTTTGAAAATACTCGGGTAATCTATTTAATTTATTGATTTAGTATGAAGAATTAATTGGCTAAATCTAATTAAAACCTGTTACGTAAAAAATCTGTCGTTTAACTTAATAGCACTGTAAAATAACAAGAAAGCAATTAACCAGATACAAGAATAGAATAACGTTTATTTATTATTATTTTATGTAATACATTCGTTAAGCAGATTCTTGTTGACGGATTATGTACTTTTACTAAATATTTGTGAATATTGATCTCGGAATAGATGATTATCGTACTTTCACATTATCTACTTCTATTTATACATATATATATATTTATTTTTTTTGGTGTTGCATTTTTTATTATTTTAACATATATAATAATTGTATTTAATTTTTTCTTTTTTTTTAATTTATATCCTTCTTTAAATTTATTATTGTTCATTACTTTATACTTTTTTCTTGTTTTAATCAGCTTTTTTAATCCTTGTTTAAGTTGTCCTATTTTTTTTTCGTTTAATGCGCCTTCTGGAATTTCATTTAATAAATGCGTCGTTATATGTTCTCCATATTTCGTTCCTAACATTGGAACTTTATATGTAATACGGTTTTCCTTATTAGTCTAATTTTTTACATGTTTCTTCTGTTAGATATTCCCAGAAGATACTGTCAACTATATTCACTACGCTTTTATTTTTTATCTGCAAAAATGCACTCGTAATCGCTAAAATAGAAAAAATTTCGATATAAAATCCAACATTAGCCGCAATCTCAATTTCGATGTATAATATTCAAAGGATAAAAGTAGCGCTTGTCGTCAAGATTTTGATAAAACACATCGCATTTCTAACATTTATTGAATAAATAATATTACATCTTAATTCTATAATATTTAAAATTACACGGTCTATTTTGTATTAGTATTATACAACTCAACGTAGGAAAAAAAATCTAATCTGTAGGGGAGAAACGTACATTACCGTAATTGTCATATATGTGCTAGGTAATTTTCAAACAATAACTAAACACAATTAGTTTTTGACGCAAAAAAAAATATGTGGACTTTTTACTCGTATATGTTGTTAACAATAATTGCTGTTTTGGTATATTTAAGTTTTGTAATATTTTTAAATTCAATTATTATAATTATTTTAGTAGTTTAATAAAAAATCGCAATAAAATCGCAGTCTGCATGTTGTCCTCTTATTTACTTAAATTATGCTTTTTTTAATTGCATTGTGAAACATAACGGATATGATCAAATATATATATATATAAACCTTCAAATGTACAAAAGCGTACAACTTTCTCTTATGAAACAGGTGTATTGATAATGCAATCTCAGCAGAATAATAAAATCTTCAAGAGTTACGCTTAAAGCGGATAATACTCTAAATAAAACTCTATTAACATTTGTAATAAACATCATAACGAATCGCTACTAACAATAATTCACGTTTATCTGCACAGTATAAAGTTTTAAAGTTAGTAAATTAATTTTTATTAAAGAAACATCAGCTAGTGACGGACCAACTACAAACGTTCATTTACACAGTAAAAGGTATACGAAAAAATATTTTTCAACCTTCCAATACGTCAGTCATAATTAATATGGAGGTCTACTAGAAACAGATCGACCGGGCATGTTACAAAAATAGTATATGATCATATACAGTAATCATCATTGTGAGTGAATACCGATTATTAGTGTTCTGTAGGAGTCACTAATTTTATTCCATTATTTCATCTACCTTAAAAATACACATATGCGTATGCAGATAATACTGTAACGATATCTGCGCTGAACAGAGATTAACGGTTCAGTTGCTGTTCAATGTGATAGATTGAATAAAACTTAAAATAAATCAGCCTAAAACGACAGCCACGTACATCATCTGCTCACAAAGCAATTCAATAACACGACAATTAAATATAGTGTCAATGAACTTATCAGTTCAAAATTTTTTACGATATTTAGGAGTGTTCATAGATGATCGTCTGAATATGAAGGATAAAATTTAAACAAAAAAAAAACAACACATTATCGTCGATACAGTAAATTTATCTAAATTATCACGTATCGATAATTTTATGAAGAAATTACATTTAAACGCAATTTTTTATTCGGCCATCAATGGTGTAACTGCTTCTCGCCTCATTATGAATTATTATAAGAAATATATTACGTAAAAGCGAATTTTATTACATCAAACTGAAACGTAAAAAAAAAGGATACTACTTGAACTTATTAGTAACAGCCACTGAATTACCGGTGAATTCACTAATTGAAAAACATTTCATAGAACTTAAAATAAAATCGAGGATTTATTTTAAAAATGATCATACATAATTATCCGAAAGCATTTACTTCATGTTTGTGTACCTGACGCATTGGCGATAACAACAATACCGTTCACAAGTCGAACAATGTTATCGACACAAGTATATAAATTTACATTCAACTCGCTGTGGAAGACGAAAAATAGAAATTTGTTATCTATATACATATATATTAATATCCATGATAGAATGAAGAAAAAATATTCCGTCCAGGCTTCTATTCGAATCGAACATTAACTGACATGGAAAATTTTGAAAAGAGATCTATTTAAAAGGAGTATAATAAATTTAGGCGAATGTATACACACTATGCTGCCGAAGAAGGTTTTCATAATTTTTCGATAATTCAGTAATTAACTTTCCGATACACCTTCAATAACTTCTTCATAGGTAGATGTAAAAATTACATCTGTCACCGGAAAATATAATCAAACACAGTTGCTTAAAAATGTAGAAGCGTAATCAAATACAACGAGAACTATTACGAAAATTATAATTGAATATCGCAGTGAACGAAGCCTTCATTGGCCACTGAGCGATAATAGTAATCTTGATAATGTAAAAAAAAAATCCAATGATTTCCCGTAGAACTCCACCTCCCTTAAACCGGCTCTTCTGTTTCCAGTTATCTGTCAGTCTATCATACTTCATCCTTTAATCTAAACTTTCCCTTATAGATAAGATATTCTACAATTTTCAACGATGCCTCGGTATATCAAAAAAACAAAAACATCCGCCCAGTCATTTAATCCCCATTAATTACGCTTACCCCCGTGGCTTATGGCAATGTAAAATAGATTAAAAAAAGTAAATAAGTAATAATTTGTTGAACATTCAAAAATGTGGTAACAGGGTAAAAAGCCATGTTCCACTTATAGCTTATTAAGGACGTAAATTACAGGAGGCTTCTTTTAGAAATCATCAAAATTTAGCGATTGTCATAATCGGTTTTTATGAGTCGCAAGATGTGATTGGTCGAGAAAAAAATTTCAATTTTAATCAACTGCCGTGTTTATTCTTTATTTAGTTAGGCGTTTATTTGCCTGTTCAAGCAGCCATGTTGTGTCGCGAGCCTGTAAAATACAAATTCTACAACGCGCTACGTTTACGCGACTATATACACTAATAAACCGCTTCAAAATCTAATTTGATGGTAGTTGAATGAGCTTTTACTGCTGCTGTATTGATTTTGGATTTACACTTGCAGATTCTGTGTTTTCAAAACGGTCGGCGGCATGTAAGGAAATGTACGTATTAAGTATTCCACACGTTGACTATTGCAATAGTGTCATATTTGAAAATATAGCAATTTTTTTTTCGTTTAATCTAATACGTGGCAATTTTATCGCAAAAGCTTTTTTGAAATTAAAGTGACGAGAAGCTTCCTTATGAAACAATAAATTATTAACATCGGAAATTCTTAATACGTTTCCGATAAATTAATAAAATCGAAAAATTCGGAACTTTTGTAAAGCGATGCAAACCGTCAAGTTTTTAACGGAATTTAGTGATCGCATACCTTTAATCAAACGAAATTAACGAGAACTGTTAATGATAATATACACATTTGCGAAAATATGCGGTATTCAATTTTTTTTAAAAAAAAAATTCTTAAACTCCTTTTTGTTAATTTTTCTTAAAGTGATAATATTTCAACAATTTAATCGAGCTCGGTTTAAAGATGTTTCTGCTGTTTTTAAAATTTAAGATGAAATCATGTGTTTAAAAATTGATTCACCTTTTAAAGAAAACCGGCGAGTAATAGCGGAACGTTTATGAATTTGCATCGAGGATACTTTCGACAATAAAATTTTAAAAATATCATTCGGTTTAGTTAAAAAAAAACGAGCTTTCCGAATGTTTCTCTGCGTGTTTGATTTAAAAAGATTGTTGCATTCTTAATTTCTTTTTAATTTCACCGACAAATCTAATCTTATACTATTTCGCAACAATAGTTGCTTGAAATTTCCGCTGACATTTAAAATAATTTATAGAGTTAAAGAATTTTGAAGTGCTCAGAACGACTTTTTATTTAATTT
Source organism: Icerya purchasi (assembly GCA_039619475.1). Taxonomy (NCBI): domain Eukaryota; kingdom Metazoa; phylum Arthropoda; class Insecta; order Hemiptera; family Monophlebidae; genus Icerya; species Icerya purchasi. The sequence goes on from CM077116.1 coordinate 72,468,457, forward strand.
TAATTAAAATTTTTCGAGGTAAATTGTTTGATTTTGTTCGGCTGATTTTTTTAATAAAAGCAGAAATTTTTTACAAGCGGATATTTTGTTTCGTATATACTCTTACTTTTTTATACTTGTTGACGCATAACTTTTGACTATTTAGACCGGATCCTGATAAATCCCTGTTCATTTTGGGAAGCGCATCGGTCAATAGTAAGTAAAAATATCGGTGAGTATTGGTAAATGCAACCCCAGCGGATATAATAGAACGAGTTGACTTAAAATTTCAATGTACCATGGAAACAACGTAGGTTGAAGAAAAGCTAGTTTTTAAGGAAACAGTTGAAATATTATTAATGTTAAAATACAAATTCGAATAATTGAAATCGCTATAACAAGCTCGTGAGACATAAGTATTACGTAACTTACCATCGCTGCGTACTGTTTTTTACCCTTCTTCTTGGCCTGTCAACAATGGACGACGGTTACTTAACATAAATAAGATTCATCCAAGGAAAGCACAGAATCGCAAAGCAATAGCAACTAGCAAAATATGTCGAGAAAAAATGCGGACAATTTTTGACTAATGTGGTTCGAAAGATTCTCTTTGTTTATTAGAGATTGTAAACCGTTTTGTGGTAGTTTCATATTAGTACAGATCACTATCGGCGAGTACTGTTCGGATAAAAACATTAAAATATAAACGTCGCAAAACAAAAAAAAAATTAGTTTTCTTGGAGGTATACCAATAGTTTTTACTTAATATAACCGAACAAAAATTAGCCAAAAAAAAATAATTTAGAATAAAGCAAAAATATAAACTCATTGAAATTGTAAAATTAAAAGGGCAACAAACGCGAATGACCTATAGTACGAGTAGAAATAAGAAATTTGAATACCTCCGAAGTGCTCAAAGATCATCACTGACGGAATTTTAATATCCTTAAAGCGAAAAACATCATCTTAGGTGGACTATCCATGTTATCGATCAAAAATATTTACTTTAAAAATTGAAAAATAAAATTATTCCCAAAAAGAAACAAATATTGAATTTCAAGATTTACTCTAAAAATTTAATGAAAACGCGTTAATGAATATTCTTGGCGTTGCGTTATTGATATACATGGTGCGTTCACAAAGTTTCAAGGCGGATTTTTTTGCTGAGTAAGCGAGGACGTGCAGACACCGATTCTACGGATAGGATAAAGTAGTGTAGAGTGTCGCTAACCGACCGCAACAGCGGCAGTTGCGTCTGAGATGGTGGAGTGAGCAGATCACTAGTAGTTTGAGTGTGTGCCAGTAACCCCCGTCGAAACTCCGACAGTCGAAAATGCAGCGTCATTTGGAGCAGCGTTATTCCATAAAGTTCGGCGCAAAACTGAACAAAACCGCTGCAAAGACTTTTGATATGATTCAAGAGGCCTATAAAGAAGAAGCCATGTCACGTGTAATGGTTTTCATGTGGCGCGAGAGGTTCAAAGATAGCAGCGAGGATGTTGAAGACAATGACGGTGATGGGAGACTTTTAACGAGCCGAACTTGTGAACATTTGGTGAAAGTGCGTAAACTTTTAAACACTGACCGTCGTCTTAAGATTACTCGCCGATGAACTGGGATTAGGTTAGAATGCGGTGTTCAAGATAGTGAAGAAGATTTGATGATGCGAAAAGTGTATGCCAAACTTGTTCCAAAGTTCTGACGGATGAACTGAAGGCACGTCGCCAGGCAGTTTGCGAAGAAATGCTGGAACGTTTGCAAGTCGATCCGAATTTTTCAGATAAAGTGGTTCACCGGTGATGAGACCTGGATGTACCAACACGATGCTGGAATGAAGCGGCAAAGTGCAGAGCGGCAAAGTCATCTCCAAAGCCAAAGAAAGCTCGCATGTGCAGGTCACGCGTGAAAAGCATGGTCATCGTGTTCTTTGATGCCAAACGAGTGACCCACAAAGAGTTTTGTTCCTGCCGGACAGACTATCACAGGTCAGTTTTACGCTGGACTGCTCCGCCCAGAGATCAAAGACGATTGGATTCTTTACCACGACAATGCGCCGTCTCGCACGTCGCTCGCCGCCGGTGAAGTTTTAGCTAAGTTTAATGTGGCAACCCTGCCGCAGACACCCTACAGCCTCTTGACCTAGCTCCTAGCGACTTCTTTTTGTTCCCCTGAATCAAGAGAGACCTGAAAGGGAAACGATTCGACACGATTTCAGCGATCCAGGCAGCTTCGACAAAGTCCCTTGGAGCCTATGAACAATGGAAAAATCTCTGGCAGCGGTGTGTTGATGCCCAAGGGTCATATTTCGAAGAATTTTAGTAAGTCGTACAAAAATGTTTAATAAATTTTTTGTTCTAAGATCAGTCTTGAAACTTTCTGAACGCACCGTGTATGTATGTAAGAGATGCACCCGATAAATGAACCGTTCGCCCTCGAGGCATGGCTCATCGACGACATCTGACATTTACTAATACGCTCGCAATTTAAAAGCTCTCCCCCGTGCGGTACGCGTAAATTGCATTTCTAAATTCTAATTGGCTATTTCGGATGAATTGCTACTATCATTCGCAGTCCAAAGTGTAGAAGAACTTTTCTCTTCCGATGACGTTGCGGCTTGGATGATCGCGGATCTGTTTTCTCAACTTCCAACAGTAAACATGTTGCATATTTCGAAAAGAAGTTCACCGCGAACGAGCTGCATAACTGGAATGGGATCCAAACGTGCAACAACTACTTCGATAAAGCCCCACAGTCACAAAGCTATGGCTGACCGATGGTCGTCCCCATTGCTTGTTTTGAAACAAAAGTGTCCTCAAAAGCAGTTTTGACATAAGTTTTCTTTCCGCGTTTTTAATTGTTTACAATGTACTGGCCAAAAACTTCATTATGAGCATTGAAATTATCGAATAAAATATAAGAAGAAGGGATAAAGTTTTTTATAACCTGGTTTACAATTAGGTACATTTCCGGCACCACTGTATGTCACCACTACGGCGTTATACTTAAGACTAGGAAAGATGTAATGATTTAAAGCAATTACTCGTTCGCAGACCGTGTCATTCTGCGAATGGTGAACTTTTAAACGTTGGTATTCTCGAACACAAATTCAAGCTGACAGCATTAGTTTCTCTAGATTTCTGTTGTAGAAATCGTCGAGGAATCGATAATTTAATGGTACACATATTTTTACACTTCCGTCCAGCAGTACGTTCGCTCGTACAATATAACTATAATTTAAATGAACTAACCATGACTAAACTGTACTGAAACTCGCGGACTTATGCGAAATGTTCATACGAGTGTGTTTTAGTGGTCTTTTATTGTGTTTGGCCGATCTGTTGTACATGGCAAATTATTAATTTCGAAATGGTTTTTTATCTTCTTAATTTATCTTCTTAATTTATCTTCTTAAAATCGTTCATATCGACAGAGTCTTACCTTGATTTATAGGTAGTTTTCTTAAAATTTCTGAAATAACCGGCTAAATGACGACTGCACGATGATAACCTATTCCATTTTATCGATATTTCGAGTATTTTTACAACATGTATGAAATTCATTACTGAAAGTGTCTGCGTAGTGGATATTGGTTTACGACTTTTGACACAAACTTTACCACCGCTAAAACTTTAAACTCTGCTAAATATACATATATAAAAATACACACTAGTATTTCTGTCAGTAGTCGCATGCAGATGAATAGTTTTTGCTTTACTCGGTGCTCGATCGAATGATTTCCGTTGCCATAGTTTTGATATTATTCAATCTTATAGCGAACAGAATCGGACCCTCGGATCGTTTCGATCAATCATTTTTCAGTCTTTTTCTTCTTTATTATAGTAAGTAAAGAAAATCCCACGGTTATCCTTGATAACGGGTATCGTGGATTCGGAATTTAAGCTTTTCATAATGGTATTAAGCCTAATGGATCTGATGAGAATACTGGGGAGGGGGTAGTTCTATTCCACTTGGAATGCGCCTTTACTTTTCTACATTTCTCTGGTGTAATCAGTATTCAATTTCAGATTAGGCATAAACCTGGGAGCGATTCGGATCTGGAACGAAACAAGTCTCGAACTCGTGTCTCCTGATTTAGTAGCCAAGCACTTTAACCACTAAGCTACCATGCTACCCTTTATTATAGTACATTCATTACCTCTTTTTCTACACGGATGCTGCCAAGGCCACCCCAGAGGCTACTTCTTCCCCAACCGCCTGTTCCTTTGAAGTTTGCGACGTGATTCGAAGCATTCGACTGAATGACAATTGCTCGGTACTGGATGCTGAAATATACGCAGTATTTTTCTGTTTGGAATATTTTCTTTTTACAGAGCCTACATCACAGAAAGCCCTGCTGGTATCTGATTCATCCGCGGCCTTATTGACAATTTCTAATCCCCTCACCAAACATCCTGTAGCAATTCGAACAGCCAGCAAGTAGCATACGAACTTATTAAGAGACAGTGCTCCGTATCCTTTCTGTGGGCGCCCAGCCATGCGGGGATTCCTGGAAATGAACGCGTCGATACATCCGCCCGAGCAGAAATATATTTCCCCTCGCCTAGTAACAGCCCACCTCCACCTTATCTCTCGAACATAATCTTGAATAATCTCACGTCCTTATGGAAAACCCATTGGTCCTCGTGTCAGACTTTCTCGAGGTTAATTAAACCCTCAACGGAACCATGGTGGCCAGAAAAAAGCATCTCCCGCAGAGATTTCTGTGCACTTAGCCGCTTGCGCATAGGCCATACGGCCATGTCGCATAATTTTATTTTGCAAAGAACCCCCTCTCCTACGAATTGTCCTTTCTGTGGCCAAGATGTTGCTCCCTCAACTCCTCATATACTATGCGACTGTCCAGCATTATCACCTCACCGGCCCCTTTCAATTAATAACAAAACAGTCACCAACATTCTTGAGAATTCCCCCGATGCAATTTTATCCATAAAACAATTTATCAGAACTAGCGGAATAATCAGATATCTATAAAAAGAAACTGCGCATCTTCGTACTGTAATAGCCACAGCAGTTAAACACGGTACAGGATGTTGCTTTCACAAAAAAAAAAAAAATTAATAACACCGGTCACCCTTCTTTTTTTTTTTTCATCTACAAATAAAATTAATTAATGTTTTTCAGTCAAAGTTTTTTTCTTGTAAGTTGCATTTTTTTCGGTTTTTTTTTTTTTTTTCCATTTACGCCAAAGAAGTTATACACATCTGACTACCGTTTATTTAGAGCCAGCGATTGTATATGAAATTGGCTTCAAGTAGAATTCAATTCAAAGCCCACTACATAATGTGAGAAAAAAACGAAAATTATCACTTACGCTGGATTAATCTGTATGAGACGAGTGCCAAATGGAGGAAGAAAATTAATACGAAGCCAAGGATTAACGTAACCAACCACCATTACAGATATCCAAGAACCAGAGAGATGTAGAATTTAAAACAATAAAATAAAATCTCTTCTTTCTTCGCTGCTCTTTTGGAAAGATCTTTTTGGCCTACTCACGAAGAACCGCATTTTAATAAGTCTCATACATATTTTTTACATTTCTGCTCCTCATGAATACCCCCTGTAATATATTATAATATAAGCAATTAAAGTTAAATTAATTTTTCCAGCAATTTTTTTTTTTGTTTCAAAGCATTTCAACTGTTCGAATGATTTCCCACCTTATTTATTTTTTGCTTCTCACTTTCTTTTAATCGTATACTTTAAAGTTATGACTGCGGCGTTAATCCTAATTTTTTTTTTGTGCGAGACAAGATTGACACGGAAATTTGTGGAAACACTAGCCTGAGAATTTTTTGAACAAGTCTTTTTAGCGCACCGATCTCTGACCGAAGTAAATTATCGCATAATTCCTCACTCGACAAAAACTGGATACTATATTGTGCACGTGTAAAATGGTTGTACTTGCGCCAGGATTAGTGATAAGCAAAAATTTCCTGCTCCTTTAATAATTTCCAATGTCCTTTGCAGTTTTCAAATGAACTCTTCAGTAATAAAGCTGTCGCCGCGAACGAAGTGAAATTTCCCTAAAATCTTCACAATTAAAAAATAAGTGAAAATACGGAACAAGCACACAACGATTTTATACGTCGCTTTCTTCCGTACTGTTTCTTTTTCCTTCTTCTATATTCACGTACTTAATTATAAAATTATAGGCAAGCAATTTTTGAAAAAAATTTATTTATAAACGGTATTTAGGTAATAAAAGAAACAAGTAGGTTTTCAAAAAATAACAATAATTTATAACCTCGCGTTTTAGTACGTTGCAAAGGAAATTTTTCTAAACAATAAACGTATGTACGTATCAGCAGGCATTTTTGGACTAGTAAAGATTTTCTGAACTATCTTGATCCGGGCCCGTACAAAGGCCAATTCTACTGATCGCAAAAAATGCGATAAAACCTTTTTTCTGACACTGCCGTCTAACTTCGAAACCGAAACATTCAACGACGACAAGAAACGTATTTAAGCGAGCAAAAAGAAATTGCGTAATTATTTGTAAAATTTAAATAAAACATATAATAATAATACACGTATATAAAAAAGAAAAAGTAAAAAAAGTACTCGAATAAAATTATAAGTTAAACGCGCCAATAAATAAATAATTCGTACACGTTGCGCATAAATAAGTATATATATATATACATATATATGTATGTATGTATGTATGTATGTACATATATATGTATATATATCGCGAAGGAAAGATTTGCAGGCGTATTCGACATGAAACGATATGTCTCGCGTTCTTCTAATTAAACACTAGAGCTTAATCTGAAATAAAAACAAAAAATTCAAAATTAGCGCGATAGTCTTTTTTTTTTTTTTTTTAATATGAAATCATAAAATTATTTTATATATTATCTTTTGGGCGCGCCAGTGGCTTTGACCCAATAACTACAGAAATTATGGAAAGAATTAAAAATAGAGAAACGATTAGAAATAGAGCTTAGGAAATATTGAAGTACAGGGATTATATCTGGAGATGGAAAGGAAAGGACAAAGGAGTCTCGGTAGTCTTAATTAAATGCGACCACCACTACTTATTTTAATACAGAAGTTGCCCGAAACAACAGCTTACTTGTTAATACCCATTTTTGTTTTTTGCGAATTATGATCCGACCCTTAACGGTTTTTTAATCGTCAAACAAAACGACGCAAACAATTTTTGAAAATAAAAAGTACCAAGCAGCGACCTTTTAATAAAAGGTTCATGTTTGAGAAACACTATGAATGACCGTCTCGAATATTGTTTTTCTAATATGCCCGACTAAATATAACAGTTAAATCCGTTTTGAGGTCGAATCTTTAATTACACCGGTAGTATTTTAAGATTTTCTAAAACTTCCGACTGAAAAAATTACCGTGAGAGCGTGACCATGCACTTAGTAAACTTGGGGGGGGGGCGAATCATTGTTAATACAAAGTGTATTGATTAAAATCAGAGAACAAACTCGATAAAACCGAAAGTAGTTTTAAAACAAATCGTATTATTATATAGTTTTCGACCACTTTGCCACCTCCTTTTTTTTTTTTTTTAAATTCTATGAAATTGTTTAATGTCAGCTCCTCCCCAGAATCGCGGTAATTAAACGGTAATAATAACGTAATTTTAATCCATTTCAAATAGCCCTTCTCTCGGACGAGGCTTTTGAAATGTATTAACTATTACCGTTAAAACGTTAAGACGGACTCAGTTCAGAATGAAAAAAACTGATTAGTTCATCTGTAAGTGGTAAAACTGAAAAAACGGTATCAGAGGGTTTTACGAAGAAGGGGAAAAAGAAGGATAAACATGTTAAATCGCAACTGAAAAAGGATGGAAAAAATGTTGATGCGCGTATAAGAGACCATTTAGAGACCTAGGCTAAATGTCCCGTGTTTTTTTGTATGTTCGAAGACGGGACAGTGCGTAACGAATTATCGCTGGTTTTAATTAGTAAATATAATAATTTGACCAGCTCTGTCTTGAATGTGTTACGTATATTACGCACGTGTATATAGATGTTCGTAAAAAAGAAAGACGATTTTTAAGTTTTATTTTAAAATTACGAAATGAATAAATCTTAAGAAGCGTGCAATCTTAGCAGGAACGAACTGCCGCTGTACAGCTCCTTTGATCATTTTATTGTACACAGTGTCAATATGCATCTATGAAATTATTTGCTATTCCGATTTTTCCTTCGGTAATATTCCATCCTTCTTTGATCATTATTGTATACAATGTCAATATGCCTACATGAAATTCTTTTCCTATTCCGATTTTTTCTTCTGTTTCCATCATGTTCTTTTGACCGTGGACACATTAAGCCGACGCGAGTGAAGTTTTTCTGTGTATTTTTTCAATGAACAGCAGCGCTGGAATACCAGAGCCTAAGCAACCGTGCAATTTTTTTCAAACTGCAGACTGCGCATCATCGACTTTTACCTCTCTTCGGGAGAAACTGCTTCCTTCATTCACATTCGTGAAAAAAAATAAAAGTTGGTATTCCTAAATTTTTCTTTTAATTCTTCGCACGTGGATTAATTCGCCTCGCAACGGAACTAGCAACGTTTACGGCGGGTTTTGAAATTTTATACTCTGGTCAACCGTTACTCCGAAGTAACCGATTCGTAGTGGAGTCGCACGAACATGTTATCGACTGAAGACCATCTCCACCGGCTAAATGTTACTTTCTCTACTCTCAGTTCATTGACACACACTGATACATCGTTTTCATAAGCGGAAGTTCCGCTGAAAAGGTATATTATTACATTTCCGCGGATGAATAAGTTGTTCTCAAACTACTGAGACATAAACGGCGGCCAGGTAGGTACGTCACAGAATACGCGTTATGCGTGATCGGCCGTTCTAGCATATTCAGTAGTAGTTGGCAGCGGATTATGTTTCCTACTCGCGTTCTATACTGAGTTGTTGGCTCGACTTGTTACATGTAGCAGAAAAAGAAAAAAAAAAAAAAAAAAAGAGAAGAAAAAGAAGCGCGCCAGAAAGAAATCGATGCTCCGGTCTGGCGAGGAGTCAAGTCGTTATCCGGAGCGAGATTAATGCTATTCAAAAGTTTCGAAGGTGTCACTGTCAAGATCGCACGACGCCCGAAAAAGAACAGTTCCTCCGCAGCGAGAATGTAAAATTTCCAACCGTCCTTTCCGGCAACATGCTCAAAGTTTCCCGCACACACACACACACA